>OV928039.1:12767130-14150696 GCA_931315375.2 Opisthograptis luteolata
AACATTTGCAACACCAGGGGAGTTGCCGATGCGTTGCCGTCCTTTAAGAACTCTTTTCACACCCACGTGGATTTATCTTTTTAATTCAAGTCTAGTTAGTCACCATCGAATTGCATTATTCCAAGATCGGTTTCGATTTCGCGGTCGAATGACCGCGCTTGCTTGTAGCGGTTGCAGTGGTTATATCCACATTTGTTTGGTATCGACTTATTGGAACTGTTTTAGAATTCTTTTTTAATTCATACATTACTGACAATAATAGAGATAAGAAGAGGAGTAAGTACATTAAAACTATATTTGAAGAAAAAGTAGAAGTCAAAAGAGGGAGAGGTAGACCGAGCAGGACACACATATATATACATAGACCAAGACAAAGAAAGGATGGGAGTCATGAGAATTCAAAAAGATAGCCAAGGACAGAACAAGATGGAAAAAGCTGCACCGAGAAGAACTCTTCTATAAAGAGAAGAAGAAGTTCTTACAGGGTGGGAATTGGCTCTCGATTGAGGCTGCCGGAACACACTGATAGAAAGTGCTTGGTGACAGATTCTTAATTGTGGTAACTAGACAGGTGAGCACTAGAAAATACTTAACCACCATCATCAGCCTTTCACGTTCCCACTGCTGGGACTATGGGCTTCTCTCAGAGAGAGTATAGGCCGTAATCTACCACTCTGATGGCCAAGTGCGGGTTGATAGATGTCGCATGCCCTTGAATGTTGCAGTTCTTGGACATGCCAGTTTCCTCACAATGTTTTCCTTTACCGTTTTGAGCGATCACGTACCTACGCTTAGTATGACAGTGTGATTTGTTCTAAAACGACACACAATCATAAAATCTAAGCAAAATACATCTAAACACAGCTGATATCAATTCTCCCGGCGAAGAAGTCCCAAATCTCTAATTTGCGTATTCATATAACTTCAGCTGTTTCACACAGTGTAAGTATGCATAGCATAATTATGTAAATACTGTATTCCTGTTTGTCACCGAGCGAACACGAAACTATTGCTCGGTAGGGCTGCTACGTGAAAGTCTTGACCGTTTATTTTAGGCTTGCGCTTACTAGTTCGCGACTGGGAGCGCTCAGTTTAGTTCGCTGCTGAGCGAACTACACTTAGAAAAAAATCCTTACTTTCCTTCTGAGTCTTACCTTCCAAGACCCATTCCTTTTTTATTTTACCTTAGGTTTCCATCTGAATTACAAATTCTTCCCTTTTGACTCAGAAGGAAAACGATATTTCGGAAGGTAATTTTTCACCGTGTAGGTCGCTGTTTTAGTTCGTCTTGAACCAGAGGATTATAGATTGTACTGCTTGTTATAGTAATCTTAACTTTACGTTTTACTATGTACACAAATGACAATGTTTGTTTTGTGAACCCATTAAATTGTTATGTGATTTTTAATATAATTATCCTATCCTATATCCTACTAATATTATAAATGCGAAAGTTTGTGTGTGTGTGATTGTTACCACGTATCACTGTAACTACAAAACCGATTTTGATAAAATTTGGAATGGAGGTAGCTTATACCCTGCATTAATACATAGGCTACATACTTTTTATCCCGGAAAAAGGTTCCTTCGGGATAAAGGGAAGACACGGGTGAAACCGCGGGGCGCAACTTCTTCAATAAAGTCGGTCTTATCTATCAAACTAACGAACTAAGGAGCTAGGAAACTAGTTCACGTTGTTCGTCTGTGGGAGCGCTCAAACGACATAATTCGTTCGCGAACTTCACAAGTCTATTTTATTTACGCTGCGAGTCAAACTTCGCTTGCGTCGACATATTGTTTTGATATTTTGACAATTTGGTTATATACCATTGAAGACAGCATTGTTATTAGAATTATGTTCAGTAACAGAACGAAGGAACAAATTTAACCTTATTTTATCTAATAGAATGGCAAACAAGCATACCAGCCGCCTGATGGTAAGCGGTTACCGTCACCTATGGACTTTTGCAACACTAGGGATGTGACCGATGCTTTGCCGACCTCTTATCACACCCATCTTGAGCGACTGCATTTGTAGCACTGCGGAAAGACGAGGAGCTCGTTCCACATTATGCAAGTTTACGGGAGAAAGGAGCGCATAAATCGAGTTGTATCCTCTTAATAATATTACTATAGATAGTACTACTATGCTAATCCTTATGAAAAGCCATTGTTTCCAAAATTCCAAACCAGTGACAATGGTCTCTAATTTAACCCTCTGTAAACTCCCATCCTTATTGAAACGTTGTTTATCGTTGGAGCGTCATTATTTGCCGAGGGCATCATTACTTGCCGGGGGCATCAAAGACGTGAGATTATCTCGACCGAAAATACACCATCGATAAATAGTACAGTCACCTATTTTATTGATAAGCCCAAATTAATTTTGCCTTGATCGTAAATATAACAGGTTCCTAATACAATGTACAGTGTAAGTAAGAATCAGTTATGGAACTTCTTACAATTTTTTCATTTGTTTTAACATCTTGACGACCGATGTGGCGCAATGGGCGGATAGCCGGCTGTGAAGCGTGAGGTCACGGGTTCGATTCCCGCTTTTGGAAATATTTGTACATTGAAAAAAAAACACAAGTATTTGTTCTGTGTCTGGGTGTTGGATCCCCGATCCTCTTAGTTTATACTTTTATACCCTAGATACAGGGAAACCTAGTTAGGGGTCAGAGTCAATGTATGTGATTGTGCGGGCATTATTATATATTATTATTATTATTATTATCTTACAGGGTAACGATTGACCACAAGTTTTTTTTTTTTTTACTCTTTACAGGGTAGCGTTACCTAAACCACCACCAGGGCGTTACCAGGGTGCGTTTTAGGGTAAGTTACCTGAATATATTAACTGTCGATGTGGTTGAAGGTGACGCCACTGTATGCTTTGAGTGAAAACTGGCATTCTGTTGAGGCTGAAAGAACACACCAATACCAGTACTTGGTGATAGGTTCATAACTTAGCTAGCTTAGCTAGGCGAGTACAAGAAAATATTATGTAAGTAAGTTTGCTTAAAAAAGAATTAGTTGGTTGCTAAACTTGTTGCAGTTAAAAAATAGAACCTCAAATTATATAACAACTCTCGAATAATATATGTACTTAGTAACTACTGGTTTAAAATTTTAAATGTTACTAAAATATATTGACGACGCGATAGCCGAGTTGGTAGTGTCCCTGCCTGCGAAGCTAGCGGTCCCGGGTTCGAATCCCGGTAAAGGCAAATATATGTGTGATGAGCACGAATGTTTGTACCTGAGTCTTGGATATTTCTATCTATATAAGTATTTATTTCTCTATATAAGTATGTATATCGTTGTCTAGTACCCATAACACAAGTTTCGAGCTTAACTTGGGGCTAGGTCAATTTGTGTGCAATTGTCCCCGATATTTATATTTATATTTAGTGACTTAAAACATTGTATAGTGGGGCTCGTGTGTATATATGTTTATGCTTGTGTTGGAGGGAGACATCAAATAAACAATATTCCTTTCCTGTTCCATTTCCAAGCTTCACGTTCGTTTGCTTCCATATGAAATTGTGCATTTTGTATGAAGCTTCAGCACTGACTTAATTACGCTGCGCAAGGGGCCTGCGAACAAAAGGCCATTGTCGGCCAAATCCCCCGCCCAACTTATGCCATTTATTATGTAGCCTCTCGACCACCGGATGGTAAATATTCTAGACCTTTCTACTGAGAATCCGATTTTCCTCCATCTAAGGGTTTATCAGTCTTTAATTTATTTTGACGTTTAAACTGCTTGAGACTCAGCGGTAGAGGATAAACGAAGGATTGATATTTATAAAGTTTGGCATCTTCGGAAATTGAGCTGTAGTTTTGGCTCTGCTGCCATAGACCACCAGTTTTGCGTAAATTTAAGAGGTCGATGCAGTAACAGAGCACGTAAGCGCAGAACTTTGCACAAATTCCAAAGGATTTTTTATAGTTTTACGCATTTGCCTCTACGGAAGATGTTTAATGCTTCAAGAGCATTCATTAATTTCTTATTTCTTCTTTTATTTTTTAACTATACTAATTTCTAACCTTATAAGGAAACGTTTGACCACAAGTCATCTGATTCTATGTGGTCAAAAGTGGTGCTGGGTTGGGAACTAAGTCTTAAGCGAGGCTGTCAGAAGACACGGATATTTGGTAGCCAAACGAGCACTAGAAAATGTCCTATCATCCATAAATAAATAATAATAACACCCACACAACCACATAATTGCTCTGACCCTTAATAATTGGGAATCCACAATACCCATGCAGACACAGAACAAATACTTGCACATTTTATTACGCAAAAATATTTGTACTGTCATTATCAACCTTTCACGTTCCCACTGCTGGGACTCTGGCCTTCTCTCAGAGAGAGAGTATGGGCTGTAATCTACCACGCTGGCCCAGTGCGGATTGGTAGATGTCGCATGCCCTTGAATGTTGCAGTTCTTGGGCATGCCGGTTTCCTCACGATGTTTTCCTTCACTGTTTTGAGCGATGGCAAATCCGCACATAACTTATTGAGCCATAGGTGCGGGGCCGAGAGGATTCGAACTCGGTGTCGGTGTCTTGTAACTCTTGTAAGTCGCACGCCTAACCGTTCGGCCACCATCGCTCTCATTTGTACTGTAGCGGGAATCAAACCCGTGACGTCACGCTTCGCTAAAGGCTATCCGTCCATTCCACCACATCGATAGTAATGGATGTTTACTTCAAACAGCTGACGGGTCCCATGTCAACGTCACTACCGTAAGCCATCATTGCTACGAATATATTTAATGACGTCATTATTAATGCACAACATCAATATCCAAGCAAATTGTAGTTTCACAACCTTACCTTGTCTTCAAAGTTGGCATTTTCAGCTTTGATAGGGGTTGCACGTTGTTTTGCCAAGTGCAAAATTATGTTGGTCTACTGTTGCGTGTATTTACAAAGTAAGGAGTCTCAGTTTAAATATACAAAGCTCTAATAGTAGGCCTAAAGGCAATTGGTACGGACTGGCACCGGGTGACACTTCAATACGGTAGCACTGCAAATGGGTATTTTATGTAAAGACATACTGAAATTATGTTACGCTCATTTAACTTGCACGCACTTTTTTAGATGGTTTTGTTTTTATTTTTATTTTTAGATAAGATAAAGATGATTTATTTGTAAACATGTGCTGTTACATAACATGTTTGCATGCAGATCTTAAATATAATGGTTACTGTACAACATGTTTTGCCTAAATAGGCGTACAAATAGAGCGAGATGGCCGCTAATGACAAATAAAAAATAACAATATAGGTACTAGTGAAATAAAATAATAATAATAACAGTATCACAAAAAATATGTCAAAGGTCATAGAAGTCATTGAGTAATAAAAATATAATTGGAATTAGGGTCATCTTTGACCTTAACAAACATTATAATAATGTTTTATTGTTACGTTTAAAGCTATAAATAAAAAAAAACAATTCTATAGGTATTCCTTGCATCCAATTTCTTCAGCTGTCACAAAAATATCTTGGTAAATTCCTCTTCCTCTTATTTACCGTTATTTCAAATATTTCATTAGTAGAAACAGTCGCAAGCTTTGACATTTCCACATTCCGAAAACATCGTGATATGAAATCGACATAAAAGAATATTTCGGATCCTTTTCACGAAATAAATCATTTAATTTATTCACATGAGTACAAAGGAGACAATTTAATTTCCTTCCAAAAATTGGTAACAGACACCGGTAAACAGTATTTGCTTCGTATTTGCGCGTAAAATGCTTTTTTATCGTACGAGTAAATAAGTTATTCGATTGGTTGCATTACGTTTGACTGACAGACAACGCACAACCTAAAATTACGTTTTTTTTTTGTTTTGTTATGGCGTCACACGATAAGTGTATTTGCCAGTGTCATGTATAAAATATTTCAAACTCGGAGACTTGAATCAAGTTTAAATGGTGATGATGATGATGATGATGAGATGAAGGGATGAGGATAGTGTTTAAGTAAAGTAGTGGCGCTTTACTTAAACTTTACACGGACATTTTTGGAGCAACTCGAAAAGTCACTTTCACAACTTTATTTCAATTTCTCACACTCGTACACATTAACGAACACATAATGGTTAATAATCCACCAATATTACACATTATCACTCGAAGAAACTCAAGTTTTGGAAATAAAAACAAAATTTTCACGTTGACAATTTGATTGCCGCCAAAAAAGTCCTAAAATTACGTTCTAAACTGTAGTTACGTGCAAAGGGCTGGATTTACACTAGACGCACCAGGGGCACCAAGTTTTCAAACTGACAAATTGAGGGCGTGAAAAATTTTGTTTTGATTATGCTTTCTCAATATTCGATTGGTTACATTACGTTTGACTGATAGACAACGCACAACCTAAAATTACTCAAAGTTCCAAACTCTAGTTACGTACACAGTGCTGGATTTACACTAAAATCACTAGGAGCGGTAATTTTTCAAGATGGCTAAAATTGGGGGCGTGCGAAATTTTGTTTTGTTTAAACTTTCTCAAAAAGGTTTCAAAAATTGTGATCGTATTGAGAATGTTATAAATAAAAATAAGTAATAACAAACAATACTATTTTTATAATTGAAAGTGTGTGTAAAATTGTAAAGGCTTTTTTAGTGTCTGAAACTTTATACCAACACATTTTCAGTAAAATCATTAGTAATTTATACTTGTTAAGTAAGTACAATTCCAAAATGATATTACTAAGTTGGTTGGAGTAAGGTTGGGTAAATCAGGCCATGTACATACAGATAACAGATACATAATAATGTAATAGTAGAGACACGTAAGCCGGATGCACCCGGATCGCTGGGCAAGGATCATCACGCAGTGGGTACCTGAGGACGGGCGACGTCGCCGAGGCAGGCCCCGAAAAAGATGGCGTGATGACCTTGACTCATTTGAGGAGCGGTGGCCTGAGGTTGGATAGAGATATCTGGAAGGAAATGGGGGAGACCTTTGCCCAGCAGTGGGACAGTATTTAAAAAAGAGAGAGAAAATCTACTAATTTCATAAGAGCATTATACCAGTAGATGATCTTCAATTTCGCGCAACATCCATATTATGTCAAACCACAATTATACATTTCATTTTAAGCCCCTCCATAAATAACAACCAGTGTCGGTCGTAAAACCTCTTTTAAAAATTAAAAAGAATCAGATCCTTGTGCGCCTAAAACCACAGACTAGCGAAAGCGCGAACATCTTTGTGTTAAAGCTCTTTAGTAACAGTGAAGGAAGCTTTAGTCTGTGAGAAGTGAGGCGTCCCACTTTGAAACGCTTAATGAGATGGCTCTGTAATGAGTCGACCTTAGCGCCAGCATTTAGGGAAATTCTTGACAGTGTTTTGTTTAACTTAGTCTAGGCTAGTCTAGGGAATAATTTGGTTCTCTAATGAATGATTAAACGTGGGAGTTTTGGGACATCTGGCTGTTTAAATTTAGACAAGCTTTGTATATTTTTTATACATTTTACAGGGTAGAGTTACACCTAGTTTAGTGATTATGTGATCGAAGGATACGCCTAGCTAGACTAAGAACTGGCTCTCAAATGAGGCTGCCAGAACACACAAATAGGTTCTAAGTGACTGATTCTTAAATTGAGGTTGGTTTATGTTACCAATATATTTATATTTTCATAGAATATTTTGGTGGTGTAATTTTTTTTATTATAACGCCCACCCAATCACATATACAAGCTCTGGCGGCTGACTAGGATTCCCTGTATTTAGGGTATCAGAAACCAGATCAGGTAGATCAGGGGATCAAAAACACATAGACATAGAAAAAATAATAATTTTGCGTTCATTTCTTAATCCACAAATATTTGTCCCGTAGTGGGAATCAAATCCACTTAGAAGATGTATGTCCTATGTATTTTTAAAAATCATTACGCACTTGTGTAAAACTGGGAAGGGTCGCTATAGTAAAGCTAAAAACAGCAAAACCAAAAACGCAAGCAATAAATGTGTAACAAATTCAGTCTGATAGACTGTCTCATAAACGATCGAAAGGTTAACAGGCCCCAATTATAAAGGTTGTTTAAACAGTTAACAATCTACAACAATTATTTAAGCATTAAATTAAACAGATCGTAAAGTCCCGCCGAGTTAATTCTTTGTTTCGTTCAAATTATCTAGTCAAAGTTGTTTGTGAAATTGCCGACGCAATTCTGGGGACAGACACGGAATGGCACATAGGTCTGCCTGATTCCGGGACGTTGGCATGACAAATACGCTACGTTTTTTATATGGTACAAAGCATAGGCGAGACGTTTTTCGAAAGAGAAATTATTAGATATTATTTACTGGCTACGTTTCGCGGTTACCACCGAATCTTTCCGTTACCTTTTGAAACCCTTTTCCGGGAAAAAAGCACGCTTAGTGTTAATCCAAAGTATATAACCTATCTTTAGCCTATACGACACCGTGTGCGGAGGGGTTTAGGTTTTTTTTTACTATTTACAGGGTAGCGTTTGACCACAAGTCACCTGATGTTAAGCAACGATGTGGTCGAAGATGGCACCATGCTACACCTGGACTGAGAACTGGCTCTCAAGTGAGGCTGCCAGAACACACCGATAGGTGATTGGCGACAGATTCTTAACAAGAG
Source organism: Opisthograptis luteolata (assembly GCA_931315375.2). Classification (NCBI taxonomy): domain Eukaryota; kingdom Metazoa; phylum Arthropoda; class Insecta; order Lepidoptera; family Geometridae; genus Opisthograptis; species Opisthograptis luteolata. The sequence continues at coordinate 12,775,775 of OV928039.1, forward strand.
AGTGGTAGCTAGCCAGGCGAGTACTAGAAAATACCCTACCACCAAGCTATGGTTTCATCACGATGTTTTCCTTCACCAAAAGCTCAAGCTCATTGTAGAATTCGAACCCACGTCCTACGGGTCGCAAGCCGACGTCACTACCACTGAGCCATCATCGCCATAATGACTTATATACATAAAAAGGTTTTTTTTTTTATCTTTGTCTTATAAAATGTGGCATAATACTGCAAAAACTATCTTTTCCGCAGTCACCGACAATTTGCGCCAAAAAAAAGCTTATGTAACGTAAAAAAACAGCTCGCGTGAGTCTTACCATTAATTTAGTGCGTGAAAAGAGCGGAGGTACCGCGGCGACTACGTGACGACCCCGGCACGACTCCCCCCTCTTCACCCCGAAATGATAAAAATGGATGGGCTTTAAAGTATGGGAATTATCGCTAAGTGAAGCAGTTACGACCGTGTCGCTTTTCAAACGGCTTTTCTTTTTGCTAAGAACCGATTTGGTATCTATTTTGTGAGAGCTCTTACACGTTAAATATTTAAAAGCCTGTCAGTTGTGACCTTTCCTCTTTTCAAGTTCGGTCACCGACATAGAATTAGCAAGCTGAAGTGGTAGTGGGCTGGTCATATAAGCCGCAGAACCGACAACCGTTGGGTTAGACGCGTTCTTGAGACCGCGACTTGGCAAACGTAGTGTAGACGCTCTGCGACGAGGTGGAGCGACGACTTGCGCCGAGTGGCTGGATGAGAAAAACCGAAGACCGGGCTCAGTGGCGTATCATGGGAGAGGCCTATGTCCAGCAGTGGGCTGATACAGCTGACGATGATGATGATGAAGTTTCAAGTTGGCAAAAAGTATGCGTCAATTATGAATCAGTTTTTCCGGCTTCTAACTGATGCCTGTCATATGCTTAAAATACGTTTTGAGTTTAAAAATATTAAAAGCCGATGCGGGCGGCTGAATAAAGCCAGTGTGCACGAAACCACGAACAAACGAAAAAAAACTGGGCTTATCAATTGTATAAAATTCAAAGGGACTTTTTTGGCGGCAATCGAATTGTCAACGTGAAAATTATGTTTTTATTTCCAAAACTTGTGTTTCTTCGAGTGATAATGTGTAATATTGGTGGATTATTAACCATTATGTGTTCGTTAATGTGTACGAGTGTGGGAAATTGAAATGAAGTTGTGAAAGTGACTTTTCAAGTTGCTCCAAAAAAGTCCGTGTAAAGTTTAAGTAAAGCACCACTACTTTACTTAAACACTATCCTCATCCCATCATCTCATCATCATCATCACCATCATCTCATCATCATCATCACCATCATCATTTAAACTTGATTCAACTCTCTGAGTTTGTAACGTAGTAAATGTTACATGACTTTTATATATTAAAAGTATTTTGAAAGATTAAATTAATACTAAAATGCTGTACAATATTTACGAAAAACGTCATTTTAGGCACCGTTTTTATCGCGCTATTGTTCTCTCACGCGCACACGCAGGTCGGCGTCGCCGCTTAGCTCGCCGTCCGGCAGTCCGTCAGTGGATTCAGTGAGGAAAGCACGATAGTCGCGGTCTCTAATGTCGCGTTATTAAAACTATATTTTATTAGCGATTACCGCGATGTCGTCTCTGCGCTTTCCTCAAAATGTTAGTGGTAAAATAGGACCCCACATTTGGGTAAGTGGTGCACAAGTTTTTGATGGGAGGCTAGCTATTGTAATTTCATCATTCTAGCTTTCCAGTCTTCGATAGCTCAGATATTAAAGGTTCCTACTTTATTTTTGCATAAACCGTATTATGAACTGAGGTATTCATTTGTATTAATTGTTTCAATCACCAAATTTCATTCTGTTAAATGTTTGCTTTCTCACCTACCCTACAATATTTTTATGTCTAAAATTGTAAATTCATTTCGCCTTTTTTCTTGTAATCTCCGTTCTGATTGAACATCCACGGCATCACAACTACGTAGCGCTTTCCCTACACTGCCGCCGTGGGTGTTCACATCTGCTGGAACTGGCCTTAATGCCTTCTTTTTTTTATGCGCGTTCCAGGGTCCAAAGGCCACCTACACAATGGGATCCCACCATCAAGATTTTACCTTAAGACCCCCGTCTAGGTCTTACCTTAAGACCACTATCTAGGTCTTATTACCTCAAGACCCCGTCACCACCATACTGGTCGCTTCCGACACTGGCTTGGAGCGACGTACAGCCTGAGGACCTAGAATGCTCCCTGCACTGGACGCGGCCCTGAACACACCCACCAGCTTCTGCGGCTCAAAAGCTAGGGAAGCCCTCGTCAAGGGAGGGAGATAGATTTATCCAGACCACTTTACATTTGGCATTAATAACGCGGCACTTGGCGCCTTAAATTGTGTGAAATGGATATTTTCTATCTTTTCTTCTTTGTCTTTATGGTTGTGCATGTTGGTGGTTTGTTTTATTTGTAAAACGTAATTTTTTGGTTTTACGTTACTAAGGTGTACTAGTACCTACTACTTAGTAATATTTTTATCAAAAGTTGTACATATTTTGTAATAATTTAACTTCATATTTCGTTATTTCACTTATTTATAGAATCATATTATACTCCTGACTCGTGTTAACGCCAACGGAACAAAAAAAAAAAAATATTTTATCGTAAGCGGGCACCTAGAATGCTGCAGTTGTAATTTTTTTTTAAATTAGAATTTTTTGTAGTTTTCATACTTACTATTTATCATCAACATCTTAACTGTTTCTTTTAATATATCAAATTAGTACACATTAGTAACATTATCATTGTCATCATTCGTTTTTTTTTATTTAGTAGATTTATTTTTTCATTACTTTGTTTTAAAAAGAAAACCAGACGTTCCTTAAATGAATTTGTAACAGAACGGAGAACGTGTTATTTTTTATACCTACGGTTTGTCACCACTTATCCAACTGTTCATTTTTTTCTTTCATATATTTTTTTTTCCGTCTGTAGGTACTGCTAGCATTTGTAGTTAGCTGTGTAATTCATCACAGTTACCTTATTTTTGTGAAAGGACGCGTCCACAATGCTCTAGTTGTGGTGGCTATTTTATGTATTAGATGTGAATTTGAATGGTTTGAATGCCCGAAAAGTATGAGATAGAATGTTTATGTGAGAAGTATGAGTAGATATGTATGTGTATTGCTAGTTGTAAATATTAGACGGGTTTTATTGAAGAATAAAACCCTTTCCGAGGAGAGGGGGGTAATGTAACGTAGTAAATGTTACATGACTTTTATATATTAAAAGTATTTTGAAAGATTAAATTAATACTAAAATGCTGTACAATATTTACGAAAAACGTCATTTTAGGCACCGTTTTTATCGCGCTATTGTTCTCTCACGCGCACACGCAGGTCGGCGTCGCCGCTTAGCTCGCCGTCCGGCAGTCCGTCAGTGGATTCAGTGAGGAAAGCACGATAGTCGCGGTCTCTAATGTCGCGTTATTAAAACTATATTTTATTAGCGATTACCGCGATGTCGTCTCTGCGCTTTCCTCAAAATGTTAGTGGTAAAATAGGACCCCACATTTGGGTAAGTGGTGCACAAGTTTTTGATGGGAGGCTAGCTATTGTAATTTCATCATTCTAGCTTTCCAGTCTTCGATAGCTCAGATATTAAAGGTTCCTACTTTATTTTTGCATAAACCGTATTATGAACTGAGGTATTCATTTGTATTAATTGTTTCAATCACCAAATTTCATTCTGTTAAATGTTTGCTTTCTCACCTACCCTACAATATTTTTATGTCTAAAATTGTAAATTCATTTCGCCTTTTTTCTTGTAATCTCCGTTCTGATTGAACATCCACGGCATCACAACTACGTAGCGCTTTCCCTACACTGCCGCCGTGGGTGTTCACATCTGCTGGAACTGGCCTTAATGCCTTCTTTTTTTTATGCGCGTTCCAGGGTCCAAAGGCCACCTACACAATGGGATCCCACCATCAAGATCTACCATAAGACCCCTGCTATCTTACAAACAAGTCCTTGTCTTCAATCTCACGCACGAGCGTGAGCGACAACCAACCAGCGCCGCAGTCTGGAACTCGCAGCCGTACACCGTCGAGGGACACCCACCATCTTCGTCCGACACAGGATAGTACCTGTGCTTCGAGGCGGGAACAGATTGGCCAATTACTCCACGACCCACTAAATTTGTGTTGCCTACCGATTGTTCTGCTGCGGTACCTACTTACATTAAAATACTACTTTTATTTTAACTGGACTTCTTCTTTTTCTTCTTATTTCCTGACCGCAGTAGGCTATCTAGGGCCCTACCTAGGTAGACGCGACAAGTTTGAAATCTTTTATACTTGACACTGGCAAATACACTAATCGTGTGACGCCATAACAAAACAAAAAAAAAAATTCAAAGTCCTGACTCATTCGCTGACGTATCAACGTACAGCCTTCACTGCTGGTTTTTGTGGTATATTATTTGGAGGGTAGCTTCCTTTGGTAGTGTGAGGTTGCGCAGAAACAAAGTTCTTTTCTAAATCATTCTCTTAGATAGATAGATAACGCTTTATTGTTTCACCACAACAACAGAAAAATAAAACAACATAAAAGGAGAGATCTTAGAGCTAGTGTTACAATGGGCGGTCTTATCGCTCTTACTGCCGTTCTCAAAGGCGGCATTAAATTCTTTCAAAATCACTACATAAATGTAAGAGTTTCGGGATCCATTACAAACACCAATGTTTTTTCCAGATTATTTATTTAGGAGATGTTGCTCTTCCGATAGCTCACAACCGAATGACTCGATATAATCCAACAGCCGTATTTAAAAGGACTCGATCGAGTCAATAGTCAATACAACAACAGTATACAGTGACAAATCTGTGACTAAACTATATTAAATTATGAAAATTCAAAATAACATTCAGAAGTGCTTTAATTAAATTCCTTGTGATATTTAAATCATAAAATCATTTTTGGTAATAGATTTAATAACATCAACACAAATCCTTTTAAATTACAGAAAGCGTTTAAATCAAATCAACGTTCCTTAATGTCAAAAACAACTTAAATTCTAATAAAATCAACTTTTCATTTTCTTTCATTATGATATTATAATATTTGGGTACAAATCAACATAAAAATAATAAATTGCGCTATCACGGCCATTCTGATATACTGCTCGCGCTCTGAGCAGTTAGTTATAGCTCGAGGTAGAATTAACATTTTCTTGTTAATTAATCATTGCTATGATCTGAAAACAAAAATTCTGCTTAGTAGCCAGCCAATTCACTCAGTCAGCCCAGTTGTAAGACTAAGCTGGTTTTATACAGCCCGTACAGACAAGTGGCGAAACAAAATCAAATAGCCCAGTTGTAAGACTAAGCTGGTTTTATACAGCCCGTACAGACAAGTGGCGAAACAAAATCAAATAGCCCAGTTGTAAGACTAAGCTGGTTTTATACAGCCCGTACAGACAAGTGGCGAAACAAAATCAAATAGCCCAGTTGTAAGACTAAGCTGGTTTTATACAGCCCGTACAGACAAGTGGCGAAACAAAATCAAATAGCCCAGTTGTAAGACTAAGCTGGTTTTATACAGCCCGTACAGACAAGTGGCGAAACAAAATCAAATAGCCCAGTTGTAAGACTAAGCTGGTTTTATACAGCCCGTACAGACAAGTGGCTTTACATTACTAATATTTTAAGGCCCGGTTGTTGGACTCATGGTACACAACAAGCGGCCATTAGTTATCGCTATCACGGTCAGTAATGTCGTCAGCGGGTAAATTTGGTATGGGGACGGCCCTGACGTGTTCGTGTGCTACAATTATGGATTTATTTTGCCTTTTTTTAAGACTCTTTACTTCGTATCGGTCGTTTTCTAAAATTTTAGTGATTTTATAGGGACCCAAAAATTTTGGTCCAAGTTTGTTACCAGACCACTGAGTATCTTTGCAGAGAACAAAGTCATTTAATTTGAAAGGGGAAATTGGAGAGCATTTTGCATCAAATCGAGTTTTGTTTTTTGATGCTTGTTCGGCTATTCTGACAGTAGCCTCTTCACGAAGTTCATCTCTGTCTACTATGTTTTTGACAAGAGTAATTTGTTCAATGGAAGGAGGAGAACATTGTTTGCCTATTAACAGCTCTAGTGGAGAGTAGCCAGTAGCCTTGGATTTGGTACAATTAATAGCGAGTTGTAGTTCACCTAATTTAGTTACCCAAGTCCTATTTTGGGTCTGTGCAACAGTTACCAAGTGATCTCTTATTGTGCGCATCAATCTTTCTGCTTGACCATTTCCCCTGGGGACTCCACGTGCTATTGCGTGATGATCAATTCGAGATGATTTGAAAAAATCTTGTATATCTTTACCCATTATTGCTGGTTCTCTGTCTGATATGATTCTATTGGGGGTTCCAAAAAGGTTAACAATATCAAGTAATGATTTCAAAATAAGCCCGCTGCTTTTGTCTCGTAATGAGTTGATAATAACAAATTTTGTATACGCATCGATTGCAACAAAGGCATAAGCTTTTTTATCACATCCAGACAAATTTCCGAGGAGGTCCACATGCAAAGTATGGAATGGAATGCTTACTTTGTCAATTGGGTGTAGAGAGATTTGCTTTTTGCCTGACGGTTCTTTACCTATTTTACATTGGAGACATTTATCACAAAATGATCGGACTCGTTTAGTCATGCTCTTAAACCAAAATTGTTCTTTGATTTTTTGAAGAGTTCGTTCCCAACCAATCCGGATTCTTGATGAGCACGGAGTTGTTGTTTGTGCTAAGTTGACTCGATGCGATGGTAGCTCTGGAGGTGGTGCAGAAGTACTTGCTGGTCTGGTATTGCTGGTTCTTGATATTGCGGATGTTGATGGTTTTGACCAACAATTTTCAGTAAGGTGGCCAACGCGTTTACAGTAGGTGCAAAATATTTGTTTGCAGTCACGCTGACGATGCCCTGTTTTTCCACATTGGTGGCATGTAATTTCCAGGCGAGGTTGTTTTCTTTGGGGTCCACCTTCCGTTGTATTTGATTCTGAAGGCTGATAGTTTCCAATTCTCTTGCGATTGTTTGTGGTAATAGTTTCGTCCGAGTCATATGTTCTTTTTCTATAGTTGTTAAGCGTTGCAATTAACTCCGCTTGGGATCTTGGAGCTGATCTTAGTAGCTCGGCTTGATAAAATTTAGGCCTAATGCCGGATATTACTGCTTCGACCATTAACTCCATTGGTGCATTAGGAGATATCCGCGCAAACAGCCTCCAAGCTTCAGTGACGTATTCAGAGTAAGAAGTAGCGTTGTTGGAAGTATACTCCCGGAATTTGTTGACATAATTGATGTATCGATTTTCTGCTCTGAATTGTGTCATAAGTTCCTGTCTAATGGCAGCCCAGGTAGCACAATTATGAGCGTTGCTGTCAGCCCACAGTTTGGCACGTCCTCGAAGGCAGGAGAGAGCTTTCATCATTGCTGTTATAGCTGAGCATCCTCGTATGTCAATTAATGAGTCAACTTGTTTACACCATTCGTCTATAGTAAGCCGGTGATTGTCGGGATCATATTCCGGTAAATAAAGTTCATTCAACTTGTGATTCACCTGCTGGTTTGGTGGATTATTCTGAAACACCAATTGTTGCAGTAGATCCACTTGCTGCCGGAGCAGGGTTAATTCACTGGACGGCATACCGGTATTCACATAACGTCGTGACGGTACCGTAAAACCAGGCAGAGTTGGTGAGTAAATGCTTGGATCAGGGCGGTCTTCTTGGGCGTGATCATCCCTGTCTTCTGATGTAAGAGTTTCGGGATCCATTACAAACACCAATGTTTTTTCCAGATTATTTATTTAGGAGATGTTGCTCTTCCGATAGCTCACAACCGAATGACTCGATATAATCCAACAGCCGTATTTAAAAGGACTCGATCGAGTCAATAGTCAATACAACAACAGTATACAGTGACAAATCTGTGACTAAACTATATTAAATTATGAAAATTCAAAATAACATTCAGAAGTGCTTTAATTAAATTCCTTGTGATATTTAAATCATAAAATCATTTTTGGTAATAGATTTAATAACATCAACACAAATCCTTTTAAATTACAGAAAGCGTTTAAATCAAATCAACGTTCCTTAATGTCAAAAACAACTTAAATTCTAATAAAATCAACTTTTCATTTTCTTTCATTATGATATTATAATATTTGGGTACAAATCAACATAAAAATAATAAATTGCGCTATCATAAATAACTACTTAATGCTTGTTAGAAGTTAAAATTGGAGTTTCCTTTAGCAGTGAGTAGAGGTGTGATAAAAATATTTATTTTCTCTTGGGATGATACTCTAGAATGACGCTCAAAGCGATAAGTACTTACTTAAGCACAGATTTCGGTCTGTCATTTCATACAATTTGCTACTCAAGTATTGATCAACACTTGAGTATCACTCTAGAGCTTGAGAGGGTCAAATGGGATTTTAAAGTTAGTAGTTTGCCTATATTATACTTACTATATTGTGTATACTCTCTCTCTCTGAGAGAAGGCCAAAGTTCCAGCAGTGGGAACGTAACTTTTTTTTTACTATTTACAGGTTAGCGTTTGACCACAAGTCACCTGATGTTAAGTGACGATGTGATCGAAGATGGCGCCACGCTACACCTGGACTGGGAACTGGCTCTCAAGTGAGGCTGCCGGAACACACCGATAGGTGCTTGGCGACAGATTCTTAACAAGAGGGTGGTAGCTAGCCAGGCGAGTACTAGAAAATACCCTACCACCAAGCTATGGTTTCATCACGATGTTTTCCTTCACCGAAAGCTCAAGCTCATTGTAGGATTCGAACCCACGTCCTACGGATCGTAAGCCGACGTCACTACCACTGAGCCATCATCGCTATATAATAATAATATGATGATATTATAGTGTATGGAAAAATCTAAACTCCCACGCAGGCAAAGCCGCAGAGCAGTCCACCAGTTTACAGACATAAACGAAACTTCCATCCACAGATTAAAATAAAGTACCGAGCTCTGGCACAGGGAAACTTCCCCAACACGTGTAATTTTAGAATTATTATTATCCAGATTCAATAAACTTTCGACATAGAAACCGAGTTAATAATGAAATTCAGCCTGATTCTATCCTGCTAGTCTAATCAATTATGTACTCAAACTGTGCTTGTTTGGATAAACTCTGCCTTAACTTAGACGTTTTGTGTGTCTATGTTTCTACTAATACGATGATAAATGAGCAAGTGTGAGAATAAACTGTTGAGGCGGTATTGCCAGCTTATATTTAAAGATGGTAGAAATGTTTTTATGACATACATTGAGGGTTGATAACGTTAATCATTCATAACGTTAAACTTCACAATATTTTAAAATTTGACTAGTATAGATTGGTGAAGAAATGGGTTTCATTTAGTATCTACAGCACAGTTAAAATGTAAGTGACAAAAAGTTAGTAAACTTGACTTCTTGATTTTAATGGTGTTAGTTAATAAACATAGAATACGAAACAAAGTATATGTATACATACGTGTTGGTTTGAAAACCACCTCCTATTTTTTCTCGAATAAAAACTGAAAGTTAATAAAGCAACAGCACAAGAGTTTGAATGTGCTGGCAACACTGAGGAATACGCTGATAGCTTCGACAAAGGGGTTTATAAGGTACTTAACTATGCAGCTAGGAATAGATTTGTGAATTATTACGTGGACTTGCACATCGACACATTGAACATTAGTTTCAGAGCGAAATCAGAGAGCTTTCTCCTTACACCATCAGAGACTAGCATGATGAGATTTCGTAGTCGCCACTCGAGAACCTTTATTCCCCATCGTTTATCGGTTCGTCGAGTCGTCGAGAGAGCCAGTAACCTCAAGACGCTATGTAGGTAGGCCCCCCACTAGGTGAACCGACGACATTGTAAGAGTCGCAGGGAACCGATGTATGCAAATGGCTGATAGCCGTTCATGGTGGCGTTCAAGGGGGGCCTGTGTTAAGCAGTGGACTTCTTCCGGCTGATGATGATGAGATTTGTGGCTATAACGTAAGTTTTCTATCCGTAGATCGTGGGTTTGAACCGTGCAATGAACTTGATGTTTCGGCAAAGAAAAACGTATCGTCATGAAAATCATTACTGAAATTAAATTTCACAAATAATATGTAGGTACCTAATATAATTAAATATTTCCTAAAGCACAAAACCCAATACTGGCGTCCTGCCAAAACTGTAGAGATTTTGTGCGCAGTGTAAGACAGAGTTTGATCTTTAGACATACATCTGTGTAGGCTCACCCACACACAGACACTAAACAAGTTCACAAGAAGACTGAGGTTGGTAGTCTAGAAAAACGCTCAAGTGATCATCAGTAGGTACAGTCAAGAACAAAAGTCGCTGAACAAAAACAAATTTTCTGATTGATCACATGTTGTATTCTAGTAAATAAATATTCGCACACAAACTTCCGCTTTCATAAGACTACTAGCTCTTGCCCGCGGTTTCACCCGCATGGGCTACAGTTTATCGCGATAATAAGTAGCCACATATATCTAGGCTACTTTTTATATTTCTCTGGCTCTAGACTATATCTGTACCAAATTTCATTTAAATAGGTTCTTTAGTTTAGGCATGAAAGACAAACAGACAGATAGACAGAGTTACTTTCGCATTAATAATATTAATAGTTAGTGGGGATTGTAAAATAAATTCAAATTCAAATTCAATAGTACTTTATTCAATAGGATACATTGTGATCACTTTAAAACGTACGCCTGTTCCAACCTCCTTACGCCGGCAAAAGAACAGACAAGAAACGCCCGGCAGGTAAATTTTTTGGCGCGATCACATTGACAATTTTATTCTTATTACTAATTGATGGAATGAGCGAGTTCATTTACTGTCGAAACAAACATACATTGTTACGGTTCTGGTGCGTATGCGAGACCCAATTTAGAGTTCCGCAAAATTATTTAAATGTGTTCCGAGGAGGCAGCTGTAATGCGATTCCCTTGCCAAGCGCTGCAATCTTGCCGACTGAAATATAGCACGCGTTTTTGGTAGACTCGAGACGCGGGTTCCGTATGAAATGTCAAAGTGTAAGATGGATGTGTGCTGCCAAGGCACTGAGAAAAATTTGTCTGTTTATTCACGAGGCATCTTTATTGTCCGCCGACTAGGTGGAACGACTGCATACGCAAAATCTTATTATTATTATTATTAAAATGGCTGGCAGCAGTTGGATGAGAAGAACCAAAGGTCTAGCTCGATGGCGTACTTTGGGATAGGCCTACATCCAGCAGTGGCCTGGAACAGGCTGATTATGATGATGATGATTTTTGTGTTGTTGACATAGCAATTAGTGATGATAATATTACCTTTTTTATCTTAGGCGGTGAAGCGATAACAGGCAAGCTGCCGATCTACACGGAGAAAAAAGACCTTATGAAATACTGTTTTCCTTCTGAGTCAAAACGGAAGGACTTGTGATTCAGAAGGAAAACTAAGGTAAAATAAGGAAGGAATCGGTCTTGGTCTAAGACTCAGAAGGAAAGTTAGATTTTTTTTTCTCAGTGTAGGAGGATGCTACTGCTGATAGATACCGATTTCGAATTCGACCTCGGCCTCGTATCTATGACTTTAATTCTTTGATTCTGACAATTCAACTTAATATCACGTCACTTGCGCTAAAACTCTGCTCTGTAAAGTTTAAAAGAAATAATCTATATAGGTTCTTCATAGATACATAAATATATACAAACATTTGTAAAGTAAGCACGTAAGAATAAAGGCACATTTTTTTTATAACTTTAAAGTGTTAAAGTGGGTTTATTTATTTTTATTTATATACACAAAACAAAGTCGACAGTACTTTTCTACACTTAAAATATTGTTAAAGTTTGTATGAAAATGTTGTAAGTCACAGAAAAAATACAATCTTCACACAAAAAGCCATGGGCTGGTTAATTTATCAGTTTCAAATCAATAATTATGTGAACCAGCACCCCTAGTACAGGTTTTGATAGTTAACAAAAACCATAAAAGTTTTCGTTTCCATCCATACATATTATTTTCAACGAATCTTACCGAGACTTGGAGGAACTGAAATCGTTAATACGGGATATTTTAAATCGTTATAATCATATTCCAACAATGTTATTGAGTTACTTTTTTTTTGAATTTAAGCTGATCGAGTTGCCACTTTGACAAGTCGGCAGTGGTAAACGTCGACGTTTACGAAAACTTTCATCGTTTTTAAAACTTGTGCTAGGGGTACTACTGATGATTGTTGAACGTTCCTTTATCGTTTCGCGAAGACTAGTGGTTTGTGGCAACACAAGTGGAAATCCACTTGACCGATATTTTCCGTTTCACGAGGGTGTAACGAGAACTTGCTTTTTACCAGTTAAGAGCCACACTTGTCATTATTTTAATGAAACCCCTTTTTCACCCCCACTCCGTTACTGTAATGACTGCTGAAATATTCAAAGTTGTGGGGCAAAAAGAGCGCTGCGATTTTAACTAAAATTTTGTGAGCCGGTGACCGGTGAATGTCAAAACGTTTTCGAAGCTGCGTTTTTAAAACCAGTAGAAACATATATTGTAAACCTAAAATGTTGATACATTTATAAAAAGTCAAAAGTTAAAAATTATAGTTTAGTAGGATTGCATTTATGATCACTTTTAAACGTCAAACTTAAATCTAGCTATCAAATCAAATCAAAAGTTTTTATTTCGGACAGCAAAAATTCCTGCCTATTTCAACCCCGGCAAAAGAACAGACAAGAAACGCCCGGCAGGTATAGTTTTTACCACCAAAAAAGTGAACACACTTCTTTACAAATGTACATCTTTGGATGGGAGCTTGGCGAAAATTTTTTAACTTGATGATGGTAAATCTAGCCAGGCAAGCGCTAGATAGCACTCTACCACCAATGGCTTCATCACGACGTTTTCCTTCACAGAAAGCTCAAGCTCGATGCTGGATCTAAAGCTAAACCCAAACCCTAAGATCGGAAATTAACATGGCATTAACGGCCGAAATTAATAATCGATCCCGATCCGTTATCCGCGGTTTCGGATCGATATGTCATGTCATAATATGTAATTTTAGTAGGTACTAGGGCTTGACATATTACTTCTGAAATGACATATGATGACATGACATATCGATCCAAAACCGCGGATAACGCATCAGGATCGATTATTGCTTTCGGGCGTAAGACACTAAAGATCAACAAACCAAGAAATAGAACTTCATTTTTCACATTGCTTTTTACATCACAAGTGTTAAAAATCTCACAAACGTGCCAGCTAAAGGTTTATATAGACCTCCGAAAGGTAATTATCATTTTTGGCTAGGTAAGCCCGTACCACGCTGTGCCCAGCCATGCTGAACCCATAAATCTCGTGTACCAATGATAATTATTTATTGTATGTTTGCTAGATAAGATTACTTAAATAAACAACAAGCCATAAAGCTTAGCCATGAAGCCCTTAAAATTGTATTAGAGCAAGATTAAACTGAATATTCGGGCTATTTTGTATACATGTAGTCGTATGTATTTAGACTATTTAGTGTAGAATTTCAATCGCATGCTTGTAATTGTTATTTTTAAGGTTTTTGCAATGTCCATACAGTATTTCACCGCTTATCGCAAACTGTTCTATGGTTCGCTTCAATCAGTAGCTCACCCAAGCACAGGTTTCGACCTATTTAGGTGGCTATTAGTCATAACACCATCATGTTTTTTTAACTAGTATTTACAAGTCTTAGGGACTCATGCGCGGCATCCCCTTGTAAAAGGTGTAAACTAGACTGTAAGTGTTTTTGAATAAATAAATAAATTTATACACTGTTGATGATGATGACGGTAACAAACTGAGCTATCGTCATCTTGTAATAGATTTTCTATGATTCTAGTTGCACCCCGCGGTTTCACCCGCGTCTTCCTGTTAGCCCGCAGGAACGTATTTCCGGGATAAAAGTAGCCAGATTATAAGCTATTTCCATTCCAAATTTCATAAAAATCAGTTTTGTAGTTACAGTGATACGTGGTAACAAACATTCACACACACACAAACTTTCGCATTCATAATATTAGTAGGATAATACTCGTAGAACCACATCCAGTCACGGTACCTACTTCCAAATATTTGTACACCCAAAATGTTCAGTACAGTTTAACTCATAATTGCCGGTTTACATGCAATCTTGGCTGTTCCAGTTTGCGCTTATTTTTGTCAATTTAGTTATTTAAGGTTCGACGTAGGCAGAACCGCATGTTTCTAGCAGCGCTATTGTCATTCCTATCACATATAAAGAGCAAGCAGTAGGTCAACTACGATAATGAACCATGATGATGATGATGATACCTGAACCATGTAACTTCACCTAATAATTGACATGAAATTGTCTCGTATAACACTATGTAAAACATGATGGGATATTTTTTAAAACACTTTTATTAGCTTGACTTGTAACTAACTAACTAACTAACAATGTAATCAAATCTTAGTAGTCAATTTTCACCTACTTCTAATTGTCGTATCGACTTGAAACTTAGTATGTGTATGTAATCTCGGTGACAAGGGCATCTCTGCAGTGGCTTCTAGTAAACCCTCGTGTTTGGGCTCATATGATTCGTCTTGATGAGCCCAATAGATTGAACTTGGTGACGAGGGTCTGATGATGCAACCGGAAGGTGGGTAGGGCGTCTCTGCAGTGGCTACTAGTAAACCCCTCGTGTTTGGGCTCATATGTTTATCATCCTATCATATTTAAAGAATTTTAAACTTTAACAGTTCAAAATCCTCTGAGACATTAAGACTATAAATATCTATAGGTATAAGACATTACCCTGCAATAATGAATATGTACATAACTTTTGTACACTACTGTTTGGTGGTTGAATAACTGGCTGGTACTTCTTAAACGAACTCTATAAAATAATCCTACAATTACAAAAGAAAAAACATATTTTAGATATGTTTTTTCTTTCTTATATATACATGCAACATTTATAACATTTTCATATAAAATCATCCTATCATTTAAGCGCGTAGCGCATAGCTTGGTGGCATTAGAAAATGCCCTACCTTCAAAGTATGGTTTTATCAGGGTGTTTTCCTTCACCGCAAGCTCAAGCTCATTGTAGGATTCAAACCTACGAATCGCAAACTACCCCATTCCGAAGTAAACATAAATTGGTTGTCTGTAAAGTCGGTTTACTGACGATAGTTGAACGTGACAACGTCGATTGGCCGATTGTGCTTCTTTGTCGCTCGTTCTGCGCTCTCGCTTGCACTTCAAGCCTTACATGGAACGCCTCAGAGCAAGGAAACGCCGCAGAGCGAGGTAACGACGCAGAGCGAGGTAACGCCGCATGAGTCATGTTTTTTCGTGCGTGCAGCCGGCTCTATCGAATTATAAGACGTTGTCAGGTCAAAAGGCTATGTTTTATTAATATTTTCATACACGTGTGAATCCAATGTAGATTTCTAGTCTTGTGTGCGAGTATGATGAATATGTCTACGATTCTAATGGATAACGAATAAAAATCTATTTGATCTGGAGTAGGTAAGTAATGAAATATAACAACGTTTCTTGTTAACTTTAGCTTAAACATTAGGTATGTAGGCAAATGGGAACTTTTTATTGTACCAGACAAAAACATGTACTCAAATGAAAATGTTAGATATAGTTTATTTTTTCTGCAGGTTACCAACATTCTCTAGCTAAGATGAAACAGAAAATCAACCTTATTTTCATTTTCATTAGTCTAAATATTCGCTAGCTTCCATCCCCTAAATCCAAACTATTCGTCCAGCCACAGAGCACTTATGTATATAATATTTTTACCGTCATCTCGACCCCTCTAAGAAAGCAAAGGAGAGCTACTAAATAAAATATTGTCCCAAACGTTTGTACTATTCTGGCTTACGTTTTTCCGCTTAGCTTAAACAATGCGGCAGAGGAATGGTTTTGCTATTTCTTTTATTAAATTTGTATTATTGTAGTCATTTTTTTTCACATATCTAGTTGCAGAGCATAGTAGGAGAGCATTTTCTAGTGCTCACCTTATATCAGCATGCTTCCGGCCGCCATCGCAACTGTGTTTCGCAACCAGTTGTCTACGCGGATTTTTTAATCTTTCATGGCAACCAGTTGTGATAGAACAATATTTATTCTTGTTACGCAACCAGTTGCCAAGAAAGAAACAAATCGCTGCCATCGCAACTGTGTTTCGCAACTAGTTGTCTATGAGGATTTTTAGTCCTTCATGGCAACCAGTGCTGTTTTGACCACAGATGAAAATGAATATGTTGGCGGCTGAACCGATTTCGCTAATTGTTTTTTTGTTGCGTTTGTTATTGCGAGGAGAAGGTTCTTATGAAAGAAAAAATGTTTTATTGCGGTAAACTGCAGTCCGCGCGGGTGAAACCGCGGGGCGCAGCTAGTCTACCATAATAAATGTTGAGTCTACATAAATCGTCATTATTCATCTTTGTCACTTTACACCGTAGACCGTGGAGTTCAAGTAAGGAATTAGAAGGTGGAGCCGTGAACACCGTTAATTTATAGGCTGGTAAATTTATAAACTCGAATTCGGGAGGAGCACCTTTACAACCGTTTTAATGAGGCGAGTGAAGGGAATGGGAGATAGCGACGGAAAACGGAAGTTTTTATGATTTGTAAGACAATTAACAAGACATTTATGTCGAGTGTAAATGATTTTAACTAAAGAACTTAAGTGTTGAGCCTGGCATGCGCTTCAATTACTGATTTTAACCGGGAAAATAAGGGGGTTCTTCAGCCGAATAAGAATGAAATTGTTAAAATGCTTTGGTAAGCATATCACTTGAAATACTACATCATTACATGATCCTACATCATTTTAAAAATGTTTGTAATAGTGTCAATAATGTTTAAAGAGCCAGAAAATACATGAGTTTGGCCGAAAAAACTAGCTAATACGAAAAATCTCATTGCTTTTTTTTCTATGACATTTTTTCATAAACCATTAGCGGCCTGCCCCTCGTCCCCGTCCAAATAAAGAGTTTTTACTGTTTATAGTATTAGTATAGATTTATTTTAGTATAGATTAGTATAGATGTGGATTCTTGCTCAATTTTCCCAACACCTCTTCATTGCACACGTGGGTTAAAATACAAGGCATAGCTAGAAAACAATAAGCACCGTCCAGAAATCGGCAATCTCCATTTTCCACAGAGAACAAACCACAGTTGCAATCTGCCAATTCCTACCCACTACAACCACTCACTTGCGAACATGCTACCAGCTACATCCAATTCAGTCCGAATCTCGTTTCCCAATTCGATTGTTCGATTTGTCCGATTAATTCGGTTTCCAGTTACCGACAATCATACGATTCGAATGAGTCGACGATCGCTTGGCTCTGTCTGGGAATTATCATTGGTTTTATCAATGTTCAACCGTGATGGTTTGATTGATTTCTAACAGTAGGTAGATCGTAATTACGAGTGTGCAACACTCTGACTTTGTCAAAGCTTGGTGGTAGGTCAGTTTTTGTACAGATTAGTTTAATTTAGCTATTTTCACATTATCAGCATTATGTCCTATATATCTACATTTACATACATACTACACCATACATGACCTTAGACGTCTATGACAGATAATGCAAACCGTGTCAGTGGGGTTCAAGGAACACTTTTGTTGGTGGCTATACAGACCAATACAAGAACGGCAGGCTCGTCCACACTTATGCCCGAAATTAATAATCGATAATCGTTTATCGCGGTTTTATACTGTTATGTCATGTCGTTATATGACATTCCAGGGGTAAAGCTTGACATATTGATGGACATATCGATCCAATGCCGCGAAAGACAGATCAGGATCGATTATTATTTTCGCCCGTTAGTGCAGATGTGATAAGCATTAGTTGGATTGGAGTCATTGGCGTCCTAACGCTGCTGGTGCTGATATTAAAACCATATTTGTATTGCAAAAGATAGCTGTTCTTGCAGAATCTCTACGGACGATGAAAGAATGTGTGGAAGGACATAGGATACTATTTAATGCGATAACTGTAGTACCAGTGTATTTATATATGGAAATAAAAATAATAATAAACTTTGACAAGAGAACAATGAGCCACCCGCAAAATTGGTGAAATCTTATAAGTTTTTGATAATGCTACGAAAACAAACAAAAGGCCGCAGAAAGCGGATTATACGGAGCGTTTTCCACCAACCAGGAATTGGTACATTCGCGACGAAAAGTCTACTGAGACGTCTCAACCGATTTTCAACCAAAGCTCTTTGACATAAAAGCGATTGAGAATAATAGACTTTTTTGCTATTTGTAAGGTGTTTCGATTATATAAAAACGTGTGGCGTTCTGCCTTAAAGAGTTTGTGAATTTCTTGATTATTATTATCAACCCATTATTTACTAAGAAATCATTCTGAGAAGATTGAAGACAAGTTAACGAACCGAAAAACATTTAAACGTTTCAAACGCCTGGCAGGTAATTTTTTATGCACGATCACATAAAAAAAACATATTACTAACTGATTGAATTGGAGCTAAAGTTTACGACGATCTTAAGATTTTTTGTCATCTAAATAGTATGATATTTTGTAATAAGCTTTACTAATATGATTTCGTTTAATATGGACCTGAAATCAATTTAATTTTCGACAAGTCATGGATGTCACATGGAATTTTGTTGAAATACTACCCCTTGAACTAGTTATTGACCAATAAACACGAACTAAATATGAATATGTAACGATTGTGAAAAATATTATTGTGTATTAAGTTTTACCAACCTGCACTGGCCAGCGTGATATGTAAGGGCCGGTTTTATAAACAATCTACCTTTTTTCGGTAACTTATTAGTAACATTACGACTCGTAAATGATATGTGAGTAGATTTTACTGATTGTGGTATTTTGTTTGTTTTGTTATGGCGTCACTCGATTAGTGTATTTGCCAGTGTCAAGTATAAAAGATTTCAAACTCAGAGAGTTGAATCAAGTTTAAATGATGATGATGATGATGATGAGATGATGGAATGAGGATAGTGTTTAAGTAAAGTAGTGGCGCTTTACTTAAACTTTACACGGACTTTTTTGGAGCAACTTGAAAAGTCGCTATCACAACTTTATTTCAATTTCCCACACTTGTACACATTAACGAACACATAATAGTTAATAATCCACCAATATTACACATTATCACTCGAAGAAACACAAGTTTTGGAAATAAAAATAAAATTTTCACGTTGACAACTCAGTTGCCGCCAAAAAAGTCCCTACTGTTAACTGTGAAATGTCTATCAAAACTTTTTAGCGGCAATCGAATTGTCAACGTGAAAATTGTGTTTTCATGTCCAAAACTTGTGTTTCTTCAAATGATAATGTGTAATATTGGTAGATTATTAACCATTATGTGTTCGTTAATGTGTACGAGTGTGGGAAATTGAAATAAAGTTGTGAAAGTGACTTTTCTAGTTGTTCCAAAGAAGTCCGTGTAAAGTTTAAGTAAAGCGCCACTACTTTACTTAAATCTCATCCCATCATCTTATCATATCATCATTATCATCATCATTTATACTTGATTCAACGCTCTGAGTTTGAAATGTTTTATACTTGACACTGGCAAATACACTAACCGTGTGACGACATAACAAAAAAAAAACTGTCTATCTAAATTGTGATGGGAATTTTTTGGCGGCAATGAAAATGTCAAAATGTCAATTAAACTATTCGTAACTGATTTTTATAGCATGGAAAATTTATCAATTAGATCAAATTAACCGAAATAAGGTATGAAATTTAACTTACGGACGTTTATAAAACCCGCCCTAAGGCCCGTACTCTATGACAGAAAGTCAGAGTCTCAGCAGTGGGAACGTTATGAGCTAATTTTGATGATGAAGTTTTAGAAGCACGCTTTTCTAATTACACTACTAATGAGTGAGTTTGAGTTTAAGTCCCCACTACTTCGCTGACTCTTTCATATGAGCAGACATTCTATTTACATTATTACATGGCGGTACGCGTCACAACGTTATCGCGCCTCTATTGATAAGTGCCGCAAATGTTCCTGTGAAATTTTACGCCCTGGTACATCAGAGGAAAATGGCTTATTACATCTGCTTCCTCGTGCAAGGGGTTGGAAGCTGTTCTGTGATGATTGTTTGATGTTTAGAGAAAGTGTTCGATTGCTACATTGCAGCATTCGTGGTCAAATATAAAACAATTATACATTATCTTCTTCTTTTATTTGTAATCCATGTGTTTTCATACATAAACCTTTTATAAAAGATGTACAAGTTAAAGAGTGAGTGAGTGAGTGATGTATGTTTGTTAATTTTTCATGCTGAAGCAGCCCAATAAATTTGACTGAAATTGGCACATAACTTTTACCCTGGTTTAAAACTTAGGCTACTTGTTAATCCAGAAAGAGGTTATTACGGGATAGCAGGAAAATCTCGGTGCGCAGCTAGTCTCAAAGCAATCCACAAATTCAACCCTCCAAATCCATACCTACGCCACTATCAGGTATCAACCCTAGTGGAATATTATATTACCCTAGCTCAATAGACAATATGGGCACTGACGCATTCCATTCTAACACTGAATAGGTAATTCCAGTCTCTGTTGTTCGAGATACATTATTGAGATGCGCAGACAAATTGAATTACATTAGGCATACATAGGAATACATCGAATACTAGCTGTTCCCCGCGGTTTTACCCGCGTTGGCTACAGTTTATTGCGACAAAAAGTAGCACTTGTCCTTTCTCAAGCTCTAGGCTATCTCTGTACCAAATTTCATTTAAATCGGTTCAGTAGTTTAGGCGTGAAAACAGACAGACAGGGTGTACTTTCGCATTTATAACTTTAAAGTAGGGAAGTAGGGATTAGAAGCGCTCGTATGGGAACTTGCCTAGTTGTTCAGTTCAATTCAATTCAATTCAAAATGTAGTACATCTTTTCTCCTTTCAATTTGAAAATGATGATGAATGGAAGTCCAGAGGAAATCTAAATAAAAAGTGCATGGATTGTATTAAAGCGAGGATGGCTGATAGGGGAGAGTGGAAGAAAAATACATGCTGCGATGACATAATAAAAAAGAAAGAATTAGAAAATAAAACTAGGCAAAGCTGCGACTGCATAGTGAACTACTGCAACTGCTCGAGCGGTTCGTATATGTACGTACGTAAAAGTCTATAGTTTACCATGCAGTCGCAGCTTAAAGCAGTCCATAATCAACTGTCAATTCCTGACTACTTCAAGCGGTCCGTGTATGGCCAGCCAAAGATGTTCCTAAAGAAAGCCAGTGACGTAAACATAAAAGAAGAAAAGGTGAAAATACATTCATGAGCTTTTCGCGAGAAGAACCGTAATAATTTTGGGGCACACTCCATCCTAGCGCTGCCATCACTTTGTCAGCGAGCAACTGTATTTATGCAGCCCCAAATTCAAAATCTGACCACTATAAAGCGACTACCCCGAAAACATCCCGCACACGTTCCCACCTGCCCCACCGCCACCACTAATAAATTATGAGATAGCGTGACGTTTTGCGTTCTCCGAACACAGTCGTGGCGCTTATCTGTGCGAGTTCGCACTTTAACAGAATGTGTATTTATGACCATTTTTCGCTTGTGAAAGCGCCAAATGACAAAGGGTTGCGGCGAGATAGGGGTGGTGGGGTAATAAAGGGTCGATGTGAACGCTCGATTATGGAGTGTTGATGTTTCAGAAGTGGAGATGAGTACAGTGTGCGAGCGTTTGAGCACCGACGTTAGGATTTGAGTGGGAGGTAAGTGTTCCTTGGATTTAAAGGTGTATTTTTAATCCCCGATGCAAAAAGAGTTGCGTTATAAGTTTAAACTCGATGCATGTCTGTCTATCTGTCTGTGTATGTCTTGAAAGCCAGTTTCCTTGCAGTGGTTCTTGGCTATGTTTGATGAAAATCGGTTTTAAATGTCGTGGGTTTTAAATTTAAAACTTATTGCATGGAAAACATCGTGCTGAAACCATAGCATTATCGAGTACTCGCCTAGCTAGCTCATGTTGAGAATCTGTCGCCAAGTATATCGGTGTGGTCTAGCAGACACACTTGAGAGTCAGTTCCCAATCTTAGCGCAGCGTGACTTTCGAGCACATCGTCCCCAGCATCATGTGAATTGTTGAATTTTTCAAAAGTAAAGAGAAAAAGAAAAATCGTAATGAAACTGTGCTTGAGCTTTCGGTGAAGGAAAACATCGTGATGAAACCATAGCTTGGTGGTAGGGTATTTTCTAGTACTCGCCTGGCTAGCTACCACCCTCTTGTTAAGAATCTGTCGCCAAGCACCTATCGGTGTGTTCCGGCAGCCTCACTTGAGAGCCAGTTCCCAGTCCAGGTGTAGCGTGGCGCCATCCTCGACCACATCGTCACTTAACATCAGGTGACTTGTGGTCAAACGCTACCCTGTAAAAAGTAAAAAAAAAAAAAACTATAATTTGGTGGTAGGGCATTTTAAAGTGCTCGTCAACAAACGTCCGGCAGGTTATTGGCTGCAACTACATTTACAATTTTATACTTATGACTAATCGATTGAATTGGAACGACTTCACTACAATCCCAAGCTTTTTTCCTACATATAAGCACGATGTTTTTAATCGCTTCATCATCATCAGCCATTTACGTTCACACTGCTGGGACTCTGGTCTTCTCTCAGAGAGAGAGAGTAGGTAGGGGCCGTAATCTGCCACGCTGCCTCAATGTGGTCCTTAAATGTTGATGTTCTTGTACATGCAGTTCATGATGTTTTCTTTCATCATTTTTTGAGCGATGGCAAATCCGCAGATAACATATCAAAGGCGGGGCTAAAAGGATTCAGTGTTGGCGCCTGTGGTTGGCGCATTGTCAGTCGCACGTTTTACCGTTCGGCCATACCATCGTTTCATACCTAAAACTAAATAAAGCATTTAACGGTACTGTCTACAAACAATGAATACCTGCTACTACCCAGAAGAAACAGGCCTACACATTTCGGACATACCCCGCACCGTATATCATGCATATCTCAATGATATTCCGTATCTACGCAACCCTTGTCTCGTGCCCTCGGGTGCCAGGGTCAGGGATGATGAAAGGGTTGCCTCCTGTTATCGTTCGTTATTAGGTTTCGGATACAGTTTGATGGTAGGAATTTCATTTTGTGGTAAATTCATGGAAGTTCTCCATGTGAATTGCACAGTGATAAAAAAATTACGTTTAATTTTGTAGTGATTTTCTTTGAAGGGTAAGTTTAAGGAAATTTAAGCAAAATGGTGAAAGGTTAAAGTAAATGTGATCGCACCTAAAATATTATCTGCCTTGTCTGTTCTTTTGCCGGTGTAAGGAGGTTGGAAAGGGTGTAGCTTGTTTTAAATTTGACGTTTTAAAGTGATAATAAATGTTGTACCTATACTACTTAATAAAAAATTTTGACTTTAGTTTGAGTTACTGTGTTCCGGATTGAAAAACAATGTTTCAAGTGAAATTACCTGCAGCCTACAAAAAGCGGTACCTACCCATTTAAACCATCTGTCCCGTGTCCCACCTGACTATTTTGCCAGTTGTGCATAAAGTCACGTCCACGTTTGCCGAGCACGACGCCCGATGCGTCCCATGCAAAGTTTCGACAAACATAAAGGGGTATGGCCAGTTGTGGACGCACGCAATGAAATGAAATTCACAGTGAAAATACTGAAAATATTTGTGCCGAATGCCAAATTTTAACACGCACTCACAGATAGTGACAATTTATATTTCTGCACGCACGGTGTTGTGTACCAATATTAGTGTAGACAACACACAACTACTGTACAGTTCCTCCCAATTTTCTAAAAGCGGATTTGATGTTCAAGATAAAAAAAAACTAACTGAGATGGCGCAACGACCCAAAGTGAGTCTTGACCTCCGATAACAAAAGACGCGACTTCGGTCTGTTCTGCGACACCCCTTGCCAGTCATCCACCTGGAGCTCGCGCAAGTCCTTCGTGTCTTCGTCTTTCCAGCGATACCTGGAACAGCCGACCGGGCGACTGCCACTTGGCTGTCCCATGTATGCTTGTTTGACTGCACGATCCTCTTCCATTCCTTCAAGCTCGCCAAGCCAGCGAAGTTTGTTCGCTTTTATCTCTCTTTTAACTTGAGGGTAGTAACTAGGCAAGCCAGCACTAGAAAATGCCTTATCATAAAGCCATGGTTACAAGTTTTCCTTCACCGAATGCTCAAGCTCATTGTAAAGGAAAGCAAGCTGACGTCACTGCCACTGAGCCATCATCATCTTCATCATCATATGAGGCGCTACAGCCCGGGGTGGGCCTTGGCTTGATCAAGAACATTCTTCCAGACTGATCTATTTTTGGCTTTCAGTCTCCAGTTTGTGACGTCAATTGTCTTTAGATCTTGTTCAACTCCATCCATCCATCTTAACTTTGGGCGACCACAGCTTCTGCGGCCGTCTGGTTTTCCCTCCAGAGGAGACGTTTAGGTGGGCCGTGTCTCCTCCATGCGCTCTACTTGGCCTAACCATCGGAGGCGGCCAACTTTCACTACCTTGACTATGTTTGGCTCGTCATATAGTTACCACTGAGCCATAATAGATAAAAAACTAAAAGAGTTGATACAAAAACAATATTACTATGATAAAATATCAGCTGAATTTAATGAGAGAGACAAATGACGGAAAAACAAACAGTCTACTCACTCACTGGTATGATTTGTTTTTACGATTTCTGAATAATTGGAAAGGAATTAACGTATGAGAAATGAAAACCAGTAAATTCCATGAAAGAAATATGATTGGAACGTTGAGCTTTGTAATTGAGGACAAGGGTGGTAATTATAGAATTATTTCCATATACAAGGAATTATGGAAACAATTTCCAATTAGAAAATTCTAGCGATTATAAAGAAGAAAAACAATTGGTACGCTCTTTATAAAAGTACGATGACTGTGAACATAAAAACTTGGTATTTTATTAAAGTACTTTTATGAAGGTACAATTTTGATATTAACTAGTTACTCTCAGCAATTTCGCTTGCACGGACTATGGTTTGATTGGAATCGTTTGTTCACGTGCACACAATTTATGGGCTAGTGAAAATGATTGCTTTTAGAATTTTGATGCTGGATTTATGCTACCATTGATGGATTATTATACCAAAATATTTATGTCGGTCTTGATGAAATCGCTTTGAGCGGTAAGACCGAGATTTCTTTTTACTTTTTACAGGGTAACGTTTGACCACAAGTCACTTGAGAGCCATTTCCCAATCCTGGTGTAGCATGGCGCCACCTCTGACCACACCGTCATTTAACATCAGGTGACCTGTGGTGAAACGCCACCTTGGGAAAAGAAAAAAGTTTTTGTTTGAGTTTTCGATCAATATTTCGGCACTGAAAGCGGCCATGATTAAGAGAGTCAAAAAAACAATTACTGAGTAATCCCGTTTCAATATTTAATCATTGGGGGACCATTGCACACAAATTGACCAAGCCCCAAATTAAGCTCGAAACTTGTGTTATGGGTACCATCGATATACATACTTATATAGAGAAATAAATACTTATATAAATAGAAATATCCAAAACTCAGTTTATCAATCTTACTGATTATTAAAAAGACTTACCTAAAAGAAGCCGTCGTCAGCGGCCGATAAGACTTATGACTGTTAGCATCAGCCATCGGCGTCCCCCAGAAGTCATCCAAGAACAACTGCTTCAGCGAATTAGTTCCAATGACGTCACCGTTGGTGACCACCGCGGGGATGTCGTCATGCACAAAGTCACCGTTCAAACTATTCGCGTAACTAAGCACAGCTGTCGTCGTCACCATCGCGTAAATAGCGAAATCACTGACGCACGTGTTCTTTGGTTCTTCCCGCACTGCCGCCAATGAGCGTCGCTTCATTTTTGGTGATGTTCGGATGTATTTAATTGTCACATTTCTGCATTTGCACATTTGAATTGCGCCTCTTGGTTGCACTATCTGTAACAAAGAAAGTTTGTCAATTTAATAAACTGCCTTGGTCATTAAGATTTGGTTTTGAAACAGGATATTACGAATAATGCAATCGATAAACATGCATCGGAATATTTCACTCTATATATTAGCAACCCACGGATTCCTACCAGGACATACTTATCCTACGACAAAAGTCGCTGAACAATAACAAATTTTCAGCTTTTCTTTATCATCATAAACACAATTTTTCGACCGAATCATTACTTTATATCAGGTGCGTTTGTTATGCTTCCTTGTTAGCTGTAAGAAAAAAAAACAAACATTACTGATTTAATACACATTTGGAAAATTGAGTATGGTCAGCTACTTTTGCGCTAATTGTACCCTTAATAAGTAAAAAAAAATTAAAAATTAATTGAGCCCAAAAAATTTACCTGCCGCAATGGAATAAGCGTAGATAATTTGAAGTTTGATATTTAAAGTGATCACCATGTTGCATCCCTACTTAATAAATACTTTTTATTTGATTTGATTGTTGTTATTCGCTATATTTTGGCACATTCGCAAGCGCCATGATCACGAAAGTCTTCTAATAAAACTATCTGCAAGTAGAAACGTATCTATCACAGATTTTCTTGATCTGTGGTATCTACCTACCCGCTTCCTTTCACTTGTTTTGCAGTACATGATATCTGAATCTCATTTTAAAACCAAATTCTAAGGAAGGTTTCTTTATCAACTATTGGTACAAACTGGTTTCTTTCTGATTATTACGAATGTTTTGTACAATGGTAATGTAAACTGTGTCCCAATAGTCGGAACAAAAGACTTATGTCACTTACAAACCCGAGTTTTTCAAATAACTCAACAAAACGTGAACGTTTCTTTACAAGTTTCCGTATCAACTGAACAGAAATAGAAAGGTTACGACTATTTCTCGATTTGTATTCAATCTCGGACCACTGTGCTATCAATATTGCCGAATAATAACGCTGAAATCCTGAAATGTGATTCCGAGAACGTTCTGCGTGACCTCACAAAAAGGACAAATAATACGAATGAAATATCTTTTCTTCGGGTACCGCTTAGTGTTGCCGATTGTTAGTCGACTATCGATGATTAATCGATAGTCTATCGATAGTATCGACACTATCGATAGTTTATACTTCGCGAGGCAACAATACTACTGTTAATATAGATAGTATTTCACTTATTCGTTTTAAGCTATCGATAGTATCGATACTATCAATGGGTCTATCGATAGTTATTCACAAAATAACTAGAATGAGTCGGTTCGCTACTACATTGCTATATGTCTATTCAATGTAGACGCCTATTCGGGTCCATAATGTTCGCAAATTTTAATCAGTGAGATGTCTTGTATTCCAAAATATGAATGCAATAAAGAATTGAGTTTTAAGTATAATGTATAGTATCGCTTTTTAAAATGAAAACTATCGATATTAAAACTATCGATATTTCGGCAACACTAGTATCGCGTACCGTACGGTGAACGGATCATTGCCGTTGGGTCAGACGGTATAATGTGTCTACCTACCTACTTACCTATATTATTTTATCAACGGTTTGTTCCTCTAACCATAATAACGAAAGGCTGGACCAATTCCACTGTCAAAATGTGAGAACTATATTTAGTAAAATTTCTAAATTTAACTTAAATTTGAGTTTTTTGTGTGTTATTGCTGGTGTATTACTCGTAATCTCTATCTTTGCTTCGAGGCTTATCTTTTTTATTATCTAACCAAGTATTTAAGCACGCTTAGGTAAGGTACGTTCCGATTGGTACAGTCAGCGACAGAAATTGCTAAACACACTCAAATATTCAATTCTCCTAACCACTTCTTAAGCTTTTAGAAAATTAGGTATGATCACCAACTTTTGTCACTGACTGTACCTACCTTTGCTTCATCTAAAGACCAGGATGCACAGGTACGGACAATCACGAGCATTCCGGTCCCACGGTTGGTCGTCTGGTCTGGAGCGGCTTGTTTTGTTAGAAAATGAACCTTAGGAACGAGCAAACGCGCACGCACAACATCAGAGAGCTACAGACAGGGTGTATTCGACGTTCGCCGTGCGGTCTGGTCTGTGAAAAGGCAAGCCGTAGGCCCCAGTCATAAGCGTGTTCAAAAACATACTAGGTCAGTTGGTGCAACAAAAAATGGGCAAGAAGACTCGTCGAAATTGAAATTTATCCCCCGTACCTTATTTCACAGACCGAAAGTAATAGGGTCGAAATTCCTTGCGTCTGTTCTTGCTAATCTAAATAACTATTTTTCAATATAGCCCTGAATATCGCCACGTTATGAATTTTCGTCGGGCCTACTCAGGATTGTACGTGCTTGAAATATAATATCAAATAACCGTGGTGCCGCGTGCGTGGTAAGCCATTTGTGGGACGTCTTCAATGCGGTATTTCTTTTCCTTGAGCAGAACTTTAGAAAGGAACGGCAACTTTGTTAAGAAATAGGGAGTTTAAATTCAGGTCACCTGATTCACTGTGTCAGGCGATTCGTTTCTTCTTTACTTACATTTTCTTTACTCTTCTTTGTGTTAGTATTTTCTTCACATTTCTCCCTAGAGGTACATAAAGTGATGCATTTGTTTGGATTGGTAGACTCATTTCCAATGTTACTCATTGTGGAGCATTTTGTATCCAAATAAATATATATCTAAGTCGTACACTCTTGTCACAGTGGTCGTGGTTGCTGTAATGCGTTGTCTTCGGCTTGGTCACCTCTGATGGCAATGTGACGCCATTTCTCCCTATTAATGGCGTCACGAGAGCATTGGGTCATGGATGCGTCAGTGGCCTTTTAAATGAAGACATTCATATCAATAATGAGTGAAACTCCTTACCGGAGTCTAAATTCCTATACTTCTCTAGTTTAATATTATAAATGCGAAAGTAACTCTGTCTGTCTGTGTTTCACGCCTAAACTAATGAACCGATTTAAATCGGTCTTTAGTACAGAGCCTGAGGAAGGACATAGGCTACTTTTATCGCGATAAACTGTAGCCCACGGGGGCGAAACCGCGGGGAACAGCTAGTTTCCCTATAATTTGAGAACATCACCATGAACTTATTAGCCATTTGCGTCCATCGGCTCTCCGCGTCTTTTACAATCTGGTAAGTCCACCTACAAATGTCGTTCAGTTCGTGGTGACCACTCGAGAACCTTTCTTCCCCATCGGTTATCGGTTCGTCGTGCGATATGGCCTGCCCATTACCACTTCAACATGCAAACTCTGAGATCTATGTAGGTCAGGGGGGCCATGTTCAGCAGTCCGGCTGATAATGATGATTATGGGAATTTTCAGAGAAAACATAAAAATTTACCAAGGACGGCCGAAAGAGTGTCGGCATTTCACAGCCGGATCCTCACCGTTTCACGAGGCCAAGTCAGTTATATATATGAATTAGACCAAATGATGAGTTTCATTACATTAATTTAGAATAACCAACAATGATAGGAATAGCTAGAAAATGAAATGGGGACGATATATATTGATTGTTTAATGTTTATATAAGCTGGTGTATTTCGTTGTATTGTTTGGGCAGAGATCAAACGGGCGCTTGATGTGTGTTTATACAATTTGATGATTTTACTTTGAATCAAAACGGTTTTTATGATTAGATAATACATTTTTTTTTATAGAAATAACATTTCATTGTATTTTAAAATTGAATACATTGAGAGGCTGTGCCTATAATATTCTCTTCAAAGGCACACCTTTTTACTATTTACAGGGTAGCGTTTGACCACAAGTCACCTGATGTTGAGTGACGATGTGGTCAAAGATGGCGCCACGGTAGCGTGGACTGGGAACCTGGACTGGGAACTGGCTCTCAAGTGAGGCTGCCGGAACACACCGATAGGTGCTCGGCGACGGATTCTTAACAAGTGCTAGCTAGGCGAGTACTGGAAAATACCCTACCACCAAGCTATGGTTTCATCACAATGTTTTCCTTCACCGAAAGCTCAAGCTTATTGTAGGATTTGAAGCCACGCCCTAGGGATCGCTAGCCGACGTCACTACCACTGAGCTATCATCGAAAATAAACGACAAAAAGCTATTTCTCTAATTTTCTTAACCATCCTGAACACCTATCATCACTTTAAACGATTGGTGAACAGTAACTTTGCCGTACTAAAAATAGTTTGTTTCGTCAATGCTTTAAATTCCCGATCGATGCCTCTAACGAGACAGTAAGGGCCTAATGTCAACGGCATGTTCACAAAAATGTACTGATTAATCACGCCCACAGATGTTCCATCATACCACGCAATTTCAGTCTCTATTGCAAGCTGTTAAGGTGTACAGTAACATGTAGGTTAGTCGTTTAGGGGAAACAGTCTGTAAACATCGATAGACGCGATGCGATGTTACGTGTAAATGGCTCGTTTAGAACTGAAGAGAAAGTTTTTTCATTTTCCGGTTTCTTTATTATTAGTTAGTAACTTTCGAATCATGTTTTTTTTTGCGGCCAGTGACGAGAAAAAGTTAGGAAATTGGACATTATTACAGACAAAAAAGAAGATTTTCCAATATCATGCCCCTGTCGTTAAATGGTCACCGCCGTTTACATCTGCACTGTTGCTATTCTGGTATTGGTCTGTAATCCCAAATGAATTTCAAGACTCCCCGATGGCTAAATTTCTTAATATGTGACGGAACCCGAGATTGTTTCAATATGAACGCAATATGGACGATTAAAAATGTGTAGACTACCAGAAGTGTCTAAATTGAACGATACGGGCTGAGCATAGATTCATATTGATTGGCAGACTTAAGCCCCAGGTATGTAGTCCACACGCGCTGACGCTGGAAGGACGTGGTGGATGCGGACCTACGCAAACTCCAGACTCTGAACTGGGCTGAAATCGCTTAAGACAGAGAAGAGTAATAAGAATAAAATTGTCAAAGTGATCGCGCCAAAAAAAATTACCTGCCGGGCGTTTCTTGCCTGTTCTTTTGCCAGCGTAAGGAGTTTGGAACAGGCGTAGCTAGTTGTAAGTTTGACGTTTTAAAGTGATCACAATGTATCCTAAGATATTGGGCCCAATTAGCCGGCAAGATGGTACGTGCAGGAACCAGGATATCGAAGACCTAACAGTGGGCGATCCCAACGTGGTTGAGAAAGATCGGGTGGCAAAGTGATCTCATTTCGGACGCCCTAGATAGGTACCGCTAGAAAGACGCGGTAGAAGTGGACCTATGTGAACTCCAGACTCTGAACTGGGCTAAAATCGCCCAGGATAGAGAAGAGTGGCGCTCTCTCGTTTCAGAGACCAAGACACACATTGGGTCGCTGAGCCATCGGAGTTAGCTTATGTAGTCAACATAACGAACAGCCCATCATCGCCACATAAATTGAAACCTTATCATTTACACGCCATGCCCCCCTCCACTATACATCAAAGCTCTGTACGCATACAAACCGTGTCATAATTATGGCGGTGAAACCTGTAGGTGTACCAAATTTATTGCTCGTTGTGTACTTAAACATGTTTATTAGGGTCATAAAATTAATGAACTACGTCGGCGATGAAGCATCGCATAATCATGTGTTATGGCGGAGATACCTTCGAGTTAATAGGTGTTTGTTTAGGAGAAAATCTTTCGGGTATCTTGCAGCTTGGTGGGGTAAAAGTGTTGGGCAAAAGCTGACTGCGTAAATAAATAAAAATCATCATCATCATCAGCAGCCTGTATCACTCCACTGCTGGACATAAACCTCCCCCATGATAGGCCACTGAGCCCAGTCTTTGGCTTTTCTCATCCAACCACCGCCAGCCACTCGGCGCAAGTCGTCGCTCAACCTTGTCGCAGGGCGTCCTACACTACGTCTGCCAAGTCGCGGTCTCCACTCAAAAACGCGTCTACCCTAACGGTTATCGGTTCTTCGGCTTATATGACCAGCCATTTCAGCTTGCTAACTCTGTGAGTTATGTTGGTGACCCTACTTCTTTAACGGATCACCTCGTTAGTAAGAATGATATATAAACAATCAAATTATTGTCACAAAGACTTATCCTAGGGAGTTCTCGTAGTTACTTACATAAATAATTATTATTTATAGGTCATTAAGGAAGCTTCAGCGTGGTAATTTGAGATCATGGATTTGGTTATCGTTACGAGAAAACATTTAGACAATGGCTTATCAATAGCCCATTCATAAAACGAAATCTTATTAGAAATATTAAACTAATTGAAAGAAAAAAGCTTGGGATCGTAGTAAACTTGCTCCAATTCAATCAAATCGTTAAATAAGAAAAGACTTGATATGTGATCGCGTTCAAAAAATTAACAACGTTTTTTGCCTGTTTTCTATTTTGCCGGTGTATGGTGGTTAGAACAAGACATTTTTAGGTGACCCCATATGCTCTTTCATCCAACTCGATAATAAAACACTAATACTAACTTTGCAAAAAAAAAACAAGCAGAAAAATTCTAAATAATGTTGTGATAAAATTATCATTGAAAAAAATAACTTAAACAGCTTTGACAGCTTATTATCAAGTTGACCTTTCGAAACAAAGCCAAATATCAACGCAGCCCATAAGGGACAGGAGGTTCAAAAGAAAAAAACCCCTCCCAAGTAATGTCATTTCGCTTAAGGAATAAAACCATAATCGCTTCAAACCAAATCCCACAAGGTTTTTAAAAGTACCTAATCTCTATCTCAGAAGCCAATCAATTCAAATTATCTGGATAAGCAAAAGGTCACGTCTTGGGAATTCTATTCATTTTTCTGTTTTTAACTAGCGACCCGCCCCGGCTTCGCACGAGTACGCGAGTATAAATAGTTGATGTACTGCGAGTTTTGTGTTTATAAGAAAAAAACACTTTCTCTTACAGAGAGCGAAGGAATGAAGGATTTGCGCGAGCTCCAGGTGGAAGACTGGCAGGAGGTGGCGCAGGAAGGACCAAAGTGGCATCTTTTGCTATCGGAGGCGAAGACTCACTTTGGCCCGTTGCGCCATTTCAGTTTCTTTTTATTTTATTTTCGAATTTTCCCTTTACAAGGGACTCTATTACTAATGCAGTTAGTTGTTGTACTTCTCCGGACGAGCTTTTCACGTAGAATGTCTACGTCGTTTACGTCTACGCCATACACGGTCCAACGCCTTCGACAATATAATGTTAAACGCGTGTCTACGCTATACGTGATCTACGTTAAACACGTGTCTACGCCATACATGGTCTACGTTAAACGCGTGTCTACGCAATACATGGTATACGTTAAACACGCGTCTACGCTATACATGATCTACGTTAAACGCGTGTCTACGCCATACAAGGTCTAGGTTAAACGTGCGTCTACGCGACTCTTCATTTTTACGCCTAGACAGCTGAACCGAACTTTACAATATTTAGTATGAAGATGTTTTGGACTTTGAAA
The DNA here is from genome assembly GCA_931315375.2 of Opisthograptis luteolata. Lineage (NCBI taxonomy): Eukaryota > Metazoa > Arthropoda > Insecta > Lepidoptera > Geometridae > Opisthograptis > Opisthograptis luteolata. The sequence goes on from OV928039.1 coordinate 12,809,214, forward strand.
TTGGATACTTTTTATTGGGATAATGTAAAATACACGCGGGTGAAACCATAGAAACAGCTAGTATACATGAAACATTTGTAAATCTAGGTGCGTATTTTGAAAGCGCACAATAGCTACTAGTGATGATCCCAGCTCAGGATAGCACGAACAGTATTGATGTTTGTAATAAAACCTCGCTTTTGTCCAAATGTGGCGATTCACTCATTTATTCACGCGGAAATTCTAGCTTGATTTTGCATTTTCACTTTTATGCTTTCGGAATAGAATGTCAAATGTAAGTGGCAAGAAATGGTTTGAAATTAAAGCCTTATTTAGGGGTAAATGTGTTGCTTTATTGGAACTATTAGCCGAGTCAGGGACACCGATCGAACTAATGCAAAACAGATCTACTTTTTTGCTACCACTTTCTTGTTAAAAATCTGTCTCGAAGCATATATCGGTGTGTTCCGGCAGCCCACTTGAGAGCCAGTTTCCAATCCAGGTGTAGCGTCATGCCACCTTCGACTTCATAGTCCCTGCTCAGAAAGTTGCTTGCTTGGAGTTTCATGTCTGCTCTTTTGCCTGCGTAGGGAGGTTGGAACAGTCGTAGCTAGTTTTAAGTTTGACGTTTTTAAGTGATCACATGCATCCTATTAAAGAAGCCATATTTGAATTTGATTTCAGTTATTTAACATCAAGTGACGTCTGTAAAAAGTAAACGAAAGAAAAACAAAGCAGTCTAAGCAAATTAAAGTAAGTAAATAAATAAAATAACATTTCGCAAATGCTTATTCCACGACCACAATGCTTAGCGTGTCTGTATTTTTTTTTCCTCTCTTCCTTTTCAATAGGAAACACGTGGATGCTCCTGACGCGTCCATTGTGGACACGTGCCATTGGCGGAAAACCACGTTCGTATTTTAAGAATGGGTTTAAAATACTCTTTTGAAACTTTTCTTTTTAACATCACAGGATGAGTTTCTTTTTCGGACTAAAATTTAAAATTTGCATGTGACGTGTATGATACCTGTATTAGTTTTAAGATTTTTAATTTTGCATGCCATTCCATTGGTATAATGCATCTGCTTGAAATTTATGTTGTTACTAGTTGCGCCCCGCGGTTTCACCCGCGTCTTCCCGCTATCCCGCAGTAACCTTTTTCCGGGATAAAAATTAGCCTATGTATTGATACAGAGTATAAGCTATCTCCATTCCAAATTTCATTCGGATCCGCTCAGTATTTTTTGCGTGAAAGACTAACAAACATCCATCCATCCATAATCACAAACTTTCACGTTTATAATACTAGTAGGATAGGATTAAATATCAAGCTGACATTTCACATTTTTATCTAATAAAGTTATTATTCTAATCTGTTAACGCTAATCTTCAAAACTTAAGTTAGAAAACCACTAAAGCCCCAGGAAGCAATAAGCTGAGCTCTTGTCTACAAATCGAAGATGTCGTTGGAACGTCAAAACAACGCATTTATTGACCAAGGGAGCATAAAATCCCATCAGACCTCCGGATATATTACCACTTACGTTAGGGCTACCACCATTTTGCTTACAATTTTTTTTTATACAATTGTTATGCGAATTTCAAAAGTTTTAAGGCAAATTTCTCGCTTTATACGAACCTTTCACAGACATAGAAGAATATCAGAAAAAAAAATTATAATTTGCCAAATTGGTCTGCCTGTGCCTCTGGAAAGACCCTGTTTCACAAGGACGCGTTGATATATCAAATAGAAATGTATAACAAGCACTAGGCTTTACAGTATCTTTCAGCTGTAAATAAATCACACTTGCAAATCAACGCGATTAATAGACATAACCGTTTATATCGCATAATTTCGCATCTTTGCGATTTTACAAGAGAATCAAAACCGGGTATTTTCTGTTGACCTAGTATCATGAAATTTGGCATGAAGCAAGCAAGGTCTTACAATACAGTATATAAAGAATAAAAGTCTTTAAATTGTAAATAAATGAAAAGTATGTCGGAAGGAGGCCAAGACTATCGCCGTCTTTCGACTCATACTACATTGTGGAGTGCTAAATCACTAACGATATGGGGTGGATTTCCAAATGACAACTCGTGATTACAACAGTTATTTTAATAATTACAAAACACTTCTTGAAAACTATTACAATGACTTCTTCTTCTTTTATTTAAGAGCGAAGCTCTTGTCGGTGGAGTATTTTCCATCCCGTTCTGTTCTCGGCCATCCTTTTGACCTCTTGGTACGACATGACGTCAATCCTTCCTTTCACTTGGTCTATGTATGTTCTTCTCGGTCTACCTCTCCCTCTCTTCCCTTCTACTTTTCCTTCTAATATGGTTTTATATGTATTCGTCATGCCGTACCAAATGGCCAAACATCTTTCCTCTTCTTATCTCTACTGTTATTAATATCTCTCCTTTTTCTCCTACTAAGTCCAATACTTCTTGGTTGGTTTTTTTTCTTTTATTACAATGACACAAAACTGAAAACGTAACTTAGGTAACTCATTTAGTTTGAGGCAAACGATCAGCCGGAGAACTGCCAAGTGCGTCCGGCAAAAGCCACAAGCAGACTGTCGCTCGTGGGCCGGCTCCGACGTTTCGTCAGCGTGCGATACAACCGCCGCCTCTTCCGGCGACTTGCACACTTTGCCATCAAACGGTCTAGTCATTTTCATCGTTTTAAATCAACCACGCCGACAAGTAAATTGTAAACTACATTTGACGGTTTTTATTTATAAAGAAGATAAAAAAGGGGTAACTGACATAAACAGGATATTTTTTGCATCTAAATTCACATGTGATAATATGGGATGGACACTATTGGACACCCTACTCTATTAGAGGGTCATAGTGACCGTATAGGGTTTTACGGCACCAGTGGCGGGTTAATGTGATTAAATGAATGTATTTAGCGATAAGACCGCACTTTATTTGTGTCGACAGTTTACGAGATGGGTTTATTTGAATTTGGTAGCCGAGCTATGCGCCCAAAGGTTACATTATTTATTTGGTGTAGTTTTATTACGAAGGTTCTAAGAAGCGGAGCATTTGAGTCTGTGTCTGTTTTGCTCTAACCTAATCAAAAACAAATTATAAAAACGAACTCAAATGGCTCACGTGTCTTGGCCGCCGAAACGAGAGAGCGCCACTCTTCTCTATCTTGAGCGGTTTCAGCCCAGTTTAGAGTCTAGAAAATTATAAATAATTAGTACTTAGTTTAAAAAGTGAAGTTAACGTCATCCCTACTAATATTATAAAAGCGAAAGTAACTCTTGTCTGTCAGTCTGGCCTACATTTGTTAAGAGACGATGGGATTGAAGGTGGTGCCACGGTATACCTGGATTAGGAACTGGCTCTCACACCGACAGTTGCTTGGCGACAGATTTTTAATGTACGAGTAACGGTGATGGCTAGCCAGACAAGCACTGATTCTTCCTTCACCGTAAGATCGAGCTCATTGTATGATTTTAAACCACGACCTATGCATCACTACCACTGGGCCATCACCGCTCCAAATTCTGCATGATGCAATAAGTTTGAGCTTTCGCTAAAGGTAAACCTCTTTGGTTTCATCATGACGTTAGCAAACAATCAAGCCTCGCGTCAAAGGAAAATAGTTCTAGCTGTTGGAATTAAATAATCACGACAATAAAATCAGGGAACTTCTGGTTCGAGCGCCCAGCAAACTTCATGAAACGAATGAAATGAACAGCGCAGCTAATTAACACAGGCTAACCTGCTTACTGCAACTTAATTTGTTGCCTGTGATTGCTAAAAGCGCTGCGTTCTATCAAAATACAAAATCATGAAAAATCAGAGTTTATTTTAAAACTTTAAAAACTTAAAACTAACTAAACTAACCTAGAAGGAACAACGACCCAAATTGAGTCTTGGCTTCCGATAATAAAAGACGCCTCTTCGCCACCTCCTGCCAGTCCAGTGACTTCGTCTTTTCAGCCATACCTGGAATGGTCGATCGGGCGACCGACGGCCTCTTAGCCGTCTAATGTATGGAACGAAATCTTAATCGAAAAGCTTATTTTACAACTAGTTGTGCCCCACGGTTTCATCCACGTCTTCCCGCGGGATAAAAATGTCTATGCGTTAATCCAGGGTCTAAGCTATCTCCATTCCAAATTTCATCAAAATCAGTTTAGTAGTTACGTTGATACGTGGTAATAAAGATTCACACACACACATACTTCAGATTCAGATTTCAGACTATTGAGATAGCAAATAACTTTGGGGTTTTGGTGAACTTGCTCCAATTCAAACATTTAGCTATCAATCGCTAAGCACCTTTCGGTGTTTTTCGACAGTCTCAATCGAGAGCCAGTTCTCAGTCCAGCTGTAGATCAGGTGACTTGTGGCCAGTTGTGGCCAAACGCTGCACTTTAATCTTGTATGAAACAAAGGGTTTTGTTTTTAGCTGCGTCATTAAGGCTTTTAAAACGAAACTCTCTAAAAAACACGTAAACATATAACAAGAAACCTCCATTTTCAATTAGGCTTGTGCAAAATATAATATGAACATATCGAAATATCGATCAATTCTCTTGAAATCATCGATGTATATCGTCGATAAAAAATTGCTATTTAACAAATTTCAAAACATTAAACTTTTAAGTCTGTTTAGTAGAAAACAACATGTGATATATATAAAACGTCAAACTTAAAACTAGCTACGCCTGGTCCAACCTCCTAACTGGTGTAAAGAGGCAAGATAGTCGATATTATTCAAGAATACGTATTGTCTTTTTTTACTACTTACAGGGTAGCGTTTGACCACAAGTCACCTGATGTTAAGTGACGATGTGGTCGAAGGTGGCATCACGCTACACCTGGATTGGAAACTGGCTCTCTAGTTAGGCTGCTATGATCTTATAAATAGTGATGCAACGTGCACCATAACAAAAGACTGCAGAAAAGGTGTTAAAAGTATTTTTTGAAGCGGAAACGCAATACTATAAGAAACTTGCATTTATGTTGACAAAAATTACGTTCAACTAACGTATTAATATTTGTCACTCCTTATTTCTAGCGATACTGTTTAAGAATCTCGATATCTCTTTTTCACATCCCTATTTTACATCGACAAGTCCATACGTAAAGTAATTGCCGTTTCAGCGACCGCTAAACACACACTATTAGAGCTTTTAGGTTGTCGACAAACGTCCGACAGTTGCCAGTTTGTGACCAAACGTCGAACATAATCGACGGTCGAGATTGCTAAGCCACTTACGGACGGGATTGCAAATAGCAATGGTTTTAGTTCCGTGAATTGGTATGCCTTTAGGTACGGCTTGAAAGCTTAATGGTGTACATCTCCGTAACATTATTTTGAACTGAATGTTCCCCATTCATCCACACGCGTGGACTACAGTTTTTTGCAATAAAAAGTTCTTATGTCCTTTACAAAGTTTGAAACTGTCTGCATACCAAAGGACAATGGCCAAAACGGACCCCAGATTGTATGAAAACGAGCTATACATGAAAAAGTCTGTAATTTTTTGCCTTTTATGTCTCTATAAACGATATTTTACGGAAACTGAAGAAAAAAAATATATCAATTGTTTAATTTTTATATCAATTGTTTATATCAATTGTTTAATTTTTTTGATTTTAGAGAGCTACTTTTTTTAGCTGTTAAATTTTTTAAACTATACCTATATAAACATTTACTACTTTTTCGCTTATTGTTATCCACTTCTGTTGACTTCAGAACTATTCATTGGAATTCAAATATAAAAACATTATACCTACCATTGTTATTTATAATTTATATTTTTTACCGTATTTTTTTATGGTTATTATTAAGATTATTTATATATATTTTTATTTCTTTGTTTTCGTATCCGCACGTCACTCAATAGGGTATTGGCTGAAAATCAGCGCTGTGGATTCGTCCATAGCATATGCTGAGCCAAGTCCTTTTTGGGAGGCACTGTACACAGCAGCAGTGTTCGCACCATCACGTAATATACTATACCTACTTATCTACAATTTAACTGTTTTTTTTTGTGCGTTTCTTTATTTTTTGTTTCTTTATTGTGTACAGTCTTTTCCTGAATAAATTCTTTCTCTCTCAAAAAAAAAAAAAAATTCGTAGTTTTTAATGTCATTTTTTAACTTACACGATGCTTGGATGTTTTGAACGGAAGATACATATTCGACCAATTTTGTTGTACTTCTTTTTCATTTTTCTGACGCTAACGTTAATCTCACACACCACAAAATGTTATGTCTGTCGTACAACTACAATAAACTCGCAATTTTTATACAAAATATATTGCGGGCAGGTCCAAGGCAGTATGACAAGTGGCCGATGTTCTTAAAACAAAATCGGTTTTGCGGGTTAGACATAAAAGGTATATAACAAAATAAACAGACAGAGTTATCTTTTGCATAATATTTATATTATTAGTATGTATAGACCACTTTCGCCACCACTGCACCACTATCATTTTAAAACAACCATATTACACGCAGTCAAAGCAGCAGAAATAAAATAGTCCTAAACGATACAAAAAAAGTCCATAATAGTAACCCTACCATGACTTTCAGATTTGTCCCGACTCAGGAAACCATTTGCGTCATCCGTCCATCGAGCGAGCGAGGGAGGTACCTAGTCATTTATCGAGTTACATAGATGTTAGTTGGGATCTTCAACATTATAAAAAGACTAGTGACTCGCTTTGGTTTCACAAGGGCAGCTAAAGATTTAACCAACCAGAAGTTTTCTCAAAATCTTCAAAAACCCGTTATAATTAATTATTTAAAACTTACAAAAATATTTCACATCACGGATCACGTTAAAACGTCGAACTTAAAAGTCTTTTCCAACCTCCTTACGCCGGCAAAAGAATAGCCAAGATCAGAGAGAGATGCAGAGTAAGAGTCTGTTTTCTGAATTTTCTTCGACTTGTTTTACAAATATTGTGATTTCGTACTGAAGATTCTATCAGATTTAAGCATAGCTTGTGACACTCAGTCACTAGTATTATGATAAACTTAAGTTTTGTCGAATGTTTGTAACAATTCAAATAAGATTTGTCATCATCATCATCATCATCAGCCTGTATCAGTCCACTGCTGGATACAGGCCTCTCCCAAGGTACGCGACTGAGCCCGGTCTTCGGCTCTTCTCATCCATCTACTGGCAGTCACTCGGCGCAAGTCGTCGCTCCACCTTGTCGCAGGGCGTCGTACACTACGTCTGCCAAGTCGCGGTCTCCACTCAAGAACACGTCTACCCCAACGGTTATAAGATTTGTACATCCGAAAAACATTTTAAAAAATCCTAGTAATTAAAGGGGCTTTTTGTATGGGACTTTTGTATGAACTTAATAACCGCTGCAGCACATTAACACGTGTGCAAAACCGGGTTAAAATTGAAAACAAAAAGATCATTAAAATTCTCGTTACAAAATGTATGTTATTTTTGTTTGTAAATAAATCATTTACAAAGTCATTCCAATTAAAATAGCTCTAACGTGCCAATAAAATTCCAACGCTATACCCTCAAAACAAACCGAATTTAGTACAAACAATTTGTTTTAGAATTGAAATCATACGTTTATTTATACAAAATCGACACGAACGAATAGTTTTCACGGTTCGTTGACTGGTTACAACTCAATTATCAGAAACTACGAGCTTTTTTAGCAAATCATTGTTGGTTTTGTAAACATTAACTGTTTTTGGATTTGTATCAATGCTTTCACTATCAGATGATATGCCAGTAAATGCAAGCCATGAAAAAATACGAGACTACGTAAAACGTCACGCGTAGAAAGTCAAACTGCATAATATATTGACTTTCCGTGTTTTTTCTTCCATCCTGTTTTTAAATTTTTTCTGTCCAGCTCAAAGTATTAACAGCCCTGCCGTGTCTTAAGAAGTGTCACAGGTGAGCACTAGAAAATGCCCTTACAAAGCTATGGTTCCATCATGATGTTTTCCTTCACCAAAAGCCTAGTATAAGTGGAGTATTAAAGCTGTTTTTTTATACAACAGGGTGACGAGCGACTAACTCGTCTTTAAAGGTAGCATTACGTTTTCCCAATACAGTTCAGAGACACCTCGAATAAACCCTGCGCAGCAATGTACTGCTGAGTTGAGATATTTGATGTTAAATCTCTGTACGCCCTATAATTTCACCTATAATTGGATTCCTATCTTAATTACAACATGAGAGAACTCAGAAGCCGAAACTAAATTTGAAACCGAAGTAATCCTCTCAGTGTCGGCATTAGTTCAAAGATAGGACCACCCGTAGGAACTACCGGAGTACTTACCAATCTTCCAGAGTAATGTTCTCGCCCATATCTCGACATAAAACATTTTTATCTATACCTTCGTAAGAGCTCAATGACTCTCCTTACTTCTCGGTGTGATTTACTCGTCTGCCGGTATAGGTACGCGGGTTCTGCGAAGTGGAAAAAACTACGAAGGCAAGATGAAGAAAAGGTAATATTTTTCGCATAAAAAAACCATCAGGAGTCTAGACAAATACATCGGTTTGGTTTAGTGCTGTAGTTTGAGAAATGGCTGTCTTTCAATGCGTTTCCTTTATGATATAAGTTATAAACGAGAATATTATCGATGTTGTAGAGTGTCCAATTTAGAACTAAACTAGTGTTTACAACAACACAGAATTCCTTGTGTCACAAATGGCATGAACACACTCATGGACATATTACAAACATTAGATATAAACATTTGCTTATTAAACAACTACACACGAAACTTTATAAAAAGTACTCTATGTCTTTCTTCGAGGTTCCAACTATCTTCACACCAAATTTCATCAAGATAACTTCAGTCGTCAAAAGGAGAAAAAACACGGAGAAAACAGACCTTCCGAAATACCGTTTTCCTTCTGAATCAAAAGGGGAAGGACTTGTGATTCAGAAGAAAAACTAAGGTACAATACGGAAGGAATCGGTCTTGGAAAGTAAAGACTCAGAAGGAAAGTCAAAATTTTTTCTCAGTGCAGACAAAAAACAAACAGAGTAACTTTCGCATTTATAATACGTTTTTTTTACTTCTTGCATCTTACTTCAGAGCCAGTTCCCTGTCCAAGTGAAGCGTGACGGCTTCTTTGACCACATCGCTACCTAACATCATTCAGGTAACTTGTAGTCAAACGCCATCATGTAAGATGCTAAAAGTACTTGAAAGAAATGCTACAAATTCATTTAGAATCGAGAACCTTTCATCAGACATAAGTACAGTCAGCAACAAAAGTAGCTGATCATACTAGATTTCCTAAATGTGTTTTAGATCAGTAGTTCGTGGATTCTTTTTACATTTTACAAGGTAGCGCTCTGACCACTACTTAACACACTTGATTTTAAGTGATGATGTGGGAAAGGTTGATGTTTATGATGATGCCGGTAATCGGAAATTGTTTTATTGTCGAGCGACTTATGTCGTTGACTGTACCTACACATGTTGGAGTTCAATTTACAGAAGCCACCAATTATAGCCATCCTTGAAAAGGCTTTCATGTGAAAATCAATAAGCTTCATGGTACAAGTAAATTAAAGATACACCTATTGATACACACATTACGTAATACACCAACAACCACGCTGAACTACCTGCACCCCGCGTTTACACCCGCGTTTTCCCCTTTATCATCAACATCATCATAATCAACCTGCTTCAGTCCACTTCTGGATGTAGGCCTCTCCCAAAGTGCACCATTGAATCCGATCTTCGGATTCTCTCATCCAACCAATAAAGCTTATTGTATACTAGCTGTTCCCCGCGGTTTCACCCGCGTGGGCTACAGTTTATCGCCATAAAAAGTATCCTATGTCCTTCCTCAGGATTCAAACTATCTTCGTACCAAGTTTCATTTAAATCGGTTCAGTAGTTTGGGCGTGAAAGAGTAACAGACAGACAGGCAGAGTTACTTTCGCATTTATAATAAGTAAGGGATTTTTTTTAAACTAATGTAAGGCAAGCATTTGATCACAGCTTCACCTGATGGTAAGTAAAGACGTGGCCGATGATGGAGCATGCTTGCCTAGAAGATACCTATTCACTCTTGACTTGAAAACTCCCAATTTTTTTAGTTCCCGTTAATCAACCCCATCCAAAGTCTCTGTACATTGCTGTCTACCAAATTTATGCTAATGAGAATAACCGCAAAGTTTTTCCTCTCTGATACGCGAAGACGTTAATAAAGCCGTATACAAGTTAATTGCTGGACGGATAATGTGCGTCGAGAGAGATTGCGGACGTTATGTGCTCGTAAATTAGTGGTGAGAGACTTGCGTCCGACCACTTGTGCTCTAGAAGCATGGACGTCTTAAGGTCCTGGGTTTAAGGGTCAGAATCGCATCGCTTGGTGATCTAGTTTATACTGTAGCAAAGGAAATAAATGAAAATAAATTATTCATTTTGTATACATGGTTAAAAGTCAATCAGATGATCAATAAATTCTTCGAAATCGGTTAAGTAGTTTCTATGTAAAGTTAAGTTAAAAACTACGGGAACTAAAAGTAACGAACTTTTTCTAAGTCAATCAATAAGTACTCTTTCATGTCTGCTTGCTATTTTTTTAGTTTAAAGCTGATCACATTGTATCCTACTAAATAAATAAGGTTGATTTAAGGTTGTTTAATAGCGATGATGGCTCAGTGGTAGTGACGTCGGCTTGCGATCCGTAGGACGTGGGTTCGAATCCTGCAGAGAGCTTGAGCTTTCGGTGAAGGAAAACATCGTAATGAAACCATAGCTTGGTGGTAGGGTATTTTCTAGTACTCGCCTGGCTAGCTACCACCCTCTCGTTAAGAATCTGTCGCCAAACACCTATCGGTGTGTTCCGGCAGCCTCACTTGAGAGCCAGTTCCCAGTCCAGGTGTAGCGTGACGCCATCTTCGACCGCATCGTCACTTAACATCGGGCGACTTGTGTAAAAAAGTGTGTTGTAAAAAAAAAAAAAAGGTTTGTCTTTTGGTTTTGACATTTTAAAACCATAACATTTCAGTTAAGTTTAGCAATCTGTCACCAGACACTTATCGGCGTGTTCCGGCAGCTCCTTGAGAGCCAGTTTCCAATTCAGGTGTAGCGTGGCGCCACCTTCGACCACATCGTTACCTAACATCAGGTGACTTGTAGTCAAACGCTATCCTGTAAGAAGTAAGACACTTATAGTAAAGTAAGGTGTGTTACTTACGACTTAATTTCTTAGTTATTACGAATTTTCTGTCAATTTCTGTCAAGGACGTCAAGGATACGTCATTGCAGTTTCGTGTTCATTTGTTATGTGCTATCTTATTAGATTAGTGTTATACATCAAAAGAATCCTTTTGAAATTTCCTATAAGAATGTCTAAAAGTCTAAATCACCTCAAACGTCCCGGGTGACTACAGTCGCCTGTGCAAAAACAGATCCTTGCGCATCCTTTTTTTTGCCGTGCGATAATGTGATTTTATTTAGGTTAGATAAATTATGTTTTCATTAGCATTTAAATACACTTAAACCTATGAAATATAGTTCAATCAGTACATTGTATTTTTTGTTTTGGTGTAGCTCTCGTAGTTTGCTAGATATTACAATAGAAAGTGGAAAGTGCACAGAAACTCGCGAAAAAAAATCGAAAAAAGTTCGCGTGGCGGGAACCGGGACGTTTCAGTAGATAAGAGCTGTTGTACAAGTATTGAAGTCATTTACGATCCGTAATGTGATAACAGACATTATTGTATAAAGTTAAATTACTTGTGGCGACTACGGCACAAGTTTCTAATATTAGTTTTCTGGAGTTAACAACGTTTCGGGAAGGCAATACAAATTTTAGTATCTGAAATAAATTATTTATTCTTATTGGTGATTCGAAACTCTGAGCATATTTACTAACGATAGTAATTTGAAATTTATTAAAGGTCGACGTCCTTGATCCTTACCAAGAATCATCACGCAGTGAGTACCTAAAGTCGGGCGACGTCGCCAAGGCAGGCCTCGAAATAATGGCGTGATGACCTTGACTCCTTTGAGGAGCGGCTCACTATGCTTTTTAAAATATTCCTGATGAATACCGGTATGAAGGTACCAGATCTCTAATATAGAATCACGTTAGAACAAGTTTAGAATCGTGAGAAAAGCGACATGTCCAAGAACCACAACATTCAAGAACAAATGACATTTACCAAACCGCACTGGGTCAGTTTATCGCCGATACTTTCTATATGAGAGGCCTATATACAAAAGGAACAAAAAACACGACAGCGCCGAAATAAAGTACCCTATGTCACACCAACAATATAGACGAATCTAATGACACTTTATACGTTAAAATCCATCAAGCTAGCCGTTAAGCTACAGGCCGTGGCAAAGAATTATACATACATACATACATACACTCGAAATATATAACCCTCCTTATTTCGTAGTCGGGTAAAAAGCAGATTATACCTTTTACCTTTTTCAAATTAAAAATAGATTGAATCTTTATTGACTCAATATTTATAAGCCCCGATACAACCTTTAAAACTTATCGTCCAAGATAATATATATGACGCTTCATCAGATAAATCGAGTTCCATGATCAAGCGACCTCCTGAAAAGTCAATTTGGCCTGGCCCTCAGTTTTCCCAGTTTGACAGTTAATAGAGGCCCTGATAGGCGCGTAATCTGAATTGCTAATGTTATTTTTATATTACTTCCCTGTGCCGTGGATTAAACGTCTATTATATTCAAAGATTGTTTGCCTTATCGAAGCCTTATTGCGTTTACAAACTGGCGGGTCACTAAAAGGCAAATTTTCTGGATAATAAAAGCCGAAGCTATCTTTTACGGTACAGAAATCTGTTGGAAGTAAGCGTGTTTGTGAAATTTTAAAGAAGAAAATGTGAAATTACAAAATGTACGCCTGCTTCATTTATATTTGGTTTTGTGGACGGGGGTTGTGGATCCGCAGGGAATTTTGGTTAGGGGTCAGAGATATGTATGTGATTGTGTGGGTGTTATTTATTTATATATTTTACAAGGTAGCATTTTGGCCACAAGTCATTTGATGTGACGATGTGGTCGAAGGAGGCACCACGCTATACTTCCGAGCGCAATACTCGGGAGCCAGTTTTCAATCCAGGTGTAGCGTGGCGCCACCTTCCGATGTATGTGAACCTTGAACACCAATCATCGTTTATCCAATGCTCATTTGGAAATTGGGCAACCTACTGATTGTAGATGCCCTTAGTAATGTAAAGCGTAAACTGTTTGAGTGTGACCATGAGAGTTTAAAACTTAAATACTTAGCTGGAGTTTAATGAACGAGAACACGACGTGTATAATTTGAAGCAATCGATAGAATTTATAGCACTTTTATAGTTATGGTTTGGTTTATTTTCTTGTTTCACATTGTTGTTTATTTGTGAAAACTTTATGGTTGTACATGTACATGTTAAGTTGCCCCTTCTTGACGTCACGTCACCAAACGATCCTAATGGAAGACGAGACTGCTTGTTAACCAGCACTATGCTGAGTTGGGGGTCGATTTGTAACTGGGACATTTTTGTGTACATGTCATTTAATGTAGTATTGTTTATAATCATTCTTAATCATTCGTACTTTAAGTGTTATTGTAGCAAATAAACAATGATATTTTATAATTCTATTCAACTTGCGCCGAGTGGCTGGCATTACATTAGAAGAGCCGAAGACTGGGACCACTGGCGTTTTTTGAGAGAGGCCTAAATCCATCAGTGGGCAGATAGATACAGTGAGTGATTTTTTTATTCTATTGTTTTTCAGAACTTCAATAGCATTGGTATAAAAGGATAGTTTAACATTTACCGACGAGTATAATGCTATATCGATAGTATCCGACTCCACCTAAAGTATTGTCACGTTTTGAATATTATGGATTCTTTTTTCGATTCTTTTTTTGTGATCCCGTAACCCGTTAATATTCATGTTTCCATATCCCAATGTGCACAACCAACCAAGATAAATCTTATAAGTAAAGCTTATTACAAAATATCGACCTATTTAGATGACAAAAAAAAGCTTGGGATTTTAGTGAACTTGCTCCAATTCAATCAACTACTAGTAAGAATAAAATTGACAATGTGATCGCGCCAAAAAAATTACCTGCCGGGCGTTTCTTGCCTGTTCTTTTGCCGGCGTAAGGAGGTTGGAACAGGCGCAGCTAGTTTTAAGTTTGACGTTTTAAAAGTGATCACAATGTAGCCTATTGGATAAATGACTATTGACTTTTGACTATACGTTTCATTTAAAATGCGTTTATGACTTTTTCAGATGAAAACTGTCTTTATTAAAACCGTCGATATAATGGCAACACTGGTCAGATGCTCTTGTGGAAGAGCGCGTAATGTCACCAGCTGTTTTCGCCATAACGCTTCGTCGAGTACTACTGCACTCGTCGACTCGGATTCAATCAGTTTAACGAAGCATTTTCCATTAAAAATGAAGGCTTGAAAATGTACTTTAGTAAAATTAATTTCATTTCTCGTCACAGTCGATTTACTTGGCGATCTGAGTGTTTGGACAACACAATACAGAGTCCATTAAGTAATGAGAAAATACGATATCGGATGTGTTGTTGGTCGAGGGCAGGGCGAGATTCTCGATAACCGATGTACAAATATTGGTCGCACAATCAAATGGCGTCATCGCAACACTTACTCTAATTCGTCAGGCTCTATTGACAGTAAGTACCACCCCTGGGTCGCCTCATTTCTGTCATAGTAAAGAAGTAGTAGTTCAGCTTCATATAAATCGGCCGTCGCCGGTTTGAATGTGTGCGTGAGTAGCGGCACCGTGTACGCACGCACTTTTCACGCACACAATCACATAAACGAAAGAAGGCGGCCGGGGCTGTGGCTATGCACTCAGTACGGAACGCGCCGCCTATGCGTCACCGCAAGAGTAGGCAATTAACTTGTCGAGCGGCCTTAGCTAACCTACTGTTCTTTATATACTGTGTTTCTGTATTACCGAAATTATCTTCTACCTACTTTCCCATCCATCGGTCGTTAGTCTATTTATCAGAATGACGCGCTAAGGAACTTTAGAAATGAAACGATACTCGTCATAAGTTTTCAATGTGATCGTTGAGAGATGGAGAGTTTCAAAAATCGTTCTGTAAACGAGAGATAGCGTTTGCCACAAGTCACCTGATGTTAAGTTGTTGTTGTTTATTGCTTTTTTTACACCAGTGTCAGTTAAAGGTGGCGCTAAAAAGCTATCTCTGTTCCAAATTTCATTCAAATCCGTTGTGGATTTTGTCACTTCTTCGAGCTGAAACGACTGAACGGATTTGAGTGAAATTTGGAATAGTGATAGCTTATTCCCTGGACTTACATTTATGCTAATTTTTATCTCTAAAAAACGTTCCTGTGGGTGTACGCGTGGGAAGCAGTTAGTTTATAAGATGAGTGTGTAACCGTCAACTTGTGTTTACCTTTATAAATGACAAGTAGATTCAGGTACAGTACCGAGTTTAGGAATCTATGGAAATGTCAACGTCAAACTTGACATTTCCACGGTGACTTAAAAACGGGAATGTCGCCATCTTGGCAAAGGGCTAACTTCACTCCGATGACGTGGTAAAGATGGTAGGGGGGGAGGCGTCGACAATCCTATATAAGCCAGTGTAAAATAATTATAGTTTAGTCTTCGTACTGATGTTTGGCGAAATATAAAGTGTAAAAGTGTACAAGATAAAACTACTGTCGTTTTATTTACTGCGCCTAATAAGTGTGACTACAAGTCACCGCGTTACTTATTCTCAAAAACGAGAACAAAACTGATATATTATTGAAATCCTTTACAGAAACAGTTTTATAGTAATACAATCACCACTTAATGCCAGCTTTAATTATGTAATTTCGTCCAAAAGCCGAGAATGTCGGGTTTCCCACGTCACTTTAAACGGTAAGTTGTCACGCCACTCCGTACGTAAGAACGTATGATCAGTTTACTGACCTTTATTTGTAGAACAGTTTCAGAATGGGTGAAAACTTTGTCGCTTAGTCAGTTTAGTCTTTAAATTTTATTTATAGTTACCATGATAATTATATGTTGAATCGAAGCGTTTTGCGCGGATTGGGGGAATGTCAATCGTAAACGGAAAAATTCTCATCTGATTTTTTTTTTGTTTTTACTATTTACAGGGTAGCGTTTGACCACAAGTCACCTGATGTTAAGTGACGATGTGATAGAAGATGGCGCCACGCTACACCTGGACTGGGAACTGGCTCTCAAGTGTGGCTGCCGGAACACACCGATAGGTGCTTGGCGACAGATTCTTAACAAGAGGGTGGTAGCTAGCCAGGCGAGTACTAGAAAATACCTTACCACCAAGCTATGGTTTCATCACGATGTTTTCCTTCACCGAAAGCTCAAGCTCATTGTAGGATTCGAACCCACGTCCTACGGATCGCAGACGACGTCACTACCACTGAGCCATCATCGCTATAAATGGAATAAGGTGGTGGAATAAGGTTGTTTAGTTTATTTATTCAGTTACTAGTTGCGCCATTTTTCTGGGATAAAAAATAGTATATAAGCTATCTCCATTCCAAATTTCATTCAGATCCGTTCAGTAGTTTTTGCGTAAAAGAGTAACAAACATCCATTCATCCATCTATACATACAAAATTTCACGTTTATAATATTATACTACCAGCGTTTTCATCCGCGTCTTCCCGTTATCCCGCAGGAACCTTTTTCGGATAAAAAGTAGCCTATGTGTTAATCCAGGGTATAAGCTATCTTCATTCCAAATTTCATTCAGATCCGTTCAGTAGTTTTTGCGTGAAGGAGTAACAAACATCTATTCATCCATCCATCCATACTCACAAACTTTCACGTTTATAATATTAAGTAGGATTCATGAACCGATATCGTCTAGTTAACACCTTTTATAAGGGGATGGATGCCACACATGAGTCCAAAAGACTTGTAAAACTAGTTGTTAAAAAACATTACGGTGTTATGACTTAAAGCTACTCAAATAGGTCTATAAAAGACCGGTTAGGCAGTTAGTATTGGAGACTTGTACCATATCATTGAGTCGATAAAAATAGGTAACTGTCAGAAAAAATTGAGATCCATAAAAGCAATTATAAAATTGCAGCGAGCCAAAAAGATAGATAAAGCATTTTCATAACGGAAGACACTTTTGAAATCCCTGTACCCATCCGTTTCGAAGCAACTTTTGTTTCGAACTTTTGTGTCAATCAAGCAATCAGCTTGATTGATGGATTGATTGATAACTTGATTCGGTGCGCCGCCCGGTCCGACGAAAATTGATCAAATTTCTGTAGGAAAATGTAATTGGACTGTACCAATTTTTTATGAAGTTGTTAGTAAAGATTCTCAAAAGACTCAATGATATTTTGTATAAATACATAATTATCTGTCACATAATACATTTAAAACAACACCGTGACCGACTCCCTGTCTGATAGATAACGTACAGCCTAAACGCTAAGTCCTAAGTAAGAAACATGAAACTTAGAATGTATATAATTTGTATGGTTTAGGGGTGAGGATAGGAAATGATTTCCAAAATTATCCCATAAGGGTGATAAATGGAATGTCAAAGTTTGTATGAAAAAATCGTAACCACAAGGAAATAGTTATTTGTTATGCAAGGCTGCAAAGTTGTATTTTGGCGCGAGTACCTGTATTGAAACCTGAGCAAGCGAAGGATTCTAAGATTGAACCATGAGCGAAGCGAGTGGTTCAAATATAGAATCCTGAGCATAGCGAAGGATTCAAAGGTACGAGACGCAGAATAACTTTGCATAACTTTGCTTTATAATTATAACAATAAACAAAAAACTAGGAAATAATTAGTGGTCAATTGAAAACTTATTTCTAAATTTTAAACTTGAATGTTCAATGTCCTTAACGTGTAAGAAAGTTATTATGACGTTTACGTCCATAATGCGACGTAATGCCGAGTGCACACGACCGGCACGCGATCATTATGGGTGATTACCGGCGCGCACGTCCGCATTTTATATCCGCACGTGTAGAGCGAGCCTTACCTCGAATCGTTTATTATTCATACAAATTCGATGTATGGCATCGTACTGAATCACTTCATAATGACAGTAAAATCATTTTTCAACAATTGATTTTAAAGTTTGATACCTTGATTGGTCTGTTCTAGCTCAGTAATAGCTAGCAATCCTGTACAAAAGTCCCCGTGAATCTTTCTTCTGTACGCTTTATAAACGGTTGCGCATGAGCTGTTGTGTGGAAAAGTTTTTGTGAAACACGAAAGGGTCTACCGGTGTAACTGGCATCGAGTGTACTGCGAAAACTACCATAGCTTGGTGGTAGGGTATTTTCTAGTACTCGCCTGGCTAGCTACCACCCTCTTGTTAAGAATCTGTCGCCAAGCACTTATCGGTGTGTTCCGGCAGCATCACTTGAGAGCCAGTTCCCAGTACAACCAAACAAGAGAAATCTTATTAGTAAAGCTAATTAAAAAATATCGGACCATTAGATGACAAAAAAAGCTTGGGATTTTAGTGAACTTGCTCCAATTCAATCAATTAGTAATAAGAATAAAATTGTCAATGTGATCGCGCCAAATAAATTACCTGCCGGGCGTTTCTTGCCTGTTCTTTTGCCGGCGTAAGGAGGTTGGAACAGGCGTAGCTAGTTTTAAGTTTGACGTTTTAAAAAGATCACAATGTATCCTATTGAATAAATAAAAATTGACTTTGACTTTGACTTTGAACAGTCCAGGTGTAGCGTGGCGCCATCCTCGACCACATCGTCACTTAACATCAGGTGACTTGTGGTCAAACACTACCCTGTAAGTAGTAAAAAAAAAAAACTATGTGAGTGAGATATGGCAGACTGGTCCATTTTTCCTTCAAGGTTCGAGTGCTATCGGCCTGAGAAACAGTGACGCGTGCGGCTCGCGGGTCAATGACACCTCGTTCACACAGCCACCGACGGCATCAGTTGCGCTCTTTCGCTTTTCATTGTCACATGTAGGTACTCGTATATATTTCGTTGTGTTCCTTAAAATAGAAATTTTTAATATCGTATTTCTTCGCCTCCGTTATTACATAATATACATATTTCAGACCCCGATCTCAGTAGATTCAATCCACATACGACTAAAGGGGTGGTAATTTATGCCAAAACGTTCAAAACGTATTTTCTTCTACGTTGTTTATGTGTTTTTATGCAAGCAGCTTTTTGATTTCTATGCAAAATAAAATTAAATCGCTTCTTAGGTTGACATAGTCGTTAGATTCTCTTAAAACAATGATTAATTTAATAAAATACAACTATAATAATTTAGTCTGCAAAGTAAGATAAATTTCCAATGAAAACATTTTCAATGCCTACCAAATCTTTTATGTTTTAATAAAACAGCAAGCAAACTTTCAATAATTTAACTAAGCATTTGAATACAAATTCGTAAATATTAAACAAAATTTTAATTAAAATAAATTGAGCATCAACATAAGTCTCTTAGCTTTTAGCCAAACAAACAGATAGAAATGTACATTATTTATGTAGTTAGGTACTTATGTTCTTTGAAATTGTTTACAGTATGTAGTTAATCTATCTATCTTTCTTTCTATCTATCTATTCTCCCTATTTCCCCTATTCTAACCATTTTCGGTAAACAGCCAAAACAGTCATGCTCACGAAAGTGACTTTGCTTGCAGCGGCGTCATGTGTCGGGTCGCCCTCTTCCCTCTCATATGGTCGAGGAGAGCGATGGCTGGCACATGCGTCAACTCGTGAACGGGTGCTGCTTGTGGGGTCTGGTCTGCTTTGGTTGTGATCCCGCAACTCGTTAATATTCATGTTCCCATATCCCAATGTGTACAACCAAACAAGAGAAATCTTCTTATTAGTAAAGCTAAATAAAAAATATCGGACTATTAGATGACAATAAAAGCTTGGGATTTTAGTGAACTTGCTCCAATTCAATCAATTAGTAATAAGAATAAAATTGTCAATGTGATCGCGACAAAAAAATTACCTGCCGGGCGTTTCTTGCCTGTTCTTTTGCCGGCGTAAGGAGGTTGGAACAGGCGTAGCTAGTTTTAAGTTGACGTTTTAAAGTGATCACAATGTATCCTATTGAATAAACATATTTTTGAGTTTGAGTTTGTATAGCGTTTACTAAAGAGCATTTCGTACGCGTAGACATGTTTAATTTATAAGAAACAATTGGTTGTCTATAAAGTCGGTTTACTGACGATAGTTGAACGTGACAACGTCGATTGTCCGATTGTGCTTCTTTGTCGCTCGTTCCGCGCTCTCGCTTGCACTTCAAGCCTTACATGGAACGCCTCAGAGCGAGGTAACGCCGCAGAGCGAGGTAACGCCGCATGAGTCATGTTTTTTCATGCGTGCAGCCGGCTCTATCGAATTATAAGACGTTGTCACGTCAAAATATGAATACCTTTTAATTTTTATTTACAACACTCTCTTTAGATAGAAGATAAAAAGCAAAAACCGCAGGTTATCAAATCAACGTTTTCAATGTATAAGTTTAATATGTGTGAGATGAACATGTGTAAGTTCTCTCAATATTTGCCAATTTGTTAAAAATTGTCAAATATTGATTAGGATTACGATTAGGTAAAAAAATTACTTTTTTTTACATGCGCTATGTACCGGATTTTTTCAATCTTATGTTAAACAACGTTTAATCATCTTGAACATATATTTTATACCTACTATATCATTTTTAAAACAAATATGTGAAAGGATTAATCTATATCATTTTTTCTACTTACAGGGTAGCGTTTGACCACAAGTCACCTGATGTTAAGTGACGATGTGGTCGAAGATGGCGCCTGAATTGGGAACTGGCTCTCAAGTGGGGCTGCCGGAACACACCTATAGCATATCCCCTTAAGGTAACACGCTACATCTACGTCCGTTCCCTGCACAGGGTTGATAATTAAATGAATTGCATTTCATAATGACAGCGGCTCATAAATAATTCGCGGTATAAACAGCAGCTGCAGTGCGCCTGTTGCCCGTACATGACTGGTTTTATTACAATTGGCAAGTGCAGCTTTACAATTTGTACTGCGGAAAATTAAAAGCCATAACATGTGAAGTAAATATTTATAGATATTCAATACCTGCGCTCTACGGCCCGCTAGCGCAGCGAACTCGTAGATAGATGGATAGATAACTCTTTGTAGTTGTGCTACAAAAAATTGAAGTAACACTAAAAAAAATTGTTCAATTAATTGTTGCAATTGACGGTGGTCTTTTTACTAAAAGTGATCTCTTCCACACACATTTTGAATAGAGCAAATGTTATAGACATATGAAATGGAGATGTACCTGATAGGGTCAATCTAGTTTTGTAATTAGAAATTAAATGCTCTTCATAAGTAAACACATAACTTGAGAACGGCTGCGCCAATTTCTAATTTTTTATAAGGTTATTGTGTAAGATAATACACAGGATACTTTTTATTGCGATAAACTGTAGTCTACGCGAGTAAAACCGCAGGGCATAGTACACAACCATCCATCGTCCTATACCATAGTACCTAAATAAATAAACTAACAAATCATCATCATCCGCCTTTACGCCCCCACTGCTGGGACTCTGGCCTTCTCTCAGAGAGGGCCGTTATCACGCTGGCCCAGTGCGGGTTGGTAGATGTCGCATGCCCTTGAATGTTGTGGTTCTTGGACATGCTGGTTTTCTCACGATGTTTTCCTTCGCTGTTTTTGAGCGATGGCAAAAACAACACAAAACAAATACTCCTTACCAATCATTGAACTAAAAAGGTCGGATTTATTTAACTAAAAAGGCTGCATTACCAAATAGAAAAAGGTGCAATAGCTCATTATTTCTATAACTGCTTCTATCAGTCATATTGCCCTTACATATAAAACGAAAAGCACGATGGTATAATGACAGTCATGGAGCATGCATTTTATGATAGACATGCAAGAACCAACATACAATATATGAACTGTATGTATATGTATGAATGAACATGCAAGGCGGCATGTTTTACCTCATTAGTATGACATGTAATCATTAAAGTAACCCGCGTTTTAGTGTTAAGGTCTCGTAATGTATGACCTAAATACTGGATGCATGTTTAGTGCTAAATATTTGTTTTTTGTTTCTACTAAATGAATACATAGTTAGAAATGTAATTAAAGCACTGTCATAACAAATCATAGCGTTCCTTTTACTATGTCATAGCCCAGTACAAATTGTATTTTTTAATAATGTCGGTGGTACGGTCAAATTCAAATTCAATAGTACTTTATTCAATAGGATATGTTTGTTAATATTAGCTATAAATGTGTCACGGTATGAACTCAGCATTCATCTACGTTTATCTATGTCAATCCTTCCTGAAACCTACCCGAAACCTTTCCTTATCAAAACAAGGCTACTTGGGGGTAGGGTAAAAAGAAGTCGATTGACGTCTGGCCATCACACGGAACGGATCGAGCTCCGATAGACTCTCCGTTATTAAATCGTAATCCAGCGTCAGATCATCAGCCGCGATCTCCGCGCATCAGCAAATCAACTCCGAGTGGAAAGGAAGCAGGACAAGTGCGACGCGTCGTTAAACACCAAAGCACGCGGGGGTGCGTTGAACCAGGTAGCCCTTTTTCATTGTCCTTTTTCCCAACCATTCCCTGGTCCTTCGATTCCGAATCTCATCTTTTCCCTATCGAAATTCATTCCTATCCAAATTTTACTTTTTCAAATTTTCAAAATTGCATTCTCATCAGTCCCATTGTTCTAGCTGTGTTTCATATCCGTGACCACCATTTTGCACATTTCTAGCATATATTATTTTTTATTCTGGCAATCGGTTGACCCATCCAGACAATCAAACTTGCGTCAAGCCGTCAAACCGTCATAGATTTTTCGGCAGTCTGTGGTCGTCAATTGATTGGGTTCATTCTTAGTGACTCATCCGTCATCTGTCATCATACGTAATTATCAAAACAAAGCGAATATTTCGTTGGAATTTTATACCAAAGTTTTCTTATTTCTTGTAAAAAAATGGCAGATATTCGTGTTTGTTTGATAAAGTTCGATATGGCTTTAAAATGGCTACAAGCCACGTATGATTTCTCCCAAGAATTAAGCATGAAAGAGAGCGTAAGTACTAGTGAAAAATTGCGTTTCATAGCTCGTCATAAAGACTTGGAATCATACAGAACGCGGATGGATGATGTTTTTACAGTTCTTATCAGCAGTAGACAGGCATTAAAAGAAGAAAAACGTTCAGCCTCAGAGTTAGAAAAGTGTTATGACAAATTTACAGAAATGTTTTATTCAGTTCAGGTTGTGCACGATGCATTGATAGAAACGCGGCAGGAATCCGATGGAAGTAAACAATCGGCATCTACTCAACGCGAGAACGAGATTCATCTACCGAAAATCAACTTAAACAGGTTTTCTGGTTCTCATGTTGAGTGGCCTAACTTCATATCTATTTTCAGGAGTCTAATTCATGAAAATCAACGACTGAACCCTGTTCAAAAAATGTATTACCTACAAGGCGTTCTAGACAAAGAGCCCTTAACGCTAATCAAACATCTTCCTATTTCTGAAGAGAACTATAGTGTTGCATATGACCTATTGGTGGAGCGCTACGAGAATAGAAGGATAATCGCAGATAAGCATGTTGAGGCAATTCTCAATATATCTAACTTAACTCAAACCAATGCAAAATCCTTAAACAAATTTATAAGCACTATTAAGGAAAACACAAATGCCTTGACAGCTTTAAAATTTAATGTTGAGTCGTGGAGTTTTTTGCTGCTACATATAATTTTAAAGAAATTGCCTATCGACATGCGAAGTAAGTTTGAGGCCAACATAGATGATCCTTTAGCTATACCTACGTTTACTCAACTGCTTAAGTTTCTCGACGTTCAACTCCGCATTCTAGAGAACATTGCCGGAGCTTCATTCAAGGTTACAAGTAGCTCTGTTAATGTAGTTAATACTGAACAAAAACTTACTCGTAGTTTCGGTTCTTGTCCATGCTGTGAAGAAACTCATGCAATCTATTATTGTCAAAAATTTAGCGATATGACTCCAGAACAAAGAAAGCAATTCGTCATAAAACACAAACTTTGTTTTAATTGTTTGAGAACACATCATGTAGCCAAGTGTATGTCAAAAAGTGTGTGCCAGGTATGTCGAGCACGACATCATACAAAGCTGCACATTACTGAGCTCTCCAACGAATCCTCATCTGATGTTAGGGATAGCGAAGCTGCCGTGTCGACTAGTTCCACGGTCCAGTCTTTACATGGTGCCAACAGCGGGTCCACCATGGTTTTAGGTACTGCCTACGTCAGGTTGCAGGATGTCAATGGACACTTCCATTCAGCTCGTGCGCTGATTGATAGCGGCTCTCAAGTTTCAATTCTTACTGAGAATTTAGCTCAAAAATTGAAACTTCCACGCTTACCATCAGGAACTATTGTAGGTTTGGGTGCCGCATCGAATCAGCAGACACGTGGCATCATCTCATGTTCCATTTTGCCAATGGGTGATTCTACTCCTTCCCTTTCGACCGACTGTGTTGTTCTCAAGCGGATCACGGGTAATCTTCCTTCAGCGCCAGTGGATCAATCAACTTTAAAAACTTGTAGGAACTTAGTCTTGGCCGACAAGCATTTTACGGTTCCAGGACCTATTGACCTCTTGCTAGGTATAGATGTTTATGACCAAATACTCGATGGTAGAAGGTTCAGCCTTGGTGACAACATGCCAACTGCCTACTCTTCAATCTTCGGGTGGATAATAATGGGCAAAGCACCCGCAGCATCGCCGCATGTTCATAACGTCGTAGCGATGGCCTGCACCATAGACCTCGATCTGGCACTCACCCGGTTCTGGGAAGTCGAAGAGGCTCCCAGTCAACCAGTTCCAGATCCCGAGGACATCATCTGCGAAAAGCATTTTAGTGAAACGCATACCAGGGACAACACTGGTCGTTTCATAGTTCAGCTTCCTTTTAAGGTCAACCGCAAACCTTTAGGTGATACGCATGCAACCGCTCTCAAGCGGTTCCACCACCTAGAGCGTCGCCTTCTGAAGGATGAACCCCTACGCGAGCTTTACGTAGCGTTCATGCGCGATTATGAGAACGTCGGTCACATGCGCGAGGTTCATGCACCGGTGTCCAGCGAGCGCTACTACATCCCTCATCATGGTGTGCTCCGTGCCCACAGCAGCACGACTAAGCTTAGGGCCGTTTTCGACGCTTCTTCGGCGAGTTCAACAGGCGTATCACTTAATCAGGTTCTGATGTCCGGACCTAAGCTGCAGAAAAACATTGAGGACATCATTCTACGGTTTAGGATTCATCAAATTGTTTTCACCTGCGACATTAAACAAATGTACCGTCAGGTGCGCATGGCTGAAGATGACAGCAAGTTTCAGACAATTTTCTGGCGTGAATCTCCTGAAGAGCCAATCAAGCAGTTCGAGCTTACCACCGTAACCTATGGTGTTACCAGCTCCGCCTTTCAGGCGATCCGCGTCATACATGAGCTTGCCTATCTCAACGAAACCGTGCATCCAGTCGCATCGAGGGTCCTTCTAGAGGACACTTTTGTCGACGACGTGTGTAGTGGAGCTCACGATTTGCCTTCCGCTCTTGACCTGCAACAAAAGCTCGTTTCCATCCTCTCTCAGGGTGGTTTTGACTTGCGCAAGTGGTCCAGTAATTCCAAGGAATTCTTGGAATCGCAATCTGCCGACCACTGCGAGAGCCCTTACCGATTCGAGGAGGATGGCAACACCATTTACAAGGTTCTAGGGATGGAGTGGAATGCAAAGGGTGACAACTTTGTGTACCGAACGTCACCTATGAAAGCCGTCACGACCAAGCGTGGCATTCTCTCAAACATCGCAAAGCTTTACGACCCTTGTGGCTTTCTTGCTCCGCTCACTTTCTTCGCGAAAAATTTGATGCAAACCATCTGGGGTTTGCAACTCGGCTGGGATGATCCTCTTCCATCTGAAATTATCAATATATGGAATAATTTCAATTCTCAACTTCCTCAACTCAGCGACGTCTCCATACCCAGATGGCTGCTCACTGATCAACTGTCGGAAATACAACTCCACGGTTTCAGCGACGCTTCCGAACGTGGGTATGCAGCATGCGTCTATTTACGTGTTCATGGGCTTCACGGCAGCGCTTCGGTCAGGCTTCTTCTGGCCAAGTCTCGTGTAGCTCCACTGAAACAAAAGCTTACCATTCCTAAATTGGAATTGAGTGGCGCGCATCTTCTTGCGCGGCTTCTCCATCACGTCACTGGTCTTCTTGGCCAAAAACTGAAAATCAGCAGTACAATGGCCTGGTGCGATTCCAGCATTGTACTCGCCTGGCTCAAGGTTTCTCCTCATAAGCTGCAGACTTTTGAGGGAAATCGGGTGTCCCAGATACAGGCTTTAGTTCCAAACGCAGTCTGGAACTATGTGCCATCAGCAGAGAACCCCGCCGACTCGGCAAGTCGAGGTCTCACTCCTTCCGAGTTGGTGCCGCACAATTTGTGGTGGTCTCCACCGTGGTTGGCAGAGAACTGCTCATCATGGCCTGAAGACTCTTCTCCTCTCAACGACAATGATCTGCCGGGCTTCAAATCAGCCTTGCACATCTCAAACGTTGCAGCCGTTGCTGAAGAGCTACCTGTCCTAACAAAGTTTGGTTCGTTTCCCAAGCTACAGTCCATCGTAGCTTGGTGCAAACGATTCATTCACAACTCGCGCAACCCAGATCAGCGTCGTACTGGTCCATTGACCGTTGTGGAGCTCAACAACAGCTTGCTCCACATCATAAAGTTGGTCCAGTCGACAGAGTTTTTTGAAACTCTTCGGTTGTTACGCGACAACAAGGCACTCAAGGGCAGTATTCGGCGGCTAAATCCTTTCTTGGATTCGCAAGGTTGTTTGAGGGTCGGCGGAAGACTTGTCAAGTCCGAGCTTGGGTACAGCTCAAAGCATCCGCTTTTGCTACCAAAATCGCACCACGTAACAAAACTTATCGTAGACCATTACCATCGGTTGTTTCTTCATCCTGGTCTAATGGCTCTCACCTCTTTGCTTCAACGCAAATTCTGGATTCTATCCGCACGGCGGGTAATCCGACAGCAAATCTTTCGCTGTCAACAGTGCTACCGACTCCGTCCCAAGGCTCTTGAGCCCTTCATGGGTGATCTCCCGTCTCATCGTGTGACGTCTTGCCGTCCTTTTCAGAAGGTCGGCGTTGATTTTGCGGGACCTTTCATGTGCAAGGTGTCAAGTCTTCGCAACGCTAGGTCGACGAAAGCCTACTTGTGCGTTTTTGTGTGTTTCGTCACAAAGTGCGTCCACCTGGAAATCGTTTCCGAGTTGTCGACCGACGCTTTCTTGGCTTGTTTGGACCGATTCGTTTCACGCAGAGGGCTCCCCAGCGACATCTTCAGTGACTGTGGAACTAACTTCATCGGCTCGCGAAATTATCTTAAGCACGTGTCCAAGCATTTGAAGGATGCTCACACTGATATCGAGAAATCTCTGTCAAGTCGCCAAATCACTTGGCATCTCAACCCTCCTTCAGGTCCTCACATGGTTTGTGGGAGAGCTCAGTGAAGTCGGCCAAGGTCATCTTGGCGCGCGTCATCGGTGATCGCTCACTCCGTTTCGAGGAGCTCGGTACGGTTTTCGCGAAAGTAGAAGCAGCATTAAACTCACGGCCGTTGTGTCCTCTGACTAATGATCCTAATGATCTCGAAGCGCTCACGCCTGGTCATTTCATCATCGGACAGCCCCTTCAGGCTCTGCCCGAACAAAACTTTGACGAGTTCAGCCCGAATCCTCTAAAGCGATGGCAGCTCCTTCGACAAATCACTCAACACTTCTGGCGACGTTGGCACTCGGAGTATCTGCACACAATGCAGCAACGTCCGAAGTGGCTTGCCAAAAGCAGCAATCTCCAAGTTGGTGATCTTGTTCTCGTCAGGGATTCAAACTTGCCACCGCTTCAGTGGAAGAAAGGCAGAATAGTTCGCATCTGTCCAGGCTCTGACGGCACTGTTAGGGTAGTCGAATTGCGGACTTCCAACGGACTCTTGCTGCGGCCAGTTGTAAAACTGTGCCCGTTGCTACCTTATCTTGAAAATCAACTTTAAAATCATCATCCTTCTAGCATCAACTTTAAAATCATCATCTTTTAACATCAACTTACATTCTATTTCATCAATATATATTTTTATTTATTTACTTTGCCTATCGTCTACAATTATAATTTTTTGAAAATCAGCTAAGAACATCATCTAACTTTAGACAATCAGCATAAAATCAATCTCAATCTTTAAGCGTTCTCTAAAGAGCTCAGCCGCTCTTTGGGGGGCGGTATGTTTGTTAATATTAGCTATAAATGTGTCACGGTATGAACTCAGCATTCATCTACGTTTATCTATGTCAATCCTTCCTGAAACCTACCCGAAACCTTTCCTTATCAAAACAAGGCTACTTGGGGGTAGGGTAAAAAGAAGTCGATTGACGTCTGGCCATCACACGGAACGGATCGAGCTCCGATAGACTCTCCGTTATTAAATCGTAATCCAGCGTCAGATCATCAGCCGCGATCTCCGCGCATCAGCAAATCAACTCCGAGTGGAAAGGAAGCAGGACAAGTGCGACGCGTCGTTAAACACCAAAGCACGCGGGGGTGCGTTGAACCAGGTAGCCCTTTTTCATTGTCCTTTTTCCCAACCAGGATACATTGTGATCACTTTAAAACGTCATACTTAAAACTATCTACGCCTGTTCCAACCTCCTTACGCCGGCAAAAGAACAGGCAAGAAACGCCCGGCAGGTAATTTTTTTGTCGCGATCACATTGACAATTTTATTCTTATTACTAATTGATTGAATTGGAGCAAGTTCACTAAAATCCCAAGCTTTTTTTGTCATCGAATAGTCCGATATTTTTTAAGTAGCTTTACTAATAAGATTTATCTTGTTTGGTTGTACACATTGGGATACGGGAACATAAATATTAATGAGTTGCGGGATCACAACGAAAGCAGACCAGACCCCACAAGCAGCACCCGTTCACGAGTTGAAGCATGTGCCAGCCATCGCTCTCCTCGACCATATGAGAGGGAAGAGGGCGACCCGACACACGACGCCGCTGCAAGCAAAGTCACTTTCGTGAGCATGACTGTTGTGGCTGGTTACCGAAAATGGTTAGAATAGGAGAAATAGGGAGAATAGATAGATAGAAAGAAAGATAGATAAAGAGTCCGATATTTTTAATAAGCTTTACTAATAAGTCTATTCGAACGTGAATTAACTCAGAATTACCAGCACTATTATCAAAACTCTGAATAAACGAGTAAATTCTAGTCTACACAACAAAAAACATGACAAACGACCTTCTTTTGTTTCGTAGCAAAATTCTCGGCCCACTTGGGCTTTCTCTCATTTATAAGCTGAATCGACAACAATGTATCATTTGGTAAATTTTGCAGAAGTTTGCAAATTACGAAACAAGAACAAGTTTATTATAATGCTGAACTAGCTGCGCCTCACAGTTTTCCCGTTCAGACCTTTTTAACCCCGACGCAAAAAAGAGGTGTTGGTGAGAATAAGGTTCAAGATGTTCCGTTTTGGAGAATATTAGAAATGAAATACGTGTGTGCCATTTGAATTGTATTTGACTACTAAAGAAGACCACAGACAGCAAAAGTTATCTAACATTCGTTCATAATGACTTATAACTGCAACATACCGCCCACCAAAAAGAACAGTAGGTTCTTTTTTATATATACATAGTTACAAGTGAAGCTGATAAAGTGTTTTTATTTTTAAAGTATGTTATGTTAACGGTAGGCCGGTACAATAATATACTCGGTGCGGTGCGTGACAGATTTATCCAGCTCGAATTCGACCATATGTTGGTGAGAAAAAAGGTTCAAGATGTTCCGTTTTGGAGAATATTAGAAATGAAATACGTGTGTGCCATTTGAGTTGTATTTGACTACTAAAGAAGACCACAGACAGCAAAAGTTATCTAACATTCGTTCATAATGACTTATAACTGCAACAAGAGGGATGCAGCGATTTCAATTAAGTTTTTTTTGTATGAAAGGTGAGTTACGGGCGAGTGTTAGTAGCTATGTTTGATGAAAATCGGTCCAAGATGTCGAAGGGTTTTTTAAATTTTAATTTATAGTTATTGTTAAATAGAAAGTAGTATTTTATTTATTTACACAACCACAATGTCTAAAGACAAAGGTCTTCAACCAGTGCGTCCTACCCGTTATGACATACGGAGCCGAGTCATGGACACTTACGGCACGACTAGTCCACCGATTTAAGGTCGCTCAGCAAGCTATGGAAAGAGCTATGCTTGGGGTTTCTCTGAGGGATCGAATCAGATATGAGGTGATCCGTCAGAGAACTAAAGTCACCGACATAGCTCACAGAATTAGCAAGCTGAAGTGGCAGTGGGCTGGTCATATAAGCCGCAGAACCGACAACCGTTGGGGTAGACGTGTTCTTGAGTGGAGACCGCGACTTGGCAAACGTAGTGTAGGACGTCCTGCGACAAGGTGGAGCGACGACTTGCGCCGAGTGGCTGGCAGTGGTTGGATGAGAAAAGCCGAAGACCGGGCTCAGTGGCGTATCATGGGAGAGGCCTATGTCCAGCAGTGGACTGATACAGGCTGATGATGATGATGATGATGATTTTATTTATTTATTTTTATTTTTATAAGATAGGTACAACAGCAGTTAACAAACTATAGCTTACACAATAAGATAGAAACTTATGAAAACAATAAGTAGCAAACCAACACGGTGAATTTGTTAACCAAAAACATTGTACACAACATTATCTGAATTATGTTACATAATGAATAAGAACGTCTAACTATAGAAAATTTACAAATCAATTTTGAATAGTGTGTTTTTGAAATTATAAAAGTGTTGGTGAAAGATGTCGAGTTCAGTATCTGTATGTGTTAATCAAAGGTAAAAGCTACCATCATTTCAAATTTCACTCAAATCTGTTAAGCCGTTTCAGTGTGAAGAAGTTACAAACATAATACACTCACTCTCTCACAGGTTCGACACCAAAGTCATACTAAAGAAGGTGTATGGATTGCAGTACAGTTCAGTGAAACAGAGTGAGAAATCTACAAAGTCATCAATAACATCCCACTGCTAGGACTCAAGCCTTTTCTTAGAGCGAGAATATGGACCGTAATCTACCACGCTGGCCCAGTGCGGGCTAGTAGTTGTCGCATGCCCTAGAATGCTGAGAAAACATGTTGGTAGACATGTTCATGGAGATTTTTGAAGTTTGATGTTTGTAAGCGATGATGGCTCAGTGGTAGTGACGTCGACTTGCGATCCGTACGTCGTGGGTTCGAATCTTACAAGAACTTGAGCTTTCGCTGAAGAAAAACTTCGTGATGAAACCATAGCTTGGTGGTAGGGCATTTTCTAGTGCTCGCCTGGCTAGCTACCACCCTCAAGTTAATAATCTGTTGCTAAGCACATATCGGTGTGTTCCGGCAGCTTCACTTGAGAGCCAGTTCCCAATCCAGGTGTAGCGTGACACCTCTTTTGACCACATCGTCACTCAACATCAGGTGACTTGTGGTCAAACGTTACCATGTGTAAGTAGTAAAAATTGGTTGTCTGTAAAGTCGGTTTACAGACGATAGTTGAACATGACAACGTCGATTGGCCGATTGTGCTTCTTTGTCGCTCGTTCCGCGCTCTCGCTTGCACTTCAAGCCTTACATGGAACGCCTCAGGGCGAGGTAACGCCGCATGAGTCATGTTTTTTCGTGCGTGCAGCCGGCTCTATCGAATTATAAGACGTTGTCACGTCAAAAAAGAAATGTTGAGTACAACGTGAAAACAACTAAAAACAGTCATCATTTAGGATACGAATATTGTTCGTAAAGAAAAACAAAGGTAAAGAATCAAACTCTACTTACCGCGCTGTATTCGAATTTTCCGCAACGAGCGACATTACGCCAGTCGGTAAACGAATAATACGCTCGTTAGACAAACAAACAGATCGAAAATTAATAATACTTAGCGTTTCGAACGCTCGTGAAACATGATTTAAAATGTTACTACAAGCGGAGACTTGCTTTTCTTTCTCTGAAGTCACGTTTCAGTAATATTTCATCGTTTTATTGTAAACGTACACAATTTGTGTGTGTTCTTGCATTTCTATTATTGTGAATGGGTTTTGCACGCCGTTGTGAGAAAATTTGCGATTGAAAATGCGCTGAGGGGACAAAAAATTGTGCATCGAAATGTTGCGTTTATACATCGAGCTCTTTATAATTTGTGGGTAAAATTTTATTGCATCAGTGTGTTACGGTAGCCTCACTTGAGAGTCCGTTCCCAATTCAGACGTAGCGTGGTGCCACTTTCAACCACTTCATCATTTTAAATCAGATGACTTGTAGTTTTAGTAATGTCTTACCTAAAATGGTAGAAATGTTTATCTACTAAGATAAAAAAAAATATTTATTTAATTTGCGATTGAAAATGCGCTAAGGGGACAAAAAATTGTGCATCGAAATGTTGCGTTTATACATCGAGCTCTTTATAATTTGTGGGTAAAATTTTATCGCATCAGTGTGTTACGGTAGCCTCACTTGAGAGTCCGTTCCCAATTCAGACGTAGCGTGGTGCCACTTTCAACCACTTCATCATTTTAAATCAGATGACTTGTAGTTTTAGTAATGTCTTACCTAAAATGGTAGAAATGTTTATCTACTAAGATAAAAAAAAATATTTATTTAATTTGCGATTGAAAATGCGCTAAGGGGACAAAAAATTGTGCATCGAAATGTTGCGTTTATACATCGAGCTCTTTATAATTTGTGGGTAAAATTTTATCGCATCAGTGTGTTACGGTAGCCTCACTTGAGAGTCAGTTCCCAATTCAGACGTAGCGTGGTGCCACTTTCAACCACTTCATCATTTTAAATCAGATGATTTGTAGTTTTAGTAATGTCTTACCTAAAATGGTAGAAAACTGTTAATCTACTATATACAAAATATTACTGTAACAGATAACAGATTATAATGTATTTCTAAAGGTATGTAACTTGATCTGTTAAAAATGTGATTTGATATTGTCAAAAGAATAAATACCAAATCTATACTTACATAAAATTATCATAAAGAGGTATAAGAGAGTTTAATTACAAAATTCCTGAATTAACGAACTGTTCATTTCTTTATACTATTTCTGAATATTTTAGGTTGTATTCTATTGTGACTAAAACAGTACAGGTTTTTGATAATGTATTTTTTTGCAAAAACGTACATGCAGCATTAAATTATTTCAAAGAAATAAACCATATTCTTCAAATAATTCGCTGTCTGATAAAGACGCTGGTAATCTTTTTACTGTAGACATTGTTTATAAGTAATAGTTTAGCAAACAAGCAGACGGCCCGCCTGATGGAAAGCGGTCACCGTCGCCTATGGACATCTGCAACACCAGGGGCGTTGCCGATGTGTTGCCGACCTTTAAAAACTCTTTTCACACCCTTCTTGAAGGATTGCAATCTGTATGTAGCACAGCGGAAAGACTTGTGGCGGGAGCTCATTCCACATTTTGCAGGTATGCGGGAACGTAACGTAAAAACCATATTAACGTTTTTTAATATTAAATAACCTTCCTATAAAGTTACTGTTAAAACAAACAGCAAACTCTCGTTACACAAACGAAGCTAGTTGATATTATTTTCTTGTGTCACCTACCTGTCACCAGGTTTTCATACCTGCATTTCTATGTTTTTCCTTGCATACATTATTTATTATATTTACTCACCTTTGCACGAACGGATGGTGTTGTAGTAATGTACTGACTGTTAAAAACAAGTTAATTTCTCATCATCATTATCAGCCTTTCACGTTCCCACTGCTGGGACTCTGGCCTTCTCTCAGAGAGAGAGTATGGGCTATAATCTACGCTGGCCCAGTGCGGGTTGGTAGATGTCGCATCCCCTTGAATGTTGCAGTTCTTGGACATGCCGGTTACCTCACGATGTTTTCCTTCACCGTTTTGAGCGATGGCAAATCCGCACATAACTTATTCAGTCATAGGTGCGGGGCCGAGAGGATTCGAACTCGGTGTCGGCGTCTTGAAAGTCGCACGCCTAATTTCTCATATCAACTTTTAATGCAAAAGCTTTCGAAATGCGTAAGAAATTTGTTGAACAGATTTTCCAAACCTATTGTAGGACAAAACGTCTCGCACGGGTTAAATGCTATAATCTTGCATGACGTTAGTACCTTGTCCTAAGAAGTGCCATTAAAAACCCTTATTTCTAGAATTTCCCAATTTTTCTGTTAACTTTTCCAATCTTTCTTTCCCAAAAAACTTTATTTGGACTATTATGAATATCATAAAAAAACAAGTAGCCCAATCAGTCCAGATTTTTTAGACTGAATAACAGACTGATGCGCTTACCAACGAACAGCATTTATTTATTTTTTATTAAGATTTAAATAGAACGTTAAAGTAAGGGCATAAGTATGAATGGGAAAAAAAATCGGGAAATAACACAGGGTACATACACACATCATTAAAATTAGACCTAAAAATGACATGTTTCAACATAAAACAGAATAAATACTAGCTGTTCCTATTTCACAAACCTCTCACAAAGAATTTAAGTAAAGCGAATAAAAGTTCATAACTCAAGAACCCGTTGCCAAAACGCTCACGCCAAACTGTTTAAGAAACCGCCCGTATCCACAATGTATGTTTTACGACAGACGAATAAATGCCCGACTTTACGACTGTAAAACAAAAATATTCCTATGGAAACGAGGCGAAGTACATCGACCGCGAAATTCAGCCATGAACAGGCACATAACACTACATACAAGCAAGGTTACACGCGGTTATCGTCGGCTGACTTGTACAGCTTATGACAGTACATAAACTTTAGATAAAACTCGCGACCGGCCTTTGATTCGCACAGGTAGGCAGGAGGTTTTAAAGCAGTTCATACAAATTCCCGTAAGAAAAGCACTATCCTGTTGAATTGTTTAAAATATTTTTTTTTTCTTATCTTGGACGAATACCAATACAAAAAAAAACTTAGCTTTATCGGTTGAGCGGTTCTCAAGTGATGATTTTTCATGTGTCAACTTTACAACTATGGACTAGCAGCCCATCTTGCTTCATCTGCAGAAATATTGAAATATTTCCATACAATATAACACTCAACACGGAATGTAATATTTAAAATCCTTTTTATTGCACCTCTTACACTTATCACATGACTTGTGATAAAACACTACCCTAACAGGTAAAAAAAACCATTAAGAAGAACTCAGTTGTTCAGAAACTCGGTCTGTATGAAGTTAGGTAACTGTTTATATTTATACTATCGTTGCTAACCCTAGCCCCTCGCGACGAATTTCAATTGTAATCAAATATGTCGAGGGTTGCCACCGTCTGAGTAAACAAGATAAAAGCCCCGATGTGTGCTCTTGTAAGCTTGTAATTCTACGCTTTGACAACCCTACTGAGGCAAATGACGAGTAAAATTTGCTAAAGCCCTGCGAACCAATAAAAGCTATTTGCTTTACTTAGGGCCGTGATGTTTGTATATGCTGCGGTTATGAACTATGAAATTCGATGTGGTTTTGAACATTTAGTTCCGGCGAATAATTTATTACCTTACAAACAGTTCGAAAATAGTTTAAACTAAAATATTTGTATAACAGAGACGTACGGTGAATGCTGCGGTTGGTGATGCTCATGCATTGCTGTTAATTAATTAAACAAAAACCAACAAATTTCAGCCTAACAAACATTGCAGTTAATTTATAGAATAATTTATTTGTATAATTAATGAAAACAATGTAATAATTAGTTATATATACGTCTATGTTTTGTAATGTGGTAACAATGACATTGATTTCCTCTTCAGGAAATCAACTCACTTTAGTTCCGTTTAGTTTTAAGCCATCAAGTACCTATCGAAGTGTTCCCGTAGCCGCACTTGAGAGCCAGTTCCCAAGCCACCTTCGACCACATCGTCACTTTACCATCAGATGACTTACGGCCAAAGTAATGAACCTTAAATATTCATAATAACTGGATTCAAGGTTTTCCATAAAGGAATATTATGTTTTGATAAAACCCTTGTTTCGAACAATATTTTCCTACTTATTTGACAAAATTAAAATGTCCTTATAAAGGTTGAGTCGACGAGCCGGCTCCGGCAAACCTCACTTACGTCCAACGCGGGTCATTTATTCATAGGGCGAAGTTGTGGCTGAACAAAATTTATGGGCTGATCTACTACAGTGCATTGAATACACAGATTATCAACTCTAAACATTGAGACACTACTTATTTGTTAATCTCACTAAATTTTAGTTGGCAGGTAACCATAAAATATTCATCATCTCTGTGACAGTTTTTTGTTTTAGAAATTTTAAAACTAAACTAATTTCGATGGGTCAGTGACCCAAAGTGCGTTCCTCCGTCAAGTACCTGCCTATCGGAGTGTTTCGTTCAAGAACCTATCGATATGTTTCGTTCAAGAACCTATCGGAGTGTTTCGTTCAAGAACCTATCGGTGTGTTTCATTTAAAGTGTGTCCCTTCAAAACGAAAGAGCACCATTTTGATTTTTACTAAATTAAATTTTGGCACTCATTTGGATGCTATAATCCAGTTTAGAAGGCAAATAATGAAACAATATTTTGTCATTTGCACTATTATTTAATCAGTCATGACGACCGATGTGACGCATCGCACGAATAACCGACTGCCTTAAATTTATATGAAACATGGAAACCACGTAGTTTTTGATACAAGAGTCAGAAAAATCGTGTATGTGACGTATAAGCGTTATTATCATTATTTTAAGCCAAGGAGGCAGCCCTAGACGCACGATCAACTAGAAACAGTCTAATCAAATTCATGCGAGTTGAGCTACTGTCCATATAAATATAAAGTGTTTAAGGTGCTTAAACCCTTAGTAAGGGACCATCCGGTATAAAATGGGCCCGATTCTGCCACTGAGCAGATATTAGCGGTCAGGTGGCTTAGTCACCAGTTTTGAATTAATTAATTGGTGAGAATTGTACCTTTATATATATATATATACATATATGAGATTAACGGATTGTATAGCAAGGTCGCAGTGGTAGCGATGGGCGTTCAAATACGGTATACGTTTCACGATAACTAGTTATTGAGACATTTCATTTTATTTCATTTATTCCAAAACAAATAAACTTTATATTGGAAAACAAACTATTAATCGCTGGAAAACGAACCAACCTGATGCGTGATACCGCGAGAACTGAGAATAATTGAGTACCTTGTCGAAAAACGACGCGGACGGCATTCACATATAAAAGTCTAGTTATCCAATACCAGCCAAATCAGTAAACCGCACATCTATCAAAAATAAGCTAAATTAGTCATCAGTTATCAAAAAACAAAATCCGTTATCGCTATCCTAACTAATACATAGTTCCGGTATCATGAATTCACATATCGACCCACCCCCATAGGGTGGCTTACAAAAGAGCTTTTAGGCTGCGTTATTTAAATATGTTAGAAATTTTAGAACTCGGATACTTTACTTGCAAAAAGCGACCGAAATGCAGATTTTTATTTGTCATTATGTTATCATTACTTTTAAAATCATTAGGTAGCCTTCTACTTAATATGTATGGATGGATGGATGTTTGTTACTCTTTCACGTAAAAACTACTAAACGGATTTGAGTAAAATTTGGAATGGAGTTAGCTTATACCCTGTATTAACACATAGGCTACTTTTTACCCCGGAAAAAGGTTCCTGCGGGATAACGGGAAGACGCGGGTGAGACCGCAGGGTGCAGCTAGTTCATAATAAGGTTCTAATAAACTATTTTTAATGTGAATATTGAACAATAAATAAATTTACAAGCTGACATATAAAAATTGCAGGTAATGCGGGTAAACTCGGGTGATTACGTGCAAACTAATTTGAGTTTCCTTACTATTAAATTGCAGACAGTAAAACGATTGTACAAATGCAAACTAAAGGGCAGTGAAAAATTTACATAAAAAAATTGGGTACAAGAATAACTACTGTAAAACATCAATCTAGAATATATTTTACCTTATGGCACCAATTAAAACGATTCCCAGCGACAGTTCTAATAAAAACACAATGGGAGCACACTACGTCACCGGTAAAAGGTAAACTTTCCCTAATTTCCCTTAAAAAGGAATAAAAGAGAAGCACTTAACAGCACAAAGCGGATCGGAGGTGTTAAAAACACAATTGTGTCCCAAGCGCAGACGCGCACCTTCGCAGCCCATTATTGAAAGTAAACTGTTTTTGATAGGGAAATTTGCTTAATTTACAAAGCAATAATAATAATAATAATCGGCCTCATAGCGAAGAGTCTCGACCAACATCTCAAGAGGCTCTCGCTGGACGGTTGGATCAAGGGTCGAATGCAGAAGGCAGTACTCCTTGACACGGCGCGTATCGTCAGGAGGTTCCTCACTCTGCAGCCCTAACCACCGGTAGCTTGAGTCCTGCCCCGCTACCGGTGGCACTCTAGGTTTAAGTTTTTATAGTAATTTTGTTTTATATCATTTTATAAAATTATTGAAAAACTTATATCAACGAAAAAAAATGAAGTCAATAATAATAATCATCATCATCATCAGCCACTGCTGGACATAGGCCTCTCCTAAAATACGCCACTGAGCCCAGTCTTTGGCTCTTCTCATCCAACTCCTGCCAGCCACTCGGCGCAAGTCGTCGCTCCAACTTGGGCGTCCTACACTACGTTTGCCAAGTCGCGATCTCCACTCTAGAACACGTCTACCCCAAACGGTTTGCGGTTCTGCGGCTTATATGACCAGCCCCCTGCCACTTTAGGTTGCTAATTCTGTGAGCTTTAATAATCAAATAATTGAATTGAAAGTCTCGCCCCGCGATAGAGATCTCATACGGATTTTGGAGTAATAAAACGTTGTGATAAATCTCTTCTTTTTTACTATTTACAGGGTAGCGTTTGACCACAAGTCACCTGATACTAAGTGACGATGTGGTCGAAGATGGCGCCACGCTACACCTGGACTGGGAACTGGCTCTCAAGTGAGGCTGCCGGAACACACCGATAGGTGCTTGGGAACAGATTCTTAACAAGAGGCTGGTAGCTAGCCAGGCGAGTACTAAAAAAATACCATACCACTAAGCTTCCTTTGATGTTCTCGTATGAGCTGTCAACTCTATTGTAGTAGTTTTCAGGCCGCTTGAAGGGTTACCGATATAGTCGGGACCGATACCTATAGTGCCCTTGGAGGCACGGTCGCTACAAGATCGTTTAAAAATAAAAATTTAATAGTTGCAAAAAATTACACAAAAATCATTTATTCTATGTACCTGGTCGATGCTACCCGTGACCAAAATGCTGGTCGTTATTTTGTGCAACGAATAAGCATTGCCGTTCAACGCGGCAATGCGGCCAGCATTTTAGGAAGGAACGTTGCCAACTGGTAGTGGTTTATTAGATTAAGTAGTTTGTTTAGTTTGATAAGTAGTTTTATTTTACATTTTAAGGTTTAGATAAGTGTTTTTACTTGTGTCATGATCTATCTCTTTTAAATAAATCCCATTCTATGTACCTATTGTTTTAATATTAATGAATGATCTTACTAAATTTATTATTATTCAAAGAATAGGCAAAAAGTGGTCAAATTACGAAAAAGTGAAAGTAATTTGTATTACCGACGTAGATTAACGTATTTTTAATTACTATTACAGAGAGAAATCTAATGTAACCTCAATTTACACCTTGACTTTGTAGTCTGCCTTATGTTTAGTATACATTTATTTCATGCACGCCTAAAGCCTTATTTCGAGGAGAGAGAAGGTACATACAGATTATAATATTTCAACCCGTTCGCATGGGTTAGTGCGGATTGGTATACCTGTTTTACAATGTCACACCTCACGCGCTTGTATTGCTAAGTTTTTTGTTATGCCGTTGGCTTCTACAATATTTTTATTCACCCGCAATACTATTTGGGCTTTTTACATTTTACAGGGTAGTATTTTACCATAATAAAAGGCTGACGGAACACACCGATAGATGCTGCGTGACAAATTCTTTCCTACAGGAACTGGGATAAAAAGTTGCCTTATGTCTCAATCTTAAATTTTATTCTAAACCACTCAGCCATTTCGGCGTGGAGAAGTAGCGAACATACAAAATCACTCACTCACAAACTTTTGTATGTATGAAAATCAAAATTACAAAATATCTAGTAGGATACAACAAAGCTACGCCTGTTCCAGCCTTCTTTTGCCAGCAACAGAACAGACAAGAAACGTCCGGTAGGTCAATAATAGGGCGCGATCACATTAAAAAAATAGAATAGAGCGATGGTGGCCGAACGGTTAGGCGTGCGACTTACAAGACGCCGACATCGAGTTCGAATCCTCTCGGCCCCGCACTTAAGACTCAATAAGTTACGTGCGGATTTGCCATCGTTCAAAACGGTGAAGGAAAACATCGTGAGGAAACCGGCATGCCCAAGAACTGCAACATTCAAGGGCATGCGACATCTACCAACCCACACTGGGCTAGCGTGGTAGATTACAGCCCATACTCTCTCTCTAAGAGAAGGCCAGAGTCCCAGCAGTGGGAGCGTGAAAGGCTGAAAATGATTAAAAAAATAGGAATCAACATCAAACGTCAACTAAATTACAAGATAAGCTAATAAAAGTGTTTTGAAAAACCATCATCCTACTTGCAGCCACACCAGCCAACCTAGCTTCAAAAGACAGCCTTCTTGCCCTTGGAGGCCATTATCGTGATTACATTATGAATTCAGAGCTTAATGTTTATTTTCTAATAAAAAGTCTCTAAATAATATTTAGAAGAATACCTACCACCATTATGAGGGCGTAAGGCCGCGGGCCTTTGTTAGGCTAATGCAGGTTATTGTCAGAATGGTTGCCCGAACCGATGTATACAGGTGGCCATTATCGGCTTTGTCCATAAAATGCTTGATGGAACACTTCCACTAGCTGAAAAAATCTAAATGGACGCGTACTGATGGCAGTGTTTTCGATGAAATTACCGAGCATGAAGAGATTTATAATCTGACTAGTTGCGACCCGCGATTTCACCCACGTCTTCCTGTTATCCCGCAGGAACCTTACCGTACCGCTTACCGCTTCCTTTATGCTGGGGCCACACTAACGGGAAATGCCGTTAAATAGCTCGATGATTGACGTTTGACATAAGTGTGGCCTCGACATTTGACAACGGCATTCACATTGGCGTTTCACGTCAACGGATAACTCAAGTGCATTCACGTTGACCGTTCAAGAGTAGCCACTCACATAATTGCGTTAATAATTAACGCAATATTTATCGCGATGATAGGCAATGACATTTCTCTTGACGTTGACCTTAGGGTGGCCCCAGCAATAAAAATATAAAAAGAAGTTAATTTTATATCTGGCGATGTGTCATTATGATGATGATTAAAAAATATGCTAACGTCAATATTTTGACTTTATGTACACAATTGCGTCGTTATAATTCACTTCAAAGCAAACATCATTCTAAAGAGGGCCTATTTAAAAAAATACATTAGGGCCTAGTCATTACCTTAAGCCCAATCGATTCCCATAATGACAGCGATAACCCTTGTAATTTTGAACGCTTCTCATCATATCCCCTTTGGTACTTTATCTACATCAGATAACGAGTCATTTCGACTAATGTTCTACCATGTCATTGTATTGTAAAAATAAGGGTGGAACAATGCGAGTTATTTTTATAAGGCGCTGCTAGCGTTTTGATTTGTGAATAACTGCGATGGATCTACAGTCAAATACATGTTAATATTTTTTTGTGAATGAGTTAACTAGATATTTAGACCGTTATCCCGCAGGAACCTTTTCCGGGATAACAATGTGTGTTAATCCAAAGTATAAGCTATCTCCACTCCAAATTTCACTCAAATCCGTTCAGTAGTTTTTGTGTGAAAGAGTAACAAACATCTATACATCCAGACTTCCATACATCCCTACTCACCACGTTTATAATATTAGTAGGATTCCAACAGGAACCTTTTTCTGGTAATAAGCTAATTGATTGTTTATTTGATTATTCAAGCAATCTTTGCATTTAAAAACACTCATCACCGATTCAAACGTTTTGCTTCAAAGGTGAAGTGTTTTGCCTAAGGTGTGTCCACCAGAAGATTCAAAGTATGAGCAAATAGCCTTCGCGTGAACATAAACGTTACATTTATATATTTTCCAGTTAAAAAGCATTACAGAAATATACCAAGTATTTTTACGGCACTGTAAAACAGCTTTATGGACGCATTTGCTAAATTGCAAAACTTTAATACTCTGTTCCAAATTAAATTTGTGTACATAACTTATAA
The DNA here is from genome assembly GCA_931315375.2 of Opisthograptis luteolata. Taxonomy (NCBI): domain Eukaryota; kingdom Metazoa; phylum Arthropoda; class Insecta; order Lepidoptera; family Geometridae; genus Opisthograptis; species Opisthograptis luteolata. The sequence continues at coordinate 12,851,672 of OV928039.1, forward strand.
GCATTTAAGGTTATGTTATCTGTAGACTCTAATTATGTCATTAAAATGTCTACTTTTATATGTATGTACTTAGATTTATTATTTTATTCAAACGATCGTGGCCCAGTAGTATCCCGGCTTGGGACCCGTAGGTCGTAGGTTCTAATCCTTGAACAAGCTTGAGCTTTCGGTTATTAATGCGAAATTCTTTAATAGGCCTTACAATGTTAAATACTCTCTAAGCAATATAATTGTATTACGCTGTTGAGTTTCTTAATAAATAAATAAAAAAATAGAAACATAGTGATGAAACCATGCTATGGTTTTAGGGCATTTTCTGGTGCTCGCCTGACTAGCTTCCACCTTTAAGTTAAGAATCTGTCGCCAAGCACCCATCAGTGTGTTCTGGCAGTCCAGGTGTAGCGTGGCGCCATCTTCGACCACATCGCCAATTAACATCATGTGTCTTGTGGTCAAACGCTACCCTGTAAGATGTAAAACAAAATGATACCAACTACTCTAGGTACTCTACTCTCTACTCTCTACTCGCATTACAGACAAGGTCCCAGTTACATAAGTCACATGGAATAATAATAATATGTGCCCTAAATCATGTCAAAACTCAGATTAGTCGGTCGCTCGAAATATAGCTGCGCTTAAGATTCCCAGACAGATATGCAAGATCCGAGACCGCAGATAGGCTCGCCCGAACTGGGGTAAGCGACTGGATAGCCTAACCCTCATGTATACGTTACATTAAGCCGGCTTTGAAATTTAAAGCCTTGATATGTTTGGGCATTTTACAGTGATTTTGGCAGTAGATTCTGTTGTGCATTTTCAGAAACTAAAGTAAATTGGACAGGTCTAAAATTAATGCTGTCCTGTTTTTACTACTCAGAATATAACAGCAATATACTTTTAGATCTGTCAAACTTAGATTAGTTTTAGATTTAGAGTATTTATAAGGCAAAAAAGCTTGGATTTGAGGTGAACTTGCTCCAATTCAATCAATTAGTAATAAGAATAAAATTGACAATTGTGACCGCGCCAATAAAATTACCAGACTAGCGTTTCTTGCTGTTCTTTTGCCGGCGTAAAGAGGTTGGACCAGGCGTACCTAGTTTTAAGTTTGTCGTTTTAAGGTGATCACTATATATCCTATTGAATAAAATACTATTGATTATGTTTTTTTAGAAAATGGCGAACATAATTGACACCAATATGTTGAATAATGTATTTATTTTATTGCAAACAAATAATGGAATATACATAACAAAATAAAAACACTTAACTAAACCTAAGAACATAAAATAAAACTACCTATCAAACTAAACAATACAACTATTAATATGTTACTAAAAAGATTTATTAGATTAGCTAATTAATAAAATAGCAGTAAATATACCTACAAAATTTACCTTTTCGCAAATATAATAATATAATAAATAAATAAGTAACCAAATATTATTAGATATAATATAATATAACAAAACAACATAATATATACAATTGGATAAAAAATTAAACTCAATACTAAAGCTAAACTATCTATATAAAACTAAACATCTATCTACAAATAAAAAACCTAAAGTAACGTAAATAAGTAACTATAAAACACAAACTTAAAAAAAAAAATCATTAACATACAACATGTGATCACAAAACATCCTATGTGATTCATATCATTTATTTTCTCAGGAGGCTCTTTATAACTCAATTTTATCGACATGGTAGTATTGGACATTGTCGATTCAATAAATAATGAATACAATTTTTTTATATATTTTTTTTTACTATTTACAGGGTAGCATTTACAATTATATACAATTATAATAATAATTACAATTACAATTAATTACAATTATATATATTGTGTATGTTTACCATAATCTTAGAATTTTCAATCCTGACTGTTAACATTGCAAGATAAATTGGAACTTGTAGCTAGGAAATACGAAGTAAGAATATTTAAATTAAACGTTTAAATAAAATTATTATTATTAGTAGTATTTACATAAATATCTTTAACTTCATCTTTTTTGCACCCAGGCTTTATCAGTTGCTCTTTACAGGTCATCATTCCCCCCAAGTAGCTTTTGTTGTTATTACACGAAAACTGTTTACGTTATTTTATGGTATCATGTAAAATTTATACGTACGAGGTCGGTGCACGAAACCACTTTCAAGGCTCAATACAGCACCCGGAAATGGCCGTTAAAACAACTTCACATAATATGTCATAAACCAACTAATTAGTTTAGGTTGTTTATTATACAACTGAAGGGTGATGGCTCCTCTGCGAATGCCCGATTACACGAGAATCCCTTAAGATCCTTTAACTAATTACACCTAATTTTCTCAAAAGAATTTCCTCTTTCATCGTCTTTTATAACAAACAAGTGTAACTTACCTACTGTAATCCTCTAATCACGAAGCACGGCACGTCCTACTTTACAGTTAAAAATACACAGTCATTTTCCTTAGCATAAAAAAAATTAAACACTTCGCGAGCTAACGTCCGCAGATGTCAATCGTGAACCCGGGAGCGGAAGTTAGTTGCGTCCTACCCGCTCGGCAGTCAGCTATCGACTGTCATACTTCTTTGCTGGTCGTCAGCTACTAGCAACACCGTAGACCTTCGAAGCTGCAATGATTTCCGCGCATGCGTCCTTGAGCATCCTCTCTTGGAACTTTACAAACTTACCAATCTAGCTGAGCGGCGTTTCTTGCAAATTTTGACTTTAAGACTTTGAGATAGAGTTGGAGTAAGCGGAAGATGGATTAAAGCTCTCGTTGTGAATCGTTTAAAGAAAGTTCAGGACCACATGTCGGCTCAAACGAACTCACTTTGAGTAGAGTCGGTGGTTTAATGAATGAAACGGTGTGAAGTGAATGATGTCGCGTTCTTGCTTTCACGCGGATTTGTGTTTCCGCGTTCTTGCAAAGGCTTTTTATGGTTTTTTCCTGATGTTTTTTTTAATAGACGCGTTTTTATTGCAGTTAGAGTACTAGGGGGCTAGCCAAAATGCATTCTATACTCGTTAAGGTTAATCAAAAAATGTATGGGAATTACATAAACGGTGATAACAAACGTCTAGAGTGACGATCGCTATACATCCCTTATAAGTAGGAAAGGGTAGCCAAGATGCATTATAACAAACTCAAACTAAACGTCACATCAACGTATTACTAGGATTGTAGTTAAAACTTTTGTTATAAACGTTCACCCTAAACTAAAAAATCCATTTTTTATCGAACATTCACCGTTTGGCACACTTGTTTCATCTTGGTTACCAACTAAATATTTTTTTTGTAGAATGCATCTTACGCGACATTGACAAAATTGGGGCAACACCACAGAGGCCTCACAAATAAAAAGTTAAAGTTGACATAGATTGCATCTTGCCTAGACTCCTGATACGAAATATGTGAATAATTATAGTGAATGAAGTAGACCTCGAACAGTACTTGTCACGTTAATCCACCTTGTAAATGAAATGTTTGCCGCCTTAGCGCTCTAACTGTATAGCCGCTCATTAGACGTAATGCCTGAGCATTTGCGACTGTTTTCATTTGTTAACATATTATTAAGCTCGTTTATTAATTTGCTTATTTTATACGCAAAGCGTAGAATCCGCCTAGTAAAAAGGTACTATTACTTTCATCGTCACACACCAACCTTTAACCGAATCATCACTTAACATCTTGTCTCATGTGTGTGTGTATTTTGTTGTGGTCTACCTTACCCCGGCCACATTAACTAAGGTCAACGTCAAGGGAAGTGTCAATGCCTATCATCGCGATAAATTTTTATAATATTATTATTATAGCCTCTTTATTCCTTAATAAATTAAATTATTTACTTATCATTATAAAATTAAATCTTAGATATATATGTATAATAGTATTGCAAAAAATATAAAATAAATGATTAATTAACTAAACATAAGTATGCAGTTTTATTAAGGACCTCTCAACGAGTAAAGGCCTCCTCCATTTTACTCCAAGTCTCTCTCTCTTTCGCTCTCATCATCCAGTCCCTGCTAGCCACCTTGATTAACTCATCGGCCCATCTTTCTTTAGGTCTTCCTACTTTTCTTTTGCTAATTGGTCCTGTCCACATTGTTATTTTTTTAGTCCATTTATGTGTGTTCATGCGTGCGACATGACCAGCCCACTTCCATTTAAGTTTAAGCGCGATAAATGTTGTTAATTAATTATTAACGCAATTATGTGAGTGGCTGCACTTGAACGGTCAACGTGAATGTAATTGAGTTATCGGCTAACGTCAAACGCCAATGTGAATGCCGTTGTCCAATGTTGTGGCCACACTTATGTCAAACGTCAACCATCGCGCTATTGAACGGCATTTCCCGTTAGTGTTACCCCAGCATAAGTGGTAAAAAACCCAAACATTACTGATCTAAAACACATTTGGAAAATCAAATACAGCTACTTTTGTCGCTGACTACTGCTTCTTTGCCAATTATTCAGCCAACAAGCAGTAGTGTGCAAACTTTTTATTTTTTACTAGTTACGCCCCGCGGTTTCACCTGTGCCTTCCCGTTATTCCGCAGGAACCTTTTTCCAGGAAAAAAATAGCCTATGTGTTAATCTAGGGTATAAGCTATCTCGATTCCGAAATTCATCAAAATTCGGACTCGGACTTTCCTTCTGAGTCTTACCTTCGGAGACCGATTCCTTCCCTTTTTTACCTTGGATTTCCTTCTAAATAACAAATCCTTCCTTTTTTGACTCAAGAGGAAAACGGTATTTCGGAAGGTCTTTTTTCTCCGTGTAGTTACGGTGATACGTGGTAACAAACATTCACACACACACAAACTTTCGTGTTGATAATTTTAGTAGGATAGCCTTCTCATGTTTTAAAACTTGGGCAATTATAATACGTATTGATCTCTATCTATAAAACACTTTAAAACAAACAATAACATTTCGCATCGATAAAAAAATGCAATTCATCTCGCAATCAAGGGTGTGGTGTTAACAATTCATACAAAACGTACCCCAAAATTCACACCCCCGCTCGGGGGCTATCGTCCCTTATCTGAATCACCCCTACGCGTCACCAGCTAGTTCCCCTAACTTTTATATTGCCGTCTCATCATGCTTTACGGCTTAAATGTGATGAAAAATTCACCCTTTTATACGACGGAAAGCGCGAAAAGTCCATTCAAAAATTCAATTAGATTTTTGATTAAACTGCATCATGTTGAATATTTAGTTTTATTAATGAAGTTTTGCAGTTTGAAATGATCTTGGACTTCTAGAAATATGTGTACTGTGTGTGTTTTGCAAACGGGACATTAATTATCGTGTTTTCTATACGTGATGAGTTCCTTCGACTATATTGCGAACGTCATACAAAAGAATAAAGTAACACATAACACATAGAACTAGAAATAGTACAAAAAAATAAGAACGAAAACATAAGCAATGAGTTTGGTTATACGGGCCCTGCAACATTCAAAGGCATGCGACATCTACCAACCCGCACTGGACCAGCGTGGTAGACTACAGCCCATACTCTCTCTCTGAGAGAAGGCCAGAGTCCCAGCAGTGGGAACGTGAAAGGTTGTTATTGATGATGGTGATGATGATATGGGCCCTGCAAGCATTTCAATATTCGGGTACTTTACTAACTTACTCTTAACAATAGGTAACTTATGATCAAATCCAACAAAAATACAATTTTCATTATAAAATATTGAAATATTTTACGCAAACATTAGCATTAGAATTAGGTTTTATAACGGGATAATTACCATGTATTTGTTTTTGTTTGAGTTTTCGATATTTCGCCACTGTTGCAAGCGCCATGATCACGAGAATACTAAAAGTTTCTGCGGGTAGGATTGTTGATGTTATAACGGGCAGACGTATCTATCTACCCGCTTCCTCGCACGTTTTTTGCTTACGATGACATAGCATAACATTAACATTAGCATTATTTACAGCATATTAAGAATGAAAAAGTCGTTCGTTATTATTCGTTATACTATAAGGTTTTACCCACGTGAACTACGGTTTATCACAAAAAAACGTATGCTATGTCCTTCCCCAGTGTTGAAACTATCTCCATGCTAAACACAATCGTAATTTGTTTACAGGTTTAGGCTTGAAAGGTTAACAAACAGACAAGTCTTTCTCACTTTTAATACTATAACTAGATATTCCCCACACTGTTTATTGCTATTATATGTCCTTCTATAAGGTTCAAACTATCTTCAGACCAAATTTCATCAAGATTGGTTCAATGCCTTAGACGTAAAAATGTAACAAACATACACAAGGACTAAGAGAGTTACTTTCACATTAACGTTATATTTTAAGTATGAAATATCACGATAAACCATTGCGAGCGGTTTCCCCAGTTACAAAGATTGGTCTTAGTAAAATATCGCGTGTCTATAATGCATTCGCATTAAAGTAAATTTGTTCTCACTAGTACAGCACTGCATTATTCGGTTGAAAGATATATGGCGACACTTGAAACGGCATATAAAATATTAAAACCAACCATAGACGGTATATCTCTACTACACAACCGTAGACTTTTATTTCAAAAGGCTTTTCTACTTTATGACTTCGGTGTTAGAGTTTAAATTGAAATGTGATTTGGAACAAGGAACTGTCGTGGGACGCCGCGCTGGCAACCCTCAGAAAACTATTCATTCTTGTTTCGTTTAAATAATGTGATGAAAGTGAGGGAATTATGATTAAATGTTTTGAATATGTTCTAAACTTGCTAGCCGTAAAGTTGGCGGTCAAATAACAGCAAGTTGTACCGTGTTCACGGAAAGAAGTCAGAGCGAGGCGATATGTAAAAGGAAACTGTTCCTTGGCTCAAAAACCTTACCCCGTATTAGGGTAACACCAAACGAGCGTAATTTTGTGAGTCGTGAGTCGCAGAATTTCGGTTGCGTAAATTCTGCTGCATTCGGTTTCAAACAAAAAGGCAGTTGTTGCCACACGACGACGCAAAATGAGTTGGAAATTCAGTTGAACGTAAAATGAGCGATCGAAAATACTTGACTCACGACTTACAAAATTACGCTCGTTTGGTTTCACCCTTAGGCGACACAGGTCAAGCTGATGTGGGAGTAACGAAAATGTAAAAAAAACTCTATATATAAACAAAGTAATAACAAATCTTTGTTATATATGTGGAGAAAAATCATCGTATCTTAAAAAAGGAAGTACTTTTCACATTTTTTTTTCAATGTTTAAATACTATTTCTTGTAAAGACCTGTATCATCATAGTAAAGGAGTAGTAGTTCAGCTTCATATAAATCGGCCGTCGCTGGTTTGAATGTGTGCATGAGTAGCGGCACCGTGTACGCACGCACTTTTCACGCACACAATCACATAAACGAAAGGAGGCGGCCGGGGCAGCGGCCATGCACTCAGTACAGAACGCGCCGCCTATGCGTCACCGCAAGAGTAGGCAATTAACTCGTCGAGCGGCCTTAGAATTGTAGATTAACAAATATAATATAGTTAGATTTTTTTTACTATCATAAACAGAGAAAAGTGGCTGTATCTCAGAGTCTTCCTCTTCGTATTGAATTTCAATAGTTAGGTTTTGTTTTTGATTGTAGCTGTCTTTTTTAAAATCTAGGCAGCTGACGCAACAGCCGCCGCGATTTCGTTTCAATTAGCGAAGACTACCTTAAAACGTCAATAGCAATTCGTGGAGATTGAAAGCAACCACAAGCCTCCCGGAGTCCCGGCTAGATCTAATCAATCAAATGCCAGCCCCTCTTAACACCGCTTTGCAAATTTAATGCCGACAATGGCAAAAGAGTTTTTCGAAGAAGGCGTAGCGCAAACGTAGCAGTTTTGATCTAAGAACTTGCTCCAATTCAATCAATTAGTAGTAAGAATAAAACTGTCAATGTGATCGTGCCAAAAAATTACCTGCCGGGCGTTTCTTGTCTGTTCTTTTGCCGGCGTAAGGAGGTTGGAACAGGCGTAGCTAGTTTTAAGTTTGACGTTATAAAGTGATCACAATGTATCCTATTGAATAAAACAATTGAATTATTGTATTATGATTCAATTGAAGAGTATTTTTAAGATTATCATCTCACTAGCTGTTCCCCGCAGTTTCTCCCACGTGGGCTACAGTTTATCGCGATGAAAAGGATCCTATGTCCTTTTTCAGGGTTTAAAATATCCAAAAACCTACCAAATTTCATTTAAATCGGTTCAGTAGTTTAGGCCTGAAAGCGAGACAGACAGACAGACAGAGTTACTTTCGCATTTATAATGTTAGTAGGGATAATAGGGATTAAGTAGGGAAAAGATTGTGAGCGATACTAAGTTCAAATCCTATCGACCCCGTATCTATGACTCAATAAGTTATGTGCGAATTTGCCATCGCTCAAATCGGTGAAGGAAAATATCGCGAGGAAACCGGCATGTCCAAAAACCAGAACATTCAAAAGCATACGATATCTACCAACTCGCGCTGGGCCAGTGTTGTAGATTACGGATCATCCCTCTCTGAGAGAAGGCCAGAGTCCCAGCAATGGGAACGTAATAGGCTGATGATGATGATGATTGCTATGCCTCACGGGTTCGTAATAAAAACTATCCTACGTCCTTCCTCAAGGATCAAACTGTCTCCATACTTACTCCATATTTTAGACGTAAAAAGGTAGTAAACAAATAGATAGACATAGACACAGTGTAGTGTGTGTGAGTGAGACGACAGTAACAGAAAAAAAAACAGAGTATAATTTTGTTTAACAGTATTGCTGGGGCCACACTAAGGTCAACGTCAAGGGAAATGACAATGCCTATCATCGCGATAAATATTGCGTTAATTATTAACGCAACTGAGTGGCTACACTTGAACGGTCAACGTTACTGCACTTGAGTTATCGGCTAACGTCAATGTGAATGCCGTTGTCAAATGTCGTGGCCACACTCATGTCAAACGTCAATCATCGCGCTATTTAACGGCATTTCCCGTTAGTGTGGCCCCAGCATAAAAAAGCGTAGACCTAGACACTCGTCCCTCAAATCATCGCGAACACTATCAAAGAAAAAGTAACTTTAAAAACGTCATTAAAATGTAAACGTCGGCACAGCAATGTAAATGAAGTGACTCCGTTTCTCGTCACGTAGCAACTTTACAGGCAGAAGGTAAACTTTGAATAGCTGCAGTAGGTTTTTAAGTTTAAACTATGAGAGCCCTACGGCCACAGTTTTCCCGTAGGAGTTTTACACAGCAATTTTCTTGGATAATAGTACTCTATGTACTTTATGTTATCTAGAAATTACAATATACATTTATGTATTTAAAACGTGAATGTTTGTGAGTAATTCAGCGTGGATGTTTGTTGTTAGACAAAAAAGGAGGTTATTAAGTGTCCCTGTCTCCTGGTTCTAAGCTACCTACCTCCCTACCAATTTTCAGCTTTTTTTTTTAACTATTTACAGGGTAGCATTTGACCACAAGTCATCTGATGTAAAGTGACGATGTGGTCGAAGATGGCACCACCCAACACCTGGACAGGGAACTGGCTCTCAAGTGAGGCTGCCGGAACACACCGATAGGTGCTTAGCGACAGATTCTTAACAAGAGGGTGGTAGCTAGCCAGGCGAGTACTAGAAAATAGGTGGTAGGGACCACCAAGCTATGGTTTCATCACGAATCTATCGCTAAATCGGTTCAGCCGTTCTTGAGTTATAAATAGTGTAACTAACACGACTTTGTTTTAAATATAATAAATATATAGATATGATCCCAGGCATAGTAAAAACTTAAAAACTCTGTTTATTTCCTATTTTTTTATAGCGATGATGGCTCAGTGGTAGTGACGTCGGCTTGCGATCCGTAGGACGTGGGTTCGAATCCTACAATGAGCTTGAGCTTTCGGTGAAGGAAAACACCGTGATGAAACCATAGCTTGGTGGTAGGGTATTTTCTAGTACTCGCCTGGCTAGCTACCACCCTCTTGTTAAGAATCTGTCGTCAAGCACCTATCGGTGTGTTCCGGCAGCCTCACTTGAGAGCCAGAGCCCATTCCAGGTGTAGTGTGGCGCCTTCTTTGACCACATCGTCCCTTAATAGTAAAAATAGAAAAAAATAAAAAAAAATATTTCCACGAAGTTGCTCCATATTTTCAAGTCGTAGATGAACAGATATAGCTGTGGTAACCAGTGAATGCAGCCTACTTCCTTTGTCTCACTGTACATTTGTTACCGTTTTCTCATAGGCTGGATCTGATTATTTAATTATAAAATGCAAATTCTCGCTTGCTGTTCGACGCCCGATGTTGCTCTCGATCTTTATGGAGTGGAAACTCGACTGTCGCCCACACAAACTGTCGGGCGATTTAATATATACATGAAAGTGTGTAGGTATGCTGTTGACTCAAAACGTGCTTTTTCTAGTCTTCAAACTAAATTCTATGAACCTTTTTATGTTTAAGCTTCACCAACTCCAGTGACTATGAATTTTTGTCTGATTTGAATAATTTGTTTTGCTGTGACTTGATTGATATATAATTCTAATGACGGACGACGATGACGCTCAACCGGTTCTTATGAAATCAAATCAGAGATGGATTTGAAGATTTTATTAAATTAATTGTCTAAAATGTTAAACAGGTATGTATACCTTTTCCAACTCTTCGTTTAGAAGAACGTAACAAAAAGAGACAAAAGAGCCTAAAAATGTATTAGTGTTATTTCATCAATAAAATCAACATCATAGGACGAAAAAAATAGGGATTGTGATGATGTCATCATCAGTTGCTATGCCACTCAGTCAATCGGGACAACCTCTTCTTATTACCTTAGCTATTCCCTGTAGTTATTCTTTCCCAGGGTTCAAACTATCTCCATTCCAAAATTCATCAAAATCGGTTCAATACTTAGTTTCTTTTATTCGGTACAAATTATCAGTCAAATCTTTTCTTTTATAAGTATTGATATAGATCGTAAGATTAATATGTCCCCCCGAACTAATGACTAGAGTCACAAATCAAGACCAGAATAATTGAACGCGTAAACTCGCGAAATGGCGCACAGATGGCGCTTTAATAAAAGCGAATCAATGTTCGCTCAGCGCCGCCGAGCTATGAATAAATTGAACTTCCTTCTAACGTCTTAAATCTAGGGAATAAAGGAATTTATAGTGTTTGAATGGAAACTGTAGGTAATAAACTGTCATCGATGAAGATCTAGCTCTCCTGTCTTTGTGTTCACGGTGTAGGTACGTATGAGGAAATGAAATAAAGTAAAAGAAAATGTAAGAATAAGAATTATTTTCCTATTTGCAACAAATTATAAAAAAATACTTAAAACAAATGGATTATAAAATATAGTATCCGTTGATGAAGACGATGAAGTCGGACGACGGACGTTTATAAAACCGGCCCTAAATATTAAAACAAATTTATTTTTAACATGAAATCTATCTATGTATGTGAATTTGTATGTTTGCTTGGTGGTAAGGTATTTTCTGTACTCGCCTGGCTAGCTACCACCCTCTTGTTAAGAATCTGTCGCCAAGCACCTATCGGTGTGTTCCGGCAGCCTCACTTGAGAGCCAGTTCCCAGTTCAGGTGTAGCGTGGCGCCATCTTCGACCACATCGTCACTTAACATCAGGTGACTTGTGGTCAAACGCTACCATGTAGAGTAAAAAAAAATTAGATAATTTCACAATGATGATACAACAAAAAACCGTACGGAATATTATAAAATACACAAAGCTAAAAATATCGCTTTACGAATCAAATGAAAGGTTGAAATGCACAACATGAAAAATATGTTACATTTTAACAAAAATAACATATTTCTCTTTTTTTTTTTTTTTGTTTTGTTATGGCGTTACACGGTTAGTGTATTTGCCAGTGTCAAGTATAAAATATTTCAAACTCAGAGAGTTGAATCATGTTTAAATGATGATGATGACGATGAGATGATGGGATGAGGATAGTGTTTAAGTAAAGTAGTGGCGCTTTACTTAAACTTTACACGGACTTTTTTGGAGCAACTAGAAAAGTCACTTTCACAACCTTATTTCAATTTCCCACACTCGTACACTTTAACGAACACGTAATGGTTAATAATCCACCAATATTACACATTATCACTTGAAGAAACACAGGTTTTGGAAATAAAAATAAAATCTTTATGTTGACAGTTCAATTGCCGCCAAAAAAGTCTGATCTTTTCTTTTTTTTTTTTTTGTTTTGTTATGGCGTCACACGATTAGTGTATTTGCCAGTGTCAAGTATAAAATATTTCAAACTCAGAGAGTTGAATCAAGTTTAAATGATGATGATGATGATGATGAGATGATGGGATGAGGATAGTGTTTAAGTAAAGTAGTGGAGCTTTACTTAAACTTTACACGGACTTTTTTGGAGCAACTAGAAAAGTCACTTTCACAACCTTATTTCAATTTCCCACATTCGTACACTTTAACGAACACATAATGGTTAATAAGTCCACCAATATTACACATTATCACTCGAAGAAACACAAGTTTTGGAAATAAAAACAAAATCTTTATGTTGACAGTTCAATTGCCGCCAAAAAAGACCACGTCACCTTTTTTTAGTTCATAGTGACAGTTCATTGTCATAGTGTATATTTTTGTTTTTTTTTCTCACTAATATTATAAAAGCAAACATTTTTGAGTGTGTATGTTTGTTATTTCTTCACGCTGAAACTACTTTTATTTTTATTTTATTTTACATGGAAAACAAACAGCTGCAAAACACTAGATTGTACCTTAAGTATTGTACCGTAGGTAACCTTATACAATTTTCAATCATAGTATTTTTTAATTTAATAGAGTTACAAACATCTGACGGCTCGTCTGTTGGCGGTCACCGTCGCCTATGGATATTTACAACACTAGGGGTTTGACTTTTTTGGCGGCAATTGAGTTGTCAACGTGAAAATTTTGTATTTATTTCCAAAACTTGTGTTTCTTCGAGTTATAATGTGTAATATTGGTAGATTATTAACCGTTATGTGTTCGTTAATGTGTACGAGTGTGGGAAATTGAAATAAAGTTGTGAAAGTGACTTTTCAAGTTGCTCCAAAAAAGTCCGTGTAAAGTTTAAGTAAAGCACCACTACTTTACTTAAAAACTATCCTCATCCCATCATCTCATCATCATCATCATCATCACCATCATCATTTAAAATTGATTCAACTCTTTGAGTTTGAAATCTTTTATACTTGACACTGGCAAATACACTAATCGTGTGACGCCATAACAAAAAAAAAAAAATAAACACTAGGGGCGTTGCCGACCCATAAGAACTCTTTTCACAACTTGAAGGACTGCAATTTTTAGGACGCCGTAAGCATTGTGGAGGAAGCTCGTCCCATATTAATTAACAACGGATTTTAGTGAAATGTAGTTTTAGCTTATGGGCTTTATCCTGTCAAAAAGCATCTGCGAAATAATGTGAAAGCTGTGTGTATATCTGCGAGCCATAGCTAGTTCAAAATAAAGCTTTAAAAAAACTCGTGAAATATTTATTCCGTTCTCATCTCACGCGAGAGCTGAAAATTGTAGCTGAATTTTAGTTTTAAAAAAACGTACCTACCTTTTATGCTACTCGATTATTTTTTAATCCCAGGTTTATACACCGTGCGGATAAGTGTACCTGTGTGTATATCGAGTAGATGATCCACTAATTTATAATTGAACTTAGAGCCTATGGATTACAAAACCCTACGTCCATGTTATTTCAGAAGTGGGATCCTGTCGATTCTGTAACAAGATGATGAAACTACATGTTACGCGATATATACATATAATCTCGGTTCGATCACGAGGTTTTAGAGTAATCTGCTTATTTTACATTAAAATGGTGTTTATTTTTTAACAGAAATAAGAAATAGACTTACAACAAAGTGCTGAACATTATATATCTAGCTTTTATACTGCATGGGTTCTTAACGGTTCTGAAAAAACACCGGGTTAACAAAATGTTTACTTATAGGCGAGGACGGGTCGCTAGTTAATTAAATAAACACAACACAAAGATCATGGGTTCGATTTCCGCATGCAGGCGAATTTAAGCCCCTTATAAAAGGTAGATATGCATAAACACGCTTTAATTTATATTTCCACAGACTAACCACTCGTCCGACTATCATCGCAAACAAAGCTGGTTTGCTCGGTGTACGTAATGCATATTATATTATGACTATCTATTGTTTTTCTAGAGGTACTATCGGTTCTCAATCGTGAAAAGAAACACTTTATCAGTGATACCGACTTACGCTCGAAATTAATAATCGATCCTGATCCGTTATCCGCGGTTTTGGATCATAATAATATGTCATAATATGGCATCTTAGTAGTAATATGTCAAGCCTTAGTACTGAAATGACATATTATTATACAAAACCGGGGATAACGGATCAGGATTGATTATTGTTTTTGGGCGTAAGCCCTTTCTTGGTTAGATCTTGCACTTATGCGCCCTAGTGCTCAAGCAAACAGTCGACATATTTGCTACAGAACTCTATAATATTATCACTTACAGCTCTGATAAGTTTATTCGTTACTTTCGAGAAAAAGTGGTAGGTTTGATGCCACGCCACTTCCCGAGACGACGATGACTGCGCATCATCAGGCGAGCCATCTGTTATGCACAAAAAAACTCTACGCAATTTGCTTCAGCACCTCATAATAATTTTCCTTCGAGAGCAAGTGGTAGGTTTGATGACGCGCCACTTCCCGTACAAATATTTGCCTATACCTGACCAGTGGTCGCTTGTTAGCACAACGACGGTGGTTCCATAAAATAACCGCTCTGTATATCATTGGTTTACTGTTATTACGGACTCTGTTTCGTTACATACCGTGATTGAAATTGGGGAAGATAAATAGACGATGTTGCAGTGTTTTTGGTATGTACTATAAATATGTAGTTATGAATTAGCAAATTGTTAAGAGAATCTGTCGCCAAGCAGTCCAAGCACCTATCGGTATGCTCCAGCGGCCTCACTTCAGAGTCGGTTCTGGATAGTGTGGCGCTACCTTGAATACCAGTAAGAGTGACACAATTTACACAGTAATCAGTCTTGAATAGACCATATTAAAGCCCAAAATCGCGAAGAACAAAGAAGATAGTATCTTGAGTACGTCGTAGTTTCTATATCTATTCTGTGTCATGACGATAGTAGATAAGAAACAGACTGCCTTTTACCGTTTAATGATAAAGAAACACTCACTTTGATCACGTTCAAAAGTTTTCCTCGAACTTTACAAAACAAGCGAAAAATTACCTCAAGAAAAAGGAACTCAAAGGAAGCGGGCAAAGCACCGAGACGTCTTATGGTAAACATTACCTTCATTGTGGAGGCGTAGCAGTCTAATTTTAAGTTCCGGCTAACCTGTTTAACCCGGACCCGCACCGGGGCGAAGGAATTAAGCTACGTTTGCACCGTGGAATTTTAATAAAAACACGTTTTATTACGGGAAAGGTAATGCTGTTTTGTGGAAAAGGTTGAATGCTAAGATATGGCCAGATTTAGATCGCTGTAGGATGATTCCGATGGGAGTTAAAGGAAGACTGACGACATAGTAAGAGTTGCGGGGAGCCGATGTATGCAAATGGATAATAGTCGCTCATGGTGGCGTTCAAAGGGGAGTCCTATGTTCAGCAGTGGACTTCTTCCGGCTGATGATGATGATGGTGATGAGGATGATTCACTCTACACTGCATTGAACTACATTGAGCTGTACCTTTCGAATTTATGTCATTATCATCAGCCGGAAGAAGTCCACTGCAGAACTTAGTGCATGCATCGGCTCCCTGCGACTCTTACAATGTCGTCGGTCCATCTAGCTGGAGGCCTACCAACAGAACGTCTTCTGGTTCGTGGTCGCCACTCGAGAACCTTTCTAATTATAATGATCACTATACTAAAATGAATAAAAACTGTATATCATCTTAGCCTTTGCCTTAAATTCAGCCAACTTTTGCTTCTAACTACCAGTGTGCACAAGACCCAACCCGAGGCAAGTTTTAAAACAGCTAATCAAATTTAAGACGGCAAGTTTCAGCTGGCAACAGAGTTCAGAGAATCAACTGAATTTAGAGTATTTTTGCATATTTCATGCTGTGAATTGCGACATTACTAATGTATGTAAAATGTTATTTGAAAAACACTTAATTGTATTGCTTCAGCAAGGTTTTTTTACAGAGTACTGTTTGAGTAAAAGTTACCTGATGATAAGTGTTGATGTGGTCGAAGGTTGCACCACGCTACGATAGGCTTCGGAACTCGCTCTCAATTTATTAAAAAAAAATAAGTAACTGTGCGGTGTGATTCATCAGGCCCTCCTCTAATGGCAATAAGTATTAAGTACCTACTTACAACAATTTTATACAACTTAGCGGCAGAGATAGTACTTCCCCGAGGTATTAAAACCAAAACAAACCATAATCATTAAAACCTACTCACAAAAACATTCTCCGTGTTTTCAGGCATGAAATATTAAAACTAATAACACCAGTCAGTCTTTAAAATGATAATAAACCTTTCATGCAGGGTCGTCAGTTTAATCGCCGGCCCTAGAACAACTGTCTATAAGCTATGAATTTTTAATGCGGTTACATTGTGGTCAGTAATGGGACGCGTATTCCCATTTAACGTGTTAGATGGAAGGCTGTACTGTCTTGAAATGTAAGATTTAACAAAACTGCGATGCGATGCGGCGCGATGCGAATCAGATCAGAAGGTCGCAGATTGCACAGACAAACTTTCAGCTTTTATAAAATGACGAAGGTTCGGCTGTCGTGGGCTCTTAGGTTATAAGTAAATAAGTGCTTTGATTTTATCAAACAGAATACTTATTTCAAGTTAGGCATTAAGTTTTACAACCATTGTAAATTCGATACATTACGAAACAAGAAAACAATTCAGGCTCCATAACGACACCTTCGACACACTTGATATATCTTTCATTCACACGTAAAATAAAAAGAAGTGCTAAGGTGCAGCGCAAACTTAACTAGGGACTTCGTGTTCCCGATACAGTACCACTCACGTCATCATCATCATCAGCCGAAAGAAGTCCACTGCTTAACATAGGCCTCCCCCTTGAACGCCACCATGAACGGCTATTAGCCATTTGCATCCATCTGCTCCCTGCGACACGTACAATGTTGTCGGCCCACCTAATGAGGGGCCTACCTATAAAACGTCTTTGGGTTCGTGGTCGCCACTCGAGGACCTTGAACCACTAACGTCATCGTATGCAAAAAACGTGAGATAAAGCGGGTAGATAGATATGTCGGCCCGTTATAATAATATCAACAATCCTACCCGCAGAAACTTTTAGTACCTACGCTCGTGAGCATAGCGCTTGCAACAGTGCCGAAATATCGAGAACTCAAACAAAAACAAATACATGATAATTATCCCGTTTCAAAAATGTAAAGTCCTGTGTCCTTCCCTAGAATTCAAAAACTATTTCCATACCAAATTTCATCAAGATTTGTTTTGACGTGAAAAAGTAACAAAATAATAGTACGAGTAGGTTTCGGGGACCATTGCACACAAATTGACCTAGCCCCAAACTTGTGTTATGGGTACTAGGCAACGATATACATACTTTTATAGAGAAATAAATACATAGATAGATATATCCAAGTTTACCGTTCAACTGATTTCAGTTTATCATATTGTCATTTTTTCCGATGTTTTAATATTTATGCTGCTATTTGGAGCGTAGATAAATCCAGCACTTAAAATCGACCCAGCCGTTCTTGAGTTTGCAAATGGCTAACAGTTGTTCATGGTGGCGTTCAAAAAGGGAGGTCTATGTACAGCGGTGGACTTTTCCGGCTGATTACGTTCTTCCGTTATAAATGGTGTCACTAACCCGACTTTAATATTTGCACAATAATACTGCTTTGTGTTTAAATAACTAGCAAATATGTGGGTTCTTTCCTAGGACTCTGCAAAAGAGCTAGGGCGCTGCAAGTGCCTACGTTTGCGCGGCGCCTTAAACATTAACGGCCAGCCATCGTTTGTGAGCCAAAGGTCATTTTACACTTTACGATAACGTACGTTTGTAAAGCCCATAACTTCGGAGCTCAGTCGCAATTTATTGCACACTTCTATGCTTTATTTCTTTCTAGTTATATGTGGTAATAAAATAATAACGCTTGTGTGTGTACATGTGTCACATAACGATAATTTGTTGGTACTTAAAGAGAGAGAGGTAGATCTCTAGAGGAAGTGATTTATTTTTTCCGAGTAGAATGGGTCCACTGTGCACTTACTATTGAAAGTGTTATTGCTCTTTGCTTAGTATTACTTACTACTATTTTATACTAGCAGCACCACAAGGTTTCCCTTGAATCCGCAGAAACCTTTTTCCGGGTTGAAAATTAGTCTATTTGTTAAACAAACGTCTAAGCTATTTCCAATCCAAACATCACTTAAATCCGTTGCTAATAATATCATGTGAATGTTTGTGAGTTTGTAAGTGTGTATGTTTGCTACTTCTTCACACTGAAACACCTCAACAGATTTAAATGAAATTTAGAATAGTGGTAGGTCATACTCTAGATAATCAGATAGGCTTTTCATCCCGGAAAATTAAGGAGACGGGAAAACCGTCGCTGTAAATAAGTAAGTAAATAATAACTAAGAACTAAGACTAAGAACTAAAGAACTTAGAAAATTCGCGAGCTTGGAACGGGAAGATCGATCGCAAATTGATGAGTTATCTCGCCACTCCAAACAAATCGAGTAACTCCCCTACCTCAATTAGTGGTAAGTGTACACTCAAAGTAATTAATTGTACCAATAATTATTTTGATCAATAAACCTAATGATTTATGAGGGGCTTTAACATCGCTCAAACGGTGAAGGAAAACATCGTGAGGAAACCGGTATGACCAAGAACCACAGGATTCAATGGCATGCAATATACCAACCCCTGCCTTGGGTCAGCGTGGTAGATCACGGCCCATACTGTCTCCCTGAGATAAGGTATGTGTCCTAACAGTGGGGACGTAACGGGCTGATGATGAATGTTTAATACACTCTTAGTTATACAGAAAGAAAAGTGCTAAGAAGTTATTTATAAGAAAGTAAAACATGTACGAGACACATTTTCTTGCACATATTGTACCGATTGTAGAAAAAGAAACGTTTGCATCTTGGCTACGCCCTCTGAGCTATCATTGATTCAAAATCAAATATCTAAGCTTCTAATTAATTGTCAGTAAGACGACCCTCCAAGAATAATATTGGAATTTCCATTTGGAACAACTGAGCGTAGCGTCTGGAATCCCGAGTGCGGAAATGTATCAATTTGTATGATTATGATACTCTAGTTTCAATGCGTCTGTACTCGAGCTAATCTACATCTAGAAGTACTAATTGAACCTCCGAGGCAGAATTCAGTCAGGGATTGTTGTTCCAAACAGGTTTTGAACCAATTTGGTTGTTAATTTGCTCACTTGGTCTTCCCTGTGGCTGCACTCACGTGGACTATGGTTTATAGCGATGAAGAGTATCATTTCTTTTTTATTACTTTCAGTGTAGCCTTTGACCACAAGACACCTGATGTTGCAGCTGGGCTGCCAAAACACACCGATAGGTGCTTGGCGACAGATTCTTAACTTTAGTGTGGTAGCTAGCCAGGCGAGCACTAGAAAATGCCCTACCACCAAGCTATGGTTTCATCACCATGTTTTCCTTCATCGAAAGCTCAAGCTCATTGTAAGATTCGAACCCAAGCTGACGTCACTACCACATGGATATAAGATCCTATCGGTGTAAGATATAAGCGAATTAAGTTAGAACTAAGGACATGAAAGCTACGTTCCACGTAGGTAGGTAGCTAGGTATGACTCCAGTCTATTCCCTCATTACACATTCATTTCCAGTACAACTTAGCATCAATACTAGTAAAGTTTAAAACAGGCGTTGTTGTCATGAATAAACAATTACTTTGCCAGCTTTCTGACTTTGTACAAAAAGATTCCTGTAACGCGATGTTTAAGCTTCTACTATGAGTTCTCGATTGGAGAGTCAGTCATTAAAACGTCAAACTTAAATCTACGCATGTTCCAACTTCCTTACGCCGGCAAAATGACAGGAAAGAAACGCCTGACAGGTCACTTTGTGGGTGCAGTAACATTCACAATGTTATTCTTATTACTAGTTGATTGATGTGACTACAATCCCAAGCTTGTTTGTCATCTAAATAGTTGGAGATTTTATAATAAGCTTTAGTAATAAGATTTCTCTTTATTTGGAATCCAAACCTATCGAAGTGGCTCTTGGATTAGCAATCTGAAATGGCAGTGCAAATTTGTCTTAGAACTATAACTGTAGACGTGTTTGAATGGAGAATGCAATCCGAGGAACTTGTAGAACTCTCGGGCTCTCGGGCTTGCTGAAGCAATGATACACCAATATATACGTGAGTCGGTATTGCATTTCGATTGCGTTTGCATCGATGTTAACGCAAACAACTTGCCTTTACGCGGAGATTATGCGTGTTCTTGACGATTCATGGGTTAATTGCGCGTAGAAAAATCGTCATTTGTTAATGCACTTCTCTCTCTATGACATCAAATTTTATCTGTCAATATATTATACAGTAATAATTTTAACTCAGTGTTGAGAATAACATGTATCCACGGTTTGTCATACTAGGGATATAGTCAATTACTTTGTTAAATAGGATACATTGTGATCATTTTAAAACGTCAAACTTAAAACTAGCTACGCCTGTTCCAACCTCCTTACGCCGGCAAAAGAGCAGGCAAGAAACGCCTGGCAGGTAAATTTTTGGCGCGATCACATTTACAATTTTATTCCTATTACTAATTGATTGAATTGAAGCAAGTTAAAATATAAATGCTAAATAAAATATAAATTTGACTTAAGCCTCATAGAAGTAACATCACCGGGCATCATCTTTTTTAGTCCAAATATGAAAGTGCCGGCCAATAAAAAAATATGCTGTATTCCGTTAAAACTTGTCCCCCTGAGTATTTATTATCAAAGCTGTAGGGTCATTGTCCTTGGTTTTATTGGAGTTCAAAAATTCAACATCTTCATACATTTTCAGTGAATTTAATAAACAAAAACAAATGATTTGTTCTACCATATTTTTATTTTGAACATCGTTTAGTAGGATATATTGGTTCTTGACCTATTTTGGACATCTTGGTCTTGTTTTGTGATTTTGAGGATTATAAATAAAATTGCAGGTAGATGTTATGACGTAGGCATCCGCTAAGAAAGGATTTTGATAAAATTCTACCCCCAAAGGGATAAAATAGGGGATGAAAGTTTGTATGAAACTTTGTCAATTTTAAACCACACACGCGCACGCACGCGGGTGAAACCGCGGGGAACAGCTAGTATAAAAATTTTTGCTGGAACTTGACTTGTAGACTTAAAATCTTCTAATGTATTTTACTCAGATAAAATGGAAAAAGTCTTGTCCAAGTATAATTTTTGGACTTATTTGGCGGCAATCGAATTGTCAACGTGAAAATTTTTTCTTTTTTTCTTTTCTTTTCTTTTTTTGTGAAAGTTTCTTCGAGTGATAATGTGTAATATTAAATAAAATAAATATCGGGGACAATTGCACACAAATTGACCTAGCCCCAAATTAAGCTCGAAACTTGTGTTATGGGTGGATTATTAACCATTATGTGTTCGTTAATGTGTACGAGTGTGGGAAATTGAAATAAAGTTGTGAAAGTGACTTATCGAGTTGGTCCAAAAAAGTCCGTGTAAAGTTTAAGTAAAGCTTCACTACTTTACTTAAATACTATTTTCATCCCTTTTTCTCATCATCATCATCATCATCATTTAAACTTGATTCAACTCTCTGACTGAAATATTTTATACTTGACACTGGCAAATACACTAATAGTGTGACGCCATAACAAAAAAAATATATATAATATTTTTTCATTATATCAATAGTAAGTTGACGTTATAATGATTCATTGAAACTTTCTCTCGCAGATGAACGTAGTAGTCTGCTTCTTTCGCATATCCTAAATATTTTACAATATTGCCTAAGAATTTGTTAGTGCAATTCCAACCATCCAAAATAGCGTGTTTCCATTGCATTTGAAATGTTAAAAAGATCAGAGTATTACTCGCAATACCATTTTATTTTATGCGCTACTCTGCTAGTCTTAGGGTCGAAAACCACCAAGCTTTAAACTGGAAGAAAAACATTCAAATAACTTCAGTATTATTTTTTTTTTATTATCAATAGGTAAGAATTAAAAACCCCAAAAATCAAATCTAATTACACATTGGGCGCGATCACATTTACAATTTTATTTATATGTATTACTAATTGGATTGGAGCAAGTTCACTATAAACCCAATGATTTTTGTCATATAAATCGTCTGAAATTTTATACAGGGGTTCGTTTTATATGAACTTATTAATTGATTAATTGACCACTGTCTTGCCGTGAAAAGAGGTTGATGAAACCTAGCCTTAAAAACGTGTCATTAACAATGAGCTTTTCGGCTCTTCTTTTTGTGGAGTCTGAGGCTTAAATAATGTATTTCTTTTTTTACTTCTTATTGGCAACATTCTGTGAGTGTTGACCCTAACGATGGCCGGTACCAGCTACTCATATAATATTGTAGCTCTGCTGGGAAAACCTTTTTAAAGGTAGACTTTCAAGAATAAAAGCTATTCGCGAAACAATTTTGCTGTTGACATAATTTTTATACAACAAAGTCGACAAAAAAGAAAGTCTTTCGCAAAATAACATTCTTGCATATTCTTTTCTATTACTTAGGAATCATTCTAATAACACTCACACGTATAGGTATATATAAATAATTTAAGTGTGTTGGTTCGTCTTTTTGTCCTTCACCGTTGGCTTCTTATTTCACGGATTAACGTAGGTATCGAAATTATTTTTTTCATAAACATAAATAGTTTATGAGCTGGAATTTGACTAAAACATTGAGTAATTATCATCTCCGAAAAAAAAACCTTGTAGAAACTAGCATTTTTGATAGTTCGTAATGTTGCTAGGCGCGATCATCCGAGCTTCGCCACTGCCGCCCGCGCACCCTGCTCCCGCAGTGCCCCCCCGCTCGTGTCGCGCTGCGCCGGAGCCAGACAGTCGAGCGAGAGCGCACGCCGCGGTAATTGTTATAACCTCACATTCTTTGATTTTCATTCCTTCTGTTTATCTTTTTTTGCGCATTTGCCAATATATACCACCTTCTTAAGGACACAAGGACTTTTTATTAGTGTACACTCCCAGTTACACGTCACAACCTATCTGCGGGAAAGCGAGTGTAACCGCAGGCTCTGACTAGTGATAAGTTCTTTAACGATATTTACAAATTCATTAATTTTTCACTACATATAAAAAAAATAATGATGGTTCAATGTTTAACGACCAATATAGTGCATTGTGAATTGTGAGGTCACGGGATCTATTCTCACTTTAGGATAATATAGTTCAACAAAAAAAAGCGCAAATATTTATTCCGTGTTGCGGATCCCTCGTACCCGCGTAGATTCTGCAGCGAGAAAAAATCTGACATTCCTTCTGAGTCTTGCCACCAAGACCGATTTCTTCCTTATTTGACCTTAGTTTTCCTTCTGAATCACAAATCCTTCCCTTTTGACTCGGAAGCAAAACGGTATTTCGGAAGGTCTTTTTTCTCCGTGTGATACCCTAGATACAGATAAAAACTAGTTAGAGCCATAAAGCCGCCAAGAAACGCGTAATTTTCTTTATTACTCTCTTTTTTATGTTCCTAATCCGTTTCACATAACTTTCGATTTCCTCTCATAAATCTTAAATATACCACAATACAACATTTCGTACACTACTGCGTACTAAGAATTACACAAAACGGAAGTCGCAGGCAACCTTCCAAATTTCCGAATTTACTACCACGCGGGGGCTACTGCGAAACTTTTCAGATGTCTAATCCCAGTTGCCAGTTGCCACCACCATTTTTGTCACCACTGTTGACAATCGGGCAAAAAACCAGTCGCTACCAGTGATGGCCATACATTGCTATATCGCGTTTCAATAACCGATCTGTCCACGGTTTTCCCTACTGGAGATGGAAATTTGACATAAGCTCCATAGAAGTAATTTTAAATTTATGTCAAACCGTGGATAGATCGGTTACTGAAACCGGCCGTTAGTCGTCCGTCACAAATTTCCACTCGCGATTGTATATAAAAAATAGTTCTAAAAACGCCTATAGATCCTTCCAGCCGCCATCGCAAATGTGTTTCGCAAGGTCTACGGGGATATTTTATCGTTTTTATCTCGTTGACTTATCTTTTACCGTGGTAATGATTAGCCATTCACGTGTCTTTTATTTATTTTATCGCTATTGGTTTAAGACTAACGAGTTAAGGTGACCATAAAATTGTTTTTCTCTGTTATGTTTGATTTGTTTATTGTTTGACCTATTTCCTAAGAGTTTTATCAAAGACTGGCTGTGCCTCGTGGTTTTACCCGCATCGAGATTAATATAGGACTTTCATCACAATAAAACAGCATAGAACTGCCAAAAACAGTGTAACATAAAATGTTACATAATTTAATTGTTTATATTACAAAAAGTGACAGAATGTTAAAAATTGGATTCCAATTCAAGGGCTTAGCCGTAACATACCTACAATAAACTTTACCTATTACCTTTTTCTTCTATTTTATAATAATTATTATTAGAGTGGAATAAATGTTGTTGTTATTTATAATAACGATTGAAATAGTTGCCTGTGGCAATACACCTTCAGTCACCTCCTGTAGCATTTTTTTCGAGCATTTTTGATACCCACGTTTGTTTATTGTTTCATAGTAGATCCGCCAGCGCTTTGCACCGCCCTTTGTGTCGAATCACTGATTTTTGATACATTTCCTTTCTTATCTATTTCTTTTTCTCTCCATTCACGGTCGGCCGCTCTTGACTTGGCTCTTTGCTTCTATTTGAAGTTTATTGAAGTCTTCATTTAATATACTAGCGAGCCAGCGGGCGCGTCTGCACACGCCCAGGCACAGGTGAACTTTTTCCGCTTTCCTCCAGAAAGTTTATATTTTCCAAGGGCAAAAGTAGTTTGGTATTATGTGTATTACATTATGTGTATGCAAATTTTCAACTAAGTTGGTTTAACCATTTCACCAAGAAAGAAGAATAAAAAACTAACACACCAACAGAAGAAATTTCATTTGTATATACATATTAGTCGGGGTAGTAATAGTAACAGTTTATTGAAGATAAAAGAAAGAAAAAAAACCTATAAATTTGTGTCGATCTATAAGGTTGTACCAAAAAAAAAACCGTTTAATATATTATAAGTATTTTATCATCATAAATTTAATAGCCGGTACTTCATGATAAGTTAACGACACGAAAAACAAAGAACACGAAAATAACAAGGCATTTTCTGGCAAGTTAACCTAAGTACTGAAACCCATTCGAAAGTAAAGCAATTAGTATGAGCAAGGAAATTTAATAAGGCGGAAAATGCTCAGTTTGGGATAGTAAACATATCTATCGGGACATTAAAAAACCATTTGTGATATGAAAGGAACGATTTGTCTTATCTTAACGAGGGAAGTTCTAGAATGCTTGGGTGAAATTAAATAAGGCTGTCCTGCGGAGGGAGCGAAGCGAATAGAGCGAGATAATTTTTCGCTTTGCTATAACTTAATTTTTTTCGCTTTTGTTGTGAAATTGGAAATGTTACACAGCATAATTATGGCCGATATTTTATGTTATAGAATGGAAAACATGCAGACGGCACTGCCGCCTATGGAAATTTTTAACAATAAGGGCGTTGACGATACGTTGTCAAAATCGCACATTACTTAGGTTATAATATTAAAAGTGCGCAAGGTTGTGTTTGTGTGAATATTTGTTACCACGTATCACCAAACTACTAAACCACTGATTTGGATAAAATTTGGTATTGTGATAGCTTAAACCCTGTATAAACACATAAGCAAATTTTTATCCCGGAAAAGGTTCCTGTGGGATAGCGGAAGACGCGAGTGAAACCGTGGGGCGCAACTAGTAGATCCATATTGATTAGCTGAGTTGGCCTGTCGATAGAAGCCTGTCTCAAGACACGCCTCTGAGTCGTAGCTACTTGTTATAAAAGATGTAATGGTCTCTCATCTTCCCATCCCTTATATCCGTAGCTTATGTATTTAAAATAACATTGCACACTTTTATCTCCCATTGAAATTCAATTTTACTAGGTATCAATCGCATTGAAATCCTACACAAACTGGCCCGCTACAAACAGTCTTTCTTCCCACAATTCTTCCAATAAGAATCACCGTGTCGCATCGGGGCAATGTTGCCGATGTATATACGATGCCTATGAAATGTACAGTCAGCAGCAGTAAGCGTTGGCAATCCAACAAAAATATTGAATGTTAAAATGTTTTGAGGTGTAAACTGGCAACTTACTCTAAGGTTAGACAATTCCTTAAAAATATATGTAAAAGTAAGAGTGGACAATAAAGTCCTATTTAAATGGAAAGTGCTTTATTATTCAATTCCGCAAGATAACATAACAACAAAATAATTTTAATGCTTATATTTCTCAGCGTGCTTTCACCTTTTCTGGTATACATAATGATTAAAAAAAACCTTTGCTATAAAATTTTTATAAGAATAATACATAGGTACTTATCATTATTACGCCTCAACATTATCTACCTTTATTGAAGTTATTTTTTTAATAATACAATACTTCTTACTATTAGATTAACTTATGAACAAAATTACTAAAAACAAAACACAATTAGCAATCGTCGTTAGTGACATCGTTTTTTTTTGATGACACATTCTTACAATAAATACTAACTTTTGCTGCTAACTGTACATTGGTAACATTGCCCTCGGTGGGCAAAGCCGCGTCAATATCTCAACTTACATTCAAACGAGACGCAAATCCTTCAGATAGGCTCCCGTTACCGAAAAGGCGTCAGGGTTCATCTTTGTGTAGAACCCTCTCGCTATAAGAAGATTTGAAATTTCTTTTAGAAACATTCTGATATTGAAAATTCCGATTTTAGTATGGGCTTATTCAATAATATAACACTGTTACGGACAAAGTGTATGAAGACATTTATCTATATTTAAAAAAAACAGGGTGTTTCAAAAGGATCTTACTTTCCATCCCGTTCAGTTTTTGGTCACCTCTTGAGCTCTTGGTACGCCATGACGTCAATCCTTTCTTTGACTTGGTCTATGTATGTTCACTTCAGAAACATGCAATTTGGAACCAATATTCCAAAAGGTCTAGGTATATGAAATGATTTTTCTAAATTCCACCCATATGTAGGCCAGATGGCAGTGGATTTTTACAACGAAAAGTTTATGGAAACATTCCAGAGACAGAGATTTCACTACCAAATGACGTTCGTAAGTTAAATGTTATACAAAATTTCGGTAAATTCGATCTTATTATCAAATTTCAGAACGGAAAATTTGACAATAAGATCAAATTTCGGCGAATTTGGTATGATGTTTAACTTACGGACTTTTATAAAACCGGCCCTAAATGTGTAGGACTTTTGATTATCTAATCCGATGCAATTTTTTTACAGACTGATTTTATTTCTAATTTTTCATCGAAGCGCTCGCTAGAAAGGAATCTTTATTATTCATATCTTGCTCTAGTCCTCGTAATATAAAAATTCCAAAGTTGGAACACGAACTTTCGCATAAATTCCGCTAGTGCATAATTACGTTGTTTTTCTGCTGCACCTGAGTTTCAGTACTTTATTCCGAGACCTTTACTTTAAATTAGAGATGTAGTTTCATCCGGCAATAACTTTAACTAACCGCTTGGCCACGAAACTTCACGAAGATGCATTAATAGTACCTTTAACTTAATTTAACACCAACAATTTAACAACTAAACCAAAAACTACAAAACAAATAAAATTCAGATAAAGATAATTGAAAATGAAATAAATAAATCCATAGGTCTTCTGACAAGGGTGTCGAGAGAAAAGATATAGAAAATAGAGAGAGAAATAAAACATGATAACCGAAAAAAAAGACTTGTTTTTTCTTCGTATTTTATATAGTTTTAAAAATGTAACCCCATCACTGGCTTTAAGTCACGATATTCGAAATTTTTAGATTGTCAGAGCATACCTACACTTGGCCTAGAAAATTTAATAGAAATATTTAATTACACTATCCGGCATCCAACATCCCCGACACATCTACTTTATAAGTAACAAAAAATTCTTTGAAACTCAACCTGTCCAATGGAAGTTTTTAATCATTTCATTTCGAACAGAACAGAGTTGTAGCAGAGTTCTTTGTAACTACAGCCCGAAGTCATTAAAAATGCAATCTCAAGTTTTGTTAAAGACGTACTTTATGAAAATTAATTTTTAATAAACATACTATATGGGTCGTTAGACACGCGCCGGTTTAACCCGTGGGTCCAAGAATCTAACTCCAAAAACAAAATAGAAATCATCATTATCATCAGCTTGTATCAGTCCACTGCTGAACATAGGCCTCTCCCAAGGTACGCCACTGAGCCCGGTCTTCGGCTCTTCTCATCCAACTACTGCCAGCCACTCGGCGCAAGTCGTCGCTCCACCATGTCGCAGGGCGTCCTACACAACGTTTTCCAAGCCGCGGTCTCCACTCAAGACCACGTCTAGTCGTCTACCCCAACGGTTGTCGATTCTGTGGCTTATATGACCAGCTCACTGCCACTTCAGCTTGCTAATTCTGTGAGCTATGTCGGTGACTTTAGTTCTCTGTCGGATTAAAACAACAGAAAAACAAATTCGATTGTATCATTCAAGAGAAAATTGGGCGTGTTCCGCTACTTTTGTCGCTAACCATACCCTGGTGGACCCCAAATGACTTCCTCTTAAAACAATTAATTATTCTTCTTTGGAAACGGACAACCTTTCAATTTCAACTGACTTCAAAAAAGGAGGTTTCTCAATTCGACTTTACACAATTATATTATGTATATGGTTTTAAAACACTTTTTTTATGTGTGATCGCGGATAACTTCGTCTTTTATGAACCGATTATGATGATTCTTTTTTTGTTGAAAAGGAGATATCCCAAGGGCGGTACCACGATAAGGAAACCAAGATCTGATAATGGCATCTCAGAGAAATCGAGAAGAACCTGAAGTCAGTTTTTTGCATGTTAAAAATTATTATTGTACACAAATATTTGTCCTGCAGCTGGAATCGAACACGATCTCACGCTTTGCAATTGGCAGTTTGCAACGATCGAGCATATGGTTGAACTCTCGGTTTGAGTCACTCACCCAAGTGATCACTGCAGTCACGTTTGCTCGACTAAGCACGAAGCCAGATGGCCGAGGCAAATCAATCTATTTGCTGCGAACATCTAGGACAAGTTACTGTATGCTACAAACGCTTCGTAACTGATTTATCTAATTCTTCCATGTTATAAATAATCAAGGGTTGACTTTTTTTTTATTTATTAATAGAGCGATTTAAAGTTTCGCGTTCTGTTATACACGTAGTTTATTAGCCTGCTGCCTGAGTGAAGATTTGAAATTTCTTTTAGAAACATTCAGATATTGAAAATTCCGATTTTAGTATGGGCTTATTCAATAATATAACACTGTTACGGACAAAGCGATTGAAGACATTTATCTATATTAAAAAAAAACAGGGTGTTTCAAAAGGATCTTACTTTCCATCCCGTTCTGTTCTCGGCCATCCTTTTGACCTCTTGGTACGACATGACGTCAATCCTTTCTTTCACTTGGTCTATGTATGTTCTTCTCGGTCTACCTCTTCCTCTCTTCCCTTCTACTTTTCCTTCTAATATGGTTTTCATGTATTCGTCATGACGTACCAAGTGGCCAAACATCTCATCAATCCATCCTAAGCTTGTATAAATATGTAAGCTACCGACACCTGTCAGCTGATCAAATTATCAACCCCGCTTCACCCCATCCGATCCAGAGTTGATGAGTCCCATACGTTTCATAAACGGGGTTACCATTTTTTTACATAGAATACAGGAAAACGTACTGGAAATATTTTGTTTTGTAGGTAGAATGGAACTTACATAAATAACTAAAAAAAAACTTTAACGTATTTTTAATTTCGTTTCCACGGAAGCGGAACATTGTTAAACTAAATAGTAACTAAATCAAATCAGTTTTTCTGCCCTATATCAGTAGGTACTTACTTACTTACTTCTTTTCTTTTATTATTTTTTTCTTTGTGAACCGCTACCGTTATGCAGGTGTCTTGAATACATGCAAAAATCCTGTAGAAAAATGCCCGCTTCATTTCTTCTGAACTTTGCAATTTTCTTGTAGATTTTCCAAAAAAAAAATCTTTATTCTTACAAACCCAGATAACCAGGCACACAACGAAACATAAACAAATCAAATCAAAGAAGCCGTTTTTTAGTTTTAGTGAGACTAACCAATAGCAATTGATTTTTATATAGTAAAGAAAGCAGAAGAAAGAAGTGAAAATCAATTATATTTATATATTCAATATGATATATTCTGATCACTTTAAGCCCGTTTCAACCTCCTTACGCCGGTAAAAGAACAGGCAAGAAACGCTTGGCAGGTAATTTTTTGTCCGCTATAACAGGCGAAGGATTTTTGGTTTAGTGTAAAATAAAGTATTCCGACTTGATTTTATTCCTTTACTAGACAATAAACTAAATTTATGATCCTTATTTGAACCGATGATGTCAATAATGTAAACGGAATTATAGTGAACTAGTTGCGCCCGGCGGTTTCACCCGCGTCTTCCCGTTAGACCGCATGATTTCCGGAATAAAAAGTAGCATAAGTGTTAATCCAAGGTATTAACTATCCCCATTCCAAATTTTATCAAAATCGGTTTAGTAGTTACAGTGATACGTGGTAACAAATATTCACACACAAACTTTCGCTTTTATAATACTATTAGTAGGATACCAATATTCAGGGAATCCATACAAATGGCAACCCCCTCTGACGTCACGCTTCCTAGGCCAAGTTCACACAGTCGGGTCACGTCGCGTTATCAAAGTAATTTACACCGCTCGCATGGTAACTTCATCTAACTTAGCCCAAGTTGCTTGATTAGGCGCGTGACGAGACTGCCAGCTGCGTGCCCTCTAATTATTCCGCCGGCACTTGTGGACTGGCCCTTATGATGATCGTACACTAAGTAGGGTAGAAAAGAAGTGTTTGATTTTTTATAAACATACTCTAGCAATCCGCTCCGGCTTTGCAAGCATTAGCAAATGTAATGTAATAATTTCAAGTTTATTTTTTCAAATTTTCTACTTTTTCGGTGGGGTTTAAAAAAAAACTTTTATAACTTGTTCTGACTATTAAAAAGGAGACAAAATTAATGTAGCGTTCGTCATCTTCCAAAAAATTTTATTTGTGAAAAAAAATGTATTTATAGAAGTATAGACTTGTGTCGTTTTTGATGTGCATTCGATGATTAATAAAGAAATCTTATACTAAATTTATCATAGACAGCGCTGGATAACAAAATCATGTGCACTATGAAAACTTTTAGAAAACTAACTATAGTCAAAAGCAATCTGTACAATCTCAATCTACAAAAAGATTTAAAAATCGTTCCTAAGCCTTTTTAGCACTTGCACTTGCACTTATCACTTAGCAATGTGTGAACTATGCATTATGTTAGTTATCGTTCTCATATAATTTCTTTCCTTTTTTCTTAGTTCTGTATGTGTGTAACGTTTGTCATTCTGTTATGATTAATTATTACAATTAATGTAACACTGAAATCAAAATCAATAGATTTTTATTGAATAGGAAACATTGTGATCACTTTAAAACGTCACACTTAAAACTAGCTACGCCTGTTCCAACCTCCTTACGCCGGCAATAGAATAGGCAAGAAACGCCCGGTAGGTAATTTTTTTGACGCGATCACATTGACAATTTTTTTCTTATTACTAATTGATTGAATTGGAGCAAGTTCACTAAAATCCCAAGCTTTTTTTGTCACCTAAATAGTCCGTCTAAATAGTCTAAATATTTTATAATAAGCTATACTGATAAGACTGTTTTCATCAAAGTAAATAAATAAATAAAATAACCATTGTTTCCACTCTACTGCTCAAGGAGCTTTTTCCCTCTGTTGGTATCTTCTCTTATAAAAAACTAGCTGTTCCCCGCGGTTTCACCCGCGTGGGCTACAGCTTTATGCATGCAAAGTCTCAGCCCGATCGGATTAAAATTGACAAAGTTTCATACAAACTTTCATCCCCTATTTTATTCCCTTGGGGTTAGAATTAATGAAAATCCTTTCTCAGCGGATGCCCACGTCATAACATCTACCTGCATGCCAAATTTCAGCCCGATCCGTCCAGTGGTTTGGGCTGTGCGTTGATAGATCACTATGTCAGTCAGTCAGTCACCTTTGAGTTATATACATTTAGATTTAAACTCCCTTGTGCAAGGTTGAGCAAAAAAACTGTGACCACTAGCCCTTGTTTCCGCCACAAGTGTACAATCCCGGTTAGTTTAAGATCCCATCCTTTGTTTAGGATTCTCTGTTGACGTTGGCAGTTAAAGAGCGCCGGTTCGAGTCCCGGGGCGGCATTGTTTGGTGGACTTCAATACAATAGCTGATTAAGCGAAACTTGCGATTACATCCAGTTCGACTCGTTTTTATAGACTTGCCGGAGTGTGGGGAATAGAAATGGGTGATTTATGAGTGATGGCAAGCGATCTAAACTGAGAAAAAAATTTGGACTCTCTTTCTGAGTCTTACCTTCCAAGACCGATTCCTTCCCTTTTTTTACCTTAGATTACCTTCTGAATTTCGAGTCCTTCCCGTTTGACTCAGAAGGAAAACGGTATTTCGGAAGGTCTTTTTTCTCCGTGTCTAGTTATGTACTTTGTATTTGTAGTAGATTTCGCAAGCTACTGTGTTCCACTGAATTGCACAGTAAACTATGCAATATTTTTATTGTGGCTTTGATATTTGCTAGGTGAAGAGGGTGAATTAGATTTATAGGTATTTAAAAAAGTGTGCGAAGTGCCCCCTTTGCTTTTGCTTTTGCTCGTTTTGCTATACTCACTACTAGGCTCCATAATGTTAGCAATGCCATCAAGGGTCAATGATAACGTTTCTTCAACAAAATCCCAAGTGAAATTCAAGACTTGTCGATAGCAAAATTTCATGTCAATATAAAAATAAATCTTATTAAAAAACATCGTACTGTTTCGATGACAAAAAAGTGTGGGGTTGTTGTGAACTTGCTCCAATTCAATCATCATCATCAGCCTAAAGAAGTCCACTGCTGAACATAGGTCTGTCCCTTTGAACGACACCAAGAACGGCTATTAGCCATTTGAATCCATCAGCTCCCTGCGACTCTTACAATGTCGTCGGCTCGCCTAGTGAGGGGCCTACCTACAGAGAGTCTTCCGGGTCGTGGTCGCCACTCGAAAACCTTTCTTCCCCATCGGTTATCGGTTCGTCGAGCGATGTGGCCTGCCCATTGCCACTTTAACTTGGAAATTCTGAAAGCTATGTCGGTGACCTTTGTACTTCGGCGAATTTCCTCAATAAGGGAATATAATAAGTACCTGATTTGGGATACGAATTCACACATATAAACACGAGTATATACACGTCTACACATCCTACTAATGTTATAAAAGTGAAAGTTTGTGAGTATGGATGGATGTTTGTTACTCTATCACGCAAAAACTACTAAACGGATCTGAATGAAATTTGAAATGAAGATAGCTTACACTCTAGATTAACACAGGCTACTTTTTATCCCGGAAAAATGTTCCAACAGGATAACGGGAAGACGCGGGTGAATCCGCGGGGCGCAGCTAGTAACAAAATAAAAAGAACAAAGAGTTTTCGTCACAAGAAATTTCCTGGAAGTATTATCCCTATTATTTCTTTTACAGAAAATATAATAACCAATTTAAGCTGCTTTCAAAGAGAGTGAGCTATTTCCCACTATTTGTAATATCACACCGCCTAGACAGGAAGATGATCGCTTTTCCAATTTAACTTATCTGCGAGACGACGACGGTCTAGCTGGAATCCACTAGCTGAAGTCTCAGAGATTAGAGCCTTGATTTTGAAGAAACACTATAGGTACTGAAAACCAATTTTTTTACTACCAATAGAACAGCGTTTGACCACAAGTCACCTGATGTTAAGTTGTTTTGTGGTCGTAGTAGGTCGCGCCACGCTACACCTGGATTGAGAACTGCATAGCTCTCAAGTGAGGCTGCCAAAACACAACGATAGATGCTTGGCGACAGATTCTTAGCTTGAGGTAAAATGCAACCACTAATCCATGGTTTCATCACGATGTTTTCCTTCACCAAAAGCTCATGCTCATTATACGATTCGAACCCACGTCCTATGCCGTAAGCTGACGTCACTACCACTGAACCATCATCGCTATGAAGCTATGGTGTCATCACGACTTCTTAGATCAAAAAGCGATGATGGCTCAGTGGTAGTGACGTCGGCTTACGATGCGTAGGACGTGGGTTCGAATCGTACAATGAGCATGAGCTTTCGGTGAAGGAAAACATCGTGATGAAACCATAGCTTGGTGGTAGGTTATTTTCTAGTACTCGCCTGGCTAGCTACCACCCTCTTGCAAAGAATCTGTCGCCAAGCACCTATCGGTGTGTTCCGGCAGCCGCACTTGAGAGCCAGTTCCCAGTCCAGGTGTAGCGTGGCGCAATCTTCGACCACATCGTCACTTAACATCAGGTGACTTGTGGTCAAACGCTACCCAGTAAATAGTTTTTTTTTTACTGTAAAAAAAACTTGGTGGCAGGGGCATTTTTTAGTTCTCGCCTGACTTAGCGAGGTAGATATATTAGATACTTAATCTAAATAAAATGTTCTTTTATACCGTTCGATCAAACTATTCTCAACGACAGGCACGTTTCGAATAGTCGATATGTTTGATCCATCGCACAATAAAAATGAGTGACGCCTGCCTCGCGATCTGCAGACGTTATTGCATGAAAAATGTTGAAAATGCCGGAGCATTCAATGCTGACTCAGCCCGAACGGGTTTTACAACTGTTATTGCCGACTATTCTGTTCTCTGTGTTGATAAATCGATAGGAATGTGAATGGAGTTTCACTATTTTGTGGCTGCGATGGGAATTTAGTTTTATATAAATTGTTATTCGTGGAAGAGATGAATTGCATCATCGGTGCTAAAAAACGTGAAAGAAAATGTGAAAGAGTTTTTGTTGCTTTGTCCGTGTGTCAGGCTGTAACGAAGCAACGGATAAGAGTATTTTTTTGTAGATAAAAGAAAACTTTGTGTTGAATAGTGCGACCTATTTTAATTCAAAATTTCACTCAAATCCATTGAGCCATTTTGCCGTAAAGAAGTAACTTAATATACACTACCTCGCAAACTTTTGCATTAAGATATAATATTCGGCTTAAGGCATATATGAGTGATTTCCACACGAATTATAAACCGATATAATTTTATACTCATATATTCATAAGGAATAAAAAAAACTAAGTTATAAATTAGGTAATTAAATTAAAAAATTTAAGTAATTACAATAGAATCGCCTTTTGTAGATCGCCTTTTGTAGATAGAGTGCCCGAAAAACTGGTGACATTGCCTAACTTGACTTAATAACTAACTTTACTTGATCTGTTCTTTCTCAAAAACAGAAACTACCAGACTACTAGACAATATTTCACGACCAAAAGATAATAAAACAAAACACGCTTTTTACTTGCTTAGTCGTGTGACCAGTCGATAGCCCAGCACCAAGTTAGGTCGGCCACACGTGAAAATAAACTGTCAAATCTACCATATACAGCTACCTAGCTATACACAGTGGTGCACAAACAGTAGGTAGGTGGAATGGTGATAATAATCGCTTTCACGGTCTGACAGCATGACAGGACTAAAATTGTTGTTTTTAAACTAAAAATTGCGTTTTTACGAATGATGTGAAAATAACTCCATTCACTACAATATATTTGTGTAAGGTAAATGCTAACTTTTTATGCATATTTGGTGCGATCATTGGTCTAATTTCGAATTTAGGTGCCGAAGAAACTCCGATGTTATGACCATTTAATTTTCTTGTTTGCAAGCTAGCGACAAAGGCCTGTAGCTGCCACATCTGTACCTTGTACCTTTCAAACGAATGTCGATGTATACACTAAACATATCAGGTCTCAGGACTAGTTGAAAATCTTTTTGAGCTATGGTAACCTTTTTTTACAACCTTAAGTAACGGCCTTAGAGTAACGTTTGATCACAATTCACCTAGTTTTAAGTGACAATTTGATCCAAAGAACATCACACTGCACTTAGTTTGGCAATTTGCTCTCAAGTAGGTAAGACTTAAGAAACACACCAAAAGCGATAATTATGTCGGCCAGGCGAGCACAAGAGAATGCTTTACCACCAAGCCAAGGTTTTATGACGATGTTTTTCTTCACCGAAAGCTCAAGTTCATAGCAGGCCCACAACCTACGGATCACATGCCGACGTCACCGATGCAATGAGCTATTATATCGCTTCATTATTTATTATTCTACTAGATGTTGGAATAAGAAATTGTAACGAATGCTGAGGAGACATTCAATTGAACCGTCAACGAGTGACTTCCCCGCCTCCTCTCTCAGTTGCATAAAAAAAAATACAACAAAATAAAAGAAACTTCCGCACTCGTCTCCAAACAGCACTCAACGAAAAAAGTGAAGCTATACCTGCATAATTCAGCGACGCCAGCGCTGTAAAGCTGTAAATAAAACACTGCAGCACAATTGGGACTAAATTATGCATGGGGGGTAAAGGACGATGGACCTGTAATGGAATGTCAACAGGGGTCTGAACCCACGGGCATGCTGTAGCAGTTAAAGAAATTGCGATACTTGATCTCTAGC
Organism: Opisthograptis luteolata; assembly: GCA_931315375.2. Taxonomy (NCBI): domain Eukaryota; kingdom Metazoa; phylum Arthropoda; class Insecta; order Lepidoptera; family Geometridae; genus Opisthograptis; species Opisthograptis luteolata. The sequence goes on from OV928039.1 coordinate 12,888,613, forward strand.
CAGGTGTAGCGTGACAGCACCTTCGACTACATACTAGTACATACTAGTTGCGCCCCGCAGTTTCACCCGCGTTTTTCCGTTATCCCGCAGGAACGCTAAAACTTGTAATATGAGTACAGGTGACTTGTGGTCAAACACTAACCAGTAAGAACGTAAAAAAAAGCAAAAACCCTACTTTATCTCATTTTTTTTTCCAACCATTTGTAATTTATATGTATTATATATTTATAATCTAAATTAAATCTAATCCTACTAAGTCACCTTTAAAATAATTAATTTTTTGTTGTAATTTTTACATCCGCTGTCTTAACCACTTTAACAACACACATTGTTTGTTACTCGCTCAAATGAAAACTTAATTTTCATTATTATTGTAATGCATGCTGTTCTCACCTGTCAATGCTGTGACATTTAGGTCTAAGCTTCTAGGAACTGTTATAAATCTGCGAATATATCCACTCAGGCGATGCGGGCTTCGATGGTTGCCCGCGCGTCGCGCGCTAAAGCGCTGCGGGTAACGATCGAAGCCCACAGCTGATTCAACGACAAGTGTTGTAAATAAGCCTCTATAATCGACTATTGTCCGTGACACACGATTATAATCGACTAAAATCATTACTAGTTGAACAGCACTATCGGATAAAAGAAAAACATCTATGGATGTAGAAAAAAAATAGACACTGGCTTCAATTTGCTTTTTTAGGTACAACTTTACAAACTTGTGGAGAATTTCGTATTTAGAATTGTGAAGTGTTTTACAGTATAACTAGTTATTGACATTTATTTTTAGCAACGTGTAACCTATCTAATTCTTATTTTGATAGAATTGTTATTTACTTTGCTATTCGGAAATTTATAAACATTTTACAACAGATGAACGTAATAATTTCATGACGACAAAGTTAACGTGGTAATGTGTATTTAAAAATATCATATTCATTATACAAATCATACTAGTGTAATGCCCAATCTGTCTACTTTCTGAAACTAGTTTCAGAAATTAAATAAGTTTGCTAGAAATTAAGTAAAAACGACAATATCAAAAAACAATGACGCGGTATTTTGCGGTTGGTGAATATGTTCGACCGCGCAGCGCTTTAGAGACGGTAAGGCGTGCGACGGCAGCGCCTGAGTGGGTATGAGTGTACACTGTGTTGGTGAGCTAATAAATAAATAAATAAATAAAATAAATTTAAAAGTAACTCTGTTTGTCTGTCTCGCTTTCCGATTTAAATGAAATTTGGTACAAAGATAGTCTAGAGCCAGAGAAAGGACATGGCCTACTTTTTATCGCGATAAACTGCGTAGCCCCCGCGGGTGAAACAGCGGGGAAAAGAACTTACTAAGCAGGACAGTTTGACATTTCGTCGGCTAACTAACAACACCGCGCAAGTCAAATTTCGCAACTTTTCAGGAGAGACATAAAACTGTTTTACTTGTATGTTTTTTTATGAAAATTACTGACTTGTGTGTGTTACAATTTTTAATTAACGGCTTCTATTTAGTAAAAATGCTTGGAACTGACAGGTTCATAGAAGCGCACGTCAAAATTGCATCTAATGACATTCAAATGTCAATACCACAAAATTTTGACTTGTGCGGTGTTGTTTGCTGACGATTTGCCTCTTGAAGCGAAGCGTTAAGTGCGTTTTGTGCCTCTTCTGTTGGTTTTAGACGTTTACCTCTTGGTAACAACAAGGGCAAACGGCAACTAATCCAGACTCCGTCTCCGCTCCGTCTCTATCAAGGCTCTACGTTGGAGCAAGTGTTGTTGCTACCTGTGATCTATTGCTGCGGTCCGCCGGGAGAGTAAGGACTACACACAACTGTTTTCCTTAGGTTTTCAGGCTGTTTTAGTGCTTTTTTGTATCTAGAGAGCAAAACAATGTATAAAGCCTCGACAACTATAGCTGGAAACACACTCAATTCAGTTACACATCAAACAGAACAAACTTAATCAAAATCTGTTCATCCGTTTATAAGCTACAATGCCACAGACATACTTACAGATACTACTCATTAATAATCATGTTCCCATATCTCAATGTGTAAAACCAAGCAAGAGAAATCTAATTAGTAAAGCTAATTAAAAATATCGGACCATTAGATGACAAAAAAACTTGGGATTTTAGTGAACTTGCTCCAATTCAATCAATTAGCGCCAAAAAAATTACCTGCCGGGCGTTTCTTGCCTGTTCTTTTGCCGGCGTAAGGAGGTTGGAACAGGCGTAGCTAGTTTTAAGTTTGACGTTTTAAGGTGATCACAATGTATCCTATTGAATAAAGAAAAATTTACTTTTTGACTTTTGATATCTCTTTTTTGCCTGTGCCTGTATCTGTATTAGTTCCAAATCAAGTAATTTATTTCCCAGTACATAGTAAATTAACTTTTAAGTAAAGCTAGTGCTTAAATGTTTCATGTAGTAATTGCTATTGGTAGATTCCTGCTTTGACGGTGGTGCCACATCTGTATTACGGCATACAATTATGATTACGGCTCTTAAGTGAGGCTACCGGCACAAAGCGATAGGTGCTTGGCGACAGATTCTTAACTTGCAACTACGATGGTTTCTTTCAACCATTTAGACATGAAACCCTAAAAAAACTGCTACATATATCGTGCGGGTCGGGCTACAAAGCAAAAGGTATTGAATAAAATTACATGCTTACTTTGTTTCCACCTACGAACTCGTTTACGAGTGTTCAACAGTCCTCATGTACCGCTTTACCAATTCATGGCAGCAGACAATAAAAAGGGTTTATGTACACCGCCCCTAAAAGACTGTACGTATTACGTACATATTTCAACTAGAGCCATGTTCACACCGAGCATTTGTTACGCGTTAGCAGAGCTAGAAATATGTGAAGGTAGAACAAAAATGGTTGCATAAAAAAAACGACCATAAGGTTAAGAACAAGCACCACTTATTGGTGTGTTCCGGCAGGCCTACTCGAGAGCCAGCTCCCAATCCAGGTGAAGCGTGGCGCCAGCTTCGACCACATCGTCACTTACGTCGGGTGATTTGCGGTTAAACATTGCTCTGTAACTAGTAAAAAAAAACGTAGAATACGATTTCATACAAATTTCAAATTTCAGTAGTAGTCAATAACGAAATTCAAAAGAAGTAATTACAACTCAATTTTGAAGCAGATATCTTTAACCGATTGAGCTGAAATTTTGTAGACACGTTATGTTTGGATGAAAATGCATGGTTACCCATTTAATAACGTGACGTCATTCTAAATCCAACATGGCGAAACATCCAAAATGGCGGACAAGTTTATTTTAATGCACTCCAACAATATTTCAACGAGGAAATTCGCCGAAGAACTAAAAAAAACCCACAAGCTCTCGGAATTTGCTAGTTGAAGTGGCAATGGGTGAAACCACATAGTTGTCAGAATTTGCTAGTTGAAATGGCGATGGGCCCAGGCCACATCGCTCGACGAACCGATAATAATCGATGGGGTAGAAAGGTTCGAGGGGAGGAAGGCCTATGTTCAGCAGTGGACTTCCTCCAGCTGATAATGATGATAAATATTTCAACTACTCATCATCATCATCATCATCAGCCCGTGTCAGTCCACTGCTGGACATAGGCCTCTCCTCTCATCCAACTACTGCCAGCCACTCGGCGCAAATCGTCGCTCCACTTTGTCGCAGGGCGTCCTACTCTACGCTGCCAAGTCGCGGTCTCCACTCAAAATCACGTCTACCCCAACGGTTATCGGTTCTGCGGCTTAACCACTGCCAGCTACCAATGTCTGCTGGCCATTCTACAATACTGCAAGTCCACGCATGGATGCATGAGGTGCATTTCGTTTAAAGTGGCTGTTACCTGCACGTCTACAACTCGTGCATGTGCATAAACTTTGTTCTCAGGAACTGTTGGATGGACGGAGACAAAGGCGTCTACTAGTCTTGCTATAACTGGAGATGATTAGTTTGTTTGGTAACGTGAAACATTTTGACAAAGTCCTTGCTTGTCCACTGATTTAAATGTGAAACTGCGTTTGTTGATTTCGTGATTTTTGACTGACTTAGGCTAGTTTTTGGAATTTGGTTCCTGAAACACAGGTCCTACTAGTTCGGGAACGAGAGGTTTCATAAATAATTACTGTGTCTAAATTTTTTTGTGCCTTTGATGGTTTTTTTTTATACCGGCATATTCACGATATCTATAGAAACCGTTTTACGTGGTTGCAAAGCATCATTCTGTTGAAGGATTTTCACAAGCTAATTTTCCTTGTTAAAAATGTATGGTTTCTGTAAAAATCTCTACGTGGGTGAATCCGCGGGGCACAGCTAGTTTGATATAAGCGAGTGAAATAACACCTTAATGAATTGGCATTTAAAAGGGGTTCGATTCAAATCTCAAGTTAAGAAACGAGTTCTGTGATTCACAAAAAAAAAACCATAAATAAATAATGTACGGGCAAAGTTATAATTTATTTACAAAAACGTGTTATGAAGCAAAAAGACACAAAAATATTTTTCAATGTTTTTCAAAACATTTTGTTTTTCAAAACATTTGTCCAGTAACTAAAGCCGTGATCTCACTGTTTGGCCGTCATCAAATATGTCAAAGGGTTATACAAAAGTAAGGCAAAAAATTTAAGTAAAAAAGGGTTAAAAGGGTAAAGGGTTAAAAATAAGTAAAACATTATTTAAAAACCTTTAAAGACTAATTTTAATTCGCTTTCAGTTTGAGTTCCACTAGAGCTTTAAATGTAATCTGATTATGAGCAATTTTTTTAATTGTACCTAGAAGTTAGTAAGTAGGTTATGGAAAGAGCTATCCTCGGAGTTTGTCTCAAAGAACAAATCACATCAAGTGATCCGACTCGGCAAACGTAGTATAAAACTTCCTAGGGTTAGGTGGAGCGACGACATGCTCAAAGTGGCTGGCAGAGGTTAGATGAGAGAAGCCGAAGATCGGGCTTAGAGGCGTATTTTGCTGGGAGAGGCTTATATCCAGCAGTAGACAGGCTGATTATAATAATGGTAATGATGACTTAGTAGACTAGAATCGTCATCATCATCATCAGCCTATTACGTTCCCACTGCTGGGACTCTGGCCTTCTCTCAGAGAGAGAGAGTATGGGCCGTACTCTCTCTTTTGCTCAGTGCAGTTTGGTAGATGTCGCATGAACTTTAATTTTGTGGCACAATTATGGTTCTTAGACATGCCGGTTTCTTCACAATGTTTTGAGCGATGGTAAATCCACACATAACTTAAATTTTAAATTTTGTTCTCTTGAAACTGCTATGCTCATTATTATTTAACTCCTTACAAATTTCATCAAGATTGTTTCAATAGTTTAGGCGTGAAAAGGTTACAAACATACAGAGGAACATAAAGAGTTACTTTCGCATTATTAACATTAAGTGTGGATATACATGTGTATAAGTACGACGTGTGTATGTGCAATGTACATATATGTATGTATGTGCGTATGTATGTGTGCTACCTAACTATCGGCGACAATAAACACGGGGTATGTGCGAGAGGACGTGATCCAAAGACAGCCTCCCGAGGGAGCGCACGTTCCTAAGGGCTGCTAAAATTGCGCTCAAACAGTCTGCTGTTTGTATATATAATATGTAAAACTAGCAGCCCGCCTCGGCTTTGCACGTATATCTTTCTTATGTTCATAACGAATAATGTTGCATTCTAATGGTGAAAGAATTATTGAAACCGGTCTAGTGGCTTTGGTTCAGTTCACAAACAAAAAATCAAATCTTTCCTGTTTATAAAATTAGTGTAGACTAGTGATACGCCCTGCGTTTTACCTGAGCCCTCTATAGAGGCGAGTTTACAACAAAGTGGATAGCATAAAAAAACCTTCCGCATAATTATAGGTATCTTTTAAAGAAATCGGTAAAAGACTTTTGAGCAATGGAAAGGAAGAGGAAGACTAAAAAAAAGAATGGATTGTGTAAGAGCTGATATGAATGAAAGGTCGTGAATGTAATGATGATGGCTGATAGGAGAGTGGAAGAAAAATATATACTGCGCTGACCACAAAAATAGATGGATGGGACCAGGGCAAGAAGAAAAAGAGTCTTGAGATGGATCTTCACAATGAAATATCTAAAATGTTTAAAGATAATATTTCTGGATTGCCTGCCGGTAAGACGAACAAGTCGTTTATCTAATTCAAGTCAAACAAGAAGTAAAAATAAGCCATCATGCGCCATTTTACAAGAAGAAAAACTCAAGTAAATTCTCTTATAGCGTCACTAACAGCAAACAACTCTTGGGAGCGACGTGACGCGAACAAATAAAAACTACTCGTTGAACTTTGATAGCGGGAAATTGTTTTAAGCAACGTAAAGTGGAGATTTCGTAGGTGGACTGGCCCCAGACTCCCGCCGGAACTTTGCGGCAATTTCTTAGGGGGATAGAAAAGTTATTTGTGTTTAAGAGTTCGCTGGAGCGTATGTTTGGTTGCTTAGGCGAACGGCTGTGTTGTAGTTTTGTTTTTGTTTTGCTTTACAGTAGTGGCAGTGGTGATCCATGTATGGATCGGAATGTTGAGCTTTGAAGAAGATGGATGAGAGGAAACTCCATGTAGCGGAGATGAGAGTTGAGTTGGATGTGTGGAGTGACGAGAATGGATAAAATAAGAAATGAGTATAATATTAGAGGAAGTCTAAAAGTAGCACCCAGTGACAGAAAAGTTGAAAGGAAACCGTTTGGCCGGGTATGGACATGTTATGAGGAGGGATGAAAGCCATATTACCAAAAAAGTGATGGATATGAATGTTGATGGATGGAAGGGAAGAGGAAGACCAAAGAAAAGATGGATGGATTGTATGAGGACAAAAATTGCAAGTTTTCTTTGAAAACTGTAGAAGCCTTAAGCCATTTATCAGGAGTGGGATTCCTTGGCTGAGTCGACATAAGTTACATTTACCGAACGCTGTTATTTTACAATCAAAATAAAATACATTAATTTAGTAGGATACAACTTGTGAACATTTAAATGTCAAACTTAAAGTTATAAACACACAAAAATACAGGCAAGAAACGCTCGGCAAGTCATTTTTGGGTGCGAGCATGTTTACAATTCTATTCTTATTATCAGTTGATTGAATTGGAGCAAGTTCAATAAAAATTTTAGAGCTTTTTTGTTAACTAAATATAAGTAGTCGGAACTTTTATAATTAGCATAACCAATAAGATTTCGGTTTAGGTATATACCATGTGAAGTAGAGATTTCTTACGTAAACGTTCGGTCCAAGACTTCCGGTTTAAACACGAAACAATGTTAGAGAGTTAAAGTTGTCTGTATGAGAGTTTGTTCAGTAGATTAAGAGATCGGCTGCGTTTGATTTAGAGTTGTTTTCTAAGACGGCAACAGCAGTTAACAGCATCCCCTATATATAGACCAACTAGCCCTGGCTTTGCGCGAGTAGAAGAAGATTTTGACAGCTTGCAGTTTTCTACTACCGATAAGCCTAAACTACGTTGTAAGTAAAATATAAACATAATCATCCTTATCAGCCGGAAGAAGTCCTCCGTTGAACACAGCCTTCCCCTTTTTTTACTATTTACAGGGTAGCGTTTGGCCACAAGTCACCTGATGTTAAGTGAAGATGTGGTCGAAGATGGCGCCACGCTACACCTGGACTGGGAACTGGTTCTCAAGTGAGGCTGCCGGAACACACCGATAGGTGCACGGCGACAGATTCTTAACAAGAGGGTGGTAGCTAGCCAGGCGAGTACTAGAAAATACCCTACCACCAAGCAGAAACCTACCCCTTTTGAACGCCTCCATCCATTTACGGCAATTAGCCAGTCTAATCAGTGTTTTTTGTATGCGTTTCTTTTTCTTGTTATTGGGTGCAGTTTTTCCAAATAAAGTCTTTCCTCTCTCTCTCTCTCCCATTGCATCTATCGGCTCCCCACGACTCTTGCGATCTCATCGGTTCACCAACTGGGGGTCTACATACAGAACGTGTTCCGGTTCGTGCGAGACACTCCCTAATAATACTAAAGCTAACATATTTTCAATAAGGTGTGTATTTTTTACGTCATTTAGAGAAGCGTCATCATCATCATCATCATCAACCTGTATCAGTCCACTGCTGGACATAGGCCTCTCCCAAGGTACGCCACTGAGCCCAGTCTTTGGCTCTTCTCATCATACTACTGCCAGCCATTGGGCGCAAGTACCTCATTCCTGATTTGATCCCTAAAAGAAACCCCAAGCATAGCTCTTTCCATAGCTCGCTGAGCCACCTTAAATTGGCACTAATGATAACAAAAAGACATATTCAAAAGCAGCATGCCGATCAAAGTTAAAACTAAAGTACTAAACTCGTGCCTAACACCGTGCCTCACGTATGCTTGCCAAACATGGAAATTCAATAAAAAAACAAAGGATAAAATAATTGCATGTCAGCGGGGTATAGAACGCAGTATGCTGAATATTAGAAAGATACAAAAAATAAGGCACACCAAAATTAGAAACATAACCAAGGCACGGGATGGATTAGAACACGCTCAGTCACTAAAATGGAAGTGGGCCGGACATGTGGCGCGTCTACGTGACAAGAGATGGACGAAAACGGTGACCACATGGGCGGGTCCACAGGGAAAAAGAAAGAGAGGTAGACCTATAGCTAGTTGGGAAGACGACATCAAAAAAACAGCCGGCCCCAACTGGATTCAAGTAGCGCAATCAAGAGAGGACTGGCTATCTTTGGAGGAGGCCTTCACCTACAGAGGAATTCTTACAGAATGAAAATAATAGTATAAGATGCAGGATACTAACACAACTAAATATAAGAACCAAACTTAATAACTAACAAAACTAATATTAAAGTATACCTAAACTAACTTAATCTAATTTAACTTCTTGTTTCAATGAGCTGTAAGAAATAAAAGGCTTTTTTATTTTTTATTTTTATTTTTATTTTATTTTATAATGATAACAAAATCGGGGGATACAGTTTGATGCTGCAGCTACATATCTATCATCTACATCCAAGATTTCATTACACCACTCGATAGCTAAAAGATCAAACAAAATGTTGAGAACCAGCGGGGAACAGCTAGTAAATAAATAAAAAATGTTCGTGACGAAATTCACCAAACTTGGGTTATTTGCTAAATAAATATAATGTACTTCACATACAAAACACAAATATTTATATTCGTGTAAGCGCGAGGACAACCAACTAGCGCGTCACATTCGGAAATCCAATTTCATTGAGATCGTGAACATTTTTCGATAGACTGTAGAATCAATATTGTTGAAACGTGTTGAGGCCATGTTACTTCATATCATGCGTAGGAGCTAGTGACGCAGGATCCGGCTACTATCCGGACACTTACCAGCATCATCAGGACATCATCGTCATCAGTCTGTTATAGCGATGATGGCTCAGTGATAGTGACGTCGGCTTGCGAAGTTGCGATCCGTAGGTTCGAATCGTACAATGAGCTTGATGGTAGGGTATTTTCCTCTACTCGCCTGGCTAGCTACCACCCTCTTGTTAAGAATCTGTCGCCAAGCACCTATTGGTGTGTTCCGGTAACCTCACTTGAGAGCCAGTTCCCAGTCCAGGTGTAACGTGATGCCACCTTCGACCACATCGTCACTTAACATCAGGTGACTTGTGGTCAAACGCTACCCTGTAAGAAGTTAAAAAAGTCCACTACTGGACAAAGGCCTCTCCCAAGGTACGCCACTGAGCCCGGTCTTCGGCTCATCTCATCTAACTACTGGCAGCCACTCGGCGCAAGTCGTCGCTCTATCTAGTCGGAGGGCGTCCTACGTTGCCAAGTTGCGGTTTTCACTCAAGAACACTGGTTAGCCAATATGTCAATTTGTTACCAAGTAAGTACCGCTATAGGTGTGTTCTGGCAACTTTATCCGAGAGGTTAATAAAATTTTTGAATAACAATAGATTCATGAACGAGTAGGTACTGAACTGTATAATACGATAGTAGAGTGGGCTTTAAATTCCTTTTCCCACAGTTGTGACTCGAGAATTTTTTTCCCAAAGACTGCTAGAGAGTTATGTGTCATATTCCTCCACTTTCTACAGAGAAAATGGGTAGTTCCCTATTCAGGCGTAACGTGACCAGATCGTCATTAAACATCAGGGAATATGTGGTCAAAGATATGCCCTAATAACAAAAAAATACTGATATTAGGTATCCGGCTAAACTTCTGCTCTCTACATCCTTAACAGAAAGGCATACATAAATACTTGAAAGTTATTCGTACATGATAGATAAGCACTTAGTTTTTCTGATATAAATGTTATTTGGATTAGCGGATGTGAATGAAATTTGGAATGGAGATAACTCTTGGACACAAGGCTATTTTCTCTTTCGAAAAAAGATTCCTGCGGGATAACAGGAAAACTATGCATTCAATATTGTAAATAGATTCTATGCTATATAAGCCAAACACATCACAAAACAGTTAGCCAGTTCGGCATCTATATTCAGGGACCAATATTGCTTTGATTGATTGATGAGAGACTGTTGTATCGAGCCATATATTCCATTCGATTCATTTCCATGTTAGTGGCCCCCAAAAATATTCAGATTGATAGCCTTGTAGAACTTCAAAGTAATGAAATACTCTTGAATTCTTTTTATTTGTAGCAAAATCAATATTTACACTTATGTAATTGTCGTACCTTATTTATGTGTGATTGTTACTTTTTGTTCTTGTCCTTAGATTGTGTGTGTCAGAAATAAATGTATTTTCATTTCATTTCGTTATATAATGAAATAAATAAGTATTTTGAAGTGACGGTGCTCATCGAACCCACCGGGGTTCGAATTTTACCTTGAGCTTGAGTTCTCAGTGACAGAAAAACAACTAAGCATGATACTGGTTTTTAAAACTATACCACTAAATTTCCGTTGGTACTGACAGTCGGTAAAATAGTTAGCCATAGTATTTTTTTAATTATTTGGATACGGAAAAATAGAATTAGAAACAAGACAATTTCTAATATCTCTCATTTTGTACCTGACGCAGTCAGCAACTGCAAAAGAGGGTTATAATTTCAACAGTCCATGTAACTTTTTATGTTTTTTTACATCGCCTTCCAAACTCAGTGATGCCTGAACTTTATTTATGGTAGTGGCAAATGGCCAAAATCTTGTAACTGCGAGAACAAATGGATGTTACTTGTACGCAATACACTTAGCAAGCATCCTGCCTGTTGAAATTTATTGTTTGAGATATTCACATAAGAAATTAGCCACGAATGAAAAGATTAAGAAAATCGGTTAAAAGTTCTTGGTAAATGTATTATTTGTGTGTGATGTGATGTGATGTGTGTGTGTGTGTGTGTGTGTGTGTGTGTGTGTGTGTGTGTGTGTATGTGTGATGCGTGTGTTATGTATGGTGTTGATTAAAGAATCATATAATGGGAAAAAACTTTTATTGGCTCAATGTTATTTTTATTTCTCACTATATTGCACTATAATTAAATAGATTATAATATGTACGTTCTGTAATAAGACAATTAAGAGCTAGTTTTATAAACGTCCGTTAGTCAAATGTCATACCAAATTTCGGTAAATTTGATCTTATTGTCAAATTTTCCGTGCTAAAATAAAACTGGCCCTAGTGACAATAAACGTTTTTTTTTTAATATTTTAGGTCTGTTACCGAGCGGTGCGTTCAAATCCTAATACCTAACTGACATTAGTTTCCCCAAAATTCCGCAGCCTAAAATCGGCCGTCTTGGCCCTTAACCCCCCAGCCACCAAGCCACTGATTCCCGCGCTCACAAAATAAAGACATAATAACATCGCGACAGACAATTGTTATAAAACACAAAAGAATTTGTGCTAAATATTCTCACAATGCATTTCAGAGCACAGCGCTTCTGTTTACTAAACGTTACTTACAACAAAGCCGGCACTTCAAGATCACTTTGCTGTCGCGAAGACAATGTGTCTCTCCATCCCTTTGCCCCCGGAACCCTGATATTTTATTCACAACTTTCTTCTAGAGACGGGTTGTATTACGTAAATTTGGGATTCGGTCATCCCTACAACTACCTAATCCGAAAAAACAATACTAGTTGCGCCACGCGGTATCACCCGAATTATTTTTGACGTGACAACGTCTTATAATTCGATAGAGCCGGCTGCACGCACGAAAAAACATGACTCATGCGGCTTTACCTCGCTCTGCGGCGTTACCTCGCTCTGCGGCGTTACCTCGTTCTGAGGCGTTCCATGTAAGGCTGGAAGTGCAAGCGAGAGCGCGAAACGAGCGAGAAAGAAGCACAATCGGCCAATCGACGTTGTCACGTTCAACTATCGTCAGTAAACCGACTTTACAGACAACCAATTTTTCGTTATAAAAAGTAGCCTATGTGTTAATCCAAGGTATAAGCTATCCCCATTCCAAATTTCACTTAAATCCATTCAGTAGTTTTTGCGTAAAAGAGTAACAAACATTCATCCATCCATACTCACAAGCTTTCACGTTTATAATCTTGGTAGGATATTCAATGATAAAAGTACTATTCGCACATTAATCTCGCCGAGAAACTTCATCCTGAAATAAATAAAACAAATCGGGAACATGAAAGGATAAAATAAACTGTTAACAAAGACACAAGACCGCCAAACGAAACCCACACACAGTACCTACAGGCAAAGATACGACAAAAAAACGACTGCAAAGAAACTGCACTGCACAATGTGATTTTATTTCTAAAATAAGAAATCTATTCCGAAGATAGTCCGGCTTTGCGCGACCGTTTGGAAACTTCGGAAATAAGAATGGAACCGCTTTATACAGCACTAACAATACCCATTGGTTTCACCCGTATAAACTAAAAACCGGCCAAGTGCAAGTCGGACACGCGCATGAAGGGTTCAGTCCATCCTACTAATATTATAAACACGAAAGTTTGCGAGTATGTATGTTTGTTGCTCTTTCACGCAAAAACTGCTGAATAGATTTTGATGAAATTTGGAATGGAGATAGCTGATATATATGAACACATAAGCTACTTTTTATCCAGGAAAAAGGTTCCAACGGGAAGACGCGTTTGAAACCGCGCGCAGCTAGTTATCTATAAAAAAAGGCATAATTAAAAGTCACATTTTTTTGTATGCCTTTTTAAATATTTATACAATTAAATAATTGTTTTTTTTTTTGTATTTGTTGTTGTAGCGGCATCAGAAATACATCATCATCTGAGAAAATTTCAACTATCTGACTATCACGGTTCATGAGACACAGCTTGGTGACAGACGGACAGACAGGCAGACCCTTGCATACATTGTTTTCTTTTATGTAATGCAAACAAGCTAATAGTAAGCGGTCATCATTGCCTATTGTTAGATTTTCAATTATTATACACAATTATCACGTTTTTGCACTGGCTTTAGACATTTACCGTATTTTAAAAAAGTACATATAGCAACTAGACTGGATAGTGTATTTAAATTCAAATTTAAAAGTGTTGTTATGACTTTTGACATAATCTAATAATATTAATGAAAATAATAGATAATAATACAAATATGCTTGAAATAATAAACTATAAGGCTAATATTAATTTTAAGATGTAATTTTTAGTTTCTGATGTGATTTGTTTTGTCTATGGTACGGAAATTGTAAGTGACGTCAGTATGACAGCTTCGAATAAAAACCGACCGGCAATCTGAAAGAGGGACATTCTGCCGTCAGCAACAGCTCAGCTCACTGTTTTATTTTCCACCTCCCTGCTTTTTATATCAGAAGTGCGAAAAAAGAACCAAAATGGGCAGTGATAACGATAGTGAGCGACGCTCACGGAGCCGTGCAAGACACTCACGACAACATAAGCGTCGTCGTCACCGTAGCACCAGCTCATCGCCATCCTCTGTGTCGGAGCGGAATTACGAAGCAAGACATGACCGTGCGAAAAGGAAACATCGACGCAAGAAACACCACGAGCGAAATTCCAAGACAAGGGACGGTGATTCCAACACAAGAAATGGAGATTTTACAGCAAGGCGTGGAGATTATAATCAAAGGATTATAAATACGGAACATACTACTGAGACACTGCAGGCAAGTCAAATGTGTTTATAGCTTATTTTTTTTTATTATAGTTCATTACATTTTATTTTACGTTATTTAAATGATCTCAATGATTCGAATGCTTAAATATATTTTGATCATATCTAGTCATCGATCTAGTCGTGAGCGTCATCATAGGAACATATTATAATGTACAAATCAATGTATTTTTCCGTTATTATGCGTTACTGTTGACTATTTCAAAATATTATATGAACCAGTTCTTTACATTAACAAACCACCAGTAAACTGCCTGTTTAGTAAGCTAGGTTTTGTTTCGTTACGAATGGTGATGCTTGCGATTGTGCTTTTGAGATGTTGACAATTGTTAATTTTTTTTTTTACAAGTAGGTACTACTTTTACATTATTAGTTTAGTTTTTCGCTAATACCCACATATTTGTAATATTTTGCTTAAGCACTTGAGACCAATAATAGCTATGATTATTTCTTCTACGTAAAATGTCGTATCACGTTGTTACGACATAATTAATGTTTGATGTTTGCCAGGACAGTTAGTAAATTGTATTATTTTCAGTTCATTTAGATACAAATGATTATAAAAAATAAAAAATAAATCCTTTTATGTTCATATATATACCGCACTGGTGTTAACATTTCAGACGACTATACAACCACGGGATCGAGAGCTGCCAAGTGCATCGAGCGCACAATCGGCCCCGCAACGGGGTGCTGCGAGTGCAGAGTTGCATCACGAGTCAGCGCGGCCAGCATCAGCGCCAGCGACGGATGCTGAGCCAGAGCAGCCGATGCAGCCGTCTTCAGCAGCAGCTACGCATATGGACTCTTCTACAAGTAAACCTAATCTGTTACTTAGTATTAATGACATCTCGCAATTAATTCAAAGTTTCACAAGACCGAATTCTCAGATATCGTATGATAAAAATATAATACCTACATTTGACCCAGCACAGAAAAATCAGCGAATTGAGGGGTGGATAGCCAAGGTTAATGAATGCGCAAAAATTTACAACTGGACTGACGAACAGACAGCTCATTATGCTTTACCCAAATTAGGAGGCCATGCAAAGAAGTGGTATGAAGGTCTTCAGACCATACTACTTTCATGGACAGAATGGCAGGATCGTCTTATTAAAGCCTTTCCTTCAGAAAGTAATTACGGAGCGTTGTTGTCAGATATGTTAGAAAGACGAATGAAGTTAGGTGAATCAGTAGATGAGTATTATTATGATAAAACGATGTTGTTAAATGCGTGCGGCATTATAGGCAAAAAGGCAGTAGACTGTCTTGTATATGGGATTGATGATAGGATGATTAGAGCAAGTGCGTCTTCAGCAAGGTGTCAAGAACCAGAAGACTTGCTAAAATTCTTAAAAGATTTATGTAGGGAGACTAACAATTCTCGATTTGCTAAACGACCAGTGAATGTATTAGTTTCCAATTCGTCTTCCAATGACATTAAATGCTTTAAATGTAATAAAACGGGGCATCGTTTCGCTCAATGTCGTGCCCAGAATAAACAGACAAATGATATATCTTGCTTCAATTGTAAGGAACAAGGTCACACATCTAGAGTATGTCCAAAACCCATCGTCCGATGTGACAACTGTCAACGGTTTGGCCATACAACAAATGATTGTTTCAGGACAAAAGATAATCAATCTAACAATAATTCAAAACTTGAAAAGAAAACTTTGTTTACGCAAAAACTTAGATCCGATTCAAAATATTATAAGACTGCTGTCATAAATAATACCATCAATATACAAAGCTATGTAGACTTTGGAAGCGATTGTACATTGATTCGACAGGACATTGTAGAGAAGTATTCACTGCCTAAATTAAATAACGATGTTCCAAATATTCGTGGTTTCGGTAATGGCTTATCAATACCATTAGGTAGGGTGAGGTTGAATTTGTGCATCGGTGAAGTTTCCGCAGAGGTTGATGCTTACATTATTGAAACTTCATTGCTAAGTGAACCTTTGCTGGTTGGTCAAGATTTTACAGAAAGAGAAGACGTATTGGTTATAAAAACTCATGACAAATTAGACATTTTAAAAAGAAAATTAATTGATGAATTGACAAACATACAGACTGACAATGAAAATACAGACAAAATTGTTCTAAGGATTAAAGTGGAAACTGTAGTAAACAAATTCGATTATGTGGATTGCATTAACTGCGATGCTTCCACATGTGATGTGTACATAGAAGATAGTGTTAGGAAATTAGATAACGCAGACTATGTTGTTATGGGTGGAATTTATAACGTTAATAATGGGGAATGTCAAGTAGCTATTTGCAATTTCTCTAAAGAACCAATTTTCTTTCGTAATAACTCTGTGTTAGTACGTAGTAAACCAATTATTACATCAAGTATTACCAAAGATGAAACTAAAATGGCTTGTTATAAAATCAATAGTGACCCTCCAGTACCAATCGTTATGGATGACATTAAAATCAACCCTAACCTAACTCAAAAACAGCAGGAATCTGTTCTTGATCTAATTAATCAGTACAGAGATTGCTTCGCACAAAATCTGGGGGAACTGGGATGCACAAACGCAACCGAAATGACCATAGAGTTAGATGATACTGCTCCGGTAGTTTACCGGCCTTATCGCCTAAGTTATGCAGAAAGAGAAATTGTAAGAGACATGGTTAGGGATCTTCTTGATAATAATATTGCAGAAGAATCGAACTCTTTTTATGCCAGTCCGATTATACTTGTCAAAAAGAAGACCGGAGGGTATCGTTTATGTGTAGATTATAGAGCGCTCAACCGAAAAACCAAAAAGGATCATTTTCCAATGCCTAGAATAGATGACCAGCTGGACATGCTTAACGGTAATAAATATTATACATCTCTCGATTTAGCCAGCGGATATTATCAAATTCCTATTAATGATGAGTCTAAACACCTTACCGCTTTTGTTACTCCAGATGGTCTCTATCAATTTAAAAAAATGCCTTTTGGGTTAGTCAATTCTCCAGCAGTATTCCAACGAACGATTAACCAAGTATTAGGAAATTCAAGATTTAATTCCGCTCTCGCTTATATGGATGACATACTTATTCCGGGAAAGGATTTTGATGAAGAGTTCGAAAGACTAGAGAATTCTTTTAAGTTACTACGAGAGGCTAAACTGACTTTAAATTTGCAAAAATGTAATTTTTTTCAAGAGGAGTTAGAGTATCTTGGTTACGAAATAGGGAAACACGGAATTAGACCTGGAAAAGAGAAAATTATCTCGGTAGAACAGTTTCCAACACCGCGCAATGTCCATGAGGTCAGGCAATTTATTGGGTTAGCTAGTTATTTTAGACAATTTATCTACAACTTTGCTGTCATTGCAAGACCACTGACAGATCTCACAAGGAAAGGTAGGACGTGGTGCTGGGATACTGAACAGCAGGAATCATTTGAAAAATTGAAAACTGCATTGATACAAAGACCAGTTCTAGGAATATATGATCCCCAGGATGAAACACACTTACACACGGATGCTAGCAAACACGGATTAGCTGGAATACTGTTGCAAAAGAAAAATGATTCAGATAAGCTTAAACCTGTAGCGTATTTCAGTCGTAAAACTACAACAGATGAACAAAAATATCATGCGTATGAGCTAGAGACATTAGCCGTTGTAGCTTCACTTCATAGATTTCGAGTATACCTTTTAGGAGTTAGGTTCACTTTAGTTACAGATTGCGCTGCTCTCAGAGCCACATTTAGTAAAAGAGACCTAATACCCCGAATTGCACGGTGGTGGATAGCAATCCAAGAATTCGATTTTGATATCCAATACAAACCGGGTCATACGATGTCTCATGTAGACGCTCTTAGTAGGAATCCTTTACCTTTTGAATCGGATTTAGGTCAAGAAACGATTCCATCTATTCTCAGGATAACTCAGGAAGACTGGTTACTTACATTGCAGTTAGAAGATACAGATTCTCAAAGAATTAGGAAAATTTTAGAGAATACTGAATATACAGATGTTAAGAAGAGTTATGTCCTTAAAAATAATAAACTGTTTCGGAAAGTTGGAGACGAACTAAAATGGGTTGTACCAAAAATAGCTCGTTTTCAGTTATGTAAACTTAAGTTCTATGTAAACTTAACTTCAGTTATGTAATCATGATGACATTGGTCATTTTAGTGTAGAAAAAACGATCGATAAAATTAGTAAAGATTTTTGGTTCCCAAAAATGAAACGGTTTATCACAAAATATGTCCGCTCATGTTTAGAGTGTGCATATAGCAAAGAACCAGCTGGACCTAAAGAGGGATTATTACATCCGATACATAAAATAGATAAACCTTTCGATACTGTTCATATTGACCATTTAGGGCCTTTTGTTAAGAGCTCTTTCGGTAACTCTTATCTCTTGGTCTTAGTAGACGGCTTTACTAAATTCTGCATATTGACGCCATTAAGAAATCTAAAATCTGCTCCTAGCGCTAGAGCTCTAGAAAATGCATTCTGCACATTCGGTTATCCTAACAGATTAATCTCGGATCAAGGATCATCTTTTACGTCTAACGCATTCAAATTGTTTTGTGAGGACTCTAAAATAAATCATGTTCTCAATGCTGTTGCCTCTCCTCGAGCCAACGGCCAAGTAGAGAGGTACAATAGGACTATACTAGATGCCCTAACCGCTTACACTGATAAACTTGGTGAAAAACATTGGGACCGAGCATTAGGGAAGTTACAATGGGGGTTAAACAATACTTTAAATAAAGGAATAGGGAAGACACCATCGGAAGCACTTTTTGGAATACCAATGGTTAGTAGAGGTGATAATATTTTTAGTTCTATCCTGAATGAAACGCGACAACCAGCAGAAATAGACGAGATAAGAAGTGAAATAAGTGAACATATAGAGAAGAATCAACAAGCTCAAAAGAATAGGTATGACAAACGGAAAATTAAGGCGAGAATTTATAACATGGGAGAATTAGTGAAACTTTTGAAACCTGTTCCAAATAATGATGGTACAAGTAAGAAATTGCTTCCAAAATTTACTGGCCCCTTTAGAATTACAAAAATTGTAGGAAATGATAGATATGAAGTGTCAAGTATTCCCGGAACTAATATAACACAAAAGAACAATTGTAATGTTTGGGCTGCCGATCGTATTAAACCTTGGATATCTACTTACAATAACAACGATCTTAACAATAAAACCAGTAGTAGTAGTAGTAGTGATGATGATACCGAAGCGCGTTAGTTTCTGTTTTGCTGTGTAGAGGTCAAATGGGAATTAGACATAAAAATAAAAATAAATATATATACATAGGTGTGTGTACTTACATATATTATTATGTCGGAATGAAACTTTGATTTATTTTTCATGAATGATTAGAAAGTACATTTTGATGTATGATGATGTATGTACATTTTGACATTTTGAAGTACGTTATGATTAGAATAACATAATTATGATGGGTAATATTTATTTAATAAGAATGTAAATGTTTGATTTATATAAAAAAAGGGAAGAGTGATAAGTTTAATTGTGTTATTTACTTAAATGAGAAAAAGAGTTTAATGAGAATTTATATTTAGAAATAAATGTTATGAGTTTCGATGATGAGTTGTGAATTTAATGATTGATGGATTGATGGATATAGTGATGGTGGTAGGTAAATTACTCGATTTGGATAGACCAATCGGTATTTTATCAAACCAAGGGATTGAAAATATTGGATTACCATGTTGATAGATCCATGGGTATTTTCAATCAATATGATTTAGAACTAAGAATGTATTTAATGGAGGTAAATTATTTGATTTGGATAGACCAATCGGTATTTTACTAAACCAAAGGTTGAGAATATTGGATTACCATGTTGATAGATCCATGGGTATTCTCAATGTGTTATGTACTTATATTAATTCTAATTGTTATTGGATGTAAATTACTTCATGTCGGTCCCTTCGAAATGTTGGGACTCATGAGTATTTTACTAAATCCGAAATTTGAAAACATTGGATTACCATGTTGACAGATCCATGGGTGTTTTCAAATGAAAAAAAAAAAGATGTTAGTATTTTGTATTTTTTTTTACATAATTAGTAACTAAAGTTTGAGGACAAACTTAGTGTCAGGAAAGGTCGAATGTTAGATTTTCAATTATTATACACAATTATCACGTTTTTGCACTGGCTTTAGACATTTACCGTATTTTAAAAAAGTACATATAGCAACTAGACTGGATAGTGTATTTAAATTCAAATTTAAAAGTGTTGTTATGACTTTTGACATAATCTAATAATATTAATGAAAATAATAGATAATAATACAAATATGCTTGAAATAATAAACTATAAGGCTAATATTAATTTTAAGATGTAATTTTTAGTTTCTGATGTGATTTGTTTTGTCTATGGTACGGAAATTGTAAGTGACGTCAGTATGACAGCTTCGAATAAAAACCGACCGGCAATCTGAAAGAGGGACATTCTGCCGTCGGCAACAGCTCAGCTCACTGTTTTATTTTCCACCTCCCTGCTTTTTATACTATGGTTGCTCAGCGCGCTATGGAAAGGGCTATGCTTGGGGTTTCTCTGAGGGATCGAATCAGGAATGAGGTGATCCGTCAGAGAACTAAGGTCACCGACATAGCTCACAGAATTAGCAAGCTGAAGTGGCAGTGGGCTGGTCATATAAGCCGCAGAACCGATAACCGTTGGGGTAGACGTGTTCTTGAGTGGAGACCGCGACTTGGCAGACGTAGTGTAGGACGCCCTGCGACAAGGTGGAGCGACGACTTGCGCCGAGTGGCTGGCAGTAGTTGGATGAGAAGAGCCGAAGACCGGGCTCAGTGGCGTACCTTGGGAGAGGCCTATGTCCAGCAGTGGACTGATACAGGCTGATGATGATTGCCTATGGACATATCCAACCTTTTCACACCCATCTTGAAAGCGTGCAATTTGTAGCACAGCTGAAAGACCTGTGAACTTGTGACTTGTGATTCTTGGACACGCCGGTTTCTTTACGACATTAACCGTGATTGTTTTACTCAATAGGGGATTCAAAGATTACGTTTCATTGTTTCCAAGTTTTCTCGTACACACAGTTTAAAACGTATACCCTGCAATTAAAACAACATCCAGCGCGCGTCATCAATCGACGCGGCGTGGCCCGAGCGGCGCAATTTGTCATCGAGCGATGACAGACCGACGGACGATTTTCATGATTTATTAAATACTCCACGCTGACGGATTGCATTGTGCACCACCACCCAGGCTGTGTGAATATTCTAGAATCCATACTACATTACCACAATATTATGAATGCGAAAGTAGCCTAAACTCTGATGCAATTCGGTATGAGGATAGCTTGAACCTTGAACATATACACATAACATATGATACTTCGATCCTGATCCGTTATCCGCGGTTTTGGATCGATATGTCATGTCATCACAATAATGTCATTAAAGTAGTAAAGCTTGACATATGTCAATCAATATTTCAAGCATATGTCGAGCTTTACTACTAAAATAACATATGATGACATGACATAGGTATTGATTCAAAACCGCGGATAACGGATCAGGATCGATTATTAATTTCGGGTGATAGAGTGTAGGTGGATAGGCTAGTGCCCTAGAGTCAGATACCGCCTTAGGGCCTCCGTCATACGAGGAGACTAAAGAAATCAAAAATCTAAATTTAAAAAAAAACATTCAATAGGATACATTGTGATCACTTTAAAACGTCAAGTTAAAACTAGCTACGCCTGTTCCAACCTCTTTACTCCGGCAAAAGAACAGGCAAGAAACGCCCGGAATTGGAGCAAGTTCACTAAAATCCCAAGCTTTTTTTTGTCATCTAATGGTCCGATATTTTTTAATTAGCTTTACTAATAAGATTTCTCTTGTTTTGTTGTACACATTGGGATATGGGAACATGAATATTAATTAGTTTCGGGATCACAACCAAAGCAGACCAGACCCCACGAGCAGCACCCGTTCACGAGTTGACGACTACTTAAAAATACAGAACTATATACAGAATACAGAACTAGCAAACCAATGTCTGCGTCACACATCAGGTTAATACGCTTAGCACAGCTCTAATAAACCACACCTTTAGACTCTTTAAACCAAAACACACGACAGATGGCTCACAGAATTATTGTACTTATTTCAATTTAACCCAGCGCATGATGAATTAAAGGATTTATACAGATTTTCTACGTTTGAGGCATCCAATTACGTGTACGTCTGTCTTGTGGCTTAAGCCACTTACTATGCAAGGAATACCTAAACACAATACCTACATTGATCCGCTCAATACTACTGTATCGGTATCGGTCTAATACCAAACTGTTTTTAAAATCACGAGTGGATTATTCCTAGAATGATAAACTTTTGTTTTCTAAATAAGACAGCGAGTTATATGAAACCAGAACACAAAACTATACACTTCATTCATTATCATCATCATCATCATCAGCCTGTGTCAGTCCACTGCTAGACATAAACCTCTCCCAAGGTACGCCACTGAGCCCGGTCTTCGGCTCTTCTCATTCAACTCCTGCCAGTCACTCGTCGCAAGTCGTCGCTCCACCTTGTCGCAGGGCGTCCTACACTACGTTTGCCAAGTCGCGGTCTCCACTCTAAAACACGTCTACCCCAACGATTATCGGTTCTGCGGCCACTGCAGCTTGCAGCATAATTCTATGGACTATGTCGGTAACCTTACTTATTAGTCAAATCACCTCATTTTAGATTTGATCCTTCGGAGAAAAGGTTGTATTTACCAGTTCTCCGATAACTTATAACGTGATCACCAAAGCACGAAAGCGCTCAGTTGTAAATACCATTAGTGGTCACCTATCCAAGTACCTACTGACCACAAAGAATGCTGCTTAACCTTGTTGATCGGTCAAGATCAACTAGGCTCTGCTGAGAGCGCTTATATCATATTTTATCTTAACTCAAACTTCCATACAGGATCAAACTTTATATTCCAGCCATCTCTTGGTCTCGAGAATATTCACAGAGAGCAACTGCAGACTTGCACACTTGCACAGTGCACACACCATTCCAAACTTTAATCAGAATCCTGCCTTGGCGTCATCTGAATTATTTCGATACATACAGAGACGGAATTAAAAGCGAATTGCTATACATTTGATAGAAGTGATAAACAAATTTATGAAGTTGGAATAAGATATCGTATAACACTGCTTCTTTACATAATACGCTGAACAAAACAACACCCCATTTTGATTATCTGGAAAACAAACTTTTTCAAAAAAGCAGTTAAAAATGCTGCCTACAGAATCCCTACTTCCCTACTATATAAATGCGAAAGTAACTCTGTCTGTCTGTCTGTTACGCTTTCACGCCTAAACTACTGAACCTATTTAAATGAAATTTGGTGCGGATATAGTTTGAACCCTAGGGAAGGACATAGGATACTTTTTATCACGATAAACTGTAGCCCACGCGGGTGAAACCGCGGGGAACAGCTATATTATAAAAACTTTAAAATGCAGTTTTGGTTAGCGAATTATGATAAATAAAACGATTAGCCTAAATTTAATTATAATCCAAAGCGTCTTAATAAAGTTAAAAATAACAGTTTTGTAAAAGATGATAAAATTCAAAAAATTCAAAATTTAAAAATTCAAAACTTTTTTATTTAATAGGATACATTGTGATCACTTTAAAACGTCAACTTAAAACTAGCTACGCCTATTCCAACCTCCTTACGCCGGCAAAAGAACAGGCAAGAAACGCCCGGCAGGTAATTTTTTTGGCGCGATCACATTGACAATTTTATTCTTATTACTAATTGATTGAATTGGAGCAAGTTCACTAAAATCCCAAGCTTTTTTTTTGTCATCTAATAGTCCGATATTTAAAAAAAAAATTGCCCTTTGATGGTCCCAGCTAATTTCGTCAAATTTAAACTTCTGACTAAAATTATTACCTACTCGCTTTTCAGGATATTTCTATTTCTAGCCCATACTTTTCTGGCGTATTCACAAAAGGCCATCCCATTAATGGAAATGCTATGTTTCTATTTCGGGACGATTTACTGAAAAAAAAGTTCGAATGAAGAGAATTATTTATAAAGCTGTTGGGATTTCTATTTTGAGTAAAAAGAATATTTTATAGGAAAAAACTAAGCCGCTTTGTAAAATGGTGGTCTGTTACATATTTGGTCCCAATTATCATCTGTATTTCCCATAACGAATGTGTCTACGGTGATCTATTTTAGCTCTAAATTTTGTGGATAATTTCAGGTATCTGGCTAGAAAAGTTTTTGACCTATATTTGTTCAAACTCAAACTCAAACTCAAAACTTTTTTATTTAACAGGATACATTGTGATCACTTTAAAACGTCAACTTAAAACTAGCTACGCCTGTTCCAACCTCCTTACGCCGGCAAAAGAACAGGCAAGAAACGCCCGGCAGGTAATTTTTTTGGCGCGATCACATTGACAATTTTATTCTTATTACTAATTGATTGAATTGGAGCAAGTTCACTAAAATCCCAAGCTTTTTTTTTGTCATCTAATAGTCCGATATTTTTTATTTAGCTTTACTAATAAGAAGATTTCTCTTGTTTGGTTGTACACATTGGGATATGGGAACATGAATATTAACGAGTTGCGGGATCACAACCAAAGCAGACCAGACCCCACAAGCAGCACCCGTTCACGAGTTGACGCATGTGTGTGTTATTATTATTATACTCGTATATGATGAACTGCCTACCAAGAATAGCTTCTTACGCTTAACTCTATAATAAAACTGACTTCCTAATAGACTTTTCATCCCTACTGGGACATACGCTACCATCTCCAACTTCCTTTGACGACTCCGCGACGCAATTAAAACTTATACCCACAAAACCTACTGCAGCTTGTTACGACATGTGAGAGACTGTTTTTATTTTCTGTCGGGATATATCGGATTTTCGATCTTGTAACAAACTTATTTTCATGTCCTAATTTTCTTTGTAACAAGTTTGCTTTTTTGATCTTGGGATGTGATATCGATTTTGTCTTTGGGTGTAACTTAAACATTAATAATAGAAGATTGTCATCATTATCAGCTTTTCACGTTCCCACTGCTGGGACTCCGGCCTTCTCTCAGAGAGAGAGTTTATGGGCTGTAATCTACCACGCTGGCCCAGTGCGGGTTGGTAGATGTCGCATGCCCTTGAAGGTTGCAGTTCTTGGGCAT
This sequence comes from Opisthograptis luteolata, assembly GCA_931315375.2. Classification (NCBI taxonomy): domain Eukaryota; kingdom Metazoa; phylum Arthropoda; class Insecta; order Lepidoptera; family Geometridae; genus Opisthograptis; species Opisthograptis luteolata. Next base: position 12,913,889 of record OV928039.1, read on the forward strand.
GCCGGTTTCCTCACGATGTTTTCCTTCACCGTTTTGAGCGATGGCAAATCCGCACATAACTTATTAAGTCATAGGTGCGGGGCCGAGAGGATTCGAACTCGGTGTCGGCGTCTTGTAAGTCGCACGCCTAACCTTTCGGCCACCATCACTAGAACACTAGAAGATTGTACTTGAGTTTAAATGTACTGGTTCCGCCATTCCTATAAAAGACTACAAGGCGTGGCTAGTTGCTTCATCCCTATGTGGTAGATTTGTCACCCATCCGCACTAAGCGTACACGGAGAAAAAGCCCTCCTGAAATACATTTTCCTTCCGAGTCAAAAGGGAAGGACTTTGGATTCCGAAGGAAAACTATTTTAAAATAAGGAAGGAATCGATCTTCGAAGGTAAGACTCAGAAAAAAAGTTAGGATTTTTTTGTCAGCGTATCGCTGACTCTTTTCGCGAATTCCTAGGGACTTTAATTTGCTCCTTGCAGCTTTGCGTTCTGAAGGAAACAATCTGGGTCTCTTACAGACTATATAGAGTGAATAAGTTCTTCATGGTCCACCATAATCTAGCCTCGATGGCATAGTCACTTACCATCAGGGAAAGTGTAGTCAAACGCAGACCGTATTCGTAAGGTAAATAAAAGTAAAAAACTACTTTTATGGCAGCTTGATTCCGTGACTGGGTTTTGTGGATCCCCAATCCATGTAGTTCCTGATATCTTAAATACAGGTCATTTTATTTGAGGGTCAGATAGCAATCTATGTGGTTATGTGAGAGTTAAAATTATTGATTTTCAGAGAGGACCGAATAAAGTACACGGAGAAAAAAGACCTTCCGAAATACCGTTTTCCTTCTGAGTCAAAAAGGAAGGACTTGTGATTCAGAAGGAAAACTAATACAAAATAAGGTAGGAATCGATCTTGGAAGGTAAAGACTCAGAGGGAAAGTCAGATTATTTTTCTCAGTGTACCATTATATTCGACGGTCGAAGTAGTAATGTTGAAAGTGATAATAAGTATATCGCGCTACGCTATATGCGTTACATTCTAACAGCGCGTTAATAAGCAAATCAATTCCAAAGTATCAAAGTTCGTTGCGTTTGTGCAACGTAATCAAGCCGTGGTATAGGTATAGAAGCTAGTCCAAACGCAGCGATTAATTGAAAACAAACAGTGTGTCCACACACAAAGGCGCTGAGCATACTGGCTTCATGTGTAATTCGCTTCCACAGAAGAACTAAGCAATCTAGTTCCCAGATCCATCGCTCCTTAGTTCGTTAGCTCTCTTTAGATACAGTTCCCATAAATATTGTTTAAAGTTCCCATACAATGTCTTTCGCAGTTTATTTTTTTCGAATTTAATGCACAAAATTAGTTGAAATGAGATACATAATAATAAACTCAAAAGACTGCCGGAACACACCGAAATGTACTTGAGTAAATACAAAACACAAAAAACAACGGAGCAATTTAATAAATTACAAACCCCATTATTTAAAAACCTAAGCACTAGCTTATTTAATTTGGTGTCCTCATTAAAAGGACCATTGTAGGTCACAGAAAATCTTTCGAAAAGCGCTTTCTCAATTAATTTTAATCAAAGAATACGTGAGGCCATTTGAAGAGGCTTCATAGCCTGAGGGACAGGGATCCATTAGTAAATGCAGGCTATAAAACTGAGACCATTCAATATGGCTGAGTAGGCGATACTTTGTGGACCATTTATGCGGTAATCTAAAAGATTAGGTAGAATTTTACTATTTCACGAGTAACTAATGCATCGAAATTGGTATTTCAATGACTTTGGATGAATTTGGCCAATCACACACATATCGTATTATTTACGCTAAGGATTTAGGACATATATTGCAAAATAAAAATAAAAGCATTTTTCCAAAACGTGAACATAAAACTATAGTTTCGGCAGTAGGTTTTACTCTTATTTTATGTTGATTTGTTTTTGTTATTATTTTTAATTTTTATTAAAGCAACCAACTTCTGAAATACTATATTAATGTGTACTACACTTAGGCCCATATACTAGAACTAGCTGTTCCGCGGTTTCACCCGCATGGGCTACAACTTTATGCATGCAAAGTCTCAGCCCGATCGGTTTAAAATTGACAAAGTTTCATACAAACTTTCATCGCCTATTTTATCCCCTTGGGGGTAGAATTAATCAAAATCCTTTCTTAGCGAATGCCTACGTCACAACATATACCTGTATGCCAAATTTCAGCTTGATCCGTCCAGTGGTTTGGGCTGTGCGTTGATAGATCATTATGTCAGTTCAGTCACCTTTGAGTTTGAGGTGGTAAGCACATGTGACTTGTTTTTTTGTCAAATCGGACCGTCAAAAAAAAATGTTTCCATTAGTTAAATAGGTAGACGTTAGAAAACTATGAGAAAAAAGAGTCACTATTCAAAAGGTTAAGACGTATTGTTTAAGTGCTGTAAAGCCATAAATTTGGAATGAATCGTTTCAGATTGCATTTGAACCTCGCAAAAAAGCGAACTCTTAAGAAGTTCCGAGATAAACAAAAGACAAATATCCCATAAACTAATTTTATAGGTGCCACATGTCGAACTATGTTTTGGAGAGAACTTTGGGAACTAGCCTAGCTTGTTCTTGGAAATTGTGGGTAGATCCTTTTGTTTTTTCTGCAGTTCTCCCTACCAAAAGAGTTTTGACCTATCAGATACTCCCGCGCATTTAAAAGTTTCAGATGACGAGAGAGGGGCGAGGGGACTTTTCTTCGAAATCGGACGGGGTGAGACGGGGTGAGAGACACTCAGCGAAGAGCCTTCGAAGCGACGAGTTGCCTAGTTATAATTAGCTCTCATAGAGAAAGTAATATATTATGTAATTAAATTAAAGTCTGTGTTGAATTTAGAATATATTATAAAGTAAAGTAAGATCAGTTAAGTGACACCGAATGCTGATTACGGTGAGGGCGAGAGATCGAGGTTTGGTAATGTACCATGTTTGTATACATTTGCATAAATATATACTTGTATATAATGAATGTAATCATTATAAAATGTGATGTTAAGGAGGTGTACGTTGGGAAAGATAATGATGTTATGTTTGGTAAAGATGCTGAAGTTATGTTTGACTAGAGCCAGCAGCATATGTACATATAATGAATGTAATCATTATAATCGTGATGTTAAGGAGGTGTATGTTTAGGAAATGTACCGATGTTATGTTTGACTAGAGCCAGCAGCATATATACATATAATGAATGTAATCATTATAATCGTGATGTTAAGGAGGTGTATGTTTGGGAAATGTACCGATGTCACGTTTGACTGGAGCCAGCAGCATATGTACACATAATGAATGTAATCATTATAATTGTGATGTTTAGCGAGAATTATATAAAGGAGGTTCGAGTCCTACCATATTATTTGAAGGGTTATATAATATGTTATGTACTTGCAGTGCATGATGATTCTCAGTGAGGAGTTGTATGAGGAAGGTTCGATTCCATTCCAAATTGACAGAACGCTCATATAAAGGAACGAGATTGATTTTGTGTATAAAATAAGGAACCGACAATGATCGGGTTTTATTACTAATGTACATAATAAGATGTGATACGTGTTATCATATCATAAACTTAGAGAGTAAAAGATGGATTTGTAAATAAACGCACGAGACTATGCATGTTATTAGATTAATAATAATGTACATGTATTTGAACCATTTCCTGGTCATATTTTCATAGTAGGCCGGCGAATGAGGTTTTTTATTTAGCCGTTCGTTTTTCCCTCATAAATTGAAGCCGCAGGAACAGAATGGCTGGTCGAATATCGTAAGATATCGATATCGATCTAATTAATGAAAGAGTTTCGTATTATTTTAATTTTGAAATTATGTAGATCAAAGAAATAAAATACGATAATTATGATCTACCATGTGCCGATTTTCATTTCATTAATTTTAAGTCCCTTACTAGATAAAGGAACAGCAGAGATAACTAAGCCTAAGGTTTTACCAGAGTAACCTATATTGATTTTAATTAATTAAATTAATTATAAAATTCCGAAGGACAAATCTCTACTGGTCTGGAAATAATACACTCGATACTCGATGATAGCTAAAACTATAAATCGCTATTCTTTAGTAAGTAGATATTCTCAATTGATAATTACAATTAACAACGCTATAGCATTTGATTTGGAAGGAACAAGCCAGTAATAACAATTGAATAATAGAATCGAATCTTGGTTATATAAAGAGAAAGAGAGAGAGGAAAGATCATTAGTAGTTTCTAAACATTTGTAGCTACCCGAACTTAGATAGGGAACAAGATGCCAACAGATGGAGTTCCCGTCACGATTGAACAATGGGATTTACGAGAGTGAGTAAAGTCAGAGGTTATGACTGTTTTATGTATGAGAAATAAGGATATAGGATTTTAGGAAGTAGAGTTAGATAGAAACAACTATCAGGATTTGTTGTGACTGATGAGATGAGTACATTCTTATTAAATTGAGTATAAGGTTAACTATAGGACAATGAATTATTTCGTTTCCTATATGTTATATATACATATATATACATTGAAGTCAGTGCCTATCTGTGTCGGAATTCCAGTGACTCTGAATGTCATAACACACGTCCTCTCAGAACCAATCCATTGCTTTTGTAGCTTGGCCAAGCTAATATACAACTCATTCGAAATTTATACAACAAATGGTACCGAACATGGGGAAGGGCGCTTTAAGCGTCATAAAAAAAAACCATTACATACGCTTCGCAGCGTTAGGGTAAATAAAGGATGGTTCTTTACCCCCTATAATCAGCTACGCTGAGCGGTGAGCCCCGCGGTAGGGATCCCTTGGCATTGGTCCGAGTCAGGAATTCGTCGGTGGGGGGCCCAAATAGTCCTCACAAGAGGCAATTCACTAACCCACGCCAGCTCAACACTTACTATGGCAACCTGTAAATGATTAGTATACATCGCACTTGTTTTTATTAAAGCGATGATCATCACATGGTCTTATTCTAAGGTCCATGATTTGTTAGACTCACTAGATGGTAAATTAAGGCACTGTCATAACTAAAGTAAGCTTGGGTGGAATGGAAAGGTGATTACTCTTGGTCATTCAGAATAAGGCATTGACATAACTTACTTAACGATAAGGCTAAATTTGCCAAAGCACAATACTCATGCTCCGCTCTTTACTACAAAATTCCTGAAGCTGTTTAAAACTCACTCGATATACACTAATTATTATTAATAGACGATCACAACCGGTGGGCCACCACAGAAGGTGCCGCGGACCAGAATATTCCAACTACGTAATCAAATAAGATACGATTGGATTAGAACCTAAATAAAAAAAAAAAAAAAAACACAACGTAGAAATCACCTGTATCGAGTGTTTTATAAGTGTTTTCAGGGATACCAAAGGAGCAGAGAGGAGATTTATTGTGCATGAAATATGACTATGTGTTGTGCATGACTAGTAAATACATATATGTAATACCATGTTAAATTATGTGTACTCATAAAATGACAATTTCACAGGATAACAACGAGAAAGAACGGCGTAGCGTCATCACTTCTACCATAATTTGCAAATAATAATATATATAACTAAAATTGATTAAACATAAACAAAATTAGAAAGTTTTACTTCTGTTTATCTCGGAAACAAATTAAGGGTTCATAGTAATTGCAAAATAAATTCTTTAGAATACATTTGTTTAAAAAACGGGCTATTGTTATAACACGTTGCGAAGAGTTGTAAAATTAGATAGTGTTAAAATACATTGTTTGGTTGTTGGGTGTTAGTCACTATTGTTATAACCATCTTGCAGATGTTGTAACGATAGTTATTGTTAATAATGGCTGAAGGTAGAGGCAGATGCACTTTGAGAAAACAGGATTTAAATAAGATGAATGAAAGTGGACTGAATGAACGTACTAAGACGAACGAAAATACGACATTAGAGTTGCTATTACAAAGAATAAATGAATTTCATGAGAAATTAGCACTGTTATGTTTGGGTAGTAGTGAAAGTAGAGTAGAGGTAACTAGCGATTCATCACGCGAAATAAACGGAGAGGCGAGTGGCAATAGAGCTGGGGCTAGTTTTGCATCAGAGAAAGATATTGCGGTCTCCTCGATGACTCGTAATATATATGTGGTTCAACCTACGGTGACGGGTACTTTTGACGGGAAATCACAGATTAACCCGATCACATTTTGAAAAGACTAAAACTACATCAAATCAGTAAACGCGCACGATAGAGAGGTCGATATAGCTTTGGAATGTGTCACGGGCCATGTACGTAAAGTCATGGAATTATATTCGAAAGATTGGGAAACGTTTGCAGATTTCGGAACTGATTTTAGTCGAAATTACTGAACAGAACAGATTTAAACAATCAGCAAGATAGACGAGTTAGACGACCGATCACAGCTACCATGTCGGCAGATGTATGAAGGAGAAATCGAAATTCATTCAGAGGGAGAGGCCATCATCGAGAGGGTGCTGGTTATAGGTCAAATTAAAATAGGACCGCACCATACATACAGAGGAGAGATAGAGCTAGCATAGAAATACCCGCTATTACCTTCGTTAAGGAAATTGAGACGGCTGCTTCGTCGAAACCTGTGGGGGCGGACAAACAACAAAAAACTAATGCCCTACACAAGCGAGTTCAGATTGGTTAGTTATTTGTGCTAGATGGAAGACAGGAGAGAAATTAGGAATTAACGGGAACGGTTTGAAACGACCTTTAGACGAGACGGTGTGCGATGAATGTGATTATTGATCATTAGCAGATAGTGCAGGGATCTTATTAGAAAGTCAGTTCGATCCTGGCGAAACATGTGAAAAGGGCGGTATTGTATGTGAGTCTTACACGAAAAGGGACAGAGTACTGTAAAACTTTAGTCGAAGTACCTGTACTGATTATGCGTAGACTACTTAGATCGTTGATATTAGGGTATGATTGACTAGGACAGGTGAAAAGTGTGGTACATTGTGGAAATGAACAGACATTGACAAATAGAACATTTGGAAGTTAAAACAAGCGTTAGAATAAATTCAAATTGTAAAATCGAAAAGTTAGGGGGCGCGTCGGATGCCGCTATTATTAATTCTATATTAGAATGGGACACAAAACAGACAGACCATTCCAATTCGAATACTGAGACTAACTACAAAACCAATTGGAAAGTAAATTTTGACAATATCAACTTAAATTGCAAACAAAAAGAGTTGTTATTGCTTGTATTAGAAAAGCATTGTAAGGTGTTTACCAGTAAGCTAGGGTTGACGGATAAATACGAGCACGTATAAAATTGATAAATGGAAAACCGTTTGTAAAACGTAGTTATCTAGTACCCATGGGGCATAGAGAACAAGTTAAAGCGAAATTAGACGAATTAGAAAGATTGGGAGTTGTCCAACAAGAAGCGACACCATCTTGCAGTCCGCTTACTTACACAATTAGAAACGAGATGGGTCGATAATACTCTTGTTAGAACGCGGGAACTCAATAAGAAAATGTTAGGTGACGCCGCATCACCATCAATATCGTCTAACGTTCAATCATTTCATGGAGTAAATTATATAAGTTTGATTGACTGTAACGACACATATTTTAAATTGCCTTGCATGAGGAGTCAAAGAAATATACAAGGTTCTCATTTATGGGAAAACTTATACCTATCGTGTATTGCCACAAGGACTGAAAACGTCTGTTGCAGGGTTTTCTAGAGCAATGGACATTATATTAGATGAGGTACATACGGGAGCTATTGTACGAATTATCTAGATGACATCATTGTTTTACTACTGGGGACTTACCGATGCCTTAAGAACATCTAGATCAGGTGTTAAGTAAATTAAAGAATGCGGAAATGACAGGTAGAGTAGAAAAGAGTCGAATTACGTGTGTAGAGGTAAAGTTGTAAAGTCGTTAAGACACATAGTAATTGTTAATGGGATACAGATGGACTCTGATGGAGAGAATGTTACAATGGGATTTTTCAGTGCCACGAATCGTAAAACAATTACGAGAGTTCTTAGCACTAATAAATAAAACTATAATGCCATCCTTATTTTTCCGTTATTGCATAAACAGATACAGCAAAGTAAACACAAAGCTTATTATATAAATCAGGTATAACCAAGAACAATAAAGGTATCATATTACGGAAAATAGTTAGAATTGTATTGCGGTACGAACAACGATAAATACCATGGCAGTATTTAGGAAAGCGTGAGAGATAGTGAAGCTGAGATAGAAAATTTTTTGACGTATAACGTTGAAATATATTTTAAAACGACGATTGTTTAAGTAAATGCTTAGAGATCGACATTTCAAAATCTATTTGGGGGCGCGTGAGGTGGTAAGCACATGTGACTTGTTTTTTTGTCAAATCGGACCGTCAAAAAAAAATGTTTCCATTAGTTAAATAGGTAGACGTTAGAAAACTATGAGAAAAAAGAGTCACTATTCAAAAGGTTAAGACGTATTGTTTAAGTGCTGTAAAGCCATAAATTTGGAATGAATCGTTTCAGATTGCATTTGAACCTCGCAAAAAAGCGAACTCTTAAGAAGTTCCGAGATAAACAAAAGACAAATATCCCATAAACTAATTTTATAGGTGCCACATGTCGAACTATGTTTTGGAGAGAACTTTGGGAACTAGCCTAGCTTGTTCTTGGAAATTGTGGGTAGATCCTTTTGTTTTTTCTGCAGTTCTCCCTACCAAAAGAGTTTTGACCTATCAGATACTCCCGCGCATTTAAAAGTTTCAGATGACGAGAGAGGGGCGAGGGGACTTTTCTTCGAAATCGGACGGGGTGAGACGGGGTGAGAGACACTCAGCGAAGAGCCTTCGAAGCGACGAGTTGCCTAGTTATAATTAGCTCTCATAGAGAAAGTAATATATTATGTAATTAAATTAAAGTCTGTGTTGAATTTAGAATATATTATAAAGTAAAGTAAGATCAGTTAAGTGACACCGAATGCTGATTACGGTGAGGGCGAGAGATCGAGGTTTGGTAATGTACCATGTTTGTATACATTTGCATAAATATATACTTGTATATAATGAATGTAATCATTATAAAATGTGATGTTAAGGAGGTGTACGTTGGGAAAGATAATGATGTTATGTTTGGTAAAGATGCTGAAGTTATGTTTGACTAGAGCCAGCAGCATATGTACATATAATGAATGTAATCATTATAATCGTGATGTTAAGGAGGTGTATGTTTAGGAAATGTACCGATGTTATGTTTGACTAGAGCCAGCAGCATATATACATATAATGAATGTAATCATTATAATCGTGATGTTAAGGAGGTGTATGTTTGGGAAATGTACCGATGTCACGTTTGACTGGAGCCAGCAGCATATGTACACATAATGAATGTAATCATTATAATTGTGATGTTTAGCGAGAATTATATAAAGGAGGTTCGAGTCCTACCATATTATTTGAAGGGTTATATAATATGTTATGTACTTGCAGTGCATGATGATTCTCAGTGAGGAGTTGTATGAGGAAGGTTCGATTCCATTCCAAATTGACAGAACGCTCATATAAAGGAACGAGATTGATTTTGTGTATAAAATAAGGAACCGACAATGATCGGGTTTTATTACTAATGTACATAATAAGATGTGATACGTGTTATCATATCATAAACTTAGAGAGTAAAAGATGGATTTGTAAATAAACGCACGAGACTATGCATGTTATTAGATTAATAATAATGTACATGTATTTGAACCATTTCCTGGTCATATTTTCATAGTAGGCCGGCGAATGAGGTTTTTTATTTAGCCGTTCGTTTTTCCCTCATAAATTGAAGCCGCAGGAACAGAATGGCTGGTCGAATATCGTAAGATATCGATATCGATCTAATTAATGAAAGAGTTTCGTATTATTTTAATTTTGAAATTATGTAGATCAAAGAAATAAAATACGATAATTATGATCTACCATGTGCCGATTTTCATTTCATTAATTTTAAGTCCCTTACTAGATAAAGGAACAGCAGAGATAACTAAGCCTAAGGTTTTACCAGAGTAACCTATATTGATTTTAATTAATTAAATTAATTATAAAATTCCGAAGGACAAATCTCTACTGGTCTGGAAATAATACACTCGATACTCGATGATAGCTAAAACTATAAATCGCTATTCTTTAGTAAGTAGATATTCTCAATTGATAATTACAATTAACAACGCTATAGCATTTGATTTGGAAGGAACAAGCCAGTAATAACAATTGAATAATAGAATCGAATCTTGGTTATATAAAGAGAAAGAGAGAGAGGAAAGATCATTAGTAGTTTCTAAACATTTGTAGCTACCCGAACTTAGATAGGGAACAAGATGCCAACAGATGGAGTTCCCGTCACGATTGAACAATGGGATTTACGAGAGTGAGTAAAGTCAGAGGTTATGACTGTTTTATGTATGAGAAATAAGGATATAGGATTTTAGGAAGTAGAGTTAGATAGAAACAACTATCAGGATTTGTTGTGACTGATGAGATGAGTACATTCTTATTAAATTGAGTATAAGGTTAACTATAGGACAATGAATTATTTCGTTTCCTATATGTTATATATACATATATATACATTGAAGTCAGTGCCTATCTGTGTCGGAATTCCAGTGACTCTGAATGTCATAACACACGTCCTCTCAGAACCAATCCATTGCTTTTGTAGCTTGGCCAAGCTAATATACAACTCATTCGAAATTTATACAACAAATGGTACCGAACATGGGGAAGGGCGCTTTAAGCGTCATAAAAAAAAACCATTACATACGCTTCGCAGCGTTAGGGTAAATAAAGGATGGTTCTTTACCCCCTATAATCAGCTACGCTGAGCGGTGAGCCCCGCGGTAGGGATCCCTTGGCATTGGTCCGAGTCAGGAATTCGTCGGTGGGGGGCCCAAATAGTCCTCACAAGAGGCAATTCACTAACCCACGCCAGCTCAACACTTACTATGGCAACCTGTAAATGATTAGTATACATCGCACTTGTTTTTATTAAAGCGATGATCATCACATGGTCTTATTCTAAGGTCCATGATTTGTTAGACTCACTAGATGGTAAATTAAGGCACTGTCATAACTAAAGTAAGCTTGGGTGGAATGGAAAGGTGATTACTCTTGGTCATTCAGAATAAGGCATTGACATAACTTACTTAACGATAAGGCTAAATTTGCCAAAGCACAATACTCATGCTCCGCTCTTTACTACAAAATTCCTGAAGCTGTTTAAAACTCACTCGATATACACTAATTATTATTAATAGACGATCACAACCGGTGGGCCACCACAGAAGGTGCCGCGGACCAGAATATTCCAACTACGTAATCAAATAAGATACGATTGGATTAGAACCTAAATAAAAAAAAAAAAAAAAACACAACGTAGAAATCACCTGTATCGAGTGTTTTATAAGTGTTTTCAGGGATACCAAAGGAGCAGAGAGGAGATTTATTGTGCATGAAATATGACTATGTGTTGTGCATGACTAGTAAATACATATATGTAATACCATGTTAAATTATGTGTACTCATAAAATGACAATTTCACAGGATAACAACGAGAAAGAACGGCGTAGCGTCATCACTTCTACCATAATTTGCAAATAATAATATATATAACTAAAATTGATTAAACATAAACAAAATTAGAAAGTTTTACTTCTGTTTATCTCGGAAACAAATTAAGGGTTCATAGTAATTGCAAAATAAATTCTTTAGAATACATTTGTTTAAAAAACGGGCTATTGTTATAACACGTTGCGAAGAGTTGTAAAATTAGATAGTGTTAAAATACATTGTTTGGTTGTTGGGTGTTAGTCACTATTGTTATAACCATCTTGCAGATGTTGTAACGATAGTTATTGTTAATAATGGCTGAAGGTAGAGGCAGATGCACTTTGAGAAAACAGGATTTAAATAAGATGAATGAAAGTGGACTGAATGAACGTACTAAGACGAACGAAAATACGACATTAGAGTTGCTATTACAAAGAATAAATGAATTTCATGAGAAATTAGCACTGTTATGTTTGGGTAGTAGTGAAAGTAGAGTAGAGGTAACTAGCGATTCATCACGCGAAATAAACGGAGAGGCGAGTGGCAATAGAGCTGGGGCTAGTTTTGCATCAGAGAAAGATATTGCGGTCTCCTCGATGACTCGTAATATATATGTGGTTCAACCTACGGTGACGGGTACTTTTGACGGGAAATCACAGATTAACCCGATCACATTTTGAAAAGACTAAAACTACATCAAATCAGTAAACGCGCACGATAGAGAGGTCGATATAGCTTTGGAATGTGTCACGGGCCATGTACGTAAAGTCATGGAATTATATTCGAAAGATTGGGAAACGTTTGCAGATTTCGGAACTGATTTTAGTCGAAATTACTGAACAGAACAGATTTAAACAATCAGCAAGATAGACGAGTTAGACGACCGATCACAGCTACCATGTCGGCAGATGTATGAAGGAGAAATCGAAATTCATTCAGAGGGAGAGGCCATCATCGAGAGGGTGCTGGTTATAGGTCAAATTAAAATAGGACCGCACCATACATACAGAGGAGAGATAGAGCTAGCATAGAAATACCCGCTATTACCTTCGTTAAGGAAATTGAGACGGCTGCTTCGTCGAAACCTGTGGGGGCGGACAAACAACAAAAAACTAATGCCCTACACAAGCGAGTTCAGATTGGTTAGTTATTTGTGCTAGATGGAAGACAGGAGAGAAATTAGGAATTAACGGGAACGGTTTGAAACGACCTTTAGACGAGACGGTGTGCGATGAATGTGATTATTGATCATTAGCAGATAGTGCAGGGATCTTATTAGAAAGTCAGTTCGATCCTGGCGAAACATGTGAAAAGGGCGGTATTGTATGTGAGTCTTACACGAAAAGGGACAGAGTACTGTAAAACTTTAGTCGAAGTACCTGTACTGATTATGCGTAGACTACTTAGATCGTTGATATTAGGGTATGATTGACTAGGACAGGTGAAAAGTGTGGTACATTGTGGAAATGAACAGACATTGACAAATAGAACATTTGGAAGTTAAAACAAGCGTTAGAATAAATTCAAATTGTAAAATCGAAAAGTTAGGGGGCGCGTCGGATGCCGCTATTATTAATTCTATATTAGAATGGGACACAAAACAGACAGACCATTCCAATTCGAATACTGAGACTAACTACAAAACCAATTGGAAAGTAAATTTTGACAATATCAACTTAAATTGCAAACAAAAAGAGTTGTTATTGCTTGTATTAGAAAAGCATTGTAAGGTGTTTACCAGTAAGCTAGGGTTGACGGATAAATACGAGCACGTATAAAATTGATAAATGGAAAACCGTTTGTAAAACGTAGTTATCTAGTACCCATGGGGCATAGAGAACAAGTTAAAGCGAAATTAGACGAATTAGAAAGATTGGGAGTTGTCCAACAAGAAGCGACACCATCTTGCAGTCCGCTTACTTACACAATTAGAAACGAGATGGGTCGATAATACTCTTGTTAGAACGCGGGAACTCAATAAGAAAATGTTAGGTGACGCCGCATCACCATCAATATCGTCTAACGTTCAATCATTTCATGGAGTAAATTATATAAGTTTGATTGACTGTAACGACACATATTTTAAATTGCCTTGCATGAGGAGTCAAAGAAATATACAAGGTTCTCATTTATGGGAAAACTTATACCTATCGTGTATTGCCACAAGGACTGAAAACGTCTGTTGCAGGGTTTTCTAGAGCAATGGACATTATATTAGATGAGGTACATACGGGAGCTATTGTACGAATTATCTAGATGACATCATTGTTTTACTACTGGGGACTTACCGATGCCTTAAGAACATCTAGATCAGGTGTTAAGTAAATTAAAGAATGCGGAAATGACAGGTAGAGTAGAAAAGAGTCGAATTACGTGTGTAGAGGTAAAGTTGTAAAGTCGTTAAGACACATAGTAATTGTTAATGGGATACAGATGGACTCTGATGGAGAGAATGTTACAATGGGATTTTTCAGTGCCACGAATCGTAAAACAATTACGAGAGTTCTTAGCACTAATAAATAAAACTATAATGCCATCCTTATTTTTCCGTTATTGCATAAACAGATACAGCAAAGTAAACACAAAGCTTATTATATAAATCAGGTATAACCAAGAACAATAAAGGTATCATATTACGGAAAATAGTTAGAATTGTATTGCGGTACGAACAACGATAAATACCATGGCAGTATTTAGGAAAGCGTGAGAGATAGTGAAGCTGAGATAGAAAATTTTTTGACGTATAACGTTGAAATATATTTTAAAACGACGATTGTTTAAGTAAATGCTTAGAGATCGACATTTCAAAATCTATTTGGGGGCGCGTGAGGTGGTAAGCACATGTGACTTGTTTTTTTGTCAAATCGGACCGTCAAAAAAAAATGTTTCCATTAGTTAAATAGGTAGACGTTAGAAAACTATGAGAAAAAAGAGTCACTATTCAAAAGGTTAAGACGTATTGTTTAAGTGCTGTAAAGCCATAAATTTGGAATGAATCGTTTCAGATTGCATTTGAACCTCGCAAAAAAGCGAACTCTTAAGAAGTTCCGAGATAAACAAAAGACAAATATCCCATAAACTAATTTTATAGGTGCCACATGTCGAACTATGTTTTGGAGAGAACTTTGGGAACTAGCCTAGCTTGTTCTTGGAAATTGTGGGTAGATCCTTTTGTTTTTTCTGCAGTTCTCCCTACCAAAAGAGTTTTGACCTATCAGATACTCCCGCGCATTTAAAAGTTTCAGATGACGAGAGAGGGGCGAGGGGACTTTTCTTCGAAATCGGACGGGGTGAGACGGGGTGAGAGACACTCAGCGAAGAGCCTTCGAAGCGACGAGTTGCCTAGTTATAATTAGCTCTCATAGAGAAAGTAATATATTATGTAATTAAATTAAAGTCTGTGTTGAATTTAGAATATATTATAAAGTAAAGTAAGATCAGTTAAGTGACACCGAATGCTGATTACGGTGAGGGCGAGAGATCGAGGTTTGGTAATGTACCATGTTTGTATACATTTGCATAAATATATACTTGTATATAATGAATGTAATCATTATAAAATGTGATGTTAAGGAGGTGTACGTTGGGAAAGATAATGATGTTATGTTTGGTAAAGATGCTGAAGTTATGTTTGACTAGAGCCAGCAGCATATGTACATATAATGAATGTAATCATTATAATCGTGATGTTAAGGAGGTGTATGTTTAGGAAATGTACCGATGTTATGTTTGACTAGAGCCAGCAGCATATATACATATAATGAATGTAATCATTATAATCGTGATGTTAAGGAGGTGTATGTTTGGGAAATGTACCGATGTCACGTTTGACTGGAGCCAGCAGCATATGTACACATAATGAATGTAATCATTATAATTGTGATGTTTAGCGAGAATTATATAAAGGAGGTTCGAGTCCTACCATATTATTTGAAGGGTTATATAATATGTTATGTACTTGCAGTGCATGATGATTCTCAGTGAGGAGTTGTATGAGGAAGGTTCGATTCCATTCCAAATTGACAGAACGCTCATATAAAGGAACGAGATTGATTTTGTGTATAAAATAAGGAACCGACAATGATCGGGTTTTATTACTAATGTACATAATAAGATGTGATACGTGTTATCATATCATAAACTTAGAGAGTAAAAGATGGATTTGTAAATAAACGCACGAGACTATGCATGTTATTAGATTAATAATAATGTACATGTATTTGAACCATTTCCTGGTCATATTTTCATAGTAGGCCGGCGAATGAGGTTTTTTATTTAGCCGTTCGTTTTTCCCTCATAAATTGAAGCCGCAGGAACAGAATGGCTGGTCGAATATCGTAAGATATCGATATCGATCTAATTAATGAAAGAGTTTCGTATTATTTTAATTTTGAAATTATGTAGATCAAAGAAATAAAATACGATAATTATGATCTACCATGTGCCGATTTTCATTTCATTAATTTTAAGTCCCTTACTAGATAAAGGAACAGCAGAGATAACTAAGCCTAAGGTTTTACCAGAGTAACCTATATTGATTTTAATTAATTAAATTAATTATAAAATTCCGAAGGACAAATCTCTACTGGTCTGGAAATAATACACTCGATACTCGATGATAGCTAAAACTATAAATCGCTATTCTTTAGTAAGTAGATATTCTCAATTGATAATTACAATTAACAACGCTATAGCATTTGATTTGGAAGGAACAAGCCAGTAATAACAATTGAATAATAGAATCGAATCTTGGTTATATAAAGAGAAAGAGAGAGAGGAAAGATCATTAGTAGTTTCTAAACATTTGTAGCTACCCGAACTTAGATAGGGAACAAGATGCCAACAGATGGAGTTCCCGTCACGATTGAACAATGGGATTTACGAGAGTGAGTAAAGTCAGAGGTTATGACTGTTTTATGTATGAGAAATAAGGATATAGGATTTTAGGAAGTAGAGTTAGATAGAAACAACTATCAGGATTTGTTGTGACTGATGAGATGAGTACATTCTTATTAAATTGAGTATAAGGTTAACTATAGGACAATGAATTATTTCGTTTCCTATATGTTATATATACATATATATACATTGAAGTCAGTGCCTATCTGTGTCGGAATTCCAGTGACTCTGAATGTCATAACACACGTCCTCTCAGAACCAATCCATTGCTTTTGTAGCTTGGCCAAGCTAATATACAACTCATTCGAAATTTATACAACAAATGGTACCGAACATGGGGAAGGGCGCTTTAAGCGTCATAAAAAAAAACCATTACATACGCTTCGCAGCGTTAGGGTAAATAAAGGATGGTTCTTTACCCCCTATAATCAGCTACGCTGAGCGGTGAGCCCCGCGGTAGGGATCCCTTGGCATTGGTCCGAGTCAGGAATTCGTCGGTGGGGGGCCCAAATAGTCCTCACAAGAGGCAATTCACTAACCCACGCCAGCTCAACACTTACTATGGCAACCTGTAAATGATTAGTATACATCGCACTTGTTTTTATTAAAGCGATGATCATCACATGGTCTTATTCTAAGGTCCATGATTTGTTAGACTCACTAGATGGTAAATTAAGGCACTGTCATAACTAAAGTAAGCTTGGGTGGAATGGAAAGGTGATTACTCTTGGTCATTCAGAATAAGGCATTGACATAACTTACTTAACGATAAGGCTAAATTTGCCAAAGCACAATACTCATGCTCCGCTCTTTACTACAAAATTCCTGAAGCTGTTTAAAACTCACTCGATATACACTAATTATTATTAATAGACGATCACAACCGGTGGGCCACCACAAGTTATATATATTAAAGTGACGCTCAAGTGTTGATCTATGTTTGACTAGCGATTAAGTGACGTATTTGTATGAACTGACAGCGTCAAATCTGTGCTCAAGTACTTATACTGTTCATCGCTTGACCGTTATTCTAGAATACGGGTCCTAAACCATCACTCTAGTTGCTTAATTAGCTGGGACTCTGACCTTCTCTCAGAGAGAGAGAGAGAGTAGGTATGGGACGTTAAATTGATTTTTAAATATTTACACAATTTCTAGTCACGTCCCTGCCTACAAATGTATGTAAAATCTTGCAAAAATGAAAACCCTGTTGGATAAACATTTTTTAAATTACTAGAGCTAGAGAATTTTATTTAAACAAAGTGATTTATTTAAAGGTAGATAAATGTAATATATTATTTTGTAAACTAACATGGTCATTATTATTAGCATTAGGTTTTGGAACGGTGTAATTACCATGAATTTGTTTTTGTTTGAGTTCTCGATATTTCGGCTTTGTCGCAAGCGCCATGAGCCCGAGAAGACTTAAAGTTTCTGCGGGTGGGATTTTTGACTATAACGGGCAGACCGGCAGACATATCTATCTATCAGATATGTAAATTTAAGCCTGAATTTAGCCCGCACATTAAATTTAGTAAACGCGAGCGTGGACCAGCCCTAAAAGCCTACCAACGTTGAGCCATCCAAAATCAATTTCCATTTTCGGTTGTTAGTCATTCGTCACTATTGGTCTGTCTACTCAAAGACTTTAATGGAAATAACCACTATTGAACTGGGCTTTCTATTAGCGGAGGACGCAAATAGACTGCCATCTCGACGCACCAGTAGACACATTAGTAGATTAGTTTCTGGCGGAGTAGATGCAACCTTGCACAGGAAATCAACTGGAAGGGAGGGAAGGAATTATTTGGTGCGCGGACGATAATACAACCGATGTAAGTCCATCTGATACGCTCGACTCTTCTTTGTATGGAACTAATTTCTTTTGTGACCCTCCATTGGAGAAGGGCTGAACAATTCGTCCTCCTTCATTCATTTTCGTCCTTTCTCTCGCATAAATAAATGCAAAACTTTGTTTATATTATTATCTTACAAGTATAAGCGTTTGACCACAAGTCTCCTTGATGTCAAGTGACGGCGTGGACGAAGTCAGCGCCATGATATGCTGGAATGGTTTTGTTTGTACTTATTAGAGTTACATTTATAAATCACTGTTTATTATATCTGGACGGATTTGACTCCCTATTCGTTGTGTTACTTGAAAGTGCCGTGCAGTTTATGAAGGATTCACTTAGAATCAAAGAGCATTTGCTTCAATGTAAGCTCTCACTGCTCTTAGCTCAAAATGACACAAAAATAGCGATGTGCCCCGCAGTTTTGTTGATATTTTAAACAAATTTTAACACCCTTATGTTATGATTTTCAATAAGTTTTTTTGTATATACCATTTTATCTTTACTTTGTCCCACAGTTAGTGTTAGTTAGTTTCATTATGTCTATGATGAAATCTACACAGCATATAAGCACACAATGTTTTTGCTTCACATTTTGAACTACACTGAGAAAAACAATCTAACTTTCCTTCTGAGACCGATTCCTTCCTTAGTTTACCTTAGTTTTCCTTCTAAATCACAATTCCTTCCCTTTTGACTCAGAAGGAAAACGGTATTTCGGAAGGTCTTTTTTCTAACGAGAGTATTACAGTTTTTCGAGAAATTTCCTTTATAAATGGTTCAGCACCACACCTCAGAGGTCAATTGTTATCAAACACACGAGTTAGCACAACCTTTTCTAGATATTGAACATCTGCAAAGTCTTGTTAGTGCTAAAAGGGCCATCGAACGCAGCATCAAACTTGCATCTCGTTTGCAATTCAGATTTAATACATTTAAATATACGATTCTGAAAGCTTTTATCAGCCGCCAAGGACTTGTATCCTCACTAATATGATGAAATGCATATATACGCATTTTTTGTCTATCTGAGGTTTGTTTGTTTGCAACAAAAAAACCGGCCAAGTGCGAGTCGGACTCGCGCACGAAGGTTTTCATACCATTGTCAATAAAAACAGCAAAAAAATCACGTTGTTGTATGGGGGGAGTCCCTTAATACATTTATTTTTTTCTGCTTTTTAGTATTTGTTGTTATAGCATCATCATCATCTGAGGCGCTACAGCCCGGGGTGGGCCTTGGCCTGATCGAGAACATTCTTCCAGACTGATCTATTTTTGGCCTTCAGTTGTTATAGCGGCAACAGAAATACATCATCTGTGAAAATGTCAACTGTCGACAGACGGACAGCGGAGTCTTAGTAATAGGGTCCCGTTTTACCCTTTGGCTACGAAAACCTAAAAAAACACTTTTGTAGACGTATCCTGGATACGTTGGTAAGCTTACAATGGTAAGCGTCTCGCTAGCCCAAAATTTAGAATTTCAACCATTTACAATCCTACAATTCTGCAATCTACTGTTCTCTTCACCATGAGATATTAAATGTTACATGTCTTTGTGTTATTGGAAACATTGTCCTTCAATCTAGACATCCTACAGTAATGTTTGCACCGTATATACTGTTTGGTGGTTAAAAAACTGTCAAAGTACTTCCTAGGCGGACTCTGCAAAAGAACCCTACCACTACAAAACTGTGACTGATAACTACCCCCATCACCTTTATGGTTTCATCACGATGCATTCCTTCACTGAAAGCAGAATTCGAATGCAGTACCATCATCTCAGCTTTCAACTACACCACTGAGCCACGACCGCTTCAAAACTCGTAACAAAATTACCAAACCTAACTCCGCCATATATTGACGTGTGACATCCTATAACCAGTTTAGCACAGAACTGGTAAACCGTTTAATTTCTCAAGAGGATATCGTAGGGTTGTGCCAAATGTTGATCTGTCCTCGGTTCCGCCCGCTGGGGGTCATCGGAGACATGCTCACATCGCTACTGATTAACTGGACGTGAGAGATGGAGGGCTGCCGAGAGCTGTATACATGTCAACTGGTAGACTTGGTGACGAAGAATTATCGATAGATAGGTGTTTGATAAGGCTGTTTAGTCTAATGTAGTTATGTTTAAAAACAAGTACTTATTGACACAATAGAAGTTAGAATTAGGTTTTGAAACGGGATAATTACCATGTTTTTGTTTGAGTTCTCGATATTTCGGCACTGTTGCAAGCGCCATGATCACGAGAATACTAAAAGTTTCTGCGGGTAGGATTGTTGATATTATAACGGGCAGATATCTATCTACCCGCTTCACCGACGTTTTTTTCGTACGATGACATTACCTTTTTCATCGAAGTCACTCGCAACTTGATTCAAATCTCGACACACAAACCTTACGGTACCATAGTATTTTAAAACAGTATACAATAGAAGTTTTATTAACAGTTTAGGTTGTGGACGTTTTGATATTTTTTGTTTCCTATTTTTGTAGTTGAAGATTTACCTTATCTTACCTTATTTGGGAACATGCTCTCAAGTGGGCTGCTGGAACGCACTGATTGGTCCTTGACGACCGATTCTAGCCAGGCAAGCACTAGAGATAGCTCCACCAGCAAGCTACGGTTTCATCACGATGTTTTCCTTCACCGAAAGCTCAAGCTCATGCTAGAATTTAAAGCCACGACATGTAGGGAACATATATTTTAATATCTATTAATTTGTTGTATTTATTTATTTACACTTAACAAATCA
This sequence comes from Opisthograptis luteolata, assembly GCA_931315375.2. Lineage (NCBI taxonomy): Eukaryota > Metazoa > Arthropoda > Insecta > Lepidoptera > Geometridae > Opisthograptis > Opisthograptis luteolata. Next base: position 12,934,998 of record OV928039.1, read on the forward strand.
TTATTATATAATATTTCATATTTATTTACGTATAGGATAACTCCCTAACACACATCACACACATACATCACGCTATCATACATCACACGGCACAAACATATTATATTGCACGGCCAAAGCCGGGCGAAACCCGTAGTGCAGCGGCGGACCGTTATTCCGGTATACACATGTATACCTACGACAGCGGCCTGCGCGCCCGCCGGCCGCTCGCCCGTTCCGTCGCCAGTCGAGCCGCATCATTTCCTCGCGAAGCCCGTGTCGCTCGGCTAACCACCCGCACCTCGCGCTTACGTTTTTATTGTCAGCTGTTATTGTTCATGTACTTTCTTTTCATCTGTGCTGTGCTTTATACTTATATCTTTCCACTTGTGACTCTTGTAACTCTCTCCTTCTTAATTATTTTCGTACTTGTGTTTTCGTGCAATAAACTATTTATTCTTGTGCACCGTGCTTGGGAGTTTTCATTTCAAGCCACCTTCTACAAGGGACCACGCAAGTACCTAAACTGGTGACCCCTTCGAACACGGAGAAGAGTCATGTCGAGTGGAAACGACTCTGACGTGTCCAACGTTACAACGCGTCGACGACAGCGCGTAAAGATGGCGGAACGCGTGGAACGAAATTCGACACCTCCACCGCCGGCACCGAGTCAATTACGAATCCCACCATTCTGGCCGGAAAAACCAGCAATTTGGTTTGCACAAGTGGAGTGCCAATTTGCCCTAATGCGAGTGACCGATGACACGGCAAAATTTCATCACATTTTGGCCACGCTCGATCGCCAATACGCCGCCGAGGTTGAGGACATATTAACCGGTCCACCCGACTATGCCCGTTTAAAAAGCGAGCTAATCAAAAGGCTTTCTTCGTCAAGGGCAAATAAGGTAAAACAGTTATTGACGCATGAACAGCTCGGCACACGTAAGCCGTCCCAATTTTTACGTCACCTCCAACACCTCGCCGGACCTGACGTACCTGAAGACTTTGTGCGGACAATTTGGATGAGCCGGTTACCTACCTCCATGCAACCGATACTCGCGTCGCAACCAACGTTACCCGCGGACGCACTCGCCGACCTCGCCGACCGCGTCCACGACATCGCAGCGCCGACACACCAGGTCGCAGCGACCGCGACACCACCATCGACGTCGTCACCCATTGACGAGCTGGCGCGGCAGGTAGCAGAGTTGACGCGGCAGGTGAGCGCCTTAACCGCGCAGTCACGGCAGCGCTCACGGCCGACGGAACGCCGAGGCGGTGACCAACGGAACCGATCGACGTCACGCCGTTCCCAGAGCAACTACCGGCGGTACCCCATCTGCTGGTACCACAGCAAGCACGGGAACGAAGCGAAGAAGTGTGTGAAGCCCTGCGACTACACGACGGGAAACGCTCCAGGCAGTCGGTGATGGCGACGAACGACTGCCAAGCTTCCACGGGTCGCCTCTTCATAAAGGACAACGGAACCGGAACTGAGTTTTTAATAGACACTGGTAGCGACATTTGTGTGTACCCAATTTCTGCATTACGTGAGCGACGTACAAAAACTTGTTACCAGCTCTGTGCCGCCAATGGTTCAGTTATCGACACATACGGCTACCTACAACTGAATTTAAATTTAGGGTTACGCCGTAATTTCCCATGGCGTTTTGTTGTCGCTGACGTCACGAAGGCAATAATTGGTGTAGATTTTCTTTCATTTTACCGCCTTATCGTAGACGTCAGTGAACAAAAAATTGTCGATAGCTTGACCAATGTCAGCACAGTAGCATCTATATGTAAACAAAATTGTCTTGTCTCTAGTGTTAAAATCTTGACTGGTGGCGATAGTAGGTATCACCAAATTTTAGCAGAATATCCGGAAATAACGCGCCCTGCTGGTACTCCGGGTATCGTCAAGCACAACACTACACACCACATTCGCACTACACCAGGTCCGCCAGTTTCCTGCTCACCGCGACGTCTCGCCCCCGACAAACTCAAAATTGCTAAGCAAGAGTTTGAGGCTATGTTAGCTTGCGGAACAGCTCGTCCGTCTGACAGTCAGTGGTCGTCACCTCTCCATCTCGCCTCCAAAAAGGACAATGGACGGCGTCCATGTGGCGACTACAGGCAACTGAACGCTCGAACCATACCCGACCAATATCCGATCCGTCACATACACGATTTTTCGCACTGTCTGTCTGGCTGTAAAATATTTTCTGTAATCGATTTAGTCAAAGCTTACAACCAGATACCGGTCTTTAAGGACGACATACCGAAGACGGCAATCACCACACCCTTCGGTTTGTACGAATTTCCTTTTATGACTTTTGGACTAAGCAACGCCGGGCAAACTTTTCAGAGATTTGTTGACGAACTGACTCGCGGACTTGATTTCTGTTATCCGTATTTAGATGATTTTTTAATATACAGCAAATCGTCACGTGACCACGAAGACCACTTGCGCCAGGTCTTCGAGCGTATGCGCGATTACGGCGTACTCATCAACACGGCCAAGTGTGTCTTCGGCGTGTCAGAGGTTAAGTTCCTAGGTTACCAAATCTCTGAAGAGGGCACCAGACCTCTGGCCAGCAAGGTGACGGCAATATCTGAGTTCCCGGTTCCTAAAACCGTTAGGGAACTCAGAAGGTTTTTGGGCATGATCAATTTCTACAGGCGATTTTTGCCAAATTCTGCCCAAATCCAAGCGCCCTTGAACGCCTTGCTGACTGGATCCGTTAAAGGTTCGCATCCAGTTGTGATAGAAGGAAATTCGCTACAAGCCTTCAACGATTGCAAACAGAGTCTTTGTGAAGCAGCTCTTCTAGCTCATCCAGACACACAAGCTAAACTAGGACTCGTCACGGACGCCTCAGATACGGCGATAGGTGGAGTTCTACAGCAGTGCAAGGATGGTGACTGGCAGCCCCTAGCATTTTTCTCGCGCAAGTTGAGCCCATCGCAAACGAAATACTCACCGTACGATCGCGAGCTCCTTGCAATCTACGAGAGTATAAAATACTTTCGTCACATGTTAGAGGCCACTCACTTCACCGTCTATACTGACCATAAGCCGCTCTGTTACGCTTTCCACGAACGGAAAAGTAACTGTTCGCCACGTCAGTATAGACACTTGGACTTCATCTCGCAGTTCACAACCGCGATACAGCACATATCGGGCAAAGACAACGTTGTCGCTGATGCCCTTAGCCGCGTTTGTGAACTGCAGAGGCCTGTCGATTTAGAAGTGATGGCCCAGCAACAAACTACCGATCCTGACCTCGCAGCACATCTTGAAGGCGAAACTTCACTTCGCCTGGTAAAGATGAGCCTTCCTGGTAGTCGTACTGAATTGTACTGCGACGTCAGTACACCGACTCCCAGGCCATTTGTCCCCAAACAGTTGCGTCAACAGGTATTTAGCTGTCTTCACTCACTCAGCCACCCAGGTGCCAACGCTACAACCAAACTCGTTGCTCAACGCTTCGTTTGGCCACTGATGCGGAAAAACTGCCGTGAATGGGCTAAGGCATGTTTGACTTGCCAGCGCTCGAAGGTAACTAGACACGTTGCCTCACCTTTAGGTACGCACGACTTACCTTCAGCGCGGTTCAAACATGTCCATTTAGACCTGATCGGCCCGTTACCGCCCGCTGGTGACTATCGGTACTGCCTCACAGCCGTCGATCGCTTCACGCGATGGCCGGAAGTTGTGCCCATTACCGATGTCACCGCCGAAACAGTGGCCAAGGCGTTCATCACCTGTTGGGTGGCCCGATACGGTTGTCCCACCGAGATCGTAACCGATCGCGGCGGACAATTCCAGTCGGCACTGTTTCAACAGCTATCCAAGTCCATCGGTTACGATCACCGTAGGACAACGGCGTACCACCCACAGTGCAACGGTTTGGTTGAACGATTCCACCGACAGTTGAAGGCAGCTATTACCTGCCACGCGGACGCAAACTGGGTGGAAACTCTGCCACTCGTGCTTCTCGGCATAAGGAGCGCCTTCAAGGAAGACCTTCAGTCTTCATCGGCTGAGCTGGTGTACGGTGAGCCACTTCGTCTGCCCGGAGAGTTCTTCGGCCACGACGTTGCCCACTACACCACCGACATCACCGATTTCTCAGCCCGTATGAAGTCCTTTGCCGACAAGATACGTCCCGTTCCACCTCAGCACCACTCCAACACACGCAGACCCTTCGTATTCAAGGACTTAGCCAGCTGTAGTCACGTATTCCTCAGGGAAGAAGTGCTACGTGGCTCACTTCAACCCGCTTACACCGGCCCATACGAAGTTCGGCAGAGAGGTGCTAAGACATTCAAGATCAGCGTTCGTCACAAAGACGTGACAGTAAGTATAGACCGCCTTAAGCCAGCCTATCTGCTGTCCGACAGTGACACTCCGTCTCAACGCGAGACCACCACGCCACCAGACCCTCCGCCACAGCCACCTGACCCACCGGCGACTTACACAACGCGTTCGGGAAGACGAGTCCGCTTCCCGGATCATTATCGCCCGTAGACACGGTCTCTGGAGGGGAGTGATGTAGGGAACATATATTTTAATATCTATTAATTTGTTGTATTTATTTATTTACACTTAACAAATCATTATTATATAATATTTCATATTTATTTACGTATAGGATAACTCCCTAACACACATCACACACATACATCACGCTATCATACATCACACGGCACAAACATATTATATTGCACGGCCAAAGCCGGGCGAAACCCGTAGTGCAGCGGCGGACCGTTATTCCGGTATACACATGTATACCTACGACAGCGGCCTGCGCGCCCGCCGGCCGCTCGCCCGTTCCGTCGCCAGTCGAGCCGCATCATTTCCTCGCGAAGCCCGTGTCGCTCGGCTAACCACCCGCACCTCGCGCTTACGTTTTTATTGTCAGCTGTTATTGTTCATGTACTTTCTTTTCATCTGTGCTGTGCTTTATACTTATATCTTTCCACTTGTGACTCTTGTAACTCTCTCCTTCTTAATTATTTTCGTACTTGTGTTTTCGTGCAATAAACTATTTATTCTTGTGCACCGTGCTTGGGAGTTTTCATTTCAAGCCACCTTCTACAAGGGACCACGCAAGTACCTAAACGACCTATGTACTGACTAAGCCATTGTCGCTTTAAAATAGTTTGAATAGCATAGCAAAAACAGAAAATCGTCAGAAAAAAATTTTTTTTTTACTATTTACAGGGTAGCGTTTGACCACAAGTCACCTGATGTTAAGTGACGATGTGGCCGAAGATGGCGCCACGCTACACCTGGACTGGGAACTGGCTCCCAAGTGAGGCTGCCGGAACACACCGATAGGTGCTTGGCGACAGATTCTTAACAAGAGGGTGGTAGCTAGCCAGGCGAGTACTAGAAAATACCCTACCACCAAGCTATGGTTTCATCACGATGTTTTCCTTCACCTAAAGCTCAAGCTCATTGTAGGATTCGAACCCACGTCCTACGGATCGCAAGCCGACGTCACTACCACTGAGCCTGAGCAGTAAACCATATAAAAAATACAAAAACTATTCCACCCTTCGAAATAGCAACACAAACATTGCCCAAAGAAGCGTGCGCGCGAAACTTTTAAGAGCCCCCTCCCGACTTCTGTCCTTACAAGTGGGACGAGTAAATAGTTGCTCAACAACTGAAGAAGCCGCCCCATGCCAGATGTTTCTTGTTTACTAAATACTCAGTACCTACGAGCGATGGTGGCCGAACGGTAACCGCGTGCGCTTTACAACGCACACGGAGAAAGAAGACCTTCCGACACACATTTTCCTTCTGAGTCAAAAGGGAAGTACCTTTGATTCAGAAGGAAAACTATGGAAATATGTTTAAAACGTCAACTTCAAACTAGCTACGCCTGTTCCAACCTCCTTCCGCCGGCATAAGAATAGGCAAGAAACGCCCGGCAGGTAATTTTTTTGGCGCGTTCACATTGTCAATTTTATTCTTATTACTAAAGTTCACTAAAATCCCAAGCTTTTTTTTGTCATCTAATGGTCCGATATTTTGTAATTAGCTTTACTAATAAAATTTATCTTGTTTGTTTGCGATATGGGAACATGAATATTAACGAGTTGTGGGATCACAACCAAAACAGACCAGACCCCAAGCAGCACCTGTTCACGAGTTGACGCATGTGCCAGCCATCGCTCTCCTCCTCCTGCTATCAATTACATTATTAGTTTTCTTAAATATCGAGCTCAAATAAAAACTAAAACATGGTACTTACCTACCTACATTTCTTATTCTAATTTGTTTACCGTATCAATTTAAAAGAGTAGCCAGTTGTTGATTAGTGAGAGAATCTAACAATTGGAAATACATTGTTCCCCGTGAAATATCGTCGCGTCAAATATGTGATCAAACGCTGCCGTATTACTGCCGACTCGGGCAAAAAATGGGCTTCGACTGAACGACTAGACACTGGGTTCCGTACAGCTTTCTTTCAAGGTGGATTATTTGTACTTATGGAGTCCAGTTTGCCCCCGCTAACGCTCGAAATTAATAATCGATCCTGATCCATTATCCGTGGTTTTGGATCGGATCGATTATTAATTTCAGGCATTAGTAATTTCGATGATGATGATTACGACGATTTCGAGAGCGGTGGTGGCCGAACGGTTAGGCGTGCGACTTACAAGACGCTGACACCGAGTTCGAATCCTTTCGGCCCCACACCTATGACTTAATAAGTTATGTGCGGATTTGCCATCGCTCAAAATGGCGAAGGAAAACATCGTGAGAAAACCGGCATGCCCAAGAACTGCAACATTCAAGGGTATGCGACATTTACCAACCCGCACTGGGCCAGCGTGGTAGATTACAGCCCATACTCTCTCTCTCTGAGAGAAGGCCAGAGTCCCAGCAGTGGGGGAACGTGAAAGACTGATAAAATAAAATAAATAAAAAAATTGTCCTTTCGGTAAGACAAATTACACTAGTATACAATTTTTTTAAACTCATATAAACCTCTATCTCTCTTTATTCTATCTCAAGGGGCCAAGATACACTCTACATAAAACAATGTATGGGAAGGTCATATTTCATCACTTCACATCAGGTGACTTGTGGTTAAACGCAACCCTGTAAGAAGCATTAAAAAGTTACCAACTAACCTTTTTTGTTCGCTTTTTAGGCTTACGGCCGTTCTCAGTAACTGATCTATCCACGGTTTGCCCTACTGGAGATTGAAATTTGACATAGGCTGCTAAAGCTAATGGCAAAGAACATTGACCACTTATCATACTGCCCTAGACCTGAACGCAATATATTTTGTCAATGTCACTTGACAGTGACAATCAATTTGCTAGTACATAGATTAAAAATATTAGTTTTTGTTCATATTTGGTAAATAATGTTGATTTTAATGACTTAATTTAAGTAGGGGCGACTTCCAAAGCGTGATACGGAATGTAAAAGAAAATGCGGAGTGCGTTCAAAACATCCAAGCATCGTGTAAGTTGAAAAATGTCCTATTAGGAAACTCCGAAGTTAAATAATCAATATCTTTTTTTTCTACACTTTCTTTATAAAATCGTTTGTATAATTTTAAAAAGTTTAAATTTTTATCGTATATAAATCGTTTTCATTCGACTTCGGGTCCGTTTTGCCCATTGTTCTTCATATCTCTAGTGAGGAACCGTGGATACCCGTTCGGGTTATTGGGAAAGGCCGTAAGGCATTAACGGTTCTAGAAGAAAAAAAGTTGGCATATTGGCTAGGTCGCTGTTATAATGTAGTAAGTATACGGAACTCTAAGCCCTCATACAGCTTTGACAAAAGGCCACATTCCGAACCGCGGCATCTCCAATACGTACTCAATAACGCGCCGCGTGATATAGGACACTATTACGTTATTCGATCGAGTCATCATTCAGTTCCAGTGGTGGTTAATATATCGGAAAGCAACAAAAAGCACCGTCCTTGTTTTACCTTCATATCAAATAGCAAATGTTATCTGGATCTCACATGCTGCTATTGCTATCGCACGCTCTCTCTGTCACCTATCCGTCGCGCATCGCAAGATTCGCAATTCGCAACACTCGCAGTCGCAGTTGCATCGAGAAGCATTCAAGGCCAGCAGTGTTGCCAATGTTACGGCAATTAACGTGTTCTATGGCTTTTAGGCCAAAAAATCAACAAAAACAAGGCCTACGGCCGCAACCCTGTGGCCGTAGTACATTCTACGACACTACGATACTGGTACATACTTCAAAACTGGTAGCAAGCTTAGGGCGACGGCGGGCGGTGCGGCAGCTAGTATGCTAGCAATTCCCCAAACAAAATGCTAGTAAGCAAAAAGCAGTAAAACAAAAGCATGTTATTGCCATAAAGGAACTTGGAGCACAACTATTCAGTACAGGGGCGTAGTACATTGCGCGCTACCTTACGTAGAACGTTGATGGATACCCATGTATCTATGTTCTTGTTTATGTGTTATCATCGGAGAAGGGTACCTTGTTTTATTTTTGTTTTGTTTTTTGTACATAGTCCATCGTTGATTTCGTATTTGTCGATGTGTTACGTATTTAACTAAGTGTAGTGTATTTATCGCTGTTTAAAGTATGTTTATCTATTATATTTGTAGCGTGCTTATCGACGTGAAGCGTATTTATTGAAATGTGGCATATGTATCGAGGTGTAGCGTACTAATTGATGTGCAATGTATTTAGTGTGTCGTGTATTTATCGCTATGTAAAGTTTTTATCAAAGTGTAGCGTACTTATTTCATGTGTATCATACTTATCGATGTGAACCGTACTTATATATTATGTGCAGTATATTTGACTAAGGGTAACATATTATGTATTTATACTTATTTAGCATATCTATCGTTAAGAGGCGTAGTTATTGCTATGTAGTGTATTTATCGATGAGTAACGTACTTATTGATGTGCAGTGTATTTAACTTAGTGTGACATATTTATTTATATTTAGCATATTTAACAAGCGTAATTTTTATCTGTAGCGTATTGATCGATGTGAAGCGCATTTGTCGATGTATGGCCTAGTTAGCGACGGGAGAGTTTTTATCGATGTATAGTAATAAAATGACACTATAATTGACGTAAGCACGTCGATTGTTTTGTTAAAAGAAGAAAAAAGAAAAGACTCTCTTAAATGTGAGCGTCTCCCTTAATGTAACAGAGCCCACTACTCTAATATTCGATCGAAATATCGCCACATGCTATCGGTCAGACTCCGCTCGGCTGGTCAGGCCGTCGGGCGCGGTACATCGTTCAGCGCCGGTACATTGCGCGCCGCGCCCCGTGCGCCGCCGAACACTGATGGATTAGCGATGCTCTGTACAGCGTCCTCATCAATGTGACAGCGCTACGCAACAACTGGAACGGGTTAAAAATGAATTGCGGTGTGGTTTGGGATGGTGGACGTTTCGACAGCCTTCTCACGTCAGTCTTTTTGTAGGCCCAATATTCACAAGACCTACTTATTGTAGGACGTGTACGTTGGTACCTATTAGGGAATTCTTAACAATATTCACTAACTTAAGAAGGTCCTACACCTTCTTGTCACTCTGTATATTCTACCGAATATACAACAGCGAATGCTTGGAGGAGCTATTCAATCTCTTTGCATGAAAATGTCAACTACAAAGCCGAAGAACAAAAATCTGCGACAAAGCTCACAGAGTGTTAGGTTGAAGTGGCAAGTCACATCGCTCGATGAACCGATAACCGATGGGGACTTCTTTTTTTTTTTACTATTTACAGGGTAGCGTTTGACCACAAGTCACCTGAAGTTAGCGCCACGCTACACCTGGACTGGGAACTGGCTCTCAAGTGGGGCTGCCGGAACACACCGATAGGTGCTTGGCGACAGATTCTTAACAAGAGGGGGTAGCTAGCCAGGCGAGTACTAGAAAATACTCTACCACCAAGCTATGGTTTCATCACGATGTTTTCCTTCACAGAAAGCTCAAGCTCATTGTAGGATTCGAACCCACGTCCTACGGATCGCAAGCCGACGTCACTACCACTGAGCCATCATCGCTATTCTTTCGGCTGATGATGATGATGATGATGAATAAAATAGTTGATGCGTATTGGCAGAAAGGGTGGTGCTTATCAGAACGCGTTTGATGACCATGCTATGTACATCATTATATAGCTATGGTTACATCACGATGCTTTCCTTCACTGAAATCCCAAGCCCTTTGCATCCTAACCCTCTACCTACAAGTCGCAAGCAGACATCACTTTGTACTATCATCGCTTCCTAACTTCATCGGAAATTTGAGTTGAGTAAATGCCCAACCAGTCGTCCCATCTGTCTCCTAGCTATTATCCAGTGAACCTCAACAGTATCACCTGTAAGCCCCTAGACAGTGTGGTAGAGGGACACAGAAGGGGCGGGCGGTGGTCGATGTAGCCCCGTGTTACAGCGGACATAAAGTCTACTGTTACAATGTGCTGTCACAGTTACAAGTGCCAAATGTAGGTACATATATATATACTGTTACATGGTTTTAGAAATGGAGCGTCTTTGGTACTTCGATTCGCGAAGGTTCTAATTTGTTTGATGTGTAAGCGTCTTTAGAAATGTCGTAAGTACCGTCTCTTTTTATCGTATGCTGAATAGAGACATACAATTATGGTAGACCAGCTGTTCCCCGCGGTTTCACCCGCGTGGGCTACAGTTTTTCCATTTTTACCCCCTTAGGGGCTGAATTCAAAAAATCCTTTCTTAGTACACCCCTATACATCAAGACAAACATAACCTCCAAATTTCAAGTTTCTACGACCAACGGTTTAGGCTGTGCGTTGGTATCAGTCAGTCAGGACTTTGATTCTTAAATACTTAAAAGAAATGAGCAAGTAGGTTACAAATTGTCTAAAATCCATTTAAACTTTACAATATGGTGTACAGTGAGCGACAAAAATAGCTGATCATGATCGATTTTCCAGATGTTTACCAGATTGGCTATTCTTTATATTAGAGATGCTTAAGAAAATTAAAGAGTTCAGTAGGTAATAGTAGGCATGTTAAGCACCTTAAATGTTATTGACCTATTGATCTTTTTTTTTACTTCTCTCTCTCTTACAGAGTGATGTTTGACCACAAGTCACATGATATTAAGTGACGAAGTGTACGTGTGTATATGTTACCGGTCGTACACACTCACACATCACACACACATAGAAACGCGGCATGCGTACCGTGCAGGCGACTATGACCTCTCAGGCGCTACTACAATTTTGTCCTCGTATTGTAAACAAAGAGACCTATTAGCAAATATAGATTAGTTTATTCTGACCTCTTACAGGTTCCAATTAAAACGCTACACGTTTCTCCCAACACGCCTCCGCCAAGGCAATTTTACTAGAACACAAGACGCTTCGAATACAATTTGATTTACAGATAAGTCCTGTTATAAGTCTATTAGATATCACAAACAAAGGCCTCGGTCTCTGAAGCCCATCAATCTCGAAGGAGGGTCGTAATAACTGCTGCTATTTGATTAATTTTAGACCCAAACAAAACTAGCAATAGGACAATGGTCTGAGGGGGAAACTTATGCGGGTAGATGATTTAATTGAGAAGAAAGCAATCAAACTGTCTTAAAGTGAACAATATTTGACAGGTCAAATAGTAATGCTGTCGTTTTTAGACCACAGAAGTGAGGAAAAGACAGGACTACTTTCTAACCTGTCAGTTGTTTTAATGGGCGATGGTGGCCGAACGGTTAGGCGTGCGACTTACAAGACGCAAACACCGAGTTCGAATCCTCTCGGCCCCGCACCTATGACTCAATAAGTTATGTGCGGATTTGCCATCGCTCAAAACGGTGAAGAAAAACATCGTGAGAAAACCGGCATGCCCAAGAACTGCAACATTCAAGGGCACGTGACATCTACCCGCATTGAAATGAAATGAAATGAAAATACATATATTTCTGACACACACAATATCGCACAAATTAGGGACAAGAACAAAAAGTAACAATAACACATAAAATACACAGGTGCGACATTGCGCGATGTCAGAAATAGGTCCATTGGGCCAGCGTGGTAGATTACAGCCCATACTCTCTCTCTGAGAGAAGGCCAGAGTCCCAGCAGTGGGAACATAAAAGGCTGATGATGATTGAGTTGTTTTAAAGATGTCATCAGCATCCACAGCATAACTAGTCGCGCCCGCTGTTTTTTCCCTCTGTCCTGCAAGAACCTTCTTCCGGGATGAAAAGTAGCCCGTGCGTTGGATCCAGAGCAGAAACTATTTCCATTGCATTCACTCAAATCCATTAAGCTTTTTTTCAGCGTAAAGACCGTAACAACCAAACTCATTACTTACTCACTCACTCGCAAACCTTCGTAGTTATAATATTATTAGTGTTATAATGCACACACATATTATACAGCAGTCTGTCGCAGAGAACAGCTGGTTTAATAAAGATAAATAAACGAATTATTGACGACGCGGTAGCCGAGTTGGTAGTGTCCCTGCCTGCGAAGCTAGCGGTCCTGGTTTCGAATCCCGGTAAGGGCAAATATATGTGTGATGAGCACGAATATTTGTACCTGAGTCTTGGATATTTCTATCTATATAAGTATTTATTTCTCTATATAATTATGTTTAACGTTGTCTAGTACCCATACAACAAGTTTCGAGCTTAATTTGGGACTAGGTCAATTTGTGTGCAATTGTTCCCGATATTTATTATTTATTTATTTATTTATTGGCACACCACAATACAGAAAAAATTTAAAAACTAGAACAACTATAAATATTAAAGGTGACACAAAGGGCGGTCTCATCGCTCAAAGCAATCTCTTCCAGACAACCCAAAGGTATTGTTTGAAAATGTTGTTATATATTTACTTATATAATACACAAGTTTATAACCACTAAGTAGTATTTCTAAAGAGAAACTCTCTGCCCTTACTTCGACCACTTTACAACCTGCAATCGCACACAAACAAACCTATTGTTTTCGTTAAGTTGATTTATCATTTCAAGACGTTAACAAGACGTCGGTGGACATTTGATCCTCCCCTGCACCCAGAATTAATTTATGTACTGTAACTACGAGGGACATTCATCCCGTGACGGAAACTTGAATGAAAGGTTTTGTTAATGAGCAGTATTCTTTAGAATTTAGGGGTTTCGGTGGGAAAGAAAGTGTTTTTACAACCAACCTAGGTCACATACCTAACTGTCGTTTTTATATATAACTGGTGGTGCCCTGGTTGGTATTTACAAGTCAGCTCTTCCGTGCTTCGGATAGCACGTCTGTCCCAGTTGGTCTTAAACTATGCCAAAGGCCTTTGGGTGGTCTAAAAACGCTGACGGCTGACCAATAGCATAGCCGCCAGCCCCGCACTTGAGTCCACTTGGTGGACTATGGCCCATACTCTCTCACTCTCTGATAGAAGTCTTATGCTGCAGCAGTAAGACCGTAGGTAATATGCTAACGATGATTATGATGATGATGATGATGATTTGTATCGCAACTTCTGTCGTATTCTCATATAATATATAATATTGTGTGTAAACATATGTAAGGAAATGATTACCTACTTACATAACTATAATTTCCTTAATTTGAATTTACGCGCGCTCATTCGAACATGAATGATTAGCAGAATGACACTGACAGTTCTGCGCACGTCATTGTTTGATTTTGAAGGTTCTAAGAAGAAAACGGAAGATAAAATAATTTAAATACGTGAAGGCTAAATTAAATATAAAGTAGACGATATTCGTGAAATTAAAAGCTTTGAATGTTGTTTCTTTAATTACAGGTAAAGTAATATTGTGTAGAACAGTAAGTACTTACTTAATAAACAATCTTTTATGAAATAATAAAAACTTTAATTACAGAAACGCAGTTGAGTTATTTACGGATATCGAACCTTTAAGGTATCTTATAAAACAACATTCCTTGCAAAGGACATCTTACAGAAATGGATAAACTAAAATTTGAGTTTAAGTACTTCTATAAAATATTATGATATCCGGCCTTCACGATACAGACTCTGCCTAGTGTGAAGGCTACTGATTTGATACACTGAGGGTAGCTATAGGATAATTTAAACTTACTAGTATTTAGTTTCCTTATGTACATTCCCACGATCGCGTGATTGCATTAGCAATCAATCTAAAATGCTCACTTAAACATGTCAAATATGAGCACGATTTCAGATCGAAAAATACATTAGAAACACCTGATGTGTATGTTTGAAGTACACACCTCTAACAGTGAAGTAGTGAGCGGATTTTATTGTTTGCCTATTCTAGTTTCGTAGAAGTATCTCTGTTAACATTTTTTTCTATTTTAATCCGTGAAAGTCAATTTTTTTTTCTTTAGATAAACGATTAAAAAGAACGTTAGATTACGCTAGATTCTAAACCTAGCTAAATATGCACGAGCCTGTTTTCCTAACACTCAATAAGTATCTAAAAATAATTTGTTCAAAACCTTGCGTTCAACCTCAAAACTATAGAGAACTGAGCTGCAAAGCTTTAAAACTGTAAACAGAGCTGACCACAGTAAAAGCCACAGTGCACAGAGAGAGAAGTAGGGAACAATCAGAAGTTATACACCTACGTTCAGAATTACAGCAGAGTTCACGTGCACTGTTACCACTACAAAGTGGTAAGTTCCAACAATAAATACGTCAAAGAGCAAGTTCACCTACGAGTTAGCTGTAACTATTGTACTGAGTAGTACCTACAATTGCGGGTAGATGGAGGTAAGGGAGGTTGGCATATAATAAAGGAGTAGAATAGACCCGAATAAAATAAACGATGCTAACGCGTGCACCTTAGAAGGCATTGATAGCGTGTTCGAATTCAATCTTCTTATTTACTTCTTGCAAGGTAACGTTTGACCAGAAGTCATCTGATGTTAAGAGACAATGGAACTGGCTCTCGAGTGGGGCTGCCGGAGCACACCAAAAGGTGCTTAGTGACAGATTCTTAACTTAAGGATGGAAGATAGCTAATCGAGCACTTGAAAATGCCCTGCCTGCAGCTATGGTTTCATCACTATGTTCTCCTTTGCAAGCTTAAGCTTATTGTAGGATTTGAAACCACAACCTACAGATCGCATGCCAACCTCACTACCACAAAGCTGTCATCGCTTCAAAATAAATCTCGGCCCAAGACCACAGAATAAATCTTTGACTAATCTATCACCCATGACATAATAAGCTAAAGTGTGATTTTGCCATCGCTTTAAACGGTAAAAAACGAATGCCCTAGAACCAAAATATTTAACAAGCATGTATGTGTTGCATGTGCATGTGTGTTTGTGTGTGTGTGTGTATGTGTATAGCATGTGTGAGTGTGTAGAGGATGTTATATATACCAAGACATACTGGGTCTTCCTCGGTTAAAAAGCAATTAGTTCCGTTGTTTTTCTACGCGGTGAATCTCTTCGGCATCTATTAGTGTTTTTCCATCGCACAACATCTCTTGAAGCACATCTAAAACAGATTATTTAAATGAGACGATAAAACAGCAACCGAACCAGTGTGTCGAACCGACCGTATGGCGAGGTGCTCAAATTGAATATTTATACCGGAACCACGCGGTGCAATCACGAGCCAGTTGTTAAGGTTGCACGTTTTTTAATTTCATTTCGTTTATGTATTTATCAGTAACTTTGGTATTTTTAGCAACGAAGTGACGAGACGAGCTAACCGCTAACATTGGTGTGTAAAATAAGTTTGACAGGTCTAAATTGTTGCTTCCTTTTTTTACTCCCGTGGTTAGAAAACAAGTTTAAATTACTTTTAGAAACTCGACACCCTGATTGCATCACGTTTGCCCATTACAGTTGACATATAGGCCTCTCCCAAGCCACGCCACTGAGCCCGGTCTTCGGCTCTTCTCATCAAACTACTGCCAGCCACTTGGTCCTGAGCTATGAGACGATAAATTTCTTTATGTCCTATAATTTCACTGTTAGTTCCTATAACAAGTGAAGCTCAGAAAATGCTGTTAAAAAGAAATGCAGTCCGTCCTTCTGTGCTTTTGTCCTTCCGTCTGTCCATCGCTCAGACCTTATACCTTTATTTTATTTATCTTTATTATTGGAGCTTAGTCTCTGTCACATAATGCTGGAACCGCAGGGTGGGATGGAAATACGCGCGCAGGTGTTGGCGGTGTTGCTATACTGTTTCGAGAATATTGAATTTTCCTAACTTATTTTACATCTTGAATTAGACCGTCCGCACATTTGAATAATGTGTCGTTGTTGACTTACAAGTAGTTTTTGCGGTCCATTCGATTATACTGAAACCAAATTAAAGCGGATTTTCAACTGGAGTGCCGCAGTGATCCGAAATGAGTTTTGGTCTCCGTAGCCATCACTTCTGCTTGTGCTGTTATTATGCCAGTTTCCAACGTGGAACTTGGGCAGATTCTTTTCGACTTCATAATTCCAATGATACCTAGAACAGTGAACTGGACGGCAGCATCGTCTCAAGTATACGCTAGTTTCATAGCCCAATCTTCACTCATCCATTTGACGTGGCCAAGCCAGCGAAGTTTGTGAGTTTTTATTTCAACATTGTTGCTTGGATCAACCACAAGTTTTTCTAGCTCACTGTCTTTCATCCTACTCTAAGATCCATCCTCTTACTGGTCTTTACTGGATAAATTTTTGAAGATACTCAATTATTTTGATGTTTATCACACTGAGAAAATATTCCTACTGAGTCTTACCTTGCAAGACCAATTCCTCCCTTATTTTACCTTAGTTTTCTTCTTAGTTTTTTTTCTTAGTTGTCTTTTTCTTAGTTTTTTTCTTTCTGAATCAAAAGTCCTTCATTTTTGAATCAGAAAGAAAATGTATTTCGGAAGGTGTTTTTTCTCCGTGCACAATACATATTTACTGATGTAGTTATAAACGACGATGTGGTTAAAGTTGGTGCTGCGCTAAGTCTTCTAACTTGAGGCTGCCTGAACAAATCGAAGCGCGGTGCTTGAAGACAGATACGATATTTACAGACGTTTGAGTCACATACGATGCTGACGAAGTCCTACTCAATCTGCTCGCGTACAAACAAAAGTGTCTGAGTGAACCTTTTTTTGAACGCCCGTTACAAATTTAAAGGGCCCGTATTATCTCGTCCACTTTTTCTCACCAGACAACTGAGGTAATTTCCTCATTCCATTGAAATTAATTGGGTTGCGTCGTTAAGCAGAGGAAAAAGGGGTCGGCATTAAGAAGACGGACAGTGTACTGCAACTGAGCCCCACTGACAATGATTTATTATATGTTGTGTACCAAGAAAAATGTGGCACTTACCTCTTGGAACTCGAAAACGGTTCCCTTTTAAAATGAGTGCCGTGAGACGGTGAGAATTAAGAGTTTGTTCTTATTTTTAACCCACTCGCATGTAAGGCTGCTGGAACCACCGAGATAGGTGCTTGGCGATAGATTCAGTAGCTAGTAAGCGAGCACATGAAAATGACCTACTACCAAGCTTTGGTTTGATCACGAAGTTTTCTTTTCATCATCATCAGCCTATTCCGTTCCCACTGCTGGGACTCTGCTTTTCTCTCAGAGAGAGTTTGGGCCGTAATCTGCGTTGGCCCAGTGCGTGTTGGTAAATGTCGCATGCCCTGAATGTTGTGGTTCTTGGACATGCAGGTTTCCTCATGATGATTTCTTTCTCCATTTTGAGCGATGGTAAATCCACGTATAACTTATTAAGTCATAGATGCGGAGCCGAGAGGATTCGAACTCAGTGCCGGTGCCTTGAAAGGCGCAAGTTTATTTTTATCGAAAGCTCAATTCGAACTCTTGACCTATACGGATGGGAAGTTCACGTCACTGTCATTGAGCTGTTATTGCGAAAGTCACTAGTGAAAATCGAGTGAGTAACTCACCGGTACCAAGGTAGTAAGGTATAAAAGGTAACCGTTTACCATCAAGGGAAAAGGGATGTTATTCTAATAGTAGTTACAGAGTTGTGATTAATGTTCTTTTGAAAGGAGTATCCTGCGGCTTGAGCGATCAATCTTGCTCTTCTTTTATTCAATAGGAGGATTACTGCAGCAGGTAAATAGGGGAAAAATATCGACTTTAGTGAAGAGGATAAGGTTGTAAGGGGCATTATCAATCGGTAAGCATTTGACCATGGTCCCACTTGATCGTAAGTGCTGACGAGGTTGATAATGGAGCATGCTTCCCTAGAAGAAGCCTATTTACTCTTGAAGGTTATCAAATAAAAATCATACTTATAGGGAAACAAAAACGCTGGCAGGGTGTTCTACTCTTTTGCTGTACGAATTATAAAAAGTACCAGCGAAGTACTTTGTTTTGAAAAAACTACCAAACAAAAGTTGGGTTCAATGAAAAAAAATTGGTTCCCTAATTAGTCAATCAAAAAAATCTTTGACAGACAGTTGGCCCATAGCTCATACGAAAGTAGAAGATCAACAAAATGATAATGATTATAAGATCCTTTCATAGTGGACTTCTAGACCACAGAATCTATATTATAGACATAAATACCAAGTTCCATGTTTCTAGGACTCACTATTGAGGCTATTTGTGGTATTTAATTTGTGTTAGAGTTTTATTAGGATAGTGGATAAAAAAAAACATTCAAAGGCCACCAACCTTTTCCTGTTACTTAACAATCCCAGCTGACAACTAAAGAGACAGTTTTTCGGGTGTACAGCATAGTAACAACCTTCGAAATCTTTTCAGGGTAGACTATTCAGTTTTATCATTTTCCAATAGCTATTGCCACCTCTCACTCGTTTACATGTGATATAAAACATGTCTTCGATATGTCGTATAGAAAAGGTTTATAAGATTTTCTCTTTTACTGGAAATAAATGGAGGATTTAACTTTGAACTTTTACGTGGATATATTGAAACATGACAACTGACAAGGGTTAACAGATTATTAGGTGGGAATCATCTTTATCTACGAGTAAGTATATTGTTAGAACCAGAAGTAGTAGACTTACCAACTTACCTTAAACCTTATGACCCTCGAGTTAAGAATCTATCGTGAAGCACCTATCGATGCATTTCAGCAGCCTCACTTGATATACCAGTTCCCAATCCAAGACTATCGTAGCGTGACCTATTCCACCAAATCGTTACTTAACATCAGGTAACCTGTGGTTAAACGCTACCCTGAAGTGAAAAAAAACTCTTTAATTCACATTTGTATAGATGTAGATATACCTCCATATACGCAGGTCCTGCCGTCCATGCCTGCCTAAACCTAATTCAGTGTACACAAGCACTAAAGAGCAGTACAATCAAGTACGAATCAGCAGATAAAGCACGACTTGCCAGTGAGAGCACGGACAGGACAACAATCTAGTCTGAGTCTCCAGGATACCTAGATTGCCTAGGTACTAGATGTAAGTACCGGGAGTAAACTACCTAGGCATGTAGATTGTTGGATAAGGCAATCTTAAAACCTGCAAAGTCGCTTGAAGGGCAACCTTTCCAGTAAATTTACAGGGCACAGGTATTTTACATCTTAATATTGACAATCACAGTGCATTGCCAGATTGCCGCGCAAGATCTTGAAGACAATTAGTGGACAAAAAAGGACCAGTAATACATAGAATGATGATAATCAATGCTGGAGGGAAGCGGTGGCTCCATACTCTGAACTGGGCTGAAATCGCCCAGGATTGAAAGGAGTGGCGCTCTCTCGTTTCGGAGGCTAAGACACAGTTTGGTTCACTAAGCCATCGAAGTTAGTTTTGTTGATAGAATGATGAAGGTTTTATATACTTCTTACAGGGTAGCGTTTGACCACAAGTCCCTTGATGTTAAGTGACGATGTGATTGAAGGTGGCTCCACGCTACGCATCACCTGGAATGGGAATTGGCACTCAAGTGGGGCTGCTGGAACTCACTGATAGGCCATCATCATCAGCTGGAAGATGTCCACTGCAGTACAAAGGCCATTTGCATCCATCGGCTCCCTGCAACCCCTTCAATGTCATCGGTCCTCATAATGGGCCTATTTACAGAGCGTCTTCCGGATCGTGGTTGCCACTCGAGAACCTTATTTCCCGATCGGTTATCGGTTTGTCGAGCGATGTGGCCTGCCCATTGCAAGTATTGCAACCGATGGGTGCTGATAGGTGCTGGTGGTTAATTAAAATAATACAAGTACCACATCCATCGCTTACCATTCTCACTATACAACCGAGTGATATGCGATAGCCGGATATCACGTACAGGTCTCGGCGATGCACTCGACTAATCCGCCCTTTGGCCCGTCTTCCTTTCTCTACTAAGCCTCTCCCGAGGCGATACAATGGACCCTGGTTTCTTTTGAAATCCGTGAGAGAACGGCCTAACAGGCTTAGTGCATATGCATAAGAATCTGACGGCTAATTAGGTAACTTGGATGGGAATCAACTTGCGCTTCATTTTGGAACTAGCTGTTTCACCAGCGTGTGCTACAGTTGATCGCGATAAAAAGTCCTATATCCATGTCCTTCCTCAGGTTTCAAACCATCTCCGTACTAAAATTCATTCACATGGGTTCAGTAGTTTATCAATCAATTAATCAATAAAAACATTTATTTGCCAGTATAAATTGTAGGTGTTAGTAGTTTAGGCGTGAAAGCGAGACAGACGGACAGACAGAAAGACAGACAGGGTTACTTTCGCATTTATAATATTACTAGTGGCGCCCCGCGGTTTCACCCGCGTTTTCCCGTTATTCCGCAGGAACCTTTTTCCGGGATAAAAAGTAGCCTATGTGTTAATCCAGGGTTTAAGCTATCTCCATTCACTTTATATTCCGCAGGAATAACGGGAAGACGCGAGTGAAACCGCGGGGCGCAACTAGTATCAGTGGTAGTGACGTCGGCTTGCGATCCGTAGGACGTGGGTTCGAATCCTGCAATGAGCTTGAGCTTTCGGTGAAGGAAAACATCGTGATGAAACCATAGCTTGGTGGTAGGGTATTTTCTAGTACTCGCCTGGCTAGCTACCACCCTCTCGTTAAGAATCTGTCACCAAACACCTATCGGTGTGTTCCGGCAGCCTCACTTGAGAGCCAGTTCCCAGTCCAGGTGTAGCGTGACGCCATCTTCGACCGCATCGTCACTTAACATCAGGCGACTTGTGGCCAAACGCTACCCTGTAAAAAGTAAAAAAAAAAAAAAAAGTATTTGATAAGTTTTACTGAACTCCACGAGCCGTATATAAAGTTGCAAAAGTACTAAGCAAGCAATAAAAACTAGTACTCGTAATATACCTACTCGTACTAACTGTATGCTTATCAAATAACAAATAACAACATCACTTTTTATCCCTTTCCAGCTGATAAAATATGTGACAAATATCACAGTAATAAGTTAAACTGTTGCCTTAACACAAACTTCCAAGAGGTTATGTGACAGCAAAACAATTTTATAAAAGTTAGCGAGACTCGGGAATTTTCAGAAAACAGGACAATTTTGGCGTTACTTTTGATGGTTGTTTTTTTTTTTAACTAAACTTACTAATATTATTATTATTTTCATTTTTTATTCTTACAGTTAGTTGTCCACAAGTCACCTGGTGTTAAGTGACGATGTGGTCGAAGATGGCGCCACGCTACACCTGGACTGGGAACTGGCTCTCAAGTGGGGCTGCCGGAACACACCGATAGGTGCCTGGCGATAGATTCATAACTGTGGTAGCTAGCCAGGCGAGTACTAGAAAATACCCTGTTAAAAATAGCTTATAGGTACTTACTTCCTTTGAAAACTATCATAAAAACTACTTTAATAACCCAATGAATATAAAAAAAACCTTATTAAAAAAAAGATGGAGAAGAAAAACATCACGAGAAGACGGCATGTCCAAAAACCACAAAATTCAGCTATGCGACATCTACCAACCCGCACTGGGCCCGCGTGGTAGATTACGGTCCTAACTCTCTGAGAGAAGGCCGAGTCCCAGCAGTGGAAACGTATAGGATAATGATGATGAAATACGTAGATCTGAGCCTTCGCAGGGATATTGGCTCGCTGTGTATATTCTACCGAATATACAACGGGGAATGCTCAGAAGAGCTATTCAATCTTATCCCTCCATCACGGTTCTACCACCGATCATCTCGTCATCGGAACAAAGCTCATCCACACACTATCGAGTCCTGGAAATCCCACACCTCGTGATTTATGCGCTCATTTTTCCTGCATACTTGCAAAATGTGGAATGAGCTCCCCCCACAAGTATTTCCGCTGTGCTATACAGACTGCAATCCTTTAAGATGGGTGTGAAAAGAGTTCTTAAAGGTCGGCAACGCATCGGCAACTCCCCTGCTGTAGCAAATGTCCATAGGCGAAGGTGACCGCTTTTCATCAGAGTCTGTTTGTTTGCTAAACTATTACATTAAAAAAATATTTCTTTTTAAATCTTATTGTTACCGTTAACATACAAATTAAATCTCGCAGCAGCTGAGAACTAGCTGGCAAATTCTTCAGTGTAAAAATATAATCAGACAATATAAAAACTTGGAGCAAGAAAAACAGCTCTCTTTATAATTGAGCTTCCGGTGTTGATGTATTCATTGAATTTATTCGAGTAAAAGGTTTTCTTTTTCATTTTCGGCAGTGTCCTTCTTAGGTGCAAACACGTGTAATTTTTTTTGTTAAGGAATAGGAAAAATGTTCACGGTTTTTATTCCCGCTAAGGGGCGTCCATTCATTACGTGAGGTGTTCTAGGGGGGGGGGAGGGAATCAAGCTAAATCTTTCCAAATCTCACTTAGGAGGGAGGGATCTCAACAATAGTTATTTATTCAATGGGATTACATTGTGATCTCTTTTAAACGTCAAACTTAAAACTAGCTACGCCTGTTCCAACCTCCTTACGCCGGCAAAAGAACAGGCAAGAAACCCCCGGCAGGTAATTTTTTTGCCTCGATCATCACATTGACAATTTTATTCTTATTACTAATTGATTGAATTGGAGCAAGTTCACTAAAATCCCAAGCTTTTTTTTGTCATCTAAATAGTCCGAAATTTTCTAATAAGCTTTACTAATAAGATTTATGTTGGTTGTGCACATTGGAATATGGAACGTGAATATTAACGGGTTACGGGATCAAAACCAAAGCAGAGCAGGCCCCACAAAGACAAGTGCATGTCAAGAGCAACAAGAGGGGAGGGTCGAAAAATTCTCAAAATGCCTCACGTTACTAATGGACGCCCCCTTACGAACAAGTATTTAACTGTTTAGTTTTTTATTTATTTTAACTTTATACTATGTCATCATCATCATCAGCCGGAAGAAGTCCACTGCTGAACATAGGCCTCCCACTTTGAATGCTACCATGAACGGCCATTAGCCATTTGCATCTATCGGCTCCCTGCGTCTCTTACAATGTCGTCGGTCCACCTAGTTGGCGGCCTACCTAAAGAACGTCTTGCGGTTCGTGGTCGCCACTCGAGAACCTTTCTTCCCCATCTGTTACTGGTTCGCCGAGCGATGTGGCCTGCCTTTTGCCCTTTAACTTGCAAATTAGGATGTATGAAGTTAAAATTATAATAGTGAACGTAATAATATACATATTTAATCAATAATTAAAGCATTTAATAATAAAATGAGTAGGGGCCTCCGTTCCGTCTTAATTAGAAAATTATGTGTAAACAGTAGTTTTGTTAAAAAAAGCAGAATCCAGGTAAAAAGAAACCAGTATATTGGACATAGTATCAAATTTGAAACTACTGTAAACTTAACTTCTGTTCCTAACTACAACGTATCTCATATTTACATCATGTATCACGTAGTGTTGGGGCAACAATTCAACTTTATTTCAACGTCAGTAGGTACAAATTAATTTAAAGCACTATACAACTACAATAAACATTACCTAATATTCATTCAAAGTGATTCGTAATTCAATCCATTCTAGGTCGTATTGTCTTAGCAATACACCATCATTTCGTCTAAGCTGCAAGGTTTGTCGCAGCACTCATCGGCGATCCCGCCGCTGATGAACCGTTTGCCACGGTTAGCCCCCAAGGCGCGGGCTTGGGAGGAAGACAGCCAGGGCCAGTCGAGGTGGGTATCCTGCTCCTTGTAGTACGGAGGCATGAGTGCACCTGGGACAAACAGAAATGTTTTAGGAGTGAAAACTTCTTTAGCGGCTTTGGAATTTTTCTTGGGATGGGTAAAAATGTTAAACTCGCGTCAGGACACGTGACTTGATCGAAAATTCGTAGTACGGAGGGAGAGGAAGTAATATCCCCCTCTCTTTCTACCGCGCGGCGAAAATTTATGCCTGCTCCAGCTGGTTCGTTTAAGCGGTGCAGGGCGCTTGCAGATTTCATTTCTGCCGGCACTCCAGGATTGCAACCCGTTTTTATGTTATTGAGTGTCACACGTGCAGACTGCCCGCCTAATAGATGTTAAGCGTTCACCGTCGCCTAAAGACAACGCGCGCGCCTTACACGACGCGGACACCAAGTTCGAATCATCAGCCCAATACTTTCTAGCTGGGACTCTGGCCTTCTCTCAGAGAGAGAGTATGGGCCGTAATCTACCACGCGGGCCCAGTGCGGGTTGGTAGATGCCGGATGCCCTTGAATGTTGTGGTTCTTGTACATGCTGGTTTCCTCACGATGTTTTTCTTCACCGTTTTGAGCGATAGTAATTCCGCACAGTACTTACCATACATAGATCCAATCGAGCCAATGTCAGACCTCTTGCCATTGATATTTTTGTCGCCAAAGCAGAGTTTATCCATCACGTTGGCCAGCGTCCGCCCACAGTACACCTGGGAGCTCAGCTCCTGGGCGGGCAGCTGCCCTCCGATGTAGCCTGAGCAGGTCGGAGCCAGCACGAACATCACCACTACGAAATATTGGCAAAACATTTTCTGTGAACAAGCATGTACGACAATATTAGAAATGGGTTTAGAAACGGGATATCTAACATGTACAATCAGCGACAAAACAAACTGATCATATCTACTCGATTTTCGCCAGTAAAAAAGTCTGTAAATTAATTTTTTCTCAACTTTGAAACCTTTCTAGATCAAAATTAGCCAAATCGATCCAGCCATTCTCGAGTTTTAGCGAGACAAACGAACCGCAATTCTTTTTTATATATATATAGAAGATATATATATACTCGTATAATACGTGTAGGTTTATTCATTATTAATTACTAAACGCAAAAATTACATTTACAAATTACGGGTTTGAGTTAAATTTGGAATGGAGATTCCCTGCTTATACCCTGGATTACATTAGGCATTTCTTTTTATCCCGGAAAAAGGTTCCTGCGGGATAACGGGAAGACGCGGGTGAGACCGCAAGGCGCAGCTAGCTATATATAAATAACGATTTGTTTATGTTTGACTTCTCGATATTTCAGCACTGTTGCAAGCGCCAGGCGCCATGATAATACTTGAATAATTAAAACATTCAGAGTACATCCTACTGACATTATAAACGTGAAAGTTTGTGGATGGATGAATATTTGTTACTCTTTCACGCAAAAATCACTAAACGGATTTGAGTAAAATTTGGAATGGAGATAGCTTAAACCCTGGATTAACACATAAGCTACTTTTTATCCCGGAAAAGGGTTAACGAGAAGACGCGGGTAAAACCGCAGCTAGTACTTGAATAATTAAAATATTCAGAGTACATATTGAACAAAAAATATGGTAATAAATAATTAATTAAACAAGTAAAGCAGCATCAAAATTAAAGGAATAGATAATTTCACTCACCTTACGATGCCGACGGTTTCTCAGAAGGACTCAAACTGATATATGAGATCAGGTGAAGAACTACCCCGTTTTATACCCCTATGCTAAAGAGCCGATATGAATATTCAATAACATGTCACCTACGGGAACATTGTTTAATGAAACACGAATACGACCTTGTAGGTTAAATCATATTAACAAAAATATTAAGGGTTGCCAGTTACCTGTAAATTACGAGGAAACTGCAAGTTTACAAGTTGCGAACTGGAGCTTGGCTTGTTAAGCTGTTAACCCCTTTAAGTTTGCTGTAGGTAACATTACAACTATCAGATATTAAGCTTAGAGAAATTTCAATTTAATTACCTCGTTTGAAGTGTCTGAAATGTTTTGCTGAAGCAATGAAAAGAATTGGTGACTCTATTGACTTTGATTTTCTATGTCGGTTTCTTTCATTTTTAGGATTCCGTGTACATACCCAAGGGATAAAACGAGACCCGTTTGTGTTTTTTTACCGTTTTTATAGAATGGCACGGAACTCTTTGTGCGCATGTTCGACTCACACTTGGCCAGTTTTTTTTTCATCTGATTTAATCCAAGTCCACTTATAAACTAGTCTAAGTAAACTTTTATTACTGTTACGGTGATTTCAAATATCATGCAGAGGATATTAAAGTATTTTTTTTTTTATTCTATATTTTTTTTAGGGACTTTGAGTCGTCCAACGACTATGTGATATTAAAGTATATTGGCAAATTTGCGTTATACTCATTATTCTATTAATTAGTAACTATAGAGTTAAACATAAATGACATTTAGAGGCTTCAATCTCATAAAATTCTCCACAGACCGCGGATGAAATCGCGGCGTAGTCTCTACTAATAATAATAATTATAAGTAAATACGAAAGTAACTCTGTCTGACTGTCTGTCCTTAAATATTGAACCGATTAAAATGAAATTTTCTACAGAGATAGTCTAGAGCCAGAGCAAGGACATAGGCTACTTTTTATCGCGATAAACTGTAGCCCAAAAATTCAAAAATCAAAATTCAATAATGTTTATTCATTAGGATACATTGTGATCACTTTAAAACGTCAACTTAAAACTAGCTACGCCTGTTCCGACCTCCTTACGCCGGCAAAAGAACAGGCAAGAAACGCCCGGCAGGTAATTTTTTTGGCGCGATCACATTGACAATTTTATTCTTATTACTAATTGATTGAATTGGAGCAAGTTCACTAAAATCCCAAGCTTTTTTTGTCATCTAATAGTCCGATATTTTTTAATTAGCTTTACTAATAAGATTTCTCTTTTGAAATTTTGCTATACCTAGACAAGTCTTGAATTTCACTTGGGATTTTGTTGAAAAAGCGTAGCCCACCAATACCATCATCAGCCTTTACGTTACCACTACTGGGACTCTGGCCTTCTGTCGGAGAGAGAGTATGGGTCGTGATCTACCACGCTGGCCCAGTGCGGGTTGGTAGATGCCGAATGCCCTTGAATGTTGTGGTTCTTGTACATGCCGGTTTCCTCACGATGTTTTCTTTCACCGTTTTGAGCGATGGTAAATTCGCATATAACTAGCTAGCTGCGCCCCGTGGTTTCACCCGCGTGGACTACACTTTATCGCTATAAAAAGTATTCTATGTCCTTCTCCAGGGCTTGAACTATCCCTGTACCAAATTTCATATAAATCGGTTCAGTAGTTTAGGCGTGAGAGCGTAACAGACAGACTAGAGTTACTTTCGCATTTATATAGTAGTGGGGATTAATTCATAGGTGCGGGGCCGAGAGGACTCGATGATTTGACATACAGCAGCTCACGCGGGTGACAACGGGGAATAGCTAGTGTAAAATAAATAAGATTGAAACAAAGCCATCCCTTACCGTCGAGGCTTTTCTTACGACGCCGCGCTGGCGCGAGCCTCAATCTAGAGCGCACTTACGCCGTCAAATAGGTGTACTCAAGTGGAACATTCGATGCGACGCGTCACACGCGCCGGCGCCAGCACACTTCATTTGTTAAAACTCACTTCCACCCCGATGAACAACCTAAGGCACCTACCCCACTGCCGACGAGAAAGCGCCTAGCTATCAACTTGTTTGTCGCTTGGAAAACTTGCTAGCCACACTAAGGTCAAGGGAAATTTCAATGCCTATCGTCGCCATAAATATCGCGTTAATTTATTCACGTAATTATGTAAGTGGCTACACTTGAACGGTCAACGTGGAGGCACTTGAGTTATCGGCTAACGTCAAACGCCAATGTGAATGCCGCCGTGAAATGTCGCGGCCACACTTATGTCAAACGTCAATCATCGCGCTATTTAACGGCATTTCCCGTTAGTGTGGCCCCAGCATTAGGTGGGCACGTTAAGCCGTCTGTCATAAGGCCTCGCTGGAGGCCCTTTTTTACTACTAACAGGGTAGTGTTTGTCCACAAGTCACCTGTTGTTAAGTGACAATGTAGCATCACGCTACTCTTGGATTGGGAACTGGATCTAAATTGGGGCTGCCGGAACACATCGATAGGTGCTTGGCGACAGATTCTTAACTTGAGGGTAGCCAGGGCAGTAGTAAAAAATACCCTACCACCAAGCTATGGTTTCATCACGATGTTTTCCTACACCGAAAGCTCAAGCTCATTGTAGGGTTCGAAGCCACGTCCTACGGATAGCAAGCTGACGTCACTACCACTGACTTCTGAAATGAGCCATCATTGCCTTCAGGTGATCTGAAAACTCAATTCCACCCGACGACGAGGAATGTTTTGTATTTAAAATGGTAATGAAATAAAAATGTGGACGAGCCTGACGTTTTGGTCCGTATAGCCACCAACAGGAGTGCATTTAAAACCTTATTGACACGATTGTAATCGTCTGTCACAGACGCCTAAGGCCATGTATTAAGAGAAAATTGGAAAATTGGTTATGTTCAGCGACTTTTGTCGCATACCGTGCATAGACCAGAAAGAAACAAATGCTAGTAATCGCCTGTCACGCACCCGCTCGGTGTCAAAACTATTCGAACTAAACACTCGCTGCCCTATTCTAGTCGCTCGCTCAACTAGCTTGTCGCCAATCGTCAGCGGTGGGTTATGTGCCTAATATGGGCCACCTACGCTCTGACATGTTTGAGAAACAAACAAATTAAACTTGAGGAAAATTCCCAGAACTGAGATCAAAGTCACCGCGTTAGGAAGACACTGCGGGTTCCTATATAAATGTATTCAAAAACAGTAGATAAAAGGCGTAATCTGTTATGAATCACTTGGAAAAGATAATAGTCTGAAAAAGCAAAATCTTGTTTCCGCTGCTTCGTTTACAATTTACTCTCAAAAAACATTACAAATTCATAATTCAACAGTCAGCCACAACACTTTCTGATAAAGCTACGAGTACATTTACAAAAAATCTTGCCTGCAAAAATCGACTCGTCTTATCATTCAGCAAATAATTCTCTACTCTATAACTAAATATATATAACTCAAAGGTGACTGACTGACTGACATAGTGATCTATCAACGCACAGCCCAAACCACTGGACGGATCGGGCTGAAATTTGGCATGCAGATAGATGTTATGACGTAAGCACCCGAAAGGATTGATTAATTCTAAGGGGATAAAATAGGGGATGAAAGTTTGTATGAAACTTTGTCAATTTTAAACCGATCGGGCTGAGACTTTGCATGCATAAAGCTGTAGCCCACGCGGGTGAAACCGCGGGGAACAGCTAGTTAATACTATAAACGTGAATGTAACTCTGTCTGTGTGTCTGTCGTCTGTCTGCCAGTCTGTCTGTCTGTCTAAAAAAAAAGGGTTATTTATTTATGCAAACTGAATTTAGCCAAATCATGCAAAACAAGTATCTTTGATGGTTTGATCAAAGGACCGAGGCCGCGCAGCTCGCGGCAGATTTTTTACAAGTTTACCGAAGTAGAAAATTACCTGTCGCACGCATTAGCGCCACATCATCCCACGGCGTTGACGTGCAGCCTGGCTCAAATAGGAATTCCATTTTATATCTGAAAATACACTATTTTCCATTTATGCTGAAAACGCGTGCATGAAACGGTCTGGAGTCTAACTAGTATATATTTCCTAGCCCCACGGTTGCACTCCCGTGGGCTACAGTTTATCGCGATTGAAAGTAGCCTATGTCCTTTCTCAGGCTCTAGGCTATGTCTGTACCAAATTTAATTGAAATCGGTTCAGTACTTTAGGCGTGAAAGCGTAACAGACAGACAGACAGACAGAGTTACTTTCGTATTTATAACATTAAGTAGCTGTTCCCCGCGGTTTCACCCGCGTGTGCTACAGTTTATCGCGATAAAAAGTATCCTATGTCCTTCCTCAGGATTCAAACTATCTCCGTACCAAGTTTCATTTAAATCGGTTCAGTAGTTTAAGCGTGAAAGAGTAACAGACAAACAGACAGAGTTACTTTCGCATTTATAATAAGTAAGGGATAATTATTTTTCATACAGTAAATAGGGATTGAAATCAAGCAAGTTCACTACAATTCCAATCGTTTTTGCCTCAACAGGCTTTCCTATGTCTGGGGCAACATATTTATATACATACATAAACACACAACAAACAACCAAGAGCCGAAGACAAATATTTGCACTCATCACACAAATGTATGCCCGCAGCGACATCATTGGAACCAGCGACACTAAGCTGCCGAGACGAGGCATACTGCCGCGGGCATATTTGTAGAGGCATGCCACACCAATGGGAAGTTAAGTAGGTACATGATAGCTGAAGAAATGAAGTGAGTGAATAGGTATCTTCTAGACAAGCATGCTCCATCGTCGGCCACGTTTTCACAAAAATACGGTATGTCACATGATTTCCGTTTAGGTAGGTGTCTCATAACTCGGTAGTTTTGTTGCTAAGCTGACAGCTTCAGGAAATTAATCCTGCTACCGTACTGTCGCTTTAAAACATTTTCCCTTCGAGACTTGGCCTTGGCGTTATTTTCTCGATAGAACTTATAGAGCATTTTTGTTAATTTCCTGCGAGTCAGTATTTCTTCGCTGAATCGAAGAAGTAAACTCTGGTTTTCCGGATATCGCCAACAGCTTTCATAATAGTCCAGAAATAACCCAATAACCCATTTTTTTGTAACACCAACATAATTTTTTTAATGGTAGGTAATCCTACAGAATCTCTTCCAAAAAATAAAATACTATATATTCTATTTAACCGGCATGCTCAAGAACTGCAACCTTCAAGGGCATGCGACATCTACCAACCCGCTCTGGGCCAGCGTGGTAGATTACAGCCCATACTCTCTCTCTGAGAGAAGGCCAGAGACCCAGCAGTGGGAACGTGAAAGGCTGATAATGATGATGATGATGATATATTTTACTTCTTTCATGCACGGCAGCGTTGACCCATGATGACCTGGTGCCACGTTACGCCTGAATTAGGAACTGGCTCTCAAGTAAGGGTACCACAAAACACTGATAGGTGTTTGGTGACAGATTCTTAACTTGCAGATAGCTAGCTAGCCAGGCGAGCAATAGAAAATGCCCTTCCACTATTTATATGTATGGTTCATCACGATGTTTTCCTTCACCGAAAGCTCCAACTCTTTGTTTTATTGTTGAAATCCAGTGGGAATCTGCAGATGAAGTTCCGGAGCATTACTTGCATTATGTTTCAGGAAGTATGACAGACTCTTCTACATAATTACACACTTGAGTCACATAAACTTTGCCGCCGCATTTAAATAGAAAATACGATGTGAGAGATAAAATGTTTTCCGAAGGTAAAGAAGGGGGAACAAACCGCAATTTTAGTGCCAACCTCCGACCTGCTTGATTGACAAGGGTCTTCGTACGAGGTCAATGAAATGTCAGTTATATATATTCCAAACACGCGGTTATTTTTAACATCCATCTGCCCCATAAATTACATTTTCGGTTCAGAGCGTGCGAGCTTAAATGTCAACGGGTGAAGACAATAGAGTATCTTGATAAGAATACATTTTATTTTTATATTGATACTAGGTACCTATTTGTTATTTTTAAATATCCAAATGTGCGTAGAGTTTTTCACAAAACTGTCTTGAATGTTTTTCGTAACATTCAGATTTTGTGCTAATACCTTTAGGAATTAAGACCGAAGACCGGACTGAAAACTCCGACACTAGGGCTGGCGACTAGCCGCCAATCCACACTGGGCCCACGTGGTGGGTTATGACTATGACCCATACTGTCTCTCTGTAAGAAAGAAAAATGAAAGAAAAAACAAAGCCTGTGTCTCAGCATTGGTAACGTAACAAGCTGATGATGGTTGGCTAGAATTTGAGTTATGATTTTTTTTAACCTATTATGAATAAGTAATTACTAAAATAGAGGAAGAAGAAAGGCAGTGGTCTTCTTCTTTGTGGCTAGGGCAGTTCAGGAGATGTGACAACGGGTGCTGGTACGTACCTGCGTATGACAATGTTAGCTTGGAGAGCTATAATCAATTCATAATCCAGACGACGAAATCTCCTTCTTATCGCAGTCTTGAAAAAGCACAGCAGGACTGCTTATTTTAGCAGTCTTGAAAAAGCAAGCGACGATATAAACAGAGTAATAATTTCAAGATACAAAAACAAGCTTTAGCTAAATTGGATGCTGTAAAGGCAACGCATCCACCGACCGCGCCGATGACGGCAGATTATTCAAATTAAAGTCTCGCCGTATATTAAGCAAGTTCGGTCCATGGTCCGCCGCTATCTGCCCCCAAGGGGACCGTTCCGTACCAGCTTATTTACACTTCGTGATTAAAAACAGATACGCGGCTGATGCGCGCAATTCGTTCATTATAACACAATCGAAATCATCGGACGTTTTCCTCGTTTATATTTTACATTCGTCCATATTTGCCGTTTCATTGTAATTTTTCGATGGAGCGTTTCAAGAGCGGCCGGCAATATTCGATTCGAATGAAATTTAGAGTTTTAATTAAAATTTCGCCCAGTTTCCAATATGTACGGCCAGAGCGGCGATATTTCATAGTTTAACGTGATGCGATGATCGCGGCCGTCGGCGTTCAGAAACGAATTGTTGTCTTGCCATATTTCCAATAGCGATCGAATTGTAAATAATCCAATTTGAAAAATATTTTCCAATAAATTGGTGGAATTATTTGATTGCTTAATTTCATTCATGTTATTCAAGAGCGGAAGTTTGTTGGGAAGTTTGTTAGGAAGAATTTCAATAAACGTCATTTTGCTAATTGCTAAGACTGTTCGCGTTCTAATTTAATTGGAAATTTGGGCGCTTTCGCGTTGACACGGAAATTTTACAAATATTATAATATCTGCTAAGAAGCCAATAACAAAACAATCGAAGTTTTTGATTTACGAGGTAGACTCCAGAGATTGAGCTGATAATTGGGACTAATTACCACCATGTTTCTTTGTAATAATGATAGTCCAAAATCTAGAAAGAAATATATTTTAAGACCAACTTTATTTAAAAATAACTGTACCCTGAAGTTTCACCCGTGTGAGCTACATTTTCTTATGATAAAAAATTGCTTAAGCCTTTTCAAGGATCCAAACTGTGTTCATACCAAATTTAATCCAGATCGGTTTAGGCGTGAAACGTTTACAAACAGACAGACAGAGTTAATTTCACATCACACTATTATTATAAATGTGAAAGTTTGTGAGTGAGAGAGTGTGTATGTTTGTTACTTCTCCATGCTCAAAAGGCTTAACGGATTTGGATGAAATTTCGAATGGAGATAGCTTATAACCTGGATTAACACATAGGCTACTTTTGATCCTAGAAAAGTTTCGGAAAATGGGAAAACCACTGGTGTAACTGCGGGACACGGCTGCTTTATATTATAAGTCTACTACTAGATGTTCCCCGCGGTTTCACCCGCGTAGGCTGCAGTTTATCGCAATAAAAAGTAGCCTATGTCCTTTCTCAGGATTCAAACTATCTCCGCACCAAGTTTCATTTAAATCGGTTCAGTAGTTTAGGCGTGAAAGAGTAACAGACAGACAGACAGAGTTACTTTCGCATTTATAAATAAGTAAGGGATAGATTTAAGTGTTAAGGTGCGTGATTATCTCGTTTCAAAACCTAATTCTAATTGTAATGACCAATGGTAGTTTAAACCAGTTTTCCTCCTGACATAATAAACTCTTCGCTACTCAAAGGTTTATTATAATGCTCTCAGCAACCCCTCAAAAGAAAGTGTATAAAACACAGAAGGTCATAACGAGCAGAGGGCTGTTAGCATATAACCGAAGGCAGTTAGCATATAACGGAGGGTAGTTAGCATATTACAAGCGGCTGCAATAATTGTATCATGGCGCGGGTACATTTGCATGGCTAATGAACGAGCCGAGATGTTTTTCTCGAGCCAGAACGGACGGCGAAAATGTTAAGACGAGGAATTGGCAATATTGGCTGCAGGGATATCCGTTTTTCTCAGCAATTACAAAACATACAGAGCTAATATTTAATTATGTGCATTAAAGATCATGTTTTTGATATCAAATTGTCGGAAGGATAACACGATTGGTTAACTTTCATAGCAGACAAACAATGATCGAAAACTGCCCTCTAAAAATAAAAGATTACCATTTTACAGGTATACAAAACCGATTTAAGAGTTGACATTTTTTTTTGTATGGTATATATACACATTCTTCAAAGAATTAACGATAGTTTTAATTTTAAACGAAAAAATCCCTTTTTTGGCGCATACGAACTTACGGCATTAGTCAACTCGCTTGCGTTTTTGTATGGAGCTGATTTCAGATTCATTGTTTATCACGGCGTCCTCTTAATTGCAATGTGAAAACGTATCGCAAAATAACAACGGGAGAGAGTAGCTGTCCTGCTGTTTTACCCGCGGTTTTTTTACTTTATTTCGGGAATAAATCTTGAATCTCTTCGTCTTCTTAGATCTCTTTTGTGTCTTGCGCCGAGTGGCTGGCAGGAGTTGGATGAGAGGAGCCGAAGAGCGGGCTCAGTGATGACGTACCTTGGGAGGCCTATGTCTAGCATGCAGTGAACTGACATAGTCTGATGATAATGATAAATCTTTTTTTTATTTATTTTCCTGGCTTATTCCAGTAAATGCTCTAAGTAAGTATACACCAATCAAAAACATTAAACATTTTTTAACATGAATTTTATTTTTTATTTTCAACATAGTTGTACACTAGTGTACACTAGTAGATTCATAATTATATTGGCAACCGCATCAAAACTTATCTAAAACTTGTCTTGTCTTCAGTTTATTTGAAACAAACACACAGACAAAAGTAAATGCGATGTAATCGATCCACAGCCTACGGAGCCAATTAAGCCTTCTTGCATTTGGCGTCAGTCGCAGAAGTCTCAGTGTCGGCAATTAAAGCCTTCTAGCACCTCGGGGCGTCGCGGCCTATTAGCACAAACTGGCGATTACTGACAAATACTTTGTGATTTATTTAGAGGAGGAATGTTTGTTGGTGATGGATGGATAAGTACTGCACTTGAGGAAAGATTCTTGGCTAGCAAAGTCTTACGAATAAATTTATTAAAAGAGAAGAGTGATCAAGTGATCAGCGCTGGTTGGAAAGAATCAGCATGATGAGTTGGTGCCGGTTTGTAGCAAAAAACCTGTAATTAATTGTCTATGTATTATTAATTAACTTTATTTGTTTTGTTTATGTTTATTATCAAATTTAATTGTGTGAAGTGTATGCTGTTTCTTGCCACAAATAAATATTTTGTCTATTGTCAATCAAAATCACACAATATATTAATCGAAAACGAAAGTAGTAGTAGAATATAAAACATAGGTAATCGCTTAAAAATGTTGAACTTAAAGCTAGCTACAGCTGTTCCAATATCTAAGAACAGGCAATAAACTTTTGGGCACGATCACATTTATTTATGAACTTTTTTTTAAATATTTGTTTGCTATAACATAACAAAAAATATGTAAACAGAGCATTTTTATGCTTAGGGCCTGCTAATGTTATGTACCTATTACACAATTTATATAAACCCATATACACTTTGAACTTTAATTGTACAAATAATTGTGAATCCGGATGGTAATCAACTATAAACTTTTGGCAGGGCAATAGTATAAAATATATGTACCTACCTACATATATAAAATATACCATAGTTCCAATTTCAATTTCAATTTCAATTTATTTATTTTTCAATAGGATACATTGTGATCACTTTAAAACGTCAAACTTAAAACTAGCTACGTTTTCCACGTTTTCTAATATAAAAAAAACATCGAAACGAAAAAAATCAAGAAGCAATATCGTACAAACAACCACTACGTGCGGCTCTCACCAAAGGCGTCACGGCAAAGAGCCACAATTTACAAAAGCAAACAAAAACACTCAAAGAATATAAAACAGAAGAGTCAATCAAGCGGCGCGCTGAGGAAGCCACCCGTGATTAGCACAGTCACAAGTTTGTCTACATTCCCGCCACGTGTTGATAATCAAGAAAGTTGGCTGGAGACGACGTCAGGCGACGTGACGCCCATTCAGCCAATACGGCACGTGACGACACATAGATCAGATTATGCAGAAGTGCCGCCGACGAAGATTGAACGCCTACAGGATGTGGGTTTAGTATGTAGCGCTTGCTGAATTTTTTCGTGGTATATTTTGCACACGTAACTTCCGTTTCTGATTGCATGGCGCTTGCTCTATTATGTGGAGATTTTGTTACGTATTTGCGAGTTTCATTTACCTTTTTCTGTGCAATTCTTCTACGTTTCGAAATGTTCGAAGGAATGTCTTGATACAAAATTACTGTGTCATCTGTCCATATCAAACTGATGTTAGTTTCGTCTCGACCTCTACATTAAATTTTCTTAGTGAACATCTTATCATACTTTGATACATCTACACACCTGTATACCAGTATTGGGAGCTGACTATCAAGTAAGGCTGCGGAACACACCGATACGGTTCTTGGCGGGCTGTAAAAAGTCAAGCAAGCACTAGAAAATGTCCTAACACCAAGCTATGATTTGATCATGATGTTTTCTTCCAACGAAAACTCGAGGTCATTGCAGATCCACGACCTAAAACCGCACACAGCTTCCTACATACTTACAGGTTTTCATAACACCGGATACCACTTACTCAAACTTTGTGCTGCAAAAGTTGTATATCTACTGGACTATTTATGTATGACAAACATGATTTCTGTAATATCGGCGAGAGCTTCATAGAAAACTTAGCCAAAGAACGAGCCTGTTGACGTATCTACATGGCTATCGACACAGTCTGTGACATTGGACTCACTATTTCACAGACCTTTCGGTCTGATCTGCATTATAACTTTGAGATTGACGCATGCCTACATAATCTATGATTTATTGCTATAATCCTCGGTCATTCACAAACTT
Source organism: Opisthograptis luteolata (assembly GCA_931315375.2). NCBI lineage: Eukaryota > Metazoa > Arthropoda > Insecta > Lepidoptera > Geometridae > Opisthograptis > Opisthograptis luteolata. The sequence continues at coordinate 12,972,093 of OV928039.1, forward strand.
CTGGGAGGCCATTTGAAGTGTTCCAACGCAATCTGGTCTCGGCGTCGGAGTCGTGGTACTGTCAGATATCTCTGATGAATACGATCTATTTGAACACTTTGGGAAGGGACAAGCGGTTGGATTACCTTTAGGAACTTCCGTCGTTGTGTTTAATAGTATTGAGGGTTAGGTTCTATTGCAAATAGCGGCGGAGACGGTGTGATATTTATCTACTTGCAACTACGAGTACCTTATCCATATTTCTAACTTCTATCTTAGAGTTATTTTTGTTAAAAACTGTTTCCCTTACCAAATTTTCAAAGAAGCTAAGATCTGCTCACGGGTAGATTTACTTTCGCATTTATAACATTAGCGTAGATTTAACATGAGTAGACACGTGGTAATGAATTCATATTTATCCCTACTTCCCTACTTTCCTACTGACATCCTACCAATATTATAAACGCGAAAGTTTGTGAGTATGTGATTTGAGTAAAATTTGGAATGGAGATAGCTTATACCCTGGATTAACACATAGGCTACTTTTTATCCCAGAAAAAGATTCCTGCGGGATAACGGGAAGATGCGGGGTGCAGTTAGTGTATAATTAAATGCGAAAGTAACTCTGTTAGTCTCGCTTTCACGCCTAAACTACTGAACCGTTTTAAATGAAATTTTGTACGGAGATAGTTTGAACCTCGAGGAAGGTTCATAGGATACTTTTTATCGCGATAAACTGTAGCCCATGCGGGTGAAACCACGGATAATAGCTAGTCTAAATATATATTTCTCAAAGGTGACTCACATAGTGATCTATCAACGCACAGTCCAAACCTCTGGACGGATCGGGCTGAAATTTGGCATGCAGGTAGATGTTATGACGTAGGCATCCGCTAAGAAAGGATTTTGATTAATTCTACCTCCAGGGGGATAAAATAGGGGATGAAAGTTTGTATGAAACTTTGTCAATTTTACACCGATCGGGCTGAGACTTTGCATGCATAAAGCTGTAGCCCACGCGGGTGAAACCGCGGGGAACAGCTAGTATGTATATAAATGCACAACCTAATGATAATAATCCTATAATTATGTAATTTTAAATGCGACATCAGGCTTTGCTGGTAATATAAATTATTTATTTATTTACAATGTCGAAATAACGAGGCAATCACTGAACAATTTGTATCTTTGAGATGTGAGACCATTATACAGACGATTTCAAATGTTGCTACGTTTACTACCCACATTCATTATTAATGAGTATATAATTATGTATACCTATAAATACTAACCATATAGCATAGCAACCCGCCCTGACTTCGCATGCGTAGGCAAATAATTTTACTTTTTTTATATCGGTAGGTAGTTAGGTACACTGAGAAAAAAGACCTTCCGAAATACCGTTTTCCTTCTAAGTCAAAAGGGAGGGAATTGTGATTCAGAAGGAAAACTAAAACAAAATAAGGAAGGAAACGGTCTTGGAAGGTAAAGACTCAGAAGGAAAGTCAGATTTTTTTTCTCAGTGTAGGTACTAGCTGCCGTTTTAACCTCGTGGATTAATAGGCTTTATCGCGATAAAAAGTACATTATGTCCTTCCCCAGGATAGAAACTATATCCACAATAAATTTCATCAGGATCGGTTCAGCGGGGAAAGAAAACAAACAGAGGTACTTAAACATTTTATATTAGTGTGGATTTTTTCGAGATAAAAAGCAGCCTGTGTTTATCTCTATGGTTTGCATTATTTTCGTGCAATATTTTTTCAAAACTGGTCTAGCAGTCTAGATGAAAGAATTTAGGACAAAACGAACTAACAATAGCTTTTTATTTTATATAAATAATTACACTGACTGCGTTCCGTGGTTTTGCCTTTTTAACCGACGACCGTTCTTGACGACGTATTTGCCTTTTACAAATTCGACCGTACTATATGCTTTTTTATGTTTGTTTGCGGATAACTTCGTCGTTTATGAACCGATTTTGATAATAATTTTTTTGTTGGAAAGGAGATATCCCAAGTGTTGTACCATGATAAGGAAACCAGGATCTGATGATGGTATCCCAGAGAAATCGAGGGGGAAGAGAAGTTAGTTATTTTTTTAAAACACTTTTTGTTAAAAATTATACCTGTTCACACATCGGCTCATACACTATATACAATATGCAAAAAATAACATCAATCCGTTGCTCGGTTACTGCATAAAATATGAACAAATCGACATACACGCTTTCTCATTTATATAGGTGTTAGGACAAATTAAGGGCCTGAAACTCTGAATATATTCAATCGGTAGATTCTTACAAACCGTTGAGCAATAACCTAATTAACGTGCGAAATGAAATTAACGCCAATCAATCATAATTACATTGAAATCGTCAAGAGAGCGTGAGTTTCGCCGCACAGATTTGCCAAAATTGCGTTAATTGGTGCCTACTAATCACCACTAATGAACACAAGTAGGTATGTTTAGAGACGTGTGTGCGGATCATTTGCTACCAAATGTCGATTCTGTATAACATAGGTAAATAATTATTTGATTAATTTTAAGGTACATCCATAATCTCGACGCTTTCAAATCATAAGCTCTGAATCTATTCAACAAAATAGCATTACAGCGTTTCTCAAAATAATAGGTACTTAATTTAAATATTACAGATAGCCCCCTATAACTAAAATAAATATGAAATAGGTGTGCTGTGCTTTGCGTATGTAGTGGTTATTTTTATATTTTACTCAAATCTTAGTAAATTCATACTAAGTATGTATCGGTGTGTTCCGGCAGTTCCAGTTGAGAGCCAGTTCCCAATCCAGGTGTAGCGTGCCGCTACCTTCAACCACGTAGTCATTTCAGGTGAATTATGGTCATACGCTACCCTTTAACAAAAATATCCATACTAACAATGTAAATGCGAAAGTAACTCTGTCTGCCTGCCTGTCTGTCTGACTCTCTCGCTTTCACGTCTAAACTAATGATCCGATTCAAATGAAATTTGGTAGGGTGATAGATTGAACCCTGAGGAAGAACATAGGATAATTTTTATCCCGATAAACCACTGGGAACGAACAAAGGTACACTCAAAACATTTTTCTTTGACACAGAATACACAATAGCACAGTAGAAGAAATACATCTTCATACAAAGTCTTAAAAGAGAATACAACACTGAATTATTTTTCACCGGTTGTTTTTTGGCAAGAACTCTGTCTGCAGCAAGTATATTACTGTACCTAGAGTTGTTTCAACAAACATAAAACATAAACTTTCCAGACGGAAAACACCAATTTTAACTGATCTATCTCAACCCGAGTAAATTGTGAGACGAAAAAATCTAATAGAAAAGTTGCAACAAAGATGAACCCACGGTGAACCGGCACCATCTCTCTACGACAGTACTTATTGTCTAGCTTCCAACAAATACACTACTGATTCCTTTTCTCAAGAATATAGCTCGACTACGTTGATAAATGTATTAAATACTAGCTGTTCCCCGCGGTTTCGACCGCGTGAGCTACAGTTTATCGCGATTAAAAGTATCCTATGTTTCTCTCCTGTATCTATGTTCTTCCTCAGGATTCAAACTATCTCCGTTCCAAGTTTCATTTAAATCGGTTCAGTAGTTTAAGCGTGAAAGAGTAACAGACAGACAGAGTTACTTTCGCATTTATAATAAGTAAGTAAATAAGTAAGGGATTGAGAGCCAGTTCTCAATCCTGGTAGTCTGGCGTCCCGTTGGATCTCATAGTGTTTTCATCAGGTGACTTGTAGCCTCAGTGGTGGATTTAGCAGCAGGCTGAGTAGGCTGGAGCCTAGGGCGGCAGATTTTAGGGGCGGCAAACTAAGTGTCAATTTAAAAAAATGTTGTAATGATATTTAAAAGAGTCGCACCTACATATGTATTTAAATATTATTATGTGCACACAAACAATTAAACATTGTTCACTACTTGAATTTTCTTCAATTTTTGTCTGATGCATAAAAAAATGACACATTTAAAAAGGAAAGGCAGAGGCCGTAGAGGTTATAGAGGCAAAATTTGAATACTTAGCCTACTGGCGGCAAATGTGTAAATCCACCACTGTGTAGCCTAACATAATCATGCGACCGTTTAGCAGTGAAACTCTCATGGACCGCAAATTGCCTTTTTAATGTCATAGAGTGGTAAACAAGTAGACGACTACCAAGCGGTCCCCGTCGCCTCCGAAATTTTTCTACCGCCGATGCGTTCTCAACCCAAAAACGCTATACTAACGCTGTTGAATTTCTGAAGAAATAAACAAACAAATTTCACAATGTTTTTGAGCTTTCAAAAGTCATTGTCCTTTCCATTACTTTTTAAGCTATTAGTAAGTTCAAGCTATACTGCAACCCAGGGGTGTGTTTAACGGATTGTCGACGCCTCGTTTGCCGGGGATCGGTATCGGTGATTGCAGATTGTAGCAATCTTGCTGCTCTGATTGAGACTGCGGGCTGAAATAATAGCATGGACAGGCCTTGATGGAGCGAATGGTATCCCTGTTCTATGCTTTATAAGTTTGTGCTCCACTGGTTATTCTTCTATCACAACTGGTTGCCATGAAAGACTAGAAAAACCTTATAGACAGCTGTACCCCTAGTACAGGTTTTGATGGTTTACAAAAACTATAAAAGTTTTCGTTTCCATCCATACATATGTTTTTCAGCGAATCTTACCGAGACTTGGTGGAACTGAAATCGTTAATACGGGTTATTTTAAATCGTTATAATCATATTCCAACAATGTTATTGAGTTACTTTTTGAATTTAAGCAGATCCAGTTGCCACTTTGACAAGTCGGTGGTGGTAGACGTCGACGTTTACCAAAACTTTTTTTTTTGTTTTGTTATGGCGTCACACGATTAGTGTATTTGCCAGTGTCAAGTGTAAAATATTTCAAATCATTTTTAAAACTTGTACTAGGGGTACTGGTTGAGAAATACAGTTGTGATGGCGGCCGGAAGTAGTGGCTAACTACGACCATATATATTTTTTTAATAATAAAATTTTTACACTACAAGTCGAGGCCGGTACTGTTGACAACACATTTTCATTTTAGATACTCAGGTAATCCGCGTTTGAATATAATTTTATTGTACTATGAGCTAATTAAAAACTATACAACGATGATTAATTTAAAACAGAACATTCATTCCAAAAAAAGGAAAGTTCCATTTCCAAATTTTAAATAAGTTGGCACGCCCGCTGAAGGAATGCGTTCTAATTTCAAATAATAGTAATTTGTAATTCTTAGTATCGTTGCACATAAGATATGCATAAGTGGTCTATTCAGATAAATGATTTATAATGATGACCGATTTAGCAAATTATTTAAACTGTGGGCATTTCAGTGTAATGTTTACATAAGATTTCATAGCTAAATTTGGTCCTTATACTTTTAGGATCAATTACACAAACAATTACTGCGCGCGATTACATAAATAATATTGAAAGGTTCGATTCCCGGTTAAATATGAGATATTTAAAAAAAGTTTGAATGCCATTATTATTAAATCTAAAATCGAAGCCATGGTTCCTAAGAACGGATTTTGCTATCTCTCATAGTTTCTGACTTCTCCCTACTGACCCATTTGGATTGATCACCCTGTATAAGAGGTTGTGCACATTGGGATATATGGAAACATGAACATTTTACATAAAATTAAAAACCTGTCACGAAACCTATCAGTGTGTTCCGTTCCGGTAGCTTTATTTGAGAGCCAGTTCCCAGTCCAGGCGTGGCACCACCATCGACATCATTACTTCAGGTGACTTGTGGTCAAACGCTAACGTTAGGTAAAACAAAAGCTCTCAGTAAAATGACGCACTCATTTGCTCATCATAATCAGCCTATTACGTAAAACGTAACGCGGATTAGCCCTTTTTTGTTTCTTATTTGGTCTGTGTAGGCTTCAATAATTAGATTTCCCATTTTGTTTACCAAACAACAGCTCATTTCCCGTCGTCTATTCTAGACCGGGCGCATTGTAGAGCATTAATAAACAAGCCAGGCCCGCATTCAGAGCACGTTCGCCTAGATCAAACGCCGTGATTCCGGACGGACCAACGCGACGCGTTCGTTATTGCTGTCACTGAGTACATCACTGGCAATGGACTAAGAGTTTTCCGTATAAAATAGTGACTTTGCTTTTTACTATGTATTTAAGAATATTATATAGGACATGAAATAGAAAGTGTATAAGTATATTGAAGTACATTAGTTTCAATTTATATACATCGCGTTTTCACCCGCTTCTTCCGGTAATCCCGCAGGAACCTTATTCCGGTATAAAGTAGCCTATGTGTAGGGTATAAGTTATCTCCATTCCAAATTTCATCCAGATCTGTTCAGCCGTTTCAGCATGAAGAAGTAACAAACATAAACACTCACTCACTCACAAACTTTATTATATATAATACTAGCTGCACCCCGCGGTTTCACCCGCGTACACTTTAACAGGGCCCATATCACCTAGGGGTACTTATAAAAAAAATATTACCTACGACCTACTCCCAGACCTACCAAATATACTCGTAGCTATCGGTCAAGCTTTTTCGAAGGAGTTCGTTATCAAACACTGTGGACACGAGATTTTTACATTTTATATTAGAATTAGTGTGATTGTATGATTGTATGTAATGTGTATCGTATGTAGTTTTTGTTACAAACAAAATATTATATACTAACTGTTCCCCGCGGTTTCACCCGCGTGAACTACAAAAGGATCCTATGACCTTTCCCGGGGTTCAAACTTCTAAAAAACAAAATTAGCCTAAGTTACTCCTTATAACATTAGCTATCTGCGAGTAAAACTTCCGTCAAAATCGGTCCAGACGTTTCAGAGAGTAGCCGGAACAAACAGACAGACAGACGAAAAATAAAAAAGTTGTTTTTTTTTAAATATAAGTACCGTATACTTTAACATGCATTTAAGTATACGGTACTTATGCAGGTATGTAATTTGAAATTACAAACAAACAGTTCAGTTTTATTTATTTCTACGTATAGATTTGTCTATCTATGTAAGGAAATGATTACCTACTTACATAACTATAATTTCCTTAATTTGAATTTACGCGCGCTCATTCGAACATGAATGATTAGCAGAATGACACTGACAGTTCTGCGCACGTCATTGTTTGATTTTGAAGGTTCTAAGAAGAAAACGGAAGATAAAATAATTAAAATACGTGAAGGCTAATAAATATAAAGTAGACGATATTCGTGAAATTAAAAGCTTTGAATGTTGTTTCTTTAATTACAGGTAAAGTAATATTGTGTAGAATAGTAAGTACTTACTTAATAAACAATCTTTTGTGAAATAATAAAAACTTTAATTACAGAAACGCAGTTGAGTTTATTTACGGAAATCGAACCTTTAAGGTATCTTATATCTATAAAAAAGCTTTTCAGACAAACAGTCCTGTTAAAATTTAAACTGGTGGTGCCCCTGCGAGCGGGGCACGGGCGCAGTATTTCCGGTAGTGTTGTGACGTCAGCAGCCAGATGTGGCGCCACTTCCGCTCCGACCCTCAGTTTTACTTTAGGGAAACGTGGGGTAGCGGCGGTTTTCCTATTTGGTGAAATGTCTGTGTGGAATTTTGCTTAGGATTTTTTTTATTGAAAGTATCTCGTATTAGGTTTAAACTGTTATTTCAGAAGAGGCTATCAGAATAATTGACCTTAAAATTTAGCAGGTCGAGAACCAAAATAATCAAAGTATGTATATATCGTTGTCTAGTACCTACCTACCCATTACACAAGTTTCGAGCTTAATTTAGGGCTAGCTCAATTTGTGTGCAATAGTCCCTCGATATTTAATTTAATTTAATCACTACATACACGGAGAAAAAAGACCTTCCGAAATACCGTTTTCCCTCTGAGTCAAAAGGGAAGGACTTGTGATTCAGAAGGAAAACTAAGGTAAAATAAGGAAGGAATCGGTCTTGGAAGGTAAGACTCAGAAGGAAAGTCAGATTTTTTTTCTCAGTGTAGTATAAAACTAAGTCGCTTCCCGCTGTCTGTCCCTGTGTATGCTTGGATCTTTAAAACTATGCAACGGATTTTAATGCAGTTTTCAGCAATAGGTAGAGTGATTCAAGAGGAAGGTTTATATGTATAATGAATACACACGGAACAGCCAAAACATTGCAAAGATTTGTAAAATACTGCCCCATATTAGTATCTAGAAATCTACATTGCACACGTGCGAAGAATAGTTTGTATTAAAAAAGAAAGTTAAATTCTGTAGATATGTTGGTAAGCGCATCACTTGAGAACGTACGAATTGATTTAGCTACACTCACCCACTCGCTCATAGAGGTGGGCGTTTAAACGAAAAGCGGTTTAAAAATAAAAATAAGCGCATAAGCGGGCTTATGAAAATAAGCGGACTCCGTTTAATCGTTTACGGCTTTTTTTCTGAAGTCCAAACAAATACAAACCTTATTCCAATACGTATACAACTCAAAATTGTCACTTTTCAAAATAAGCGCTTAAGCGTCCGTTTAAACGTTAATGGCTTTTTTCCAAAGTCCAAACAAAATAATGCAAACCTTATTTTAATACACATACAACTCAAAATCGCCGCTCTTCAAAATAAGCGTTTAAGACTCGCTCATCAGTCTTCAACCACCTCGTCACTTAACATCAGGTGACTTAATATCTAAATCCATGTGACTACCTCAAAATTTGTAATAAAAAAATGTTTTCCGATTAAGGTTTAAAAGAATAGAACAATCGGAAAAGTTAGCCAGTAATTGAATAATTCAGTAAAAACTCAAAGTGATTTTTTCAATGGATGTTTTGCTTGAAGTCAATGCATCTCATATGTAACTTATACTATTTTTACATGAACTATAGCAAATTATACTGCCCGTTAGTAATTTCATTGTGGCTATTTTTAAATCCCGCATTTTGTCTTTTTGCACTAAACAAACGAGCATCCTTTGAACTCAAATATGCGCAAACGATAACCTACATAAATTATCTCGACCAAGAATTCCAAACAAGTTCCGCAAAAATTCCGATTCCCGGAGTATGTTGAGAGTTCCGGTTGATCCCGGGATTATTTAAATCTGTAAATTATCATTTTATCCCCTCGATAATATTTTTCACAAATTTATTTCAACCCCTAGCACGTGACTTTACGAAATTAAACTTAATCGGTCTTTAAGGTTTAGTATCGATTCGAATAGAATTTTTGGGTGATTTCGCGGCGTTTAGCTGAGAAACTTTGTGATAGTGACCTATTTTTATAGGGACTCTTTAGATATTGTTTTATAATACAATTCCAAGAAATATTTTTATTTTCAGCTTTGTGTTGCTCTGATGGCTCAGTGGAAGTGACATCGGTTTGGTCGTGGGTGCGAATCCTGCAATGAGCTTGAACAGAAAACACTCCAAGTGTAGCGTAGCACTAACATCAACCACATCGTCACTTAGCATGAGGAAGCTTGTACACTGTAAGGAGTAAAATAAAAAAGGAAAAAACGGAAACTGCACTTTATCGACCAAATACCTACTTCGCTTTCGCCAAACCAAACCACACCGGAAGTTAGTACGTCACGCGTCTTTCAGTTTTTCCACTACTTGGTAACAGGCAATGATGAAAGAAAGGTACCTAATAATGGCACTTTTTACTACCGTGCTTCGGAAGACCTAATTATTTCGTGTTCATGCATATAATTAATTTTATGTAAAAATTTCACGGAAATCTATTACCTAGTTATGCGAAACCTATTACCTACTCGTAGTTATAATACTTACAGTGTCTGTAAACAAAGTGAAGATTTAATTTTATGTGTGGTCACGGCCAATGAATTTTAATGTAAAGCTGCATCGACGCTGCCCGAACAAATCCATGTTATTGCAAGTTGTTTGCATAAACTAGAGAATTAATTTCCCACGTTTCATTTTATGCAATTTTTATTCACCTTGCCGTTTCACCAGTTTGCAGATTCCCACCAGATGTTTATCGAAACAAATAACTTGTTGTCATTCCGGGATGGTATGAATTTCCAAAATCAGATCATAGTTTTCGGTGAAGGAAAACATCGTGATGAAACCATAGCTTTTTTTTTGTTTGTTTTGTTATGGCGTCACACGATTAGTGTATTTGCCAGTGTCAAGTATAAAATATTTCAAACTCAGAGAGTTGAATCAAGTTTAAATGATGATGATGATGATGATGATGATGATGAGATGAAGGGATGAGGATAGTGTTTAAGTAAAGTAGTGGCGCTTTACTTAAACTTTACACGGACTTTTTTGGAGCTTCTCGAAAAGTCACTTTTACAACTTTAATTCAATTTCCCACACTCGTACACATTAACGAACACATAATGGTTAATAATCCACCAATATTACACATTATCACTCGAAGAAACACAAGTTTTGGAAATAAAAACAAAATCTTCATGTTGACAATTCAATTGCCGCCAAAAAAGTCCAATAATTGGATTTTCTAGTACTCGCCTGAGTAGCTACCAACCTCAAGATATAGAAACTTATTTAAAGTTCTAGTTTTCTCCCCTAAATTTAACATCAATAATGTTGGATTCGTTTTTGTGTCTCTGATTCTTTGGTGTTCATCTTGCTTACTCATTTGAGAGAAAGTTTCCAGTCCAGGTGTAGCGAGGCGCACCCTTTGACCTCATATGTCCTGCTGTAAGAACTAAAAGTGATTTTATTTAAAAACCTACAATCTATAATTAATTATAAAAAATAAAAAATATTTTTTTAACATTAACTCCTCTAAGTGGCGTTTTGACAGAAAATATCGTCAGCATAATATTCATTGAATTTTATTACTTCATATTTCGACGTCTGATCACCATTTAGTCTAATTGGAAGCGACCTAGATATTTGTAAAACGCTGTTCATAAAAACAGTTCGTTGAAGGAAATAATGCGTCTTCACTGTATTTTAAACATTTTAAACACGGAAGTAGAGGTTTTTATGCCAATTTGTGGGTTTTTTTTGTTAGTGAAGCACTTTATAAATAAAAACAAACTTGAGGAAGTACATCAAACCTCCATTGTGATATACCTCCTCCGACCAGCAATGTGTGTATTGGCATTAAAACGAATATAGCAGCTCACAGCTCCCAGGTGGCGCTGCGCGCAAATTGAAGATTGCAGCGTCCGCTGTTTACCATTACATCCACGCTCTCATTACCTATTCTAACCTGTATTTTGAATACATACGAGGTATTATTACTGTCAAAAGATTTTATTTATTGCAAAATAAAAGTTAATAGGTATTGCTACAGAAAAGACAATTAGTATCCACCAATTTTTTATTCAGTTCCTAACCTAACCTAAGGAAGGATTTTCCCAGCAGTGGACCAATAATAATATGAGTTAAATAATAATAATTTACGTATAATTTAATTTACATTTCAAGTCACAGACTCTACACTAACCTTTATATTACAGGCCTCATTAAAATTATCCACAGTTATCTTACTTAATACAAAATATACAACAACTAATAAACTAACCTATAATTACCAAAAACTCAATCATCATCATCATCAGCCGGAAGAAGTCCACTGCTGAACATAGGCCTCCCCCTTTGAACGCCACCATGAACAGCTATTAGCCATTTGCATCCATCGGCTCCCCGCAACTCTTACAATGTCTCCGGTCCACCTAGGAACGTCTTCCGCTTCAAAACACAATTATCAAATAGGGTCGGTCGCAGCTCGTGATGCGCAAATTTCATGTAAACAACTAAGTTGGTCGCAACTCGTGACTTTAAAAAAAATACGTTTAAATTTATATGGCGTTTCTTCTTCTCTCGCTACCCTGATCAATAGATTCCTTGGACATGGCAATGTTATCTATTCCCCTTTTTTTGGATGGTGATTTACGCTCAAAGGCCTCCGCCTGGTCTACTGTGTCAGGGAGGTCGTTCCCCGCCGTGTCAGGAACCAGGAACGCTAACAGACCAGCTATGATGGCTGCTCCGCCAAAGACGATCGAGGTCAGACCAGGCCAGTAGACATTCTGGAAGTGTCAAAGAGAGATTAAGAATTTGTCGCCTACCACTTTTCGGTTCTGACAGAAGAGCCAGTTCCCAGTCCTCGTATAGCTAGTATTCAAACGTATAAAAATTTATGGTAATTGTTGACGATCAAAGGCTTTTATGTGGTTGAAGAGTGGAACTTTCTACTTATACCATCTACAGTTTCAATCCAAGAAAGTCATGGTAATTTCTATACCACCACCATAAACGTTACATCAATATCATCAGTTGATTTTAATTTTACTGATATACATCCTCTCTAACAATGAACTTCCAAGCTTGATCTTAGGCTTTTCCACATAGTAGCAGTCAGCTTTTTGGTCCAGATCATGGTAGCAGCCAACTCATCAAGTCGAAGTTTGTCTTGGGTAAGTCACATGCATGATTTCCTTTGGCTACATGTTCGTCTACTATGTGGGTTTGTGACTTATTCTTTGTCACTTCAACATACACAGTTTGTCAGCACTTACATTATACCGAAATGATTCTAAAATGGAACAGAAAACTAAAAACCAGCAGCTTTATCTTACCAATAAAGGCGTTTGAGGAGCAATAATACTCCCAATCCTTCCAATGGAGGAGCAGAGAGCATGCAAAGAGTTCCTGGTGTAGGTTGGGAACAGTTCCGATGTGTAGATATATGTGATGTTGAAGTATAGCATGGAGAACAGCTTGCTGGCCATGTAGGCAACCACGGATAGCCAGGGGAATTCTAGAAGAAAGAAACAAACTTTGTAATTTTTTAAAGTTGGGTCGAATTTGCACGTAATTTCTTGTTGAAATATCTAAACTGTGATAATGCTGATAAAGTCGGCTCTAGTGTCTTCTTAGCGTGCCGCATATCATATAATTCAATATCGGTAATCAGTCTCAATGTTATCAGTTATCAATAACCTTGTCAGATCACTTCAATTCAGATATAAACTTTAAAATCTATAAACAAAGGGATAAATTAACATAAAGCATAAGTACGCGTTATGGATTGTGGACCTCGTCTTTGTTAGTTTCTTATAAAAAATAAGGGACCTAATATTAATTGCATAGGCAAAAAAGGTGGACTACATTTAATATTAAAGCACAAAACTTACCCAGCGGTAAAAACGGTTGCACGAAACAGAAGGCAGCCCCAGCGAGGAACGACAAAATCAGCGGATTCCGCCGCTTGAACTTGGCCAAGATATAGATTAATATGAAACTTCCTGGCAGCTCTATTATAGAAACCAGAGCGAAGTTCACGTACTTGTTCCCTTGAATTGAAACTATATTCACGAATGTGCCAAAGTTTACAAACGTCGATGCGATCCACCAAACGATGCATATAGCGCATCGTTTCAACAGTGTTTTGGAAGTAAACGTCATCTTGAGTAGGGTCGCGAACTTGATTTTGATATCGTTTTCTCCGCAAGGAAGTTTGTCAAGCATATCTTTGTCCAGTTTGACCTTATTCTCCTTCGCGATCTTCTCTAGTATTGCAACTGCTTTCTCTTTCTGTCCTCGAATGAGCAGCCACCGTGGACTCTCGTCTATGAGGTATATATATGAGAAGAACAGGAATGCTGGAGTGTAGACGACTCTGAGTAAAGTCCTCCAGTAAGGGACGCCCCATGCTACGAAGGCCAGGAGAACGTTGCCGATGATGAAGCCAATAGTTGAAAGCCCGTAGTACATAGCTCGTTTCTTTGCGGCTACTATTTCAATGTCTGTAAAAAGAGAGAGTGTTTTGTCTACCACTCCAACAAGCAGGTTATATAAAACTAACCCCACCGTGGTTACACACGCAATCTTCTTAGCCTATGTGTTAATCCAAGGTACAAACTATATTTATGTATTCCAAATTCACTCATATCCGTTGTACCGTTTCAGCGTGAAGAAGTAACAAACATAAGTACACACTCACACACACACTCTTGCATTTATGTGAGGTGCATTAGTGTGAAGTGTGACGATATATCTTTTGCATGTTATCTCTTAATCGATTGTGGTTTTGAATTCTTAACGGATGTGGAGTTTAATAACCCCGTAACTTACTGAACGTTTAAAAAATACAAAAGTTGGGTTTACTTTCATAACAAGAAACCTCGACGTATTCAACGTAGTAAGAAACCGCAGTGTTTTCAAATAAAAAGCGTAAACTTTAAACAAAATTGAATCAGGGCTGCAGTATTGTCAACTTTAACCACACCACTTTTTTACACATGAACTTTGAAGCGATTTGGTATCAGAATGACTAGCCAGGCGCGCAGGCGAAAATACCCTAATACCAAGCAAGGTTTTACTACGATGTTTTCCTTCACCTTAAGCACAAGCTCATGATAAATTTAGTCATCATCATAATCATCACCATTCTACTACTACCATCCAACTACCAGCCACTAGGCGCAAGTCGTCGCCCCACCTAGTCGCGGTCTAAATTCAAGAACACGTCTAGTCTTCTACACAACGGTTACCGATTAGAAACGATTTATAATAAGACTAAGAATAAGAATCATTTATTTGCAACAAATTATACAAAAATACAAAACAAAACAAAATCCGTTATGTAATAAGTACAAAAGATGTATTGTTGCAAACCGGCCTTAACTCAGCTAATAATTGTGTGTCACTGCAATTGCACTTACTCAAGACATACATAGGCGAGCATGTATCACCGATGGCAGCTTCCAGGAATTCCAGCGCGATGTACACCCAGTAGGAGTGGGTGAAACTCTTGGCCAGCCCGAAGGCACCTCCCAGCACACCCGTGAGAATGGCAGTCTTCTTTCTTCCTATCCTTTTCAAAAACATATACATTAATTAAGAATAATTTAATCAGTGGATGATCTCCAAACGAGGCACGTAATATGTAATCTATCTATTTCAGCGTCCTGACTTATTTACTGAGATACCACACTAGTTCTAAGGACATGAAATTTGGACCCACCAAGAAACTGGCAACCCGAAGTCTTCTACCAGCCCGCACTGAGCCAACGTGGTAGATAACGGCCCATACTCTCTCTCTCTCTCTGAGAGAAGGCCAGAGTCCCAGCAGTGGGAACGTAAAAGCTGATGATGATGAAGGAACTGGCCCGAGTGGACTATAGTTTGTCGCAATAAAAAGCATCTTGTGTTCGTTTCGGGATTCAGACCATCTCCATAAGATTCATTATGATCTGAACAGCGGTTTAGGCGTGAAGAGATAACAGAAAAACAAACAGACAGAGTTTACTTTCTTTTGTAGATACAATAATAAAAGTATGGATGAGCACCACTTTAAAATATTGGAATAGTATCATCATAACCTGGTTCCATCTATTTGGGGTCGGCGCAGCATGTATTCTTCTTCCACTCTCCCCTATCAGCCGTCGTCGCTTCATTAACTCCCCTTTCATTCATATCAACCCTTACACTATCCATCCATCTTTTTTTGGTCCTTCTCTTCCTTTTCATCCATCGACATTCATTCATTCATTTCATTCTATGATAAAACATTATTTCTACATCATCGTCGTTCTTCAGTCATTGTTTGCATGAAACAGCTCAAAACATAAGTCTCTGTAATCTAATTTAATGGCATCGTAAGAATTCCTACACTCTCAGTAAATAAATAGTCTTATCTGTCTCTCTACTTTACCGTCTGAGAACTATCTCAAACGGGATTTAATATTAACAACTGACAGACTAGACTCATTTGAAACTTTAATAGAACCCATTCCAAATATTGCTCAATTTGTTTTTTTAGCTTTCCTTTCTTTCTGGATGCTTTTGACCACAATAATGATGTGAATGTGGACTGGAACTGGCTCTCAAGTGAGACCGTCAGAAGATATCAACAGGTGGTAGTGTAGCTAGACACATGAGGAGTAAAAGAAATGCTGTGGTTTCATCCCAAAAATTATAAAAATAGACTGTCACATAATTTTTTTTAATTCTGTTTACTCACCAAACTTAGATCTATGGTTTTAAGCTTATTGTTAATAATGCTTTCTTTAATGAACCATAGTAGAAATGTATTATTGTTTTAAATGTATGGTTTATTTTTATTAAGATTTCTATTGTCTTTGAACATTTAGCATAAATACCTTGCTATATGTGAAAACTGATAAAGGCCAACTGTACTCAATTTAAGTATTCTAACTTTGTTAATTAAGGCTGTTTGTTTTCCAGAAGAGTAAAATAAAATAAATCACCATACAGAGCTCTAACATCACTTTAGACATTTTTTCATTAGAAATTTTTTAAAACCTTAATCGGTTCCTAGCAATGGCTGCTAGCCAATACTACAGATAATTAGCAGTTTACCTGTCCGACAGTGGTCCCACGAAGAGCAAGCCTAACATGTAGCCGAAACTGTGGATGGTGCCCATAAACGTCCGCTTCCATTCTTGACACGCCAACTGAAACTAATCACTAAAACAATCAATTAGGCGCTGTGTTGCCATAAAAATAAAAAAGTTGCACTGTGAGCTATGGAGACTGCGATGCGATGCTTAAAGTTTATATGCGTGATAAAATTCAAAACGAGCAAGTTCACGGAAGAAGCAAAATTACCGAGGCAGTGGGCAAGTCACATCGCTCGACGAACTGATATCCGATGCGGAAATGTTCTCAAGTGGCGACCACAAACCAGAAGACGTTCTGTAGGTAGGCCCATTACTAGGTAGACCGACGACATCGCAAGAGTCGCGAGTAGCTGATTTATGCAAATGGCTAGGACCGTTCATTGCAGCATTCAAAGGAAAGGTCTAGATGTTCGTGTGTGCGTTGTTTTAGGCTTATGATATACCTACGAATATATGGCGAAACTATCCTTCTAGTTGCACCACGAATTTATATTTTTGTCGCTATGTTTTTCTATGACAGCTACCGTTTCACAATCACCGAATTATCCTCGCTTCAAAATCTACCAAATAATCCAACATTTCCTCGTCGGTTTTGTTGTCGAAGCCGTGAAATCAGATGCAGATGGATATACAATAAGCTATTTCCATATTTCACTTTGAATTATTTCTAAAGTATATTCAATGACAATAAGACGTACCATAAGTTACTTACTTCTGCTACAAAACTGTCTGGATTTTCGTAGATCCATTGTGAGCACCTCGTAGAGTTCACCATACAAGTGTCGTTTCCGAAGCCTTCATCCAGACACCTGGAACGAATTTTCTTAAATAACTACAATAACCGATGAGGAAGAAAGGTACCCCCCCCCCCCTAGTGGGGGGACGACATTGTAACAGTCGCAGGGAATCGATGGATTCAAATGGCTAATAGCCGTTCATGGTGGCGTTCAAAGGGGGAGGCCTATGTTCAGCAGTGGACTTCTTCCGGCTGATGATGATGATGATGAAGTACACTAATAATAATTTAAATGTATAACAAAGTCGGGTTAATTACACCATTTGTAATAAGAGTTCTTAAGAAGCTTAAGCGTTGGCAACGCCCCTAGTGTTGCAAATATCCATCGGCGACGGGGATCGCTTCTCACCAGTCATCTGCTTGTTTGCCACACTCTATTACCTACTTTAAAAATATGAATAGACCGACCGACCGGTATGTTAAATTTGTTTCAGTTCCGAATAGCAGAATAAGTATTAATCTTCGGAAAAATTCAGGAAATCGTTTCGAGCATCGAACTCGTCATCACTCTAAGTGAAATTGTGGCTAAATACTATCTTGCTAGCATTGGTTACAGAAA
Organism: Opisthograptis luteolata; assembly: GCA_931315375.2. NCBI lineage: Eukaryota > Metazoa > Arthropoda > Insecta > Lepidoptera > Geometridae > Opisthograptis > Opisthograptis luteolata. The sequence continues at coordinate 12,989,791 of OV928039.1, forward strand.
ATCGAAAACATTATGTGTGAAAATCATTCCCTTACGCTATAACTTAGCGACATAAAAGGTTTTGATTATAGCGCCGTCGAATTTCAAAGGCAAAGCCAAGTTGATCGCCGTTCAATAGCCCATCAAATGAGACAATTTAAGAGCAAATTTACTTTAAAGTGTCTCAATTTTTCAGTCACTGTGTTGCTACCGTTACTCACCGTCACACAGGAAGTCTCATATTAGGGCTAAACTGTATTTTTATGGCTTCTCCGTCCTTCACACCCTGATGTTGTGAAAGATAGGCTAAAGGTGAAGATCCACTAAGAACTAGGTTTGTAGCTATAAATGTAAGAATAAAGCGTTTAACTGAGGGCAAATTTGTCATCCATCGAGCCGTGACAACCGAAGAGTTGTTCATTTGCATCGAGTGTTCATTGGCATTTTTTGGACCTCGATTATGTAAAACCCAACGAGCGAATAATGAAAACAAGGTGGGATATTAACAAATGTTTTCATTATCACTGAGATGTGTCAGTTTGAAGTGTAAAAGTGTTATATGAAGATGTTATAAATTCCCAGAATTTAAAATATGCTTGTTAAAGAAAGTGAAAAAAAAAACACCGTGAGGAAACCGGCATGTCCAAGAACCACGACATTCAAGGGATGTGACATCTATCAACCAAAACTGAACCAGCAGCGTAGTAAATTACGGTCCATACTCTCTCTGAGAGAAGGCCAGAGTCCCAGCAGTGGGAGCGTAATAGGCTGACGGTGTTGATGATGATAACACCAGATTCGCAGGTCACAGCAGCGAGAACAGCTGATGATAATATCAATTCAATTCAATTTTCAATTCATTTATTCACCATAATAACATGTTTCGTTATTCTAGGCAAGTCAGTTGTACAATATTTACTTAATGATATTCGAATTAAATAATAATTATAGGTAAGTAAACATTCTCATTAGTCGTCATAAAAATAATAATAATAATAAATGAACATTACATTAATAAAATTAATTGAACATTACATGCACAAAATAAAGTTATCGATTTACTACTGTTGGTCCTCAAACAAAAATGAACCCTCACCCAAACGGATCGTCATAAATTCATTCAACGAGTAGAACGGATTCATTTCAAAGAATGACTTTATTTTTCTCTTAAAAATATTTAAACTTAATTCTGCTATTGACGAAGGCAATTTGTTGTACATTACTATCTTGTTATATATTCCCTGTTTTTGAACCTTAACTAGTCTAGTTTTCGGTTGATAAAGTTTATCATTGTTTCTTAAATTGCGATTATGTGTATCCATATTTTTTGCCATATTTATTTTGTCACTATGGATCTCTATTAGGCTTTTATAATTGTACTTCGCGCCGAGACCTCGAGATTAGTACCTGTAGTTAATAGTTATATACACATGTAGTATCGCGTAGTTCTCACCACTCTTGCACTTAGTTGAGATTTTTTTTTTTTTTTTTTTGTGGGTACCTATATTTTTCCCATTTCTACTTCGAGTTGGCCGTCGCTGGTCATTCGCATTTAAGTGCTCGACCACTCCAGACGTAAAAGACTCAGTTTCTCGCAATATATAAAATATGCCGAAACGGAAGAGGTCTCGCGAAGAAGAAATTGAACGTTACAAAAACAAAATTAAAAAGCTTCAACAAAAAATTTGCCGTGAACGACAAAGTGAGGAATCTGATCCAGCTGAAGTGGTGTTGTCCGAGGACAACTTAGACGCAGGTATTTGCCTAAAATATATGATTCGTTTTACAAACCCTTGTAAGTTTCAAAGTGAGTACCTACGTATTTACGTAGCACCATGTTACGCAACCGGGACAGTCACTGGGGCTGTCCCAACGCATTGAATATGGTTGGCGTCTCTTCCGCTGGGGATTATGACCTAACCTTAACAACTTATGTTTATTACTTACTTATAAACTTGTTTGATACCTTTTCATTCCATATGGCTAAAAAATAATATTACTGATTCAATTGCTTGCCTATCTAAATCTACTGTCATACCCACAACTCTCAATCTTTGTTGTATTCACAACATCATATTAAATTATCATATCTATGATAATTTACAGATACGCCTGCGTTACGACCAGATGACTGGTTATTGGAATGGCCAGAGGGTCAAGTCGCTGATGATTGTTCTAAGCAAAATTCACCTGAGCCTCAACCAGGCCCTAGTACCTCGGCAGAAGTGCCTCCCGAAGAGCATACTACTAGTAATGATACCACCGACTTAGATACCGAGATTCTAGAAATCCTGGGTGACGACCCATCTTGTACGGAAAAACTTGGACCAGAAATACGCAGTGAACTTGCGAACCGCTTATTACACATAGCTAAAGAAGGGCTCAGTAGAGATACGCGTAAGGATTTAATTTCAAAATACGTGCTACCTGCAAACTGTGTTCAAGTTGATGCTCCTAAGATCAACCCTGAAATTAAAGCGGCCATCGTGGACACCGCCGTTAAACGCGACAAGGGAATTGAAAACAAGCAAAAGCAATTAAGCAGTGCGATTGCATGTTTATGCGAAATTATAAACGCACAAATAATTGCGAAAAATAAAAATAACGATATGTTACAAAAACTAATGGATATTATTCGTATCTTGTGTGATATTCAACATGCTGATTCCATCACGAGAAGAAATTTTATCCTTTTCGCACTGAAGAACGACTTAAAGGAGCACCTCAAAAATACTAAAGTAGATACCTACTTATTCGGAGAAAACTTGACGGAGACTTTGAAATCAGCGAAGGCTGTTAATAGATCAGGAGCGGACCTGAAGGCTGAAACAAGCTCCAAGGCGAATACGAAGTTCAGAGGGCCGGTTTCAAGATCTTTAAACCGCAAGGCTCCCCCTCAGGCGCGCAGACAGCCCGCGGGGACGGCGCCCCCCGCGCCGCGGAGCCGCGAGCCTGCTGCAGCACGCGCGCCCTACCGCCCGCCAGCGCTCCCGCCTCACCAGCCGCCGCACGCGCAGCCATCGAGAATGTCACAGCCTCAACCCACGACGGCGTATCCACGTCGCCGTTACTAGATCCAGTTAAGTACGCAGGTCGTTTATCTCAATTCATTCGTCAGTGGTCGCTAATCACGAATGACCGCACTATATTATCTTGGATAAATGGATATAAAATTCAGTTTACGTCACCTCCTGTACAACTCTCGCTCCCTATAAAACCGGTTTATACTAACAATGAAAAGACTAATTACTCAGAGGCCATAAATAACCTACTTAAAATTGGTGCCATATCAGAATGTCGCCAATGTGATAATCAATTTATATCAAGTATTTTCTTAGTACCGAAACCGAATGGTAGCATGCGTTTTATTTTGAATTTAAAAAATCTCAATAAATTTATTAAAACCGATCATTTTAAATTAGAAGATCTGAGAACGGCGCTAAAGCTCGTTACATATAATTGTCAAATGGCTACACTTGATCTCAAGGATGCATATTTTTTAATTAAAATACACGAAGAATCTCGAAAGTACCTACGATTCTTTTTCGAAGATAAACTATACGAATTCACCGTTCTACCATTCGGCCTCAATACTGCGCCTTATATTTTTACAAAAATAACCAAGCCTATAATGAAGTTACTACGTTTTGCGGGATTTCTGTCTACCGTCTATTTAGACGATTGGTTTTTACTAGGGAATTCCTACCAGGAATGCCTCAAGAATATTAGTACGACCAGAGGTTTATTGACGTCACTCGGTTTTATAGTAAATGAAGATAAAAGCGTTTTGTTACCTACAACTAAATGCAAATTCTTAGGCATGATAATAGATTCTCGCAATCTACAGCTCTGCTTACCTATCGAGAAAAGATCACGTATCAAAACACAATTAGAATCCTTTTCAAAATTAAAACGTTGTAAAATCAGGGCATTTGCACAACTTTTAGGGTCATTAGTGTCTTGTTGTCCAGCTATTGAATACGGGTGGCTACACACTAAAGAGATGGAACGTTGTAAATATCTCAGCTTAAAAAATCATGATGACTATAACAGATTCATGAGTTTACCTGAATCACTCCAACCTGATTTTAACTGGTGGCTAGATAATGTTGATCATTCTGTTCATAAAATAAGAACCGATGAATTTCAGGCTGAGATATATTCTGACGCCTCAACTACGGGGTGGGGTGCTACCTGCAATGGACGAACCGCTAGCGGTCAATGGTCGATTACTGAAAAAGACCAACATATCAATTGTCTAGAACTTCTTGCTGCTTTTTTCGCTCTAAAAGTTTTCGCAAATAAGTTTTTCAATAGCCAGGTATTATTACGCGTCGATAATACAACGGCAATGGCTTATATTAACAGAATGGGAGGTATACAATACCCTCACCTGACACAAATAACTCGTGATATTTGGAATTGGTGCGAAAGTAGAAAACTATTTGTGGTAGCTTCCTATATAAAATCTAGTGATAATAAAATAGCAGATTTTGAATCCCGGAGAAACCATCCTGACATAGAATGGGAGCTATCGGACTGGGCTTTTGAAACCGTAAAACACACCTTCGGGTCACCAGAAATTGATTTATTTGCAACACGCGTAAATAAAAAATGTGACATATATATATCCTGGCACAGAGATCCAGATGCATTCGCTATAAATTCCTTTACCGTTTCATGGTCCAGTTACTTCTTTTATGCATTTCCACCCCTCTCGGTCATATTGAAAACTCTTAGAAAGATAATAACTGACAAAGCACAAGGTATCATGATTGTGCCTTTTTGGCCATCACAGCCATGGTACCCCGTGTTTAGGTCACTTTTAGTCTCAGAAATGATAACATTTCCCCCTAAAAATCACGCCTTACTCTCTCATTCCAGCAATCGGCGGATACACAACTCGATTACCCTGGTGGCAGGCATATTATCAGGAACGCATTTTCAAGGAGAAGCATCCCAATGTCATCATTAGATATTATGTTAGAATCATTATCGCCAAACTCCATGAGACAGTACGATGTTTGTCTGAAAAAATGGTGGGATTTTTGCAAAAACAATTCGGTTGATGTTTACAGTGCGTCTGTACCTACGGTTATTTACTTTTTAACTCAATTATTCACCAACGGTTATCAATATGGGAGCTTGAATTCTTGCAGATCGGCTCTTTGTTTAATATTAGGTCCAATCTTGACTAATGATGATCGGCTGAAGAGGTTTCTAAAAGGAGTGTTTAGAATGAGACCACCGCGGCCCAAATATAATGCCACCTGGGATACAAACCTAGTACTAGACCAACTGAGTACATGGTTGCCAAACGAAGAGTTGTCTTTAGAAAAGCTTGCGCTCAAAACTGTTACACTACTAGCTCTTTCGACGGCGCATAGAATTCAAACTCTGTCGAAAATCAATGTCTCAAATATTCATAGTCACTCACAGCGTATAACCATTAAAATACCAGATTTAATCAAAACTTCTAAACCAGGCAGTAATCAGCCCGTTTTGCAATTGCCATTTTTCACTGAAAAACCACGAATTTGCCCAGCCACTACACTTTTAAGCTATATAGAACGCACCTCGTCATTAAGAACATCAGAATCTGACACTTTATTCGTTGGAATTAGAAAACCCCATAAGCCGGTTGGAGCACAAACGCTCAGTCGTTGGATAAAACGTACGCTCGGCATGTGCGGTGTCAACACGAATGTATTTAGCGCTTATAGTACAAGGCACGCGACCGTATCAAAAGCGTATGCGGCCGGTGTCAGCTTGGACACAATACGTAACACTGCTGGATGGAGTAGAAATTCTACAGTTTTTGCTAGATTCTATCAGAGAACTATTATCAACGACAATATTGATTCTGCCTTAGCTAATTCAATCATAAACCATAATCAAAATCAGCTTATACCTAATGATTAAACTATTACTAATTAATTCTTTGAGAATATGTTAATTTTCATAATTATATACCTACTTAAGCGTTTAGTTTTTGTTTAGACTTGATTAAAATAATTAAGCGAAATGTTTTAACCATTACGAATAAGAATAATCTGGCTTATTTGTATTTTCAAGTTAAATTATTTAAATAAATAATTGTAATTTTGAAATTATTGTTATTTTATCATTGCTGCTATTCCCGATAATACTCTCAAAGTCTACATGTGTATATAACTATTAACTACAGGTACTAATCTCGAGGTCTCGGCGCGAAGTACAATTAATGATTAAACGAACTTACCTGTACGTGAAGTTCTATCATAATTGTACGAGCGCCGAGACCGAAGAGATTAGTACATCCCACCCCCCCAAGTACCCTAATTCTACACCGGTAATACATCAATGAGGTAAGGATTTGGGTCTAGCTCTAAACTAAATGACCAGCGACGGCCAACTCGAAGTAGAAATGGGAAAAATATAGGTACCCACAAAAAAAAAAAAAAAAAAATCTCAACTAAGTGCAAGAGTGGTGAGAACTACGCGATACTACATGTGTATATAACTATTAACTACAGGTACTAATCTCTTCGGTCTCGGCGCTCGTACAATTATGATAGAACTTCACGTACAGGTAAGTTCGTTTAATCATTAAATATATAGTGATATGACTGTCATAATCCTGTTTTTCTTGAAATATTGTCTAGCTGAGGTGCGTTTTTGTAAACCATTTATAATTCGAATTGACCTTTTTTGACATCTTAAAACTTCATTTATTTCTGCAGCATTTCCCCATACAGTTATTGTATAGCTTATCAGAGAATGTATGTATGCGTAATATACCGATACAAGTACTTTGTCAGTTACAAGAGGCCTAAGTTTAAACAAAGCCTAATTTGCGCTACACAACTTTTTACACAATTTTTCGATGTGGTTTGTGTGACTAATTGTATCGACAGTTCTATCGTTGACTATAGACGCCCTTACCAGTTTTATGTTGTAGTACGATGTAGGTATTTTCATACCTTAATACCAAAGGAGCTAAGCCCGTCAACGGCGGTTAGGTTAGCAAAACATACCTACTAAAAAAGTTTGCCTTTAAAACCTCAACTGTCCAACGGCTGCTTTCAATAACCTTCCGGAATTTTTAAAAAAACAGAACAATAACAAAAAATTCATTAGATGTTTAAATGACTTTTTAAAGGAAAAATCATATTACTCTCTACAGGAATTCCTTAACGACAAAATCTAACTGCAAGAAATGTTTACTAGATATTATATAGATTTACATAGGTTGCAGCAGTAGGCATATAGGTTTTTTGTTCATTGATGGCAGTCCTCCTCTCCTCTAGTTTTAAGTAATGTTGTTGTTGTGCCCAACAGGGTCCATAATAATTGATCTTAATTATATTATGAGTAACTATTGTACATTATGGAATGCAATAAATTCTTTGAATCTTTGAATCTTTGAACCTTTACCTTTTTTCAGAAATTTGACACAAGCTCCATAGAAGTAATGTCAAACTTCTATCTCTCGTAGGGCAAACCGAGGATAGATAGGTTACTGAAACTGGCCGTAAATAAATGCGATTACAATAGAGTGAGTTTGTAGTGCCACCAATTTCATTTACAGATAAGGCTTTAAATTACTTTTAAACGTTTATATAAGTACTGCTTAATTACTTTTTCTCTGATAACATCATTCATGGTACTGGCATTATTACGGGTAAATACGAATCATCACAAGGTTGAAATTAGAGCTGCTTATTACATACAGTAAACCGGCTCTAAATTAATTGAAAAACTTGGAGTTTGATAAAATAAGGTACCTATTTGCGTTATCTCTATAATAGTATATAGTGTACAACGAAGTCGCTGTCTGTCTGTCTGTTTGTAAATCCGCTAGTTCTTCCTAAACCACGCAACGGATTTCGATGCGGTTTTCACAATCAATTAGACAATTTTTCACGAAAGGTGAAAAAACCTAAAACCAAAAGGAAAACCTAATTAAGTTTTTATGTAAGTAGAAAAAACCAAATATTTGCTACCATATCGCTAATATATAAAAAAAGACGTTTTAGAGGAAATAAATTGGAAATGACCCCTGAAAATTTTTGAAATCGGCAAAAAACGGACATTATTAAAATTTCTCATCAACTATTTATATTTACCAGTTTAAGTTTATAAAAAAGAATGAACTAGGTAACTGAAATATACTCAACAAATCAACAAACCACTTGATGAATATTACACCTGAGTAAATAATAAAATGCAAAGTAATAAACAAGAATACACTCTCACCTGTAGCCACTTTCTTCTGCAATAAATATGTAATTCGACCAATACACTGAGTTCGATGCAAACGCCACCAGCACACACGTCAACAACTTCAAATGGTAACTCTTAAACAAGCCAAACTTCTCTAAAACTTCATCCAAACTCACTGTGTGTTTCTCCATTTTTTTCCTTACAAGCTACGTTTTTTTAAAATTAAAAATTCGCTTTTAAACATGTAGTGTCACAGTCAAAGTTGCTCGGTAAACTGAATCAACAGATGGTGATTGTGTTTGTATCTAGGTACTGAGTAATGACCTCCATTCACGCCACGATCTCAACGCAGCCTGTCGCAGGCGAAGTAAGGTTTCTCTATACGAGTACTGCAGAGACGAACTTGAAGTAAGTAGCTAACGGAACTAGTTCTTGTTATCACAGTATATAAAGAACAGTAGGTTAGCTAAGGCCGCTCGACGAGTTAATTGCCTACTCTTGCAGTGACGCATAGGGTGCGCGTTCCGTACTGAGTGCATGGCCGCGGCCCCGGCCGCCTCCTTTCGTTTATGTGATTGTGTGCGTGAAAAGTGCATGCGTACACGGTGCCGCTACTCACGCACACATTCAAACCGGCGACGGCCTATTTATATGAAGCTGAACTACTACTCCTTTACTATGTTGTTATGCTCTTGCTACACCTGCGTCGTGTGTACCTACTGCGAATTTTCACCTTTTACTTTTTACCCGATTGCGAAATAAGGAGGGTTATGTTTTTCGAGTGTATATATGTACATATGTATATTTCTGTGGCACGGCCTGTAGCCTAAATGGCTTGACGGATTTTAATATATGATGAGGTGTCATTAGATTCGTCTTTATTGTGAGTTTTATTTATTTATTGCAAGTTTATAAAAACCTGAGCGTGAATGGTAACCCTAGAATATAGACTAAACGGCCGTATAATAGGAACACTAATAGATTAAACCACGACGCTTCTCTTCATCGAGTTGACTCAGAGACTGCGTGTGTTTTCATTGAGATAAATTTACGATTCAGCACTATCTCATTTGTGGTCGAGGATGGTCTTGTAAAACGCTAACGCCTGAAATTAATAATCGATCCTGATCCGTTATCCGCGGTTTTGGATCGATATGTCAATCAATATTCAGTCAGTTTGATATATTATGACATGACATATCGATCCAAAATAACGGATCAGGATCGATTATTAGATAATTTCGGGAGAAAGTCTGTAATGGGAGTTTTTTCTGACATTTAAGAAGATCGTGGTTGACATCGAATTAACCATTATATCGTAACTAATACAAGTCAATTTAATTATTTTATATTTTTGAGTGCGTTTTTAAAGTGTTTTTTTTAGTTTATTAAACTATATATTTTTATTTCTCAGCAATTACAGAACATACAGAGCTAATATTTATGTGCATTAAAGATCATGTTTTTGACATCAAATTGTCAGAAGGAAAACACGATTGGTTAACTTTCATAGCAGAGAAACAATGATCGAAAACTGCCCTCTAAAAAAAGATTTTCATTTTACAGGCATACAAAACCGATTTAAGAGTTGAATTTTTTTTTTTGTATGATATATTCACATTCTTCAAAGAACTACAGGTTTATTTTAATTTTATTTTTATTTTAATTTTAATTTTACTTTTACTTTTATTTTTACATTATTCCAGTCCAGTGATCTAACGAGAATCCAGTCCAGTGCTGGACTGGATCTGTAACGTCCACATTATTCCAGTTATTTAGAAGCCGTTGAAGTGTGAACGCCACAGTGCCAATGATTTTAAGAAGAAAAATTTTTCAAATTGCACGTGATTGGCCATCTACATCATTCCAATTGCACTGGATTGGTCGCACTGGATTCAAAAGTAGACCGTCACTCCAGTTCCTGGACTGAAATGCTTACTGCATTCAGTGCATTCCAGTGCCGGTTTACATTTTTCCAGTAGGCAATCCAGCGCTGGATTCGATCGCGGTACTGGAATAATGTAAGCCGGGCATAAACTCTAACATATCAGAGAAGCATACAGAATGTTACTCGTGAGTACTCGTGACGTGAACTACTTTCTATCGAAAGTAAACGATTACTAGTAGAAGTATTAGGCCTATTTGCATTCTTGGAGAAAGTGAATATAATCGCTGAGGAACCATAAGGGCCTTAGCACACACGCATGCTTATATCGGTCTTACTTTGGTATACTCGGCTAGATACTCGGTTATTCTCGGTTCTCACAGTAACGCGCAACGGGTTGTTTCGCGTTTCCCGGCGATTTAAGTTTCAATCGCAAATGGGCTGGACATATTAGCCGAAGAACCGATAATCGTTGGGACAAACGTGTTCTTGAGTGGAGACCGCGAGGCTCGGTAAACGTAGTGTAGGACGCCCTCCGGCTAGGTGGAGCGACGACATACGCAAAATGGCTGGCAGCAGTTGGATGAGAGAAGCCGAAGATCGGGCTCGATTGCGTACTTTGGGAGAGGCCTATGTCCAGCAGTGGACTGAAACGGGTTGATTATGATGATGATGATGATGCAAATAGTTTCTAGTTATCGTGAAATCGAATACCGCTTTTCAGGTATTATACCAATCCATAGTTATTGAAAGTATTTACAGTTAGTAACGCCCATCGCTACTTTGTAGACATTAATTACAATAAAAAACATTGTTATAAACAATCGTTAAGTACAGCATTGTATTAGGTATGGTATTTACTTGACCTTTTAAATTTTATGTAATAGACATGGCTAAAACCATGTGTGTGTGTGAATGTTTGTTACCACGTATCACCGTAACTACTAAACCGATTTTGATGAAATTTGGAATGAAGATAGCGTATACCCTACATTCTTCAATGAGCCTTCCTTTTATCCCGGCAAAACGTCCCTGCGGGATAGTTGGGAAACCGCAGATGTAACCACGAGGCATGGCAAGTTAACGTTACAAAAACACACACGCTTTCGGCAAATTAAACTTCGCAATGCCTGTGTCGCAATGCAAATAGCATACAGTGAAATAAATTAGCAATCAAGCCTCCAGCCGATGCCAATAGCTTTGTTCTCTGTAATCTGGGAGTAATGAGCGCCTAAATGCCGCAGCGATTAAGCCTCTTCATTTCAAATGCAATGCCTTTCCCGCCCGTCGGTTACTAGGTTTACATCCAATGGTTTGGGTGTAAATCTTTGTATGTGTTTGTGTGTGTATCTTTGTGTGTGTGTTTGTTTGTATGTATGTGGGTACCAAAAGTGTTGTTGTAAACATATATTCTTTCTTTTCTTTCTTTCTATAGGGTTACCTACCATTCACTCATCGTGAAATTTTACCAAACTAAATGATAGCGCGTATAAAAGATTTTTGTGGTAGGTGTGTTTGTAACTCTAGATACCTCTTTTTACCTAACCACGGACGAAGGAGGGTTATGTTTTACGAGTGTATGTAATGTATGTTTGCGTGTATGTATGTATATTTTATGTATAGCAATTATTTTATTTCATTTTTTGTATCTGTGTATGTCTATAATATTAAATATATATTTATAAAAATATTTAATTTTTTTATTTTTACTATTGTTCATGTTTATTTTATACTTTTTTTGTTTTCTTTCACTTTGCTGCACCGCAACTGTTTTTCTTGCACGTCTAGGATGACTGGTAGAAAATGCTATCTAGCATTAAGTCCTTCCTTGTACAATTTTGTGCTAAAGTATAAATAAATAAATAAATATATTTCTTTGGCACGGCCTGTAGCCTAAATGGCTTGACGGATTTAAACATATGAGGTGTCATTAGATTCGTCTTTATTGTGGAAGTGACAATCTTTATTCAGTTCCCAATCCAGGTGTAGCGTGGCGCCATTTTCGACCACATTGTCACTTAACATCAGTACCCTTAGTACAGGTTTTGATAATTTACAAAAACTATAAAAGTTTTCGTTTCCATCCATACATATTTTTTTCAGCGAATCTTACCGAGACTTGGAGGAACTGAAATCGTTAATACGGGTTATTTTAAATCGTTATAATCATATTCCAACAATGTTATTGAGTTAATTTTTGAATTTAATCAGATCGGGTTGCCACTTTGACAAGTCGGCGGTGGTAAACGTCGACGTTTACGAAATCGTTTTCAAAACTTGTACTAGGGCTACCGATGACGCAAGTAGCAAGTAGTTAAAATAAAAACTCTTGATTCTTGTAATTATTACATCACAATGAAAATGTAGTGATGATTACAGTACCAAGTGTACCTAGTACAGTTTCTCCGCAGACAGTTAAAGTGGCTAACCCAAGTTAGTTATGAGAAAAGTTCCAACAGTGAATGGCACTTGACACCTAACACAAATAGTGCCGGTGGCCACTCCTCCGGCGGTCGGAACTCTGAGTGCTCCACGAGTTTGTTTAATTACAAGAAGGCAGGTGATACGGCTTTGAACGCCTGCTGGAAAGACTAAGGCAAAGTTCTTAGCGCACCGTATGTCTGTTAAAAACATAGAAACCCGGGATGTTTCTCGTGTCTGTCTCTTAGTCTGTAACAACTTATTTCCTACAAAACTAAATCGCTCTAAGCGGTAAGACCGCCCATTGTAACACTAGCAATTAGATCTTTCCCTAAATGTTGTTATATTATTCTGTTGTTGTCGAGAATAGTTATTTGTTATGCAAGGCTGCAAAGTTGTATTTTGGCGCGAGTACTTGTATTGAAACCTGAGCAAGTGAAGGAATCTAAGATTGAACGATGAGCGAAGCGAGTGGTTCAAATAATATAGAATCCTGAGCATAGCGAGGGTTTCAAAGGTACGAGACGCAGAATAACTTTGCAGCCGAGCGAAACACGCAACTTTTCACCTCACTACAGCGAGGAAAATGCAAGAAAAACAGATAAAATAGGTTTGTCTGTTTTTTCATGCAATAGTCATGCTGGCCAGTGCGATTATTCCAAAAAGAGGTTGGCACTCTGACATGAAATAAGTATTGTTGCATTTTAAGTGGACTGGCGGTATGGAAAATTATTGAATAGAAAGTTTCGAATTTTAAAAATACTTTCCACGCTAGCGCGCAAAATGCGCTTTTGCACTCAGATTTCGAATGACAAACAGACTCTTTCCGAGCTTGTGAGGTGAAAACAATAAGGCATTGGTGTCGATTCGGTTTTGTTTCAACCACTGAAGTAAAAAGGACAGCATTACTATTAGACCTGTCAAACTTAGTTTAGTTTTAGAGAATGCAAAACCGAATCGACACCGTTATCTATCTATCTATCAGAAAGCCCGTGGATTTTTGTTGCCCGAAATAAAAAAAAATTTGAATTTAGATCGATATTTAGAACAATGTGTAAGACTCTATAGCCTTGGGACTGAATCACGGACGTATGGCGTAAATTAATTAATTCACGCTGATAATTTTGGGCGGCAAATAATAAAATTTTAAAAGTCTAGTGCGTAAAATGATGTTGTATCAAATGAAAAGGTTGATAAAAGAAATACAAAGTGTAACTTTAATGTTTTTTAAATGTAGGAATGATATTAGAGAAGATACACAATGAAGATTCGACACTCTCCAAATTTATTACTGAGCATTAAATTTTAAAAATTGTGATAAAATGCCTTGCTCATAGTTTACAGGCACCTAAACAAAAATTTAAGCCTAAAAGTTCTTACAGAAAATGCTATAGTACAAAACCCTCTTCACGCGAATTCAACTCGCGCTTGACTGGGTTTTTTTAAATAGGGTATTGCTAATGGTATTTCGACAGGAGCACTCAAAATATATCTACAGACCACATAATACATTATACATAGTTCAGTTTTTCCACTAAACACTTCGTATGAAAGTTTCATAGAAATGAGATAAACAAAATGGTTTAGAAGTCGGTCTATTTAACAAATTCATGTTAGCAAAATTTATATAATATGCGAATGTTTCTGAATAAGTGAATGACATGTATGTTTGTAACTTATTCACGCTGAAACGCCTCAACGGATTTGAGTGAAATTTGAAACGAAGATAGCTTAAACCCTAGACTAACACATATACTACATTATATCCCGGAAATAGGTTCTTGCGGGATAACGGGCGGAGTTCATTTTTAGATAACTAGTTTCGCCCCGCGGTGTCACCCGCGTCTTCCCGTTATCCCGCAGGAAAGTTTTTCCGGGATAAAAATATAAGTTAATCCAGGGTTGCTATCTCCATTACAAATTTCATCAAAATCGGTTTTGTAGTTACGGTGATACGTGGTAACAAACATTCATACACACACACACACAAACTTTCGCATTTATTTTATTAGTAGGAAGTAGAAAGGATCCCATTTTGTCCTAGATAAAGAATAAAAGAATGAAGATGATTCAAGCTCGTTAAGTTCTTTCCAAAGACCGATCTCCTTAATCTAATTGAGCGGAAGAACTGAAACTCTTAAACCAAGCGAATTGGAAACTAATTCAGAGATTGGTATCTTTAGTGCGCTTGCGGTAATGATCTCAAGAACTGGTTTCAGACAAAGACCGGATTTTAGTTAATTAAATAATTAATGCAGCTATTCGTGGCCAATTTTTTACATTTTACACACATATAAAGTCAAAAAAGTCAATTTTTATTTATTTAATAGGATACATTGTGATCACTTTAAAACGTCAAACTTAAAACTAGCTACGCCTGTTCCAACCTCCTTACGCCGGCAAAAGAACAGGCAAGAAACGCCCGGCAGGTAATTTTTTTGGCGCGATCACATTGACAATTTTATTATATTTGCCCTTACCGGGATTCGAGCCCGGGACTTCTAGCTTCGTAGGCTTACGCCCGAAATTAATAATCGATCCTGATCCGTTATCGGCGGTTTTGGATCGATACGCCATTTTAGTAGTAATCTGTCAAGCCCTAGTATACTAAAATGACATATGACATGAAATATCGATCCAATACCGCAGATAACGGATCGCATCGATTATTAGAAGAAAGAAGTACTTAAGTAGATAAAGAGATACTTGTAGATACATACATATGTTGCTTGTATATATGTTTAAACTAGCAGGTCTCTTTTTGTGTATGTCGCACATCGTCCCGGCAAGCCAAGGAGCCAATCAGAGGGAATGTGTTGCGCGCCGGTATCGGGCCCTCAGCGGCCCTTATTTCCTGTGTCGTAACCATAAGCCCTACTATGAGAACGCGAACATTAATAATTCTTATTAGGTGAATAAAAAAAAACTAATATTCACCATAGATTAAAATATATATTACTTGACCATTAGGTATTTGCTATTTAATAAATCAATGCGCTCCTTGGCGCACACACGTCTCTCGCGCGGGGTTCGGTCGCGCTGCCTGACCCCCGGCGGGCCTCTCCCGGCTGGACTGACTCGCCTTGCAGACTCAGCATTGACATATTGTGAATCTATTTTTTTATATATTTTACTAGCTGCGCCCCACGGTTGGATCCGCGGTATTCCCGTTATCCTGCAAAAACCTTTACCGGGATAATAAGTAGCATACAAGCACATATGTGGTAATCCAGGGTACAAGCCTTTGTTTTTCACTCAAATCCAATTGAGCATGAAGAAGTAACAAACATACCTACACAGTAGGTACTCACTCACTCAACAGAAAACAAATTTCACTCGATTTGTAACAAGACATTTTAAAAAAATCAGTTAATCACGTTCATGGTGAATAGCAGGAATACGCTAGACTAGAAAATGTGATTTCATTAACCTAATTCTAATGTTATTGACCATGGTAGTTTAATCCATCGCTCCTAAATCACTCGTGGGAGAAAAGTTAAAAATTTTAACAATTGCGATTTCCATTGTTTTTAGCCTTATCGCACTTGCACATAATTATTATTTTATCTGTGGTCTATATCGTCTTATTCTATCAAGAGAGTAAAATAAAAATGAAAAAAACACTAAAGCAAACCTCATGGTAGGGGCTTCTAAACCACAAAACGTCTTCGTTCGGTAACCCGCGTCATCTCTGATCTGGCGCCCTAACAGCACCCGGCCTTCGCCCCAAAATAAAACGTTTTGTATTGGGAATTGAATTGCTCTTTTTCCATGAAATTTTATCGAGGACCAAGATACCGCAGAATTGTTCGTTAAAATAGGTTCTGCAGACGTTTGTGATAATCTGAGGGCACTTCAACTGTTACGTTTATACGTACAAGGGCTGTTAAAATAAATCGGGTGTGTATGTAATGTAGGTTGTTATGTAAAATCGAAAACATTTTGAACAGGTCATTTTTATTTACATCTTACATCGTAACAATTTTTCGATGACTAAAAACGCTCGTAGTAGCTTACCTCATCATCATCAACCTGTATCAGTCCACTGCTGGACATAGGCCTCTCCTAAAGTACGCCACTGAGCCCGGTCTTCGGCTCTTCTCATCCAACTACTGGCAGCCACTCGGCGCAAGTCGTCACTCCACCTTGTCGCAGGACGTCCCACACTACGTTTGCCAAGTCGCGGTCTTCACTCAAGAACACGTCAGTAGCTGACGTAGTCGTTCTTAACCGATCAACTATGCAGAGTTGTATGCGTTCTGTACTGGAATGGATTACCAACTTACCACTAGTAGTATTTACAACTGAGTGCTTCCGTGCTTCGAAAGGCATGCTAAGGGCCTGTTTTATAAACGTAACGTAAGTAAAATGTCATACCAAAATTTAGCACGGAAAATGAGCCGTGGGTCCCAGTTCAGTCGTAGGCTATGTCGCATGTCTTTGGGCGGTCTGTAAACCCCAACACTAGGGCTGACCACTCGCCTATCCGCCAACACGTACTAAGCCCACGTCATAGATTATGGCCCATGCTCTCTTTTTCTCTGACAGTAGGCCTGAGTCCCAGCAGTACATGGATAAAATCACCCAATATTTCCCATAGCTGTCTCTTACCGGTTTATATCTTATTCTTTCAAAATTTACGATCGCTACCCCAGCTGTGTCTCAATTTCCGACAAAATACGCAGAATCGATGGACTATTGCAGCTTCAAACGAATAAAACGACGCAATATTACGTACTGTATTGGTGCGTCTATAAAAATATTATATAACCCCATCCCTTCAGAACGGAGGCGTTAAATATACAAAAGAAACGATATAAAGTGATATAGCCAGTGCTGGATTTACATCGGGGGCACTAAGGGCTAGTGCCCAGGGGCGCCGAATGTCCAAAAGCATCAAATACGGGGCGCAAGAAATAATTCCTTTTTTAGATTATTAAAAATGTTTAAAAAGTGCGTTTGTATTGAAAATGTTTATGAATAAAAATAAGTGCTTATATTTTTTTCCATTGTTGTGAGTTTGTTTTAATTTAAAAACAATGCAGTGTAGTGTAGAAAACTGTGAAAAAAAAAGAATAATTCATTGCCACAATACACGCATTTTCATTGAAATTAAATCATAATTTATGTTTAAAAACACCTTAAGTTACGAACAATAAATGCACGTTGGCATCGGAAACGCACGTGATGATCCCGAAGATATTGAACTGTTTTCCTCAGAACCAGTACAGCTATAAACTTGAGTTTATATTAATTAAGAAAAGAATAATTACTCAAGTCATGTGTGAATCTTAATAGTTTTAATTAGGATAATAGGGCGGCATTTTTCACGGTGCCCCTGGGCGTCACTAAGCATAAATCCGGCCCTGGATATAGCTTCACTATTCGAGGTCTCACTTTACGGGGCTCTCATAAAACTGTTATAGTGGCAGGTACAAGCGTTGTTTAAGGGCCCTCAGTGTATAAAACAGAGGTAAATATATGAGCTTTTTATTAGATCATCGCTTCATATTTTTCTCTATAGTGCTGTGGGTAATACAACGCTTGAAGTTTTGAAGTAGGTCACGTCTTTGAACACATCAACATCACCAACCTGTATCAGTCTACTTCTGGACTTAGGCCTCTCCCAAGGTACGCCACTGAGTCCGGTCTTCGACTCTTCTCATCCAACTACTGCCAGGCAAGTTGGGTTTATATAATAGGTATAATAACTTTTGTTACGTTTCCAAACTCAGTCTAGTTTCACCACATGTCTTAAACGCGGTGTGAATAAGAATTAACGGCAAGTTTTCTTGTTGTGAACTTTGATAATTCAATAAGGAAGATACGTTACTGAAAACGCTTTGTGACATTCATGAAATGAGTCCAAATGGCCTACCTAGACTGTGACTATGCAATGACAGCTGTAGTACGCCTTGCTTTGTCTATAACTAGTCAACAAATACATATGAATATTTGTCCTGACAGACTGACTGACTGAGTAACAATATCAACGTAGAAGCTAAGCTAAGCTAATCTTAGAGAGCTGCAGGTTGGAGATTTATTTTTGTAATACCTAAATAGGCGCGGACTAAGAAACGATATCTTGAAAATGTAAACTAGCTATAAATGATCAACAACTGATTCAATATCCACAATACAACCATTTATTATCCAAGACCAAACCGTTCGTCCACCCACCATCCTTGGCCAACCCGATCTGCCAGCCACGCCTGCTGGCCACGGACCCCTTCCCCGTCTCCCTTCCACAGAGTATCATAAGCTATCCGCTCTCGTCACTAGTCTATGCCCGCTCTTCCGAAGTGCCCCTTTTCACAAATATCACTATAATATAAACGCGATCACATAAAACCTTACACTCGGCCGTCCTGACGACGTGCATGCCCTCATGCACGCTCCTGGCGGTACCTTACACTCGGCAAAAGGGGCATTTTACAAACTTCAGAGTAATCTGTACCTATGCCCAATTAATTTTACATGTTTCACAACTTTAAGAAAAATAATATCAATATGTACATTAAATACTAATTCTGAGGAGAATTGGATCTATAACAGACGCAAAATATCAGCGTATTATATCTAAATTAACAATCAACATTTAGAATAAATAACCATTTACATAACAAGATCTTGATCAGTCTATTCAAACAACCTATTCCAATAGTATCAGTTTCTTATATCAAACCATATAACAAATAGCATCCGTTTCTTTATACAATACATTTTTTTTTAGTATTTACAGGGCAGCGTTTGACCACAAGTCACCTGATGTTAAGTGACGATGTGGTCGAAGATGGCGCCACGCTACACCTGGACTGGGACATTTAACTAATAGTATCCATCTCAACAAATAAATTTAACCAAATAGTATTTAACTCACAAACAAATCCGTATAACAATAGTAACCGTCTCTTAAACTAACCCAGTTTGCCAATTCGTATCCAATTCTTAAACAAATGCATTTAACCTATAGTAACCATCTCTTAAACAAATCCAGTTCATCAATTCGTATCCAATTCTTAAACAGCATTTAACCAATAGTAACCATCTCTTTAACAAATCCAGTTAACCAATTCGTATCCAATTCTTAAACAGCATTTAACCAATAGTAACCATATCTTTAACAAATCCAGTTAACCAATTCGTATCCAATTCTTAAACAGCATTTAACCAATAGTAACCATATCTTTAACAAATCCAGTTAACCAATTCGTATCCAATTCTTAAACAGCATTTAACCAATAGTAACCATATCTTTAACAAATCCAGTTAACCAATTCGTATCCAATTCTTAAACAGAATTTAACCAATAGTAACCATCTCTTTAACAAATCCAGTAACCAAGTAACCAGTAACCAATAGTATCCAATTATCCAATTCATCTCAGGTCAAGTCACGAACCTCAGTGTTTTCTCGCGCTTGACCTGAAACAACACAAAACAATTAAATAGCAAAATAATAAGTCTAAGTAACCAGCTCAACCTTAACCTATAGCCTTAGCCTATAGCCTATAGCCATAGCCCTAACCTATAGCCTTATCAGCTTTAACCTTAACTTAATTCAAAACCAAAATCAACGTTAGCGCCAATATATCAGTACAAAACAGACAATTTAATATTCTAACATATTATCCTCATCGTTCGCCGCATTACCCACATCATCATCATCAATTTATAGAAGATACATGAATCCACGGTCACATTCTATCTGAGGCGACAGTCGCCTTCCGTTTTCTCTGAGGTTCCGTGCGGTCAATGAGTCAAGAATAGCCTTGTCTTTCGACTTCGCAAAAGTCCCAAAGTGGTCGATGCGCAACGAATGGAAAGGCTTTTCAACCTTGTTATGAGACGCAAAAACTCTTCACGTGCGTTGTTAGTACATACTGCGTTTACCATATTGTGCACATTCGATGCAAGCCACTACCTACTTTTTCCAAATCGCTTCACCTTCGCAAACCAGTAACTTCTTTTTTTTTTAGGACAATGGCCAGAACGGACCTGAGGTTAATCAAAAACTAATCCTTTTAACCTATGTACTAGCAAATTGATTGTCACTGTCAAGTGACATTGACAGAAACGTGACATGGACCACTCGGGTACCCGTTTTTTTTTGTATTGAATCGATCTTCTGGATCGTAAATACCTAACCTAGTGAACTGATTCACTACTTGAACCTTATAGCATTGAATCGATCTTATTCGATCTCGAAATATCGTATCGTAATTATGTAAAAATAACAGCACACTATATGCGTGCAATATAATTTATCGTATTAGTCATTTCGTATCGCAGTAATACTAAGAATGATAGAAATCAAATCAGAAAATGCTAACATACCCGACGATAAATTAAACATAATATTATCACATGGTATTTCTTACTTTCATATTTTCATAAACTATCGCTTTTGATTGATGTCACTCGTAACTAATCATATTCAATTTGTAGGTGAGCGATCTTAATTTGTTTTAATATTTTTTTTTTCTGTCACCTCCCCAGCAATACCTTCATAATGACTTTTTGCCATACAATCTCATAGACAAACGATTCAATCTGAGCGAAGATCGCATCCTATTTAATCGATACAAAAAACCGAGACATCTTATCGTATGGGCGTAAATGGTTTTTTTTTGTAGATCGATTTAGATCGGACAATCCTAACCCTAACCTTTGTTTGCTTTTGCTACGCTACAATACGTCATATTCTACCAATTTTTGTTGTACTTATTTTTCTTTTTCCGAACTCATCCAACATAAATCGTTATATTTTAGCCAATGTATACAAAAACTTAACAAATTATATCCTAAAACCTTCCTCGAGAACCACTCTATCTATCGGTGAAAACAACATGAAAATTCGTGCAGTATTTTTGAGTTTATCGCGAACAGACAGACAGACAAAACGTCTTTGATAGAACTTATTATATGTATAACATCTTTAGCAGTAAAAGTAGGGCTACATGACCTTTTTGAATGGTGACCACTAGAGGAGTCCCGTTCCCTTCTATCACGGCCAGAAGACAGCTGGCAGCGACTGCGCCGCCCCCGGCGCGTTCCATCTCCACGCACCCTGCTACGGCTGCGACGTTCGCCCCGCGTTCCAGCCTCCGGAAGCCCGCTGCGGATGCGGTGCTCGCGCCGCGCCTCAGCCTCAGGCAGCCTGCTGCTTCTGCGGCACTCGCGGCGCCTCTCGGCGTCGCGAACTCTGCTGCGGCTGCGTTGCTCGCGCCGCACCTCAGCCTCAGGCAGCCTGCTGCGGCTGCGGCACTCGCGGCGCCTCTCGGCGTCGCGAACTCTGCTGCGGCTGCGTTGCTCGCGCCGCACCTCAGCCTCAGGCAGCCTGCTGCGGCTGCGGCACTCGCGGCGCCTCTCGGCGTCGCGAACTCTGCTGCGGCTGCGTTGCTCGCGCCGCACCTCAGCCTCAGGCAGCCTGCTGCGGCTGCGGCACTCGCGGCGCCTCTCGGCGTCGCGAACTCTGCTGCGGCTGCGTTGCTCGCGCCGCACCTCAGCCTCAGGCAGCCTGCTGCGGCTGCGGCACTCGCGGCGCCTCTCGGCGTCGCGAACTCTGCTGCGTCTGCGTTGCTCGCGCCGCACCTCAGCCTCAGGCAGCCTGCTGCGGCTGCGGCACTCGCGGCGCCTCTCGGCGTCGCGAACTCTGCTGCGGCTGCGTTGCTCGCGCCGCACCTCAGCCTCAGGCAGCCTGCTGCGGCTGCGGCACTCGCGGCGCCTCTCGGCGTCGCGAACTCTGCTGCGGCTGCGTTGCTCGCGCCGCACCTCAGCCTCAGGCAGCCTGCTGCGGCTGCGGCACTCGCGGCGCCTCTCGGCGTCGCGAACTCTGCTGCGGCTGCGTTGCTCGCGCCGCACCTCAGCCTCAGGCAGCCTGCTGCGGCTGCGGCACTCGCGGCGCCTCTCGGCGTCGCGAACTCTGCTGCGGCTGCGTTGCTCGCGCCGCACCTCAGCCTCAGGCAGCCTGCTGCGGCTGCGGCACTCGCGGCGCCTCTCGGCGTCGCGAACTCTGCTGCGGCTGCGTTGCTCGCGCCGCACCTCAGCCTCAGGCAGCCTGCTGCGGCTGCGGCACTCGCGGCGCCTCTCGGCGTCGCGAACTCTGCTGCGGCTGCGTTGCTCGCGCCGCACCTCAGCCTCAGGCAGCCTGCTGCGGCTGCGGCACTCGCGGCGCCTCTCGGCGTCGCGAACTCTGCTGCGGCTGCGTTGCTCGCGCCGCACCTCAGCCTCAGGCAGCCTGCTGCGGCTGCGGCACTCGCGGCGCCTCTCGGCGTCGCGAACTCTGCTGCGGCTGCGTTGCTCGCGCCGCACCTCAGCCTCAGGCAGCCTGCTGCGGCTGCGGCACTCGCGGCGCCTCTCGGCGTCGCGAACTCTGCTGCGGCTGCGTTGCTCGCGCCGCACCTCAGCCTCAGGCAGCCTGCTGCGGCTGCGGCACTCGCGGCGCCTCTCGGCGTCGCGAACTCTGCTGCGGCTGCGTTGCTCGCGCCGCACCTCAGCCTCAGGCAGCCTGCTGCGGCTGCGGCACTCGCGGCGCCTCTCGGCGTCGCGAACTCTGCTGCGGCTGCGTTGCTCGCGCCGCACCTCAGCCTCGGGCAGCCCGCTGCGGCTGCGGTGCTCGCGGTGTTTGCCTGCGTCGTGCGCCCCGCTGGGGCTGCGACTACTAACGCGCTGACGCACACTAGCCGGGGTTCTATTTCTATCACCTATTCTCTAAAACTCACCACAAAACGAAAACAAGCGTTAATATCACTATCATACAGCCACAAATTACAAAATAAACGGCAATTTACGTGTATGCGTGTGTTGCGATTCGGAAAGTCGCATCACAGTAATGGTCGCATGGATCCAATTCGTAATAGAACAACGAGGCAAGATACCCAACATCTAAATCCAAATCTAACCAACTAGCATCACGTGGTAGTACCCACATACTCGTATAACCAACCAAAGCAAAAAGTTCAGGTAATGTAGGTAGGTATAACATTTATGTAACAACTAATCAATGGTAAACGGTCTATAAGAATAAACAAGTGGACGTGTACTTACAAAACTGTATCGTGCGTATCCCGCTTCGTGAAATGTAAACTAGCTATAAATGATCAACAACTGATTCAATATCCACAATACAACCATTTATTATCCAAGACCAAACCGTTCGTCCACCCACCATCCTTGGCCAACCCGATCTGCCAGCCACGCCTGCTGGCCACGGACCCCTTCCCCGTCTCCCTTCCACAGAGTATCATAAGCTATCCGCTCTCGTCACTAGTCTATGCCCGCTCTTCCGAAGTGCCCCTTTTCACAAATATCACTATAATATAAACGCGATCACATAAAACCTTACAAAAGTCTAAACTCTGAGAGGGTGATAACGTAGTGTGGGACGTCCTGCAACAAGGTGGAGCGACGACTTGCGCCGAGTGGCTGGCAGTAGTTGGATGAGAAGAGCCGAAGACCGGGCTCAGTGGCGTACCTTGGGAGAGGCCTATGTCCAGCAGTGGACTGATACAGGTTGATGATGATGATGATGAGCGGGTGATATTTTAAATGCCGGAAAAAATAGGCACGGCACTAGTTTCATAAATCGTGTCAGGAAGAGGATGACACATGCTTACAAATACACAAATGTTTGTTGTTCAGTGCAGCGACTTTAATTAATTGAAAGCATTTGTAGTCCTATATTTTTTTTTTTTTTTTTACTTTTTACAGGGTAGCGTTTGACCACAAGTCACCTGATGTTAAGTGACGATGTGGTCTAAGATGGTGCCACGCTACACCTGGACTGGGAACTGGACTGGACTGGGAATATGAAACGTAATGTAACGTATCTTCCTTTTTGATAGTCTCAAAGGCTACAAAGTTTCAACAGAAATATAGTATGAATTTAGAAGCACAAGTTCTCAGCGACCGCTTCTAGTTTTGATTTTAAAAGTTTTAACATTTTCTGCGTGGAATAAGAAAAACCTTTTTAGAAACGAACTTTGATACGATTTTATTTAATTGCGAAAACTCAGACCTCATTTCCACGAACGTGATTATAGCTAGCCCCAGGGCATATACCTAGGGCTAGGACTGGATACCCAACGAAATCTGTTAATCTCTTCAATGTACCTAACGAATTTAATGCTAAAATCTTATAATAATAAAGAACCTCTATGTATTGACTGTAGGGAACATATATTTTAATATCTATTAATTTGTTGTATTTATTTATTTACACTTAACAAATCATTATTATATAATATTTCATATTTATTTATGTATAGAATAACTCCCTGACACACATCACACACATACATCACGCTATCATACATCACACGGCACAAACGTATTATATCGCACGGCCAAAGCCGGGCGAAACCCGTAGTGCAGCGGCGGACCGTTATTCCGGTATACACATGTACCTACGACAGCGGCCTGCGCGCCCGCCGGCCGCTCGCCCGTTCCGTCGCCAGTCGAGCCGCATCAATTCCTCGCGAAGCCCGTGTCGCTCGGCTAACCACCCGCACCTCGCGCTTACGTCTTTTATTGTTATAATTTACCTATATCGTTCTATGTACTTTTCTACCTGTGCCTGTGCTTTGTATTCTTCCACCTGTGACTCTTGTAACTCTCTCCTTCTAATTATTATTTCTCACTTGTGTTTCGTGCAATAAACTATTTATTCTTGTGCACCGTGCTTGGGAGTTTTCATTTCAAGCCACCTTCTACAAGGGACCACGCAAGTACCTAAACTGGTGACCCCTTCGAACACGGAGAAGAGTCATGTCGAGTGAAAACGACTCTGACGTGTCCAACGTCACGAGACGTCGACGACAGCGCGTAAAGATGGCGGAACGCGTGGAACGAAATTCGACACCTCCACCGCCGGCACCGAGTCAACTTCGAATACCACCATTCTGGCCGGAAAAACCAGCAATTTGGTTCGCACAGGTGGAGTGCCAATTTGCTTTGATGCGAGTGACCGATGACACGGCAAAATTTTACCACATTTTGGCCACGCTCGATCGCCAGTACGCCGCCGAGGTTGAGGACGTATTAACGAGCCCACCCGACTATGCCCGCTTAAAAAGCGAACTCATCAAAAGGTTGTCTACGTCACGGGAAAATAAGGTGAAACAGCTTCTGACGCATGAACAGCTCGGCACACGTAAGCCGTCCCAATTTTTGCGTCACCTACAACACCTCGCCGGACCTGACGTACCAGAAGATTTTGTGAGGACAATCTGGATCAGCCGACTACCTACCTCCATGCAACCGATTATCGCGTCGCAACCGACGCTACCCGCGGACGCACTCGCCGACCTCGCCGACCGCGTCCACGACATCGCAGCGCCGACACACCAGGTCGCAGCGACCGCGACACCACCATCGACGTCGTCACCCATTGACGAGCTGGCGCGGCAGGTAGCAGAGTTGACGCGGCAGGTGAGCGCCTTAACCGCGCAGTCACGGCAGCACTCACGGCCGACGGAACGCCGAGGCGGTGACCAACGACGGAACCGATCGACTTCACGCCGTTCCCAGTCCAACTACCGGCGGTACCCCATTTGCTGGTACCACAGCAAGCACGGGAACGAAGCAAAGAAGTGTGTGAAGCCCTGCGACTACACGGCGGGAAACGCTCCAGGCAGTCGGTGATGGCGACGAACGACTGCCAAGCTTCCACGGGTCGCCTCTTCATAAAGGACAACGGAACCGGAACCGAGTTTTTAATAGACACTGGTAGTGACATTTGTGTGTACCCAATTTCTGCATTACGTGAGCGACGTACAAAAACTTGTTACCAGCTCTGTGCCGCCAATGGTTCAGTTATCGACACATACGGCTACCTACAACTGAATTTAAATTTAGGGTTACGCCGTAATTTCCCATGGCGTTTTGTTGTCGCTGACGTCACGAAGGCAATAATTGGTGTAGATTTTCTTTCATTTTACCGCCTTATCGTAGACGTCAGTGAACAAAAAATTGTCGATAGCTTGACCAATGTCAGCACAGTAGCATCTATATGTAAACAAAATTGTCTTGTCTCTAGTGTTAAAATCTTGACTGGTGGCGATAGTAGGTATCACCAAATTTTAGCAGAATATCCGGAAATAACGCGCCCTGCTGGTACTCCGGGTATCGTCAAGCACAACACTACACACCACATTCGCACTACACCAGGTCCGCCAGTTTCCTGCTCACCGCGACGTCTCGCCCCCGACAAACTCAAAATCGCTAAACAAGAGTTTGAGGCCATGTTAGCTTGCGGAACAGCTCGTCCGTCTGACAGCCAGTGGTCGTCACCTCTCCATCTCGCCTCCAAAAAGGACAATGGATGGCGTCCATGTGGCGACTATAGGCAACTTAACGCTCGAACCATACCCGACCAATATCCGATTCGTCACATACACGATTTTTCGCACTGTCTGTCTGGCTGTAAAATATTTTCTGTAATCGATTTAGTTAAGGCATACAATCAGATACCGGTCTTTAAGGACGACATACCGAAGACGGCAATCACCACACCCTTCGGTTTGTACGAATTTCCTTTTATGACTTTTGGACTAAGCAACGCCGGGCAAACTTTTCAGAGATTTGTTGACGAACTGACTCGCGGACTTGATTTCTGTTATCCGTATTTAGATGATTTTTTAATATACAGCAAATCGTCACGTGACCACGAAGACCACTTGCGCCAGGTCTTCGAGCGCATGCGCGATTACGGCGTACTCATCAACACGGCCAAGTGTGTCTTCGGCGTGTCAGAGGTTAAGTTCTTAGGTTATCAAATCTCTGAAGAGGGCACCAGACCTCTGGCCAGCAAGGTGACGGCAATAACGGAGTTCCCGGTTCCTAAAACCGTTAGGGAACTCAGAAGGTTTTTGGGCATGATTAACTTTTACAGGCGATTTTTGCCAAATTCTGCCCAAATCCAAGCGCCCTTGAACGCCTTGCTGACCGGATCAGTTAAAGGTTCGCATCCAGTTGTGATAGAAGGAAATTCGCTACAAGCCTTCAACGATTGCAAACAGAGTCTTTGTGAAGCAGCTCTTCTAGCTCATCCAGACACACAAGCTAAACTAGGACTCGTCACGGACGCCTCAGATACGGCGATAGGTGGAGTTCTACAGCAGTGCAAGGATGGTGACTGGCAGCCCCTAGCATTTTTCTCGCGCAAGTTGAGCCCATCGCAAACGAAATACTCACCGTACGATCGCGAGCTCCTTGCAATCTACGAGAGTATAAAATACTTTCGTCACATGTTAGAGGCCACTCACTTCACCGTCTATACTGACCATAAGCCGCTCTGTTACGCTTTCCATGAACGGAAAAGTAACTGTTCGCCACGTCAGTATAGACACTTGGACTTCATCTCGCAGTTCACAACCGCGATACAGCACATATCGGGAAAAGACAACGCTGTCGCTGATGCCCTTAGCCGCGTTTGTGAACTGCAGAGGCCTGTCGATTTAGAAGTGATGGCCCAACTGCAAACCACCGATCCTGACCTCGCAGCACACCTTGAAGGCGAAACATCACTTCGCCTGGTCAAGATGTGCCTACCTGGAAGTCGTACTGAATTGTACTGTGACGTCAGTACACCGACTCCCAGGCCGTTCGTCCCCAAACAGTTGCGTCAACAGGTATTTAGCTGTCTTCACTCACTCAGCCACCCAGGTGCCAACGCTACAACCAAACTCGTTGCTCAACGCTTCGTTTGGCCACTGATGCGGAAAAACTGCCGTGAATGGGCTAAGGCATGTTTGACTTGCCAGCGCTCGAAGGTAACTAGACACGTTGCCTCACCTTTAGGTACGCACGACTTACCTTCAGCGCGGTTCAAACATGTCCATTTAGACCTGATCGGCCCGTTACCGCCCGCTGGTGACTATCGGTACTGCCTCACAGCCGTCGATCGCTTCACGCGATGGCCGGAAGTTGTGCCCATTACCGATGTCACCGCCGAAACAGTGGCCAAGGCGTTCATCACCTGCTGGGTTGCCCGATACGGTTGTCCTACCGAGATCGTAACCGATCGCGGCGGACAATTCCAGTCGGCACTGTTTCAACAGTTATCCAAGTCCATCGGTTACGATCACCGTAGGACAACGGCGTACCACCCACAGTGCAACGGTTTGGTTGAACGATTCCACCGACAGTTGAAGGCAGCTATTACCTGCCACGCGGACGCCAACTGGGTGGAAACTCTGCCACTCGTGCTTCTCGGCATAAGGAGCGCCTTCAAGGAAGACCTTCAGTCTTCATCGGCTGAGCTGGTGTACGGTGAGCCACTTCGTCTGCCCGGAGAGTTCTTCGGCCACGACGTTGCCCACTACACCACCGACATCACCGATTTCTCAGCCCGTATGAAGTCCTTTGCCGACAAGATACGTCCCGTTCCACCTCAGCACCACTCCAACACACGCAGACCTTTCGTATTTAAGGACTTAGCCAGCTGTAGCCACGTATTCCTCAGGGAAGAAGTGCTACGTGGCTCACTTCATCCCGCTTACACCGGCCCATACGAAGTTCGGCAGAGAGGTGCTAAGACATTCAAAATTAGCGTTCGTCACAAAGACGTGACAGTTAGTATAGATCGCCTTAAGCCAGCCTATCTGCTGTCCAACAGCGACACGCCATCTCAACCTGAGATGCCACCACCAGACCCTCCGCCACAGCCACCTGATCCACCGGCGACTTATACAACGCGTTCGGGAAGACGAGTCCGCTTCCCGGATTATTATCGCCCGTAGACACGGTCTCTGGAGGGGAGTGATGTAGGGAACATATATTTTAATATCTATTAATTTGTTGTATTTATTTATTTACACTTAACAAATCATTATTATATAATATTTCATATTTATTTATGTATAGAATAACTCCCTGACACACATCACACACATACATCACGCTATCATACATCACACGGCACAAACGTATTATATCGCACGGCCAAAGCCGGGCGAAACCCGTAGTGCAGCGGCGGACCGTTATTCCGGTATACACATGTACCTACGACAGCGGCCTGCGCGCCCGCCGGCCGCTCGCCCGTTCCGTCGCCAGTCGAGCCGCATCAATTCCTCGCGAAGCCCGTGTCGCTCGGCTAACCACCCGCACCTCGCGCTTACGTCTTTTATTGTTATAATTTACCTATATCGTTCTATGTACTTTTCTACCTGTGCCTGTGCTTTGTATTCTTCCACCTGTGACTCTTGTAACTCTCTCCTTCTAATTATTATTTCTCACTTGTGTTTCGTGCAATAAACTATTTATTCTTGTGCACCGTGCTTGGGAGTTTTCATTTCAAGCCACCTTCTACAAGGGACCACGCAAGTACCTAAATTGACCCCAATTAATTTTGAAATATCTATACATTAAATTCAAATAATTAAATGCTGTTCATTAGTAAGCGCATCGCTTGAAAACGGCTAGTGCCCAATAAGATTAATAAAAAAATGAAAAATATACCCGGAAAATCGGAAAACTCAGGAATAACTAAAAGTGCTTTTTTCTGAGAAAATTGGTATCTTTTAGGCAAGCATGCTCCATCATCAACCCCTTAATCACTTTCTTACGGTTTTGTCCCACGGTGCGTTATCCGATCTGAAACAGTTTAATTCGTTGGAAAATGTCAGACGAGCACGCACCACGTTGACGGCCACAGGCAGAGTGTTTACGTTGCGCCGCGCCGTCCGGCCTGATTCGTTGGAAAGACAGACCGTTGGGCCCCAGCTTTACGTGTAATAAAAAAGGTTTATATATTTTCCAGCGCGTGGTGTGGTCATGCCCAGCGTACCGTTTGCATCGGTACGCTTGCCACACGAGTGTGGCTCTCATGCCGCCACTTGCCTCCAACCCGGATAAAATTATTAAGCCTTCTTTTATTTTATTTCTAGTTCCAATCTCAGAGGTGCATATTTATGAAATTGCCTTTGTTTGACTTGACTGTGTTGGTACATCAGAGTGATGGGTGACCTACATGGACACTGATACCAGTGGCAGCCTCCATTTTTGTAGTGATGAGGTCGAACGAAAACGCGTCATCGAATACGTGTTCGAAATCAATTCGGCCTCACTTATTGTTACGTGCGGATTTGCCGTCACTAAAAACGGTAAAGAAAAACATTGTGAGGAAACCGGCATGTCCAAGAACCACAACATTCAAGGGTATGTGACATCTACCAACCGCACTGGGCCAGTGTGGTAGATAATTTCCCATAGGTACTCAGAGAGTGAGAGGCCTGATGATGATTTTTGCATAGTACTGCTATAAAATTCATGCACCAAAACTGACAAAGAATGAACTGTCCCAAACAATCCACACATCTTTACCACCACCAAGATCAAATATGGGCCACTTAGATCCTAAGATTGGAGGTGCCAGCTCCACACTCTAGCAACGAGCTGAGAACGTCCCCAGGGTGCAGTAGATGGGGGCTACTGCCCCCCTCCCTAGACTCTCCAAAAAATTTGCATGCCAAGTCGTTTATTTATTGTCCGTTTATAATTTCGTATAATAATGTGTATAATGTGAATGATGATGGTGATGTTGATATGCATATGCACGTAGAATGTAAACACGATCCAAAAGTGAAAAGAAACCCAAGAAAATTACGTTTTAGGTGAGATATTTTTTCCGTGTAGTAACCTTGCAAAACCACCTATCATCCATCACCTTGCCCCCTGGCCCATTGGCTAGCGACGCCCTTGCAACGAGCCATCGACGCAGCAATCTCATGTTTGTCGTCCCAACTAGTTAGAAAATCCCTGGCACTGCACTTCGCTTCGAAGGGGGGAACTTGTGACGGAAATTTGCTTGCGGATAAAATGTTTAGTGAATTAGTATTGGTCTTGATAACTAAGCTTAGTTTTCCATGCAAATAAAATTGGTGGCAGCCAAACGGTAATACGTGTGTGCCTTACCGATACCGAGTTCTAATTGAATCTCGATCCAAATTTTGTGTAGGTAAACTATAGCGAAAAGTTACAAAATTTGTGCGTTAATAAGCAACAAGAAATATCTACGTTGCTGGTTTTGCAGACATTTATACAATTAGACGTGACGCAGCAACTTGAGTCTCTGACTTTGCGAGGTCTTTCTCGACAAATTTACTCACCTACATACACCTACACTATGAGTTTCTGACTCTGAGTTTTATAGTAACAGTAGCAGGACTTTTTGCAAAGTCCGCCTGGGAACGTATCACGCCTTTGTTAGTCATTCAACCGTCTAGCCTGTTCAAACATTACAGTATTCCGGATTAAAGCCAAATTACAGGACATAAAGGGATTTAACATCCAATATCGAAATGACGGGCGTCATCAACGCGCAGGATTTTGAACTGTAAAAGGCAAGAATGACGCTTACCATCAGCCGAGTGACTTGCTCGTGTCGTCACTCAGACGTATAAAGAAACTAGCAATAGTAGTAACAAAATAAGTAACATTTCGCAAAATGGCTGAACCGGTAAATATGCTCCGATAGACTTGCTGCCCAATTATTTCTGCTACTAATGGATACTAAGATAGTATTTATTTAAGCATAACTAATGCCTACGAGGACATTCAAAATGAAACAAATTATGTCTGATAGGTACCTACTAGAAAACTCTCAAAAAGTTATATCGTAAAAATGAGATCATTTATACATACATGAACTCCGCCAAGATTATTTTCAGATGTATCTACACATTATACCATTAACTAATAGAACACACATAATAAATAAATAACACATACACATATACCTAATTATATATTGTATACTGGCTGTGCAGTTTCACCCGCGTGGACTACAGTTAATCGCGATGTAAAGCTTTGCATAACCTTCTGAACGATTTAATTTATTACCTTCATACCAAATTCAAATCGTGCGGGTATTTGATTGAATATAATATTTCACTCATAAAAAACTTACTCAAACAAAATAAATGTATTTTTTTCTTTGTATTATTGCATCTGCTGCCAGTACCAATAATTGGTATGAATTATTCGTATATATATAAATAATTTTGATACATCTAACCAAATGAAGATACGAGGACGTTCAGCTGAACCGAAAAACCAAAAAACAGTGTGGGTAATTCTCTTTCTTTCGAACTTAACGGTAATATCAAAATCAAGGTTAAAAGAGTGTTAAATAAAGTACATTGTGCAAAAACCGAGGGTACCGTCCCGTTAATGTAATTACTTTTAGGGCACACAGCATGTTTTAACATAGGCCTGCGTATGCAAAACAAAAATTAGAATTTCAATATTGCGCACACATACCTACACTGGCAGCACCGAACACCTGCTGTGTTATTTGTTCAAAAAGATGCTAATATCATTCAGGAAAACCTACGAACACGGTCAGTCCTTGATTTTAACAACAACCATAGAGTTGTTACTTTTTCGTGACTAAAATAGTAATAACTAACGAAACACAGCCTTTTTCCTATTCAGGCGTAGCGTGACGCCACTTTTGACCTCCTCTTTACGTTGTAGACAACCGCTACAATAACACTCCTAAGTTATTAATGTCTTCTACAATTTAAAAGATCGTTATGTCAGATCGGGGATCCTCGATTTGATTAAATACCTATGCTCCAAGTCGAAAACAAGCATTCCTTGTAATAAATAGATACCTTCAAATTTTAATTAAGCAACCAGCGTTCTAATCCTTTGAATATTTTCTATGAAGTATTCGAGCGATTTATCGAGAAGTTAAAAAAACTTGCTGTATTCGAGAAGGTCCTGCATATTTTGGCCTTTCACTTGGAGTTTTATTGAAATAATTCCGAGAGAAGATCGAAAATATTAAATTAATATTCAAAGCGCCGACAACTTTTTGAGGTTTGAAAGTATTCCGTAAGTTGCTAGCTCGTAAATTGTTGATTAATTAGGTATATTGTGTAGGTTGTAACCAACATTTTGGATAGGTATATGCAAATATTATGAAACAAAGTCGGGTTAGGGACACCATTCGACTCGAGAACGGCTGCACCGATTTTTACCACATTTTCTTTTTTGAATTTGTGTCCCCCCGAATAGCAGCATAGGTTTAATTAATATCTGATACATTTACGAAAAAAAATTAGCCGAAAGTTATATTCTGTCTTTCTGTTTTCACACCTAAACCGCTTAATTGATCTTGATGAAATTTGGAATGGAAATAGTTTAATCCCTGAAAAATAAGGATACTTACTCTTTAGGGTGCAACCAAACGATCGTAATTTTGTGAGTCGTGACTCACGACTAATTTCGGTCGCTCATTTTACGTTCAACTGAATTTTCAACTCATTTTGCGTCGTCGTGTGGCACCAACTACCTTTTTGTATGAAACCGAATGCAGCAGAATGTATGCTATCAAAATTCTGCGACTCACGACTCACAAAATCACGCTTGTTTGGTTTCACCCTTATTGTGATAAAATGTAGTCAATGCAGGTGAAACCAAGGGGAAGAGCTAGTAGTATATATATAAAACAGATTTTAAATATATTGGTAACGTATAAGCACTGAGTAAAGAGGTTTGTAAATCGTGTTTATGATAATTATAATGGTGTTTGGTGGTTATATAATTATAACTAGATGCGCCCCGCGGTTTCACCCGCGTCTTCCCATTATCCCGCAGGAACCTTTTTCCGGGATAAAAAGTAGCCTATGGGTTAATCCAGAAGCCAAATCCTTTCTAAATTTCACACAAATTCGTTGAGGCGTTTTCGCGAGAAGAATTAATAAACATACACATACATACTTTGTTTTTGATATTATAGAGGAATAACAGTGTGATTGATTAGTGTGAAAACATTGATCATAAAATTTATAGGTACATACAGACATATTTTCCCTCAAAAGCTGTATAACAAGTTTCTATGATAATAAATGTATTTTTACTTTCATACAATTCGATGAGAAAATATAAGTTTTCACATGAAAATTGAAATCAAAACGCTCTCGCAGCGATGGGTTCACAATTTTATTGCAATACTCAGGTTTTATGGCCTAAGTTCAGATAAGGTTTTAAAAGATTTCCATACGTAGATAAATTTTATTCAAACTTATGTATTTGCTTGGAAACGTAGACGTCAAGCAAAAGTGGAAAAATAACATGTCTGTGGTAATAATATATTTAGGACTATTCTTTTGGGCAAGGACGTTGATTCTTTTAGGGCTGCAATACGTTCATGTAATTAAATTGATTATTTATTATTGTATTTTATTTTCAGTTAATTTGTAAAATATGAGCTATTTTCGAAGTTATTTTGAGACAGATTTGCTATTCAAAATCATAGTAGGTTTTGGGAAATCACCAGATATATAAAAAAAAAATTAATCGAACCGTACATTCAATTAATTAATTAAATAGTAATCGTGATCCTAAAATATAACATGATACTATCATAATAATAATATACAAAGAATAAATGCGAAAGTTTGGATATTTATTTGTTTGTTAGCACGCAAAGTTGCGGACTACGTTAATATACTTTATTTTTATTGTAAGCTTGTAATACATTTTTGTAAAAGTTTTAGCGAATGTGCATTCTAAATAGAACGCATTACACTCAGGGGTGTGATTTTCACCTCAGCTTTACGCTTATTTAGTTTTGCTTTACGTTTTCATAGTTTTCGGGTGAACAAATCTCTATCAAAGAGGTCAAACTCACTCCGATGGCTCAGCGACCCAAAATGTGTCTTGGTCTCCGTAACGAGAGAGCACTACTTATCTCAATCCTGAGCGATTTCAGCCCAGTTCAGAGTCTGAAGTTCGCAAAAAGTTTAAAGTCAATTTTTCTTTATTCAATAGTATACGTTGTGATCACTTTAAAACGTCAAACTTAAAACTAGCTACGCGTGTTCCAACCTCCTTACGCCGGCATAAGAACAGGCAAGAAACGCCCGGCAGGTAATTTTTTTGACGCGATCACAATGACAGTTTTATTCTTATTACTAATTAATTGAATTGGAGCAAGTTCACTAAAATCCCAAGTTTTTTTTTTCATAGGTTCGCTTCTACCGCTTCCTTCCAACGCTATCTAGGGCGTCCGACCGGCCTACGGCCACTCGGTCGTCCCAAATGAGATTGCTTTGCCGCCCAATCTTCCTCAACCACGTTGGGCTCACCCACTCTTAGGTCTTTGATATTCTGGTTCCACGTGCCATCTTGCCGGCTAATTGGACCCAGTATCATCCGGAAAACATTATTTTTAATTTAATTGTTAAATATTTTTCTTATTACTTTTGATGTCTGACTTCTTGAATTGAATCACAGATTGAACATAATCACGCCAACTCGACGTAGACACGACAATACAGTGTAATTATATATATATATATAGTAATTATCAGCACGGAATGCAGTAGGTTACGTCATGTAATGATAATCACATGTTTTAGTCCTCGCTTTGTAAAATTAATTAATGTAAGTGGTAAATTACTTTGCCTAAAGATGGATCATTTTTTGAGCGCGATCACATTTAAATTTTTTATATATATGAAGAACGCAAAAACAAAGTGTGGAAGACAATAGAGACAATAAGAAAAGTGCAAATGGACACATTTTTAGTTTAACTCTTCTTAGCAAATTAAGTTACCTAAAGATATAAAATAACAATTTATAAAGAGTTTTTTGATGTGTAGGTAATTAGGTATACCTATGTATCGCAAATGATTTGACGCTGGGGCCACACTAAGGTCGACATCAAGGGAAATATCAATGCTTATTATCGCGATATATATTGCGTTAATTATTAACACAATTATGTGAGGGGCTACACTTGAACGGTCAACGTGAATGCACTTGAGTTATCGGCTAACGTCAAACGCCAATGTGAATGCCGTTGTCAAATGTCGTAGCCACACTGATGTCAAACGTCAATCATCGCGCTATTGAACGGCATTTCCCGTTAGTGTGGCACAGTTCGAAGTTACGTCCTTGACTGTACACTGACGTAGTGATAACAGAAACCGTGTTTACTCCGTTTACACGCCAATTAGGCATCGAGTAAGTAGCAATTTCCTGGAGCTGAATACAGAACTGGAATTATATCGACGACGCCGGACGGAAAAATGGCGAGAAATATGCGCTGAAAATCATTTTCCCGTTTCATTCTAATAACACTGAGAAACGTTTTCTGACTTTCTTACTGAGTCTTGTCTTCCAAAACCGATTCTATTCAAAATTTTGCCTATTCTTCTCTTAGTTTACCTTAGCTTTCCTTCATGATCACTATCATCATCAGCCTGTATCAGTCCACTGCTGGCATAGGCGTTTCCCAAGGTACGTCACTGAGCCCAGTCTTCGGCTCTTCTCATCCAACCACCTACTGCCCGCCTTTCTTTTTAACCCCCGACGCAAAAAGAGGGGTGTTCTAAGTTTAACGTCATTGTCTGTCTGTCTGTGTGTGTGTCTCTCTGTGGCATCGTAGCTCTTAAACGGATGGACCCATTTCGATGCGGTTTTTTTTCATTTGAAAGCCAGTTTCCCTGCGGTGAAGCTATGTTCGACGAAAATCGGTCCAATATTTTTTAAAATTTTAGGTTTTTGGTACAGTCACTTGCACCGAGATGTCATTGCTTCAAGGTCTATTAGAGATGGCCCCAGAAATCTTAATCACCTTTGTTAGATCGACATGTTATACTTAACTCTGTTACTAATTCACAGAGTGTACATAAATGTTGTTCCCGTGACGATGTGAGGGGCTCAGGAACTTGACTAATGCAATTAGCAAACTTATTCCGTCAGTCCCTACGTGAGGGTATGGCCAGAACCGGGAGCAAAGGGGGTCAAGTCTGTTATTTACACTTTCTTGTTCAGTCTAGATGCATGCTGAGTTGATGCCATAGATTTTTAACTTGAGAAAATTAGCCTGGCGAAAACTATAAATTACATTACCAGAGCTATGGTTTCATCACGATGTTTTCCTTCAGCGAAAACTCCAGCTCATTGCTGTATTCAAACTTACGACATACGAGTCGCAGTAGACTTCTCTGCCACTGAGTTAACATCGCGTTAGGACTTTTTTCGCGGCAATTGAACTGTCAACATGAAGATTTTGTTTATATTTCCAAAACTTGTGTTTCTTCGAGTGATAATGTGTAATATCGGTGGATTATTAACCATTATGTGTTCGTTAATGTGTACGAGTGTGGGAAATTGAAATAAAGTTGTCAAAGTGACTTTTCTAGTTGCTCCAAAAACGTCCCTGTAAAGTATAAGTAAAGTTTCACTACTTTACTTAAACACTATCCTCATCCCATCATCATCATTTAAACTTGATTGAACTCCCTAAGTTTGAAATAATTTAAACTTGACACTGGCAAATACACAAATCGTGTGACGCCATAAAAAAATACATAGAAATACATTAGGCATATTTTATTATTGGATGTTTTATTGTTTGTTTATTCTTCAATCATGCCTTTTGGCGAAATGGATTTTAATAAGATTTAGTAGGTAAAGAGATGGGTTAACCTTGAAATTACCTACACATAATGTTTTTACAATTTTTTTGGTCTAATTTGACTGTCAAAATCGTTATAACTAGCTACTTTGCGTAACACGCTTGTTTTATCTTCTTGTTCAACTAAGTACTTATTTAACATTACAATTAGATTTTCTTGAACAGTTGAAATTGTGCATTTGTTTCAGAGATACCTCCTACCTTACAACTAAAT
This sequence comes from Opisthograptis luteolata, assembly GCA_931315375.2. Lineage (NCBI taxonomy): Eukaryota > Metazoa > Arthropoda > Insecta > Lepidoptera > Geometridae > Opisthograptis > Opisthograptis luteolata. The sequence continues at coordinate 13,027,932 of OV928039.1, forward strand.
TACACAGTAACAAAAAAAATTTCAAAGATGTTTGTGGTAGTTTCCAAAAACACTATTGTTTAACATATTTTAAAATAAAATTTGACATGAAATTAACATTTAAATCATTTTTATTTCACATCACATTTCACACTAATTACATGCCAAATTTGATGCGAAAATTTGTAGGTTTGTCTTCTTCACGCTGAAACAGCTTAGCCAATTTTAGTGAAATTTGGAATGGAGATAGCTTATACCCATGATTAACAAGTATTTTGTAACCTGGAAAAATGTTTCCCTGAGAAAAAGGGAAAACTGGATTGTGCCCGAGGGGCGTACACTGCTAGTTGATTGATGTTATTTTTGTTGTAGAACAATTAATATCATTAAGTGAAACTAATTGAAGGATAAAAAAGTCTGGGTACATTTTATTTATGCCTAAGTGCTTAGCATTATTATTTGACACTAACAATATTGTTGGTAAAAAATATTTTTTGACCAAAGACAGTTATTGTCTTAAAAAGTATTATAAACAACGGGTAGCTAATTCGCTATCTTATTATTTTAATAAGACAGCCAAAAACTTGGCTAAACAAATGTGCTCTATTGAGTACTGTCTTGACAACACTATTCAACAGTTGGAAACAATTCCAAATAATTTAAACATAGTGGCACGACAATAGAGGAAGTCTCTAGCCCAATTAAATCAAAAAATATTGTTTACAAATCTTGCCCAAAATCACAAATCATAGTTAACGAAAATGTAAATAAATTCAACCTGGTCCACCAGAATATTCAAGGGATGAAGGGCAAATGTTTAGAAATTGAGTTGTTCATGAATCACAATAACATTGACATTCTTTGCATTACTGAGCATTGGCTCAAAAATCATGAACACATATTTAGTTTTAACAATCACCAAGTTGGTAGTTCGTTCAGCAGAGTTAATGCAATTCATGGTGGTTCATTAATACTATTAAATAAAAAAATTAAATTCAAAGAACGCAAAGACATCGTCCACTACTCAGCTGAACGAATAATCGAAATAGCTTGTGTAGAATTGGAGCAGTTCTTTATTTTAAGTGTGTACAGGCCTCCAACTAGTTCATATGATGATTTTGAAAAGTTAATGGAGGAAGTTCTTTTCAAAATATCCAAGTTAAATAAACAAATTATTATCTGTGGAGATTTCAATGTAAACCTTTTGGATGTTTCTACTCTAAGTACGAGAATAACTAATTTATTTAAATCATTTAATTTGAGAAATTTGTTTATGGAGCCTACAAGGATAACTGCCACTACGGCTACTTGTTTAGATAATATTTTTACAGATGTGAATGTAATTAGTCAAAGTGTAATAAGTAAATTAGATTCAGACCATTGTGGTCAATTAATTACAATTAAAAATAAAATAAAAATTAATGGAAAAAAATCTGTCACATATGTACCAGAGACCGTTGATCGGATGGAGAAAATAAAATTAAAGCTGATCGATGAACTTCCTTTTTTACCGGATCGTAGAAATGCTGATGATTTATACAACTCTTTTTTCAGCGTATTTAGCAAAGCTTTCAACACGATATTTACTCCAAAAACGATCATGGTTTCTGATAGACCTAATTTTACGGAGTGGGCTACAGTTGGTATTCACAAAAGCAGGCAAAAGCTGTACGATCTCTACAGTGAAAAACAATATAATACTAGTAATGAGTTTAAAGAAACTGTAAAAACATACTCAAAAATTTTTAAGACGGTCTGTCACATTGCAAAGTCTCGTTATATAAGTTCTAAGCTTAAAAATAGTAATGACAAAATTAAAGCAACTTGGAAAATTATAAATAGTGAGACTGGTAAAGTCAGGTCTCAAGCTAATAATTACAACCTAAATATTGGCGATACCAGTGTCAAGACTGACATTGAAGTAGCTAAAGCATTTGAAACCTTTTTCACTGACATTCCAGTCTCTACTACTAAGTTCTTAAACTCATCGCACACCATTGCAGAATCTATGTTAAAAACAAATGTACCAGAGTGCGAAATTCCTTTTCAATTTGACTATGTTAGTTGCAAAGATGTAGTAAAAGCTTTTAATATGATTAATGTCAAGAAAACTACTGACCTCTGGGGTATATCCGTGACCGTTGTTAAGCCATTAATTGAAATGATTGCACCCGAATTAGCCCTAATATTTAACAAATGTATTGACGACGGCGTGTTTCCTGATCTGATGAAACATAGTAAGATAACACCCTTGTTTAAATCGGGTACAACGACTGACCCTACTAACTTTAGACCAATATCAGTATTACCAACATTTAGTAAAATATTCGAAAAACTTATTCTAAATCAATTGCAAAGACATTTCTCAGCAAACAAATTACTTAATCAAAAACAGTTTGGCTTTACGCGTGGTCGCTCTACTACTGATGCTGGTGTCGAGTTATTAACTCACATCTATGATGCCTGGGAGGAGTCACGGGACGCTCTAGGCGTGTTCTGTGACTTGTCCAAGGCATTTGATTGTGTTCACCACGAGACACTGATCAGGAAGCTCCGGCACTATGGTATTCGAGGTGTTCCTCTGGACCTTGTAACCTCATACCTTAGTGATAGGATTCAGAGAGTTGACGTGAACGGGAAGCGATCCTCGGGGTCAGTAGTCACAATGGGAGTTCCGCAGGGTTCAATACTCGGACCTTTTCTGTTTTTAGTTTACATCAATGATTTGCCCAGCCTTGTTAGTGACAATCACGAAATAGTATTGTTTGCTGATGATACGTCGCTTTTATTTAAGTTAAAGCGACAACATAACATTTCTGACGACGTGAACAATGCTCTCTCCAAAGTTACAGACTGGTTTGATGCGAACAATTTGATGTTAAATGGAAAAAAGACAAAATGCTTGAGATTTGTGCTGCCAAATGTTAAAGAAGTACCAACAAATGTAAAAATTAAGGACGAAGAATTGGACCTTGTCAAGACTACAGTATTCTTAGGCATAACTTTAGATCACAAATTGCAATGGGGTCCACATATTGTCAGTCTATCGAGCAGACTTAGCTCTGCAGCATATGCTGTAAAGAAGATCCGTCACCTTACTGACGTTGATACAGCCAGACTAGTCTATTTCAGCTATTTTCACAGCATTATGTCCTATGGAATATTGCTGTGGGGAAACGCTGCTGATATTAACACCATATTTGTATTGCAGAAGAGAGCTGTTCGTGCGATTTATAACATGGGCCCCAGAGAATCTTTAAGAATTAAGTTTAAAGAAACCAAAATAATGACAGTTATTTGTCAATATATTTATGAAAATGTAATGTACATACGGAAAAATTTAAATAGCTTCAAAAAGAGAAGTGATTATCACAATTTTAATACTAGAAACAAAGATAAAATTGCTGTACCCACCACTAGGCTCCATAAAGTTAGCAACTCGTTCAAAGGTCAATGTGTACGCTTTTTCAACAAAATCCCAAGTGAAATTCAAGACTTGTCTATAACAAAATTTCAAATTCGTATAAAGAGAAATCTCATTAGTAAAGCTTATTATAAAATATCGGACTATCTAGATGACAAACAAGCTTGGGATTGTAGTTAATCTATCTATCTTTCTTTCTATCTATCTATTCTCCCTATTTCCCCTATTCTAACCATTTTCGGTAAACAGCCAAAACAGTCATGCTCACGAAAGTGACTTTGCTTGCAGCGGCGTCATGTGTCGGGTCGCCCTCTTCCCTCTCATATGGTCGAGGAGAGCGATGGCTGGCACATGCGTCAACTCGTGAACGGGTGCTGCTTGTGGGGTCTGGTCTGCTTTGGTTGTGATCCCGCAACTCGTTAATATTCATGTTCCCATATCCCAATGTGTACAACCAAACAAGAGAAATCTTATTATTAGTAAAGCAAGATAAAAAATATCAGACTATTAGATGACAAAAAAAAAAAGCTTGGGATTTTAGTGAACTTGCTCCAATTCAATCAATTAGTAATAAGAATAAAATTGTCAATGTGATCGCGCCAAAAAAATTACCTGCCGGGCGTTTCTTGCCTGTTCTTTTGCCGGCGTAAGGAGGTTGGAACAGGCGTAGCTAGTTTTAAGTTGACGTTTTAAAGTGATCACAATGTATCCTATTGAATAAACATATTTTTGAATTTTGAATTTTGAATTTTGAATTTTGAATTTTGAATTAGATATAGAAATGAGGTTGTCGGAACACGCCGTTAGGTGCTCTGTGACAGATTTTTTTATTTAAGGCAGTAAATTCAGAAACTTGGTAATAAGAATAAAGTTGTCAATGTGATTGCGCTAAGAAAATTACCTGCTGGGTGTTTCTTGTCTGTAGCTAGTTTTAAGTTTGAAGTTTTAAAGTGATCACAATGTATCCTATTGAATAAAAACAATTGAATTAAATTGAACCTGAGAGGCATACTTATTTAGCTTTACTTCGTACACATTTTACCTTGAAAGCCATTTTCCAATCCAGGCGTAGCGAGACGCAACGTTCGACCACATCATTACTTAAATTAAAATAGTATAGAATAGTTAAGTTTACTAGTCACAAGAACACTTCCTTTAAAAATAAATAAAAACAATATTTGTATTAATGCATGAGCACATAAAAACGCCAGTGTCATAAATCGGCCCCAACTTGGCATTAAGCTGATCATTATAATTGGGGCTAATTACTACCATACTTATTAGTAGGACCAACATATTAAAAATACAATAGAATTAATTAATGCTATTTTTTTAATGCCGCCAGTATTATATTTTGCTCTTTTTTAACGTTTTCTTTACTCCTATATCGGCATTAGGTACCTACCCCCTGTCCACTGCCATGTGAGGCTATTGATAACAGGACCTTTAATCAACCAGCGCTGATCAATGAGGTAATCAGGTCGCATCAGGTGACAAAAAAGGACCACGAACCGGAAGACGTTCTGTACGTAGTCCCCCCACTAGGTGGACCGACAACATTGTAAGTCGCAGGGAGCAGATGGATGCAAATGGCTAATAGCCGTTCATGGTGGCGTTCAAAGGGAGAGGCCTATGCTCAGCAGTGGACTTCTTCCGGCTGATGATGGATCTGATGATCAGGCGACTTGAGGTCAAACACTACCCTGACAGATGTAAAAAAAACATATGACATACAACCTGCACAACTACTTCGACATCGAAGCTATGTGGCCAGCGTCAGCTGTCGTAATCTTTGGTCTATTTTCTATACTGCCATAAGGTCAGTGGCATTGCTAATAACCTTTCGCTGTCAAAACAAACCAGTAACCAGACAACCTTCTCCACTCTTAGTGTTGTCAAACAAACAGACAAAATGATAAAATTGAATGTCCCATTCAAGGCGACCCGTTTGTAGGCGAAAACCGTGGTTCATTGTATGCAGGTGACATTCATGCGGAGATTTTCACGGCATACTCTTTTGAAGTTTTTTTTATTAGCGAATGCCTTTTTTCCAGTGGGAGGAGGAAATTCTCATGAATACCATGGAGCTTAGAATTCAACGGTTGTGTCTGACTTCACCGACTAAAACCCCTTCCCTTCCTTGTGAGACTTTATTTACAATTTATCTTATCTACTATCTTAAGACCACCTTGACCTTTGACCACATCTCACTTAATAGTAAGTGACGATGCAGTCGAAGGTGGATCACTCTGGCCCATGAGGTTCCTATTCACTCTTGACTTAACTAGATTGTACCTTTCAGTAAATAAAGAAGTATACTCCAGTCCAGCTAGTTCCAATATATAAAATTTTTTCCTACTTACATATATTTTTTACTATCCCTCTGTCGTCTGCGGGGCGAGGCTACAGAGGTCAGGGCTTTAAACAAATATCTTCAGACGATGAGATACATTTGAGCTATTACCACACAATCAATATTGATTTTATGGAATCTTCCGGTAGCGAATCTCATCACTCTCATCATCATCATCAGCATATTACGATCCCACTGCTGGGACTCTAGCCTTTTTCTCAGAGAGAGAGTATAAACCCGTAATCTACCACCAGTGCATTTACTCAAATTCAAAAGCATTTTCATTGTCCATGTAAAAATATACGTCAAAAAATCAATGACCGTGACCCACATATTTTAACAAGGAACTACTTCCGTCAATGAATAACACAATCATTCATTCGGAGGATAACTTCCGGGTTCCCCCTATGAATGGCCTAACTAGACGACAAATGTCGTACCAAATATATACCAAGTCGGTACTATACGGGGTTCAGTTTATTTAATTATAAACCTCTTGCAGCTTCATAAGATCGTACATAAAAACTTTTGTTCTTCGACTTTCAATTATTCATCATCATCAACATCACCAGCGAGAGGTCTTGGGCAATATTTTTCTGTATAATAGTGATGACCACCTGACGATAAGCTTTCACCGTCGCCTATGGACATTTGCAACACTAGGGGCATTGCAAATAGCCAACCCTGAAAAACTCTTGAAAGACTGCTTTTTTGCAGAAAATCTTGTGGAGAGCTCATTCCACATTTTAGCTTGACATTTTTTTACTAAAATTAATATTAATATACTACGCTATACCTATTAATATTGCTGGAGGAACGCAGTAGAGGCAGACGTATGTAAACTTCAGACTCTGAACTGGACTGAAATCGATCAGGATAGATAGGAGTGGCGCTCTCTCGTTTTAAATGCCAAGAAAAATTTCAGGTCGCCTTTCTGTAAATGTAAACTAACACTGCTGAAGGGCAGTAGAAGCAGATCTATGTGAACTCCTGACTCTGCACTGGCCTGAGATATTGAGTGGGATAGACAGAAGAGGTGCTCCCTCGTTTCTGATGCCAAGACACATTTCGGGTCGCTGAGGCAAAATGTGCTGAGTTTAATAAACATTTTTGGTTACATAAATAAACTCTGTATATCCATTATGCATTAAATGGTCGTGGCGTGAATGGCGGTCATTAGCTAATCATCGCAAGCCACACTGATGTCTCTACTACCCAACGACAGTCACTCGCTCATTCTTGACTGCAACGCTAGTCTACCAGTCTTTAAGTTTAGCCTCGACTAAATGTCTTTACGACTCAACAAATGTCTTATCTGCATGTTGAGTCGCCGGACAGTAGTTGAGTCGCCTAGACATTAGTTGAGTCGCCCAGACAGTAGTTGAGTGTTGTCGACAATGGAGAAAGCAAGTTTGGATGAAGTGCTAGAAAAGTTCAGTATATTCGGAAGATACCATTTCAAAACTCTATGCTTCTTAGGGCTAGCCTTCGCGACAAATTCGCTGTACTCCGCGAATTATATTTTCGCGGTTGAAGAGACCGAATACACGTAAGTTTTTTTAAATTCCATGTACAGTTAGCGACAAAGGTCAATTTCACACACTCAATTTTTAAATTTTGTAAGTATGTATTACTAAGTAAGCATCGCTCATCTGAGTCGCTCTTGAAAAATTGGGGCGTTTTAAGCAATTTCTGTCACTGACTGTACGTATACTTATATTATTACCTATATTTATCTTCTATCTACATAAATAAATATGGAAATGTTTATTTGCTCAGAATCTTGTTTTATCGTTTGTTTTGTTTTCATAAAGGGTTTAGAAAAAAACTCAAAAACCCAGGTGGTGTATGAAGTTCACCGGATTACCGCTATCCTATCCTTCTATCTTCTAATATTAAGTACCTACATATAAATGCGAAAGTTTGTGTGTGTGTGAATGTTTGTTACCACGTATCACCGTAACTTCTAAATCGATCTTGATGAAATTCGGAATGGAGATATAGGTATGTATAAGTACTTATATCTCGGAAAAGGGTTCCTGCTGTATAACGGGAAGACGCAGGTGAAATCGCGGGGCGCAACTAGTATTGATATAAAAATGAATGTTTGTCTGCTTGTCCCGCATGCGTTTTTAAACCATTTATTCGATTGTGATGACACTTTGTGGGGTTTTATGCGCATGTCCATGAAGGTTACTCAATAAAAAAAACATAAACATAAAAAACATGATAAAAAGGCATTGCAACGCATGCCCGACGCAGCATTAAAGATGTCCATAAAAAACTAAACATTGTATTGTCTATTATTTAGAAATAGTACTGAACCAACATCTCCAGTTTTTAGAATTTAATCTGTTTGTAATGCACAGAATAAATGAGTCGCCTAAACTACTGAACCGATTTTGGTGTGGTTTTCGGAGTTCAATATCGTACCCCAACGTGCTCGCATGGCCCATGATCAAATAGGAACGATTTAAGACTTATTCTAAAGTTCAAGTTCAAAGTAGTTTATAAAAACATGGTGCAATAATACATAAAATTTAAATTAGCCCGTTTTAGGCATAACATTTTTCCATTTTGCATATTGTTACTACGTTATACAATTATTTAAATAATAGTGATTTATAAAAACTGATTAAATTACGATGATTGTTTTATATAATTATGGTAAAAAGTTATTTTTTTATTTTAAATATTTTTATAGGAAGGGCGTAATGAGATTAGATTATTACGTTAGATTTAATTATTTATTGAATACACTTTAAAATGATTAAAAATAAATTACATTTTTATTATGATTGTTTTTTACTATAATAGTAAAATGTCAAGAATATATACCATATCGACTTACAATGAGCTATAAAAGAATCGCTTGTACTTTTTTGTAAGTATACACTCGTTCCTGCGGAAGTCAATGAATAAACTGCACACAGGAAGAAACAATTCGATTTCCGGTTGTCGATTTGTTTGTAGACAACTACAATCTACCAATCCGTAATCTACCACATTGGCCCGGTGTGGTTTGGTATATGTTGCATACGCTTGAATGTTGTTGTTCTTGGATATGCCGGTTTTCCTTCGCCGTTTTGAGCGATGGTAGATCCACACCTAACGTATTAAGTCAAAGGTGCTGGCCGAGAGGATTTGAACTCGGTGTCAGCGCCTTGTAAGGTGCACGCGTTCCCGTTCAGCCACCATCGCTCGTAGTAATTTAGCTCATTTTCTATTCCAGATGCAAAAATGGAAACTTCGAGAACAACTCAACTGGCAGCTCTTGCGGCAATTGCTCGGAGTGGATCTACGACAAACCGCATAGTTTTGTAGCTGAAGTAGGTATAGTGGGCCACGCCTTTACCTCTCAACTAACATACGCATGGCTCATAAAAATCTTGTGTAAATAAGTAAATATGAAAAAAATGCCCTCACAATCACATACATAGCTCTGACCCCTAACTAGGTTTCCCTGTATCTAGTATATCAGATACTACGCTGATCGGGGATCCACAATCCACAACACCCAGACACAGAAAAAATACTTGCGCTTTTTTTTCAATACACAAATATTTGTCCTGTAGCGGGACCCGCGACCACAAGCTAAACACAGGACATGAAAGATATTATGGAAAAAATATACTCCTCGTTTTTATTCTATGCCATGTCACTTTTAATTGTGAGTTTAGGGCTAAACTTAAAGTTAAACTTAACACAAAATCCTAAATCTTAAAAATAGTAATTCTATCAATGGTTTCCAAGCAGACGGTCTGAAGGTTAGCGGTCACCGTCAATGGAAATTAAGAGCGTTACTGATGCGTTGCTGACCCTGAAGAACTCAATGCTCTGTTTATTTTGGTTCGGTACGGAACCTTCTCCACGCGATCACATAAATGGTTCTTTGCAATACTCGGCAATGGGCAACAACCGTTGTGGTAGACGTGTTCTTGAGTGGAGACCGCGACTTGGCAAACGTAGTGTAGGACGTCCTGCGACAAGGTGGAGTGATGACTTGCGCCGAGTGGCTGCCAGTAGATGGATTCGAGAAGCGGAAGCCGGGCACAGTGGAGTAACTTAGGAGTGGCCCATGTCCAGCGGTGGACTGATGACGATGGTGAGCAATATCAGAATAGCAGCAGTGATGACTGATGGTGGCCGAACGGCAATGCGTGCGCCTCTCGGCCTCGCACCTATGAGTTATGTGTGGATTTACTATCGCTCAAAACGGTTAAGGAAAACATCGTAAGGAACCCGGCATGTCCAAGAACAACAACATTCAAGGGTATGCGACATCTACCGACCCGCACTGGGCCAATGTGGTAGATTATGACCAATACTATGTCTCTGAGGGAAGGCCTGAGTCCCCACAGTGGGAACGTAATAGGTTATTGATGATGGTGGTGGTTGTGATGATTATGTTCTCGTCCACAGTTCCAACTGGCGTGTCATGAGTGGAAGAGGACTCTAGTGGGCACTGCCCACAGCTTTGGCTACATGGTGGGCCTTCTCTTCGTGGGACCATTGTCGGACAGGTAATCAATAGAAAAGGGTGGAAAAACGCACTCAAAAATATAAAATAATTAAATTGACTTGTATTAGTTACGATATAATGGTTAATCCAAAAAGGTGTGGATCGCTTTTTGGTTGTGTGTACTTTTATTTACCCAGTAAAAGAAGCGCTCCACACTTTCTGAATTAACCATTATATCGTAACTAATACAAGTCAATTTAATTATTTTATATTTTTGAGTGCGTTTTTAAAGTGTTTTTTTTAGTTTTTTAAACTATATATTTTTATATTTTTTACTTTTTAGTCTTTCGTTACCAAGTCCAATCTATCGGACTCATCAAAAGGAATCATGTGAGCCCAAACTCGAGGGGTTTACTAGAAGCCACTGCAGAGATCCGCTACCCACCTTCTGGCTGCATCATCAGACCCTCGTCACCAAGTTCAATCTATTGGACTCATCAAGACGATTCATATGAGCCCAAACACGAGGGGTTTACTAGTAGCCACTGCAGAGATCCCCTACCCACCTTCCGGTTGCATCATCAGACCCTCGTCACCAAGTCCAATCTATTGTACTCATCAAGGCGATTCATATGAGCCCAAACACGAGGGGTTTACTAGTAGCCAGCGAAGAGATGCCTTACCCACCTTCCGGCTGCATCATCAGATCAGGTCGATGATACCAAATTATTGCATTGTCACCGAGATTACATACACATACAAAGTTTCAAGTCGATACGACAATTAGAAGTAGGTGAAAATTGACTTCTAAGATTTGATTACATTGTTAGTTAGTTAGTTAGTTACAAGTCAAGCTAATAAAAGTGTTTTAAAAATACCGATATGTTAGGATCGATATTAAAATCTTTTAAATAGTGGAATATCAATTTTAAGATGATAAATTGTTCACAATAAATTTTACATACAAAGAGATTTGCAAATTTAAGAATATATATATATTACGTCGTAGATATATTTAAACGCTTGATATGTCATTAAGACATGGATACCGTTCTCTTCTCATTACTGAGAGTGAATATAACAATTAGTAATTAATTTTCACTCAGTCAGTAGTAATTAGGTATGTAAAAACAGATGTTGGCATTAATTTAAGTACGTGCCTAAATAAAATACCCTAAATATTAGCCTTCGTTTCATTATCTGCAAAACAATTTTTTTTTTTCAACACAACTATAACACCTGCTTAAAATGTAATACTAAACACCGTGCCTTATCTGTTCATGACGCAGGTTCACGACCAATTGTATGACAAAAGCGTGTTCAAACGACCACTAAAACATTTATTGTATGTCGATATAGCCATAAGAGTAAAATGGGTTCCTGACTTCTCGAGCATGGACCACTTACATTAGGCCCAATTAGACTTGCTTGATTTAGTCACAGTTCTATTGTTACATTATGGCATACAATACATTTTTCGACTTATGCCGTTGTTTAGCATTCGTGCTTGACGTGTTGGAGACGAATAATAATGCCATCTCGGACTTCTAACTTTGTTGTTGATTACAATGCACGAGGTTGGAAATGTTTCTATGAGGGTGACAATTCGCGTATTATTGTATTAAGGTCCGTTGTTGGATGAGCGCTGTGAGAGGGTAACCCATCTTTCCTATTGGTAAAATCTTATTTAATATTACATTGTCTCAAGGCGTGAACATTAAACAGAACACAATACTGCAGTTTATTCTATATTTGGGAGCACTTACTTGCCTCTCCTGGGATTTGTTATGGTTGTAAGCCACAGGTTCACAATCATTCAACCAATGGTTAACTATTGGTTTCGTCAAAATTGTCTTAAAGTACAGTCAGTGACAAGTAGCTGATCAAACTTGATTTCCAAATGCGTTTTAGTTCAGTAATATTTAGGTTTTCTTACTACATATAAGTCAGTGTTTCACCACAACACAACAGACCGGATGTTAAGTGATGATGCGGTCAAAGGTTGGTGTTTAAGATGATGATGGTAATCGGAAAATTTGTTCTTGTTCAGCAACTTTTGTCGTTGACTGTACATACCTACCTACGTTTTTGATAGATCAATAAATTCCTGATCCAACATTTCTTCTCAAGTAACACTTACATGAGTAAGTAATCTTTATACTAACAAAATATCTGGACACCGTTCTCTATCCTAGGGTGGCGTGGCGCTACCTTCCACCTCTAATGCAACCGTGTAAGAACTGTTATATCTGCAAAGGATAGGAAGAAAGAAAACGCTGATTCTGACGGGGGTGCTGGGAGGTGTGCTCGGGCTGGCCAAGAGCTTCACCTACTTCTACTGGCTGTACATCGCGCTGGAGTTCCTGGAATCTGCCATCGGTGACAGTTGCTCGCCTACCTATGTGCTCAGTAAGTGCTCGTATCTAGTATTTATAGTAAACGAGATGGCCCGCCCGGCCCGCCTGATGTTAAATGGTCACCAGCGCCTATGGAAATGTATTTGCAATGCAACACTAAGGGGCATTCTCGTTAATATTCATGTTCCCATAACCCAATGTGTACAAACAAACAAGAGAAATCTTATTAGTAAAGCTAATTAAAAATTATCGGACTATTAGATGACAAAAAAAAGCTTGGGATTTTAGTGAACTTGCTCCAATTCAATCAATTAGTAATAATAAGAATAAAATTGTCAAAGTGATCGCGCCAAAAAATTACCTGCCGGGCGTTTCTTGCCTGTTCTTTTGCCGGCGTAAGGAGGTTGGAACAGGCGTAGTTTTAAGTTGACGTTTTAAAGTGATCACAATGTATCCTATTGAATAAAACAAATGTTGACTTTGACTTTGACATTTCCAATGCGTTGCCGACCCTGAAAAATTCTTTTGACACCCATATTGAAAATGTATTTATGCGTTCAGGGCATCAACTATCTAGTAACATTTAAACGCTTTTATTTAGTTTTGATTACGTCTTAGAAAGTAGCGTTAGCAACAAGTCACCTGATATTAAGCGAGGATGTGGTTGAAAATAAGGACTGGGAACTGGTTTTCAAAGACTGTTAACTTGTGGGTGATAGAGCTATAACCAGGCGACCACTAGGAAATTTCCTCTACCATCAAACTCCGGTTGCATCATACAGCCTTCCTTCAACAAAACTCAAAGTCATTGCAGGATTCGAATCCAAGTTTCGTAATAGAGTTGTACGTTATCTGTTTCAGATTTGGAAATAGTATCAGCAAAGAAGCGAGTGATATACCACGCCTTCTGCAGCATCGGCTATGTCCTCGGCAACCTTATATTCCCCTTGGCAGCCTGGGGGGTTCCTTACTGGAGGAACTTTCTTCGAGTAATATACACACCAGCTCTGCTATTTATCACCTACATCTTCCTAATAGACGAAAGTCCAAGATGGCTGCTTACCAAAGGACAGAATGAAAAAGCTATAGCCATAGTTCAGAAAATGGGTAAAGCAAACAAAATAAAACTCGAAGAAAACATTCTAAATAAGCCCTTAATTGAAGACAAAGATGTTAGTTTTCTGAATCTCTTGAGGATGACGTTTCAATCCGGAGCGTTAATGAAGAGATGCCTCATTTGCCTCGTCTGGTGGACCACCTCCACGTTTGTCTCCTACGGATTGATGATCAATTCCGTGTCTCTCCAAGGAAACAAATATATCAATTATGCACTATTGATGGCTATAGATCTGCCTCAAGTCTTCATAATTATGTATATATTGAACAACTATAAGAGGAAAAATCCGTTGATTTGTTCATTCTTCGCTGGCTCTGCGTTTTGTTTGATTCAACCATTTGTGCCTAAAGGTAAATAACACTTATAACCCTCTCATATTTGCTAGTTGAAGTGGCATTGGGCAGGCGACAGGATGTGAAGAGAAGGTTTTCAAGTGGTAACCACGAACCACCAGGCGTTCTACGGGTAGGCCTCTCACTAGTTCAGCCAACGACATCATTAGAGTCGCGAGGAGCCGATGGATGCAAATAGCTGTTCATTGAGAAGTTTTTTTTTTTTTTTTATTCATATATTTTTTAGGGACTTTTAAACATGGCGTTTATGCCAGCCCCATCGTAACTTAACAAAAACCTTATAGACTAGAGAAGACATAAATCACACAGAAACCAAACAAATATAATGAAATATAGTATACTCGTAGTAGTATCTATAATACTATCTATTCAATAGAGTAAGTAGATAGTTAACAATATATAATAAAAATATGTATAAAAAGCAAAAGAAGGTGGCTGGATTAATTCACAGACTGGAAAAAGGATTTTACCATTCTGTAAATCATTCCAGCCTCATTTGATTCTGGAACCGACAAAATGCTGTGAATCACACCCACATTGGCTTCTGTCACACCAAGTTCGGTAAAAACTTTCCGTCTCTCAGTCTGATTCCGGACACACTCCATCAGAATGTGATGCACGTCTTCAGGTTTGTCACACACTTCGCAGTTAGGTGACGATACTTTACCCATCATATGCGCGAAAACTCTAAGTGGAATGTGTCCAGAGCGCAGTCTCAGAGCGATAACAACAAGCTTACGACTAATGTCACCAACAAACCACGGCGACCGATAAGGTTGACCCTGCATAATTTTATACCAAATTCCTTTACTTTTGGAAATTGAGAAGTTTAAAATGGGAGATCTATGTTCAGCAGTGGACGTCTTCCGGTTAATGATGATGATGATAACTTATTAACAGACATCGGGACACCTCGAGGCAGTTGGGAAGCAAGTGCATACATGGTGCTCGTCTCGTTATCTCGGCTCGCCTCGCCTTCTCTAAGTCACATGTCGGCTTTCTGCAACTACTTAGTCGTTAGCATGTAGATGTAAACACTTGTTTCTTAACGAGAGTTCCACGCCAGAGACTCTTGGCGAGAGGCTTTCGACGATATGTAAATCATTTTTCTTTCCAGGCCACCCGTGGCTTTCCGTGATGATGTACATGGCCGGCAAGCTGATGTCCAGCTTCTACTTCAGCATCACGTACATGTACACTTTGGAACTGTTCCCGACCTACACCAGGAACTCCATGCATGCTTTGTGCTCCTCCATTGGAAGGATTGGATCCATAATTGCTACCCAAACCCCACTGCTGGTAAGCCTATCCTTTCAGTGATCACGCATAAATATTCTCTCTATCCGCCTGTCTGTTAATTACCTTGTTAGTTACTAGTTGCGCCCCGCGGTTTCACCCGCGTCTTCCGTTCAATACGGAGAAATGTAATAATATTAATTAAGAAATTCACATATATAATATGATCATACGAGAGGTTTGTCATAAAAACATTGCCTGTTGGGCAATCATAATGACCATAATATAAGACGCAAATGCCCAATTAACATATCACCAAAACGCATACCATCTAATCTATATACTTATCGTTCAGATGGTCTACTGGTCAGGACTTCCATCGATGATCTTCGGCGCCTCGTCCCTCATAGCTGGTCTCGTGACCTTCCTCGTCCCAGACACAGCAGACAACTCTTTGCCAGATACGGTTAAGGAAGCCGAGGCTCTCGGCACGAAAGTCCCGAAGCGGGAGATGGTAGGAATTGATAACCCAGACATGACGATGGAAGGGAAAGAGATTTGTGATGGTAAGACCACTTGACGAACGTTTAATTTGTTTACAAAGAGGTGCAGTGCGGTGATACTTCATGAAGAAAAGAGAAGATATTGATTGCAATATTAAACCTGGTATGAATGGATGAAGAAATGAGAAGTGATCACTAAGTCCTCAAAGAAATTGAGTAGTTTTGGTCTATGTTTGGAGTACTTACCTACGTTTAGACTAAAATGTCACTTTAACTTTATGAACATAAGAATATAATAAAGCAGGAATACGACTGTTGATCCCTGGTATATATTATATATTAAGTGTCTCAAAATATAGTCTTAATCGATAAATAATGCATTGTTTTTTTAAAACACCCAAGTTATTCAATACGTTCAATAGTTTCAAAATGTTCTCATTTCTGATTTTGATTTTGCCATAATCTAGTTTATTTGTTTTATCTTACTATTAAGCGTTTGACCGCAGATTACGTGATGACAAGTGACGATGTGGTCGGTGATGGCGCTAGGGTCATCAATATTAAACTCTTTTATTCATTTCTTTACAAACAGGTATCGTTTAGTTTTCATCTTTTGCAAGTCCACAAATTCCTAAAGACTGGCATGACTATGTCAAAACATTTTATAGAGTTAATACATTTCATAAATTGAGTCCATATTTCGAGACTGGCGTAGAAACTACAATATATACAAACAACGGCTAGCTTATAACAATAGACTTTAACCAACTGGCAGTATCCAGCATTTACTTAGGGCATTAGTCATAAAAGGTGCCTATCCTACTAGTAAGTCAATATTTCATCAAAAACATGCATTTTAAAGATGCCTTGTCACAAAACTTAATCAGAATAATCAATTTATTGGTAAATATAATATTTACATGTTACTTTTTGTTCTTGTCCCTAATTTGTGCGATATTGTGTGTGTCAGTAATAAATGTATTTTCAGTTCATTTCATTTCAATATAGAGAGGTGCCACGGACATAAAATATAGAGCATAACTGTTCAAATAATCTTAAAGAAATATATATAATATATTAAATGTTAGTTAAACAACGATAGAGTACAACTTTAAACAACTTCTCAGCCATAAGTCGTAGTTCTCAAGTGGACTCAAGCGGTTCTTGTTCAACTAAACTTGGACACGAAAATTGCTATCAAGTTCCGTTTTGTACAAACTTTTTTCTTAAAGCGTCATTGTTATTTACTGTTGTTGGTTTAGACGGGTTATTTACCTTTATCTTAAAAAGATGCTTGGCGTATAAAGTTCCGTCGTTGTATGCAGAGAAATCCAATTGTACTTACGAAATAGAGATATTAATTAATAAAAAAATTTAAATAGCTTCAAAAAGAGAAGTGATTATCACAATTTTAATACTAGAAACAAAGATAACATTGCTGTACCCACTACTAGGCTCCATAAAGTTAGCAACTCGTTCAAAGGTCAATGTGTACGCTTTTTCAACAGAATCCCAAGTGAAATTCAAGACTTGTCTATAACAAAATTTCAAGTCCGTACCTATAAAGAGAAATCTTATTAGTAAAGCTTATTATAAAATATCGGACTATTTAGATGACAAACAAGCTTGGGATTGTAGTTAATCTATCTATCTTTCTTTCTATCTATCTGTTCTCCCTATTTCCCTTATTCTAACCATTTTCGGTAAACAGCCAAAACAGTCATACTCACGAAAGTGACTTTACTTGCGGCGGCGTCGTGTGTCGGGTCGCCCTCTTCCCTCTCCATATGAGAGTCGAGGAGAGCGATGGCTGGCACATGCGTCAACTCGTGAACGGGTGCTGCTTGTGGGGTCTGGTCTGCTTTGGTTGTGATCCCGCAACTCATTAATATTCATGTTCCCATATCCCAATGTGTACAACCAAACAAGAGAAATCTTATTGGTAAAGCTAATTAAAAAATATCGGACCATTAGATAACAAAAAAAAGCTTGGAATTTTAGTGAACTTGCTCCAATTCAATCAATTAGTAATAAGAATAAAATTGTCAATGTGATCGCGCCAAAAAAATTACCCGCCGGGCGTTTCTTGCCTGTTCTTTTGCCGGCGTAAGGAGGTTGGAACAGGCGTAGCTAGTTTTAAGTTTGACGTTTTAAACTGATCACAATGTATCCTATTGAATAAATAAAAATTGACTTTTGACTTTTGAATTATATAATTAGTATGTATTTCGCTTACTAAGCATTAATTTAGGAAACAAAACCTTTGTACAGTGGACAAACAAGTTTAATAATGGATACAATATTATTCCCCAGACTTAGATAAATGCTAAAGTTTGTTAGTTTATCCTTCTTTCGCCCTGCAACGGAGCAACGTAATATTTTACATACTGATAGTTGACAGCCCGAAAAGTGATATAGAATACATGACAAGATAAAAAAATCACTTAAAATAGTTGTTTGTCAAATCATTTATAAAAATGTAAAGTACATACGTAAAAGTGCTTACAGCTTCAAAAATGACGGTGACACAATTTAACACTAGGAAAAAAGATAAAATGGCAGTGCCCAATATTAGGCTCAAAAAAAGCTCCTTCAAAGTCAATGTGTACGTTTTCAATAAAATACCAAGTGAAATCCGAGACTTGTCGATAGCTAAATTTCATGTCCATCATCCTATTTTGAATTTTGTATACTTACTCGAAAAATGCACATGATAATCGCCATGTGGGTAAAACCGCAAGGCATAGCTAGTGATATTTAAGTATCATTTCACTTACTAAACATTATTAGAGTAAATAAAATCTTATTTGCACAGTAGACAAACGAGTATAATTTAGCGATAGCACAATAATTTTATCCTCACGTACCTACTTGTAAATGCGAAAGTGTGTTTGTAAGTTTGTCCTTTGTAAAATTACAACCCGGGGGTGTTCAACTCAAGAGTGAATAGGTATTTACTGGGCAAGCGTGCTACACCTTCGACCACATCGTCGCTTTCCATCGGGTGAGATCGTGGTCAAACGCTAGCCTAGTTAGTTGTAAAAAAAAAGTCCTTCTTTCACGCAGCAAAGGGCATAATTTGATAGTAGGGCATTTACTAGTGCTCACCTGGCTAGCTACCACCCTCCAGATAAGAACCTGTCTCCAATCGCGTATTGGTGTGGTCCGGCAGCCTTACTTGAGAGCCAGCTCCGATGCCATGTGTAGCGTGGCGCCAGCTTTAACCTCATCGTCACATAACATCAGGTGCTTGGCGACGGATTCTTAACTTGAGAATGGTAAATATAACTAACACTAGAAAACGCCCTACCACTAAGCTACGGTTTCACAAAGTTTCCTCCAAAGAAAGCTGAAGCTGATTGTTGAATTATAAGTCCATATCAGACATACACTAACACACACACACACACACACATACATACATAACTTCATATCATATATATCCCTTCATATCATATGGACACCCATATCAGTGTCACTATGTCACTTCTATCTTTTTACAGATTTGAATTGAATTGAATTGAAACTGCGGGGCACAGCTAGTCTTGTGTAAAATATGTTAGTGTCAGCGTTTCATAAATAACTTTTGACTTGTAAATGGAGTATTATGTTGATTCGGGCCGTTACGATACTCCGAGTGAGCAGTTTTAATGTTCATTTTGTAAATCTAAAAATATTGCCGCCATTTGCACCCTCTTCATCGTTTGGCCTTTTGTTCGCAGTTCAACTGAATACAGTAATTTAAGGTCACAGGCTGCATTTTAATATTGCTGGCTTTACAAAAAAAGAAATATTTTCATACGGTCTGATAGTTTAAAAGGTCATCGACCGCATCGCTTGGCAACGTGCGCGTTGGCGGTTTAATACTGGAGTTATTTTCGCATTTATAATATTAAATATATGGATGGATTCAAGTCCTTTACAAAATCCTACCAAAAAAGGTTACAGCCTAACTTTCTTTACACGGACTTTTTTGAGCAACTAGAAAAGTCGCGTTCTTCACTACTTCCTACACTCGTAAGTACACATTAACCTTCGATGTACCGCCAAAGAGAATGTAAGGTTTACTAGTTTAGAATGGTACCGCGCGCGCCGCACACATGATGGCTAATAATCCACCAATATTACACATTATCACTCGAAGAAACACAAGTTTTGGAAACAAAAACAAAATCTTCATGATGACAGTTCCATTTTTTTTTTTTGTTTTGTTATGGCGTCACACGATTAGTGTATTTGCCAGTGTCAAGTATAAAATATTTCAAACTCAGAGGGTTGAATCAAGTTTAAATGATGATGATGATGACGATGAGATGATGGGATGAGGATACTGTTTAAGTAAAGTAGTGGGGCTTTACTTAAACTTTACAAGGACTTTTTTGGAGCAACTCGAAACGTCACTTTCACAACTTTATTTTAATTTTCCACACTCGTACACATTAACGAACACATTATGGTTAATAATCCACCAATATTACACATTATCACTCGAAGAAACACAAGTTTTGGAAATAAAAACAAAATTTTCACGTTGACAATTCGATTGCCGCCAAAAAAGTCCCACAAATACTTTCTATCAATTAAAAAAGAACTACCAAAGAGGTTGCAAACTACAATGCAACCTTCAGAAAAAAAGCTTATACATATTTGGAAACAAAAACGAAATCTTCATGTTGACAGTTCAATTGCCGCCAAAAAAAATCGACAGTGCCATTGACCATTGCCGCCAAAAAAAAGTCCCACAAATACTTTCTAGCAATAAAAAAAAAACTACCAAAGAGGTTGCAAACTACAATGCAAACTACAGAAAAAAAGCTAATGATGTACATATTTCTTAGTTGCAACCTCTTTGCATCTTACATTCTGCTACTGTCAAGGTAATTTCACTGAACCACCCCACCATAGAATAAGACTCCCCACTGTAAATCTCTGCACTGCGCCCTAAGTGAGTTCACCTTTTCGGGATTCCATCATTGATCCCGGATAAGATGGGATCGAGTAATAAATGGGGAAGAAGCGATAATCTGCAGATTTAAATAATCCCGGGATCAACCGGAACTTTCAGCAGACTCTTAGAATGCGAATTTTTTCGACACTTGTTTGGAGTTTGTATTAGAGATTGGTGGTTTTAGGGATATATTTACTAAGCTGGCCATGTACCATGTAAAAGGTAAAAAAACGTACTCTCAAAGTACTTCAAAATATATCACGGTACACTGTACATTTCAATTATTAATTTAAACTTTTCGGGATAAAAAGTAGCCTATGTGTTAATCCAGGGTATTAAACTGTCTCTTTAGGGATCCTTCGTACTGTGGTGGTTATGGAGATTTTTGTGTGATTATTGAAACGCCGGTGGTGTGATTCGTACTGCGTGTTCACAGTGAATGATATTTATTACTAAAAGTTCCGTTATATATACACAACTAGCCTAATCTTCGTTTGACTTCGGCAGGAACTCGGGTCGCTTCGGCAGGCGGCGCGTCGCACGTGGTGTTTAGGATCGGAGAGTCCTGTTTGTTTATTGCGCTGGGAAAGTTCGGCTGGTCTTTGAGCTATTGGGTCGTAAACTGCAATTGTTCTTTTCGGCGTATTTATTCTTTTGTTTCAATGGTGGGAAACGTAGACGATGCAACGGTGAAATATTCCTTTTATTGCTGTGCGTAGTAAAATTGTATTGTTGTTAAAACTGCATTTTATATTTGTTTATCTTCTGGTGTTATGGGAACGAAATATCGTGGGAAAGGACTGTAGTAGCGTAGCTACATGACTCCCTCCCTAGCGAAAGCGTACCGGCAGTTCGATTTGGCGGCCGAGTCGTGTTGTTCGTATTATTGGTTGCGGTGATGCTGGTGTATCTTGATCTGCTATCAATACGTTATTATTGGCCGGTTCCGATGATAATTGCGGTGGGGGTACGATGTCTTGTTTCGTTGGTATGATGATGACGTGGTCTTGAGTTGGCTGGTCCGAAATGTTTTCGTTTAAAATGTAAGCAGGCTTGAGTCGGTCGATTGAAATAGTTGAGCTTCTCTCTGGTAACTGTAATATGAATGTTTTGCTGTTTCGATCTATGACCTTGAATGGTCCGTCATAGGGTGGTTGCAGCGGCTTCTTAACTGCGTCATTTCTTACAAACACATGCGAACATGTTTGCAAATCTTGATGCACGAAGATTGGTCGCTTGTTGCCATGTGATTCGGTCGGATGAGATGGCTTGATTGCGTTTATGGTAGCTCGTAGTCGAGTTACGTAGTCGTAGTTCATGTCTTGTTCGTTTGATGGTGGTGTGACGAAGAAATCACTAGGTAGGCGTAGCGTTTGTCCGTAGGTGAGTTCAGCGGCGCTGACGCCTGTGTCTGTGCGCGGGGCGGCACGTAATCCCATGAGGACTGTAGGAAGCTCGTCTATCCACGTTGAATGTTGAGACAGGCGAGTCTTTAGTGCAGCTTTGAGTGATCGATGCCAGCGTTCTATCATTCCATTTGACTGAGGATGGTAGGGCGTAGTGTGTGTTATTTTGATCCCCATTGCGTTCATGAGCCTGGCGAAAAGGTGACCTGTGAATTGTCCTCCTCTGTCGCTCGTGATGACTGACGCAAGCCCGTAGCGAGTAATCCAGTGCTCATAGATTATCTTCGCCACGGATTCCGCAGATATATCTTCTGTGGGAATTGCTTCTGGCCATTTCGTTACTCTGTCGATCATTGTAACGAGGTATCGATGGCCTTGCGGTGAGGTGGGTAGCGGTCCGACGATATCTACGTGGATGTGTTGAAATCTCTCAGTAGTCACTGGAAACTTTGAAATGCTGCTCGTTGTGTGTCTCTGGATTTTGGATCTTTGACATTGTAAGCAATTTTTGCACCAGACTCCGATTTCTACCATCATCGATGGCCAGAAAAACTTCTGGGACATAAGTTTGCGTGTCGTGCGAATGCCAGGGTGGCTTATGTTGTGTACGGTGTCAAATGCAAGTCGTCGAAATTCTTCCGGCATGTATGGTCGAATGTATGACGTTGATGTTTCGCAGTAAATAGGTGATTGAGATTCGGGCATAGTGACTCGTTTCATTGTTAAGTTGGCTTGTTGTGAGAGTTTCTTGATTGTTGCGCTGTCTTTTTCTTGAGCATGGGCGACTTTGTCATAGTCAATTAGTGATGGGCAAATGATGCTGTCGACAGGTAGACGACTCAGAAAGTCAGCGACAGTGTTTTCTGCTCCGATGATGTGTCGAATGTCCGTAGTAAACTCGCTAATGAAGATCAATTGTCTGGCTCGACGCGGTGTTTCAGACGCTGACGGTGGCTTTTGGAGCACGAAGGTCAACGGCTTGTGGTCGGTGAATATGATGAGATCGCGTCCTTCGAACATTTTTCGGAAATGCTTGACCGCCATGTATATTGCAAGTAGCTCGCGGTCGAATGTGCTGTAGTTACATTGTGCATCGGAAAATTTCTTTGAAAAATAGCCGAGCGGTTGCCATTTTCCGTCGATGTGTTGTTGTAGGACAGCTCCTGCACATTTATCAGACGCGTCGCTGAAAATTGCCAGGGCAGCCTTGTGCGATGGGTGAGCGAGCAAAGCGGCGTTTTGGATTGCAACTTTGCAAGCTTCAAACGCTGTTGTTGCTTCGTCGGTCCATTCAATGTTTGTTTTGTCTCTTTTCTTGACGTTGTGTAAGTAGGCATGGAGCGGTGCTTGCATTTCTGCGGCTTTCGGCAAGTGATCGCGATAGAAATTGATCATGCCGAGGAAACGTCTTAATTCTTCAATCGTTTTTGGTTTTTCGTAATTGCAGATTGCTGTGACCTTTTCAGTAGGTGGTTTGATTCCTTCTTTGCTCACAGAGAAACCAAGAAACTGCACTTCCGGTTGGCCGAAGATGCATTTGGCTGGATTGATTGTGATGCCATTTTCTTCTAGTTTTCTTAGTACTATCCGGAGATGCTCCTTATGGCTGGATTCATTACAGGACGCAATAATGAGATCGTCAATGAATGCATAGACGAAATCGAGTCCATGGAGTACTTCGTGGATAAATCGTTGGAAAGTCTGTCCGGCATTTGTTAAACCGGGACACATTCTCGGAAATTCAAATAATCCCATTGGCGTTATGATGGCAGTCTTTTCTATGTCTTCTTCTTTGACCTTGATTTGTTGATAGGCTCGGTTGAGATCAATGGTACTGAATATTGTCTTATTAGACAACTGGAACGTGAAATCTTTTATTCTTGGAATCGGATAGCGATCAGGCGTTGTGACGGCGTTCAATCTCCTATAATCTCCACAAACGCGAAGGTCCCCGTTCTTTTTCGGTACGATGTGCAGAGGCGATGACCAAGGACTTTTGCTTGGACGGCAAAGGCCTTGTTCGATCATGTTTTCGAATTCTTTTTTTACGGCTTCGTAACGGTGCGGTGCGACTGGTCGAGCGCGGCAATGAATAGGCGGTCCAGTCGTTTCAATGTAGTGTTCAACGCTGTGCTTTGTATTAAGTTCCATTGCTGTAAGACGTGTAGTTCCGGGAAATTCCGCTAGTATGTCGTGATAAGATTGCTGTACGTCGATACTACGAATTGTTGGTACGTTGGTTGCTCGGACGTATGAAGTTGTTGATAATTTTGTTATGCCGTCGATCAGTCTTCGGTTTTTGATGTCAACGATGAGTTGGTGGTGTTTGAGAAAATCAGCCCCGATGATAGGTTTGCTGACTTCCGCAACGACGAACTTCCACTTGAACGGACGGCGAAGATTTAAGTCGAGTGTCAATGTTTTTTCGCCGAATGTTGGAATGACAGTATTGTTTGCAGCGTAGAGTTGAAATTTGAGTGGTTTTGACGATTCTCCCTTGTTCCGAGGTAGGACGGATACGTTTGCGCCGGTGTCGATTAAAAACGTTAGTTTTGACGTTTTATCGGTAACGAATAGGCGGTATGAGTTTTCAGATACTACGCTGGGTTCCGCCTCAGCCAGCGCAGGCTCTAGTTTTCCGACTGATTGTTTCGTGGTTTGTATGAACACGGCATGGTGCAACGTCTTGCTTCATCACCAAAACGACTGTGGTAATAGCAGTATGGTGACGGTGATTGACTGCGTGATCTGTTATTATCACGACTCGTAGAACGGTTGCGACGGACGTGCTGGTATTGTTGTTGATGGTTGTAGTGCTCGTTGTATTGCGGATTTTGTCTTTGTGACGACTTAAAAGCGGCAAACTCAAGAGACAATTTTCGTAATTCTTCTGCCAGGAACTGAATATCTATTTGGCCGCGAGACGTGGATGCTGATGATGTCGATACGGCCGAAACTTGCGTAATTGTATCTTCGATCATCTTGTCGGCAAGTAGAGCAAGCTCATCGAGTGCAGTCTGAGTTTTGAATGTTTCACTGATGGTGAGAACGGATCGGATATGCGCTGGTAAATGGTTAGACCACATGAGACGTAACGTGGAATCGGGAACTTTATCGCGTGCTAGACTTTTCATGCGTCGAAGTAGCTGGGACGGCTTCTGATCGCCGAGTTCCGTGCCGGACAGCAACTTCTGCAACTGACGATTGTCTGATTCTTCATAGACGGTGATGAGTCGTTCTTTTAATGCTGTGTACATATCCGCTTCTGGAGGGCTGTATAAGAGGTCGCTAATCTGTTCGATGTCCATCTTGTCGAGCTGAGCAATCACCATCTGGGCTAGCTGGGCTTGGCTACGGTTTAAATCGCTTGTTGCGGCTTCAAAGGTGAGAAACCATAGTCGAACCTTGTCGCGCCAAAAAGATGGGATTCGCAATGGCAAGGTGATACCGGCGACTTCTTGCTGAAACTTTCTCGTGGTCGTATTTTCCTCTGCTTGATTCTGCATTTTGCGCTTGTTGCTGTTCTTATGTAGGGGTCACCACTTTAGGGATCCTTCGTACTGTGGTGGTTATGGAGATTTTTGTGTGATTATTGAAACGCCGGTGGTGTGATTCGTACTGCGTGTTCACAGTGAATGATATTTATTACTAAAAGTTCCGTTATATATACACAACTAGCCTAATCTTCGTTTGACTTCGGCAGGAACTCGGGTCGCTTCGGCAGGCGGCGCGTCGCACGTGGTGTTTAGGATCGGAGAGTCCTGTTTGTTTATTGCGCTGGGAAAGTTCGGCTGGTCTTTGAGCTATTGGGTCGTAAACTGCAATTGTTCTTTTCGGCGTATTTATTCTTTTGTTTCAATGGTGGGAAACGTAGACGATGCAACGGTGAAATATTCCTTTTATTGCTGTGCGTAGTAAAATTGTATTGTTGTTAAAACTGCATTTTATATTTGTTTATCTTCTGGTGTTATGGGAACGAAATATCGTGGGAAAGGACTGTAGTAGCGTAGCTACATCTCCATTCCAACATTCAGATCCGTTCAGTAGTTGTTGCGTGAAAGAGTACAACGGGGAATGCTCGGAAGAGCTATTCAATCTCATCCCTCCATCACGGTTCTACCACCGATCATCTCGTCATCGGAACAAAGCTCATCCACACATTATCGAGTCTTGGAAATCCCACACCTCGCGATTTATGCGCTCCTTTCTCCCGCATACTTGCAAAATGTGGAATGAGCTTCCCCCACAAGTGTTTCCGCTGTGCTACAGATTGCAATCCTTCAAGATGGGTGT
Source organism: Opisthograptis luteolata (assembly GCA_931315375.2). Taxonomy (NCBI): domain Eukaryota; kingdom Metazoa; phylum Arthropoda; class Insecta; order Lepidoptera; family Geometridae; genus Opisthograptis; species Opisthograptis luteolata. The sequence continues at coordinate 13,054,363 of OV928039.1, forward strand.
AAAAAGAGTTCTTAAAGGTCGGCAACGCATCGGCAACTCTCCTGGTGTTGCAGATGTCCATAGGCGACGGTGACCGCTTTCCATCAGGCGGGCCGTCAGCTTGTTTGCTAATCTATTACATAAAAAAAAAAAAAAAAAAAAAACATCCATCCATCGCTCCATCCATACTCACAAACTTTCACGCTTCAGTAGGAAGTAGAACTTTCAAGTGTTGTGTACTAGATCTTATTTTGCTATTCTTTAGTCGAAATATGGGTACAGTTTATTCTCGTAACTCTCACGTTACCTGACACATAAAAGAACCACCTTATTATTTTAAAATGTTCACCAACTTTCAATATCCTCACATAACTAGCAGATTTTTACTATGCTAGCAGCCTCGCGAGTAGGAATACTAAAGGATAAACTATGATCTGGAGCGAATTCCCGGCACGTTTGATCCGCGCGGCGGCCGCGATATTGAATCGACTCTGCCTCGATCGACATGTGGGATGCATACGATGCTTATTACACGTTACCTGGTGTTTTTATTTAATTTTAAAAAAACGGCCAAGTGCGAGTTGGTCGCGCACCGAGGGTTCCCTATAAACTTGTTTTTTTTTTGTTATTTAACTACATATTTACGGTTAACAGAAATGTTCTTCACATGTGCTATAAGACCTTGCTTCATGCCAAATTTTTTGACTCTTGGTCAGCGGGAAGCAGCCTATAATAGGTTTTGATTCCCTTGTGAAATTGCAAAATATGCGACATTAACGGTCATATCTTTTGAGTGCGTTAACTTACGACTTTGGTTTTTTCACAGCTGAAAGAGAAGGTAGTGCAAAGTGTTTGATAATAACTTTCACTTGATACCTCAACGCGTTTTTGTGAAAAAGGGGCTTGACAGAAAAGAATAAGAATAAAAAGACACAGCACAGACAGAGACAGACCGACGGACAACAAAATGATCCTGTAAGGGTTCCGTTTTTCTTCTTGAGGTACGGAACCCTAAAAACTAGCCTTTTTTCTTTTCTTTTTTTATTATGTACAGGGTAGCGTTTGACCACAAGTCACCTGATGTTAAGTGACGATGTGGTCGAAGATGGCGCCACGCTACACCTGGACTGGGAACTGGCTCTCAAGTGAGGCTGCCGGAACACACCGATAATGCTTGGCGGCAGATTCTTAACAAGAGGGTATTAGTTAGCCAGGCGAGTACTAGAAAATACCCTACCACCAAGCTATGTTTTCCTTCACCGAAAGCTCAAGCTCATTGTAGGATTCGAACCCACGTCCTACGGATCGCAAGCCGACGTCACTACCACTAAGCCATCATCGCATACTTATAGTAGCTCAACTGCTTTCTTGTCAATTTTAGTTTTCTATTAGCATTATATTGGTTGTAGGAAGACATCTCGGCTAAGCCCGCAGTAGAACCTATTCCCGGCACGTTTGATCCGCGCGTCGGCCGCGATATTAAATCGACTCTCGGCCAGCGTGCAGGGTAGTGCATACGACGCCTTATTGCCTTGTGTTTGCGCTAGAACTGGCGCCTGGCGATTTTGAGCCTCTCTCTCCTCATCTCGTTGAAAGATGAATACACAAACGTGGTTCCATTCCAACCTCACAATGCTTTTTACTATTCAGTAGGTATAGAATAAGCTTCGGGGACCTGATAGATTAAGGATGTTCAGGGATTTCGGATCTGGCTAAGGATACAGGAATAATTTTATATCGATTTCGAATTCGGTTATGGGTATTAAATTATTTCGGACCATTATTGACGTTCATCATCATCATATCATCATCAGCCGGAAGAAGTCCACTGCTCTAAATCTAGGCCTCCTCTTTAAACGCCACCATGAACGGCTATTAGCTATTTGCATCCATCGACTTCCTGCGACTTACAATATCGGTACACTCCATCAGAAATTATTCGAAATTTTTATATCGGATTCGGTTACGAATATGGATAAGTTTTTATTTCGGATATCCGATAATTACGGTTACGGAGTTCCTCAACATTACACTTCACACTAATAGACATTATAAATGCGAAAGTATGTGAGTGAGTGAATATGTTTGTTACTTCTTCACGCTTTGGTGTAAATTAGGAAATACACTCTGCAAAAGAACAAAAGAAAAATAATCAATTCCATACTAAACTGGCCTGGGAACTGGCTCTCAAAACGTGTCACCTAATTCCGATCAGCAAAGAGGTAAGATAAATTACAAGCTTCTCAATGCTGCTCATGTTTCACCACAACTGCATTTCCCGAATTCAATAATTCATATCCCGCATGCGAGGAGGTAAGCAAAAAGACTGGCGATCCCGCGACTCGGGCGGGCTGATACGTGCCGATACGGTTGCTAAGCCGCGCGTTACGGCTGCACTGCGGACCATTCCGCTCACGTGCATGCCACGTCCACGTGTGATGGGGACGCGGTACACGGGACACCTTTTAGCTGCAGAAAAATATTTTTTAGCGTATTAAGTGTAGAGATGGCGGTATGAGATCGATTAATCGAAGGGCCGCTTTTTTGGGTCAAGAAAATCGCTTTTTTAATACCCGACTGAAAAGGGTTATGTGTTTATCAGTCTTCATGCGAGTAGGTAAGCGAAAAGACTGGCGATCCCGCGACTCGGGCGGGCTGATACGTGCCGATACGGTTGCTAAGCCGCGCGTTACGGCTGCACTGCGGACCATTCCGCTCACGTGCATGCCACGTCCACGTGTGATGGGGACGCGGTACACGGGACACTTTGTGCTAGTGAATCTTAATTATTTTATGTTTTTAGAGTTCCATACCACAAAAGGAAAAACAAAACCCTTATAAAATCAGTTTGTTGTCCGTCTGTCTGTTTGTCTGCCAATGCCCTATTTCGCAAGAACGCGCTAAGGTATCGAATTGAAATTTATATCAAATACTTGGTTCTACAGTCTCTTTCAGCTGTGAAATCAATCCTGTAAGACAACGCGATCAAAAGAAATGTTTGTGTCACATATTTTGCGATTTTACAAGAGTATCAAAACCCGGGTACTTCCCAACCAAGAGCCAAAAATCATGAAATTTGGCATAAAGCAACGTCTGACAGCACATGTACATAAAGGAAAACGTCTGAAAATCGTAAATGAGTAGTTTAGGAACAAAAAAAATATATCAAGTTTGTACGGATCCCTTGGGGCGCGAGTTCAACTCGCACTTGACGGGTTTTTTTTATCCATTTTTGGTTGGACACTAATTTCGAGTAGGTAGGTACATATAATGTTTTTTACTATCCCGCGACATAAAACCAGATCCTAGATATTTGTTTTTTTAAAGTTGGCTAGCTTGTCTACCGATGTAGCCCGTCTACCAAACTTCTCTCAATTCAAGTTAGAATATCGCGTATCAGATTGATGTACAGTGGTGTACTCACAGGTAAACCGGAGATCGACGTAGCGTGTGCTGATACGTCTTGGAATTTCGTAAATCGACTGCGAAACACGATACCAAAGTAGAGTGTTGAATGTGGTTGATACATTTCATTGATGAACAGATTGTAGTATTGTAGAGCTTCTTGTGTAGTGATAGAACTGTTTATGATAAGACTTGGGAAAGAACTATTCATGTTTCTGCGCTTCGTAGAATATATGCTGGTACAGTAAGCGACAAAAGTAGCTGATCGTTCTCAATTTTCCAATTTTTTTTCAAATCAGTAAGTAAAAAATAAACAACTGGGTTGCGTGGTGTGGGTGGCTAACCACAAGGGGGTACATGAAAAAAATTACTCTGCCGCGATAAATTTTCAGAGTGGGAGTTGTTCAGTGAACTCCACAGATGCTCCCATTTCTTAGACTGACGATTTGAAAGTGACACCAGCTCTCAGCGAATCTAAAAGGTTCCCCTGAGCGTACCCACCAATGTTAAGAGCTCATAATTGCTGGAGGTGCTTAGCAATAGGTAAGGTATCCTCCCTTATATTACTGTAATCTGACGCGCTCGAGTAAATCCAAAAATCCCTTCTTGGGCTTACTCTGTCTGTTTGTTACTTTTTCACGATTCATTCAAAGCTAAAGCAGTCATTCTAGACATTGTCAGCCAGAACAACCAAAAAAATTAAATTTTTCGAAAAATAGCAGTCCATAAATGCTGATGGTAACACAAAAACTGTACGATCAGGCACCATCGACCGATAAAGTTGGATATATGCAGCCCCAGACGCTCGTACCGTTCGCACGGACATGTACCGTTAATTTGGGTGGTTTGTTATACACATACATACATACATACACACATAAGTTCGCATGTGTATGATGCAAGGGAATTACACCCAGTTTCATTTGCCGCATAGGCTGGGGGCGACGGTGAAATCAAACTGGCTTAATAACCGATTCTCTGTTAGACCACGGTCGAGCCAAGCGTTTCTCATTGGTTGCGGCGGATTATTCCGTTTAATGCAGAATGCTTCAACGCGCTATAGGCTTTGTTGACGAGCGCTCTTTAAAAAATATAGAAGATAGATATATAACACGGACAGATATATAGATGGACTCTTTCTTGGTGTACCACAATACAGAGAAATTGAAAACTAAAACAACAATAACACAATTATTTTTAAGTGTCACAATAGACGGTCTTATCGCTCAGAGTGATGTCGTTTACAGACAACCTAAAAGCAAAGGAGTAGTGGGAAACTATATGGACGATAGTATACAATACAAAATATGATAAAATAAAAAATAAAATGCAAAGAAGCAAAAAAGAATATTATGTAGTAGCTACCCTACTACCTAAATATCAAAATCAAAATGTGATAACACTGACAACTTTCGCTAACGTAAGTATTTTTTGGAGTACAACACTTTGCTGAGAGCGCACTGCGTAGTACAACGCTTTGCTGAGAGCGCACTGCGTAGTACAACACTTTGCTGAGAGCGCACTGCGTAGTACAACACTTTGCTGAGAGCGCGCTGCGTAGTACAACACTTTGCTGAGAGCGCGCTGCGTAGTACAACACTTTGCTGAGAGCGCACTGCGTAGTACAACACTTTGCTGAGAGCGCACTGCGTAGTACAACACTTTGCTGAGAGCGCACTGCGTAGTATCTATATAGCACAAAAAACGTCAAACTCAAGACTGGTTACGCCTGTTCTGACCTCATTACACCGCGACAAAAGACCCTCAAGGCACAAGGCCTTAACGATTGTAGAAAAAGAAACGTCTGTCTCTTAGCTAGGCCTTCTATTAGTAACTATTTCTCCAGTAGCTCCTCGCCTATAGTCTTGTTCGTTGGGACACAGGTGGAGGATAAAGGTTTAATTAAAAACGCGCTTTTTTATTTTATTCACATTTTGTTTTAAAAAACATCGCAGAATTTGTCTGTGTTGTAGATAACTACTAGGTACATGAGTGGTGAGGAATTATAATGAGAAGGTTCTTTCTTTTGACTAAACAAAGGCTAATTTTCATCTCCGGTAGACCCTACGAGGTACAAATGTTTGTCTGTGACCAGTTTGCTTGGGGTAGGGCATTTTTTTTGCGCTAGCCTGGCTAGCTACCACGAATCTGTCGCCAAGCACCCATCGGTGTGTTCCGGCAACCCCACTTGAGAGCCAGTTCCCATTCCAGGTACAGCATGGTGCCATATTCGACTATATCGTCACTTAACATCAGTTCACTTGGGGTCTAACGCTACCCCGAGCTCCACATATATATATATAATAACCTAACACACACACGTTGCGTACATTTTTTGGTTTCATGAACTAGTAGTTACGTCCAATTACATACCGGTGTCCTCACAATGTTTCTTCGAGCGATCGCAATAGTTTATCCCTAAAATTTCTTTTCCCTGTTTCGTTGATACAAACTTTTGATTTGGAGGGCAAGGGGTAAGGTGATTGCGTCCGTTATCGGCGCAATATTTACATATTTGTACGAAGCTCGAGCCCCAGAAGTTTTGCCCCCCGATTCGATTATTCTAAAGATATCAGCCTCCTCGATATTGTCCTGCCGATATTTGTTTTTTGTTTGCGATATTTTATTTTCTTTATGTTATATTCAATTTCTTGAGGGTCTCTCCTATTTTCCTATAGTGTTGTTTGTGCAGCTGACATTGTGTGCTTTTGATATTTTTTCGTACACAAAAGTTTTTCTTATCTTCAGTTTCGGCGAGGAAAAATTGTAGGAAAATATTGGGGGAATATTCGATGACAATAGTTTGCTGTTAGCGCCTATCCATATTTCTGCCGAATTGTCGGAGTTCATTGTGTTATTTTCACACGCATTTTCGCTTGCTTATCTTAAATCAAATAAAGTGAAGGCAAATATATCACAGCACTAGAGATAATACCTTCAAATATTTATTCCGAGCGAGAGTCCATCGAGATCCGTCTCGATCCCGATTAAACCAAAATCAATCGGCCAATCCTCTTTGCGCTAACTGCCCATATTTAAAATTCGTTACGTTCAAAAGCTTTAATCTGATTTAGTTTAGTAGTAGCTGGCATCGTCTCAAACGTTCCCCGCTTCCGAGTGATTTAGGGAGGGATGTGGGGGGCACTGCACGTAGGACTCTTGGCACTCGTTCCCACGCCGCCGCTGCCAACTGTTTGATCAAAGGTTTTGAACGACGCCACGCGCAGATTGCAGTTGCTAACAGCAGATCATACAGTACCGCGTTACACAAAGGGAGCGTGGACAACCAGTGGATATCTATACCTACATTTTGATCGCAGAGTCCACTGTAACTGTCAAGTTTGTAAGGATTTTTTTTCAGAATTTTCTGGGTATTATCTTTTAATCGAAAGTTACTAGTTTTTGATCGAAGGTAGTGCAACGCTACGCTTGGACTGGGAACTGCCATTCAAGTGAGGCGGCCGCAAAACACTGCTAGGTGATGTATGTGTCTATGTATGTGTGTAGGTTTAAGCTGCAATAAATAATTGAGTATTGAGTACCATCATGAGACCCGTACTCCCGTGTTTCGATCACCATCGAGTATTATAAATATACACGTCATCGTATTTTCGAGCTAAAATTGCTATCAAAGCCCACATACGCTCGCTCAGTATCGGTCCAGTTTAATCACCCCCGCAGCGACAAGCAATCCTATCAACGGGAGACGTATATTACATGTGGAGATAAACTTTGAAATATCATTTGGGAACCAGCCTTTGAAAGTTTGAAAGGTTTTATACTAACTGCTGCTCTCTATAGAATAATGAATTGGTGAACTTTTTTGCTTTCATTTGCTATGTACTTGTTTGTATATACGTCTATATACCTACGTACTAATATTATAAAGGGGAAAGATTTGTATTTTTGTATGTTTGTAACAAATAAAAACTATTAAACCGATTTCAAAAATTCTTTCACCATTGAATTGCTAAATTATCCTTGAGTAACATAGGCTATATGTTTATCCGAAAATGCTTAAAAATAAATGGCCACCTGTGTCAAATCGGGATGGACCACTAGATTAAAATAAAAATAAGGGAGTAGCAGCATAGACTTCCAGAATGAATAATGCCTCTTTTTTATGTAATGGAGTGACAACTAAGCAGTTGGCCCGCCTGATGAGAAGCTGCCACCGTCGCCTATGGACATTTGCAGCACCAGGGAGTTGCCGACCCTTAAGAACTCTTTTCACACCCATCTTGAAGAACTGTATTTTTAGCACTGCAGAAAGACTTGCGGAGGGAGCTCGTAACACATTTTGTAAGTATGCGTGAGCAAGGAACGCATAAATCGTGATATCCAGGGCTCAATAGTGTGTCGATAAACTTTATTCTGATAACGAGATGATCGGATACATAAATAATTGTTCTCAAATTTAAAAACCCTAATGTAAAACAACCAACGAATTTAGCAAATTGAAATGTCCACTAAAAATCATCGTGTACGCAATACAGTGATGGATTACACCGCGGCTCGTTGCTCCGCTAATGATTGCGTAGATTAATGACGTCTACAGCTGTAGGTCAAGAGCGGTAGAGCAGAATCAATTGTACTGAGCCATCGGTGCGGTGGGGCGTAGTCATTTGTAATGAGCTGAGTGGTACACTACAGTTGGGCCATGTAGAATTCAGCTGGGTCTATATGCTCTACTAGCGACCTACTCCGCAGTTTTGCACGCCTCAAAGTGGAAATCTCTCATACAAATCTTATTTTTTTTACTATGAAGTACTCGTAGCTGTTCCTTACGAACTACAGTTTGTCGCGATAAAAAGTAATCTATCTATTTCCCATAGCTTAAATTATATCCACACTAAAATACATCAATGCATTTGATTTTTTGCGCGGTATCCTAATTTTATATTCTTCTTCTAATTTAAGAGTAGCCTAAGTTTTGAACGCAATCGGAGAAAGTCCCGTCAAAATGCTACTTGGCGTTTCATGCAAAATATGTCAAAATTAATTATCTTCTAAATTGATTTTTCCCATGTTAACACTCATTCTGCTATTCGGAGCGAAGAGTTAAGATACGAACTATGGAAGGTACCAAAAGAATTAAGGTTTATTTGAGCTTTTTCTATTTGAACTTAAATCCCGTCTAAAGCTCGCCAGTTTAGCTAGCAGCAACGCTAAAAGCTAAAACAGCTTGAACTTTTGATCCGCATAAACCATTATCCGAATAAAATGAAGTGAGAATGAACTGCAATTAGCCAAATTGCTAAAAGCCCTAACGTAAGAGTCCGAAAAAATCCCCTCCGTATTAAGTTCCACCCTAATCGTGGAGAAACGAAGTTCTGGAGGGGCGATAGCAGTGAAATGCTTGCTGTCTATCTTTTTAGGTAACTATGATTACTAAAACCAACATTAAACAATTACGTATTTAAATAGTTATTATAATTATCTATTAGTTTAATCACCAATACCTACAGTCAGTTTCCTTCATTGACTTAATTGTAAGCTGTAGGTATATACAAACTAACTTGCAATTAGAAATGCAGATCTAGAGGTGGGTCGTCATGCAAATTCGTAATATCGAAACTATTTAGGTATTGGTTTGGATACCAATAATAAATAAAATAGTCGATTCGGTTTTGCATTCTCAAGTTTGACAGGTGTTAAGGTAATGTCCTTTTTTTACTTCAGTGGCTAGAAAAAGACAGCAATACGATTATTTTAGGTATCAGCCATGCTAAATATAGTTATTGCAACTATTTACTGTTTGTAAGTTTTGTAACGCCCATCGCTACCGAATTAAAATGTTATGAAAAGGACGTGGTTATCCGGTAGAATGAAAGGTAACAAGTCTTTTGTTTAGAACTTTCCATATTGCCGGATTATGCGTCACTGAAGCCCTGCGCTCCTGCAGTCCATTACATTTAAGTCATCCTATCACCCTCATCAGTCCAGTATGGGAGACAATTTGTGGCAATTTGAGGGGGACGATATCGGCCAGTACCTACCTACCGTACTACAGTAAAACAGTGAGTATGCTCTGAAATTATTCATGCAAATTTGCTCCAATGATAGGGACGGTGCACTTTAGTCCAAAATCACGGGCGCCATGGCCGTCGACCCGAAATTAAATTTTGTGCCAATTTGCGCAGGAACTCATTTCGGTTTATCCGCAGGGTGATCGGATGTGTTGATGGAATTAATGAGTGACCCGTGATTCAATTACCGATTGAGGTGATTGTTTTACGGGATCCATTTCTAGGTACTTACTTGCTCTTATTCGCTGAGTGATTGTGATTTGTGGTTGCCTTGTATCACATTGTTTAAAACGAATTTTTGGATATGCAGAGCGGGTTGAAATGTGATCGATCACGTTACCTGCCGGGTGGTTGTTGTATTCTTTTTAGTAAACACATTCTTGCATTTGAGGTGATAATGATTTTATTTACATAAATAATAGGAGAGTTTGTTTATATATTTAAAGTAGAGTTTAGGAGTTTTCTTAGTCCACGTAAAAACGATAAACTTCGTCAAATATTCACCTTTTTGTATATCTATTTACTACCAACAAATAATAGGTAGACTCAGTGAAAAATGTTTAAAGGTATAAATGACTATGGGCCATTGACGCATAAATTGCTGATTATAAAATCACATTACGTACTGATATACTGCACTTAGAGAAACTATCGCTTGCCTAAGTTTTACTTACATGGATAGGTACGTTTATGCATTTTTCAATTGATTGATTTTATCAGCGTTGACATTTCTTACGCAAAAACTAGTTTCTTTCTACATTGTAGAACCTCCCCCTCCCTGTTATTCCTACATGAGCTTCACTAGTGATATTGAATGTAATATATTGCTAGCTTACTTTCACCAAAAAACATGGCCTTGTTTCGTCTCTACTCTGGGCATCATTTGAGTCTACTATGATATACGCTGCAAAACAATACATGTAACATCAGACCGGATTCATCATAAGAAATAAGAATTTAAATAAACTCTTCATACAATGAAAGTAATTAGGTTAATATGTTGCCTATATGTGTGTGCTCCATGCTCTCTACAATAGCATCAGAAAACGCGAGGATGTCTCGCGGAGACTGATTTTCGAAACAAAAACAAACCGCCTTTGTTGCGAATGAAAATTTGTATTTTAATGTAAGAATGCAGACGTTTTGATTTAAATATGATTCACCCGTCTCTCTGACTAGAATTATGATACTGCAGCGCGTGTTTTATTTATTTTAAGCCTAAGATTAAAATACCTGCAGTTTTGGATAGTAACGAACATAGCTTTGTGAAACTTAATGATGAGAGATTGTCTGCTGCATGCAATGTCGCAATCGTAACGCATCCTGTAGAAGGAAGAATAGGAAATTATCAAAAGTATACCATACCATTCAAGTCGATCATAAAAAGTAAGGAAAATATATTTCCAAAAGGCTATCGACGCACGGTTCACTGTGGCACTTTAAAATCCTGGACTCAGTAGCCTAACCCTCATAATTTACGGATTGTATTAACAAGTCCTTGTTATTTTACAGAATAGGACAAAAAGGTTGAACGTTTTTACAATAACATATAGATTCCTTTGACTTTTTGACAGGCGGCCTGTATATTAGAAAAAAACATGTGTTTTTTCGGGTAAGTATATCTAATTGATAACAGTTACAACCAGAATGGCTGTAATTAACCTCAATTCTAAGCTTGATCTTGTAATCTTGATAGAGAATTTTTTTCGTGTTTTTTTTCTATTTCTTTGACAGGGTACTGTGTGATCTCATGTTACTGAGAGCTTTCTATATATGGGTCTGTGTTTGTGTGTTGGTGTCTAGAGTCGCGTGCATTTATTAGAACGATCCAAAATATACTAATTAATACAGTAGGCACAGTACCATTTGACCAAATGCCACCTGATAATTGAGCTCCTCCGGCTGATAAAGAATAGAAGACCATCGACACGAAGAAGCAAATCTCTTATATAATAATAATCTAATCATCTCATCTCAGGTTTTTTTTTAATAGTAGTCATCCGCAAAACATTATTCCTACTAAAAGTGACTACCATCAACCCCCGCCGTTGTTTAAAAGATATCTAAACCACGACAAAAGTTAACCAAAGAAACCATTCCATCGCTTCGCTAACGATGTTTTCGCGTCTGCAGAATTTATTAGCACTACCCTACTACCCAATTCATTAACGGTACTCCAGGGGGATGGCATTACTATTTTTCTTCGCACCTCACTCCCGAATGCTGTATTTATGAGCCCATTGGGTCAGATTGTAGAGCTAACATGTCAAGGTGTACGGAATGTCAGTAGATCAAGTATGCTTTAGGAGATTTGAGCTTGGGCTGTTGATCTATTTCATTGTCATGGTTTAGATACTTTGTTATCTGGGCTAACGTTTGACCACAATTTCGCCTGATGGAAAGTGATGGTGGGATCGAAAGTTTTTTGCCCAGTGGACATCTATTCACTCTTGATTTGAACACACCCATAAATATTACGCCTGTTCCCACTTCCTTACGCCGACAAAGGAAAAGGCAAGAAACGCGCGGCAGGTAATTTTTTTGGCGCGATCACATTGTCAATTTTATTCTTATTACTAATTGATTGAATTGGAGCAAGTTCACTAAAATCTCAAGCTTTTTTGTCATCTAAATAGCCCGACTTTTTATAATAAGCTTTACTAATAAGATTAGACAGACAGCGGGAAGCAACTTTGTTTTATACTATGTAGTGATAGTGATTATTCGACCTACGTGTGCTCTCCGCCATATATGCCTAGTATTTTCCTAGAACCCAGCCATTTGGCACCGGAAACCCGAGAGGAAGCGCTGCGGACTCCTCGATAGCAGCGGCACCCGCCTACCTAAAAGGATTATAAATTCAAACTTAAACACAGTTTGCGCTACTTGCGACCGGTAGCGGGACTATTGACAACCCTGGCTTCCGGTACTGAAGACCTTATTTGCGACTGGGAGTACGCTAGTTTATGCTAGTTTACGCTGGTAATTTTCAAGTAAACACATTAGTTCTTCATGTTTGTTGGGTTTGCTGTAAAACTGAGTGCGTAGTAGATTACATTTTAATAAAGCCCGTTACCTGATACGCTGATGATGATTCAACACGGTATTAGTTAGTGGTGATTGTTAATAGTACCTAATGACACCTACACAATGATAGATGAGTGATAGTTACGTTCATTTGGAAAGTAAATAAGTCAAAAAATTCAGATAAAGGGAAGCAATTTTTTTTATGTATTAGATTGGCAAACAAGCAGACGGCCCGCCTGATGGAAAGCGGTCACTATCGCCTATGGATATTTGCAACACCAGAAGAGTTGCCGATGCGCACACAATATGCACCCATTTCCAAAATACAGACTCACAAAAAGCACCCGAGATTGATACATTCGCGAGAACGGTTACTTACAAAATATTCGCAAAAGGTAACATCCTCTTTTATTTGCACTGTGTTCATATGTTATGCAATGCTCACTGTTTATTTAACAAACTGCTTGTTTTACACCTTTACATAGCTTCGAATGTAAATTATTGTAGCAAAGACATTTCTACGGGATCAGCATTATGGCCCGTGAGAAGCAAGTCCTTAACCCTTGATTGAGTCATCATCATCAATTCATCATCATATACTCTGTCTCTGAGAGAAGGCCTGTGTTTCAGCAGTAATAGGCTAATGATGATAATGACCTCAGCCAGATTTCAACTTCCAAATGTGTATTAATTTTCACCCTAAATAAATTATAAGAGATAAATTCAGTACATCGCATTTTTATTTATTTACCTACACATCTTGCTCCTCAATAAAGATTAACAGGTATACAAATATTATTATTCATTTTTCTTAATCGATCCTGATCCGTTATCCGCGGTTTTGGATCGATATGTCATGTCTTATTACGTTATTTTAGTAATAATATGTCAAACCCTAGTACTAAAATGAATGACATAATATTACATATCGATTCAAAACCGCGAAAACGGATCAGAATCGATTAATACCTAACTGTAAGTAGATACATCAATCTGCCCTAAGTAATATTTTTTATTCATGCATCATGTTTGTAAGTCGTTTTAGATTTCAGACATTTAGTGAAAAAGTCTAAGTAAGAGTCAGACGTTTCACACAAATGTTTTGTTTTGAAATTCAGTTCTAATGTTTTCTAAATAAAGATACACTCAAAATATTTCGTTCTAAGATATATTATGTGAACGCGTCGTGAAAATACTCGACCAATCCCAACGAACTTTACGTTTTCCTAGAAATATCATGTTCACTTTTCTCTTGCATTGTTACGATATTTTATGTAAAAAAAAAAACAAAAAAAAATCACACAAATACTATTTGACATCAAAAGTTTTTTTTTTTGTAAAAATAGTGACGCTCCACAGACCAGCTATTATAAATGCCAAAGCCACCCTAAAAAAGTTGCGAAATCTAGTAGGTATTATACAAAGTACGAGTACATATAGATTGCAGCCCTTGGCTGAAAATGTTCCATACTCCATCTTGCAACACCAGTAAATTAAGTTATCTGGCAACACGGCCGGAAGTCCGCTTCCGCGCTCCGATCCCCGCGACTTCAACTCCATATAAATAAATCTTAAGTTTGGATTTAACTAATTTGATCCCGGCACAACTGAGACTGCAATGTGCCAAGAGTTTCCTTCGGCCACATTGTTTTTGATTCTCTACGGGGAAACTGCACTAAGGTAGATTTCACGATTTTATCAATTTGTGAAGTGAAAATTGCAAAAAGAAAGACATGCAGTTTTGAAAACTTCGTAGATACTATGTTCACAAAAAAATCCGTTTTCTAAAATGTACCTACTTTGTATTGGTTGTTGTAAGAAACAAAAGCGTTAGTTATACTGTAATAATCTGATGATAGTACAAAAACATTTGATTGACTTTCCCTCCATGCCCCACAGTGACGTTATAAACCGCGGGAGTGAGCACTGGAAAAAAAAAAGTTGCACCCGCGCGTGCGCCGCTCAGTACACCTCGCGCTAGAGCATCAAAACTCCTTGTAGGAATTTAACAAACTTACAGTAATATTTTATTTCGGTATTAAATTAAAAAAAAAACTAGCTCGGAAGTAGTCAGACTTCCGCTAAATGGAACGGCTTAAAAGTTGTATTCTCGGAGTGTAGTTTTTAGGGATCCTGTTTCATTTATTATGTTTATTAACCTTAAAACAAATGCAGGAACTACCCCTCCGACTGACGGCCATCGAGGCTTTTTCCATTAATCTGCCAAGAAACGTTTCATTAGCGAGCTAACTCCAAAGCAACTCTAAAGTGAATTTTAATGCATCTTTTGTTTCTCGAACCTTCCGCTACGTTGTTGTAAGCAAAAAGTTTCAGCCAAGTTTCGTTTTTTAATTCGCCCCGGTTCGCGCAATCAGTGTCTGGGTAAAGCGAGTTATACGTTTACCAGCGCGCAGCTTGGCTATAGGTGCCAAACTGCCAAGTGGAGAGTTTACTTTGAAGAAACAACGAGTAAATAGAGATTGAGTATCTGTGGTTGTGGGCTATAAGAATAAATTTCTTTTAAGAATTAACTTCTTTTTTTAAAATTGATTGATTGATTGATTGAAAGAGGACTATCCACTTTGACCCAACTTTTTGCTGGGTCCCATCATCATAACATCATCATCATTAATTTTATTATAAGATAATCTCCGAGTTTGATATATTTGCCAGTGTCAAGTATTAAATACTTGACACTGGCAAATACACTAAAAGCGTGATGCCAGAATTTAAAAAAAAAATCGTCGTGTGGGCTTTTTGGCGGCAATTGAACTGTCAACGAGAAAGGAATAATTTTAATTCCAAAACGTATGTTTCATCGAATGATCATGACTGTGTCATATTGGTTGTGCGAACGAGTGTAGGAAATCGAAAAAAAGTTGTTTTATGTGACTCTTCTACAAGCCCTAAAATGTCTGTGTAAAGTTTAAGTGCCACTACTTTACCAAAACACAAATGGGATAAGTATCCTATTTGGCCCGGCTTGTAGCTGAGTCACAACATCATTTCATCATCATCATCAGCCTTTTACGTTCTCACTCCTGGGACACTTGTCTTCTCTCAGATGGAGAGTATGGGCCGTAATCTGCCACGCTTGCCTAGTGCGGGTTGGTAGATAGATGTCACGTAACATTATGAATGTTTTTTTTTTCTAAGTCCACAGACCTTATTTTGTTTTTGCCTTCTTACTATCTTCATTCTATAATCGTTACTTCCAATTTTCAACATTCAACAGAGCCTGACTTGTTCATCTCGTCATTCGTAGCTCAAAAAATAAGGATAAAGCTATCCGTTGTACATGCTTCGTACGCGAGGTTGCAATGAGCCGCCAGATTGAGACATTCGTTACACGGCTGCGCGGCTGATTGCTTGGAAATACCTGAGCATTGGTGCATGCCTCATTCCATTTGGTTTTTTGCGAGCAGGGACAAAATTGCGAATTTTGCATCGCTTGTAAAAGGAAACTGGAGTTTATATTGCATTGCTGTTTTCAGGATGTTTTATAGTACCTAAATGTATTTTTGACATGGTATTCTTTAAAATACCTTTCACCGAACCAAGCGCGGGCTATATTTTCTTCAAGCAAATCGGCCATTTCTGAAATTCTTGTAACTGTCTATAAACCTATATAAGAATCAAAGTCCTGACTGACTAATATCAACGCACAGCTTTAACCGCTGGTCGTAGAAATTTGGAGGGTATGTATGTTTTGATGGATAAGGGTGGTAATAAGAAAGGATTTTTTGAAATGAAACCCCTAAGGGGTAAAAATGGGAATCTGTAGCCCACTCGGGTGAAACCGCGGGAACGGCTAGTTCTCCATAAAAAGTACCTGCTCGTTCTCAATTCAGCAATTTAGCTCCAAACATAATAAAAATTCATAGAAGGCGCGAGATTATAATAAGTAAGTAGTAGTAGGTATCTAATATTGCATAGCTTTCAATTATGCGACAAGATTTTACATCATTGTCGTTTATTGCATTTTTTAGTTTGACTCAATATAAAATGTTATCAAGCGACTAAGACTCCAGTTATGTTATCGAATTCCTCGTAGTAATAATAACATGCTAATATGAAGCTATAGCGCATCGCCAACAATGGAACAAAATTTTTAACCTACTTTTACTTTTGAGGATTGAAAAGATTGTTATATATAGTTCACAGTTTAAAAATCCTTATTTAATAAGACTACGCCAACTTTCCTACGCCCCGGCAAAAGAACAGGCAAGAAACGCCCAGCAGGTAATTTTTGGGCGCGATCACATTCACAATTTTAAATCTTATTACTAATGGAGTAAGTTCACTACATAATAAGTAGCTAAGTACCTGTATGAAACAAAAAAAATAGAACCTTGCCAGATATTATAAATGCGAAAGTAACTGTTTCACGCCTGAACCAATCTTGATATAATTCGTTAAGGAGATAGGTTAAACCTTGGAAAAGGACAGAATACTTTTATGATAAACCTTAGTCCGCGAGAGTGAAACGGAGTCATCATCATCATCATCATCAGCCGGAAGAAGTCCACTGCTAAACATAGGCCTCCCCTTTTGAACGCCACCATGAACGGATTTTAGCCATTTGCATCCATCAGCTCCCTGCGACTCTTACAATGTCGTCGGTCCACCTAGTGGGGGGCCTACCTACAGAACGTCTTCCGGTTCGTGGTCGCCACTCGAGAACCTTTCTTCCCCATCGGTTATCGGTTTGTCGAGCGATGTGGCCTGCCCATTGCCACTTCAACTTGCAAATTCTGAGAGCTATGTCGGTGACTTTGGTTCTTCGGCGAATTTCCTCAACGGGACGGAGGAAACGGAGTACCTAATTATAAAAGTCCAAAGTAAATATTTAGTAAAAATTGAGCTCGCATTTTTTGCACACAAAAAAGCTAGCTAAGGATCGACTAACCTGATATAAAAATAGGTTTACTCAGTCCCTACGCCTCCAAAGAAACCCGACCGAAATATACCTAGTCAAGACGCTATCAAGAGTTATTTTTATGTTCCCAGGGAGGCAAAGCGAGCGTATCATGTCTCAGACTAACAAGTAACTCGATCCGAACAAACTGCGCTGGGGACTGGAAACCCCCGTCTCATAACATCTGATTTTGTCACGAATGAGCTTGATGGGCTTTAAAGTTACTTGGTGCTAGATGTAAGGCGAGTCACTTGTTCGAGTCACCGCTTCATTCCTCCCAATCCAGGAGTAGCGTGGCGCCATCTTCGACCACATCATCACTTAATACCAGATGACTTGTGGTCAAACGCTACCCTGTAAAGAGTAAAAACAACCCCTTTCATTCATAACTTAAGTATAGGTTACGATCTGTCGGAAAATACCGGTTCATGGCATGTAGCATGGCACTACCTTCGATCACATAGTCACTCAGGTAGCTTGTGCTATAAAACAAAATTGTGTTGTGAAACTTGTCAGTTTTATACGGTCGAAAATAAATAAAACAAAATTTTACAGTCACAAATTGGCTCTAATCCCAACACTTACCTATTTCGTTTAGACTCTACCTATAGATCTACATATTTCATCTCATTTAGTGCGCAGTGAAAGCTACTAAATATAAAATATCATTCAGGTAGGGAGTAACAATATTATGCCTATTTTGACGCATTGCCTAATAAAAACATCCCAATATTTTATTGCTTAGGTACTCAACTCGAAGATAATAAATCGACTTATTTGCAATTCTGCTTACCCGAACGTTATCGACGCCATATAGTAAAACTATTATAGCCCATAACATTATTGGCACGCAGCAATAATTATTATTAGCAATCAATATCAACTACGGAGCGTAAAAAGCGGAAATAATTCTGCTTTTTACGCTTTCGCTTAAAAGTGTTATTTTCAATTTTAACCGTTCACGATAACGGTTTGCGACGTTTATGGGGACATTACTTTTATGCAGGAGGATGATGATGAGAATCGATGAAAATCGATGCCGAATGTTAGTATCATACGGGTGGTAGTTAAAAATATCGATGAGAGCTAACGGTGTTTTTAACATCATCAATAATCATGAGCCTATATCACGTTACCACTGGATCTCCCTGAAAGAGATTATGGGCGAGACCAGTTCCAGTCCGAGCTGGTCTGGTGGGTAAATTTCAATAGACCAATACACGGCATAGATAACTTCATCGCGTGAGTTTACCGGCTCATACAAACTTGTCAAACATGAACTCGCACTTTTAAGGAAACACCAAACATGGTAGAGCATTCTACTCTTTTGCAGTTCTCAATAGAAAAGTTGACCCAATATCTGAGTATAGTACAATAACCTACTGTTTTTGTACAAAACACGTGCCAACTCCTTCAGTTCGCAGGCATCGATCATGTTCGTCGCATTAGGGTAAGTGTCCCGCCCTCGTGTCGCGTTCGTAAACTTCTAAAGAGCCTGTCAACAGGGATCGAACCTTTAATGTTTTTGCCGTTAAATGTATCCGTTTGTACAGGTGACGTGGGAGAAATTCCTATGAGAATGCTCCGAAAACATTTTCATAGGCAGGTCGTTTATGAAAAGAGTTATCGGTGGAAATTAATGGGAAGGCATATTTGTGTCGTTTTAGTGCTGAAGAAGTTCTCACTAAAATGACTTTCGTACTTCCTTTTATTGCTCCCCCTTTGAATGCTATATGTTTTCTGTCGCTAAACACCTATTGGTGTGTTCCGGCAGCCTCACTTCCTCAATCCAGGTGTAGCGTGACGCCACCTTCGACCACATCGTCAGTTAACATCAGGTGACTTGTGGTCAAATGCTACCCTGTAAAAGGCAAAAAAAAAATCACCATGAACTGTTATTAGCCATTTGCATCGGCTTGCAATGTCGCCGGTCCGCCGTCGGGGCCTACTTAAAGAACGTATTCCAGTCCGTGGTCACTACTGGAGAATCTTTCTTCGCCATCTTTTATTTACCCACGTCTTCCCGTTATCCCGTAGAAAAAATTAGCCTATGTGTTCATCCAGGGTATAATCTATCTCCATTCTAAATTTTATTCAGATCTGTCCAGTAGTTTTTGCGTGAAAGAGTAACAAACATCCATCCATGCATCCATCCATACTCACAAACTTTCACGTTTATTATATTGAGTAGGATAGGATTCACTGGTTATTTTTCCAATAACAATTACAAAGAAAAATGGTTGTAATTAAACCCAAGTTTCAGCTTGATTTTGCAATAACCACGCACCGGCATAGCGCCGCCGATACTTTTATTGGTTCCGGAAGTTCTCGCCGTGGGAGCGGGAATCGATGGGAATGGCAGGTGCGGTAATGTTCCTCTGTTTGACACTTTGCTCAGTTTAACGTCCCATCGGGGCCGCTTCCGGGAAAGGGTAGAGATGGATTTGGTAGGTGTGATGAAAACCCACCTACGGGAGGATCGACGGTTGTGTGGGAATGTTCGCGTGAGATTAGGGAAGGGAGGAGGGAGTTGAGAAAAATCTTACAATATCTCACCTAGGGAGAAAAAAAAATCGAAAAAAAAAAAATTTGGGTCGAAAATTTCTCAAAAATACCTCACGTAATTAATGGACGCCCCCCTCGAAGGTAACACCACGCTACGCCTGCTTGGAAACATTTGAATGTAATATCTTCTCCCCCAAGATCACAACCTTAGCTATAACTAACCCTTCGGTTTGATTGCTTTATTTCCAAATGCTGCGATGCTGACTCCGAAATCCTCTACCGAGAACGAGTCGAGTCGAGTGAGCATCATCCGGTGCGATTTCAATAAGCCATTGTAATCAATCTGGGGAGCCATGAATGAATCCATCTACTAGTAGGGCTGCGACATAGAATGGATCCGAATGAAATTTGGAATGGAGATAGCTTATACCCTGGATTAACACATAGGCTACTTTTTATCCCGGAAAAAGGTCTGCGGGGGTTTGTGTCTAAGAAATAATTAAATAAACAGGACGAAGCGGGTGAAACCGCGGGGCGCAACTAGTATGTATATACATCACAGTGTTTGTTATCGAACTCTTCCGAAATGGCTTAACCGATTTACATGATTTTTCTTTTGTATCTTAGTTAGGTCTGAGAATAGGTCGTAGGCTATTTTTTTATACCCCTATGCGATAAGGATGGCCATCTCCAAAGATATTTTTTATCGCGATAAGGTGTGGAACCACTCGGGTGAAGCCGCGGGGAGATGCTAGTATATCCATAAGTAGGCTGCGACTTCATTTAACAAAAGACAAAGAGTCTGATATACTTATTCTCGTACACCCATTTCAGTCTCATTTTCGCTAACATGAAGTGTCACACGCCAAAAGTATCTAGACAAAAGGCATTTTAACTGAAATGGGTTTATCAAACTCTATAAATGTATTTTTTGCTCAAATAATAGTTAGTACCTATAAATAGCGCTGTTTAAATTTAATTTGAAATAAATGTTTCTTATATGGCCAGTTTCAATTAAATAACCGATCTATCCACGATTTGCCCTATTAGAGATGAAATTTTGACATAAGCTCCATAGAAATAATGTCAAATTTATGTCAAACCGTGGATAGATCGGTTATTGAAACCGGTCGATATTCAGACATTTATGTAAGTAATTATAGCTAGATCATAGAGACCAAAACACCAGCTAATTACCTAATGAAAAAAAAGTCAATAATCTTTTTTTTTACCTACAATCTGTTGACGTAAAATTTCGTAGACAAAACAATTTTTAGGCTAGGTTGCAACCTCAATAGGCTAGTTTGGATAGGTTCCTGTGTTCCACCTGAAGTCCATTAATCTGTTTGTATCAGTTAGCATTACCTACCTAAGTTTCTATAAACACACATAGTGCCGATTGGCCCAAATAGCTTTATATAACGCCACAAAAGTTCACCTAATCGTTTACCCACAGACCGTGCCGGGAAGAGTACACCCACTCATCCCAAAATTAAAATTGAATTCGGAATGCCTCTGTAGGTACCAAATCAAGCCGCAAACCCATCTTTTGTCGACAGAAATAGCCAACGAGTGGCAATCCTGCGAGTGAACGCAAAGTGGCAACCCTGGACGTGTCCGAATTTGCATTCGCGATTCGCTAACAATTCAGATGTCGAGTCGAGAGTCGCAATTGACGCGGGAACGCGAAAAAGAAAAGGCGCTACTTACGCAGCGGCCGCCGTCCAACCGGCTGACGTTTCGACAGATACTTGATTGGGTTCTCTATGTTTTCTGCTATTCTGCCAGACAAAGGCACGAAGAAGACTTGGCGCTGCCGGTGAGCTACAAGGTAGCAAATAAACAGTATGGGCAACGACAAAAGTCGCTGAACATTAACAAAGTTCCCGATTACCTTCATCATCTTAAACACCAACCTTAAACCGCATCATCACTTAACATCAGGTGTGTTGTGTTATGGTCAAATGCTACCTTTTTAGTTGTAAAAAAAAAACAAATATTACTGATCTAAAAACCATTTGGAAAACTGAACATGATATGCTACTTTTGTCGCTGATGGTAGGTACTGGTATGTAAGATCACTCTAATTAAAGCATAGATGGCATTTATGGAGTTAGTATAATACCTTAATTCCGTTAATATCGCGACTTGTAGACCGACAAATCAAGGAATTAGAAATTTGTTTTTTTTAGAAATTGTTTCCTTTATTTGTTCACCACGATCGGATAAGTTGGTGGTTGGTGGTATCTATCAATAGCAAACATTCACACACACACACACACAACCTTTCGCATTTATAATATTAGTAGGGTAAAAACTTATGATTTAAACGGAACACACACAACCTTTCGCATTTATAATATTAGTAGGGTAAAAACTTATGATTTAAACGGAACAGTGGCTCTAGTCTGAGTTTTTAGACATGATAGAACGCCCCTACTGTCAGTACCTAGCAGCAGATACCTACCAGTGGGCAGTGCCTGGTGTCTGCTGTGAATCGCCCCAATGGAAATTGTGTTTCTATTCTCTCGGGAATCGTGCACTAATTTCAACGAGAACGCTCTTTCAGAGGTGTGCGTTTAATTGTATGGAGTAGATACACGTACGTAGAAATATACCTACGTCTGATTTATTGTCCCCTGGTGGCTTGGAAAACATTAAGCTTTGTTCATTATTTCCGATATTAACTAGGGAGTAAGAGTCGTTGCATCGTTTTTGGGGGGTCAGGAGTTAAAGTCCAGTTTTGCGCTTGTAGGTAACTTTTTGATTGAAAATTTGAACATCGTGCTGTCGTGTTGGCGGTCCATTTTTCACATCTAAAAATATTGGTGTTAGATCAAACACTAACTAACACTATTGGTAACTTGAAGTTAAATGACGATGTGATGTGTGTGTGACGGTTTGGTCGACGTTGGCGTCAGTCACCAGTCACCACGCTACGCCTGAATTGGAAACTGACTTTCAAGGGAATCCGCCGGAACACTGATGCTTGGCGACACGATGGTTATTGGTCGAGCTAGTCGAGCACTAAAGAAGGCTCTACGACGAAGCTACAGTTTCATTACGTTGTTGCCCTTCACTGAAAGCTCAAACTCATTGTAGCATTCGAACCCATGACTACGGCTACGGGTTGCAAATCGACGTCACTTCAAAAACACTCGTCATCAAAGTGAGATGAAAAGAACACCTTGATCTAACAATATACCTACCGTAATTTGTTTATCTGTCCATTCAATGATCACAAGTATTCCAACCTTTTATTAAATCAATCACAAACTCAAAATAATCCAATGTGAAAACCCGCCAAGTGTAGAAAATTAATCACACAATATAACAAACCTTTCCAATTATTTCTACCAATCCACACGTCCGTTCCACGCGATTACTTCGGACCCTTGTTCCAAAACATTAAAGAAATGACTTTCGGATATTAGAGGATAAAGGTACGGGCTTAATTATTAATTAATTATCTGAACACGTCGGGAACAGGCGCCGGGTTACAATGGGAAGGTTTCACGATCAAGAGTGGCCATTGTACCCGGCTGGGAAGATTTGCCGGACTACACTGTGGCCATTGTGCGCGCTGGAAAGATTTGCCGGACCTCGAACGAGACGAGAGATTTATTTGCTGTATTAATGAGGATTTCGTCAGTGTTCATTCATTTATCATCATAGCTACATTCCCTGCGGCTTTGTCCGCATGGAAATTGGTGCTTCTCTATGGAAACTTTAACATCATATTTGATTCCTTAGGGTAACTTTCAGAAAATCCTATCTTAGTTAATTCTTAGTGTAAAGGAATGTAGTGTATGGACCCTGAAAATGTCATGTCACTAGAACCAGTGGTTGAGGCTGTACGTTGATATGTCAACAATATTTGTACCCGAGTCTTGGATATTTCTATCTATATAAGTATTTATTTCTCTATATAAGTATGTATATCGTTGTCTAGTACCCATAACACAAGTTTGGGGGTAGGTCAATTTGTGTGCAATTGTCCCCGATTGTCCCCGAATGGGTTAGTATTAGGACTGAATTGTATATTATGTAGTTGTATACATATAATAGGTAGAAGCTGTGAGGTGGGTGGTGTAAATAGACTTAGGTAGGTACTTGGGGAAACTGGCCCTAAGTAATTAATAAAAAAATTAGACCGTACATATACCTAACCTTCTCTTTAAATCACAAATTTTTTTTAATTTTGCTTTCCTTCTTTTTACGGAAGTACTTAGTATTTTATTTTTACTTCATGGAGGGCTCGAGCGTCCAGTATCAAAGGAGTGACGTTTTTTACTGCACTTTTTATTTCCTTTCTCCAGTCGTCGGTTTTGTTCGAATTGCAGTTTATCTTTTTATACGGACCAATGAGATCTTTTATATTGCTGAACTAAAAATGTAAACGCAAAACAAATGTGTGTGACTTTTCCGTTCAAACTCAGAGATTAGAATCAAGTTCTAACTATGATGATGATGATGAGATGATGGAAACCAGCAACAGGCCTGGTCAAAAAGGATATTTTAAGTAAAGTAGTGGCACTTTACATACACTTTACACGGACTTTTTTCGAGCAACTATAAAAGTCACTTTTACATCTTTATTTCAATTTCCCACACTCGTACACATTAACGAACACATACTGGTTACATAAACCACCAATAACACACGTCATCACTGGAAGAAACACCAGTTTTGGAAATAAAAACAAAATTTTCATGTTGACAGTTCAATTGCCGCCAAATAATCGCAAAAAGTTACAAAAGATTAGGTATTCTTTAGACTAGGTACTAGTAGGTACAGTCAGTAACAAAAAACACTGAAAATACCCAGCTCTTCAATTTCCTTAAGCATCTAGAAAACCAAACGTTGCTGGTATTTTATGTAGGTGCATGGTACCATTTGGAAAATTTGGCCTTTCAGCTACTTTTGCCGCTGACTGTACCTAAGTAACTAAATCCAATATCCAAACGAGAATACAACTTTATTTGCCTCCTGAAAATGTTTAGCCGCGTAACAAAACTAATTTTTCCAGGATAATCCGGCGTCACGCAACTCACGCGTCAGAATAGAAAAGTGGAGATCGCGTCACTCCGGGGCTCTCGCCTACACCTGTCGTGTCCCTACACTTTGGGTTTGACAGCTTTTTATTGGATCCCTGATTTCCTATTCAATAAGTTTCGGGTTTGCATTACGCTGTGAACTGGCCCGTGTAATGTTTGCGAGAGAATAATGGCGTGCGCGGCCATGTGACCGACTCAATTACACTCAAATACTTGCCTATTGCCTTTTTGTGTTCACTGTTTTGTCTAAGGCCGGTATTCTAGCATGACGACGTGTACTATAATATAAATACTTGAGAAGCGAATATCCTATCCTACTTCCTACCATCCTACTAATATTAAAAACGTAAAAGTTTGTGAGTATTTACGTTTGTTATGTACTCTTTCACCCAAAAACTACTGAACGGATCTGACTGAAATTTGAAATGGAGATAGCTTTTTGGTACCCTGGATCAACATAAATATCCCAGAAAAAAGATAAAAAGTAGTACTAGTGTGATATATTTGTATGAAAATATGACAGAGTCAAATCTATGCTCGCTTGAACGTCATTCTGGAATAGGTACCTACGGGCCCTAATCAGCATGCCGGCCGGGATAGTTCAACGGATGTCTGTCTCTATAGGTGTGATGATTTTGTTTGTTTGTTTTTAGGGTTCCGTACCTCAAAAGGGCAAAATGGAACCCATAAAGAATCACTTTGCTGTCCGTCTGTCTGTCTGTCAAGACCCCTTTTCTCAAGAACGCATTGAGGTCATCATCATCATCAGCCGGAAGAAGTCCACTGCTGAACATAGGCCTCCCCCTTGAACGCCACCATGAACGGCTATTAGCCATTTGCATCCATCGGCTCCCTGCGACTCTTACAATGTCGTCGGTCCACCTAGTGGGGGGCCTACCTACAGAACGTCTTCCGGTTCGCATTGAGGTATCAAGTTGAAATTTTAACCGGACTTGTACATACCTAGGTCAAAAAAGATATGACCATAAAGGTCGCATATCTTGCGATTTCACAAGGGAATCTAGGGTACTACCGGTTGACAGTCATGCAATTTGATATCAAGCAAGGCCAAGGAAAAAGTCTGAAACCCGTCAATATTATGTACCTACTTACCTACGTAGAAAGTACATAAGTACCTGGTGCTTATTGGAAAATATGACACTGAATTGCGACTTGCAGGTAGTGAATTTGAATCCAACAATGAGGTTGAGCGTTGGGTATAGGAAAACATCCTGAATCATAGCTTTTAGCCTATGGCACAGAATAGCCCATGGAATTAGGTATGGATAAACGCTACTTTACAAAGAAAAAAAGGAGACAACACTTAAATGTTTTTTAGATTTTAGAATGTATGGCAAAAACTAGGGTGCGAATAATATTATGTAATTTATCTTGTGCGAAGTGCGGTATAGAAGTATGATACCATGGAGACTAAAGCTTAACCATAAATTTAAAAAAAAATAGGTTTGCGGCTGTCACCTTCGCTTCACTAACTGTCAGTGTCAACTGTCAAAGTCTCAAAGATAAAGAAGCAAATATGCACGCAGCAAAAACCGGCAAAAGCCAATGGATCTGGAAAATCTGAGTGTTCTGTGATCTGGATCCATTTTATATCCCTAATCCCTATCCCTATCAATAAAAAGAGTTGAAGTTATTGATCGTGGTCTCTTGCAAAAGTTTAATTAAAGTTATATTTGACTATACATTAGAATTAGCTATGTTCTCATTTTCATTCATCTGTTCATGATTCAAGTGCATTTGCCTGTGACTGTTTTGTTACTTACTTGCTAATTTAAGTGTAGCTCTGTCTAATCAAAATGATGGAACATATTCATCGGTATGAATGGTAAGTTTATTGTTACCTCTTTGGCTGATATTCTAGAATGACTCTCAAGTGCTGGTGGTGGAATGTTGTGGTTCTTGGTCATACCGGCTTCCTCACAATGTTTTTGAGCGATGGCAAATCCGCACATAACTTATTAAGTCATAGGTGCGTGGCCGAGAGGATTCGAACGCGGTGTCGGCGTCTTGTAAGTCGCACGCCTAACCGTTCGGCCACCATCGCTCTCTAAAAAAAAATCGTGTTGCCAGTTTATTATTGTGTTTTCAGGTGTTCATCGAATCCAGATATGTTTGTTGATGAAGCAGACATAGATAACTGTGTCATTGGGAGAATACTCAGGAACAAGTTCTGGGACCCGGCGATATCCAGTGAAGACGATGAGCCAGTTGGACCTATTGACTGGAGTACTGTTTTTAAGAAGAAGAAAGATGCTGTAAGTTGAACCCTATCAAGTTTGACATGAAACGCAGCAGGTTTCTCATTATTTAATTTATACATATATAATAAATATATATATTAAAGGCACATCAACGTCTAACAAATAAAAACTAAGCCATTTTAGGAAAAACTACATGTTTTTCAGTGTTTTGATGTAAAATGTAACTCTTGAAGTGTTGGTCTGTCTATGTGTTTGTCTGTCACAGCTTATTTTCTTCGAATCTACTAATTTGAGACATATCTACATACCTTTAGATGACCCAATCATGGCTGTATGTATAGTTTGAATATATTTATGAATTTTGGTTTTAGGCGTAAAACTAGAAGGTTATTTGACATTAAATAAATGGGGTAGGTACATAATAAAAAATGTATATATTTTAATACATTTTAGTCATCTTGAAACCTATTTATAATTGTAGGCAGTTGTAGCAATAACCTTCACACATACAAGCTGTTCATCTCATAACAGACAACACAACAGACAACAACAGATTCTGTTACAAATTAATTATATTTAACAACGGATTCTATTACAGTTATTTAAGTAACAGATTCTGTTATAAAAATACTCTTCGCTCATGTTGTTACAGAAAAGAGATCAGTCTTACGCATTTTTTACCCCCGGCCATCGCATAGTACCTCGCCACCCCAAGCTCTCAGAACTGACAAAAGACGAACATAGACAATGTCTGAAGGTGCTGTGTGCTAAACACAAGGACATATTACCCGGAGTGTTTCTAGGAAAGCCTAATAAAGGAGACAAAGATCTTTTTGAGGTAAGATCTATTAGAAAAATATCAAAGACTAGCTGCGCCCTGTGGGGACTGCAGTTTAACCCATTTTTTTCTTTTTTTACTACTTACAGGTTAGCAAGCGTTGGGACACAAGTCACCTGATGTTAAGTGACGATGTGGTCGAAAATGGCGCCACGCTACGCCTGGATTCGGAACTGGCTCTCAAGTGAGGCTGCCGGAACACACCGATAGGTGCTTTGCGACAGATTCTTAACTGAAGGGTGGTAGCTAGCCAGGCGAGTACTAGAAATTACCCTACCACCAAGCTAAGGTTTCATCACGATTTTTTCCTTCACCGAAAGCTCAAGCTCATTGTAGGATTCGAACCCACATCCTACGGGTCGCAAGCTGTCGTCACTACCACTGAGCCATCATCGCTTCAAATAAAACTTACCTACAAAAATCCTATAGAAAAAAGCACTTTCTGTTTTATTCAAGTTTTGTTTTTCCTGGCAAATTTTATAACTAGTTGCATGCATCCTTCTCTATTCTAATCTATTCATTGATTACAGAACTTAAAAGAAATATACGCCAATGAACAGCAAGAGTACATAGAATGGGCCAAGATGCTCTGGATCACAAAAAATTGCATTAGAGTTTTGCGGCCCAA
This sequence comes from Opisthograptis luteolata, assembly GCA_931315375.2. Taxonomy (NCBI): domain Eukaryota; kingdom Metazoa; phylum Arthropoda; class Insecta; order Lepidoptera; family Geometridae; genus Opisthograptis; species Opisthograptis luteolata. Next base: position 13,082,972 of record OV928039.1, read on the forward strand.
ACAAATAATTGAGCAGGTATACGACGCCTCGTTCAAAATGAAAGTCCATGAGCTGCAGTGCATCCCAAAGACATACTCGTTGGCCGCGCAGATACCGCTTCGAGCGGACAACCACAAGTGTGAGATTATATTACCCAAGAGAAACATGAGAAAGGTCAGTATGTTTATTAAAAATTTTCATAGCGCTTAAGGCTCAATCCATCATCAGCCTATCATGTTCTCACTGTTGACAGAGTATGGGCCGTATTCTACCACGCTAGCACAGTGCGGGTTGGTAGATGTCGCTAACCCTTGAATGTTCTGGTTCTAAGACATGCCGGTTTCCTCACGATGGACTCCTTTACCGTGTTGAGCGAAGGCTCGCTTGGTTGGTTGTTAACATATATTATTAACCAGAGATGTTGCGAACCCTTGAATGTTTGTGGTTCTAGGACATGCCAGTTTCCTCACGATGTTTTCGGCTGGTTTTCGGAGATAGCTTATATCCTAAATTAACACATAGGCTACTTTTTATCCCGGAAAAAGGTTCCAACGGGTAGACGCGGGTGAAAGAAACTATGGGGCGCAACTGGTATAATTTAAAACAAAGACTATTTTTCCCGCAGGTGAACATTGCGGCTCTGCCTGAAGTGTTTTACCCAGCACTATATGAGAGGAAGGTGTCCGTACTGCAAGCGATTGCTAATCCGGAGCCCTGCAAGCAGCATCCCTGCAAGTTCAAACTGCCGAGTAAGATAAACACCGTAACATTACTATAGTTTCGTTATTATATCCCAGCCATGTGTGAAAAGAGTTCCTAAGTGGCGCCCCGAGTGTTGCAAATGTCTATAGGCGACGGTGGCCGCTTACCATCAGGTCGGCCAATAAAAAAACGCATCCTAATATTATTCTCTACACTGTAATAGGCAAGTGTGATGGTTGCCATCAGGCAAGTGACTTGCTCATCCCTACACATAGTTCCAAAGAAAAAAAAACACTTATAAACAAACATAACTAACTCCGATGGCTCAGCGACCCAAAGTGTGTCTTGGCCTCCGAAACGAGAGAGCGCCACTCTTCTCCATCTTGAGCGATTTCAGCCCAGTTGAGAATCTGGAGCTCGCGCAGGTCCGCATCCACCACGTCCTTCCAGCGGTATCTAGCGCGTCCGACCGGCCTACGGCCATTCGGTCGTCCCAAATAAGAACGCTTTGCCGCCCGATCCTCCCCCATGCGGACTACGTGGCCAAGCCAACGTAGTCGGTGCGATTTAATTTCACCGACCACGTTGGGCTCGCTGGTTTTTCCGGATCCTCCACGTGCCATCTTGCCGGCGAGTTGGTCCTAATAACTTTCGGAGAATCTTCCTTTCCGCTATTAAAAGCTTGTTCTCCTCCTTGAGTCTTAGTGTCCAATATAAACAAACATAGGACAGAATTATTATTTTTCACAAAATCCACATACCTACCTCAAATTAATATTATTACAGGTAAAACTTTCTTTACACTACTGAACGGATTTTGATGAAATTTGGTGTGGAGATAGTTCAAACCCTGGAGAAGGACTTTTTATCGTGATAAAGAGTACGAAACGTGGATGAAACCGCGAGGCGCAGCTAGTTTTAGAGTTCTTAAGGGTTATGCAACGCCCCTAGTGTTGCAAATGTCCATAGGCGACGGTGACCGCTTTCCATCAGGCGGGCCGTCTGCTTGTTTGTCACACAATTACATAGAAAAAAGTAAAATAAGATCATCTTACAACTCCAATCCAGATGAGAGCGAAGTATCTATGCTTCCCATGACGGAGATCCACAAGGAGCTTGCTCAATACGCGCTGGAGAACGGAGCAGATTTCTTAGCCAGCGAGAAGGCTATCAACTGTCTACTGGAAATGGACCGGAGCTGGACTGTGCCCATCTCTGTTTGTGAGGTTATAACGCCAGGTAATTATCTACACTAATATTATAAAGCTGCAGAGTTTGTTTGTTTGTTTGTTTGTTTGTTTGTTTGTTTGAACGCGCTAATCTCAGGAACTACTGATCCGATTTGAAAAATTCTTTCACTGTTAGATAGCTCATTTATCGAGGAAGGCTATAGGCTATATTTTATTTCCAAAAAAATAGGGATCCGTAAGAAAATTGCTATTTTGCAACCCAAGGTGTGAAATCGAAAACCTATTTTTGCGTGCGCTGCAAAAACTATTGACACTAGAACAAAATAATGTATTACGGGTTTGTAGGTCTCATTAAGATCTACAAAAAAGCCCGCGAGAGCATATGTCTAACTATTATAGTTATGCCGCAATAAGTGATATTTTATTTAAATAATTTAATTTTTAATGCCGCCTCTAGAAAAGGCTCTTTATTTGTATCTTGGTATTAATCCTTATCAAAATAAATTACTTCTCATTCAAAACTGCTTCAATACCTTTATAAAACTTTTTGAATCATTCAATTCGGACATTCCATTCGAAAGATATCACGAGTTTAAAAATGTAAGTAGCAGTAGAAAAATAAACCCGCCGCACCCCAGTGCAGCGGGAAACGCGGCGAGGTGAGGGAGAATCTATGAAATAGGTAAAGTGCGGTCGCGGACCAGGAAGACCTTTAACAGCACGATTCAAACGCGTGGTCCGAAAATTAACCTAGAATTAAAATAGGATAATGGATACCTACAGCAGGTAACGCGGTGAGGGGGCACCGAAGTGCGGGAATAATTTTGGAGTATACGGAATATATACGCTTTCGCGCTTAAACTACTGAACCGATTTAAATGAAATTTGGTATAGAGATAATTTGAGCCCCGGGGAAGGACATAGGATACTTTTTATCGCGATAAACTGTAGCCCACGCGGGTGAAACCGCAGGGAACAGCTAGTTTATAATAGAGATAACAGAGATTTTTGTCGCAATTAGTTTTAGTCCACGCAGGCAAACCTGGGGTGCAGCTAATCATGTATATTTTTTTAATACTTTCAGTGTAGTGTTTAATCACAAGTCAACTGATGTTAAGTGACGATGTGGTCGAAGATGGCGCCACGCTACGCCTGGATTGGAAACTGGCTCTCAAGTGGGACTGCCGGAACATACCGATAATGTGAGGGTGGTATCTAGCCTGGCGAGCACCAGAAAATGTCCTACCACCAAGCTCACGATGATTTTTCTTTACCGAAAGCTCTAGCTCATTGTAGGATTCGAACCTACGGACCTACGGATCGCAATCCGACGTCACTACCACTGACCCATCATCGCTTCAATGTAATGGCACTTGAGATCCAGTTTCCAATCCAGGTGTGACCCTATACCTGTCAAACGATACCCTGTAAGTGATGCAAACATATGTGTTTTTTCATTTTGTAATGTAATATTTTTTTATGTAATAGATTGGCAAACAGGCAGACGGCCCGCCTGATGGGAAGCGGTCACCGTCGGCAATCAAGCACTGTAACAATAATATCAAAGTATATGTGAATTTACAGATTATATTCCGTTTTGTGTGGTATTGAATAAATAAATAAATAAAACGTAAGTCTGTTTCTTCTGAAACAATATCGTAATAACCTGCTCTTTCCAGATGGTGAAAGAAGCAATGTCGTTGTGTTAGGAAATGATTTTCCGATTAAGAAGGACCCGGCGCCAACGCGCACCTACAAAGCTTTCAAGCATCTAGTGCTGGAAGCGTTTACGAAGTAAGCTATTAATTACTGACAACCGGTCCTTGCATCGCGCGGATTGGTCAAGATTTTGACAGCATAATGTTTTTCGCAAAAAGCTAGTTTTTTTTTCACGATAAAAAATATCTAATTTTTTTTTACTATTTACAGGGTAGCGTTTGACCACAAGTCACCTGATGTTAAGTGACGATGTGGTCTAAGACCGTGCCACGCTGGGAACTGGCTCTCAAGTGAGTGAGTGTGAGTGTCTTGCTGGCTGTGATCTATATAGCTACATCGTGTGCATTTCATCAAAATCTGCATAAAGATCATGTGATATTTTGAAGCCACTTTTTATTCCACCCTCTTGATGATACCAGATGATGTTCTAAGTTATTCACCCCACTCCAATTTCATCAAAATCGGACCTGCCGTCTTGACTTTTATTTAATTATTTAGTCGTGCAGCTTGAGGCTGGTGCCTATATCATACTGTGTCGTATTATAGCAATGTCCAAAAGTTCAGTGAAACGTGACTTGGAGTCCATACAGTCCAGGTGTAGCGTGGCGCCATCATCAACCACATCGTCACTTAACATCTGGTGACGTGTGGTCAAACGCTACCCTGTAAATAGAAAAAAAAAACACATTGATTGTTATATATTAGAAAGATAAATAGAAAACTAGAGACTAGAGATAAAGAGGCCTTATCAGCTAGATTGTACAACATCATGGTTCTAATCAAATCTTAGCCCTATGAATGTAATAAATTATGTGCAGATTTGCCATCACTCAAAACTGTACATTGCAAGGAAACCGGCATGTCCAAGGACCACAACATTCATGGGCATGCGAAATCTACCAACCCGCACCGGGCAAGCATGTCTCTCTCTGTGAGAGAAGGGCTGTGTCCCAGCAGTGGGAACGAAATAGGCTGATGATGATTGTTCACAGACAGTCTACAAGACAGAGAACGGTGACAGAACGCAGTGATGACTCCAGCTGTTCAAGACATAGTATGAATCTACGGTCACGGAACAATAGCAGCAGAAGTTCAATAGACACGCTGTCTACCTCACCGAGGATTACAAGAAGCTCGGAGCAATGTGAAAGGACGGTGACCACTCGAGGCTGGAAAGGAGTTGAAGCAGGCTCGAACAAGCCCAGTGAAGAGTATACAAATGAGCTGAGGAAAATAATCACCAATATAGAAGCGAGTGATGACAGTGATGATGAAAATCGTCTACTGATTGACTTTGATGGTGAGTTGTTGTTGTTGTTGCTGGATGAATCGGTCTTTATGTCGTTAGCAATGTTTTTTTTTTTACTAACAGGGTAGCGTTTGACCCCAAGTGACCTAATGTTAAATGACGATGTGGTCGAAGACGGCGCCACGCTACTCCTGGACTGGGAACTGGCTCTTAAGTGAGGCTGCCGGAACACACCGATAGGTGCTTGGCGACAGATTCTTAACAAGAGGGTGGTAGCTAGCCAGGCGAGTACTAGAAAATACCCTACCACCAAGCTATGGTTTCATCACGACGTTTTCCTTCACCGAAAGCTCAAGCTCATTGTAGGATTCGAACCCACGTCCTACGGATCGCAAGCCGACGTCACTACCTCAAACTCAAACTCAAACTCAAACTGGGATTATACTTGAATTCAGTGCAGTGTTAAGCATGTTAAGAGACTTTCAATGTAATATTTTAATTAAAGCTTAGAATATTTTTGTGGTTTATTCCTACTATTTGTATTTATCTTCAGATGACATTCAGAAGGCGGAATTATCCCAGTTGTCAGCCATAAGAGACAAGGTAGAAACCACCAGTAATAAGGAACGGTGCAGCTCCAGCGACCTGGACGCTTCCCCGCCCAGGAAGATTATGAAAGCAAATCCGCGACCGTCTGCATCTCTAGAGGATGTGAATGATATCGGACTTTTCAGTTGCGTTTGTAAAGGTAATGTGCAGTAACTATGGAAAAAAGATTAAGATAAAAATTACCAGAAACAGATACAGAAAATCACTTAACCATATAATATATTCTACTTAGTAACATATTAACGATGGACCCCAAACTAAGCACGAGGCCTGTATTTTGGGGCCGAGAGGATTCGAACTCGGTGTCGGCGCCTTGTGAGGCGCACGCGTTACCGTTCAGCGACCATCGCTCTAATACAAATATAATTATTATGTAAAAAACATAAGAATTAATATTGTTATTATTATATTACATACCTTGTATAATATTTATGTTAAATATTAATTATTGTACAGATTCCGACTTTGAGTTGCCGCCGCCACGATCGTACAGAAATTGGCGAATCAAAAATAACACAACCAAAGAACACATCAATGTGATCATACACTGCTCGCACAAACTTAGGGTGAGTGACTTTAATACTAGCTGTTTTGGGGCTGATTATAACCATTCTTCTCTGTTATTATTATTATTGTAAAAAATATATAATATGTATTTAGAAAAAAATATGCAAAAATGTATTTACATATTATGGAAAAAAATGTGCCAAGCCCTCTTTTTAAAACTACGATAATTTTCCTCCAGATCTATAAATAACAATTAGTACCATCAACATACCATTAAGAAATAGAATACCCAGAGGGCCTTTAAGCAATTTTTTTCTAAATACAGCCTTGATTGTTTTGAGCGCCTTTTTACGCGTTTGTTTAATCTCAGGGCCCTTCGCTATGACCATCTTAGCTCATAACGAGGGTGCGTTACGATATCCGCGTGGAATGACCGCTAAAGCACGTAATGACGTCACACGTTATTGGCAAGAAATCTTGATGGTCATAGCACTAGGCATTTTGAAATATACCGTGTTGGCAACTGGTTGCGTAACAAGACTAAATATTCTTTTATCACAACTGGTTGCCATGAAAGACTAAAAAATCTTCGTAGACATCTGCAGTGTGATTCTAAAAAAATCCTTTAAATTTTTTTAGACACGATTCATTTGAATTTGGAAACTGATATTTAATTTGACAAACCAGCTGCTCAATCACGGAAAAGTTTCCGCCACCTATTTGCTCTCGGAAATCGTTTCCGTGAAGCAAAAGTAACGTCGAATCCGACACGGAAACTTTCCGTGTGAATTAGAATCGCACTACTGGTTGCGAAACACGGAAAGGAATAAATGCCCTGATCGGAATGAGTTCTCCCTCTGTCGCCTGTAAGATGTGAAAATGTCTGTTTTATTTCAGAATGCCCGAAACCGTGAAGTTATTGTGGAGCCCATAGTCGAATACCAACTGGACGTCGGTGGAACGGTACTATCTGAGCAGAAACTTCAATCTCTCGCCTTCTCACTGATGTTACGGAACAACGCAAGTCTAGTCATTGGTACGTTTGAGGCTATTCTAACTCCGCTCCGCTGTTTCAACATTGATATTCCTGCGTTACTGTAGAAACTGTGATTTTTTCCGGGATAAAATGTATAGATAGATAAACTAACTAGCTAACTCCGATGATTCAGCGACCCTAAAGTGTGTTTTGGCCTCCGAAACGAGAGAGCGTCACTATTCTCTATCTTGAGCGATTTCAGCCCAGTTCAGATTCTGGAGTTCGCATGGGTCCGCATCCACCGCGTCCTTCCAACGGTATAGATAGAAGAATAAAGATATAATAAAGATAAATAGTCAAAGTGCTATTCCAGACTATAATCTATATCTGTGCCTAATCTAATCTAGATCCGTACAGCTGTTCTGGCGTGATTGAGTAACAAACATCCATCCATCCAGACGGAGAAAAAAAGACCTTCCGAAATACCGTTTTCCTTCTGAGTCAAATGGGAAAGACTTGTGATTCAGAAGGAAAGTCAGAATTTTTTTCTCAGTGCATGCTCGAAAACTTTTACATCTATAATATTAGTAGAATAAATAGTTCCCGTTCGGTTTCCAGCCCGAGTGGACGGTTTAGGTGGCGAGCTGGTGACGGTGGACACTGAGGACCTGGAGGCGCTGACGGCGGCCCGCGACTCGCGCCAGGACACCGCCAACGTCGTGCACACGGCGCTCAGCCAGCTGGCCGGCCTGCTGCCCGGGACCTACCTGCTGCGGCACGAGGTCATTATCATAGCGATGGTGGCTCAGCGGTAGTGACGTCGGTTTGCGATCCGTAGGACGTAGGGTCGAATCCTACAATGGGCTTGAGCTTTCGGTGAAGGAAAACATCGTGATGAAACCATAGCTTGGTGGTAGGGTATTTGCTAGTACTCGCCTGGCTAGCTACCACCCTCTTGTTAAGAATCTGTCGCCAAGCACCTATCATCATCATCATTTAAACTTGATTGAACTCTCTGAGTTTGAAATATTTTATACTTGACACTGGCAAATACACTAATCGTGTGACGATATAACAAAAAAAAAAGTGATGGATCTTGCGAACTTTGTCGAGCCGCGCCGAGCGTAGTTGTTTAAACAGCGCGTGGCGCGCTGAATCACGAGCGGAGCCAGGCTCGGCTCGCGTGTTTGCCTTTACGTAAATGTCCTATGGTCCCAATACAGCCGGAGCACGGGGCCAACGCCATACTGTATTCGAGCCGGGCGGCCGCCGGCGCGGAGCGGCTGGCCCTCGACTGGGAGGGCGAGCCGGCCACGGAGGAGGCCCGCCTGCAGGCGCCGCCGCGCCTGGGGCCCGTCCTGCTGCCTCTGCACAAGTAAGTGGCGCGCTGGTGTGTACTCGAGCGGCTGGCCCTCCACTGGGAGGGCGAGCCGGCCACGGAGGAGGCCCGCCTGCAGGCGCCGCCGCGCCTGGGGCCCGTCCTGCTGCCTCTGCACAAGTAAGTGGCGCGCTGGTGTGTACTCGAGCGGCTGGCCCTCCACTGGGAGGGCGAGCCGGCCACGGAGGAGGCCCGCCTGCAGGCGCCGCCGCGCCTGGGGCCCGTCCTGCTGCCTCTGCACAAGTAAGTGGCGCGCTGGTGTGTACTCGAGCGGCTGGCCCCCCACTGGGAGGGCGGCCACGGAGGAGGCCCGCCTGCAGGCGCCGCCGCGTCTGGGGCCCGTCCTGCTGCCTCTGCACAAGTAAGTGGCGCGCTGGTGTGTACTCGAGCGGCTGGCCCCCCACTGGGAGGGCGAGCCGGCCACGGAGGAGGCCCGCCTGCAGGCGCCGCCGCGTCTGGGGCCCGTCCTGCTGCCTCTGCACAAGTAAGTGCCTCACTGGTGTGTACTCGAGCGGCTGGCCCCCCACTGGGAGATCTCACTGGTATAGTCGTGAGACGCCAGGATATAAGTCTAGGGTTCGAAACCAGCAGTTTAGAAGGTGAGGAAAACATTGTGACGAAACCATAGCTTGATGGCAGGGCGTTTTCTAGTACTCGTCTAGCTAGCTACTAACCTTAAGTTAAGGATCTGTCGCCAGGCACCTATCGATGTGTTTCGTTCACTTGAGAGTCAATTCCCAGGCGTAGCGTGCCCCTATCTTCGACCACATCGCCTTTACGTCAGATGACGTGCGGTCAAACGCTACCCTAATAAACTCTTAGTAGAAAACAAAAGATCGCACCCGACACTTACGTCCAATCGTCTGATCAAATCGCAATCATCTACAGTACTTATTGTTTTCGTTTTCAAGGCATCGTCGGCAGCTGCCGCTAGCGTTCACGTTCGAACCAAACCAAGTCGTGAAGGAGACCTCGAAGGTGGTCACGAAGGCTAAAACTCCACGGGGCGCCGACCTGGTGAGTCGACACTACACTGCTGCATTCTGTTCCAAATATCGACTTACTAGTGATGGGAAAGACGCTGAACGCGGTAGAGGGACGTTCGGCGCGTATTGGCTAATACACAGTGGAAGTATATTCCCGCTGTATTTCAAAATTCTCCCGTTTAATCTCTCAATTTTCCGGTTGAATCTGTAAATTTGACAGTTGAATTTCAAAATTTTCCCGATGAATCTCATTATTTTCCTAATGAATCTTTAAATGTTCCCGATGTGCTAAATACCCTAAGTGTTACTCCGAAGTTTTTTTATACCCCAAACCGAATTTAATTCAAATCCGTTCCGTTTGGCGTAACAAGCACCCAAACTGAAGAACAAGCATTCAAACTTATATTTTTTTTTATATTGTTAGTAAATTTGACAGTATTAAAGTAAACGCAGCGCGTGAGCGAGACAGAAGCAATGTGTGAGTAAGAGGTCATTTAGCGCGGTGCTTAGTGACAGTAGTTGTGGTGGTTTCCCGTTGAATCACACTGGGGTGTTTGTGTATGGTGACTGGTCAGGAAAAATATTCTTCTTGAGTAAGACTGCCACAAGGCAGATTTATTCGGGGAGGGGGGAATAATAGATAATGAAAAAAATATTTTTTTCGAGTGGGTACTAGAACGAAATTTAAACTCGTTTTTTACTATACCTATTTCACTTTTTCAACTAAAAGAGGCGAATCTAACGACACCTCTACTGCTTAAATCCATCAAACCTTTCAGGCTATAGGGTGTGCCAAATAAATAGACATAGGTACATACACTTAAAATACATTACCCTTCTGAGAAAGAGTCAGTTAAAAAATAGCGTGTCACAATGCTACTCAAGAGGCATATTTTTCTCATTAAGTCGCGTCTTTAAACACGATGTGTACAGATCGGTTATCTAAAGCTAGCAAGTACATTCACACATAATTTGTGTGTGAATAAGCGCACGGCATGACGTCGCACTGCATACGTATCGTGAAAAGTGTCTTTGTCCCTCTCGCACGCGGTTTTATGCATGACGGAGATCATTATAGTTTGGTTTTTACTACTGTATTGTGAAATTGGTAAAAATAGCCGTTTTTTTTCCCTCAACCTCGCAGTATATTTCCGATCATTTTTTTTATAAGGCTTAGAATAGAATCATCACTTACTAAGCATAAAATAAAAAAAAAAATGTTGACAGATCCAGGTGGAGCTTCAAGCGCAATCTTGATAAAAAGTTTTTGGCCTATATCTCGGAAACTATGCACTTTGCGGCAAAAGTTATTGAGACTATCTTTGTAGAGAATACAATTTTGCATCTATTATTGCTTGTAAGCTTTTTTGTATAACTTACCGTTTACGATTTATGACCCATTTGATGAATCGGTTTTTCTATCTCGGCTAGAAATTTGACACGAACTCCATAGAAGTATGTCAAATTTCTGTCTCTAGTAACGCAAACCGTAAATAGGTCGGTTATTGGAAACGGCCGTTAGTGGGCCGTAAATCATAAACGGTAAGTTTTACAAAAAGTTCACAAGCAATAAAAGATGTACAATTTTATTGTGTACAATTATGTTCTCAATAACTTTTGCCCTAAAGTACATAGTTTCCGACATATCGGCCAAAACCTTTTTCCAAGATTGCGCTTGAAGCTCCACCTGGATCTGTCAACATTTTTTTTTTGATCTTATGCTCAGTTTTCAAAAAAGTTTACCCTAAACCTTATAAGAATAAAAAATTGGATCAGAAATTTAGGGCGAGGTTAAATCTATTTTTACTGGCTTAGTGTGTGAGTAAACCTGCCAGCTTTACTATAACCGAGCTGTAACACAGCTGTGTACGCCGTTTTCGTCCCTCTACCCTTCTCTGTGCCTTTCCCTCAAGGCCGTGGTCTCATCCCCTCCACTAACTTTATGAGCGACAAGGTCTCCTTATACCGAACCACACCGCTACCTGGGATACCGCATACGTAGAAAACGTTTGCCTTGATTCATCATCAACAGCCGGAAGAAGTCCTCTGCTGAACATAGGCCTCCCCCCTTGAACGCCACCATGAACGGCTATTAGCCATTTGCATCCATCGGCTCCCTGCGACTCTTACTCTTGCCTTGATTATTCAGGCCAATATTGCGAAGAATTGTTTCGGGGACTACAGAGTATTTTATTTTCTCCTAATAAACACCTTTTGTCTAAACAACAAACAAAAAAAACATATGTAATTCGATAAACGTATCCATATGTTTATTGTATGAAGTCCTTGTGATGTAAAGAATATGAAAATAACACTTAAAATTACAAAGAGGGGGGCATTTTTGTAGTATTTTTCCAAGATAAATTGACAATTTTTGTTAAAAAAAAAATATTTTAAAAGTTGAACAAACATTTTTTTGCTGACAAAATTCTCTGACTCCCATTTTTTAGCATATATCTGAAGACCACGGCCTTAAATAGCTCTCACGCAGCCTTTGTAGTGTACCTAGTGGTTAAATGAGTCAATTCATATTTGCTGCTTGACGCAAGGGGCGCGGGTTCGATTCCCGGTACAGAATGAAAACAAGAATTTGTTCCGCATCGGGGTGTGCAATGTGAGTAAAGGTAAACCAATCTAGCCCATCCCGCCAAATGTGACTTGGACTTTGCCAATGTGGGATGAAGTGGTGGGAGTTGGGACGCGTCCTATGTTTCGTGACGTCACATTTCAAAATGAAGATCTAAGTAATTAAAACGCAAAATTTTAACCGTAAAACATTTCCAAATAGATCTTTATCAAAAGTCAACTATATACAACATGCATCAAACTTAAAACTAGCTACGTACTACGCCTGCTCTAACCTTACGCCGGCAAAAGATAAGAAACGTCCGGCAGGTAATTTCTTTGGCGCGATCACAATTTTATTCCATATACTAATAAATTTAAATTCTTCTATTGGTGAGTACAAACTCGCTCTAAGTACTAGTATCACGCGTTTTGCCCATCGCGAAGATTCGTCCTTAAAGAATTGCTGCTAGACGTTCTAGAGAAATTCTTTGTTTGTAAGATGTGATGATGCTATATGGTTGGATTAAATTGTTGACACAACGAATGAAAAAATAATGAAATTCGTGTGACATAATTTATGGATGGACAGAGCCACAAAGGTCCGGTGGGACTATTGTCATGGATAAAGCCACATAGGAGTCAGGTCAGATAGCCGCTCTCAAAGTCTCAGCACACGGAGCAAATTCTTGTTTCTTATTCTGCGGTTTCTAGAACTGTATAATTGATTTATATCTGATAAGACTGATGCGTTCTATAATACTACTAGAAGTCTTATAACTTTAGTTTTTTTTATTACTCTGATAAGACGACGGAACCCCCAGTTATCAATGAGAGAAGGAAACGATTCTCGATTTTTTTAGTGTCATAAGGTCGGTTGTGCGTTTTTACGAATTTTCAGCAGAATGAATAGAAAAATTCTAGAGAAATCGGATTGTAATTAAACTATCAGAAATCTATCTCTCTTCAAGAGAAGGCCAGAGTCCCAGCAGTGGGAACGTAAAGGGGTTTTACTGGTGTTTGTAATATTTGAATCTTAACTGTGCGTATCTATAATACGCCTCTAAATGATTATTTTATCTAGTTATCTGGTGCATAAAGAAGCAAGTCAATAAAAACAATTATGCCTTCAGGAATTCTATAATCTCTTCAAATCAAAATTAATAATTTTAAATAGTTTCCTCTGTAACTTACGTAATACCTATTAGTAATTAAATAATCTATGTGGGAGTGACAATTTGTGTGTGCAGTGCACACTGTCAGCACACTCCATACCTAAGCATTTTTGTTTGCATACTGTTTTACTATAATTGGACTTACACCATGTCCACGATTATTGTTTTTGATTTTATGTATGTTTGTGATAAGTCTGTTGGAAAACCTAATAAAATAAAACTTCCGACAATATGCTACAATGTATCTTTACAACGAATAGAGATAGAAATACCGTTGTCAGCTTTGTAAAAAGAGAACGAAATACTCTATTTGCCCCTATGTTAAAAGTGACTTTAGGCCGATGCACATATCCGACCTTATACAATAGAAAAACAATACAACTCAAACTTTAGAATCGAGAATTCGTACGTCTGTTTTCACGGTCGTCCGTCTGTCTATTCTAAGCGGTGAATAAAATATAATAATTTCATATGTTTGTGATGTTTTTGTCTAAAATCGTACCATAAAGAAGGTTAGGTAAATCTCTCCCACGCAGCTTTCGAAAGAGAAATCGAGGTAAATGTTGTATTTACATTCTTTTGTGTGGCGTCTTGCACGTTTTCTATTTCAGCACGATGAAACATATCTCAGTGATCAAGTTGAGTCCTAAGCTATTGAACTTAGAAAACCGCATCAAAATCTGTCAAGATGATTCTGAGTTTATGTATTACAGTTCTAAAAACCATTTATTCATTCGTGTCCAATGACTTCCAAATAGGAAAATTTCAGATAAGTTTTCAACGTACAAAATTTGTTTTCGTTTTTAAATAATTTATTGTGTACATTGTTTGAATACAAGTGCCAATTGTTTAGTTTTATAATGTTGTTTGGTAGACTTTTCTTTCATTTATAAATTTGTTTTATTAGACCAACGCAGACCAGGAAACGAGTGAAAAGAAAAAGGTCCGCCTACACTTCAAAATTTTGCTATACGAAAATCGGTAAAATAATATAAGACATTATGGCGGCCAAGCTGGTAAAGTCTGATTGTGTTCAGCAACAAAACTTAATGTCTCATCATTAACTATTGAACTAGATGATTCAAAAACTACTGAACTGAAACATGTGCAATTAACGGAAAATTGATTGTTTTTTTTATTTGTTGTTTTTATTGGTTGTGTACTCGTAGAAACATTGAATTTGTATTCTAAATCTAACAGACAAAGGTCGGAATATGTAGAGTTTTTATTAGATACGTCGATCATAACATGGACATGCGTTACGAACAGTTAAAAAGTAATAAGATATAAAAAGTTATTGGCCCGATTTTTGGTCTGTAGTTAAATTTGACAATATTTAGTTACAAATGTATAACATAGATGGCTTACGGTTAATTTTTTCATAGATATCAATAAACCAAACCAGATCAGTGAAAGAAAAAGACATGGAATAATCCCCAGCGCTTGATAATGGCCAAAGGCCGTTTGTGCCTCAAATCTGACCAATACCGTACACGGTAAAATAAACCCAATTAAATAAGTAATAAGATCAACTTTTAAATGTAAGACGTTATTAATTTAATCATAATAATCCAGTAGGTTCGTCATTCTGGGTCCAGATTCGGGCCTAGCTTCCTTGAAGAAATTCTTCCACGTCTTGTTCCTTCACTGGACCAGTTAGATAGCAATGTTTGATATTGCACATCTGAACCACGTGCGACTTGTGCGGTCAACTATTGAGAGATGGCTAGAAACCGCCCGGTTTTATCCTCAACGTAAAGAAAAAAAGTCATATTTTCAATCCCAGAATTAAAAGGCATGTCCATATTAAGATTTCGTTTGACGTAATTCGGTACCTTAAAACTCCACCTATTCTGACATCTGGTAATAAATATGCATAATGTAATATGGACGAAACTATGAGTAGGACACTATGACGCAGTAGGTAGTGCCCTGCCTGATGAGCTTAATGTATCAGATTCGAATCTTGTCCGGGGCAAACATTTGTGTAATAAGCATTTATGTTTACCCTCGTGTCTTGGATGTTTTTGGCATGTTGCTGTATATAGGATTACCATCCGTCCGACAGGTGACATTTTTTCGTTGCCATATGGAAATCGCTATTTGTTAAACTTTTTTTTTG
Organism: Opisthograptis luteolata; assembly: GCA_931315375.2. Lineage (NCBI taxonomy): Eukaryota > Metazoa > Arthropoda > Insecta > Lepidoptera > Geometridae > Opisthograptis > Opisthograptis luteolata. The sequence goes on from OV928039.1 coordinate 13,098,130, forward strand.
CCATCAGATTCTGGTAGACCTATATAATGTTATTATTAATATTAGTTTTAATGTTAGGAATTATTTATTATTCATGTCTGAGAGCTTTCTGGTGTTTTTTATGATTAAAGATATGTTGATATACTTTTCCGTTGGTTGCACTTGTATTATATGTTGTTCAGCGACGATAGCTCAATAAGTGACAGCTTGCGTTTCACATGCCGTGGGTTCGAATCCTGCAATGAGCTTGGTGGTAGGGCATCATATAGTGTCCGCCTGGCTAGCTACCACCCTCACGTGAGAGTCTGTCGTCCGGCAGCCTCACATGAGAGCCAGTTCTCAAGGCAGGTGTAGCGTTGCGCCACCTTCGACCACATCGTCACTTAACAGGTGGCTTGTGGTCAAACGCTGCCCTGTAAGGTGTATACTGCATGAATATTGTACTCATTCCTCTGTGATACAAGAGTGATAGAAAAATCGTATACAATGTAGATTCCACATGTCTGTCGTACTATTCTAGTCTATATACCTGTCTTTGTTTAACTTTATAAAGCCGTGGGCAAAGCTATCTGTTTGTCACATCACTATTGTTATCGGAATAAAGTTCATTTTCATTTAGAGTCTAATGTAATGGAAATCACAGAATAATATTACAGTGCGACCATTTTAGTTTGGCGAATGTGTGTTACTATGTTTTTGTTCGTACATGTGATCCAGAAATAGTTCGTAGCACATTGTAGTCTGTTGGTAAACTTGGTAATAAGAATAAGAAACAAAACAAAAAGCATTATGCAGTAAGTAATGTATGTATCGTAAGTATATAAATAAGTCAGAATCTGTAGAAAAGCTAGTATTGTTCACTATTTCTGGGTCACTGTGTACAGCCAAGCAAACGTCAGCGAAGTCTAATTGCATCAGAGTTTAAATAACCATATATGTCATTGTTGATGGTGCGCTGCTTTTGCGGACAAAAGGGATAATCACGGAAATCGACACCAACTTTGTCACCCCAGAAGATAATTCAAGGAATTTGAATCATGAACAAAATCTCCTCTACAGAAAGGAGTCAGTGATGATTTTAGAAATAACTCTATTGGCTTTAATTTTATATGCCCCCACTAGACTTGAACATTTTGTTGGTACACAATAAAGATAATATTTGTTTTGTGTAATCTGGTGGAGCATATGACTGTATAAAATTGAGTTATTATTCCTAAAATCTGCATTTCTTAATATTGTCTGCGTATTAGGGATTTTGCTTTGTTTTGAATCTTCCAAGGTGTGGCAAAGATGATGATAATGTGTCATGCGGATGACTACACTGGCGATTAAGCTATCTTCACATAAAAAACGGTTCCAGTACTCTTAGTCCTCCAGAGTTATTTAACAAGGGTACTGCACCAAAATCGTAGCAAAAGAATGTGTAGGAGCTTTTCTTTAAAAAAAGGTAAAAAAAATCTTGTTAAAGGACTACGGGTCCATCCCACTTCTGAGCCATGTGGTCAAGCTGTTTTCGAGAGTCGTTATGAACCGCCACTCATGACTTCCAGCTTCCCGAATAAACCAGATTCCGAAAAACTTATTTATACGATTCATACGCTATATGCATACCTACCTGATTATACAAACCGACTGAGAAGTATAATCGGCCATTATGTCTAGCGTCTGGGACTATGAAAAGACCTTCGATTCAATGGAATCCTGGTCAATACTGCAGGATCTTTGCGATGCCAAACCGACATATATGTCATGCATCTTTATGCATGACATATACGTCGGTTTGGCATCGCATTCCTATGAATGTTGAAGGGTTTGTATCCAAACGCATCCATGTCGATTCGTTTACAAGATCCAGAGCACGGAACCAATTGAACTGCAGAGAGGCGTGGGACATGGAGTGGTTATATGTCCGAAACTGTTAACACTCGCATTGTAAAATGTTATCTAGCTCTGGGTTCGGAACGGATCTGGAAAAGAACGTAAGCCAGGAAAAGAAGACTAATACAAGTCTCCAACCCAAAGTCTTACAGACCAATAGGTTTTCTCTCAGTTCTGGGAAAAATCGAGGGAAAGCTCATGGGTTGTTTGTTGTCTTCTGTGACACATGTAATGACAAGAAAATCGTCATAATGATTTAATTGTCTGACTTCAAAATAAATGGCAAATATATCAACCCTTCGTTTTGAAGATGATATAGTCAAAATAGAAGAATCGCGCGTGACTTCTTAAAATTAAATGGACAAGACAAAAATGATGCACAATATTTATTGTTGCACCTGTACTGCTAATTGTTGGACAAGATACTCTCGGAGTTTTAAACCTTTACCTAAGTATACCTGAGACAGTTAAGTATGGTCAAACATTGACAAAGTGGTTGCCCGAAGAATCCTACTAGGATGGAGGTTGCGTTCGAGAAGTTACGCGATATTTCGGTTCAACACTCCGCAGAGCCTTATGATAAAAGTCTTCAGTCCAGGAGAGTTTCGGCAGTCTCTTATGAGAGCCAGTTCCCGATCCAAGAGTAGCATGGCGCGTGGTTCCGACCACATCTTCACTAAACACCAATTGTGTCCAAATGCTACTCCTTATGATGTAAACCATCAATAAAAGGAATATACATTACGCACATCTTTCGCGCGAATACCTTAGGCCTCGTACAGCGAAGAGCGAGCCGGCACCCGAGCGCCGCGGGTTCATAAAACGACTTGAAGCGACTCTCTCTAATATAAATAAAGGTAAACAAAAAATTGGACATGTGTATGTACTATGGCGCTATCTTCCACCAAATCGCCACTTAGCATCAGGTGATTTGTGGTCAAACGCTACCCTGTAGGAAGAAATAGAAATAAATAGTACTGGAGAATCACGAGCGACCCTAAAGTTACTAGACTAGACTACTAGACCCTAGACTTCAATCATGAATTTGATATTTTAAGGGTTGGCGTCCAGCAATTTAGCTTCTTTATACTTCGACTTTTTTTGGAAAAATTACAGAATTTAATGTCCAATTTCAGATTTTTTTCTATTTTTAATTGTTTTAGATGTTTAATAAAGTCTTTGTTTGAAAGGTATCGAGATAGATAAATGTAGAGAGAGGCTTTCTTAAGCCTCCTTACAGAGAGCGCTCCAAGTCGCGGCGACCAGGTCGCTGAGCACGGCTCGCTCGGAGCCACGAGTGCATAGCCTGATGCGAACATTTTCTTTGCAACGCTGCCCAAATTACTTGTTTTCGCCATAGCAACTTGTTCCAACCATCTAAAATGATCGTACTGTGTTGCCTTAGCCAGACTTGCGGCTTAGCTTGTATTAAGGTTTATCGAATTCGACCAATTTGTCTGACCAATGTATCATAATGCTTACTATAACTTAAGGTCGGCATACACACAGCCTAATCTACTCCAAACTTTATACGCGCTAGGCCAGCGTTGAATATGGCACATACTCTCTGTGAATCAACTGTGGGAACGTAACAGGCTGATTAATGGTTAAACGCGCGGAACGGACCGTGCTGATTGAAATTAATGTCGATGAACCGAAAATCCTTAATGGCACATTTGAGATTGCGCACATGAAAATCCTCGGCAATTTGTTAAGATTGCGGGGTTGTTGAAGATGTCCAACATATTTATTGGAATCTTCGAGTAAAGCCATGTTACTTATTTATGTGTACCTTTTCCCTTTTGGAAGTTCGAACTGATGATATTTACTGTCTAGGGCTAAATAATTGTGATCTGACCTGCAGGGATGACATTGTCTAGAATTTACAAATCTCTCAAGTAATAGAATAAATATTAAAGCTTCTAATAAGAATGTTAAAATATGCATAGAATAGAATGTGTGAGTGCTCGGCCTTAATTCGATACAGACTGAACACGGCATCGATATTATCGTAATGCGATAATGAAAATGTACAACGTACAACAAATTATCGCTGTACGATAATATCGATCCATCCAGTCAGTTTTCATGCTTTTATCTTTTTATTTGGTCTTGCATCTATGACCGGCTAAGCAGGTTTTTTGCAACTTCTACACTTTAAGGCCGCGTTCTCATTTGGCTGTCGGCCAGCCGACTGTATCAAATTGCGCATCAAATCAGTCGCTGGCCGAATAAGTCTGCCAACAAGTTCACCGAAAACTTCGTTCTGTACGATAGTTGCCTGAAACAATGTTGGGCGCCAAGTGGGGCAAATTGTGGCTAGATGGAAACGCGGCCTTTGTAGTAGAATCTGTCGTAAACGTTGGTCGTATACGATAAGCCTTAGGCTTTTAGTACACCTCCGCTAAGAAAATACGAGTTTCGCCATGACATTTTGTCAGTTGATCAGATGTGAAACAGCCTACTCTAAAGATCGGTACTGACTGGCGTTACGGGGCGTTATGTAACGTGTTACACAGCGAGCGTTGTTTTGTTGACTGCAAAAACGCTCGCTGTGTAACACGTTTTAAAGCGATGATAGCTCAGCGGTAGTGATGTCGGCTTGCGATCCGTGCACCGTGGGTCGTCCTACAATGAGCTTGAGCTTTCGGTGAAGGAAAACATCGTGATGAAACCATAGCTTGGTAGTAGGGCATTTTCTAGTGCTCGCCTAACTAGCAACCACCCTCAAGAATCTGTCGCCAAGCATCTATCGGTGTGTTTCGGCAGCCCCACTTGAGAGCCAGTACCCAATCCAGATGTAGAGTGGCGCTATCGTCGACCACATCGTCACTTAACATCAGGTGACTTGTGGTTAATCGCTACCCTGTAACGTCTCATTGCGCCCCATAACGCCGGTCAGTACCTACCCACCTTAACGTACTGATTTCGGTATACATTTGTTGTGACTCAGTTTTGCAGTGGAGGTGTGCTAGAGGCCTTGATCACCTACTCACGAATAGAGGATTACCATTCAATTTTGTTTCAGTGGCCCAAGAAGAAGAACAGGGGCAAGAAGGGAAAAAGGAAGTTGAATAAAACTGATTAATCGATTAAACATTTGCTTTTATTTCTATATCCTTTAAAGCTGATATACTATTAATTCTAGAATATGGTATCTGCGTGTGCGCATAATACTTATTGCAGACTGTTTCGCGTGTTTTACCATTCACATTCAGAGACTTACCAAAAATGATACACATAACTAAGTTTAAAGGTCCCTTTACTATACAAAAATCAGACTACGAGAGCTGTGTTATATTATGTAACTATACAACATTAATAAATAACATTAGTTTTTTTTTATGAAATTAGTAAATAAATATATCTGAGATAAAATTTTCTTAACAGATATTAATTAGGCAGCTTCGTCGAAATATCCATCGAGTTGCGAAGCAATCTGAAAGAAGATAGATTATGAAATACATCACTTTACATCATTATCTTGGTAGCTTTAGAAACTAAATTAATAACCGACCAGGGCCCGTATTCGCTATGACAATCTAAGTACGCAACGCGGGCGCTTTACGTTATCTGCGTTGAATGACCGTTAGAGCACGTAATGACGTCACACATTATTGGCAAGGAATGTTCATGGTCATAACGAATAAGGGACTTGTACCTACTCATAGTACAAGTTTTGATAGTTAAGTAAAGTTTTCGCTTCGTCCCATAATTTTTTTTTTCTTTCAAGGCTCCCTAGGGAAACATGGAGGAACTAAAATCAAAGTAACGAGTTATTTCAAATCGTTGTTTTGGAATTGGAACAAAGTTACGTTACGAGTTGCCACTTTAACAAGTTAGCGGTGGTAAACTTTGACGTTTACGAAGACTTTTCTAGTATTTAAAACTTGTACTAGGGATACTGTAGTGAGACGTGAGACTGACCTGCACGGGCGTGTACTTGACGTACTTGTCCGGGTTCTTGGAGAAGGGCAGGTGCGCGGCGAGCTGGTGGAAGGCGGAGTAGGGCGGCAGCAGCGCCTGCTTGTTGTCCCGCTTGAGCGCCTCGCGCAGCTCGGCGTCCGGCACGCTGTACCCGCGCCCCAGCCGCGTCGCCTCCTCCCACTCGCGGTTGAACGCCTGCCCACCACGTACAACGGACATTTCATCACCATCACCAGTCCGTGTCAGTCCACTGCTGGACATAGGCCTCTCCCTAGATACGCCACTGAGCCCGCTCTTCGACTCTTCTCATCTAACCACTGCCAACCTCGGCGTAAGTCGTCGCTCCACCTTGTCGCAGAGCGTCCTACACAACGTTTGACAACATGTCGCGGTCTCCGCTCGAGGACGCGTCTACCCCAACGGCTTTCGGTTCCGCGGCTTATATGACTATCACACTTCAGCTTTTAACAAATTATCTTTTACTTCTAGCTAGCGTTTAACCACAATTTACTCGATGATAAGCGACGATCTAGTCGAAGGTGGCGCCACGCTACACCTGGATAGGGAACTGGCTCTCAGGTGGAAATACCAGAACACTGATAGTTTGCTTCGCGAAAGATTCATTGAGATTGGTAGCTAGCCAGGCGAGCACTAGAAAACGCTCTGCCACCAAGCAAATTAATAACCTACCGAGAACTTGTCCTTCAGCATCTGCCTGTCCTTGTCTCTCAGCTTGGCCGGCAGGGGCTCATCCAGCACTGTGTGCGCTAGTAACTTGTTCCAACTAAAACAAAAACGTTCTAAACTTTTATTTTCTCTAAAACCTACCTCAGACATTTTAGAGACAGCTTTTAATGTAACGTTAAATCACGCGTTGTTTGCAATCCCGTAATTCGTTAATGTTCATGTTTGCATATCCCAATGTGTACAACCAACCAAGAGAAATCTTGTTAGTAAAGCTTATTGTAAAATATCGACTATATAGATGACAGAAAAAGCTTGGGATTGTAATGAACTTGCTTAGTGCGAATAAAATTGTAAATATGATAGCGCCCAAAAAATTACCTGCCGGGCGTTTCTTGTCTGTTGTTTTGCCGGCGTAAGGAGGTTGGGATGGAACAGGCGTAGCTAGTCTTATATTTGACGTTTTAAAGTGATCATATTATGTATCCTATTAAATAAAGATTTTTTTATTTTGATTTTAATTTTTGTTTTTATCCTCAGTTTGTTTTTTTTTTTTTTTACTATTTACAGGGTAGCGTTTGATCACAAGTCACCTGATGTTAAGTGACGATGTGGTCGAAGATGGCACCACGCTACACCTGGACTGGGAACTGGCTCTCAAGTGAGGCTGCCGGAACACACCGATAGGTGCTTGGCGACAGATTCTTAACAAGAGGGTGGTAGCTAGCCAGGCGAGTACTAGAAAATACCCTACCACCAAGCTATGGTTTCATCACGATGTTTTCCTTCACCGAAAGCTCAAGCTCATTGTAGGATTCGAACCCACGTCCTACGGATCGCAAGCCGACGTCACTACCACTGAGCCATCATCGCTATAAAATTGTCTAGGTAAGGAGGCGTTACCTCTGCAGATACGCGTTCTTGTGCTCCTGTATCATGTCGCGGTAGTTCTTCTCGCACTCGGGCTCCGCCAAGCTCAGCACGTCCAGCAGCTCGCTGCGCTGCAGGCCCTACGTACAGAATACATCTTTACAATTGAATGGGGTTCACGACTCTACGAAACAATAATCCAGTTTTCAATAGAAGCAAATAATAAAGCAACGGAAAGGAGATTTCTTCCAGCAATAAAGAGGAGTGTTATGAGTTTGTATTGTGTATCTGTATCTCTGTCTGTAGCAACGTAGTTCCTAAACGGATTGACCTTTTTTGATTTTGATTTTAAAAGTGACTAGATATGAAGTTTATAAAAATTATTATATCATCGAGGGTTTTATACATTTTAATTTAGGTTAGGTTATTTATTGCAAGTTGCAACTTAATGACGAAACGAGCAAGTCGCGCGAATGATGGTAAGCGTCACGCCTGCAGCATTAACTAAATTACCTGCAGTAGATACAATGTGTTGTTCAGCAAGAATATAGCTTTCAAAGCTTCGGGGTACTGCTCGCTCTTGTTCCGAAGCGCGAAGTTTAGTTGGGCCAACACTTTACCTGGAAGTGAACGCTTTGGTTAGATACACGAAAGGGTGCTTGATTTCAAACTTCAAATTTCTAAACTCTTTATTTAATAAGATACATACATGATATGATCATTTTAAAACGTCAAACTTAGACTAGCTACGCCTGTTCCAACCTCCTTACGCCGGCAAAAGAACAAGCAAGAAACGCCCGGCAGGTAATTTTTTGGGCGCGATCACATTTACAATTTTAATCTTACTAGTATGTAATTGATTGATTGGAGCAAGTTCACTAAAATCCCAGGCTTTTTTCTTGTCATCATGGAGCCTAGTAGTGGGTACGGCAATTTTATCTTTGCTGGTCAAATACTGCCCTGTAAGAATTAAAAAATATATAAAGCTATATGTCCCTAACAATCATCTGTCGAACGGGGCGTCGTCGTTGTTCGCTTATCTGGTGCTGCGAACTCACCACTGTAGCAACGCGCCTACACTGCAGGCTTTGACTTTAGAAATAAATATAAAGAAAAATATAATTTTCTTTAATTTTAATTTTCCCGCGCCACAAACATCATCGAGTCAGACAGTGACATGACAAATGTAATGAGTAATCTATGACAAAGATAACCTAAAAATGTCTCGTAAACCTCGTAGTTGACAGCGAACAATTTATAAAATAAAGATACCATTGTTAATTAGTGTGATTTGGGAAGACATTGTGATTAATAACATTAAATGTCGTTTCTTTTCTTACAGGCATGTAAGATTTTGTTGCTAAGTACTTTCATTTCATGTGAATCATAGCGTACATGTAAAATAAACACAATAAATCTTTTCTTACAGAGAAACTCAATTTTGTTTGATTGACCGTGTCGTCCAAATCACAGAAACATTTGAAATTGTCTTATATAAATAACACAACCCCCTCCCCCTCCCCTACGTTAAACACAGTCTCCCCCCCCCTACTCACGCATGTAGACGGCTAGGAAGGCGGTGTCCCTGTTGGAGTCCCGCGCGGCCGGCAGCTGCGCCACGGCGCGCAGGTACGCAGGCTCAGCCGCCAGCGCGGGACCTAAGGGCACACATAATTCTAGTTAACACTATAGCAGACTTTTTCTTATGTAATAGATTAGCAAACAAGCAGACGGCCCACCTGATGGGAAGCCTGATGAAATCGCAAAATATTGATTTATTTAGTAATAGGCGAGCAGCTCGAGGCTGATGTGGCTATATCAAGCTGAATGTCCAAATGAGCATTGAAAAAAAAAATGCGACATAAGCGGTCATATCTTTTGATCGCGTTGGCTTACAAGTTTGATTTTGTCACAACTGAACAAGAGTGTAAAGACGAGTATTTGATATAAATTTCAACTTGATACCCCCAAGGCGCTCTTTAGAAAAATGGTCTTAACGAACAGACAGACAATAAAGCGCCGCGACCGCCAGCTGGTGCACGGTGCCGCTGTACATGCGGTGACGTCACTGTAGTGACGTAGTTACCGATGGTGTGGGCGTGCTTGGCGAGCGCGTGGCAGTGCGCCAGCGCCGCGACCGCCAGCTGGTGCACGGTGCCGCTGTACATGCGGTGACGTCACTGTAGTGACGTAGTTACCGATGGTGTGGGCGTGCTTGGCGAGCGCGTGGCAGTGCGCCAGCGCCGCGACCGCCAGCTGGTGCACGGTGCCGCTGTACATGCGGTGACGTCACTGTAGTGACGTAGTTACCGATGGTGTGGGCGTGCTTGGCGAGCGCGTGGCAGTGCGCCAGCGCCGCGACCGCCAGCTGGTGCACGGTGCCGCTGTACATGCGGTGACGTCACTGTAGTGACGTAGTTACCGATGGTGTGGGCGTGCTTGGCGAGCGCGTGGCAGTGCGCCAGCGCCGCGACCGCCAGCTGGTGCACGGTGCCGCTGTACATGCGGTGACGTCACTGTAGTGACGTAGTTACCGATGGTGTGGGCGTGCTTGGCGAGCGCGTGGCAGTGCGCCAGCGCCGCGACCGCCAGCTGGTGCACGGTGCCGCTGTACATGCGGTGACGTCACTGTAGTGACGTAGTTACCGATGGTGTGGGCGTGCTTGGCGAGCGCGTGGCAGTGCGCCAGCGCCGCGACCGCCAGCTGGTGCACGGTGCCGCTGTACATGCGGTGACGTCACTGTAGTGACGTAGTTACCGATGGTGTGGGCGTGCTTGGCGAGCGCGTGGCAGTGCGCCAGCGCCGCGACCGCCAGCTGGTGCACGGTGCCGCTGTACATGCGGTGACGTCACTGTAGTGACGTAGTTACCGATGGTGTGGGCGTGCTTGGCGAGCGCGTGGCAGTGCGCCAGCGCCGCGACCGCCAGCTGGTGCACGGTGCCGTCCACCGCCCCCGCCGCGCCGTCCGACCGGATGCCGTCGATCCACTCCTCCAGCGACCGCACGCACTGCAACCGGGGCAGGCCGTCAGCTCCAGGGCAGGGCATCAGGGGTTGCGATCCGGCACCAATTTCAATTCGGTCGGATCCGACCGAAAATATATCGATCCGACTGATCCGATTCAAATTCAAATGTTTTTATTTATAGGATACATTGTGATCGCTTTAATACGTCAAATTTAGAACGTCGTCGTCTACGTCTGTTCCAACCCCCTTACGCCGGCAAAAGAACAGGCAAGAAACGCCCGGCAGGTAATTATTTTTGGCGCGATCGGATTAGTCACATCCTAGTTTTGTTGACTTTTCATTATGAAACCGAATTATACAACACTAGCTGTTCCGTACGGTTTCTCTGGGGTTTGAACTGTGTCCACAACAAATTTAATCAAAATTCAAAATACTTTTTGAGTGAAAGATTTACAAACATCGATTCTCACAAAATTTTACATAGCATGCAGAGTGACCGACCTCCTTCTGGCAGTTGTTCACAATGTGCGTGTAGGGCGCGGGCGGCGCGGGCGCCAGGGCGCGCTCCACGTCGGGCGCCAGGCGCTGCAGGCGCGCCAGCAGCGCCCAGCAGCCGCCCGCGCCGCCGCACCGCGCCGCCGCGCGCCGGGACTTGCTGCACGCGCGCTGCAACACACTAGTCGCTACACCTCTACACTCTATTCTCTGGGATACCATCATCAGATCCTGGTTTCCTTATCATGGTCCCACCCTTAGGATATCTCCTTTCCAACAAAAAAGAATCATCAAAACAACCATCGATATTTATCTAAGGTGATATCCCGAGAATACCGGAATTTACATTCACTCGATATTTTGACAGTCTAACGAATGTGCTAATATATCAAACCGCGAAAATTGGGCCCCTGTGCAAAAACCGTGAGTGAACATCGCTAATATCTATTAATACTATGTTGATTGCTCGCGATAGTACCAATTTTAGACCGTGATCGCAAAATTTTGTCGATATGAATTTTATGCATGCGATATCTTTATGACTCGATATATATTATATCACTGATTTATCGCCTGAGCGAGAATCGGGCCCCTGTTCGTAAACGACGAAAAAGCATATCGGTCGAATTGAGAAACGTCCTCCTTTTTTGAATTCGGTTAAAAAATGAAATAAAATCACACCTAGTACTACCTCCTCTCCGGCATTGGCAATGCCGGAGGTAAGCACAGTCCAGCCTGACCGCAATCATTTTTAGGACGGTGTTGGAGCTGGCCCGAACTCTGTGCACCAAGAACGCGTCGCGTGAAAACAGGCAACGTGTGCGTCCGCGAACATACCCCTGCAGAGTCACTGAGTCACTGCAGAATCGAGGCAGCCCCAACAACATCCTAAACGCATTGCAATAGAGGACGGGGAGGTACTGTAGGTGTGTCTAGTGCTGTACCTCGACGTCCTGCTGCAGCAGCGCGAAGCAGTCCTTCATGATGGCGGCCAGCAGCGCCGGCAGCCGCGCCAGAGGCACCAGCCCCAGCGCGTGCCTCTGCTCGTGTCGCGCCAGGCGGCCCACGCCGGCCGCCACGGACCCCGCCACGCCGCATTCCCACTCGTCCAGAGCCTCCGAGCTGTCCTCCGAGTCTACGGGACACATCATCAGCATCAGCCTGTCGACGTAGGCCTCTTTCAAGGTACGACTGCGCCGGGACCACTGTCAGCTAGTCGGTGCAAGTCGTGTCTCCATCTAGTCGCAGGGCGTTCTACACTACGTCTGTCTAGTCATATTCTCCTTTCAAAAACACGTCTACCGTTTTCGGTTCTGTGACTTACATGGCAGCCCACTTCCACTACAGCTTGCTAATTCTGTATCTCGGTGAGCCACCGTGAGCCCTACCGTGCCTAAAGAAATTCCACTTTAAAAGGGCAGTGAATTCGATTGAACCAGACGAAAATAGTGTAACTTATCTCTAAACTCAGAAATTTCGCTTCTAACGAGTGGCGTTCTACGTTTTTTATGTACGAATCGGCCTGCGTTTGACGACATCTCCCCTTATGATAGGCAACGATGCAATCAAAGGCGTAGAAAAATCTTAAATATTACTTTAACTACGCCGCCAAAGCGGAAGATAATAAATAGAGAACTTACACGCTTCCGAGACGGATCTGCGCGGCCCGATGGCTAATCCTGTCGACTGCTCCAGGGTCTGAGACGCCTTCATCATTATCTTGTTCGCGCGTTTTTCGAACCTACAACATCAGTCGTCATAGCTTTTAAATTTAAATAGTAGGTATTAACATTTATAATGCACCTTAATTAAAATTTTTCTACTTACACTTTTTGCAATTTGCTTGTTCTTCTCTGAGTGCTGTCGGAACGGTTCAAAATATGTTTCGCTTTCTGAAATAAGAAATATTGTTAGCACTGAGCATGGCTAAGCTAAACTTTAAGGCAGAATATTTGTCTCTTATTATATTTCTCACTCTCTAATCACATCACTTGTAGACTACACTTTGCCGCCATGAAAAGAAGTCTATGTAATTCCACAGGGTTCAAACTATTTCAACATAAAGCTTCATCGATGGATTTAATTTTTTTGAGCGTCACTCTAATTCTTTTGTTTTTCCAAAAATAAAAGTACCCCAAGTTACTTAACATAACATTAGCTGTCTGACAGTGAAAGTCCCGTTAAAATGCTAGTAGACGTGCCATACAAAATGCATGTAAAACAAAAGAAATTGAAATATGAACGCTAGTCGTGCTGACCATGAGAGGCGAGGCGGCCATGGAGCTGGAGCGCAGGTAGTCCTTGAAGGCAACCAACGACTGCTTAACCGCTGGAGCCCGCGCCGCCAACAGCGCCTGGTGTGGCGCGCGGCCCGCGGCGCTCAGCCACGCCGCCGCGACACGCATGCACTCCAGCGCCGGCGCCGCAGAGCACCCGCTGCCGCTAACAGAGATGCTCTCCACGCTGGAGTCTACCACGGAAACGTTAACGTAGAGGAATCGACGTCGGGTCTAATCAGGGCCGAATTAACCATTAGGCAGAGCAGGCAACTGACTAGAGGCCCTGCATCGTCTAGGGGCCCCGTGCGTGCGTGGTTGAAACTTTTATTTATGAAGTGATTCCTCTTTTCCCGTATTAGACCGCGTATGGTTTAGACGCTTTTGAGCGAAGGACCCGTTGTCCATTTTTTGGTATGTCAATGCACGCAAACATAATTTTTTCCAGGGTAACGTTTAGCATCAGTAGGGATTGCGATCCGACCGAAAATGTATTGGTAATTGGTATCGATCCTACCGGAAAAGTCAGGTCACAATTTTGTCGACCTTTCATTATATATATTATAGCGAATGTAAATTCAATGAATTCTTATGAAGTTATGAATTTCTTATGAAGTCAAACTGTAAAACCAACTAAAATCACGAATCTTCTTCTTATATATAAAAATCAATATCTGTTCGTTAGTATTGCTAAAACTCGGGAATGGCTGGACCAATTTTACTACTGTTGATCTTAAAATATTTGAAATTATCAGCTTTACTCAGATTGTAACATACCTTCTTCTAAAGCAATCATATCCATGAGAGTTGTTGGTGATATGGGTCTCGTATTTCTATTGAGTAGCTCTTCAAATGCCGTCTCCAGATTTTGAACTCCTTTGTTGTACAGTTGGTTCTAAGCAACAAGCAATGAAAAGGATTGGTTTGTTAGTTTTTTCAGTGTTGATGTTTTTATTGTTGTAGTTAATGTAATTGCAATACTCACAATGTTTTCCAACTCAACACTTTGCGGGTTGTTTTTGTTGAAATAATTTTGAGCCTCTGCCAACTTGTCCATAGCCTGAAAGAGAAAGTAGTAGAGTGACTTGATATGTTTCAGTACAGGGGCCCAATTCTCGAGGCATGATATATGATAGGGGAGAGTGGAAAAAGAGTAAATGCTGCACCAACCCCAAATAGAATGAGACCAGGGCAAGAAGAAGATAAATTGTTAGTATTCCTTAAAAGACTAAATAAAAAATCAAAATATCATACTTACACAGCATGTCAAAGTTAAGGTTTGATTTTCTCATATTATTTGTTAATGATAACTCACTTCAAGATAGAGATTCAAAGACTCGATAGTGGAAGTATGCGGCCCAGCTTGTATGAGATCGGCCAGCTCTCTCGTCACCATGTAGTAGTTGATCACATGGTCCAGAGCTTTCACCGTGCGCTCCATATCTGCAAGTTTCATAGATATCATCAACATTGAATGAGGCTAGGTGCAGAAATGATTTTGCATGTTAATAAGTGAATCACTTGAAAGTGGCTGGACTGTTTTGGCAAAGGAAATAAGGAATTAAGGAAAGAATAAAGAATAGTAAAAGCTACATGAATGGACCAAAAGAAACAAATTTGTACGGGACCCTCTGTGTATGAGTTTAACTCGCACTTAGCTAGTTTTTTAATGTAATAGCTAACAAGCAGTTGGCCGGCCTGATTGTAAGTGGCAACTAATGCCTATGGACATTTGCAACACCAGGGGCCTAAGTCTGGCAGCGTGATATATTATCACATTCAATAAATATTGCTATAACTGTCAAAATTCAATACATATTTTGGCAGTCGTTGCGATATTTATCGAATGTGATAATATATCACGCCGTGAGAATTGGGCCCCAGGGGTGTTGCCGATGTGTAACTAATTCTAATAATTGTTGATTAATTAATGTTGTAATGAGTCTTTGATAGTTGAAATGATTACTATCATAATATTAAAGTAACGCACTATGGTGTATATGCTGCAGTCTCGCTGTATCACCGTATAGCGGCAGAACCGCAGTTTCTAACTGCTGCAGCCGCTGCTCGCATGCTCCTAACACGTTGCACACGTCACCAGCGAGAGCCGAGCTGCGCGCCGCCGCGGCCTTCAGCTCTTGGATGTTTGTCATCTCCTGAAATACATTCCTACATGTATAAAACTGGTTGTTTCATGGCTGATAGAAATTATATCAAACTAAATAGGTAGGGCTGTTCAGGGAACGACTGAGGTCAGCACCGGTATTTGGCAAGTGTTGACATCTACGTCCAGTATACAGAATGGGGGCGTATTTTATATCTTTCGATTTCAGCCTAAATACTCTATTTGACTAAATTAGTAGGTAATGGAGTCATTGGTCTAGTCACTGCTCATTTAGTTAAATAAACTGTTTTCTAAAGTACAAGTAAGTACTTGCAAAATAACAATTTAAGAAAACGAGAAGTGATGTAAACAAACCTTTCGCAGCTTCATTTCTATCTCAAATTTCTTCTCTATTGCATACATTTTATAGTTATTGTCGTCCTGTTTTTCAGATGTTGAATGAAATATTTTATGTTTAAGTTTTTCAATAAAGGAACAAATCACTTTTTAAAATTGCGTAAAACAATCACAACATTGTTTTGCTGTCTCTGTTTTGCTTGTTATTGTCAGTGTCACTGTCAGATGTCTGTCCTTTTTTTTCATTCTGAGCAAAGCTTGAAATACCACAGACAAAAAATATAATTTATTTACGTTCTTTATAGTTTTAAATTTTAAACTTTTACTTTCGTATAGTCTGACGCTGTAATATGTAAGAATCTAAAAAAAAAGCAGTGTGTAAATAAATAAATAATTATTACAGAATTTGTTCAATTTTTATCAGCATATATTATATTGATAGATTAACTTTATTTAGTTTGTTCGATTTTCACCGGTAGTGTTGCACTGCACCGGCGGTATCACTATGCTTTTCGGAACACGATCGATGACGTGCCATGATTTTCGAGACGTGGCTGACGTTTTCTAAAGTTGTGTCAACCAACTAGTGTCAAAATCATTTCGATCTTATTTTCTGCGATCGATTGTGCTCAGAAAAAATCATTTTCGACAGATTTGCGCTCTTTTAGTCGTGCAATTGCAGTTTAAATCGTAAGTGCCAGTGATTATTATTGATAAATCGTTGTAGAAACTAAAAAGCGTTGAAGTTTTGATAATAAGTTTGTGCCCTATTTCCAGAAAAAATGGATCAAATTGCGAAGTTCGTCGAGCCTGGCAAGCAGTTCGCCAAGGATTCCATCAGATTAGTCAGAAGATGCACTAAACCCGACAGAAAAGGTAAATTTGCAACATATTTATTCACAATCGCCTTACGAATTCCGTTCACCGCCCTGCAGTGTTGGCATCTTCATGCATCCTCAGCTCATCAGAACGAGCCTCAGATCTGTGATGTAAAAAGTGACGTGAATCTAATGTTAGTGATCATGTTTCGATCTACGTGAATTATATCAAAAAAGTCAATTCATTTACTTTCACCATTTGGCTCTAAAAAAATTGAATGTACTTATGTACCTACCAATCTTAACAGCACCTATGGTTCTAATTATGTGTTGTAGTAATTCACAAGATTAAAATATGCCATTAACAACCCTCTGGTAGTTTACTAACAAAATAGAGTGAAATTAACAGGTTTAGTTTATAGCCTAAATGATATTGTTAACAGCTGTGATTCGAGATAACATATTGTATGCCCATTTTGTATGTATTGCATAGTACAACCATATTTACATAATTATTATCGTAGAGTCTCAGAGCGTGTCAGTTTATTGGAATGTTCAAATTACTAGTTCAGTATAAAATAATGAATGAAATAAATATCGGGCACAATTGCACACAAATTGACCTAGCCCCAAATTAAGCTTGAAACTTCTTACCGGGAATATACATATTTGTATTCATTGTGTATTTATTACACTCAGTTTTGATAACAATAATGCTCAAGGGGAAGGTCCCTGATTAGTGAGACTCAACTGTATTACCAAATAATAGAACCTTCATTAGAATCTTGAGATGAATCTCTCTGAGGGAATTTAATAAGAAAATGCTCAATTGAAACCATGCATACACATTAAAACTTGCTCCTTAGCATTGGAGGATGATCATATAAACGATGGAGTAAAACACCCTGCCAGCGTCACTGTTTCCCCATAAGTATAATTTGAGTTTTGAAGTCAGGATTGAATAGGTATTTTCTGGCAAGCTTGCTCCATCATCGGCCACGTCCAAGACTGGTCAAATAATTGCTGATTGTGAATTTAAAAAAATCACATGATGTCTTCATTTCAGAATTCCAAAAGATCGCCATCGCCACAGCCATCGGTTTCTGCATCATGGGATTCATTGGATTCTTCGTAAAGCTGATACATATCCCCATCAACAACATCATTGTTGGATCCTAAACTCTCTCTATTGTAGTAATTCTAGATATAATTAATTTTACCTGTAAGGCCTTTACAACACTTGTAAGTTATGTCTCCCCGTATTCCATTTTGTTATATTGATTTCATTAAATAAATTATGCTTTCGAACTATCTGAATTTTTAAGTGCCGGCTGGCTTGATACCAAGATTGTCCGTACCCTTCACTTACAATAAGAGGTAGGACTGCTTTTCAGTCTTGATTTTAGGTAAGGTACCTACTACCTACGTTGTAAATACACAAAAACACAAAAAGAAAAACTTCATTGAATATTTTGATATTGTTTATTTTTATCAAGTTTGGATTCAATATAATGAATATAAAATTACAAATGTCAATTGATTAAATTCTAATTACACAAAACCAATGTATCCACGAGATATTGTAAAAGAAACATGTATTTTATGTACCTATCAAAATAAGGACTTCAAACTATAGGTTATTTACAAATTATTACAAATTATTATAAAATTTAGTTACAAATTATTTACAATCTTGTCAAGAATTTGTACTGTTACAAAGCATTATTATGTACATGGCAAAAAACCTATAAATCATTATAAAAATATTCCATTGTCTTTGTAAAACTGTAAACAACAATACTTTAAAAATAAATTATTCGAAAATAAGATCTTTAAAAGAATAAAATTTGAGCACTATGGTAACATTAGGGGCTAAAACATTTTCATTTATGTTTCTGCATGACATGTATGTAGAACCCGGGCACGGGCACTTGGTCCAGAGGCTTGAAGTCTGCGTAGATGTGGTGCGTGGCCTTGTTGTCAAACGCCTCGTCCAGCATCTGCGTGAACTTGTCCAACTTGTGGGGGTAGTAGCAGAGACGGAACTCGCTGGGAATTAAAAACAACTAATTATGAACATTGTTATATGTATAATGTACTAGTTGCTCTCCACGGTTTCACCCGCGTCTTCCTGTTATCCCGCAGGAACCTTTTTCCGGGATAAAAAGTAGTCTATGCGTCAATCCAGGGTATAAGCTATCTCCATTCCAAATTTCATCCAGATGTTGGCTACACTACCTACTATTGGGAACTGCTGCCCGAGCATAACAAAAGAAGCTTGGCGACAGGTTCTTAACCAGGCCAGCACTAGAAAAGGTTATATTTTGCTACGTAGCTATGGTATCACCATGATGTTTTCCTTTGCCGAAAGTTCAATACAGGAATCGAACCCACGACCTACGGGTGGCAAGTCAACGTCACTGAGCTACAATCGCTTTTTTTTCATTTGCGCCTGACAGAATTATGACTGTAAGGTCATAATGGTTCTAGTATGAGTTTTAGCGACCCGTTAACGGTACGAGCTCTATTCCTAATTTGTATGAAGTAAGATTGGTTCACAAACTCGCCGCTAGGGGCGCTGTACATGTCTTTAGACAAAAACGTGTTCGCAATAATACAATCCTCACCTCTTTTCACTGATCTCATCGCCGTCCGTGGTATCGATGAGATAATCGAGCGCTATCAGCTCGGGCACCCCTCTCACTACCAGCACTGATGTCTTGATGTCTACTGGATATTTGCACTGAAACAGACGGAACAACATTACAGATTAGCAGCACGAAAAACTAGGCCTAAATGTTGTGGATTTCACGCTTGATGCCTCCATCACAGTAGGCGCGGTCAACGACGAAAGTCGCAGCACAATAACACATTTTAATTCCTATTACCTTCATCGTTTCAACAACGAATCTTTGACCGCATTGTTCCGTTGTGGTCAAACGCTACCTAGTCTGCTGTAAAAAAAACCCAACCCCATTGCTGATCTAAAACACACTTGGAAAATCGAGTAGGTATGATCGACAAATTTTTCGCTGGCTGTACTGATAACTATGCAAATTAGGTACCATTCATATAATCTTGCCAGGTAGAGGTGGCACAGGACAGACCGAAGTGGCGTCTTTTATTTGTTTATTTATTTATTTATTTAATATATATAGATGATGTGTATAGATGCGCCCTTGAATGTTGTGATTCTTGACAGCAACTACAAGGTTCCTTCGTAGAAATCTAATAGGCACTTTCAAGAATACGGTAGAAGAAGCAGCGATGTTTCCTCTACCGTATTCATATTCCGTATTTTTCAAATACTCACATTATAATAAATAGAGTGTCCAGGCGTAGCTCCGCTATCGATCATGGCGTCGTAATTTCTATGGTCAATGAACAGCAGCCCGCCAGGCTTGAGGCACCTTGCGAAGTTGTTGAGGCACATCCGCTGCACGCGCTGGTCGGGGTGCTCGTCCAGGAGATGAGCGAACGAGTTCCCGAGGCAGATGACAGCGTCGAACTGCACGCCAGGGAGGAACCCGGCGATATCGCGCGGCAGGGTCTCCCAGTTGGCTTCCTCGATTACTGGAAGTGAAAGAGTGGGGTTATTGGCGGGGCGGGGCCGTGGACACCTAATTCCTTTTTTTTAGTTCTGAGAGGGTAGTGCTTTAGCGCAAGTCAGCGAATGTTATGTGACGATGTGGTCGAAGTTGACGCCATGTTACGCCTGAACTGGAAACTGGTTTTCAAGTGAGGTTGCCGAAACACACTTTACTTGAGAGTCAGATCCCAATATTCCCAATCCAGTCGTAGCGTGGCGCCATCTTGGACCATATTGTAACTTGTGGTCAAACGCTAGCCTGTAAGAAGTAAAATCAAAACATATTATGATGATGAAATTTTGTTTGTTTATTTCCAGTCTATGTGTATTTTACTGGATTACGGCAATACTTGATGTAAGTAAATGTTTTGAGAATGTTGAACACAATGCATACCATGCAGACTACATTTTGGAAGAAAAGTGATGTAGAGTCATAGGTACTTATTCACATTCTGTAGTAGAGAAATGCCTTATTATGTTTTTTGTGTTTTGTTTTTCGTTCGTGTTTTATTGCTTGTAAGACCATCAAAATCTTTCTTCACACCAGCCCATAAGTACCTACTGAGGTCCTATATTGATTAGTAACTTAATTTTTTAACTTAAACTTGCTGATGGTTTTCTCTACTCCTTACAAAGATTTCTACGTACCCCACTCGTCATATTTGGGGTCTTTCCTCTTGTCCCACCTCGCCTTGAGCGCGTGCTTCAACATCTTATCCGATGCGTCAACCGACACCAGTTTGAAGCCTTCGTCCACTAACATCATGGAATCGATGCTGAAAGAAGAAATTAAATAAGTATGTTATATGTGAGCTCTGTGCTTAACTAATTATTTTAGTATGAATTTTGATGGAATAGAATTTAGATAGAATGGAATGTAGGCAGGCGTTTGAGTTTAATCTATCACCAAGTTATACGTTATTTTCCTTCACCGAAAGCTCAAGCATCATTTGTAGGATTCGAACCCACATTATCTAGTTTCAAGTCGTCCTCACAAACCAACGGTATCATCGTTTCAAAACAGCTAACAGTAATGCAACGAAATTGTGTCATCTGTTAAGATATAAATACGTCGATTATTGTATAATTATTTCAATCGATATGTTGAAATAAAAATCGATATCTTATTTAACAGTTTGAAATGAGACGCACCCCCGTCCCGTAATCGAGATAAGAGATTTGTCAATAGACGTGGAGTGAGCGCTACGTGAGGTCAAAGTGTTTTGGTATTGATAATACTGCTGTTGCTATGACATAACATTCATTGCAACTGTTGGCTCAGCTGAAACGATATCGAATGTTGAAGCAACCGTACAAAACTAGATACGCATTTATCGGGAAAACACCATGCATTTTTAATAACTCTTGCATCATCCAAGGCATCAAAAGATCTGTTTACCTGTAGTCCCAATTCGACTTCTTGCTACGAGCACGTAAACTTGTTTTTGTATGAACAAAAATTCATTCACAAACTCGCCGCTAGGGGCTCTGTGCATTTTGGGAACTAGCTCTCAAGTGAGGCTGCCGGAACAGAGCGATAGGCGCTTGCTAGCCAAGCGTCTTCATCACGATGTTTCTTGCCTTCACCGAATGCGCAAGCTCATTACAAAATTTAGACCCATGACCTACGAATTGCAAGTCACAATCATAGTTTCAGTAAACATTGGCGCTGTTTAGGTCCCCCCTGTGAACCAGCTTACCCAGTGCCACAAGCCGCGTCCAGCACGTTCTCGCAGCCGTGCTTCTTGAGGAGGCCGATGAGAAAGCTCTTATAGTTATGTGTGCGCTGGTTGCTGTCGCCTATGAACTTGTTCCACGCCCGCGCCGCTTTGCCGTCGGCGTACTGGTCCTTCACGCCCTCTGAGGGGATGCCCTCTGAGCGCGAATGGAACACCTTGTCGGCTGACATGCTGGATTACCTCTGGAACTGGTGGGAGAAGATTTTTAAGAAGGTACCTACCATCGGAAAAGGACATATTTACAATTTTTTTAAGTGGAGTAGCAGTTACTTTTTTAGCTTAATTTTTTTTTTTATTAGTGACTTGGTTGCTTTTGACCGCAAGTCACCTGACGATGTGGTCGGAGGTGGCACCAGGATTGGGAACTGTTGTTTTTATGACCGTGAAGATATTTTTTCATGCGTTTGATATGGCACATGAAGTTCGTGAGTTTTGATGTAGAAGGTAGGTACCTACATAATGTCTGTAACTATACTGAGCTAAGTTTGAAAATTCGTTCACATTTTGAACGCTGCACTAATCCTGAATGTCTATGGGTTTTATTGTCATAGAAACCTTGTTGGTAATTTCTTCGCAGGTAAACTGCGCAGAATAGCAAGTGTTATAATTTTTATATACACATATGGTATAGCTATCTACCTAGTACCTAGAGAAATTATAGCTTCACTATGCAATATATTGCACAAATAAGAGATAAAAAATCTTGATAAGAAATATCTAATAGGTAACAATCATTCGCACACAAAATATTGTTTTGGTGTTCACGTACGAAAACAAATGATACACGAGTGCAAAGTATCGGACCACCTCATCAAATTAATTAATCATTCGACGATAGTAAACTGTATGAAAAATTCAGGCACTAGCGTACAAAGCCATATTTTCTTAGTCTTCTATTGAATTATTATATAAACATTTTAAATGAAGCACCATAATAAAATAACACCATGACGTTTAACTCACTGTAGGAGTATAATTATGACGCAACACCGTCCTCTACTGCCGCCTGCCGCTGACTGACCGAGCGAGTTGGAGGCTCCAACGTTATAAGTGCCGTGATAAACTAACGTCGACTATTTCTGTTCTAACAACAAGCATGTCTCGGTCTTGGTTTAATCATACTGAATGGAACAACTTGTTTTGTTCACATATCGCAATGTGCCACCAAGTTAACGCTAGATATGTCAGCTGTAGACCCGTGTCGCTTCACACAGTAAATGGCTCGTAACATCGAAGTTCTTTTGGCACCTAAATTGGGAGTTGCAACAGTGTATGAACCAAATAATATGGAGATTATATTTTTCTCATTGAAGATACACACGATTATAGGTATACCTAGCCCCAAAACTTACAACGATTTGATTTTGCATTTTCTCGCGCTTGGCTGGCTAGCACTCTCAAGTTAAATAAAATTCTTAACCGTAAGGTGAGATGTCACCAATCGCTATATTTCGCAGCCTCGCTTGAGAACCAGTTCCTAGTTCAGGCGACCACATCGTCACTTACGACGAGACACTAAAAAAATTCAACTATTTCGATCAAGTCACCTTTCAAACCAAATCAAAATTGGCTTGTCCGTTTGGGAGTTACGATGCGGCAGACCGAAACCTACACCTACGAAAACAGAAGGGTTATTTGCGTCAGGGTTAAAAGTCCTGAAACACTGCACATTTAAAATGCCCTAATATCTGCCGCTTTACTCCTATATTGTCTGTAAGGGAAACTTGATTTGATTCACAAAAATCAAACAAGCTTTTTCGAGTGGGAAATATATTAGGTGCTCATAAGATATCATTTATCTGAGAGCAATACCTACAGTCTTTTGGAATGTACCTAACTAAATTGTTCTTATCGTGTAATTTTGTCGGTCTCACACGATTAACCAGTGGTTAAAATAAATAATTAACGATGTGGCGCAACGGGTGAATACGGGAACTGTGAAGCGTGGGAGCAATTTTATAAAACTTGCAGACTAGGCGTAAACGTAGTCTGGTAGATAGGATAGAGGCAAACTTCGACTTTGGTACTTGTAGCTACAAAAACGAGCTCTAGAAAATGCTATAGAAGGCAATAGAAGTATCGAATAATTCCGTGATGCTTTTTTTTTGTATATAAGTAATTCGTCTAAACATGGTAATAGGTACTTTCTTAATAAGGTTTAATTTCCAAAAATAAAAATATTGGAATCACATTTTTAACCGATGAAAAACAAAAGGCGGTGGGTATATATCTTATTTATGACCACCATAGATTAACAAACGATTAATTTCTCTCACCATTGATGACCACGCATAACTTTCTACACAGGGTATATAATTATAGTCTCTCTTTACCATACCTATAGCGTGTCCTTAACCAATAGTTTAGCTAGTCGAGTAGTCGGCCCCTGACGTAATTTGTATTGCTCGTGAGACTATAATTTACGTTATCGCGTTGATATTAGGTCACGTCCAATGTTCTGATAACGTTCGGATGAAAACATCTCGCCTCGTACGATGACGGGGCTGAAACAAATCTATTATTATATCAGCGGTTCCGCTATGTTGTCGCTAGGAATTTATTCTTTCAATATAAAATGAGTGACATCGTGATGAAAATACAGCTTGGTAGTAGGGCATTTTTAAGCGCTCGCCTGGCTAGCTATCCTATCGGTGTATTCCGGTAGCCTTATTTGAAAGCCAGTTCTTAATCTAGATGTAGCGTGGCGGCACCTTCTTCGACCACATATCGTCACTTAACATCAGGTGACTTGTGGCCAAACAGCTATACCGTGTCAGGAGTTAAGAAAACCATATCTTTACAGGTATCAGAAACTAAATAGATCAGGTATCCACAACACTCAGGCACAGAACAAACACATGCGCTTTTTTAAATATTGTAATATTTGCCCTGTAACGGGAATCGAACCTGCGACCTCACGCTTCAGCAGTGCGCCCGTTGTACCAAATCGCACACCCAAAAAAACACCTTCAGAAAACCAAATCGCTTTATTGTTCTGTCAAAAATATCACATAAAACTTCATTCACTTATATTTGTGCATGACATGCAGGTAAAAGCCGGGCACGGCGACCTCGCCCAGCGGCTGGAAGTCCCCGAACACCTGGTGGGAGGCGCGGCGGTCGAACGCCTCGTCCAGCAGGCGGGAGAAACTCTCCAACCGGTGAGGGTAGGTGTACAGCTGGAACTCGCTGGGAACAAACAGATTGTAGCCATATCTAAACTGCTGACTAGCATTGATGGGCTGCAATCCGACTGGATATCTATCGATCCAACCCGATTTGTCATTATCAAACTTTTTTGATATTTAATTTTTTTTCTACTTACGGTAGTGTTTGACCAAAAGTCACCTGATGTTAAGTGACGATGTGGTCAAAGGTGGTGTCACGCTACACCTGGTTTGCATGGGAACTAGCTCTCAAGTGAGGCTGCCGGAACCGGAACACACCGATGGGTGCTTGGCGCAGAGGTGACAGTTAGTTAGACGAGCACTCGAAAATACCCTAACACCAAGCTATGGTTTCATCACGATGTTTTCCTTCACCGAAAGCTCAAGCTCGTTGTAGGATTCGAACCCATCACACGTCTTACGGATCGCAAACCGACGTCACTACACCGCCTCAACATCGGATCCGGTTTTCCAAATTCCAATCCCTCGCTGCAGCTACCTTGAACTTTTTATCATGGGAAAAGCTTAGGTACTGCAAGATAAAAGGAAAACGACGGAAGAAACCGCGGGTCGCAACTAGTTTATATAGATGTATGTACACCTACTTTGGTCCTCTCTCATCTTCAACGGAAAAGTTGAGAACCACCTTCTCGAATTTGCCATCCTTCATAATCAGCTTGCTCTTGATATCAACCGAGTTTTGGTACTGAAAATAAATAAAAAAAAAAATTTTTTTTTTATTAATTTTTTTTTTACAAAAGCAAGAGGAGAGGGATTTCATAAAAAGTTTTATGTAGGTTAGGTATGTTTTTACTTCTTACAGGCGTTTGACTACAAGTCACCTGATACTAAATGGCGATGTGGTCAAAAGTGGCGTTACAGTACACCTTGGTGCTTGGAGACGGATTCCCAACTTGAAGGTGGCAGTTAACCAGGCGAGCACCTGGAAATACCCTACCACCGAGTTATAGTTCAATCATGATGTTTTCCTTCACCGAAAGCTCAAGCTTATTGTAGTATTCGAACCCACGACCTACGCTACGGTACGCAAGCCGACGTCACTACCACTGAGCGTTTGTCGCTTCATTTGTTAGATAAGTCCTAATACAGTCATTGGACATGCAGAAAAATGGCGAGACACCATCGTATGGCGGATATTCCACCTGTTCGCACGAAGCGTTTTACTCCTACGTTTATCATGCGTACCGCTAAGGATTGAAACTCCTTGCCAGAGTCTCTGTTTCTTGATCGCTACCATTTGATATGCGTGATGCACCGTCAACCGCAACATCGCTTATCGGTAACGGGCGGGAATGGCAGTTAAAGGCTTATTTACAAAGACAGATTCTCTCATTCGTTCATTCTCGTTCAAAAAGTTCATGTTGGTACTGACCTTATAGTAAACACTGTGTTTCGACGCGGGTGGCGTATTGTTCAATATAGCGTCATAGTTCCTATGGTCTACAAGCAGGAGGCCCCCTGGCTTGACACACTGCGCGAGGTTCCTCAGGCAGGTCTTCTGGGACGTATGCTCTCCATCATCGTTGAGGATGTGGGAGATGGAGTTGGCGAGGCAGACCACGGCGTCGAACTGGGTTCCGGCCGGCA
This sequence comes from Opisthograptis luteolata, assembly GCA_931315375.2. Taxonomy (NCBI): domain Eukaryota; kingdom Metazoa; phylum Arthropoda; class Insecta; order Lepidoptera; family Geometridae; genus Opisthograptis; species Opisthograptis luteolata. The sequence goes on from OV928039.1 coordinate 13,124,588, forward strand.
GGAAGGTCGCGATGTCGTCCGGTAGAGTCTCCCAGCTCGCTTGTTTGATGACTGGGGATGAGGAAGTAAATAAAACATACAGGAACATAACAGATATTTTTAAACAGGATTGATAAAATTATAGAGTGAGAAATACCGACATCGTAATTGTTTGCTAAAGCAAACAATATGATAATTTCCTTTTTTTTTTTTTTTTATTGCTAATAGGTGTGCGTTTGACCGCCATCCCGCCTGTTGCCAAGCGATGATGCGGTCGACGGTGTAGCACGCACACCCAGAAGGTACCTGTTCACTCTTGCCTTGAAGATCCCCAAATTATAGCGATCGGGAAAAACAGACTCTGGCAAGGAGTTCCACGCCTTGGCGGTACGCATGATGAAGGTAGAAGCAAAACGCTTCGTGCGAATCGGTGGAATCACCACCATGTACCGATGGCGTCTGGCCGTTTGTCTTGATGTCCGATGATGGAATGGGGATGGAGGAATTAAGTTGAATAATTCCTGGGCACACTCACCGAAAGTATTAATAAACACTAAATAACTAAATAACAAAACAAAACAACTTTAATAACTTCCTATAGTATTAATAAACACTTATGCGTTTCCGTTTCCGCTAAATTGTTTCTGCGTCTGCTTCTGTTGTGACGCTGCTGTTGCATCAATACTACAATAGATAATATAAAACAGGAAAGCAGAGTTGCGTTAAATATTAATATATTTACATAACTAAAATAAATATCGAACATCGATATGATGTAATTAAAAATATCGACGATATACATCGACACTTTTATGAGGAAAATGTTGTAATTCCATTTATTTTTTGCGTAAACCTACAGGTTAACAATTTAGTGGATTGGATGTCAGAGCCATGTTTGTGCTTGTGTGGGTTCATTACCTATACAAGTAAGTATAAGTGTATACCGCACCGGGCCCGCATGGTGGTACATGACATGACCCCCTCTCTCTCTGAGCGAAGGCCTGTGCTGTGTCCCAGCATCGGGAACATAATAGGCTGATTATACGAGAAGTACACCGATAACAGGCATACTTACTCCATTGATCGAACAGTGGATCTCCTTTCCTCTCTGCCCTGTATGCTTTGGCGTATTCCAACATCTGCCCGGATAAATCCACTGACACCACATTGAAGCCGTGATCCAGCAAAATTATCGAATCTACCCTAAAAACGAAAAATTATCTAAAAAGCAAATAATTTTTTTACTATGAGTTTGAAGTTTACCTACTAACCTAGCGATGGTCGTACGGACGTTAACGTGCGCCTTACAAGGCGCCAACACCTCTTTCGACTTAATAAGTTATGTGTGGATTTACGGTCGCGTCACTCAAAACGATAAAGGAAAACATCGCGAGGAAACCGGCAGGTCCAAGAACCACGACATTTATGGACATGCAACATTTGCCAACCCGCACTGGGCCATCAGCGTGGTAGGTTACGGCTCATACCTACTCTTTCTCTGAAAGAAGGTCAGAGTCCCAGCAGTGGGAACGTAATAGGCTGATAATGATAGGTATACCTAGTACATATATAGGTACCTACCTAATATATTATGTACTTAGAAAAAAAAAACCGAATATTTCTCACCCAGTACCGCACGATGCATCTAACACATAGCGGCAGTCATGCTTCTTCAGTATATCAGCAAAGAAGTTCTTGTACATATCCGACCTCTGGTCCAGGCTGCCTATTGCCTTGTCGTAGTGCTTCGCCAGCATTTCGTACTGGTCCTTGGGCCACTTCTTTGGCTCGCCACTGGTGTTCATAGTTTGGTGCGAAGGCGTCGTTAGCTGCAACATAATTCATAGTGGAACCTTATGTAGAGGTAAAGCTTGTGAGCGCTCGTAGCGGAGCTTGCCTTTCGTTCCTTATTAATCAAATAGGTCAAGCAACGTTATCTGCGGTCACTATTTGGATGGTTAAAGAGTAGTGGTATTTACAACTGAGCGCTTCTGTGTTTCGGAGTGGCTTATTGGCTTAAAGCCCGGTGCTCTCTCTCTCTCTCTCTGAGTGAAGGCCCAGTAGTGGAAACTGTTCTAGGGAACTTTGGAATTATGTTTTAATAAACAGTAAGTAGATTATGTATTTGAACTCGCGAAGTTAACTATCGCAAACTTAGAGATTAAAATATAGGTATTTTGTTTAGAGGCGACCGTTTGGTTTGAAAGATGGTAGCAGACTAGCAGAGCTTGGGAACTATGAATCAAATGTGTTCAATGGCTTGCAGACTTGGGTAGATAGGTTGCCAGGGCAGCAAGAAGGCATAGAATGTTGGGGTATAATAGAACGTAACGCTGGGACTGATGATGATGATGAAATTTTGTTACATTTTTTTGGGACGAGACGAGCCTGTTGCTCACCTGATGGTAAACGCTTGCTCGTCAGTTTAATGCCAGTGTAGATAACCTGTTTATACTTACGGTAAGCAGCCGCGGCACGAACACGTTTGCTCTACTCGATAACAAATAACAACTGTATGTATATGGCACGTCGTGTACATTATTATAATTTCTTAGGCAAATATGTAATAATAATCACGACTAACGCTCCTCAGTTTGATTATATTATCAATGTGGTTTATTTTTCTCCTCAAAAGATGAACAACTTTTACGTAATTTAAATTTATTAGTGTTAATACATAGGTACTTGTTTCACTTTACTACAGTTTATAAATTATAAGCCTGTCCGGTCAGTTCTATTACCGCAATACTTTTTACTATGACCCGGTCAACTCGACTATCACAGGCAAGAAGGGGTCTGCTTTTGGGTTGTCTGGAAGAAATAGCTTTGAGCGATAAGGCCGCTCTTTTTGACACGCACAATTTATTTTTACTGTTCTTATAGTTTTTTTAATTCCCTCCCTGTATTGTGGTGTACCAATTTAAAGTTTATTTATCTATCTCTGTGCCAATGTCTCATCACGATCGGTTTAGGCGTGAAAAGGCAATCAATAGATGGGCCTAGAGCAAGAAGAAGGGCATTAAAAAGTTAGAGAAATAAAACTAAAATGCATATTTCTGATATTTACTATCAAAAGAATCGACATTTTGCAATGTTTTTGAATAGATACTAAGTATAATGAAAAAATGTATTTGTTTTCATGAAATACATTAAAAAACAGCTGACAGCTAATTATTTATCTTCGCTATTACAATATTATTCTCATAATTATGAAAGTACGAAAATACTTTTGTTTTATTCCTAACATACAACATTCTTGAGGTTTAACTATGGATCCCTGTCTACAAAAAAATATCTTTAGTAACTTAGCTGTTTATGGAATTTTTTACATACATATTTGCATATTTCTTATACCTATTTAAGCAAATATGTTATTATCATTTGCGTTACAAAGTTTAACGGTGTTGTGTCTATTGTCTAATCAGTAAATGAATCAAATATTATTCTAGATTTATAACATAATTAGTCACAGCATTTCCCTTATAAAAGTTGTAATACATATTAACTATTACATATTAGTTATTTTATTTCTAAATCCTTTCTTTTCAGTAATTATACGTCCGAGTGTAAATAGAATAGCATGGGAGTCCATATCTTAATTTAACCTCATTTCTTTGTCAAACTGATCTAAAACCGGATCCTTCAGAGATTAACGGCCGGTTTCAACAACCGATCTATCCACGATTTGCCCTACTGGAGATGGAAAATTGACATAAGCTCCATAGAAGTAATGTCAAATTTATGTCAAACCGTGGATAGATCGGTTATTGAAACCGGCCGTTACACAGTAAATGCTAGATTATTTAGTACAAGTGAGCCCTAAGCACATATTTATGAACTTTATTTGGGCTAGGCTCACACATGCACGCTGACCACTTTTAGTACAATACCGACATTTAAAAATCAATAGAAAATGCATATATCCATGAAAGAACCGATCCTTTCAGCGCGTTTGGTAAGTCATCATCATTATCATCAGCTGGAAGAAGTCCACTGCCGAACAAAGGCCTCCCTCTTTTGAACGTCACCATTGGCATCCATCGGCTACTTGCAACTTACGGACGTTTATAAAACCGGCGCTTACAATGTCGTCGTGGCCTACAGAATGTCTTCCGGTTCGTGGTCGCCACTCGAGAACCTTTCTTCCCCGTCGTTTGGGATAGAACAGGGCCGGGCCAACTTATCAAACTATATCTTGAGAACCAAGACTTCGTAAACACTAACACTAAACTATTTAGAGTGATAACTAGCTTACCACCACAGCACTGCCTCAAATCGTAGCTAACAACACGTGTTTAGTGTAAAGAATAATCAAAGTAGCTGCATGCTAATATGCACCTTATTATATTACTACTAAGGTCTGAAGGTCGGTTAACACATCACATATCTTCACTAAGTGTGGACGAGCATGCCGTTCTCGTATTGGTCTGTATAACCACCGACAAAAGTGTTTTTAAAATCCCGGTTTAAATCGTCTGTCACAGACGTCTAAGGCCATATATGGATGTAAAGTCTGAAGATTGACTTCGATTTGAGGCAGTACCGAGTCTATAACGAGAGACCTCAAATCCCCGCGCCGACGTCGCTCGCGTCAATGCCCAACATGGCCAAATCATCCAACTCTTCCTTCTTCTTAGCTGCCGCTTCGCCGTTCTTTTTCATCTGCGCTTGATTGGCGCTCAGCTCCTTTTTGGTAGGGACGGGATCCTGTTTGATGATAATCTTCTTGTTGCGAATGTTTTTGTTCTGCCGCAGCTTGTTGCCTTGCTGGTTGTTGGGCATCATGGGCACGTGCGAGTCGTAGAGCTGCGCCTGGGGGAACATGCCTTGGTTCATGTCGAAGCTGAACATGCCCGGGGGCCGCATCATGCCCATCGGCTGGAACTGCGGCATGCCCATCCCGGGGGGCATCCCCAATATGCCCGGCTGCTGCATGGCATTGAACAGGTCGTGCTGCATCTTCTCGTTGCAGTTCTTCTGGTCTGAAGGGAAGATGATGTCGAGGGCTTCCTGGAAGTCCTTGGGGAGGGCCGGCTGCGCTGGCGCCACCGGTGCCGGTGTCGGTGCTGGTGGCCTAGGTAGCAGAGGTGTGATATTGAATTTCGATGAACGCATTTATGAGATCAAAACCGTGATACTCTAAGTTCTTTTTTTTATTTAAATGTGGTTTCTTTTATGGTTCTCAGTCCAGGCATAGCATGGCGCCACCTGCAACCATCGTCAATTAACATTATATGAACTGGCTCTCAAATAAGGCCGGCACACACCGATATTAGATGCAACAGTATCATACTTAAGTGTGGTTTGCTAGCCAGGCGAGCACTAGAAAATGCCTTACCTTACCACCTAGCTAGGTGTATGAATCAAAAGTAAGGTAGGTTGATATTTTGAGAGTCGGTAATATGAGGAACTTACGCTTTCGTTTTGCTCCTCCTTAATCAACGCGAGTTAATCATCCAATGCAGCATAAAGGCAAAAAATAAAATTAAAAATCAGTAAGTGCAGTAGTCAGTATTTAGGAGGGAATTATGTAAAACAATGAAAACATGTTATGGTTACTAGCAAAGCCACTACTAGCAGAGCTATGAAAGATGGTGTGGCTAGATTTAAATAGTGTGTTCTGTAGGTAGTAGGCTAGGCACCAAGCCTTCACTGGTGCAGCTGCAGCTCCACCTGCCGCTACAGCTCCCCTGCGGCTGTACACTCCCTGGTCCACCTGCGGCTGCCGGTCCAGCTGGCGCGGCTCCTGCGGCGGTACACTCACGGCAGCAGCAGCGGCGGCGGCGCGGCGGCTCCGAGCGCGGCCGGCAGCGCCAGCGCGGGCGGCGGCAGCTCCACCTGCGGCTGCCGGTCCAGCTGGCGCGGCTCCCCCAGCTGGCGCGGCTCCTGCGGCGGTACACTCACGGCAGCAGCAGCGGCGGCGGCGCGGCGGCTCCGAGCGCGGCCGGCAGCGCCAGCGCGGGCGGCGGCAGCTCCACCTGCGGCTGCCGGTCCAGCTGGCGCGGCTCCCCCAGCTGGCGCGGCTCCTGCGGCGGTACACTCACGGCAGCAGCAGCGGCGGCGGCGCGGCGGCTCCGAGCGCGGCCGGCAGCGCCAGCGCGGGCGGCGGCAGCTCCACCTGCGGCTGCCGGTCCAGCTGGCGCGGCTCCCCCAGCTGGCGCGGCTCCTGCGGCGGTACACTCACGGCAGCAGCAGCGGCGGCGGCGCGGCGGCTCCGAGCGCGGCCGGCAGCGCCAGCGCGGGCGGCGGCAGCTCCACCTGCGGCTGCCGGTCCAGCTGGCGCGGCTCCCCCAGCTGGCGCGGCTCCTGCGGCGGTACACTCACGGCAGCAGCAGCGGCGGCGGCGCGGCGGCTCCGAGCGCGGCCGGCAGCGCCAGCGCGGGCGGCGGCAGCTCCACCTGCGGCTGCCGGTCCAGCTGGCGCGGCTCCCCCTGCGGCGGCGGCTCCCGCTCCAGCTGCGCCGCCGCTATCTTCTGCTTGAACTGCGCTACCTGTGGGCGCGGACCGGCCCGCACTAACGGCCTCAATATACGGGTTTCGGCGGCAGGTGACGCGTAATGAGAAACTGACTGAAGAGACTGTGTGTGGCCAGTGCCTGTTACCGACCTTTAGACATTACCTAGCCGCGTTATCATATCGCAAGATCTTTTTACCTTCTACCACAACTTATTTGACGTGAATACGTCTTTTAACTTTACAGGCAAGGAGGCAATTCAGAAAACGGCTGATACCAAAATCGGGTGACGTAGTTAGATGCTGCAGTTACATTTTATACAATCTGACACATGTCTCTTTAAGGCCAAAGTAAGGGTATTTATTCCACACATCAAGCCAAACAAATTAAAAATTAAAAAAAAAATTGATAGTTTTTTATACTTGAAATGCTCTGCAAAGTTTCTTCCAGAAATGTACCCAACACATCCCTGAAACAACTGACTATTTTGACCTTTATGTTCTGAACTCTGATATTCAATAGATCGCTGTTATTACCTATTAATGCATATTAAAACATTTCCATGCAGACATTACCTTTCTCTGAATCTCAGCGTCCAATTCCTGTCTCTTCTTCACAGTGTTATCGGCTTCTTCTTTCCTTTTCTGTTCTTCCTTCTTCAGCTCTTCAGCTTTCGTCTTGCCGAGGTGCTTATACACTGGCATCTTACCTGTAAAACGTTTTTCGGTCTTAAATTCTTGACCCTGCACCAGACACAGATACTACTAAGATGAGCAATGAATACAGTGACATTCGAAATCTGCACCTTATCATAGAGGCAATTAAAGTTCAAACTATTGTCAAAAGCTTTTCCAATAGTAAATTAGTTTAAAAAGGCTCAGAAGCTTGATAGCGAGTTCTGCACTCAAACCCAAATAATATTTCTTTAGTAGGATAACACAAAAAATGTTTTGAAAACTATAAAAGTACGCATACACGTTATAGTTTACTACTGCCAGCTTGTCAAAGGGGCAACCTAGTACTGCCTAAATGCAAAAAGTAACTCGAAAACTGTTGGAATGCGAATAACACGATTTAAAATAAACGAAAACTTTTACACAGTTTTTAAAACACTTTTATTAGCTTGACTTGTAACTAACTAACTAACTAACTAACTAACTAACTAACAATGTAATCAAATCTTAGAAGTCAATTTTCACCTACTTCTAATTGTCGTATCGACTTGAAACTTTGTATGTGTATGTAATCTCGGTGACAATGCAATAATTTGGTATCATCAACCTGATCTGATGATGCATCCGGAAGGTGGGTAGGGCATCTCTGCGCTGGCTACTAGTAAACCCCTCGTGTTTGGGCTCATATGAATCGTCTTGATGAGTACAATAGATTGGACTTGGTGACGAGGGTCTGATGATGCAACCGGAAGGTGGGTAGAGGATCTCTGCAGTGGCTACTAGTAAACCCCTCGTGTTTGGGCTTATATGATTCGTCTTGATGAGTCCAATAGATTGAACTTGGTGACGAGGGTCTGATGATGCAACCAGAAGGTGGGCAGGGGATCTCTGCAGTGTCTACTAGTAAACCCCTCGAGTTTGGGCTCATATGATTCCTTTTGATGAGTCCGATAGATTGGACTTGGTAACATAAGACTAAAAAGTAAAAAAATAAAAATATATAGTTTAAAAAACTAAAAAAAACACTTTAAAAACGCACTCAAAAATATAAAATAATTAAATTGACTTGTATTAGTTACGATATAATGGTTAATTCAAAAAGTGTGGAGCGCTTCTTTTACTGGGTAAATAAAAGTACACACAACCAAAAAGCGCTCCACCCTTTTTGAATTAACCATTATATCGTAACTAATACAAGTCAATTTAATTATTTTATATTTTTGAGTGCGTTTTTAAAGTGTTTTTTTTAGTTTTTTAAACTATATATTTTTATTACTATCAAATTCAAATTCAAAACTTTTTTATTTAATAGGATACATTGTGATCACTTTAAAACGTCAACTTAAAACTAGCTACGCCTGTTCCAACCTCCTTAAGCCGGCAAAAGAACAGGCAAGAAACGCCCGGCAGGTAATTTTTTTGGCGCGATCACATTGACAATTTTATTATTATTACTAATTGATTGAAAAAAACCTGTACTACCAACTGTACAGTTTTACTCACCAATGAAGGGCATCTTCTTAATCTCCGGCTTCTTGTCCTGCGCCTGGTCCCGCTTGTCCCGGCGGTCCCACCGGTCCCGCCGCTCGCGGCTCCCCTCGCGCCGCTCGCGACTCCCGTCCCGGCTGCCGTCGCGTCGGTCCCGGCTAGTGCGCCTCTCGTCGCGGTGCTCGCGGGACCGGGAGGAGCGACGTTCGCTTTCTCTGGAATCGTTTTTTTACTGCTTACGGAGTAGCGTTTAACCACAAATCACCTGATGTTAGGTGACGATGTGGTCGAAGATGGCGCCACGCTACATGTGTATAGGAACTGGCTCTCAAGTGGGCTCGCGGAACACACCGACAGGCGCTCCGGCTTGGCATCAACAAAGATTTCAATTAAATACATAGAGCATACATCTTCTGCTTCATATTAATACACTAACGGAAAAACATTTGACAAATTCGAAAAATCGTTTAATAATAATTGAAAATTTAGTGTATTTTAAAGTAAAACAACATTATTTTAATCGTAGCAAGACTCACCTTAGCTTCCGCTGCATTTCTGTAACACGTTCTATGTCACGCGACTTCGATCTTCGCTTCTCTTCTCTCTCTTTTTTTATTCTACAAAAAATAGAAGTTACAATGATAAATAGTTCCAATGAAAAATAGTTACAATGACAAAGAGTTCCAATGAAAAATAGTTACAATGATAAAGAGTTCCAATGAAAAATAGTTACAGCGATAAATAGTTACAATAACCAAATTTAATAGAAACAATAATAAAAAGGACATTGTTAAAAAGTAGTTTCTCTAAGCGTAAAGTTGTACCTGATTTTGAGGTTGTCCAATAGTTTTCTATCGCCGTCGCTCAGCCTATCGACGTGTATGGTCGACATCCACTGCTCTAGCGCTTTGTCGTCTGTTACATCAATATTTTTTATTTTCTTATCTGTTAAAATATGTGTGATTAAATTAAAAAAAAAAAACTTGCATGCTCACGTTAAATTCCATACAGTATTTCACTGCTTATCACAATCTGTTCTATGGATCGCTTAACGGCCGTTTCCAATAACCGATCTATCCACGGTACACTGGTGATAGAAATTTGACACAAGCTCCATAGAAGATAATGTCAAATTTCTGTCAAACCGTGGATAGAACGGTTAACAACAGGAACAGGTTGTAAATCAGTACCTCACCCAAGCACACGTTTCGACTTATTTGGGTAATTTTTGATCATCTAGTTTTACAAGTCTTTAGGACTCATGCGTGACATCTTGTAAAAGGTCGAAACTGGTCCATAACTGTCTTTGAAAAAATAAATAAGCAATCGGTAAAAAAACATATTAGTAAATAGTTGCAAATAAAAAAATAAGTAACATAATAATAAATAATGTAAATAGATGAATGATGGGTAACATTATTAAATGTCTGAAACTCGACTAACTGGAATCAGATAATGTTTGGTAAGAGCATCTTCTGACTAAAAAAAATGCATCATAGTCATAATCAGTTTGCCAAAACACAAAATATAGTAGAAAAATTACGTGTGTAACTAATACAATTCTTAAGATTGACTTATAGACAGCGCACAGGTTAAACCAATGAGTTTTGAATCATGAAATTTTGCAAATCGTCGGCTAGCAAATAACACCGCACAAGTCAAATTTTGCGGTTTTGACATTGATTGTTTTGTATTTTGTTTGTTTCAAATTTATAAGTTTAAATGTTTGTTATATGTGATTTTTACCGAACAGAGCGGTAATTTCGCATGTGCGAAAAAGCTTTTTAAATAATTTAGATAAAAAATATATAGTTTAAAAAACTAAAAAAAAACACTTTATAACGCACTTAATAATATAAAATAATGAAATTGACTTGTATTAGTTACGATATAATGGTTAATTCAAAAAGTGTGGAGCGCTTTTTGGTTGTGTGTACTTTTATTTACCTAGTAAAAGAAGCGCTCCACACTTTTTGAATTAACCATTATATCGTAACTAATACAAGTCAATTTCATTATTTTATATTTTTAAGTGCGTTTTAAAGTGTTTTTTTTTAGTTTTTTAAACTATATATTTTTATTTTTTTTACTTTTTAGTCTTTTGTTACCAAGTCCAATCTATCGGACTCATCAAAAGGAATCATATGAGCCCAAACTCGAGGGGTTTACTAGTAGCCACTGCAGAGATCCCCTACCCACCTTCTGGCTGCATCATCAGACCCTTGTCACCAAGTTCAATCTATTGGACTCATCAAGACGAATCATATGAGCCCAAACACGAGGGGTTTACTAGTAGCCACTGCAGAGTTCCTCTACCCACCTTCCGGTTGCATCATCAGACCATCGTCACCAAGTTCAATATATTGGACTCATCAAGACGATTCATATGAGCCCAAACACGAGGGGTTTACTAGTAGCCAGCGAAGACATGCCCTACCCACCTTCCGGTTGCATCATCAGATCAGGTCGATGATACCAAATTATTGCATTGTCACCGAGATTACATACACATACAAAGTTTCAAGTCGATACGACAATTAGAAGTGGGTGAAAATTGACTTCTAAGATTTGATTACATTGTTAGTTAGTTAGTTAGTTAGTTAGTTAGTTACAAGTCAAGCTAATAAAAGTGTTTTAAAAAAACATACAAATTAACAGTTTTATTTCTCGCCTGAAAAGTTCCTAAATTTGACTTGCGCGGTGTTGTTAGCTAGCCGACGAAATGTTCCTTATATGACTAGAACGACTAGAACTAAGAAAGGGATTTTATGAAAATCATCCCCTGTGGTCACAGGGGTGTTACAAAAAGCGCAGGGCAAGTTGCGGGTCCCTCAATAAATAACTAAGATAGACTTTTCAACTCACTTTTTGCTTTTTTCTTTATAATAGCTTCGTCCTCTGAACTGTCGCTTTCACTTGACGAGCTGCTACTGCTTTCCTTCTTCCTTTTGTTCTTCTTCTTTTTATCTTTCTTCTTCTTTTTGTCGTCCAGCTGAGGTGTGGGACTCTTCTTTGGCCGCTTGAATGAATGCATCATTTAATTTTTTTATTACAATCCCAAAATAACAATGGCCAAAACGGACCTGAGCTTGTATGAAAAAAAATATGTAATTTTAGTCCTAATAAGAAACGATATTTCAAGGCGAGTCCAGAAAAAATTAAATTGAATTTTCAGCTATTGATCTTCTGGAAGATCGATTCAGATAAGGCAACCCTAACCCTACCTTCGTTTGCTTTTGCTACGATACTATTCTACTATTTTTGTTTGTCCTCCTTTTTCTTTTTCTGAACCTGACTAAATCTCACACACTAAAAACTATTCTATGCCGGTCGTATAACTTCAATAGACTATTCGTAATTTTTATACAAAATATATTGCGGTCAGGTCCAAGGCAGTATGACAAGTGGCCGATGTTCTTTGTACATTTCTGGTGCATGTGTAACTATTTTTGGTGTACTATATCTTCTTATATATAAAAATGAATCGCAAAATATGTTGGTAAGCGCATAACTCAACAACGCCTGGACCAATTTTACCAATTCTTTTTTTAAATGTTCGTTGAAGTCCAATAATGGTTTTTACGGCGAGAAAAATCGAATAATTGCCGGGAAAACACTAAAATTAGCCCTTTTCTTTTCCCCATACAAACGATTCGTAATAATACTTAAGTCAATTTGAACTTTAATACCATACCATAAAGTTCAAGTGTTAGTGGAGAGGTTCCGGGAAGGCAAAACAATTGAGTGACGTTAGTATTGTATAAATATTGATGTCTGTTTTCAATAAAATTAGGGATCCTTACTAAAACTCCAATAATGTGTGTATTATAATTTTTAATGTTTTTTTGTTAAATACCTGTGCGAAGCCGGGGCGGGCCGCTAGTTATCAATAAAAATACAAAAAAGGGAGCCTATATTGATATCAAATTGTTTTTGCAGCTAAATTTTCGTCAGGCTAGAAACTTTGTAGTTTCAGTTCTCTTCACTTTACATAGTTAATATCCCTACTTATGAACTGCCAAAACACATATTGATATATTTTCGGCAGCCCCGCTTGAGATCCAGTTCTAAATCCAGGTGTAGCGTGACGCCACCTTCGACCACGTCGTCACCTAACACCAGACGACTTGTCCAACGTTACCCGTATATTCTAAGCAACCTTTCTGCAGCTAAACCCCATAACATGGTAGGGTATTTTCTTGTAATCGCCTGGATAGCTAACCCTCAAGTTAAGAATCTGTCGTCAAACACCTATCAATGTGTTCCGACAGCCTTACACGAGAATCAGTTTCCAATCTAGGTGCGACGCGTGACGCTACTTTCGACTAACATCGCCATCGCCATCATCAGGTCATCAGGTGACTTTTGGTCAAACGCTACCCTGTTGGTATGGAAAAAAAACCTCTAAATGAAATCACCTTAGTGTGGAAGCCATCCTTGCTGAAGGTGATGGTGTGCGCCGTGTACTGCGACGGCTTGTCCTCGATAGCCTTGAGTTTGTTCCCGGCGCGAGCCTTCTCGAAAGCCTTCTGCCGATCCGACATCCAGTCGGTCTCCCAGTGCGGGTTCTGTTCTACGAAGTTCTAAAAGGGAAAGGTATTCTATTTATTATTATTGTGGGAAGCAGAACCGAAAGTTTTGAGTTTCAAAATAGATTGCTTGCAGCGGCGTCATGTGTCGGGTCGCCCTCTTCCCTCTCATATGGTCGAGGAGAGTGATGGCTGGCACATGCGTCAACTCGTGAACGGGTGCTGCTTGTGGGGTCTGGTCTGCTTTGGTTGTGATCCCGCAACTCGTTAATATTCATGTTCCCATATCCCAATGTGTACAACCAAACAAGAGAAATCTTATTAGTAAAGCTAATTAAAAAATATCGGACTATTAGATGACAAAAAAAAGCTTGGGATTTTAGTGAACGTGCTCCAATTCAATCAATTAGTAATAAGAATAAAATTGTCAATGTGATCGCGCCAAAAAAATTACCTGCCGGGCGTTTCTTGCCTGTTCTTTTGCCGGCGTAAGGAGGTTGGAATAGGCGTAGCTAGTTTTAAGTTGACGTTTTAAAGTGATCACAATGTATCCTATTAAATAATGTTTTTGAATTTTGAAAGACTAGTTTTATAACATCTGCGATATTCAAACGGCGATAAAAAATTTAATGTGACATGCTGCATGTGTTATATGTGTGTGGCTGGCGCGTATGAACGCCGAGTTATTGTTGAAATGTTGATTATTGAAGTTTACTGTTTTAAAACATTTGAGGATTTTCATGGTTTTCTGAAATGGTCGCCAACGTCTTTGTATTTAGTTTGAGGGACGGTGGAAACGTAATAATAGATGATGGTGATGATGATAGTGTCTTTCGGTTCTACATTATCTTATTAACATCAACGCAATATACTCACGGTGTAGTTTTTGGAATGCACTATAGACTTTAGGTGCGCAGAAGCACAGTGCAAGTCTCCGATAAACTGATCGCACAGTTTGCAGTACCACGCTGTTGACGGCACGAAGAATTGTAGACCTTGAACGTAAAGAGACAAGGTTGAAATCAGGACTACGATTTGTTTTCTAATGCAGTACTTTGCAAAATAAAAGTTGAGAATAATCGATGGATAAAAAACTAACTGAGATGGCGCAACGACCCAAAGTGAGACTTGGCCTCCGATAACAAAATCGATGGATAGGGTACAGGAATAATAAGAAAGAACATCTCAAAGAAATATCAAGTCGAAAACCAGATTTCCTCAATTTTCTTAGAAAACATTTGCACATCCAGAAAAATGTGTCAACGGTCAATATTCTAGCAAGTATGAGTGAATGATTTTATTTGGGGTTGAATACATCATAATATGTAAGCATGTAGGTAAATAGGTTTGACTGACCTGCCAAGTTTCGCGTAACTTACGACCCGTTGTTTGATGTGTAATCGTTGGAAACGTTTACTAACAGCTGAATTTTAAATTCGTTGAACAAAAAAAGTCAGAAAAGAAAGACCTTTCAAAATACCAGAAGGAATTTCCTTCCCTTTTGTCTCAGAAGGAAAACTGAGGTAAGATAAGGAAGGAAAAGGTTACATTTTGGAAGGTTTTTCATTTTGGATTTTGGAAGACTCAGTAGGAAAGTCAGGAGTTTTTTCTCAGAGCACAACGGTGGATCCGCGCTCGGCGAGGGCCGAGACTAAGGAGTCTGCTCTTGTCCCTTGTTCACCTCTGATCGGGGTCCGCTTGGTGGGCGCGGAGGCGACGCTGGGAAACCCTTCGTTGACGCCGGACACCGTGTGCCACGGCGCCTCCATGTGCTGGGCGGCCATTCTGGTGAACAATCTAATAAATAACTCACACCGAACTTTCATATTACGCACACTTACAAAATATACCCTAACTTAAAATTTAAAAATACCCTCAACATCTGGGATGAAAACAAAGATTTTTACGCTTGGTGGCGAATGATCGACTGTACCTAAATTATATCTGTATCTTAATTTGACATAACATCTGTTAAACTATTGTTTCACGACCACAGCTATAAGTTGTCTTATCGTCGTAAGCAATGTACAGTCACTCAGAGGGCCATCTAAACAGCTTAGCATGTGATTTCCCATTGTATAGGTATGAACACTCTTGATCAAGTCACTTGTCAAATAAAACAAAACAAAATTAAAATCCATTTTAAACGGATGGACCGATTTTGATTTAGTTTTTCTCTAATAGGAGCTACGACGCCACAGACACACATACACACGTTAAACTTATAACACCCCCCTTTTTCGTCGGGGGCTCAAAATAATGATTTTCTACATCTTGCAGGGTAGCGTTTTGACCACAAATCACCATCACCATCATCAGTGTGGTGGTGTGACGCTACACTTGGATTGGGACTGGCTCTCAAGTGGGGCTACCGGAACACACCGATAAGTGCATGTGTAGAAAAATAACTGTAACCTTAGTACAAGTTAAAACTATAAAAGTTTTCGTAAACGTCAAAGTTTGTCAAAGTGGCAATTCATACTGCCTAAATGCAAAATGTAACTCGAAGACTGTTCGAATTCGAATACGATTCGAAATAACTACCGATTTTAGTTCCTCCAAAGAAACGAAGACTTATTTATATATAGGTTTCGTAAACTATCAAAACTCGAACTAGGGATTAATACTGGATTAAGTTGAGGGAGATGTTTGTCCAGCATTGGGACACTAAAAACGGACATTTCTAAACTAGTATGAACTCACTTATGATGCGCAGGAGAATGTAGATGGTTGAGATAGTCTTTAGCAGTGGGCGGGAACTCGTTGCAGACGCGGCACCAGTGCATCTCAGGGTCGTAGTACACGTAGTTGAACTTCTTGTTTGTCGGAGACCTGGACCAAGGGCGAATGCTTAATTAAATTAATTATGCAGGGCTAGACGTCTAACGTAATCACTTACAAATATAATATTAGCTCATTATAAAACAACGCAGCTTCTATGAAAAACTTTCGAGGTGAAGTTTTGTTTTGTACGGATCAAATTAGGACAGATCGTCTATTAAAAATATGTTTTAATGATGTTTAATAGGAAAATAAAAGAATTAGATTAAAAGTCTACAGTTGTGATAGTCAATAAATTTGAGTAACTGTCAAAGGTTGCAAAAAGGCAGGCCCGAGACAGTGTTACATAGAGATCATGTTTTATTTGGTTTAAATCGAAGCAGAAAAACGTGGGATTTTATATTTATATGCTTTTAAAGTTGACTTTGGAGTTGTTTTGCGGCCGCTTGCGATTCTATGGAGGTAAAGTTTTCTTTGTGTTTTTTACAGCAGTGGGGACGTAATAAGCTGATGTTAATGATAATGATGAAGAATTTCAGTTTATTCTTAGACTAGTACCCGGAGTGTAATTGACCGTTTCGTTGTCATAAAAATCCTGCGGGATTGATCCATGAGGGTGAAACCGCAGGGCAAAGCTATTTTTCACAGAAAAGGCGCGAGTGTTAGAATGCAGAGTAAGAAAGAAGTGCCCGTAGAGAAAATAGCGGGCCAAAGATAATGTTGATGAAAATAAAACAAAATTTTAAATAACACAAAAAAGCAATATTATTCCAAGCAGGCTATAATAAAACATCAAGTAAATAATGTCTTCTGTGTTGTGTAATCTTTATTAAATTACACATACATAATCAAGTTTTTAACAGATAAATGGATACAAAATTGGTACATGGCATCTCAAAACATACATCGAAGGATCTTTATACATTTTATTATATACATCGTTTTGTTCAATATATTTACATAAGTAACAGATAAATTATACAACATATTTTTGGTGTTTAAAACAATAAAAATATATTTTACATGAAACTTAATTTACATACATTTTATTAACTTACTACATTTACAAGTGACAGCAATTGACAAGGGTTTAAAGCAGAACTTAGTCAAACATTTACTTCAATTACAAAGTTGATACATTTCTAAGTCAATTGAAGGCAATAATCACACCAAGTACCAACCTGAGAGGGTCTTCGATCATCCAGTTTTTTTCTAATCCTTATTGCACTGGGTTCAAGTAGAAAATATACCATTGGCATTTCCGCAAACAAGCCGAGCGTACCTGCTATTAGGGGAAAATGTAAACTAAACTTAACTTACCTAACAAACTGTACAATATATTAAATGTAATCAGTTTTGTTACCCACAAAGTTCCTCGAAATAAAAACCAAAAAAAGGAATTGCAAAGCTTTTGCACTTTAAGTCAGGTGCACATAAGCGGACAGAAAAACAGTAAAGGAACTTTCTGTCTAACAATTTAATTCATTCAGGGGAAATTAGAGCGGCACTGACCTCGACTTGCGTTTCCGTTCTGGAGAATCATCCGGCTCGTGTATCTCCTGAGCTTCCTCTCCGATGATACCGTTGAGCATGTCCACCACGTTGTTGATGGTCTTCAGCTTGTTTTGGATCTCCAACTATGCAGGATAATGTGATAGAGAGAAAATTACATACATAAACATTTATATTTAGACATATTGCAAGCTCTATATATCATAAGCCAATAATTGCTACACTACAGAGAATATGAAACGAGCTGTATTTCAACTTAATAAATTTCATTTTGGAATAGCATTTGCATCAAACCTGTAGTTTCGTGTTCTCCTTCAGAAACCTTTTTGTGTCGGGGCTTGGCGATCGCTTGGCGTCGCCGCGTAGCTCGTTGCGCTGGTCTTTCAATGTGTCCAACTCCTTTTTGAGAATGGCTGATTTCTTTATGTAGTCCTCCCTTTGTTTGGAGAGCGCGGCTTTTTGTTGTCGCATTTCTGACTCAATCGCCGCTGTAAGAGGACATTATTGTATTTGAACTTCATGTCATAGGGTGATAAATGAGTGCAACATCACATAACTTGAGTGCTCTTAATTTTTTAAGTGCTGTACTCAATTTTTAAAAGTTATGTGACACTGCACTCATGAAAAGCAAGTGGAATATATGATGTTGCTTAGCTGTTGGCTGCCCCCAAACATTTCAGTTGGTGAGCAGAGCATGCTTTCTCATTGGAATGTAGTGTTGACCTAGAACAGCCGCAGACTTAGGTTATAGGTATATAACAATGATTCTCCGTCACGTTGGTCTGCACAATCACATGTGTTACAAATACATATTGAAAAATAAAATGTTATTCTAAATCTGAAAATTGGGATATCTTGCATTTATAACAATTGAGTATTATAAGTATATTAAACCCTTTTATGTATAGTTATTATTATCGCGCGTTATGCATACATATTTGTTCTCGGGTTTCGAATGTGTCAGGTGTCATATGTGTGTCTGTATGTCCTCCCACCCAAATCAAAGAAAAACCTATTTCAGTGATAAGAATAGTATAAACATATTTCACTATTCAAAAGAAGCAACTAAAGAAAATGCCTGGTTTTTTCACTTTGTTGTGGTACGGTCAACGACAAAAGTCGCTGAACAATAAGACATTTTTCGATTACCTTCATCATCTTAAACACTCATCTTTGACCGCATCATCACTTTATATCAGGTATGTTGTGTTGTGGTCAAACGCTACCTTGTAAGTTGTAAAGAAAACTCAAACATTACTGATCTGACAGACATTTGGAATAGCGAGTATGATCAGCTACCTTTGACTTGCTGACTGTACATTAGTCTTTGCTAGTCGTGCTTTGCACATCCGGAAATTATCAAAAATTTATAACCCACTGCACTATGTACATTTGATGAGATTGTACTTTCCAAGACCACGAGACTGGCGTGTGATTAGCCCACTTTTGGCGTTTTAGACCTCTTTCGATGTGAACGCTTATTAAACAAAGGACTCAACCCCCTTTTCTTGGCAAATCAATGCAACAAATGTATACGAAATTGTAATTATGTTTCAATACATTTAACAATTTGTTTTTAGATGGAATGCATGATTCTTACCAAAAAATTCCATATTGAATTTGAAGTTTAATAGACGGACAGTTGTTCTGTCAAAGGAATAAAATTCCCGAGCGTAGAAAAACTGTCAAAATTCAAAATACTACTAAGATGTCCTGCAGTGTGATTCTAATTCACTCGGAGTTTCCGTGTCGGATTCGACGTCACTTTCGCTTCACGGAGACGTTTTCCGAGAGCACATAGGTGGCGGAAACTTCTCCGTGATTGAACAGCTAGCTTGTCAAATTAAATATCCATATCCAAATTCAGATTAGTGAATCGAGTCTTCAAAATTCTTGCGGAAACTTTTCCGAATCCGCGTTCGGAAGTGTTTCCGTGTGAATTAGAATCGCACTACTGGAATGTTATTGAGCGTCTTATTCTATAGACCTAAAACTAGAGATCTCAAATCTATATAGGAATACTATATTTACATAACATATCAGTTAACTTATGCTGTAGATGAAGAAAGGTTTATAACCTATAATTAGTAAAGTTAATGAGTATCAAAATAGCACAAAGGTGGCAACTACCTTCTTTTTTCAACTGGTCTTCAGGGTTGTGGTATGACGGCACAGGTGGCGGTGGCAGTGCCATTTGATTCCAAGACGACATGTCTGGAGGGTGCTGCGGTGCCGAAGCCAATGGAGGGAAGTCATCGTAGATGCCCGCGTAAGATGGCTGGTAGTTGGTGCCATAATTTTGATTTGTCGGCTTTTTATAAAAAGAAAAACATGTTATGAAGTATTATTTGTAAGGACTGATACAATTTGCAAAACTTCAGAGTGCTGCACAACTGGAACGGACTACCAGAAGACTTGCATACTTGCATCCTCAATAACTTTCTTTAAAAATAACCTTGACAAATAAATGATTACGAATGAAGATAGCTTCCTTGCCACATATGTTTATTCGATGCTATTTTGGGCCTTGCTAATGTTAACACAGCATCACTCCAGCCTCACCTATTATTTGAATTCCTTGATAGAGCTTACAATTCTAAAAGATGCAAGGTCCGGTTTCAAACATAAATTGAACACAAAGATTATACTACCTCTCGCTGGAAGCTCGGTGGTGGCGGAGGCACCGGGTATCCACCGTCTTGGAATTGATTACTATCCCACAGCTCGCTCGGTTCCGGCAACTTAGAAATTTCACTAAGAATATTATCGTCAATCAAGTCTTTGTCGTTCTTCCTCGGGCTTCGGCTGCGGCGCTTGCCGAGGTCACCGCGACTGAGGCTGCGACTCCGCTTCCTCGACATCATGCGACCGCCACCGACGCCGCCGCTACGGCCTCCCCTGTCTCTATAATCCCATTCGCGATCGCGCTCGCGATCCCTGCTGTAATACTCTTTTCTGCCTCGATCGTGAGACATTTTGACCGACGAAACTAACCTACTAAAATTGATTTATATTTCAAACAAAACAAAACTCTTGAACCATACGGGAAATATGCAGGCCTTTTTCGCCTCTTCAACTTTGGATTGATGCCAAAAATAATAATATTTCACCGAGATAATTCATAATTTCGTAACAAAACAACGCCACAAAACAAAACCACAGACAGAAGAAGAGATAATTTTTTTTTTTGCCACAGAATCCATCAATCCGGATTGAACTGAGTTTGGTTGGTATAGGTTCAATCAAGGTATAATACATCTTTCTGCCACAGAGTACAGCACGAACACGGAATAGGGTGCACGCCACGCACGAAAAGTGTGAAAACAAGAAAACTTTGGAAAAACTCGAAACTATAAAATTCGGTGTGCTAAAACGTATGGTAATACGACGGTTGCTGGTTACATCACAAGTTATAACTAGATAAATGGACTTTTTTGGCGGCAATCGAATTGTCAACGTGAAAATTTTGTTTTTATTTCCAAAACTTGTGTTTCTTCGAGTGATAATGTGTAATATTGGTGGATTATTAACCATTATGTGTTCGTTAATGTGTACGAGTGTGGGAAATTGAAATAAAGTTGTGAAAGTGACTTTTCAAGTTGCTCCAAAAAAGTCCGTGTAAAGTTTAAGTAAAGCACCACTACTTTACTTAAACACTATCCTCATCCCATCATCTCATCATCGTCATCACCATCATCATTTAAACTTGATTCAACTCTCTGAGTTTGAAATCTTTTATACTTGACACTGGCAAATACACTAATCGTGTGACGCCATAACAAAACAAAAAAAAAACTAGATAAATAATAAAACTGTGAAGTACCCATAGATTATAGATACAGACTGTTGGCAGTCTCTATCCAGAAATCGCTTTCGTTGATGTCGATCCTGCTTCTGCTAGACCGTACAGACGTGCTAGCCGATGGTTTCTTTCCAGGTGGCAAGTTTGAGTCAGCCCCTTTTTGGAATTCTTCCAATGTTGACGTAGCGTGCTATGAGTTTATAATATCACAATGCTAAGGCAAAGTACTACTACTTTAACTTTACCACCTACCGTGGCTGACGCTTGTAAGTCTAGGCCTACAGGACTGGCTGCTTACGAGAAATGCTAGCTTAGGAAATAAAATCACAATAAAACAAGTTTCTTATAAATCCATGACATTTAATATGTACATACTAGGTATTAGACATAATAGAAATGTATAAAGTGCTTATAGTGAAATGATGATTTAATTAAGTCTATTTTTTCCTCCAAAACTGGACCGATTTTCAACATAATTTATTTTTCAGTCACTATCTACTCTCGACTCTAGGGTTTTCTAGCGATGTTTCTTATTTAGTTCGTTAGTAAACATTTTAGAAAATCTAAGGTTTGTATCAAACCAATTACACATACTTTTACACGTTTCACTTACAAACATTTACTAGAATTAAATTTAAAAAAATAACATAATTGCTTACGCCGACGCGGCAAACTACCATTTAACAGACAACAGGGTACTGAATTTCATTTGCAAAATTATATTGTAGTGTGATGTACAGAACACGCAGTGATCATTTCGTAACCTCATGCGAATTTTATTATTAAGCCCATATTATCCCAATGAAGAGTAAACCCTCCCTTACATCTGTTCATTAGAATATAGCTTTCTGAGGTTAACTCTTAAGTCCAAAGGCTGCCTTTCAAATAATAACAATTTTTATTTACATACAAAAAGATAGTCAATGGTGTCTATTCTGCTTTAAATTTTCTAAAACTAAACTAAATTTGAAAGTATCGCTTACCTATTCTGACCAATGAAGTAAGAAAAAGACAGCATTACTTTTAGATCTGTCAAATTTAGTTTAGTTTTAGAAAATGTAAAACAGAATTGGCAATGTAAGCTATCCATCTCACCATCAAACCAAGGCACTGCGGCAGAAGCACTTGTGTATTATAGAATTATTCATGAGGATGTTGGATAATAAGTTGGCGTCGTATGACGTTAACAGTGTCAGTATTGTTGGTGTTATACAAAAAGAAACATCTTAGAAATACTTAATTTCTACAACACAGTAACCACGTCTCTTCTCTACCTACCTACATTTATTTATCGCGCATAGCAGGCAACAAGGTTGCGCGTAAGCGAGACCAACTATCTTGCTATCTCATTCCAGTGTCATGTCATTGACCTTTAGGATGTGCATATTTCAAAATTACTTTCACATTTTAGCTAAAATACAACTAGTGGTCACCCATCTAAGCAGTGACCGCAGAGCATGTTGCTAATAATTTTAACCTAGTTGAACAGTTTTTTTTTCAGTTAGCTCGAATTACTTTTTAACAACCTATCGTTCACATCACCACCCTGTATATTTAGAACCAGGACCAATAACACAGGCACAATAGCATCACGTCCCCGCGCCTACATCACTCGCGTCAATACCCAACATCGACAGATCATCCAGCGATTGTTTGTTTTCAGTCGCGCCGTTTGGTTTCTGTTGCTGCTTCGCCGGTTTCCGATTCGCGTTCCCCGTCGTTCGGTCTTGTTTGCGAACGGGGGCTGGCCTGTTCTGTCTCAGTTTACTTTTGGGTATAATCGTGAGGTGAGAGTTGAAGAGCGGCGGCGGGAAGAGGCCTCGGTTGAGGTCGAAGCCGAACATCCCGGGCGGCTGCATGAGGCCCAGCGGCCCGTACGGCGGCATGCCCATCCCGGGCGGCATCCCTAGCAGGCTGGGCTGCTGCATCGTGTTGAACAAGTTCTGCTGCTCCAGCATCTCGGTGCATTTCTGCGGGTCGGTGGGGAACAGCATTTCGAGCGCTGCTTGGAACTCCTTCGGCACCGCCGGCGGCCCGGGGCTCGGGAGCAGGGGCCTGTCGAGCAGACAATAACGATATTATTACTGGTTTCCAATGGGGAGCTATACGCAAAGCTGTTTGTAGGTGGCACTTTGAGCGAATGTACCTAGCCTACGATGTTGTGTTGTATCCTACTAAAATTTTGTAAATTATAATAAGGCTGAATCCTATACCATATAATATTTTACTATACAGTAAAATGTTTTTTTTTTAATATTTTATATTTGAGTCTACAGGATGAGTTGTTAGTTAGTTTATTTTTTAAAACACTTTTATTTCTTGTACCTACTTGATAAATATATTTTCGATTCTTTGACTTTGAAGACGGAGGCTAACACTCATTTGACGAACCCATGCCTTGTGCAAATAAGTGGCGTCTTTGGAAATGCTTGATAAAGGGTTGTCAAAGCGAATCAGAGATCCCATAGTTTATATTATATGTTTTTAGCAAACCTCGCTGCAAAGTCGCTTTACTTACGTTCAACCATTATATCTAAACCGATTGAAGAGATAGCTCTCAAGAAGGTTGAACACTGCAGTTTTTTGGCGTAATTTTTCAACACGGAAACGCAACATTCGGCGGCGTACACTACTAAGCACTCTATCCTCTAACTTCTGCTACAAAAGTTCTTACTGCGGCGGCGGCGGCATGATGACAGGCTGTGGCTGCGGCAGCGGAGTGGGCAGTGGCAGTGCCGGCGTCGGCAGTGGCAGTGCCGCCGCGGGCTGCGGCAGTGTCGCCGCGGGCTGGGGCAGTGCCGCCGCAGGTTGCGGCAGTGCCGTCGCGGGCTGAGGCAGCGCGGGCGGCGGCCGTGGCATTGCCGAGGTGGGTTGCGGCAGCGCTAGAGGAAGGTGTGGCATTGCGAGGGTGGGCTGCGGCAGCGCGGGCGGGGGCAGCGGCACTGCTTCTAACTGCTGCTTGGACTCCGCTATCTGGTGATGACACAAAAGATTCTAAGGATACGTAGTATGACGTGAGTCGCTTAGGTGTTTTTTGGACCTCAATCGATGGGTGAAAATGTACAATAGGACAGCTATACGTCCGTTCCCAATAACCGATCTATCCACGGAATGCCTTACTTGATATAAAAATTTGACATTAGCTCCATAGAAGTTATGTCAAATTTCTATCTCTAGAAGGGCAAACGTGGATAGATCAGTTATTGGGAATGGCCGATAATATCTGTCTGTGTTTTAGGGCCAATTTGCATACATACAAGGCCCTAGACGTCTGTGACAGATGATTCAAACCGTGTTAGTGGGGTTTTATAGACACTTTTGTTGGTGGCTATACAGACCAATACAAGAACAGCCGGCTCGTCCACACTTAGGGCCAACCAAAAAGGGCCTATTTAACACTATGGCTATAAGCAGATAGTTTCACTGTTACATTTTTATAGAAGCCGTGTATTTCTGTTTATTCCAAAAGGAAAAAGAATGGTTTCAACAGTGACCATCATGATCAGTTCATTATGAAATACTCTCTAAACTTACTTCACTCTCGTCCTTCCGTTCTCGATTCTCGTCCCGTCGGTCTCGACTCTCGACCCTCCGGTCGCGACTGTCGCCGCGCCGCCAGTCTCGTCTCTCGTCTCTCGTGTCGCGACTCGCCCCCCTCCGGTCGCGACTGTCAAATCGTCCATCTCGGTCGAGTCGACGGTCGCGACTATCGCTTCTTAGCCTATCGTCTGGCCGCTCCCAACTCCGCTGTCGATTATTGTCTCGCCGGTCTCGACTCTCGCCTCGCCGGTCTCGACTCTCGCCTCGCCGGTCTCGACTCTCTCCTCGCCGGTCTCGGTTCTCCCCTCGCCAGTCTCGACTCTCGTCTCGGTGGTCGCGGTAAGGTAAGCAGCGACGTTCACTCTCTCTGGAGAGGAAAAATGTAAAGTACATTAACACAGGTAGGAAACTCCCTCAATGAGGTCATCCATAAATTACGTCACACGTTAGGGAGGGGTAAAACAAATTGTGACATGGCCACGAGTCGTCCAATCGTGATGTCTTCGCATGTAAAATCATGAAACTCGTGTGACGTAATTTATCCCCGAACCCGTTGAGCTCGATGAATTTGCGCGCACTAGTTTTGACTAGTTTCAGAAAGCAGCGGAATTTTCCCAATGCCAACCGGGGGCTTAGGCACTGTGTTTCTTTTTACACAGCGTCTATTTTCCAAACACTGCTTTTGTCTAAATGACAAGACAGTGTGGACCATGCTTAATTGCTTACCGTTGTATGTACTTCGAATGACTGGGAAGGACAGGCTAACGAGTATGACAAATTCCTACTAACCTTATTTTGCGCTGCATTTCTCTTATACGTTCTCTATCACGCGACGTCGACCTTTGCCTTTCATTTCTGTTTCTATTCATCCTACAAAAAAAAAATGAAGTGATAATTAATATGAAGCGTATTTGGTGGTAGTGACGACGATTTGCGACTCAAAGCTCGTGAGTTTTCGGGTTCGAATTCGACAATGAACTTGAGTTCTCTGTGAAAGTAAAACTTTGTGATGAAACCATAGCTTTGTGGCAGGGTATTTTATGATGCTCGTCTGGCCAGCTACCGCCCTGAAGTTAAGAATCTGTCGCCAATCACGTATCGTTGTGTTATGGAAATCTCACGTGAGAGCCAGTCCAGTTCAAGCATAGATAGTGTAGCGCCACCACATCAGATATCTTCAAACGCTACCATTAAGAACTGATTTTTTATAAGGAAAGATTGTAGAATTTACATGGTATGTTCCTTACCTGTATTTCAAACTATCTAACAATTTCCTATCGTTCTCACTCAGTATGTCGGATGGCATATTAGACATGCACTCTTCATCAGTCGGGTCGACGTCCATTATCTTTTTTCCTGAAAGAAATAAGGTATAGTAGTAGTAGTACAGTCAACGACAAAAGTAGCTGAACAATCACACTTTTTTCTATTATCCTCATCATCTTAGACACCAATTTTTGACCTCATCATCATCTAAAATCAGGTGTGTTATGTAGTGATCAAAATGATACCATGTAAAATGTAAAAAAAACAATAATAATGACTGATTTGAAACACATTTGGAAAATCGAGAACGATCAGCTACTTTTGTCGCTGACTGTACAGTGTAAATCTCACTGAAATATGATCAGCCTTAGCTACATTTATGAGATAAGATGTTCAAAAGTATCTTCAAGGCGCAATATTTACCGTTCGGCCACCATCGCTATACATAAATACTACTAAGAACTAGTAGGGACAGCTGTTAAACCTATACCAAGCACAGGTCCGATCTTGTGTGGAATACTGCGGCCATCTCTGGGACGGTTCAGCTAAATACCAGCTCGAAGCCTTGGACTCCATTGACAGTAGCTAAAAGACTCATTGACGATGATGAGCTGGTTAAGGCGAGGCTTCAGGGCCTTGAACACCGCCGTAAAGTTGCCAGCTTATCAGTTTTTTACAGGTTACATTTTGGAGAGTGTGCGTTGGAACTTCACAACCTCATTCCACCATCCCCATTTCACCATCGAACAACAAGACGCACGGAATCACGTCATCCGTACATGGTGGAAATTCCCCCAATCCGTACAAAACGTTTCGCTTCCACATTTATAATGCGAACGGCGAAGGAGTGGAACACCTTGCCAGCGTCTTTGTTTCCCGATAGGTATAATTTGGGAGCCTTCAAGACAAGAGTGAATAGGTATCTTCTAGGTAAGCATGCTCCATCTTCGGCCTCGTCATCACTTACCATCAGGTGAGGCTGAGGTCAAATGCTTGCCTATCTCTTATAAAAAAAAAAAGTATCCTATCTCCTTCCTCAGGGTTCAAACTATCTCCGTATACAGTAATGCCCATTGTCCTTTCATTTAAATCGTTTCAGTAGTTAAGGCGTGAAAGCGAGACAGCCAGACAGTTACTTTCGCATTCATATAATGGTAGGGATGATTGCTTGGTGGTTAAAGGAATTTTCTAGTGCTCCACTGGCAAGCTACTACCCTCAAGTTAAGAATCCTATCGTCAAGCACCTTTCGATGTGTTCTAGCAACTTGTGAGCCAGTTCCCAGATCAGGCGTAGCGTGGCATCACCTTCGACCACATCTACACTTAACATCAGGTGACTTGTGGTCAAACGCTACACTGTAAGTAAAAAAAAATATATTGTATGATTCAATGTAAAGACTCACTCTTAGATTTCGTCTCCCCGGAGTTCTCGCTCTGCGAACTATCACTCATACTGGACACACTGCCACTCCTGTTCTTCTTATAATTCTTTTTGTCATCCGTCTGCAGCGTGGGACTCTTCTGCGACCGCTACAACAAATACATTACTTGTTAGAGAACCGTAAAATCTACTTAGCTCAATAAAGATTGATTGCTTAATTTGATGATTTGATCATTTTCAGCCGATAAGTAACCCTTCTCTCAGGGAGAGAGTATGGGCCGTTATCTACCACGCTGGCCCAGTGCGGGTTGGTAGATGTCGCATGCCCTTGAATGTTGCAGTTCTTGGACATGCCGGTTTCCTCACGATGTTTTCGGGGTTGTGTTGTGGGAACGTGAAAGGCTGATAAAGATGACTAACCCACTGCTGGGACTCTAGCCTTCTCTAAGAGAGAGCCGTAATTTACCACGCTGGCCCAGTGTAGGTTGGTAGATGTCACATGCTCATGAACCGGACTTGCCAGTTTCCTCACAATGTTTTCCTTCACCGCTTTGAGCGATGGTAAATCCAAACATAACTTATTATGCCATAGGTGCAAGACCGAGAGGATTGGAACTCGGCGTAAGGCGCACGCGTTACCTTTCGGCCACCCCGCTCTGTTTTATGGAAACATGATAGTTACGGCTTGAGAGCTAGTTCTCAATCCAGATGTATCATGGCGCCATTTTCGACCACATCGTCACTTAACATAAGATATCCTGTGGTCAAAAGCATCACTGTAATATGTAAATACACATGTAAAAACAATTACCTGTGAGTGGTAGTCTTTACTGAATGTTATGGTGTGAGCGGTGTACTTTACAGAGCAGGAAGTGTCTTCTGAAGTTTTGACTTTATCCGGGGGGCTCTTGTTTGAATCCACATTGTCACTTCTTGTTTGAATCCGGGTTTTTTCGAACGCACGCTGTCGGTCGGACATCCAGTCGGTCTCCCAGTGAGGGTTCTGCTCCACGAAGGTCTGCGAAAACAAAAAGAACAAGTAATATGGCTTTTTTAATTAAATATTTTTTTTATTTTTTTATTTTTTTTTTTTAGTAATAGGCGAGCAGCTTTAGCCTGATGCAGTGTTCAATTATATCAAAAGTCCAAAAGTCCATTAAATAATCGTAATTGTTAGGACAAGGTTTGTATCAAAGTCTTTTTGAAAAATCCACCGCGAAATTAGGAAATTCGGCCAAAACTGAGTGCTCTTTTCTACCAGTTGTTTTGTACATGAACTCAACACTCCCATACCCGTGCAGAGCCGGGGCGGGTGAAGTAACTCTGTTTGTTTGTTACCTTGACACCAATAAGGGCGCAACTGGTTTTAAATAAAACAAAGAATTTTAATGTACTCACAGTATAGTTCTTGGAATGCTCCATTGATTTGATATGAGCAGAAGCGCAGTGCAAGTCTCCAATGAACTGGTCGCACAGTTTGCAATACCACCCGGTTGTTGGCACGAAGAATTGTAGACCTTAAGCACAAAGAATTAAGATTTGATTTGATTGTTAGTGTTGGTTCTGTAGGTAGGCCCCCCACTAAGTGGACCGACGACATTGCAAATGTCGCAGGGAACCGATGGATGCAAATGGCTAACAGCCGTGGTGGCTATGGTGACTTTTAAAGAAGGAGGCCTACATTCAGCAATGGACTTTTTCCGGCTGATGAAATTTTTGTATAACTGGAAACAGTGGTGTCGGGCAAATTTAGTTTAGTTTTAGAAAATTCACAAGAGAATAGAAACCGTCGCCTTTCGAAAGTTAATTTAGTAACTTTAATACATTCACTCATTAGTTGCGGTCATAGACTAAAATGACCCATGACTAACAGGTGTATATCTGGCGAGTTTTCGGAGCAAACGCGTCAATATTTAGCACAGCTGTGTAAGCATGGTACCTTTGATGGGTGTGCGCTTGGTCGGCGCGGCGGGCACGCTCGGGTAGCCCTCGTTGAGTGCGGGCTGGCTGTGCCACGGCGCCTCCAGGTGCTGCGCCGCCATCCTGCACAACCACAGGCGCAGCCAGTACAGTAACCATCTTACTAAATGCAAAAAACATCCGAACTAAGGCTCTCAAAGCAAGCTGAAGTGGCAGCGGGCTGGTCAAATAATCCGCAGAACCGATAATGGTTGACGTCTTCTTAAATGGAGACCGCGAATTGGCAAACGTAGTGTAGGACGCCATCCGACTAGGCAACAGCAGTTGGATGAGAAGAGCCGATGATCGGGTTCAGTTGTGTAACTTGGGCGAGGCCGACACAGGCACGCCGCTGTCGTAGCGGGCGGTGGTCGGTGGGGGGAGTACCCCGGGGTTTTAGTGGGTATGGCGCCTTGAGTAAGCGCGAGTCCCACACTCCCTCCGAGCCCTTCCCCTTCTGGGAGGGGCATTGCATCGGAGGGGTTAGTGCGTAAGTGCATTTCCCCGGGGCAAAAAAAAAGGCCGACACAGGCAGCATGATGAAATGAAATCCAAAAAACTATGCACATCGCTATTCGTAGACCTATTTTGTGGGCGGTCTGAGACGCACAGGCGCGTCGAATAAATCACTTCGCCTGATAGGCACTAGAAAATGCCCAATCACAAAGCAATGGTTTCATAACTATATTTTCCATCACCAAAGCTCATTGTAGAATTAAAAACCACGACTTACGGGTCGCAAATTGACGTCACTCCAACTAAACTATAGAATCGCTTGAAGCCACTCACTTGTTATGTGTATCCGAGTGCAGATGGTTCAGGTAGTCCCTGGCAGTGGGCGGGAACTCGTTGCAGACTCGGCACCAGTGCATCTCAGGGTCGTAGTACACATAGTTGTATTTGATATGCGATGGTGATCTGAATGAGACACATCATTATGTTGACCAGTCAACTGTTTTTTTATGGGTTCACATGTTATGCGGGTACTTATATGTACATGCGAGGACAATAAAGTAAGAACAGGCTTCTTTTTATGTGAATGTCTTTAAATTTGCTTTCATAGTGGCAAGCAGTTCATAAAACAGATGATAACAAAATCAGGGAATACAATTTGATGCTGCTGCTACATGTCCATCATGTACAACCAAAAAGGATCAAAGAATAATAATGATTCCTGAGCCATAAAATATGAATCACCTGACCTGGATATACGTTTCCGTGTTGAAGATTCGTTGGGCTCTTGTATTTCTTGAGCTTCCTCTCCTATGATGCCGCTCAGCACATCCAGCACGTTGGTGATGGTCTTCAGCTTGTTCTGGATCTCCAACTATGAAGGACAGAGATACAAAAAAGTGAATTTTAAGCTAGTGACTGCTGTGTGTCCTGCTAAATAGAGCTGTATCTACACTAACTAAATGTTATTTTAATATAGGATCTGCATCATACCTGTAACTTTGTGTTTTCTTTCAGAAACCTCTTAGTGTCGGGGCTAGGGGAGCGCTTGCCATCACCACGCAGCTCGTTGCGCTGATCTCTCAACGTTTCCAACTCCTGCTTCAGTAACGCTGCTTGCTTTCTGTATTCCTCTATTGGTTTTGATGGAACTGTTTTTTGATGAGGCTTCTCTGATGTGATAGCCGCTGTAAGAGGACATTGTGTTGAATAGTATCCCTGCTAATATTATAAATGCGAAAGTTACTCTGTCTATCTGTCTGTTGATCGGTCTCGCTTTCACGCCTAAAATAAACCAATTTAAATGAAATTTGGTATGGAGTTAGTTTGAACCCTGAGGAAGGACATAGGATACTTTTCATCACCATAAACTATAGCCCACGCGGTTTCCAATTTGACTTTGTGACTGCCAAAGATCATTCAAACATGAAATGCAAATGAATGCGCATGAAATCCTCCAGAGGAAACAAGGTGCAAATAATATGTGCACTATCTAAATTGAACATTGCACACCACTTTCTTGCTTCTAGAGTGGTGCACAACTGGAACAGACCACCAGACGTTGTGTTGGCACCTTCAGTGAATTCCTTTCAAAATACTATAAAATAAGCTGGACAAGTGGTTACAAATGGACAATGCTTCCTTGCTGCATAATTGACTTTGAATTGATTTCACTAAACTTTTGGACTTTGCTATTATACAACATAGTATGATAATATGGGCATATCAGCCTCAAGCTGCTCGTCTATTATTAATGGGTTAAATAAAAACTGAACTGTTGAACACTTACGATGAATATTAACAACTGTTTTCAACTGGTCTTCAGAATTATGTTGAGGTGGCATATGCAGCGGAGGATGTGCCGTATGGTTCCTTATCATACCTGGAACATGCTCCGGTGCTGATGAGATAGGATGGTCATCATATTTGGCAGAGTGTGATGCATGGTAACCGGATCCATAGCCTTGTTTTAATCGCTGTAAGAAAAAGATACCATCACATGAAGGACATAGAAAAACAATGAGCAAAAGCCTTGTTGAAGCAATGAGTAATTCACTATGCAATAACTACATGGGAGTGGTATTTAGAGCGATAAATCTATTGGAGGCATCTGCCAATGAGCATTATAAATTGACTAGTTGCGCCCTGCAGTTTCATGCACGACTTCCTGTTATCCCGCAGGAACCTTTTTCCAGGTAAAAAGGTAGCCTATGTCTTAATTCATGGTAGCTATCTCCATTCCAAGTTTCATTTGGATCTGTTCAGTACTTTTTGCATGAAAGAGTAACAATCAACCATCCATCCATCCATACACAAACTTTCACGTTTATAATATTAGTAGGATGTCATGTAATATGCACAAGCAAACCAAGCTTATATTTAACTACATGTAACCCTAAGTTTCACCCGTGTGGACTACAATATGTTGTGATAAGAGTATCCTATGACTTTTCTCAGGGTTTAAAGTACCTCCATACCAAATTTCATCAATATCGGTTCAGCATTTAATGTGTGAAAACGTAACAAACACACAGAGGTTTAGAGAGTTCCGTCAAATTGATAATATTACAATGGAAAACATAAGTGTTTGTGCATAAACATAGTGGTGTCGATTCGGGTTTGCATTCTCTAAAACTAAACCGAGTTTGACAGGTCTCATAGTATTGCTGTCTTTTTCTAACCACTGAAGTAAAAAGGACAGACTTTTAGACCTGTCAAACTTAGTTTAGTTTTAGAGAATGCAAAACCGAATCGACACCATTGTTTGCCACTACAGTAGAACTCCAATTATCCGAACTCCGACTATCCGAATCGCCGATTATCCGAATCACAAAAAATTGTCCAAAAAAAGTCTAAGTGCGCTATTATTCTTCCCCCCGCGAAGCCAGTGTTTGCGCGTCAAGTCTTGACTTGCCGTTGTGCCTACACTGACTTCCCCCCGCGTGTGTAGGCATTTAAAACATGTGAAAATTTCATGTTTCTTTCATTTAATTCAATAAAAAAATAGTGCAATATCAAAACGTAGCTTTTATTCTCTCCAATGGTAATTTTTTTTAAAAAAATCCGATTATCCGAATATTTGATTATCCGAATGGGTCCCGGTCCCCATTAATTCGGTTAATTGGAGTTCTACTGTATATAGAAAATAGGATTTCAGATGACAAGACAGGCCTTGCCTTTACTGCCCCTTCACAAAAAGGATTGTCTGCTATCCAATGTAAACAAACAGTTATCATGCCACCCTGCTGTCGCAAAACTGTTAGTTATTTAGAAGTTCTAAAGAGAGAAATGTAATAAACTGACCTCTTGCTCGTCGTTTTGTGTCGGCGAGTACTTGGCCCCTTGATCACCGTCCGGCGGCTCGCTCAGTTCGGGCAATTTGTAGATTTCATTGAGAACGTCATCGTCAATCCTGTCTTCGTCATTTTTGTCACATGTTTGGCGCTTTTCGAAGTCGCCGAGGCTGCCACTCCGCGTCCTAGGCATGCCGCGGCCG
Organism: Opisthograptis luteolata; assembly: GCA_931315375.2. NCBI lineage: Eukaryota > Metazoa > Arthropoda > Insecta > Lepidoptera > Geometridae > Opisthograptis > Opisthograptis luteolata. The sequence continues at coordinate 13,157,902 of OV928039.1, forward strand.
CGGTTACCACTATACTCAAAATCAGAGCGGCCCCATACGCATTCTTGCTTCCTATCCCTACCGTACAACACTTTTCTACCATGATCCTGTGACATTTTATTCAACGGTATTAATTTAACGATTAAATACTAGCAATTAAAATGATAAGCATGAATTTGCAGTTTTTAGGGACTAAACCTATTTTATGCAAACGATTGTAACATTGTGAAAAATCTAAAAAATACAAGCAATAAAATTGAAGTTTGAACTGAAGAAGAGTGAAGTTAAACAAAAGTTTCAAAAAAAAAGTTGTATAATTTTGTTTTAGTGGTGGGCCTAAGGGTGGACGTCATATTACTCGATAACTCATATATCAAAATCGAATCAAAATTCAATTTCCCAGAGTACTTTTCATGGGAATCGATGAAACTTGACAATGTACGATTATGGCCCTTCATTAAAAAAAAAACATTCGATAAACCCACTGTAATTATAATTTGTTTACTCTTCTTGTGGCAATGACGACGCGAATGACACGTGTCAAAATTTGACTAAACAATTAAAATTAAAAAAATTAAAAATTATACATATAATGGGTTCTTTTTATTTTTTTAGACAAAGGTGTTAGTCCTTTTAGCAAAAAACCTTAAAGCAGAGAATGGGTTAGAGCTTGAGCTTTCATTGAAGGAAAACGACTAAAAACGTCGTAATATAACATCGCCATATAACCTGTATTCATGCAATAAATGATTCTTATTCTGATTCTGTTATAACCATATCATGGTCAGCTTTGTAAGTGGTTGGGCACTTTCTGCTGCTTGTCTTGCTAGGCAAGCTAACCCACAAGTTATGAATCTGTCACGAAGCATCTACCGTTGAGTTCCCGGCAGCCTTATTTCAGAACCAGTTCTTAATCTTAGTTAGTCTGGTTTAGCGTGGTGTCACCTTCTAACTTGGTGAATACTGTTTTTTATTCTATTAATGTTTATATTCTAATAAATTGTATTATAATCTAATTTAATTCGATTGTGACTCTGATAATTATTTGACCTAGATATTTTTTTGTTGTGACATATTATTATAATTAGTGTAAGTAGTTTATCCGTACTGATTATTATAAATAAATTAATAAATAAATAAACACTAAAAAACGTATGACTTGTGGTCGAACGCTGCCCTGTAAGAAATAAAACAAGATTAATATTGCGATCTGCGATATGAAACTAAATTGACAAAAAAGCCGATATATTTTCAAGGGCATCCCAAGATTAGTCATGACAAAAGTCCACATAATGCCTAGTGAAACTCCAAAATTGTCTGAGCTTACCGGTAATAATTTTCTGAATGTAACAGAAAATATTTATGTATGATATATTTTTACAACACTCACTATTCTTACTCCATGTACAACACTATTTTACCGTCAACAACAATCTGTGGTCAATACATCTAATGTCAAAAAATGTCAATGTTTTTAATCTTACGTCAACCCACTTTGGAGATGTCAACGCCACAGATGTAACTAAAACTTGGCTCATTTAACAACGCCATCTAGTTCAACTAGAACTGGACTAGTTGCATACGGCAAACTAAACACCTCTAACTGAAATGTTGCAGAACTGCTAGACTGTAGGTATGCAAAAATTTAAAATACAGGAAGGACACCACAATGTACTTAGGCAATGGGCAGGTAGGTAGACACTCGAGCTGGCCATGGCAGTAATAGGTACGTAGGTACACTATATAATACAATGCACCAAAGAAATTCTAAGGCTGACTGACTGATACCCAATATCCCTTTGCAAAGGGCTATTCATTTCTATTCACGAGGAAAATGATAACTTTATACCTACGTCGCGTCGTGAAAATCTTTTCAGCCTATGCTCTGATTATACAACTACACACATACACATAAAGTTGCGAATATAATATTGTAGGATTGGTAGAATAGGATAGGCAGTAAGTTTAACATTATAATAGGTAAGTAGTTATTATGGCCGCTGGTTTGATTCCCGTGCCCGCCTCTGGGAAAAAAATTGAAAATGATTTAGGATATAGGGTCAGCAAGCTGAAATGGCAATGGGCTGGACATAACGATGGCCGATAAGGCAAACGTAGTGTAGGACGCCCTCCGGCTAAATGGAGCGACGATATACGCAAAGTAGCAGGCACCGGTAGAAGCCGAATATCGGGTTCAATAGAGAGTATATACCTTCGGAGAGAGGCATATGTCCAGCTGTGGACTGAAACAGGCTCATTATGGAATATGATAGGTATCTGTATTATTATGTAAAAGTAGTAAGCGATTATTTTACTGCCTTCAGGGAAGTGTTTGACCACAAGTCATCTGATGTTAAGTGACGATGTTGTCGATGCTGGCGTCACGCTACACCTGGGCTGGGAACGGGCTCTTAAGTGAGGCTGCCGGAACACACCGATAAGTGCTTGGCGACAGATTCTTAACATGACGGTGGTAGCTATAGCCAGGCGGGTACTAGAAGATACCCTACCACCAAGCTATGGTTTCATCACGATGTTTTCCTTCACCGAAAGCTCAAGCTCATTGTAGGATTCGAACCTACGTCCTACGGATCGCAAGCCGACGTCACTACCACTGAGCCATCATTGCTATAAAGTTATCTTATTATTACGAGTATTACAACACCCATAGCAAATTTTCTACCCCAAGACCAGACAAGTAACACAAAGCTTATTAAATCTCATATATTCTTACATTCAAACGAAACTACAACAAACCCATACAATCAACTTCCGGACCATTGCTAGTGTAGTAGTTTGTAAGGCATCGAAAATATAAGAATAGAATCAGATATAACATAAGCATCGTGTGACTGGTTCCTAAGGCTGCGGTCACACATCATGCCTATCATCATGATCATGAATCAGCTTATTAGGTTGCCACTGCTGGGACAAAGACCTTCTCTCAGATGGGCAGTGTAATAATTATGGTGTTGGCCATAATCTACCACGTGGTCCAGTAAGGGTTGGTAGATGTTGCATGCCTTAAATGTTTTTGTTCACGGACTTGGCGGTTTTCTCTCGATGTCTCCCTTCACAGTTTTAAATGATGGCAGATGACATTATAATCATGTCTATTCCTAAACGTGAATAGAAATTTAATTCTTATGGATATAACCATGCAGCCTTATGTGGGAACATGAAATAGACGAGTTCTCTCATAAAAAGGTTTGTCAAACTAGCAATGCTACCTATATGTCTATCTTCTACGATTATCACACATATCAACGAAAAAATCGTTGTGAATTTCCGGTTGTCATATCTATTTGCCAATCCGTGCGAAGCCAGGACGAGTCATATATAAATACCGAAATCGCAACTGTTGAAACCAATAATTCGCAACAACAATCTGCGTGAAACGCATTTCATCCGCTGCGCTCGATTATACCTAGTTTACAGCCTACCTACTGTGCCACAAACTTATCTGGCCCGGTGGGCAAAATTGACACAGCGATCATTGTATGAAGATTGAAGATAGCCAAGAAGTTTTTTTTGGCGGCAAAAGGCAATTGAACTGTCAACGTGAAATTTTTTTTTCTAAAATTTTTGTTTTTTTGTGTTTATGCCGTGTTAGTTAATTGCTCCAAAAATCCGTGTAAAGTTTATGTAAAGTGCCACTACTTTACTTTAACACAATTCTCTTTGAACCGGCTTGTTGCTGGCTTCCATCATCTCATCATCATCATTAAAATTTGATACTCTCCGAGTTTGATATATTTAACACTGGCAAATTCAGACGCAGTCCCAAATACAGGTGTAGGGTGACGTCATCTTCGACCACATCGTCCTTTAACATCGGTGACTGGCCAAACACTACCCTGTACGTAGTTAAAAATAATGAAATGAAAAGAAAAAAGCCCTATAAAAAAAAAACTACAAAGGAATAAACTCGATGACAGCGCCACCGTCACCGGACCAGATAAAATTGTGGCTTGTACGCTAAATTGGTGCGATTTCGGCAAGCGCACCGCACTTCACCTTTTTACCTTCACCTTCATTCTGTAGTCCGTGCAAGAGGCTTCGACGGCGGCGTGACCGGCGCACTGCTGTGTAGGAAGTTTATTGTTGGTTGTTGCTGACTGGAGAGACGGTGGGTCATTGCACCACAGATGGCGGGGAAGCAAAACCGGCGCGCCGGGTGAAGCGCAGCCATTGCTGCCTCGCCGCACCGAACGCATGCGCGGCACTCGCGAAAAACGCGCGAACACGCTCCCTAAACAAAATTAAATAATTGCGGATTTTTTACAATTGAAAAGAAAAAGTTTTGTGCAGTGATATTATTTGTTTGAAATCTGAAGCATCAATCATAATGAAATATAAGGTAAGATTTTTTATACTACCCGCAAATATAAATAATTAAATACTAAACAATCGGTTTTCACGCGAGTAATTTTAATAGATTTGTGAATTAAAATATTTTATATATTTAACAGATCTTATGTAACAGTATCTTATACCTCTTTATAAAGTTTTTACGCTTCTTATTACCTATGTGATTCATTTAAATTATCGTAAACCTGCGAGCATACCTACTCATTCAACAAACGTTTAAAATTCTAAGCCTTTAAGGTTTTATATATTTTTTTAAGCTTTTCAAGGGTACGGAAAAATGTATAGCTATAAGCTACGCTGTTATACTTATTTATACCAATTATTATATTATTATTATTTTATTTATTTTATATCATACCAATATCACCTAGTACAAAATAAATAGATACCCAACATGTGTCGTTAAAATGAAAAATAAGTAAGTTATTATACTTACCCAACTAATCTTTTCATTAATGTTTTTACTTGTATCAATGTATAAAACCTGCAGTAATAAATAATTAAATATGTACCTACGATCATTGTACTACGACCTAGGTATAGTAGGTAGGTATAGCCTACCGCGTTAGTTACGCGCTAAACAAACGAGGTTTCACCATTTCGATAATTTGAAATTGAAAAATCAACTCAATATTGAAGGTAACGTTGTGTAATAAATAGTAGCTATACAATGCTAGAATATCATTGGCCATAAAATCTTGTTTTTACGCCGGCAAGTGAATTTTACAATAATTGCAGTACACAGTTATTAGTAACTTATATTTTAATCAAGGGCCGTTCAACCCCGATTAATAACGGATAAACGTTCATTCAGATAATAGGCAGCATAGCATTAATAAATAAAAAATAAATTATTTGCGTTGGTAAGCGCATCCCCTGAGACCGACTGGAGAGCTTTGGTAATTTTTTTCAATGCTCGTAATAGTCCAAATAAGTTGCGAGCGCCAGGAAAATTAAAAAGTTCGGGAAACACTAAAACTAAAACTAAAACACTCGATGGCATTTTTGTATGAACATTAGTCTTAGGACTTCATATGATACTTTTTATTTGCGATAAACTGTAATAATCTACGCGGGCAAAACCGCGGGACACAGCTAGAAGGTTATAAATCTATATCGGATTTGGTCCAAGCCGATAACAGATTTTTTTTTCTCTTTTTAGTTCGTACTAGTCTTGGGGAACCCGAATGCTCCAGCTCGTTGTAAAATTCGTACCCACGACCTAAGGGTCGCAAGTTGACGCTACAACCACTGAGTTATCATCGCTTCTAAAAAACGACGTAAATTTTTTGTCAAAATTGTCTAAATTTTTTGTTTTGTAAACTACTCTAGTTTTGAGGAAGTGAACAGGTAGGTGCATAAATAAATATTGTTGCAAAGTAAATTGAGTAAGTAAATACAATGTAGGTATATAATACTCGTAGTAGGTACTTATTTACTTAATTAATTGATATGTGATCCTGATTGAATAAAGAATCTCATGGTTGATTGTCTGACAATCAAAGAAAATATTTTCATGATAATAATTTTATTCATTGTTAACCTCAATACCGGTTCCATTGTTATTTAAATTGTGAGTACTAAATATAAAACTAATATGTAAAAATTTACTAACTTTGTCTGCGGTTCCGTCCGCACTTACGTAGCGTAGCATTTCGACGCGTACGCATTGCAATGTCACAGGGCCTCGGGTTTTATGCAGAAACCGTATTAAAATACGTTCAGTAATTTTCCAGACAAATATTGCAAGAGAACAATTCTAAAAACTATAGTATTCAGTGAAGTATAATTACTTAGTGCAACCCGCAAAAAAATAACAGAACGAGACCTTTTTAGTCTGATTTTGATGATTTCTTTTTTTTACTTTTGTTTACTTTATGACTTACTTGCTATTTTTAGCCAGTGGCTCCACCCACGCAGCAGCAAGATATGAAGCATAAGGTTTAACACCGAAAATCCACCTAGCGATACTCAGAGTCTGTTGTAATAACGAATTCTTCCACATAACTCATTATCATCATCAGCCGGAAGAAGTCCACTGCTGAACATAAGACTAATAACTCACTGATCTCGTTTCTAACAGCTAGTCTTCTTCCATTCCGTGTAAAACTCTTGCGTCTTTATTGTTATATGACAATACGTATGTATGTATGTACTCGTATAATTGTATACCTATGTTGTTATTAGTTTTACCCGTGTCTTCCCGTTAACCCACAGAAACCTTTTTGCAGGATTAAAATGCCTATGTGTTAATCGATGGTTTAAGCTATCACCATTCCAAAATTAACTCAAATCCGTTCAGTAGTTTTTGCGTGCGAAAGAGTAACAAACATCCATACATCCATACTCACAAACTTTCACGTTTGTAGGATTTTAATTATTATACGTAGGTACTTGTCTTATTGCAGTATTTTTATATAGAGTGTTTATTAATTCAATTCGAGACCCTAATCCATCACGATGACAGTTTTTCGAACATCACGTTTCAGAACATTCGAAAAGGGTATTTTTGAGGCTGTTATCTTAATGGATTGGGGTCTGATACACCCACCATGCGATCTTCATACAAAGGTATTGTGTGATATTTTCCTTGAGTATGACATTAAGTTGAAAATTAGTGCTGATTACAACCGTTATTCTCTGTAACGGTGATAGCGAAAAATCTAAAAGAATAAATGAGTCAATCTACTTAACAATAGCAGAGGGCCTTTATGAGACCAACCATTTTATTCCTAGAAACCTGACCATATTTTTTTCCTAATCCCTACTTTCCTAAAAATATTTTAAACTAATTGCGGTGCGGTATCTTGAAGGAACCTTTTTCCGAGATAAAAATCCGGGGTATAAGCTGTCTACATTCTAATTTCCATCAAAGTCGGTTTAGTAGTTACGGTGATACGTGGACTCACAAACTTTCGCATTTATAATATTAGTAGGACTAACTGTTCCCCGCGGTTTCACCCATATGGGCTACAGTTTATCACGATAAAAAGTAGCCTATGTCCTTTTTCAGGCTTTAGACTATCTCTGTACCAAATTTCATTTAAATCGGTTCTGTAGTTTAGTACGGAGATAGTTTGAACCCTGGGGAAGGACATAGGATACTTTTTATCGCGATAAACTGTGACACACGCGGGTAAAACCACGGGGAACAGCTAGTCTATTTATATATAACAAACTTTAACATACATATAAAGAAATACAACACGCATAGGATCTTTAGATTATTTTCTTTGAAATTTTTGCGATTTTTTTCACGTTTTTGTATCACACACGAAGTGAAGGAGGTAAGGACACTTGAAGTGCTCATGGTGTCCCGCCCGTACGGTACCTTCAAGCCCCGTTACCTGATCTTCATACAATGTCATTGTTCACTTCCGACCCATCAGTTTTCAGATCCCAGGTCGTCAACCCCTGGTGACACTCGCCATAGGTAATAAGTCTACAGTTAGCCTAATCGCATATATTAACCCTCCCACGTAGTCTTGTTGTGATTGCTGATGACTGATTTCGATTGTACTGTACTTAGTCGCATTGTGATATAGATGTAGCAGTTTTTATGGTGACAAAAACTTGTTTGCGATTCGCATCTGTAACGGGGCTTTTCAGGAGTTGTGTGGCAAGTGACAGCTGTAGGCGCGTTGGACGGAGTTCCGTATATAACATTCATTTTCTATGAGAATTTCAAGGCTTAGGATTAACGTATAGGTTAACAAAAAAAAATGTTACCCTTGTAGTTTTAGAGATAATCACAGCTCCGCTTTCGTATGTTTACCTACTTTAAACAATGCATTTTAGCAAGCTGTGACGGACGGACGGACGGACAGACAGAGAAGAGAGTGATACTATAAAAAATCCCTGAGGGACCTCAATTCGTTTTCAACGAATATACGGAATCCTAAAATAATTTAAATACTTTGCTCCATAATTAATTATGACTAACAATGGTACTAATTAATCATCTTAGATATGTTTACATAACATATTATTTACAGCTATTTTAAAACGATCAAATTGCTTATTCCCTAACTTTTCTAAAATAAAAAACCTTACGACAAAAACATCAAACATAATTTTATAGCGATATTTGCTCAGTGGTAGTGACGTCGGCTTGCAATCTGTAGGACGTGGGTTCGAGTCCTAAATGAGCTTGAGCTTTCGGTGAAGGAAAACATCGTGATGAAATCATAGCTTGGGGTAGGTCTAGTGCTCGCCTGGCTAGCTACCACCTTCATGTTAAGAATCTGTCGCCAAGCACATAACGGTGTGTTCCGGCAGCCTCACTTGAGAGCCAGTTCCCAGTCAAGGTGTAGCGTGACGCCATTTTCGACCACATCGTCACTTATCATCAGGTGACTTGTGGTCAAACGCTATCCTGTAAGTAGTATATAGATAAAAATTTAAAAAACATTAAGAATATTTATTATTGTTAGTACCTACGGGTGTAGGGAGCCGGAAATGACGCACGTGCGCTATATACGAAATAGTGTATTCGACTGCCGGTCGGGGGTGCGGGACGCAGCCGCGCATGCATCATAGATCTATAACTAACATCCCTCCACCTACAGCTATAACAATTATCAAATTTCGATCTGCTCTTCAACGCTATTATTATATTCAATAGACTTATAAATAAGCTATTGGGTAACAAATACTTAGGCTTGGCTTGGTTCAGCAAAAGCTCGTCCTTGCATAACGGATGCACTGGCGACGCCATACCGGCGCATCTTCGCTTTTAAATGCATATTATTGAACTGTCGTGTCTATTAATAATAAGTGGGGTCTATTGAAGCAGATAACGTCATAGGTATAGAGACTGAACATATTTTTATGAAGTAACGTAGGTGTAGGTAGTACAGTCAGCGACAAAAGTAGCTGATCATACTCGATTTGCCAAATGCGTATTATATTAGTAATGTTTGTTTTTTCCTTACAACTTACAAGGTAGCGTTTGACCACACCAAAACACACATGATGTTAGATGATGATTCATTCAAAGGTTGATGTTTAAGATGATAAAGAGAATCGGAAAAAATATTTTAGTTTAGCTACTTTTGTCGTTGACTGTACCTAGTAGTTCTCAAATATCATTCGTAGTCATAATATCAATGTGTACCTTGAATAGCCATAATTTTATCTTCTCTATGGTATTTTGTTAGGCTTTGTTTATGGACGACCGATGTGGCGCAATGGGCGAATAGCCGACAAATATTTGAAAAAAAAACATGTTATTGTCAGACTAATAATTTCTTTCATCGTCTGGTCATGCCAGTAGGTACCATAGTACGTACCTAACTATACATATTGTACACCTATGTGTATTTTTTGTTGACTCCTCAAAACAGTTATTACCGTTTTAAGGAGTCGACAAAAATATAAGCGGTCTTAGCTTTTATGATTGATGATAGCACAGTAGTATTGACTTCAATTTGTGACCCGCAGGTTGTGGGTTTGAATCAGCTTGAGCTTCCTTCAGAAAACATCGCGATAAAACTAAAGCTTTGTGGTAAGAATCGTGTCTCCCAACACTGCTATTGGTGTGTTCCGGCAGCCTCACTTGAGAGCCAGTTTCCAGGCCATGCGTGGTGTGATGCCAACTTTGACCACATCGTCACTTAACTTCAGGTGACTAGTCGTCAACCGCCGTACCCTGTAAGATGTAAGAAAACATTTCTCAGAGCATATTTTCCAATCGCTGTCATTTCCATCTTCGTACAGTTTAATCGCACAATACTAGTATAGAAGTATTAGAAACCTTCGTCTGAACTTCATGTGTAGGATGCGTCCAATCAAAGGGTCACGGTTGTCCAGTTCGCCAACAATGACAGTAGTAAGAAAATTGGCAATAAACACGCAACTTGCTAAATAAAATGGCAAGAGAATATTCAATTGAGTACTACGATAGCATTGGTATCGCATGTAATGTAGCTTTATCATCAGGTTGTGTCAGTCCATTTCAGGACATAGGCCGTGACCAAGATAGGTACGCCACTGGGCCTGGGCTTCGGCTCTTCTTTGCTAACTTCTAACTAACTTTGCTAACTTTGCCAACTAACTTCTGCCAGCCACTCGGCGCAAGTCCCTCCACCTAGCCGTGTCTCTGTGCCAAATTTTATCGTTTTTGTGTAATCGAGTAACAATCAAATAATAATGCAAACTATTACAATTTTTACATTATTAAAGCTTAATTTTAATAATGAAATTATGTTGGTGCCAAATTAATGGCAAAATTAAAATTGATAAATCACCTCCCTTCCTTTAATGTGTTTCCATAGCTACGATCTGAGCAGGCCTCTCTCAGAGAAAGAGAGAGAAAAGGGCCGTCATCTACGAAGCTGGCTCACCCAATACCATTGAGTAGATACGTACTTAAACGGCGTATATGGATTGTATACACGAAAATAGTTTCAAAGAACAACCACCGAGAGAGATGAGTCACCGTCGGTTTCATTGTCAAGTACAAGGATGAAGTTAATTAAAACAATTATGCATATATGTATACATAGGTAGCCGCCAGTCCTTCCTAGATCTTCAAGGTCCTATAAATCTCTCTGCGCATGCGCGGCGGTGGTTCCTAATAATCACATTATGGTTATAGCTCGATGCCTGGTGTTTACTTCATTATTTTCCGTGTTAATGAGTATAAAGCCTACCTGGGAAGATGCTTTGCTGAATAATTCATGAGACACCATCTTGGATTCATTGTGGGTAATTTAATTGCGTCGATTACACGGACAGACAGATAATCTCACCGCACGCTGGGCTGTTGTTTATTTTGCGAAGGGCTAATAATTGTCATTGTAAGTACGAGTTACTCATCAGGGGAAATGCTCTTCCTGATATTTCTTTGGACTTAGTATTTACCTACTACTCGATACGAATAAGGTTACAGAGCTGTGACCTCTTTATAAAATTACTGGGCTTATATTGAAATAGCGAGGTATTCCAAGAATAATACCAATCTGAACAGAAACTACGCGTAAAGCACCAAAGCTATTCTATGAAAATCATCAATCAAAAGCTTGATGCCTGACGTTCAGCAAAGATATTACTTTTTACTGAAAACTGCTTGTAGACTCGACTTTCTATCAAATATTCAGACGAAGCCATAAGTTGTAGTCATTTACAGTCCAATGAGAACGTTCTTGGTAACGGCATTTACCTAGAACTTGAGATTTCTTTTCCGAAAGCACGTTTTATTGTCTTATTTGTAAAGTCGCGGTTTTCACTTCTGGATAATCGGTTGATCATTTGTAATTTAGAGATATTGGCTCGAAACGGGGAAACTGAACCAAATAATGGAAGTTACACAACCATGGTGCCTAAATGTCATGCCGCAAGTTTGGAGGTCGAATGTCGGTGAGATTATTTATCATTGAGAAAGATTGGGCAAAACAATACTGAAATCTTCGTGAAATCATTTGCACGTAGTATAGATGAATACAGTGATCTCCCAGTTCTCTGAAGCTCCATTGTTATATATATAAACTAGCTGTTCCCCGCGGTTTCACCCGCGTGGGCTACAGTTTATCGCGAAATCCTTTCTTAGCGGATGCCTACGTCATAACATCTACCTGCATGCCAAATTTCAGCCCGATCCGTCCAGTTGTTTGGGCTGTGCGTTGATAGATCACTATGTCAGTCAGTCATCAGTCAGTCACCTTTGAGTTATATATAATATATATATATATATATAGATTGTGGTTCCATCACCTTCGGAATGCGTCTCGAAGATAGACAACTTAGTGTAGCCGTACTGGCAGACACCTGAAATCAGATTGGCTCCAATCTTTCTTTTCAGGATAGCCTTTGAACACAAGTCACCTGATATTAAATGACGATGTGGTGAAAGATGGCGTTACGCTGCATATGTATTGGGAACTGGGAACTAGGTATCGTCTCCGATCACATCGTCACTTAGCATCAGGTGACTTGCATGGTATTTTATTTTAAATCTGACAACATGACTATGTAAGTCTAATTGTTTGATCGCATTGAGTAGTCATATATAACAATAGAGAAGACCTATCAAAATATTATAAACAGTTGGTACAACTGGCTTTTTCATTTTAATATTCTCTATGCAACAAAGCATGACAAAAGAAGTATTTTAATAACATTTCTAACCTATAGTTACGCACAATAATCCAATGCAACAGATATTGCTGTAGTTTAGCATTAGTGTCACATAGATACGACACATCAAGTCATAGGTTACGACACACCGTGGGAGTTACAATTTAAATTATTTTCAGGTTTCACCAATCGTGGGAACGTGTGCATATTTCTTACGTTTATGACTTTCCCTCTTGTCTGCTGTTATTGTATTGCTGGCTCACTAACTTTTAGCCCTAAGTATTAAGGTGCTGTCACTTAACACACTGCTGCTGTACTGATAGACCTCAACTAATTTTTATATTAGGACCTACTTCAGAGTCATCGTCCCAATGTCATAAAATTACCGGCAGCACCCGCAGTTTTCCCATCAAATAATGCTAATCCAAGGTATATGCTATATTTTATCTAAATTTCACTCAAATTCTTTAAACAATTTCAGCGTGAGGAAGTAACAAATAAACAAAGATACACACTCACTTGCAAACTTTCGAATTTATTGTGCGAGTTTTAAGATCGGATGTGCATGTTATTAGTTTGATTATGGTGTGATGTTTCCTAAAGATCAATATTGTAACCAGCATTTAGAACGGTATTACAACCAAATGATCCTTCTAACCATTAGAGCGATTATTTCAACAGCTTATCTATAAGAAAATTACCTCTACAATTTTCGTCACAGCCAGCAATGTTTGGGATGCTTCAATGCACATGTTTGCAAGTCTCTGGCCTCGTTCGGAAGCGTTATGGTAGGTGGCTCAGATCATAGAACCAGGGAGGCACTTAGCTCGAGGATTGTTTGAGAGTAATCAAGGCGATTAAGAAACAGTGATGAGGAAAAACGTGACTAAAAGCACAGAATACTCAACAGTACAGCTAAAAGTGCGATTTTCTCGGTGCATCGTGCATTGTTTTGTACCTACTACTTGGGACTCGCTTTGCAAAATTGGTACATTTAAGTTATCTGATGTAGTTAGCTTCGTATGGTACCTTTCAATTATCTAAGTCTTCATTTGGAAAGAAGCTACCATTGCTTGTGTTATCAATTATTTCACTTAAAGTGAGTTTTAGCCTCTGACAATAAAATAGGCCACTTCAGTCTATCCTGCGCCATATCCGCCTGGAGCTCGCACAAGCCTCACATTGGGAGCCAGTCCCCAATCCAGGTAAGGCGTAGCGCCACGCCACCTTCGAAGAAGTCTTGTGGTCAAACGCTACCCTATAAAAAGTTAAAGTCGTTCTAACCTTCATCGTTCCATCAGCACAGCCGAGCTTTGCCAAAACAAATGTGGAGCTATTGTGAGTAAAAGTCCTCGATTGAAGTCAACGTGAGATGACGGTCAAACAGTGGCCTATGAGATACCCTCGCCCAAAACAAGCGCAGTTCACAACAAGTAGTAGGTACAATAGCTCAAATCGTCGGTCACGCAAGCCGATCGCACGTGTTCAATGTCGATAGATGAATTATTGACGTGGAACGAGGATAAGATAATTGAATGGTTGTACAACTACCGAGCGATGTTATGTCAATTGGTAGGTTGGTACGCTAGATGCTGTTTTGGGAGATTACAGGCTTATTTCATCACTGAAGCATAGAATAGATTTATGTCTAGTACTAATGCTGCATTGAAGTTGAAATAGAAATAGAAAAGTTGAAGCTCCATTATTGCGTACTTTGTCCAAAAATCTATTAAAAAGTTATATTACAGATTGGATTGATACAGACTGATGATGAAGGTACATTGACACTGTCAGGGCATCGCAAAAAAGAAATAAAACCCTGTTTGGTAGATAAAAGTAAATAATTCACTAAAGACGTGCAAAAAGTAGGTAGGTAGGTATATACCTGCATAACTTTGGCGTACCTTTTGATAGTAATACCATCGTATTCCCATTACAATTTACAAGGTAGCTGTAGGTACTAGGTACCTAACTACCTACGTAGAGTGGATGCGATCAAATTGTCCACTCGTCTATGTGGTGGTCACGGCAATCAAGCGCATGCACGCTCCCATTGTGACTATTATCGAACTGCCGCCGTTATATCACTCGCCCCACTTACGATGCACCACTTGTAACCTAACGCCGCTTCCGTTTCTTTAATCTTTTTGTAACAAGGTATTACTGCACTAGTAGATAGTGTTTTAGCAACATTGGGCCGTGTTGTGTTGACATGCATTTGTAAGGTCATTTTAAGATCTGATATTTGTTATTCTTATTCAAGTAAAATAACATGTAAAATGTTTATTTAGTAGAATACAATCTAGGGTCACTTTAAAACGTCAAATATAAAACTACGCTTATTCCAATCTGCTCACGCTAACAGAATAACAGGCAAGAAACGCTTCGTAGGTCATTTTGTCGACGCAATCACGTAATTTTTTTTAAATTCTTCTTCTCATAGATTCATATTCAATAATAATCATATTTTATTGCAACCATACTGTACAAAGAACTTTAAAAAACTATAAATTTGAAGGGTACATTTAGTCCGAATGGGCCCCGTCGGGCACAGCACAAAAAAAAACAAATTAAAACTAAACTATAAAACTACATTGCTATTCCCCGCAGTTTCACCCGTGTGGGCTACAGTTTCCTCTTTTTTACCCTCTGTTTTTTGAATTTCAAAAAATCCTTTTTTAGTACACCCTGCATCAAGACAAACATACCCTCCAAATTTCAAGTTTCTACGACCAGCGTTTTAGGCTGTGCGTTGAAATCAGTCAGTTAGAACTTTGATTCTTATATCTATAGATTCAATTACTCTTCGTAGTATTTTTTGTGCTATGTGTCAGGAGTCAGTCAGGACAATTTTAGTATAAAAGTAGATTATTGGAAAATTAGAATGGAAAATGAAAAATCAATCAAGGGTGGATTAAGGATTTATTTCTGGAATGGCCCACAAGGGGCCACATTTAGAAGTTTCCGCCCTATTATGTCTTTTTATTGCACTATGTCGTTGGAAGGCCCCCCGGCCTTCTCTTGACTACGTCTACTGATATGCTCTGTCTACTGTCCCATTCATCTCAGCCTCCATCTGTAAGTGTCGGTTGCTGTTGCATCTAAAATTAATTAGCTCCACATTGTGAAAGTGGCGCCGTATTGTAGAGGTGCATTTCAGCACATTTCGCAACATTTACTTAGTTTACTTATCTACCTAATTGTGGTTCGACCGTTGTCGCAACTTGAGTTTCTCTGCAGTTTTTTATAGGTAAAATTATTATTTTTTAATATTAACTTTGTGTTTTGTAGGCGCTGTGCGCACCTACATTTTGACACAACGTAGTACAACTTCAGTTCTGATTTCCATCTGAACTAAGTTCCTTTGTACTGCCTTCGACATGACTACCTATATCTAATAATAATAATACACATTATCTTACATCATCATCAACATCATATCACACAACCTATATGTGAAACATTTTGTTTTTGTATGTTTTTTACTTTTTCTCGCTGAAACAATGTGCTCCATCCAGGTATAGTGTGACGCTATCTTCGACCAAATCATCATTAAGCATCAGGTAAACTTGTGGTCAGACGCTATTCTGTATAAGTAAAAAAAATGAGGAAAATTTGGAGAATTAGCTTTTTTGTTCCGGAAAAGGTTCCTGACGGGAAACCCGAGTGTAACCGCGGGCACAGCTATGGCTTGAATTACTCATACGTATACTTTGAACTCTACCAGCCTTATATTAACAGAATAGGAACTGTGGTTTTTGTCAATAAATCAATGTACATAATGTTTCTGCGGTTTCTGTCGTGCCATACCGACTACCTAAGGTCTTTGGCTCTTCCACTTCCTTACAAATCGTAAGGTCTGTATTTAATACAAAGCCTCTTACTATGTAAAATGACTAAGCCGACTTTGACCACGTGGGTAATATAATCAGTTTATGCAAATATTACACCTACTGGATCGAAATAAGTTTTGAATTTAAAATCATTTGATTTGTTTTCAACAGAGGCCCAACCGAGGTTTTCATGGCCTGAAGTTTTTCTACAACCGTTAAATATGACAACGGGAGCTAATAAAGACCGACTTTTTTGTAAAATAATTTGTGTATGTATGTATATGTACATCAAAACGATCTGGTCAGTGTACGCTGATACATGCATCAAATCAAATTGATTTCCTACTTTTTACAAACAGTGAAAACATTTTCAAGATCAGATCAGTAGTTCTAGAAATTATCTATCCCCTAAAAAAACGATGCCACTTTGTAATATCAGTATGGAAAGTGATAAAACGTGTTTAGTAAAACCTCACTTTAATTTGGTTGATGAATGAAACGACGTATAAGTAGCTTATATACCAAAGCCTTATCGTTATCGCCACGTGTGTAAGGATGGAAAAAAAAAAAAAAAAATCTTCTTTTTGCTTTGGTTTCATCTATTTGGGCATTGCACAGTATGTTTTCTTTCCACTCCCCCAGTCAGCCATCATCGCTTCATTGACCCCTTTTCATTCATATCGGGCCTTAAGCAAATCTGCAATGTAATACGACTTACGTTAAATATAAAATATCTTGTGATAAAGAGTACTAGTAGTAAGTAGTAGTTACGCCCCGCGGTTTCACCCGCATGGGGTGCATCATCATCATCAGCTGGAAGAAGTCCACAATTAAACTTAGGTCTCTGAACGCCACCATGAACGGCTATTAGCCATCCATCAGCTCCCTGCGACTCTTACAATGTCATCGGTCCACCTAGTGGGGGGCCTACCTACAGAGCGTCTTTCGGTTCGTGGTCGCCACTCGAGAACCTTCCTTCCCCATCGGTTATCGGTCATCGGTTATGGGGTGCATGGAGCTTGAAAATAATCACTATTACCTACTAACATAATTACGTGACTTATCTCCCCAGTGACCGGGTGGTGGTTAGACACGTCACTTATTGTTTCGGATTAACAAAGAACATTTGTATAATTGTTACAGTATTATCGTGAACTGATCTTATGTCAAACGCGAAGTACGATTTCCTGCGCCGGCGCCCGCACCCGCCGCGCGCCTTTACGAATCGGCATTTTTAGAAATAACCTATATATTTAGGTACTAACAAAAATACCATGCTTATGTTAAAAATCAAAATATATATATATGTAATAGGATATACCATGTAATCGCTTTAAAACAATAAGGCAAAAGAACAGATATAAAACGCGCCCTATACCGCCCTCAAATTCTGAATCTGTCGACAAGCACCTATTGGTGTGTTCCGGCAGTCCCACTTGAGAGCCAGTTCCCAGTCCAGGTGTAGCGTGGTACCATCTTCGACCACATTGTCACTTAACATCAGGTGACTTGTAGTCAAACACTACTCTGAAAATATGCATTCCTACGGCTTGCCTTTTCTCAGACCAGACAGCGCGGCAAACGTTGAATACACCCTGTCTGTAGCTTTCCGACGTTGCGCGTTTGATCGTTCCCAAAGTTCATTTTCCAACAAATCAAGTCGCTCCAGTCCAAACGACCTACCGTGGGACCAGGGTGTCCGTCATTGTCCGTACATACCTGTACGTTCTGGTCTTAAGAACTAAAAGCTCAATAAGAAGGCAATAAATCATGAATCTGCCATAATGAGCGTGAGATGGCGGTGCAGGCAGTAAAACCGTCCACCACAAAGTGAAGTGCCGTGGCTAACTGCATCTAACCGTGTCTAATCTGTGGCAGGTCAAGGACGCGGACGCGGAGAGCCAGCACGGCGGGAAGCCGATCGACGCTGCCAGCTTAGAGGAGAAACTGTGAGTACCTGCTGTTAACTGCTGACCTATATAACGAATATAGTCTAAAATATAAGTACAAGGTACGACAAGGTGGAGCGACGACTTGCACCGAATGGCTGGCAGTAGTATAAAACGACAACAACAACCTAATTGCTGATCCAAGTGATCACAGAGAAAAAGAGAGTGAGAAATGATGACATGTCATCATATGTCATTTTAGGGGTAAAGCTTGACATATTGATTGACATATCGATCCAAAACCGCGAAAAACGGATCAGGATCGATTATTAATTTCGGGCGTAAAAGAATAGATAACATCCACTTAACACTGCAATACTACTGACGAAACCACGAAACGTAGACTCGTGAGTATGTGTGCCTTTTATGAGTTAAGACTTAAATGGAACAAATTTATTAATATGTCATTATCAGAAGCGAAGGTGGAAAGTCACCCGCATAGTGATTGTACCATTTCAACACTGCATCTGTTGCGCGGAATCGGGTTAACCGCAATAATGCACGTTACATCACGCGAGATGGTAAACATAATACCTCGCCATGTGTCAGCTCTAATGGTTACAAGAAAACAACCAAAAAGTAACTGCTGCACATACTTTTGTTTTATTTAATTAAGTAATACAACAGCGGCGTTCCAATTATACAATATTTTTTATTTTATTTCAAAATACGATAAAACAGGATTTAGCTACTACTTACAGAGTAGTGTTTGACCACAAGTCATTTGATGTTAAGTGACGATGTGATGGTGTCAAGCTATATATACTTGGATTGAGAACTAGCTCTCAAGTGAAGCTGTCGGAACACACCGATAGGTGCTCCGTCCTTAGCGACAGATTCTTAACACGAGAGTGACCAGGCGAGCACAAGAATTGGGAACTAGCTCTCAAGTGAAGCTGCCGAAACACACCGATAGATGCTTCACGACAGATTCTTAACTAGTCAGGCGAGCACTAGAAAATACCCTACCACCAAGCTATGGTTTCATCACGATGTTTTCCTTCGCCGAAAGCTCAAGCTTATTGTAAGATTCGAACCCACGTTCTGCGGATCGCAAGCCACAATGAGCTTGAGCTTTCGGTGAAGGAAAACATCGTGATGAAACCATAGCTTGGTGGTAGGGTATTTTCTAGTGCTCGCCTGACTAGTTAAGAATCTGTCGTGAAGCATCTATCGGTGTGTTTCGGCAGCTTCACTTGAGAGCTAGTTCCCAATCCAGGTGTAGCGTGGCGCCACCTTCGACCCCATCGTCGCTAAACATCATGAACATAGGAAACTTCTCAGTAAAACTTACTTTCACGCGATGCTGAAATATAGAATCGTGTCGTTGAAGTCTACAGTCTATACAGACTATAGCTTAGCAGGATGTGACCGCGTCGTCTGCTCTGTTCAGTGATGCAATGCAACTCAATTGAGCTGCTAGATTGTAAACAAATGCCTTTCAGTAATTAAGTAAGCGGTGAGGTGACAGCAATGAATGAGGCACATTATACAAGCAGCCTATGAAAAAGAATAGTATCAATGATTTAAGATAAGATTTGGAAAGTGTGATGAGATGAGATGAATCAACTTTGCCTCAAGGCGATGACCTAAGGCCCGGCCAGTTTCAATAACCGATCTATCCCGGTTTGTCCTTCTAGAGATAGAAGAGATAGAAATTTGATGTTACTTCTATGAGGCTTATGTTAAATTCTATCCCTAGTATGACAAACCGAGGATAGATCGGTTATTGAACGCGACCTCTAGTGTTAGTCTACTGTCGAAGTTTACAGGCCGCCCGAAAAATCATAACCCTCTTTATCCATAACGTAGTCGAGTAACGAAAGAGTAGGCATGTATAAGGTATGACATACCTACCTACTACATTTTAGTTACTTATAAGGTTGGTTTGAATACTTTTCATTAAACTAGCTGCACCAGCGGTTAAACTCGCAATCCCTGTTTTTCAGAAATTACATTCAAATTTCACTCAAATACTCAATTTCAAAATATGTTGTTCTTGGATACGACATGTGATCATTTTAAAACGTCAAACTAGCTACGCCTGTTCTTTTCAGTTGAGCCGTTTCAACGTAAAGAAGTTACAAACAGAGACACTCACTCACAGCTTTTCGCATTTATAATTTTAGTGCTAATAGTGGTGATATTAAAACGCTAGTTAACATTTTACAAACGACACGATAATGCACCTCTTACCGTTAAGATTTTTGATAAAACTATTGGGATTCGGTTACAAAATAACAATTGTGTAACTATAGGAAACACTTATCTTCAGTATTATATCATAAAAATAATATGGTTGCGGAACCCGGCTGGCACGCAAAGCTTCGCTTGCTATTTTGACAGAGTGGTTGTGCCTTATGAATGGGACGGAGACCATTTTATTTAGAACACTTGCGACTACAGGGGCCCATTTCCCGCGGCGTGACTGTCTAAATTCAATACATATTTTGACAGTTATTGCGATATTTATCGAATGTGATAATATATCACACAGCGAGAATTTGGCCCCTGATTTGGACAAATCCAGATAACATCAGACCTTTTTGGAGACCTACATTTCTTTCATACGTTACATCAACTCTAAGCAAATCGTCAGCGATAAAGCCAGTTGTCTCATTTTTCTCCGACTAGTTTTATCGTGATTTCTTACTGAAAACTCTATTGACAATGCAGTCGTAGGTCACGCCACGCTACGCATGGATTGGGAACTGGCTCTCAAGTGAGACTGTTGGAACATACCAACAGGTGCTTGGTGACATACTTGTCAAGCACCTGTACTTGCACCTGCAACTGCATCACCACAGCACCTGTGCGTTAGCATTGTGCTTACCTACACTGAGAAAAAAATCCTGAGTATCTTCTCTATTATCTATTCTTCTCTATTATTAGTTCAGGTATAGATTATCGCAGTAACCTAAATCGTGGATGTTATTATAATATGTTAATTGTGTAATTTGAATAAATAATGCTTCAAAGCATTATCATTTATTATTTAATCATATAATATTATAATGTCATACAGTAATCTGTTGTTATCTTATTGGAATAATGTTCTTTAAGCTTTGAGGTTGAAAATAATCTTTTTTATTGTTTATAATTATATACTTACATTATGTATTACTACATATTATGCTATACCTACATACTACAATTGTCTATTTATTTCATCGCACAGATATCGCGTTTCTTGAAAGATACAAATACAAATAAAACACAAAACAAAACTGACTGATACAAAAATGTTACAACTCCTTTCTATTTGTTATTTCTTTGCTTTATTTTTGTTTTACTGGTTTGTTATTGTTTGTGGCGTACCACCTAAGACCACCTCGTAGGTGACATCTGGTATCCTGTAAGAAGTAAAAAAAAACTATTGCAAATCCTACTAATATTATAAACGTGAAAGTTTGTAAGTATGGATGGATAGATGACGTTTGTTACTCTTTCACGCAAAAAAACTACTGAACGGATCTGAATGAAATTTGAAATGGAGATAGCTTATACCCTGGATTAACATGTAGGCTACTTTTTATCCCGTAAAAAGGTTCCTGCGGGATAACGGGAAGACGCGGGTGAAACCGCGGGGCCCAACTAGTAAAATATATATTAAAAATTCAAAACAAACAACCATTACAGCAAAAGTGTTCCATAAATTATGTTTATGTGCATTCTATCTGCCGAGAGCCTCCGTGACTCACTGCGTAACAATCCAACAAAACTTCGTACAAAATAACAAAATATGCAAAGTCCCGTACAAAAGATTTCAACGCGCGCGCGGTACTAATTCTGCACGGTTCAAACACTTACTTTCTTTGTTTTGTTATTTTTTTCTTAGAAACAAAGGACGAGTCGAAAAGCTTAAATTCCTGGCGCTCGCCCATCAATCACTGTTTCGAGTATGTAAAGGAAACGAGTGTAAAACGAAACAAATTCGTTGTTCATTTCGCTTCGCTTGACTTGTGAAAAGCACGCATTGGAAAGATTTCAAGACTAGTTCAGTTTGGAAAGAAAGTTTTTTTTGACTTACGTAAGCGTTCTCATTAGTGCCATGCATTTTAAGATATACCTACATTATTGCAGGTGACTATTTCCACAACACATATTTAGACACTTTACCATAGAGTTCTTTATCCTAGCAATTCGTACTACATCATATTTAGAAAATGCAAGATCATTTTTATAAAAAACACGAATTAATATTTTTATGTGGTCCTTTTTATGGCTTGTTACGCTTCATTTCATGGCTAGACGTCGCACAGACTAAACACGAGTGTCATTAGCAAAAAACTGCCTTGACGTGAAGGTTTTCCATCAAACAAGCATTGTTTGTACCGCCAAATATAATTTGCGGCCGTTCTGATGAACGCATGAGATGACACCTCGTTGTAAATGTTTTAGCTTTTTACTCATCGCTTCCGGGGCTTCAGACATTTGTTAATTGATTCTTAAGCATCGGCAAAAACTTAAAATCGTCTAGATTTATACGACCTATCTTATGTGCGATGTGTTGCAATTGGCAAACAGCCGACTTAGAAGCGTGAGGTTACGGGTTTGATTGCTATTGCGGGACAAATGTTTGGGCATTGAAGAGAGTAGTAAGTACCTATTTGTTCCGTGGCTCGATGTTGTCAAGTCAAGTCAAATGTTTAGGATACATTGTGATCACTTTAAAACGTCAAACTTAAAACTAGCTACGCCTGTTTCAACCTCCTTACGCCGGCAAAAGAACAGGCAAGAAGTTGTTGGGAAATCTAGGTAGTTTCTGATACCTACCTTGAATGAAGTGGATTCTAGTTTGAGGTCAACTTATTATGTTGTGCTTATCTGGGCAATAGTATAGGTATGTTTTTATCAATTTTAAAAACAAGGATAATAAAATGTATTAAATTTTAGCACATGCTTAACATGTCAATCCAAAACATGTAATTAAGATCACGCATATTTAAATATTAGTTTTTGTAGCGTGGGATGAGTGGTCATAATTATATTTGTAGAAAAAACAATAACAGACTGTGGTTAATTGGTTATTTTCCAATACTTATAAAAATATTATTGGTCATGCAACAAACCAATCATATTTTTATAAGTATTGGAAAATAACTACAATCTGTTATTGTTGTCTTCTATATGTATACTTGACCACAGATCTTACACAAAGGCACCTTAGTTCTTAAAAATCACAAACATAATTATCTGACCTCAAAGATTCCATTGATCCATCTTGAATCACATCACCCAAACAGTAAACAAATACTCACTACTAAAAAAGTTAATGCTTAAGAAAGGGCTATGCTCGGAGTTTCTCTTAAGGATCGAATCAGGAATGAAGTGATCCGACAGAGAACGAAGGTAACCGACATAGCCTATAGGATCAGCAAGCTGAAGTGGCAATGGGCTGGACATATTAGCCGAAGAACCGATAATCGTTGGGGCAAACGTGTTCTTGAGTGGAGACCGCGGCTCGGCAAACGTAGTGTAGGACGCCCTCCGGCTAGGTGGAGCGACGACATACGCAAAATGGCTGGCAGCGGTTGGATGAGAGAAGCCGAAGATCGGGCTCGATGGCGTACTTTGGGAGAGGCCTATGTCCAGCAGTGGACTGAAACAGGCTGATTATGATGATGATGATGATGAAAAAAGTTAATTGTATTTGGTTATAAAATCAAAAATCAAAATCTATATAAATAAACATATGATCAAAACTACTCGTAGTTACGCATGTACGCCCGGCAGGTAGTTTTTTGGGAGCGATCACACATACAATTTTTTTTTCCTTATCATTTTTTGAATTGGAGGAAGTTCACTACAATCCCAAGCTTTTTTCTCATCTAAATAGTCTGATGTTTTATAATAATAAGATTATGTTTTATATTAACTTGAAATGTAGCTATCGACAAATTTTAAATTTCCCTTGAAATTTATTGATAGTTCCGTAAACGTTCAGTATTACTTTCGATCGACAGTGTAGGTACAAGAAATAAATATTCATCATAAATAATAAACAAAACGAAGCGTTATCTCCAGGAAATCACAACTTGCGTTAAACATTTTTATTATCTCCACACGGGTTTTCGTTTAAAGGTACTAATTTATTTCCCATGATTAATCGCCAACAATGGGAGACCACCTAACAATGCCTTGGCAATCGAGACTGGCACATTCCTTTTAATTTCCTCATTATGATAATGAATACGTGGTGACAATAAATTAGCGACTACTCATAAAAGCATATAAGATTTTGTTCATGTTATTATGCATAATGGTAGTCGTGTGCAGAGATAAGATTGACTCATCCAAATATAAACGTCCTATCTAATGCCAGTGTGTTCATTGTTGGTTCATGCAGCAACAGAGAAACGGATCGACGTAATTTTTTGCATAGAGATAGTTTAGGGGATGGAGAGTGAGAAGAAAGCATACAAGCGGACAGGCGGCCTGATGGTAAACGGTCACCGTCGCCGTTTGTAACAATAAAGGCGTTACCGATACGTTGCCGACGCTTAAGAACTCTTTTCACACCATCTTGACTACATTTTAAAGAGCCACGGAAAGCCTGAAGAAGCTCGTTCCACATTTTGCAAGTATGCGGAAGAAAGGAGTGCATAAATAAAACATAATTAAAATCCGGAAGATTCATGGTTCTGTGGAAATATCCGCGCAAGTGCAACCGTGGAGCATAGCTAGTTGAAAATAGGTAATAGAATAAGTATGACGTAACGTAGTGAAATTTAATAATAACGACAGTTTTGGCAATATTAACATAGTTGTAACATTAAACAGTGCTATAAAAATGCTCGTTAGACCACTCTCTCAAGGAGATAAATATCCAAGGCACCACAATTCAGACTTAATACAACACATAAAGAATAATGTAAAGAAAGGCGCATACATTATTACAAAACAACTGCGAATTACTTACGCATCCATAATATTTATTCATAATTATCCGTGGGCCGATGTTCATTCTGTTCTTTGTCGTTGTATTCTCATACGTTATGGATAACATATCCGTATAAGAACTGAGAAGACAAAGGCTTTCTTGATACATACTGATGATGCACTTATTGTCACTAAATAATTTTCGATTGCAAAAAAATCTGTGTAATTCTTAAAGCTTTTGTAAACCTGTAATTTAAGGGTCGCTAAGTGCAAAGGAATAAAAGCCCTTCTTATATATATATATTTACAGACCAAATTTAAAAATATTATTAACTCATCATCATCAACCGGTGCATTCCCACTGCTGGGGCACACGCGTTCTCTCAGGAAAAGTCATCAAAAACAAAAAAGAGTATCTACCCCGATCTACCCGGTGCGAGTTGGTTAAAAATATAACTATACCTTATGAATTATAAAAAATAGGATAGCATAAGAACATAATATCAAGAACAAACAACCTAACTACCCAAATTAAGACAAAATACAATCTTCCTTAAATTTTTAACACGATACTTGTACCAAGAACAAAACAACATTTTCGAAGAGATTGACTGAGATTGTATTTTATGTTCCCGCGAACTGGTGACTCACCCAATGTTTTTGGCTACAAAAAGTTGCTAATCTGAGTTGTTGGTCTACACGCTTGGCAGTACGGCGCCATCAGATACCATGCACCCATAGCCAGGGGCGGATTTACCAAAGCTGGCCTGAGCCTAGGACGGCAGTTTTAGGGGCGGTTAATTTTATTTTTACAAACTCCTTATGAGCAACTAGCTGTTCCCCGTGGTTCCACATGCTTGGGCTACAGTTTATCGTGATAAAAGTAGCCTATGCCCTTTCTCTAGACTATCTCTGTACCAAATTTCATTTAATTCGGTTCAGTAGAGTTACTTTCGCATTTATAATATTAGTAGGGAAGTAGGAATAAAGTAGGGATTAGTTACACCAACTCAATGTTTCTATATATTTGTTTATATTTTGGTGCTTTCCTAATTCTCACGTCTCTTTTACCCTAAGCAGTACTCGCAACACTGCCGTGCTGCGCGATCGCAGCGCCTCTCTCTGGAGGTCGAAGAGCTATGCAAATAAACACACTTGGTTCACCATAGCTCAAAAATATACCCCAAGATACTATTTGATGTGCAATTTCAATTCGCTGAAGTACAAAAATAAAGTAAGTAGGCAATGACAATCCAAAAACACCCGCACAATCACAATACATAGCTCTGATCAGAAACTACGCTGATCAATCCATAACACCCAGAATCGGATCACTCGGGACAAATACTTACACTTTTTCAATACACAAATATTTGTAAGCGTGAATCGAACCCTCACGTTTTGCAGTCGGCTATTCGCTCATTGCAACACATCAGGCGCATCGAATGCATAAAGTTGTAGCGGTAAGGGCGACAAGAAATGTACAGCCTATGCTAGAATATGTGTTAATCCGCCACTGCCTAAAACTAACATCGGGTACTTGTGGAGCTGCCTTGACATACACGCTCTGGATACAGCTGAATTATATTCAGACCTTTGCATCTATATAATAACAATGGCAGAGCATCAGGTTTATAGATCTAGATCGGATCAACGATGGCTCAGTGGTATGGACCGGATGCCGTGGCGAAGGTCACGGGTTCCAATCCGCCGTGAGTTTGTGCTTTTGGTAAAGGATAAAATCGTGAATCGTGATGTAATCATAGCATGGCGGTAGTGTAATTTTTAGTGTTCCCTGGTTCGGTAGTTTCTTTTATGCAACAACAAAAAGCATAAAAAAGGCTCACGAAACACTAATATTTAATCAAAGTTTAATGGCACCTCTAAAATACAATACGACAAGTCTTCCTCATTTCCGAACTGCATCAAAGTCAGTGTACTGATAAAGACACGAACCTTCGAAAAAAAAAACGTGTTTTAAAAACAAAGGCGTCGTCTTGAGAATCTCCTCTTATTTTCGCCGCCGCCGCCGGTTAAAACTACATGAGTTCTGCATAATAATTTCTACCACACACATAAACTACCTTCAATTCTAAACTGTATTTTCTATCGACTTCGGGAGGCCTGCGCTAAAAAACAGTTAACCCATTTTTCAGATAAAAATTATAGTTACATAACAAAGAGAAACAATAAGCGACATAACACAAGGGAAGTCACTCAGGTGTGGTGGGTGACAGCGAAAGTGAGCCCTATTATGGTGCGATTACACGGCGTTAGCTCTGTGCCGAATGCGTTTACCGTGCTCATCCGTTATTATTAGATGCAAAGGAATTCAAGTCATGAACTTATTATACGTCACTTTTGAGAGCGATGATGGCTCAGTGGTAGTGACGTCGACTTGCCAATCATGGGTCGTGGGTTCGAATCCTCCAATGAGCTTGAGCTTTCGTGAAGAAAACCATCTTGACTAAACCATAGTTTGGTTGTAGGGCATTTTCTAGTGCTCGCCGGGCTTGCTACCACCCTCGAGTTGAGAATCTCTCGCCAAGCACCTTTTTGGTGTGTTCAGGCAGGCCCACCTGAGAGCCAGTTGCCAAGCCAGGTGTAGCGTAAGGCGGGTTCTGCAAGAAGTAAAAAATTAACATAGGAATAACAATTTAAGTCTTTCATCTAATTACAGAAAGCTCAAAGACGACTCAAATAATTTAAACGAAGTGGCACGGATTCACCAGCATGCCGATACTGAAAATGTCAAACCGAAACGAAATACGAAGCTACCACGAAGCTTCGTCAGATTTATTACATGCTCTTGGTAGAATATGTAGTAATATCAGTAACTACATAATTACTAGACATGAAACAAATCGATCGCTACCTCTCACACCTCACGCCGCAGCAGTAGAAAGCCGCGATGGACGTGCGTCGCGTTAATTGCATGCGCGGACGTACGGCCCGACGGATGCCCATGGCAATGAACCTGTGCAGTACTCCTCCTAAACACGGACCCCATCTTTAACTGTAGGAAGTACCACGAAGCGTGCTTCAGCACTGAAGGCTGTCATTATGCAGAGATAGCTCCGATAATTACGATGAACTAGCTGCAATCATGCAGGGCTGACTGCAATTTTGTAGGCAGGCATTTATTAGACAGAAATAATTAGGCATGGGTGATTAAAGGACAATTAATACTGCCGGAAATATAAGTGTGTGATTGGTTATTCAAGTCAATTATTGTCTTATTTCATGAGTTTTATCAGCATTCATCATCATCATCATCACATCACATAGGCCTCTTCAAAGGTTCGCCGCTGAGCCCAGTCTTTGGCTCTTCTCATCCCACTGTCAGCCACTCGGCGCAAGTCATCGCTTCAGCTTGTCGCAGGGCATCCTACACACTACGTTTGCCAAGTCGCGGTCCCCACTCAAGAACACGTCTACCCCAACGGGATTCGGTTCTACGGCTTATATGTCCAGCCCACTGCCACTTCAGCATGCTAATTCTGTGGGCTATGTCGGTGACCTAAGTCCTCTGACGGAGTAAGCATTAGAAGATAGGTAATGCAGTAGAAAAGAAACTTGAATATCTCCGTCAGGTCATCCCATCATGTAATATTAAACTTTCTCGTGCATTCTCTCATTCAGCTGGGTTAGAATTACATTCGTGCTAAAATGGAAGTTGTGGACGTTTGTACTCTCATTTACATTCAAGGGAGATAGCCGATCTAAGTGCATCGTATAATTTTTATTGTCTCTCCTTACTCCACCTATACAAACAATGTCGTTGCTCTCGCATCGCGTAGTACCTAGATGATCTGGACTTTCGTTTTCACATTTCACTCACATTTTCAGAGCCTTCCTTACTCTGTAGAAAGTGTATCGAACACAGACAAAGCGATCGGTCTCGCACAGATAGGGTTGGTCCTGTCCATATGTCGAGATAAAAACCATAATAGACGTTCAACATTTTGCAAAACGCCTCAATTTCCGCTAGCTTCATAAGATTCTTCTTGAAATCCAGAATTGGAAGGTCTCGTGAAAGGCTGGAGCAACCTATTCTGATGACCATGTTCAACATGCAACGAGAGATCAAAGAGTACTTACACAGAAGATACCTTATCTTACTTTACCTACCTTACCTTTAAGGTATTTTCTGCATACATCTTGACTTCGAAACTTAAGACTTTTATTTTTTAATCTTTGTCTATTTTTCTCTCTTGTTACTTATTGTGCGTCATAAAATTATAACTGGTATTCGTTTTTTGTTTATTCTCAGATGTTATTGTATGTAGACCAAAATACCGTAGTAACGTAGGTAGGTCCTGTACCTACAGTCTACATCCCTCGCTTCTGTCTAGCTATATACTCGTACTATTACGGCCGTCATAAACATCGACGTAGTACTGTACCAGATAAAAGGGTGTGGCATACTTCAGATATCTATTTATTAAAAAAAAACTTAAAAGTCCCAAAAAAAAAGAGATTAAAAACAAAACTGTACCAAGCTGACACTGTAGCCTGACAAATGCAAACAAAATGTTGTCCGCAAATCGTTTCTCAGAATGTGATGACAACCCTAAGACCTAACCCAACACATTCGTGCTGTTATGCAAATGATCGCACACAATGGCCTGCTCTGTGTTTATCGGTCACAGGCTCCGAATGAATGACGGCATGGGCACTAGGTACGTGTCGTGAATACGATCGGCCACGGTTTCACTACGCCTTGTTTGGGTAGATCTGTGCGTGACCCAGAGAAGCTACTCAATGTGCCGTTTGTACGTTTGATAGATGATCTATCATATATCATTAGATGGTACCCTTTTCTATAAGAAATAGGCAAGCATTTGACCCCAGCCTCACCGATGTTAAGTGTTGACGAGGTCGATGATGGAGTATGCTTGCTTCATCATCATCATCATCAGCCGGAAGAAGTCCACTGCTGAACATAGGCCTCCCTTGAACGCCACCATGAACGGCTATTAGCCATTTGCATCCATCGGCTTTGACTCTTACAATGTCGTCGGTCCATGCTTGCCTAGAAGATACCTATTCACTCTTGAGTTGTAGGCTCCCAAATTATACTTATCGGGAAACAAGTTCCACGCGTCGTCGTTCGCATCATATAAGTGGAAGCTAAGCGTTTTGTGCGGATTGGGGTAATTTCAACCAGATACGGATGACGTGTTTCCGTGCGTCTTGTTGTTCGATGGTATTATGGGGATGGCGGAATGAGGTTGAGTAGTTCCATCGCACACTCTCCGAAATGTAACCTGTAGAATACCGATAAGCCTAAAAGGATATCAATAGAATTGAATAAGTTTACTCGTTTGAATACAAATCCACTAGATACGTCATATAGCTACAATATACCTACGCGTTTACTATCCTTATTAATCTCATTACGCATAATCATGGTTATGAACTTATGATTTGCCACTAAAACCATATTTTTTATCAAAATTAAGGCAAGTAGTGAAGCAGTACTTTTCCACGTTTTTTTATTAATATCATCATCATTAACAACATATGAGTAAATAGTTTAAACTTTTTATGAAAACAGCGTCTCGTGGTTTTCCCATTATCTTGCAAGAAATTGTTTTGAGTTGAAAAGTAGCTTATGTGTTAATCTAGAATATAAGCTAAGAAGTAACACTATTATACACTCACAAACTTTCGCATTTATAATATTAGTAGGAAAAGCGATGTGATAAAACCACCAAAAAATGATATGTGTTTTTTTCCTCGCACAATTTTTTCTACACACGATTACGCTTAGCCACTGCAATTGCCTTTCCTCAAAAAACCAACAAGTCATCCTCAGAAACATTACCATAGAGACGATGCTAAGTTATAGCCATAACTGCTTACACTTTTATGAGTGACGAGTTGCGCCCCGCAGTTTCACCCGCGTCTTCCCGTTATCCCGCAGGACCCCTTTTCCGGGATAAAAAGTAGCCTATGCGTCAATCCAGAGTATAAGCTATCTCCATTCCAAATTTCATTCATATCCGTTCTGTAGTTTTTGTGTGAGAGAGTAACAACCATCCATCCATCCATACTCACAAACTTTCACGTTTATAATATTAGCAGGATTCAACATTCTGGCTAGTGGAAATCGGTGATAGGTAACCGCTGTAGCCAGCCATTACTTCGAACGCACGTGTCCGATCAATCACCTAGTATCTTCAACCGGTATCAACGGGCATCCATCCTTAGGTGAGTACAGGTGGCTGACGAACCGCGCAAGACGTGCTGTGAATGACAAATGGAATGATGGAAAGAAAAACTGGTCACGTGTGAAGTGTACTCGCGCACAGGCGGTTCCGTACGAACATTTTTTTGGTTAATAATATTTTTTTCTATATGAGTTTATGTGCTGTAAGACTTTGTTTGATGTCAAATTTCAAGACTCTAGGTCAACGGGAAGTACCCTATAGGTTTTGATTCCCTTGTGAAATCGCAAAATATAAATAAATAAATATCGGAGGACCATTGCACACAAATTGACCTAGCCCCAAATTAAGCTCGAAACTTGTGTTATGGGTACGATATACATACTTATATAGAGAAAAATGAATATGTGACATAAACGGTCATATCCTTTGATCGCGTCGACCTACAAGTTTGATTTTTATTTTTTTCACAGCTGAAAGAGACCGTATTTGATATCATCTTGATACCTCAACACGTGAGAAAAACTGTCTTGACAGACAGACGAACAACAAAGTGATTCAATAAGGGTTCCGTTGTTCCTTTTGGGGTACGGAACACTAAAAACGTATGCCTCACCGTTATGCGAAACGGTTGTCATCACTGATTTACTGCGATTGTTTTGGGAATTCATTAATCAATTGCATCAAGAACGTAAAATGTACACTTTATGAGTTCTGTTAAAAACTTCAGTCAGGCTTTCGTATAAGGAAATTCAACAATGCGTTTAGATTCACAAAAGGAAGATCCCGCATTGTTGTGGCGCTTTTTCGCAAGACCCAAAACCGTCGAGTTTACGTCATTACTTTCCATGAAATGTCTGGTCTTTTGATACTTACGTATTTGAAACAGTTGAAAATTTCAGACTAGAGCAACAAGTGAATGTTTTTTTGTATGAGCGTTTCATCATCATAAGTCGGAAGCAGTCCACTGCTGAACATCTTTTGAACACCACAATCAACGGCTATTACCTATTTGCATCCATCGGCTCCCTGCGACTCGGTGTGGGGCCTATATACCTACAGAACGTGGTCGCTACTCGAGAACCTTTTTTCCCCATTGGTTTTCGGTTCGTCATTTTCATCTGATTGCGATGAAAACAAAAAGTTTATAAAGACACAGCTCGTAAAATAAATAAGAGTTAACACTATTGTGTAAAGCATGTAGATACCAACAAGAAAACAGGGTTACCTAACAAGGCGCCCCCGGCACAAAACATTAATATCAACTTGCATCCACGACATTATTCAATAGGAAAGTGAAACGGTTCCGCCGGCAGAGATGCAGTTCCGCACCTGTACGGGAATAACTTAGTACTTAGTAACTTACTTAGCGAGCTGTGGTGTGGGCGGGTCGGATGCGGGTCTAACGTTACTTGGAAGAGAGTGATATCTAGACAATTCTGATAAGAAAATGAAAACAGCTATTCTTGCAAGTTTTACATTTCATTGACGATATGTGTATTGATTTGGATTTATTTAGTCAAAACACAGTTCTAAAAGAATCGATGCGATGTGATGATAGTTACTGAGATGCCACTGAGTAAGTGACGTTAGCTTGCGAGCCGTAGTTCGTGGGTTCGAATTCTGCAATGAGCTTCAGTTTTCGGTGAAGGAAAACATCGTTATGAAAATCATAGCATAATTGTATCTAGTAAGTACCCAGGCAACCAGTGTCCTGCCTCCGAGAATCAGAAAATCATAAGGTCCAAAAAGTGTCTACTAATATGATTACAAGCTAAAGCAATTAGGTAACACTGGTAAACAGTTATAACATTTAAAATGTCAACGAAGTAAAAGTTCACAAAACGAAAGTAGTTACACAATAAGAGACCTTAATTAAAATCGATAACTACTCAATTACTTGGCTAATTTAAAGTAATTATTTCTATTTCTGCTTTATAGTGCTTTCCTTTATGAACTAGCGATTAAACGAATCTATTAAAGATTCTATATTCGACTAGTTTTGTTCCTGTATACCTACTCATTGCTTACTAAAGATTATTTTGAAATATATGTTTCACTTCCGCAATTTGAATAATATCTTCCGCAGTCTCGCAATGTGAAACATTTATCTATAACAGGGTTTCTCAAAGCGTGATACATAATAGGGTTTGCCAGTTTATTGCATGGGATTCACGTAAGGCTTGGAATTGATTAAGATTGAAATTGGCAACAAATTTGCGACAAACATGTAACACGCAGCTAACTACCACTATAATCTATAGTCTTACTATGTAAATAAAATATTATAAACACGAAAGTTTTCGAGTAAGTATGTATGTTTGTTGCTCTTTCACGCAAATACTACTGGACAGATTTGAGTAAAATTTGAAATGGAGATAGCTTATACCCTAGATTAACACATAGGCTACATTTTATCCCGGCAAAAGGTACCTGCGGGATTACAGAAAGACGCGGTTGAAACCACGGGGCGCAGCTAGTCTTGCATATAAGAAAACTTCTTTTATTTACCTAAAAAGGTGCGCTGCTGTTTGGGAAATGAAGTACGTTGGGCTATAAGTTTGAGAAACACTGACTATGGGATATAAAACCCCGCGTTACAATTACAGTGTTAGTTTTACAACAAGTATAGTAAAGTTACTAATAGCAGAACTTTGCTTTGTTGAGACAAATGTTCTGTAATAATGTATTACGATTAATGTATTTTAATGTATTACGATAATGTATTAGGGTATTTTCTAGTACTCGCCTGGCTAGCTACCACCCTCATGTTAAGAATCTGTCGCCAAACACCTATCGGTGTGTTCCGGCAGCCTCACTTGAGAGCCAGTTTCCAGTCCTGGTGTAGCGTCGCGCCATCCTCGACCACATCGTCACTTAACATCAGGTGACTTGTGGTCAAATGCTACCCTGTAAATAGTAAAATAAAAAAACGATATTCACATTATACAAACGGAGTTACAAGAATGGACGTAACATAATTAATCAAACGATAAATCTTTTGCAGAAGTCTCCGTTGCAATCAGAAACATTTTCACCTCCAAAAACGACATGTTTCCATTCTGATTGTAGGGTAATATGCATATCGTATATATCGGCGCAAAGCCGTTATTGTGATTTTAATAATAATAATAATAACCGATTGTCAATGAGTTAACTAATTTTAGAATGATTGTTAGAGGTTAAAACCTCAGCTGGAACGATCACAGGCAATTTTTACGAAGTTTGTAAACATTGCTTGTGCGAGGCCAGTTTTGGTATAAATACGACCGCTCGGCAGAGCTCTAGTCAGTCTGGCTTGAGCCGTCGTAGCGATCGGACCTCCCGAACTCTGCTGTGCCAAGTACCTAGACTACTTATTGCTGAATAAATAGTTCGAAAACTATCTACTTCGTTTTTCTGTAACCACCTATCATGCACCGACCTGATGATGACGATGATGGTGACGTCATCATTGCTGACGTCAGTTTTGCTAAAACAGCACTGGGCTTGGCCACCCGTCATCAGAAGTGGGATTGGAACGGAATCCAATCCAGGACACCTCCTCATCAGCTCGTTCATCACATGATCTACTGGAACAAACCAGTGCTGTATGCTCCCAGCCAAAAACGTCACTGGCTGTGCCGGACCCTTCGTTGGATACTGTACCACGACAAGCCAACGTTCCAGAACAGCAGCATATGCTGTGAATACATGCCCAGCCCATCTACGGCAGGGGTACCACCACAATTCCTGATGGAAATGATGCAGAAGATGTCAGAACGCTTGTGTGCTCAACCCAAAGAGTCGCGAGTGTAATCAAGGATGTTTACCTGCCATCATGTGATCCGAATACCAATGTTGGTGTTCGTGAGGCCATTGAAACATGGAAGCTCGATGACTTTGATATCCGGATGAAGGCATGTAGCCTTTGAAGGGACGTGATATATGTGTGTCCACCGATGCGTCATCATCACATTGTGGCCTTCACAATGTGCGCGTTATTCTACTACGTTACTAATAGGGGCCCGCGCGGTGTATTGACTGCGTTGAAGCGAACCGTGCATCTACTTGAAACACCAACTTAAATCTTCGTTGATGGAAGAAGAATTTCTGTGTGAATTAATGAATGAAATACCGTGACCATCTCAAAAACAATATTCACGCTATCGCACCAGGAATCGGCCGAGCAAGCGGAAATATTGCAACGTCTGGTTTTGATCAAAAATTATAAAACCAAACAGTAGCGCTCCACACTTGAAGAACTGCAACTTAGGATGTACTGCACAACTCACCGTGTTACTGGAGTTGCCCCGTTCACACTTATTGCTGGACGACAGTACTGTCTTCCACCGGAATTGCCGAATCTAGTGGACATTGCCAACTATGCTATTGAGATGGAAGCGCTTACCCTACACATGCAACTAAAAATGGCACAAGGTCCTGCTGACTTGGATAGACGGTGTTTCATCTACATCCATCCCTGCCAACAAGATTACATACTCATCAAAAACACGCCGCGTAATCAGACTTCCTTAAATCTGAAATTCACTATCTAATTCTAATTGCAGGTATCTTGTTAAGAGAGTTCGGCGTTCAGCTTCATCGTGCCGCTCACCCAGGTGACCATGGGACCGTATCGGCAGAATGTGACTTATCTACACCGGCTCCCAAATACCCCGCTGCTACACCAGTCAAACTCGTGCTTTTTACACCACGAGCAGTCCAACTTGTGTAACCAAAACGGGTGAGATCCTTTCATTACCTTAAAACCCCATTAAGTTATCCCGTTTCCTATAATAACACTTATCTACGAGAATCTACGATAACCCACGAGAATCCACGAGAATCCACGAGAATCCACGAGAATCCACGAGAATCCACGAGAATCCACGAGAATCCACGAGAACCTACGATTTAACATTCCTATCCCAACGCACTATGCTAAACTAACATTCTACGAGATTTAACATTCCTATCCTAACGCACTATGCTAAAACTAACATTCCACGAGGTTTCCACGAGGTATCCACGAGGTATCCACGAGGTTTCCACGAGGTATCCACGAGGTTTCCACGAGGTATCCACGAGGTTTCCACGAGGTATCCACGAGGTTTCCACGAGGTATCCACGTGTTCCCATATTTCCATTCAAAG
This sequence comes from Opisthograptis luteolata, assembly GCA_931315375.2. NCBI lineage: Eukaryota > Metazoa > Arthropoda > Insecta > Lepidoptera > Geometridae > Opisthograptis > Opisthograptis luteolata. The sequence continues at coordinate 13,194,300 of OV928039.1, forward strand.
CGCACTATGCGTGCATTAACATGCAATGCGTTATGCTTCTGACCTTACCTAAAAGCAACACCGGTTGCTTACAGATACCAAACTCAGAAGAACCATATTTCGTTGTTTCAGTATCCACGAGGTTTTCCACGAAGTTTTCCACGAGGTTTTCCACGAGGTTTTCCACGAGGTTTTCCACGAGGTTTTCCACGAGGTTTTCCACGAGGTTTTCCACGAGGTTTTCCACGAGGTTTTCCACGGGGTTTTCCACGAGGTTTTCCACGAGGTTTTCCACGAGGTTTTCCACGAGGTTTTCCACGAGGTTTTTCCACGAGGTTTTTCCACGAGCGTTTTCCACGAGGTTTTTCCACGAGCGTTTTCCACGAGGTTTTCCACGAGGTTTTCCACGAGAACACTACCAGGCTGGTGCAGAGCGCGCACCGCCTGTCAGAATGGCCGTATCGGCGCAAAGCCGTTATTGTGATTTTAATAATAATAATAATAACCGATTGTCAATGAGTTAACTAATTTTAGAATGATTGTTAGAGGTTAAAACCTCAGCTGGAACGATCACAGGCAATTTTTACGAAGTTTGTAAACATTGCTTGTGCGAGGCCAGTTTTGGTATAAATACGACCGCTCGGCAGAGCTCTAGTCAGTCTGGCTTGAGCCGTCGTAGCGATCGGACCTCCCGAACTCTGCTGTGCCAAGTACCTAGACTACTTATTGCTGAATAAATAGTTCGAAAACTATCTACTTCGTTTTTCTGTAACCACCTATCATGCACCGACCTGATGATGACGATGATGGTGACGTCATCATTGCTGACGTCAGTTTTGCTAAAACAGCACTGGGCTTGGCCACCCGTCATATATGTTACCAAATAACTACCTTTATGTATAACATATTACGCTTTTCAGCATCAATAACAGTGTGGAAATCGTGGCAGGATGATCACGAAATGTATCCACCTACTTTCAGAATGATGAAATCAAAATGGGCAGTCTGTCCGCTCATCAATATTTCACAACGCGTTTTGGCCACACTTTCTTTGTTGAAATGCCCATACAGATGTTGATCCACTTGTCAAAAATTGACCTCTTATTCACTGAGCCATTTACTACTACCAAAGCCAGGTATTGTACGGGAAAAGTCATTTAGCTAGTCCAAATTGAGTAAACAGACAGGCAAAGCGAATTATTGAAATAACTTTGAATTAAATTATTATTTGTGGATATAATGGATTATTTTTAAAAATAGCTCTTGTGGCATAACGGTAGTAACAGATCAACTAGATAAAGCAACATTCAGCACGGCCATCATTGAGATGGGTGACCGTTTTGTGGCATTTTCAACTGAACGCTACAGTGCCTCGGAGGGCACGTTAAGCTCCATCGCGACTGTATCAGTTGTAAAGATAACTTGCAGGCCTTCGGGCAGCATGTAAACTCGACCATGGAGTTGGCCACTAACTTATACGAAAGAAGCAGATTATTAAAGGTCTAATTCGTAACATTTTCTTTCCAGAGAACGAACGGTGCGATGTTCGTCAGTGCTGATTGGAGCGCTAGGGGTGTCACTGGTCGCGCTGGCCATCTACACTACCGTGCTGGTGCTGACCGAATACAAGAGTCCGCATCCTTGCATCACCGAGGATTGTGTTGGCACAGGTGAATATCTTCTGTCTAAGAACCTAACTTTTGGATGAGACTTAAAAACAATATTTTTTCGTTATTAGGTTTATAAGTGCATGCGCTCTGCAGCTACGTGTATCGGGCATCGTACTTTTCTCATACGTACATAAGTAAAAAATATAGGACATACCCTAACGATTCGGACCAGATTATTTCCGGTTTTACGCTCTGCATTTATATGATACCCAACCAGTCAAGACTCAGGACAACCTATTTATAAATATGAATAAATAAATACAAAATAGTAACTTTCAAGTCCAAAACCATTACAGGTTCTTGCCTCGAGAGTTCGCTTTTTTCTGCAGATCGGCAACTTCCGTTTGGCGCGAACTATACAATATAAAAATGGTGGATTATGGGTTTATTTAATACACTTTCTCTCTTAGCAGTAGAAACGTAGGTAATAGGCTGATGATTATGATAATGAGATCATAATCCCTAGATGATGTTATCAAAGCAACAAAGTTATTTATTCCACTACAGTATATACCAGAGCTTGTTTAGGTATGTAGGACATGTAGGTATCTAAACAAACAGAAACATTCCTGTATATCAAAAAGTTACATCACAATCTACGCACGTGTTACATTACAATATATCTTTCCATACAAATACCATTGCACTGCATTTGCATATATCGAGTAATTTCTTTAACATATGCAAATAGGGCAATGAATGCGTCAGATTTTGCAATTGCAGCTGATTAAATATGTCATCTTAAACACTCCGCTGTGGTTAAAAGCTATAATTGCATGTCATAAAGACCTAATGATAGTCAAATGCTATGGATGCCATATATCGTTATGTAAATCTATTAATAGGGAATATGCATGTGATTTAGATTTACTTGATTTTTTTTTCCATGATACCTTATGGCCTTGACATTACACCTAAACCATTATTTTCTTATTTAATTTGTAATTAATACCTTAAAAATTTAATCAAAAAGTGCAAAATAAGCGTGGGAATTTCAAATTTGCGAATCGCTTCACCATTGGTCGATTCGAAAAATGACGTCACACGGCGCAGTCTAGCTTCGATATTCATACTAATATGAAGAAAAATTACTTAAAAATTGATTTCTGTAGTGTTTTCGATTGCCTAGTGCGGTTTTGGTATATAGTGACAGTACTAAACATCAAGAACAATGACTGAAAGTGGTTTTGTCAAAGCACGATCGGACAATTTGCCAAAAATAGATGCTTTTATAATGACCGCATATCCAGATTTTTCGTCCGCTGAGTTATATTTTATATGTAACAGTAGGTAACATAGTTTGATTTTAATTTTTAAGGTTTCATTTATATCTGTATTTTGTTGTTCAAGTTTCTTTAATTATTAACTGAATATGCATACCTAAAAATAAAACTAAGGAATAATTATTTCATTTTTTTATTAAAACATCCTGCATATTATTTTGTCAAACCACAGACTAACATTATTACCTACATTATTGAAATAGAGGTACATTTTTCTTTTCAATAGTTAAATTAACATTAACATCTTTACTTTTGTACTTTGATCTAATATTTACTTGCACAGCTTCATCACAGTGTACTTGGTCTGTATTACTAGAGGCTTCAATCTTCTTCATCTCGGAGACATCCATGTGAGATATACTGGGCCTTGCTTAATAATCATCACAGCCTTCAATATGAAAAGTACTGTTCCCGGCTTCATAGTAACTTGTTTGTGGAGTAAAGTATTTGTACTTCTGACAGCAAATTCAGTGAGAGCTTTATATAATAACGATATTTTTTGTCTTTCAATCGCACACATTCTCTCTTGTGGTGGTGGCATTTTTGTTTTTGGCACTGAAACATAATATGTTTCACATATGAGCTACAACACCTTGTTTTAACCGAAGCATAACTTTTCCCTCTTGTTGTCTCATGATGTTGTATTTTATATTATATAAGATAGGTTTCTTTCTCAATCTAAAATAAATCTCCGGAGAAAAGACAGGAATGATAATGGTCAGGCTGGTATAAACTTGGTGTAAACAGAGTTAGTTTCTTCCACTTGATAATCAAAATATTTATGTCTGCGAAAGTTAACTTTGACCAATTCACACCATGTTAACTATCGAAATACAATACACTAACATTAAAATGATCTTCACAACAAAGTAAATACGATGATGGAGACACTTCATCTCTTCTCATAACCTTACACAGTTACGTATTTTCATATCACTTGGAATAGAAAAAAAACACTTTATCCGGTGTACTTATTATAGTGTTTTGGCAGTCTGGTGTGTCCATAAAATGGTTTTTTAGCCTTTTCCGTTGTCGAAAAAGCGATATAAACTGAAAATTCTTAAATATTAGCGGTCATTACATAGAGAAAACAGTACTGGACGAGTGATGTGACGTCATCAAAAGCGCGCGAAAAATAAGGGCGTTCAAACAGGTCAAATTTAATCGGTACTTTAAATATTATTTTAAAAATTCATTTGAACGATTTTAACAGGATTTATATTTTTTACTATGTTATAACGAAGTAATAAGTGGATTAAACAAATAAAAAAAATCGATGCATATTCCCTATTGCTTTGATGATCCGGAGACATTTCATACGCTGCGTTTGTTGTTGTAAACGATGATAAATATGTCAGGAGCAGTAATTAGGTCTACAATTATATGCCTGGGTGCTTAGCATGGCTCGTTAATCAGTTTGTTTTAAAGTCATGCTGTAAATACTGGCCTGATGAGTCTTCACCGTTCACACAAAGAAGCTTACGCAAGTTGACGTTCCCACGTTAATGGCTTTAAGTAGAGACGCAGCGAAGTTTCAGGCAGTGGAAGTTAAAGATAAATAATTCTTCAGGTGGTTATTGAAGAAGGTTTAGTACCTCCCAGACCTAGCATGGTCATAGTGCATAGTGGCAATTAATCAGCGTCACTGCGTAACATCGTTTTTAAACTCGTAATAAATAAAGGCAACAGTTTAACGATAGCATTTAAACAGCAGCACTGTAACAATGGCATCATATAGGTACCGCTTGGCCGAAAGTCAACACCAAAATGCGCTGGTACTACTCAGTCCGAAGAACTTTTATAAAATAAAAGAGTTCTAGTATTTGGTAATAACCAGTTAAGTACACATTCAAAAAGTAACCATAGCAGAGCTCAGAGATCTTTAGGTACGAGTAGCTATAAATTCACGGCAACATAATACTAATTGTCTTCCATACAGTACCTCATTATGCTGAACGAGATCACCTGATTGTTTATGCACGTCTGAACCTTAGCTGCGTCATTTGACTGATAAGTCGTAATGCCTGCATTTAGTTAGCTCCTGTGCCATCAACGCACTGCCTTCTTCGCATTAGTTGTTCTACCTCGTGTGCGCATTTTGTTCACACTTAATTAATAGAGCATGGACTCGTGGTTTTATAAATTAGCAATTAGGTGATCCAATTTGATACGCAGTTGCATTGATTCACTCTCTATGACCACGCGGAGTAAACTACGACGTGACAATAAATTAAGATAAACATACTTAGGTGTTTGTTTTCGCAGAAGTGATTAAATCGCAATCATTTTTACGAAGCTATAGACGTATTTACTTAGTTTGAACATGTTTTAACGCGGTTAAATATTTTTTTCAAATATAAATTCAACGGGCAATCTGTTGATGTTGTGTAACAATTGTTAGCAATTAGACGTAAATGCCAATCTAACGATGTCCAATTTAATTGCAATAGTGAGCTTTCTTTGTAGCATTGTGGCAACGACTTGGACGCGTTCCCAATCTTCCACTATTGATGAGACAGGTGTAATTCTCTCACTTATCATTATTTCTTTAATTTTCTTTCAAAAATAACGGTGGTGAGAGTGTACCTAAGTACATTAAAAAACAAATGAACAGGAAAAATTAAACTTAACTTTTTACGTAGTACGCGAAAAGAGATTTGTGCATCGAATTTTGCAGTAGGTACTATATAGCGTTATCTCTTACATGACTTCAATACCGTATTATTTTGTTTCGTAGCGTCAAGAATCCTGTCAGCACTGAATAAAGATGTAGACCCTTGCCAAGACTTCTACGAGTTCGCTTGTGGGGGTTGGATCAAGAAGAACCCTGTGCCCGACTGGGCCACGTCCTGGGACCAGCTCGCCAAACTCCGGGAGCAGCTGGTCACGGATCTTCGGGAGCTGCTGGAGGGCGACGATGAGGTGGACCTGCCTACCAGCGTGAAGAAAGCCAAGTCACTGTACAGGACTTGTGTTGATACAGGTATGTCGTGTTTAAATGGAAAGTTATTTTGTTTATTGTTGAAATCTAAACATATTTAATCAAACTCCTTCGCTTTTAGTAGAAGTACCTACTCATCTACTAGTCCAGAAGATATGGTACAGTCAACGACAAAAGTCCCTGAACAACAACACATTTTCCTATTACTCTCATCCTTTTTAAAACCAACCTTTGACCATATAATCACTTAAAACCGGGTGTGTTATGTTGTGGTCAAATAAACGCTATGATTGGGTTTTGTTACATTTTACGCATTGTAAAATGTAACAAAACCCAATCATTGCTACATATTTAAAACAAATTTGGAAAATCTAGTATGATCTGCTGCTTTTGTCGCTGACTGTGCTTAGGTTCCCTTAAACATGTTAAGTACATAATTACTTATTCATCATCATCATCATCATCAGCCGGAAGAAGTCCACTGCTGAACATAGGCCTCCCCCCTTGAACGCCACCATGAACGGCTATTAGCCATTTGCATCCATCGGCTCCCTGCGACTCTTACAATGTCGTCGGTCCACCTAGTGGGGGGCCTACCTACAGAACGTCTTCCGGTTCGTGGTCGCCACTCGAGAACCTTTCTTCCCCATCGGTTATCGGTTCGTCGAGCGATGTGGCCTGCCCATTGCCACTTCAACTTGCAGAATTACTTATTAAGATGTGTCAATTCAGCACGCTGAAAAAACCTTGGAGATGAAAAAATTACATTACTAGGTAGCTGCCTATACGAATTGTGGTTATATATTACCACTAATAATTCTAACCATATTGCAGACAAGCTGGAACTCGAAGGCATAAAGCCAATCGAGAGGATCCTCGTTAAACTGAACCTGCCTCCCCGGCCGCCATCTGAAGTGAGCGGGAACTTCTCCTGGGAAACCACAGCGGGCCGAGGCAGGAGGATGTTGGGACTCAACGTGTTACTGAGCGTGCAGGTCGCAGAGGACGTCAGGAACACCAGTAGGAACAGAGTTGTGGTGAGTGGAGGAGTTAGATGCATAGGATTTTTCATGCTGTCTTCCTGGGCGCCAACGGACTTCTAATGGGAGGCCACTGTGGGCCAAGGCAGATGGATGTTAGGACTCAACGTGCTGCTGAGCGAGCAAAGTTATTGCGAACTTGCTTTAGGAAGCTACAGCTGCTTTGGTTGAATCTGAAGGTAGTTGGACCCAGTGTGCTTTTGAGCGCACATGTCGTCTGAGCATAACTCATGTGAGTGTCGGTAACTAAGGAAAGTGAAGGCGTTGAGTCTATAAGACCTGTCTCCGCATTCAGGTCTCAGATGAAATCAGAGCCACTGAAGCAAACACCTTCTAACTCATTCGTTCCCGTGTTCCAGATCGAGCAGGTCCCGCCCGGGTTCAGCGAGCGCTACCTGCTGGCGCCGGCGCAGTTCGCGCACGAGCTGGCCGAGTACCGCAAGTACATCCGGGAGATGATCGCCATCGCTGACCCCGACACCGACGCCGACCGCTTCGCAGACGATATCGTGGACTTCAGCAAAGCGCTGGCTAAGGTGATGATGGATTTTAGATAACATTTACATTTCGTTCAGTACTAAATTGTCTTCTGATATTGATAGTCAATACCACGCCTGTTCATAACAGCCTAGCAATTACCTATCACACCGCAAGGCTGTATGCAGCTGCAACCTTCAGAGCTTTAGAAACGTTTTTATTATTGGTGACTCTAGTTTAAGGCTTACTTTGTAGTTTCGTTAGAGAAGAAAGCCGAACAATAAAGTCACGCCAAAGTCACTCAAATCACTTCGTGAGGAAACCGACATGTCCAAGAACCACAAAATTCAAGGCCATGTGACATCTACCAACTCGCACTGGACAAGCGTGGTAGATTACGGCCCATATTCTCGCTCTCTGAAGAAGGCCAGAGTCCTAGCAGTGGGAACGTAAGACGCTGATGAGGAAGGCACTCAAATAGCGTTATTTGTACCAATTTCAGATAATGACTCCAGTTGAAGTGAGGCGCAGCGGAACACACTTATTCCATGAAGTCAGCGTGCAGCAGATGATTCAGGGATCCAGCGGAGGACCGGCACAATGGAAAGATGTAAGAATATAGCTAGTTATGAAACAGCAGGAGGGGGAGGGACTCGGAGGGAGTCTATGTTGATAAAATACAGATGTCAGACGTGAAAATTCATGTTCAAAACAAAAACATCATCCACATATACAAATAGGCAATGTTGTGAGCTGACTAAAATAACTTTAGCAAAACACTTGCTAAACAATGACCTACGGAAGATTGTTAAAAGCTTTAGGTACATTGGCCAGGAACTCCTAGCTTAGCTGATGACCCGAAGATATAGAGTTCTGCTGGATACATCGAGCCATCTTATTATCATTCAACATGGCTAAAGATTATGTCTTGCTTGTATCACATATTTTAGTTGTAGTAATGGGTATCTTCTATCCTAAGAATATATGATTCTTTGGCGTTAGCTACTGTGTCACCACAATTCGATTGTTTGTTTGTTCCGGATAAACTTAAAAACTATTGAACCGATCTTGATGGGTATGAAGATAGTTTGAACCCTGAGGAAGGAGACAGGATACTTTTCATTGCCATAAACTGTATGTAGTCCAGCTAGTACAAACTACATAGTTGATAGGAAATAGATGCCTTCGCCCTAACATCGAGTTCCCACCAGCACGACTGGACCGGGTACATGGCGCTGGTGTTCGCCAACACGAGCGTGACGCTGCAGCCGCAGCAGGACCGGGTCATCGTTATGGACCTGCCCTACCTGCAGAAGCTGGCCACGCTACTCTCGGACACCAAGCCTGTTATCGTTGGTGAGTCATACTATTCCTGGCTAAAAAGACATTTCTTATAATCTTTAGCCTTCTCCTATAAACCAGTCCATCCAGATTCAGTTACTATAAACATAAGAACAACAATCCTGATTCTTCCAATTGAAACATAGGATATACGTTCATACTATTTAGTATAGGTATATTTACTTATCAAAATGAATGGCCTTTAAAATAACCAATCGAGTGAAAGAAGTTCACCAGGAACGGTATAAGAACAAACAACAGGACTAAGTTTTTTTTATGTAGCATAATGGCCAACAAGCAGACGGTCCGCTTGATGGTAAGCGGTCACCGTCGCCTATGGACATTTGTAACACCAGGGGCGTTGCCGACCCTTAAGAACTCTTTTCACAACCATCTTTTGAAAGACAGCAACTGCTGACTGTCTTGAAAAACATAAAAACTTGTCTCACTAACGAGTAGATACCTACCACCACCTTCTTTCGAATATCATTCCAAGCAGTTCGTACTCGTACTCCAAAACTAAACTAAAGACTGGTCTAAATCCACACCATCGACGCATTTGTATCTTGGCAGAATGGCATTCACCTTCACACGTTTATAGTTACCTACATAGGTGGACCGACGACATTGTGAGAGTCACAAATAGCGTGGTGGCGTTTAAGAGGGGCCTATGTTTAGCAGTGAACTTCTTCCGGCTGATGATGAAATGGTATCCCCCCGCAGAACGGTTCCTGTGGTGGAGCGTGTTCTCGACGGTGGCGCCGATGACGCTCGGCTCGTTCCGCACGCTGGGGTTCGAGTTCTCGCGCGCCGTGTTCGGGCTGCAGCAGCGCACGCCGCGCTGGAAGTCCTGCACCGCCAACGTCAACGCCAACTTCGGCGTCGCGCTCAGCTACCTCTACGTCAAGAGGCACTTCGACCAGGCCTCGCGGCTTAAGGTGATACTGCAGATAGAAACCGGGTTAAGACAAAACTTTGGCTGGACTTTGTCACAGAGAAATGTAGACTGTAATCCCCTATGCTGTTCCGGTAAGGGTTTATGGATCCGCGAACTGCTAAGTAGTAGGTACTTAGCAGTTCGTGGTATTTTACAATGGTATGAATTCGGGTCTTATGTGATACAATCGCCCCTTTTACCTTTTACCCGATCTCCTAAGTTTTATTATGTTTTTTTTTACTTTTACTATCATTTTTTGTGCAGTTCAAGATGATCTCAGAATGGTACAAACTTTAGGTCGAGAAAGCTTTCCGAAAAACCCCGAAATAGACATTTTATATTGTTGGCAAAATAAATTTAAACTTGATTCTTGAACATGGACTTGCCGATTCCGTATGAACTGTGGATGCTTCTAGTTCTAGCAAACCCATAACTCGATACAATTTAACTTCCCAGGCGATAGAAATGATAGAAGATGTGCGCGAGGCCTTCGCTGACGCAGTGCACGACCTGGAGTGGATGGACTCCAGCACGCGGCTCAAGACCCTCAACAAGTTGAAGGCCATCCGCAACTTCGTGGGATTCCCCGCCTGGCTGCTGACGCATGAGCAGCTGGACAAGCATTACAAGCACGTGAGTCTTTGGACCTATTACATCTTCAATGAAATTGATAATGATGATGCATCCATCAGACGTCAGATGAACAGCCTGGTATGGCAGCTGACGTATGAGCAACTAGATATTGGACAAGCCTTCAAAATATTTGTTAGGATTTCCACCTAGAAACCACGGATCCACTAAGGCAAATGTCATCTCTCACCCTTTCAACTCATAACAAATTGAAGACCTCAAAAGAAAAACATATTTAGGACCACAAAGTGTTACTATCACACGTAAAAAATAGGTACTTACTACGCCGCCTTTTAGAAGCGGTGCCGCTGAACATCAGCACATACCTACCTACACGTATAAAAACTTCAAACTTGCAGCTAAAATCCATTCAATAGTGATCATAAATCCGTGATTCCAGGCGGAAGTGGTGGAGGGCAACCTGTTCGAAAGCTACCTGAAGCTGACATGGGCGACCGTCAAGAAGTCGCTCGAGGCGCTACGGGAGAAACCAGACAGGAACAGGTAAAGGGAACTATATCCTTGGACGACATTCCAAGTCTTAATGACATTGAGTAAGGTGACGACATTGTGGAGCTATTGTTTGGCAAAGAAAAGCAGTAGTCACTAGGTCCTATACCCATTTTTAAATCTTACAAGGTAGCGTTTGATCACAAATGATGATTAGTCGAAGGTGGCGCCATGCTAAACCTGGACTGAAACTGGCACCAAAATAAGACTGCTGTAACACACCGATAGGAAGGCGACAGATTATTACTTCGAGGATGGTAACTAGCCAATGCGAGCACTAGAGAACGCCTCTGAATGAAATGAAAATTTCCGCTGGTCTGATTAGTCTAACAACGAATCTGATTATTGGAAAATATCGGGTATTTTCCGAAATATTTGGACCTTTCGATGATATGAAAACATATATAATTTGTCTTGCAGATGGGTGGCAACAGCTACTACAGTAAACGCCTTCTACTCGGCTACTTTGAATTCAGTCAGTAAGTAGATTAATATAACCTTAATAGTTACAATTTTCATTATACATGTGCACAAAGCGTTGGTTTTCAATTCACCCCTGCGCTCGGGCAGTTATATCCTGGGTGAAACTAGGTTTGGATTTGAGTAATTATGTAGGTACCCAATACGATTTTCTGCTATAAATTTTCAGCATTCCCGGCCGGAATTCTTCAGCCGCCTTTCTACGGGAATGGAATTGAGTAAGAAAATCTTTTAAAACCGCGATTTGATTGAGTCTCTCGTTTGAACAAGCGATTTTCTAACGGTGTATGTATTATTTCCAGAGCAATAAACTACGGATCTATAGGTGCCATAATGGGCCACGAAGTCACGCACGGATTTGATGATCAAGGTTAGTGATATGATACTGTAAGTAAGAAATAATGATACCTAGTTTGACCTCAATTCACATTAAGTGACGATGTGGTAGAAGGCACCACGATTGCGCCTCGACTAGGAACTAGCTCTCAAGTCTGATCACACCGATAGGCAATTGGCGATGGTAGAATAGACAACGCTTTATTGTTATGGTACGTAGGTATATTACAAAATGCCATATCATTCAAAACAATATATGATCAAGCAAACGCATAAGCAAGGGTTGTCAGGAGCTGACCTACTGAAAATGACGTTAATCATCATTGGTTAAGTTTGTCAAAATTTCAAATCAGGGGCAAGGTCCATTCAGGGTATCATTTTGAAAAACCCGTCTAGTCTACCTTTTGTTTATCTGCGCTATGTCGTTGTTTGTGTGCCATCGTCACTGGGAATCCTAGTGCGAGGATATACCTATGACCTACCTAATAATTACGCCTACACAATCTCATGCATAGTTCTGACCCCTACTAAAATTCCCAGAATCAAGAATTTCAGAACTCTTTGGATCCACAACACCCAGATGCGAAACAAATACTTGTACTTTTTTTCTTCAAAGCATTAGTATTTGTCACGTAGCAGGAATGGAACAAGCGAGACGCAAGTCCGCTGTTCGCCCGTTGTGATTCCGTAACGTTGTTCCACCGTGCAGGGCGGCGGTACGACTCGGAGGGGAACCTGAAGCAGTGGTGGTCGGCCGCCACGCTGGAGCACTACCACGGCAAGGTGCAGTGCATCATCGACCAGTACAGCAAGTACCACATGCCGCAGCTGCCCAACTACACGGTATGTACATACGCGAAGGGGATGTTCTGGGTTTGTCAGGAAACTTGAACAAGATCAAACTTCCAAACATGTTTATTTTGTAGGATACATGTGATCTCTTTAAAACAAGCTATGCCTGTTCTTCTTTCCAAACCCCCGGTAGGTAATTTTTTGGATAATATCACGTTTGCAATTTTTTACACTAGAATCTTTGACTACCTCCTTTTTAGCAAGACTCCTTACACCTAGAGATATGTTTGACATTACTTCTATGTGCGGTGGTGGCCGAACGGTTAGGCGTGCGACTTACAAGACGTCGACACCGAGTTCGAATCCTCTCGGCCCCGCACCTACGACTCAATAAGTTATGTGCGGATTTGCCATCGCTCAAAACGGGGAAGGAAAACATCGTGAGGAAACCGGCATGCCAAAGAACTGCAACATTCAAGGGCATGCGACGTCTACCAATCCGCACTGGGGCAGCGTGGTAGATTACAGCCCATACTCTCTCTCCGAGAGAAGGCCAGAGTCCCAGCAGTGGGAACGTGAAAGGCTGATAATGATTACTTCTATGGAGCTTGTGTCAAATTTCTATCTCGGTGTAGGGGTACGGATCTAGAATGACGCGGTGATCAAAGGTACACTGACGTCATGAGGCAAGTGCGTCACGCGGATGTTGCTGAGTAAGGTGTTCGGTTACAATACCGAATACCGGGGATACATAGGTTATTGAAACCGTAAGCTAGTGTAGTGACGTCACAACCCCCCCAGGTGCACGGGTTCAACACGCAGGGCGAGAACATCGCCGACAACGGCGGGCTGCGCGCCGCCCTGCGCGCCTACACGCGCCTGCAGCGGCGCCGCCCCGCCGCCGCGCGCCTGGCGCTGCCCGCCCTGCCGCACTACCGCCCCGACCAACTCTTCTTCCTCGGCTTCGCGCAGGTACAAGAGGCGACAAGAGCTGCTCGTAATCGATTATTCAAATGTCTTTTGGATCAGGGATCAGTAATATTTGAGTTTTTGTAACAACTTAGGGAGCATGAGGCATTTTTGAGAATTTTTCGACCTCCCCCACCTCCCCGTTTGGTGGACATTTCTTAATTAGATGTAACGCGTAACGTTACAAGATATCGTAAGATTTTCCTCAACTCCCTCCACCCTCCCCTAATCTCACGCGGTTGGTGTTTAAGATGGTAATGGTAATCGGAAAATCTGTTGTTGTTCAGCGAGACTGAACGACAGTTGCTGATCACTAGGGATCGGAATCGACGACGGAGTTGATGGATTTAAATACCTATTGTTCAGCAGTGAACTTCTTCCAGCTGACGATGATGGTGTTGGGGTTTCTTTTACAACTAACGAGGTAGCGTTTAACCAAAACACAACGTCATCAGTGGAAAGTAACAAGCCGACGATGATAAGCCTAGGGCCCAAGTCGAGAGACAAATGACACAAGACAAAACTAATATCTTGAGTGGAAGATAAATACTATCACAAATAGCTTCTACCTACATTTTATGTTTTAAATGACGATGTGATGTGGTCAAAGGTGGCGCCACGCTACCCCTAACTAAATACTAGATTTCAAGTGACGAAACTGATATCATTTTCTCCCTTAGATATGGTGCGGCAACTCAACAACGGGAGCGCTCAAATCTAAAATGGTGGAAGGAGTGCACAGTCCCAACAAAATCCGAGTGATCGGCACTCTCAGCAACTCGGAGGAGTTTGCAGAAGCCTGGCAGTGCCCCGTGGGGTCACCCATGAACCCTGAACACAAGTGCGTGCTGTGGTGATAGTGAATATGAACTTCAAGCGATTGTGATCTTAGTTATAAGATAACCAAAGACAATGATACATTTAGGGTTACCCAAAAGTTACCGCCTTAGAGTTTATCGTACAAGCATTTTTTATAATGTGTAGTTATGTACTCAGTGTTTTAATTAGGTTTTTTTTACATCTTACGGGTAGCGTTTTACCATAAGTCACCTGAAGTTAGTGATGATGTGGTTGATTTTCCTGGATGGGAAACTCGCTCTCAAGTTAGGCTGCCGTAAAACACCAATAGGTACTTAGTGATCTTAACTTGAAGGTTTTGGATAGTCAAGCGAGCACTAGAAAATGCCCCACCACCAAGGAAGTGCAAAATAAACAAGATATGTGTGAAATTATTAGTTTAAGATCTGAGACTGGTTTACATCTGACTTTATTATATATTTGCAATGGTTAAAAGATCATGCAAATCCTGATTATGCAATTGATGTAGGCATACCTGGTCTAGTGAAACTAATTTTTAAGAACAAACAAATTATGACAAATATATTTATTAATAAGAAGTTTACCAAATGTTTTATTTCTTCCTCTTATACTGGAATTTGTACACTGGTGCTGCAACCTTGGAGCCTGCTTTCACTTGCTTTGGTTTTAGCAGTTTAGCATCCCGGTCTCGAAGATGACGTTTAAGTTCCATCTTTCTTTGAATTACTGACAGCTCTTTTTCTCTTTGCATTCTCTTGGAAATCTCCTTGTAGACTTTATCTTTTTTCTTTTGCATCACTTGTATAGTCTGTTGAAAGAAATAAGGCAATAAGACAAAACTCATTAAGACTGATGTTTGATAAAGCTTGAGCAGAGTTCCTCAAACTGATATAGCTCATGAAATTTCGCAGACAACTGCAAAACCTTAAAGAAAAACTAGTTTTCAAACAAAGTGAGGTTCTATTTCATCAAAGTACCTAGTCAAGCAGTCAGTTTCTTGCCTCAAATTGAGTTAGTTAAGATGCAGTTTGGTCAATTTAAATATTTATCATACATATTCATGTTTCAAAACACTCTGTGATCAACTGGAGAATACTGTTATTGAAATAAGCAAAACAAACTCGGATCATTGAATTAACACCAACCTCTTCATTAATTTCCGGTAGTTCCATTTTAGCAAGGTCTGAAAGCCGTGGCCGATTAGATTTTCTGTTAAGCAATCTTGGGTGGGTATCCAATCTCTTGGCCAGATCGAAATCTTTCACCTCATCCTCATCTACAAAGAAAGTGTGCGTGTTTCGAGTTGAATTTGCCACTTCGGTCATGTGCAGCTCACTCTGAAAAGGTCAAATCACTCATATTACAATACAAAACACACTCATGTTTAGTAATAATAAAACCGGCCAGGTGTGAGATGGACTCGCGCACAAAAGGTTCCATACCGTTATCTATAAAACAGCAAATAAACCACATTAGTTGTATGGGAGCCCCTTTGAAATAAAAATAAATATTTATTTTATTATTTTTCAGTGTTTGTTGTCATAGCAGCAATAGAAATACATCACCAAAATCTCAACTATCTATCACGGTTCATGAGATACAGCCGGGTGACAGACGGACAGACTGATGGACGGACAGAGGTAGTGGACTGTATACTTTTAGCAGATTCGAGAAAGCGGCTATCAAGGCGAACTGTACTGGATTGAGAAGGCGATTTCTGTGTGATATAAAACATTGCATTCAGGGCTGCGTCTCGAACAACGGGAAAACTCTGGATGTCACTGTGAGACATAGCTAGCTACTAATATAGCTTGCATATTATACGTCTGCGTGAATAACACCCCAGATTGCACCAGAACATTTGGTGCAGTTAAGTTTCATTTACATACCTGCAATCTATTAATCTGTCTGCTTTCAATGGTTCTTTTCATATTGATATACTTTATATCTTGACTCTGCATTAACTTGATTTGCTCGCCAGAATGTTCATCTGGTTTTTCCACCTCATGATGAACCTGTGAAAAGACATGTTCTATAGAAAAGTTGCACTGAAATCTAAATGTCCTGATAGGTATATCAATGTCCGTTATCTTACCCCATCTTTTACTCTGGAGTTGACCATATGAAAATAGAACTCATCAGGATTCTTGTCCAACGCCCTTTTGCGCAGAACCTTCAGCGTTTCACCCTTCTCATGGTAGTCGTCGGCGCGCTTCTTGTAGTCTTTCTTTTTCTCGAGTAAACCGAGATGTTTCCGAGACTCCGGCTGGTGTCGCTCTCGGTGAGTTTTTTGGTTAGCCTTCGCGGCTTTTTTCCACGAAGACATTTTATAGCTACTTTTTATTTCTTTTACTCTTCAATTCGGCGAAAATAAGAAATAACTTCAACAAGTTTAACTTCTTATTAAAAACATTTACAAATCCACCCAGATTGAAAAGAAAACAAAACACCACACATCATCACACACTAAACATGTGTCCGCTATAGCGAAACGTAACTGAAAACGGTTGCCGTGCCTCTAACGTACCCAACCGATATTGATATGGTTAGCAGCGGCTATCAGATATCCATTTTATCAACTGACAGTTGTTTTGTTGGCTAGTTGGTTTCGATTCTCGTGACGTTTCGCTATCGCTAGTTTCGCTAGGTTGCGGTAACCGAACGACCAATAACCATGCCCTCTCTATCATTCGTGATATGTAAAACAGAGAGGAATTGAATATTGATAGATCAAACTATAATGGACAGTGGTTTGGTGCTAGAGCGCATGCGCTGGAAGCCGGGAACCGTTCATTATAATTTGACCTCTAAAGGGTTAATATAGTTAAACTTTGTGCTCATTGATTTAAGGTCGTGATTACTTTACAAAATATGCGATATTCATGACATGTAGAATTGGTTTATTATGAAACAACCGCGCGCAGGTGGAATTATTAGACCGCTAGATAGAAGTTAAGTTTGTTTACTTTTTTTTCTTGTGCGTTCCTTAAAAGTTTTTTGTTCTTCGCATTGAGTTGATTGAATTTTAAAAAATAGTAAGTTAGGTTGTGATAGAGTGTAAATATAAAAAAAGTTTTATTTTAGAAAGTAGTTAAGTAGGGTTAGTGTTATTTATAAGTCGTGTACTAACTATTTATTATTGAACTTTTCTGTGATTTAGAAAAATGTCAGGGAAAGGTCTTATTCTAATCTGTGCACTCACACGTCGAGTAATACGAGTAGGTACTTTAGTTCGACAAGACAGTAAGGCATATAATTATTTACATTATCGAGTTAACGAAAACGATCGCATTCGTTAGTTGAAAACCCGCTTTGGGACTTTTTTGGCGGCAATCGAATTGTCAAGGTGAAAATTTTGTTTTTATTTCCAAAACTTGTGTTTCTTCGAGTGATAATGTGTAATATTGGTGGATTATTAACCATTATGTGTTCGTTAATGTGTACGAGTGTGGGAAATTGAAATAAAGTTTTGAAAGTGACTTTTCTAATTGCTCCAAAAAAGTCCGTGTGAAGTTTAAGTAAAGCGCCACTACTTTACTTAAACACTATCCTCATCCCATCATCTCATCATCATCATCATCATCATTTTAACTTGATTCAACTCTCTGAGTTTGAAATATTTATACTTGACACTGGCAAATACACTAATCGTGTGACGCCATAACAAAACAAAAAAAAAACCCGCTTTGATCCGGATATCCGGCAACGGTTATCAGTATCGATATTAAAACCAATTAACGGTTAGATAGCCGTTGCCAGAAATTGCTGATAGCGCCCATGTTTATCACACACACATGGGTTGAAAATTGAGAAACGTCCAATCGTCAATGTCAACGTCAATACGTCATCCATATGATTGTCATTGTCACGTCACATATTTGTCACTGTCAGATACTTATTAAAAAAACAGGTAATAATTTTGTTGTTAGAGTTTATCCATTGTTATATGAATAATCTACAATATAATTATTGATAAACTAGATATCAATAAAAACCAATAAATAACCAAAAAAAAACTTGATAATTATTGAAAACGCGATGTATTAGCAGTAGGCAATTTTACTACCAATAGAAATAAAATTTCTAATGCACTAAATACGCCCACACCTAGAAACATGTTGAACACTCCACCTAATGAGGCTGAAACGAAATTAAGTTTAGACTTTTTTTATATTATGTTAATGCCATAGATCTGTGGGCCTACGTTTGACCTCATCTCACCTGGGGTCTACGGGTAAGTTTAGGTAAACGATCAAAACCTGTACTAGGGGTACTAATATACATTCTCTATCTATAGGTACAATAGGTTGGTACCTAATAAGTAGGTAGAAACTATAAACTTACACAGTAAAGTAAGCCAAGTTTCAGTAGGGTTCAGCGAAAATATTTTCGATTGAACAATGTTTAGCCGCATATGTATCACTGTCGATTTTTTACTCAAGCCATGACTGAAAAAATAAAAATGGTTAGGTACCAAAATTACTAGAAATTCACATTATGCATGTAGCGAACATTGGTGCATTAGAAAAACGCTTTAATAAAGGGAGCAACGATTTTTCATTAGTTAGTAATTTAATATTGTTTGATCTTACATGCTCATGCTAGAATGGACGATAGTAATACAACAAGTCAAGCTAATAAAAGTGTTTTAAAAAATAAAATAAGCTACCCATAGTACCTACTTACTAGAGAGGATCCACTGTAAAGGTGTCAAGGTTCATAATAGTTGATTCCAGGCTTACATCAGATGTAATTTTATGGCATGAGGGCAGGCACTTGCAAGTTATGCTATCTAAAAACAATTACTATAATAATTAAAAAAACGAAAATAAGATAAGATACGCGTTGAGTTGGAGAGTTTCCTCCTTTTTAGTTGGTTAAAAATAGGGCCGCCTTAATAGCTTTGCACAGGTAGGCAAAGGTCTTGACAGTATGAAATCTAGAATAGCTATCACCCTCAAGTTAAGAATCTGTCGCCAAGCACCTATCGGCGTGTTCCGGCAGCCCCACTTGAGAGCCACTTCCCTGTTCATCTTCGACCGCATCGTCTCTTAACATCATAACATCAGGTGACTTGTGGTCAAAAGTTACCTTGTAAGATGTAAAAAAGGGGTCTTTGTGGTCAAATTATTTATGTGCAAAACTTCAACGAAATCGGTCCAGCCGTTTTGAGGTAAAAAGTACTTTTGTAGGCATAACTAACTACCTACTACGATTGAGGTGAGGGCGGCAAAAATTCAACAGCCATAGGCTTCTAAAATATTTGCTACTGTCATCATCGGTACTGCTGGGACTCTGGCCTTATGTTAGACAGAGTTTGGGCCGTAATCTACCACGCTGCCCCAGTGCGGGTTGGGTTGGTAGATGTCGCATATCCTTGAATGTTGTGGTTTTTAGAAATGCCAGTTTCTTCACCGTTTTGAGCGATGGTAAATCCACACATAACTTGTTAAGTGTTAGGTGCGGGGCCGATAGGATTCGAAGTCCGTGTCGGTGCCTTGTACTTAAGACGCACGCGTTACAACTCGGCAACCATCACTTTCTGCTACTGTACCAGTTACCAGTGATTAAAATACCGAATAATAGTAGTCCCTATGTACTAATTTAATATTAAAAATGCGAAAGTAACTCTATCTGTCTGTTACTCTTTCACGCCTAAACTACTTGTAGATACTAAACTGATATTCATGAAATTTGGTACAAAGATAGTCTAGAGCCTGAGGACAGCTATATTTTATTGCAATAAATGGTAGCCCACTCAGGTGAAACCGCGGTGAACAGCTAGTCGAATGTGAAATATTAAAACACCTAAGTACCTTGTTTTACGTGAGTTTTGAGGCATTCTAGTTGAGTGACGGAGCACAGCGGTAGATAGTTGTCTTCCTCAATTCCAATGTCACGTAATGGGTCCAAGCATCCACAATATTCCTCTGCACATTTATCCTAGAAACATTATAGGTAAAACCTACTTGTAACCAGTGTCGTAGCTAAGGCCATAAGCACTCAGGCCTAGATTTGGATTTTGCTCCCCTTAAATCTTATTTTGTACGAAGAGAAGCACCTAACGTGTGTTCCCACTGCCCACTTGAAAACCAGTTTTTTTTACTTCTTACAGGATAGCGTTTGACATCAATTCACCTGATCATAAGTGACAATGTCATCGAAGATGGCACCACGCTACACCTGGATTGGGAACTGGCTCTCAAGTGGGGCTGCCGAAACACCGATAGGTACTTGGTGACAGATTCACATGCACAATTAGGTATACCAATGTCATATTATTTAAATGTGAAGATGAGGATCAGCATAGACGCAAAAAGACTACGAAATCCGCCTTATGGGCAATTCTAGTGACACATTTTCGTTGTCTGTGACCCTGCTCATAATATAACGCCCAGGGTCCAGACTAAAGTAGGCGCACTTTGCATAATTATTTTATTTCGATGTCTCTAATACGAAGACACGAGAAAAGTGGTTGTAGTAAACCCTTGCTATTTCCCAACTTACTATCTCTACCGAGCTCTTACCAAGCATATTTTCTTAGAGTATTTTTTGTCGGAAATGCAGTCAGCCTCGACTAAATCCTCTGAGCTACTCATCGGAACAGAGTTGAATAATATTTGTGCGACATAGATGTATCCCGGCGTCAACACCATCGTTTGCATATTTACCTCGCCCTTGTAATTAACGAAGAACTGTAACGAAGGGGTAACGAGATTAGTAATCAGGTATGGCAAATACCTAACTGAGATGGCGCAACAACCTAAAGTGAGTCTTGGCCTCCGATAACATATGACGCCACTTCGCTCTGTCCTGCGCCACCTCCTGCCACTCCTACATCTGGAGCTCGCACAAATCCTTGCCTTCCCTTCGTACCTTCTTCTAATCGCTAAAAATATTATAAACTGGCTACTCCCGCGGTTTTCTCGCTATCCCGCAGAACCTTTTCTGGGTTAAAAGTTGCCAAAGTGCTAGGTAATCCAGGGAGTTTTTAACTCCAAATTTTATTCTAATCCGTTGAGTCGTTTTAGCAAACATACCTACACTCTCACTCAGAAAGTTTTACATTTATAAAATTAGTCTGATTGTCTAGTTTAAAGTTATTTTATAATTTATGTTAAGTACCTTACAACCGTGGATAGTTTTGTTAGAGCATCGAAGTGATAAATCCAGGGATTTTGTTTGTGTAACATGAGCAGTCGATCGAATTGGTTCCTTAAGTATTCTGTAATAAACGCTAAAAAATGAGGATATTAATTATTTAGTTGTTAATGGGATGTTCTCTGACAGGTTACCCCTAGCTTTCAGTCGGAGACCTTTGGCCACTAGCTAAGAAGAACAAAAAACCTTTGCCGCATCTGATCTAACGGAAAAAACAAATTTCTCGCTTACAACGTTGCCTTGCCTGTAACCGTCATCATGACGGCATCAAGAAAGGTCAGAGGCTCCTTGATAGAGTCTGGTTTGACAGGCTTACTGACAAAAGAGCAAGACGCGCGTCAGCAATTCCGATCCTACAAATGCAAAACACATCTGCACTAAGTGTGGACGAGCCTACCGTTTCGTACTGTACCTATAGCTAATTAGCCACCAACAAAAGCGTACTTAAGACCCCGCTACTTATGGCCATGTAAGTTATAACTGTAAACTTACTTATCAGGTCGCATAATGCAGCAAACGCCCATGTTCGTAAGTTCCTTTGTGAATAGAGTTTTGCAGGGCATCATAGCCCCCTGCCACCTGCAGCTAATTAACAGACTTTCACAAGCTGGCGAGTGTTTAAGCATCATGTCTGGTAAAGTCATGTTCTGGGCTGAGAGCAGCTGGAAATAAAAAATGAGGCTACATTCATAATGCGAACATAATACGAATATGTAGGATGTAGGTAAAAAAACCTATTAGGTATACATAAAATAACATCCAGGTGTAGCGTGACAGCATCTTCGACCACATCGTCACCTAACAACATATGACTTGTGGTCAAACGCTATACACTGTAAGTAGTAAAAAAAGAGCAGAGCATTATATGAATGTAATTTGTAGTTTTTTTTTTTGTAATTTTTATTTTGTTTATCTCGATGTGTAGAATACCCTTACTTGGGGTTTATAGGAACATTATGTCACAAGTTGTATGTAAGTATATAGTACCCGTTTAAGCATTTGGAGCTGGTTTTCGGTGGTTGCCTTCCCGGTTAGGACATTTCCCACGGTCCTTGTAAGTCCGTTACTCATGCTGGCATTCATATTTCTGTTTGAGGAGAATGGAAGTGTGTTTTTTATTTTATTATCATTCATTTCAAAGAACTTGTTTTCAAACACAACGCTATATAATACCTACTTACCCTGTAATATGTAAAAAGGAATGGCTAAGAAATAGATCTACTCTCTTGGCTAGCAAAAATCACTATGCATCTTAAAATAAAACGTAGGTACATGCGATTGATATGGATTTTCAAACAAAAATTTGTTTGTTGGTTATGGTACCTTTTCACCACGACTAATAACGCAAAGCCAATCTTGATGAAACTTGCTTTGGAGATAGCTCAAACCCGGTGAAGTGTAATCCACGTGGTTGAAACCGCGGAGCGCAGCTAGCGTCACGTATATGTCTGTGTACTGTATGTGTCTGTGTTTGTGTGGGTCTCACAGCAGGTCGAGGAAGAAGCCGTCGAGGCTGGCGAGTGGCGGGCACACGGCGACGTTGGGCACGTGCTGCGCGACCGTGGCGCCGTCGCGCAGGTCGCGCAGCACCAGCAGGGCTGGCACCTGCAGGAACCGCGCCCACAGCACCGCGCACAGCACGCCCGCGCAGCACGCGCTGCCGCAGCAGCTCAGCGCCCATCCGATGCTGCTAGTGGCAACCACTCTGGTCATATCATTTAATAACAGCGCAAAATTATTTATTAATTAATTTATTGGGAACTCAACAGCGTAATAAATTGCTTATAGAATGTTATACATTGATAGGGCCAATTAAAGAATTACACATAAAAAAAATAGATTAATATTTAATAATTACAATGGTTGCCAGTTTGGGGAGTTTTGAGGAAATACTGATACCTATGAGTGAAATCTACAAGAGCCGCTAAAGAACTTCCAGGTTTTGAATTATCTTGTGACGAAAACAGTGTTTATTACCGCTGCATATGTCTATTTCTCCAAAGTGCCTATCATATGTATTGGTAATGCGTTAAATTAAAACTTTACCGGTCCAGTCGTGTGCTTTCAAAAATCCCAAGCTAAATCCAAGGCTTAAAATGTCATTGAAAAATATCAGATTATTCAGATGACAAAAAAGCTTGGAACGGTTGCTCCATGATTCAATCAGAAAACGAATTATAAAAATGACCTGCCGGTTTTTTCGTCTGCTCTTTTGCCGGAGTTATGAGGTTGAAACAAGTGATCGCAAATGGTTGTATCCATCTAAATAAACATATTTTTGAATTTGAAAGCTACAAAAACTACAAAACAAATTTGAGTGAAATTTGGAATGGAGATAGCGTATACCCTAGAATAACACATAGGCTACTTTTTATCCCGGAAAAAGGTTCCTGCGGGATAACGGGAAGACGCGGGACGTAGCTAGTATCTAAAGAGGGAATATTTCGTTCCGTTGTATGGATGAGCTCTATTCCGACGACGCGATGATCGATAGTAAGTAAGTAGAAACGCGCGTAGTCTTTTCAACTCACCGATCAACATAAAAATTGGAGCGCAAATACTTGAATCCATGCAAGGTCGTCAGCTTGAAGAAGTTCTCCAGCGCGTATCTCACGGCAGCCACCCATCCGATCCTATCCATCGTGCCAGCCACCTGCTGTCTGTGGGACCTTCATACAACAATGATTAGACTGATTGGTTTACCGTCTGACCTTTCGATGTAAATGCTACTGTCCATTCGTATTAATTATACCTACCTAACTGCGCCGGTCGCTGTTTGACGATTATCGCAATACATCATTAAGCCATCACTCAAAATTGTATTTACAATTTTACATAGATGGGTATTCTGACACTACTATTTGAGATACAGGAATAAATAAGAAGAAAACTTAGGTATTACTTCAATAGCGTAATATTACAACTAAAAAAATGTAAATACTTAAGGTTTGATTTAACTACTATGTCGTCTGATGCAAAGAGATAGCTCGCATGCCTAGAAGGTGCAAAGATTCCTATAATAGTGCCAATTTACATAAACTAAATAACTCCGATGACTCAGCGACCCAGTGTGTCTTGGCCTCCCAAACGGGAGAGCATCACTGCCATCACTCCTCTATATCCTAAGCGATTTCAACCCAGTTCAGAGTCTGGAGTTCTCGTAGGTAGGTCCCGCCTCCACCACGTTCCTTCAGCGGGAGGTATACATAGGTACTAAGGCGATTTAAATAGGGACGTTCTTAATAATAAAAACCGCAGGGGTAGTATTGTAGCGAGACGTCCGTTAATACGTAGCGACACGACATACCCCAAACGTAGCTTAGCCTTAGCTTTGGGTACGGCTCCGCTAATACCTATCAAAGGTCCAGACAAAGACCAGAGAAAAAAAACATAAAAATAAAACAAACAATACATTTACAGTACTTGACAGCAAACACCAAGTTCGATTAGCAATGGTAGATGGTTATCGGCTAATCGCATGGAATTTAAAATCGTTCAAGGAAGCCAGCTGTTGAGGTGAATGACGGTTTAATTGGGCCGCAACGACCACCGACGGGCGATCACGTGTTAATTTCTTGTTTACCGAGCTAATTACTATACAGTAATCACTTTTCGATTGGCTTTAGTTAAAATATAGTATAAAGTATACCTAACTCCCACACAATTATATACATAGGCCCCTCACTAGGATTCCCTGTATCTAGGGTATCAGAATCTACGCGGATCCGGGTACGTAGTATATAGTCTACTTAATCTATGGATCCGGGATCCGCAACACGCAGACACGGAACAAATATTCGTGCTTTTTTGAATGCATCAATATTTCTCTACGAAAAAGTTATAAATCCTTGAAAATTTGTAACTTTCACAAGTGTAACCGCGTGCTAGTCGAATAAACAAATAAAATATGACTATGGTTGCAACAACAGACCCTTGCTTCACCATCATCATCATCAGCCGGAAGAAGTCCACTGCTGAATATAGGCATCCCCCTTTTAACGGCTTTTAGTCTTTGCATCCATCGCCTCCCTGCGACTCCAAAGAGAATGTAAGGTTTAAGAGACGGGACTTCCATACAAGCCGATAGAATCAATTTACGCCGCATTCCAATACCAACATTACCAACAGATACCACAAAGACGTCAAACCACAGAGTACCAACCTAAGGAAACAAATAGTGCATAACCAATAGCCTTTTATCGATATCGATAAAATATGCAATGCAGAAACCTAGGTTGCTACATATTAATATTTTTATATTGATTTTAGATAGGTATCGAATCTGTATTAATGAGTCCAATGTTAATGAGGAATATTTGATACTAAATTCTAATACAAGATTGGACTTAAATACGGACCCGAAATAAAATAAAAAACTGTTTCTGCTAATTAATTTTTTATTACTGAAATTAAATTATTCAGCGAAACGAAAATGAAACATTCAATTGTAAACAGTTGATGACTCACATCGTTCTGGGTCTTTTATTTTTAAGCTTTGCTCACAATTCTTACATTGCCGCAGTTTTTTTAGCACCATTGAGGCTATAAATATCCTGCAACATATACAGTACGCTGCTTTTCGATCGAATCGAACAAATTGTTTTCCATGTGAACATATTCCGCATCATCGAAATTCGAAAACATCAGGCAGGACAGCATCATCAACTTCGGGTAGGCGTAGAACAGGAATTTTAGAATCTAAAAAAACATTAATATTAATATAAAACTTATAGATGCACCTTCGCTCCACCCAAATGTCCGGATCAAAAAAAAAATGTGCTTAGCATCGCCACATTGTTGGTATCAGGAGTATTAGGCATAAACACATAATGGCCAGGCTTTGCGTTTTTTTGTGTACTCGGCACACGTAATCCATTGTGTGGGATATCAATTTTATAAAGATTGTTTCTAAGTCTTGAAAATTGCACAACCTATTCCGATCCTTGTTCATTTATGTAGGCACGCCATTGAAATATGTAAAACATTGTGCGCCTACTCTTTAACCCAATATTATATTCCTTATTTTTTTCAATGATAAATCAATGTTGCTATCGATATATCGATATTACAGTTGCAGTACATCACTAGCACACAATTTAAATGAGAAAAATAGGTTAATTTTATTTGTTTTTAGCCTGCTACTTAAATATGGCTGGAAAGTATCGTATTTATGTGCTTACCGGGCTTCATCTAAAGGAAGTCTCGCCACATCCTTTTTTTACGATTCGAATGACTTGCTCGAGTTTAACAAATTTCACAAGAAATAAGCCATCTTTTCGGTGGCATTTTGACTCAAAGTACACCTCTGATCACCCGTCACTAATTTTGAGGAGAAACTACCCTTCAAACAATTAAAATCCACAATCAAACAAGCATTTACATTCCTAACACACGGTACGAAATGTAGTTTTGTTGATAAACAACATGGCTGACACTTGACAGAAGTATTGCATGAAAGAGAAACCGCACTGAGGGAGTGTGATAGCAATATCCGCCATTATTTGCGTCGTAAACTCCATACAAAAAATTTTTATTCCGAGTTGCGCCTGCCTGTGCGACTCTTACAATGTCGTCGGTCCACATAGACAATATATATTTTATTTGACTGTGGCAAAAAAACAGCATATGTATGTCTACCAGGATCTGATGGCAAAAAAAAAGTTTAATAGATAGCGATTTTCATATGGCAACGAAAAAAATGTCATCTGTCAACTGAAATTTCGAGGAATTGTTTATGGTTTGGCTTCAAATTAGTAGGAATGACAAGTCTTGATACTTTGGTTTATTGCATCTTTCGTGTGAACTGAAGAAGCTTTCTCTCGAATAGGGATCGATGAATAGCGAAAATCTTGTGAACATGTAATAAAAATTGAAAATCAGTTCATAGAACAAGATCGATTGAATTCAGGAGAAAAGGTTTATCATAAATACTGCGTCTTCCTCTTCCGTTGAAGACTTTTTTATGGATGTGCAGTATTTGGAACCATTTTCAAGTTCTGTTAGCCTTTAATTAATTAATAAACTCATGGACAGAGTAATTAGAGTTTTCATCTAAATTTCGAACCCCACATTCGCCACAGTAAGATTTTCAAAAAATGTCCTTGATCATTGGATACATTTTTATATTTGCATGTATCACACACAGAATCAGCCACTATAGGGAAAAAAAAGTATCAAAACATTTTACTCCAATTTCCCCCAGTATTGCTAGCGTCAATTTCTTTTTCCCTTTTTGCCATCAGATTCTGGTAGACCTATACCTACCTACACTTCACACAAGATGGTGGGGGACCTAACTACAGAGCGTCTTCCGGTTCGTGGTCGCCACTCGAGAACCTTTCTGCCCCATCGGTTCGGTTCGTCGAGGGTAACATTATCATAGAGTAACATTGAAGATTATCAATATTAAAAAATATATCATGACATTCAAAAAGATCACATTTATTTCCATTCAAAATATCTACAACTACATTGACAAGCATAAATTATTCAGACATTATAATTAAAATCATAATTATACATCAAGTCATGAAATATTATGAAATCATTGTATAAAAAAATTACTTAACAAATTATCCATTAGCTAAAAATAATTAGTAAGAGGGTTTTATTACAAATTAAAATCATAAAGGAATTATAATATAGTAAATTTAAGTCACAAAATTAAAAAATAATTATTATTTGACGTAATTGCATTGTTGTAAGTATACAAACAGGTATAGTAATTTCATTAACTAAATAACTATTAAATTATTGTGTATTAGGTACACAGATCAGGATTAGGTACCACTGTACTAGTTCTGCAACTGATATTTTTCTGACTAAATAATAACATACATTTGGTATAACATTTATGCTATGCATAGGTCCGATAATTAACCTATTACGGTATAGGATAATACACACATATCTAAAATACACATATTTTAAAACGAGATTACTATTTAAAAACATTTTTGTTTTAAATTCTTACATCTTAGCGTTTGACGAAGGTCGAAAGTGGCGCCACGCTACACCTGGACTGGGAACATTTGCGCAAATTTTGTGCCTTGTTTTTTTTTATGGCTTGTAACTTTCATTTATTCACTTCGCTGTCGAGTTGAATCGTGTATTACACACTCGAAGTAAAAATATATCATGTTGGTTATCGCGTATTACACACTCGAAGTGAAGATATCTCGTAGCCTTTGTTCAATGAAACGATCTACATAAAGTGTGTTGGCATTCACCGGCTAAGTTGTTATACATAGACCTCACGGTTGAACAATGCACTATTACAGCTACCATTATTTGAACAACATCAAGATGACATTTCACTAGTAAATTTTCATAATTTTATTAATTCATCATCATAGCTATAGACATTTGCATCCATCGGCTCTTTTTCTTTCGCCTGCTCACTCACTCACACGTGGCACACGTCGAGCAGGCAGAAGGGCGCGCGGCACACGGGGCACGTGCAGCGCTCCGCCAGCCCCGCGCCTGCTCCTCACTCCGCGCGGCGCACGGGGCACACGTCGAGCAGGCAGAAGGGCGCGCGGCACACGGGGCACGTGCAGCGCTCCGCCAGCCCCGCGCCTGCTCCTCACTCCGCGCGGCGCACGGGGCACACGTCGAGCAGGCAGAAGGGCGCGCGGCACACGGGGCACGTGCAGCGCTCCGCCAGCCCCGCGCCTGCTCCTCACTCCGCGCGGCGCACGGGGCACACGTCGAGCAGGCAGAAGGGCGCGCGGCACACGGGGCACGTGCAGCGCTCCGCCAGCCCCGCGCCTGCTCCTCACTCCGCGCGGCGCACGGGGCACACGTCGAGCAGGCAGAAGGGCGCGCGGCACACGGGGCACGTGCAGCGCTCCGCCAGCCCCGCGCCTGCTCCTCACTCCGCGCGGCGCACGGGGCACACGTCGAGCAGGCAGAAGGGCGCGCGGCACACGGGGCACGTGCAGCGCTCCGCCAGCCCCGCGCCTGCTCCTCACTCCGCGCGGCGCACGGGGCACACGTCGAGCAGGCAGAAGGGCGCGCGGCACACGGGGCACGTGCAGCGCTCCGCCAGCCCCGCGCCTGCTCCTCACTCCGCGCGGCGCACGGGGCACACGTCGAGCAGGCAGAAGGGCGCGCGGCACACGGGGCACGTGCAGCGCTCCGCCAGCCCCGCGCCTGCTCCTCACTCCGCGCGGCGCACGGGGCACACGTCGAGCAGGCAGAAGGGCGCGCGGCACACGGGGCACGTGCAGCGCTCCGCCAGCCCCGCGCCTGCTCCTCACTCCGCGCGGCGCACGGGGCACACGTCGAGCAGGCAGAAGGGCGCGCGGCACACGGGGCACGTGCAGCGCTCCGCCAGCCCCGCGCCTGCTCCTCACTCCGCGCGGCGCACGGGGCACACGTCGAGCAGGCAGAAGGGCGCGCGGCACACGGGGCACGTGCAGCGCTCCGCCAGCCCCGCGCCTGCTCCTCACTCCGCGCGGCGCACGGGGCACACGTCGAGCAGGCAGAAGGGCGCGCGGCACACGGGGCACGTGCAGCGCTCCGCCAGCCCCGCGCCTGCTCCTCACTCCGCGCGGCGCACGGGGCACACGTCGAGCAGGCAGAAGGGCGCGCGGCACACGGGGCACGTGCAGCGCTCCGCCAGCCCCGCGCCTGCTCCTCACTCCGCGCGGCGCACGGGGCACACGTCGAGCAGGCAGAAGGGCGCGCGGCACACGGGGCACGTGCAGCGCTCCGCCAGCCCCGCGCCTGCTCCTCACTCCGCGCGGCGCACGGGGCACACGTCGAGCAGGCAGAAGGGCGCGCGGCACACGGGGCACGTGCAGCGCTCCGCCAGCCCCGCGCCTGCTCCTCACTCCGCGCGGCGCACGGGGCACACGTCGAGCAGGCAGAAGGGCGCGCGGCACACGGGGCACGTGCAGCGCTCCGCCAGCCCCGCGCCTGCTCCTCACTCCGCGCGGCGCACGGGGCACACGTCGAGCAGGCAGAAGGGCGCGCGGCACACGGGGCACGTGCAGCGCTCCGCCAGCCAGCGCGCCGGGAGCCCGCGGGCGCGCGCCGCCCACCAGCGCGCCATGCACGTGCTGCACCACAGCACCCTGCGGGGAGGGAACTGTTACTGCTTGCAGGGGCTGGGCTATTCACCTTTTTCATTCCATCTATTCGAAAATGACGACTTGGTTCGCCTTTAAGTGCATCCAAAGGTGGCGTTTTCTATAAGAAACTTTTAGTTTGTTTTTGCTCCTCTTTATAAATGCGCCGCAATTATCTTTGCGGCGACCCTCGCTCGCTACCTTCAGGATTGTACTAAAGAATCCCGAGCGTAGCGAGGGATTTTACTCTAGAAACCCTCACTTTGTTCTGGATTCAAAAAAGCACCCTCACCGTAAAAATATTACTTTGCTCTCTTATCATACAACCTACTATTGTCGTCTTCCGAAAATCTTTCTTCCCCATTGGTTTATCAAGCGATGTGGCCTGCCTGTTGCCACTACAACTTGCAAATTCTATGTCGGTGATCACATCATCATCAGTCTTTCACATTCCCACTGCTGGGACTCTGGCCTTTTCTCCGAGAGAGAGTATGTGCCGTAATCTACCACGCTGGCCTAGTGCAGGTTGGTAGATGTTGCATGCCCTTAAATGTTGCAGTTCTTGGACATGCCGGTTTCCTCACTATGTTTTCGATCACATGTATCCTACTAAAAAAATACAGTTTGACTTTAACCATGAAGAGTCACAGTAGCTAACCCACCTGCACTGGCAGGATTGGCACTGCTGCGGCCCTCCGACCAGGTGAGGGGGCGGTGTCAGGCAGCGACGGTTGAGCTTCACATCTGCTGTAGCCACCATGCACCCGATGCACTGCTCTGGTTCCTACAAGCAATATAGACAGTGCTCTTTACTTGCCATCTCTTTGTTATCTCATGTTTGTCGTTCAGTTATGATCACATGGTTGAATAGATTAGGGTTAAGTTACATACCGACTGGCGTTACAGGATGTAACGTAACATGTTACACAGCAAGCACAGTCAGTACAGAATGCACAAATGTTTGCCTGTGTAATATGTTACATTACGCTCCGTAACACCAGTCAGTACACAACTTAAATTTATTTATTTAGTAATAGGCGAGCAGCCTGAGCCTGATGTGCCTATATCATGCTGTGTTGAATTATAGCAATGTCCAAAAGTGCAGAGAAAAGTCAATTCTGTAGCATGGAAGCATTGTTTGTTCGCAACCAGTCTGTTTGTCCTGTCCAGTCTGTTTTCGTTACACAGAGATAGATTAAACTACAGAATGACACATACAGTTCTTTCAATACCTACAGTATTTAAGCATGAAATGGTTAGGGGTTGTTCATTAATCATGTGAAATTCTTAGGCCACTTCTAACCCCGCTCTGAGAAGAGGTTCCCAGTTAATCCGTCGAGCCATTCAGGGTCAAAAAGTAACAAACATAGACAAAATGAAATGGTGTTAACAAGATTATTTGAAAATTTCCTCATTCCTGAGTTGACTTTGGCAAGCAAACTTACAATGAATATGGAAGTTTCTAGAAGACTGTTAGCCACTTACATAATCGATATAAAACGGGGCATTCTGATTGATGTAGGATCTAAACACAGTCACAAATCTCTCAACGAGTGTGGGCAACAGAGAGACGTTGTCCGGCACCCTCACAGGGTTCATCAGCCTCGCCTGCAGGTCATCTCGCAGTGCTGTGGTCGGAATGCGGAAACTGAACGGCTTCACATTTTCCTGAGTAGAGATCACTTCTATGTTCACGTACTGGATCTCTTGCTCACCCGCTGCCGATAGAGAGTGGTGGTCGGTCTGTTGACGAGAGTGAAATTTTTTTTTAATTTTATTATGGAACTAGCTTTTGTACAAATTTTGTGCAGATTTTAATATATAATGGATTAGCTTACAATATGAATATGACTTACAAGGCACCAATGCCAAGCACCTATGACTTAAACTCAAGGGCATGAAACATCTACCAAAACAGATACATTATAAACATCCCATTTCAAAACCAAATTCTATCTTCAAATAGTCGCATATCACAACACAGTATACAAAATGTGAACGTACCGAAGTCGCCAGGAGCGTGCAAGAGTTCTGCATTGCCACATGCATACCATACTGTGTCACTTTTATCAAATAGTTCTGTGTTGCCACAAACTTGCTCGTACTTGACAGCGGTATTATTACTTTATCCACACTGAAACAATAAATATATTAAAATTAAAGAACATAGTATTCACATGAAGGATATGAAATGGGAGATGCAGCATAACATGAGATGATAAGAAAATCAGCAGATCAGTCATCAGGTGACTTGTGGTCAAACGCTACCCAGTAAATAGTAAAAAAAAAAAAAAAAAAATTATTTACAACCTTTTCAGTTCATCAAAATAATTGTAAAGTCTAGTACTTACTTTCTAAATTCACAGTTGACATTACATGCCACCACCCTCCAGTCCGATCCTTCCGTAGCAAACGGCTGCAACACCTTCACCACGGGGTGTCCCTTTTTCTCGTACTTCCACCAGAGCATCATTTTGTATGTAACCAGCAGTAACACTATGAGAGCTGCGTAAAAAGACGCTGCAACCCACTCGGACCTCCATCCCGTGCACCAGAGCGTCAACACGTAGCCTAAGGGCAGCGCCCCGTGCGTCATTGCAGTAACTGAGGTTCTCTTCATGTGGTACCCCACAAAGTTGGTACTCTCCGAGCCCAAAAATGTTTCAAACAGGTGGGCGATGGTGAAACCGGCTGACACAAACTCAGCTGGTGGATATACTACGCACACACTGAATAGCGCATAAAAAATTGTCACGAGCACATCCATGTTGGTAAGCGAAGAAAAGTATACTGTTTTGTAGGTTTCAGAACAATACAAAGTATATTTTTTGAAAATGTTTTTAGAACGATGAAAATTTTTATTGATCGGATCGTATCAATTCGTGTCGTCCGATGAATGACAATAACAGTAATAGCGGTGGCCGTTTTCTAAAAAACGATGCCGAATAACGATGCCAGTACCCGATGCCGGCATCCGATGCCTTAGGCATCGAAAAACGGATGCGCATCGAAACGTCTCGTGCGTTGCTCGGCATCGGCACACATCGGCATCGGGCATTCGGGCCTCATCGATATCGTGGTCTCGGTCGTATTCGGTCATAACCGCATAGTATCTTTCAACGCCATCTATATAAGGAAAAAAATATTGAATAAAATCGATTATTTTTTATTTAAATAATCGATTTTTTACAAATCGATTTTGTTTAAAGAGATAAATCGATTATTTATTAATCGATTTTTTTATCTCCTAGTCACATCCCTACGCAACTCAACACTTTGTTACGATGCCAAATAACGATGCGGGCATCGGATGCCGGATCTCCGATGCCGGCATCCGATGCCCGCATCGTTATAAAAAAAAAAAGAAAAAGAATTTGTAAATTGTAAAAAGAATTTGTAATTTGTGACAAAAACGCCAATAACAAACGAACTCAAAATGAACACAAAAAAAACAATAACAATGAACGGCAATATCAATTCACATTAACGCGACTGTAGTCAGAAGTCCGCTGGACGTCGTATCGGCGCAGGAGACGGAACACGACGGCTAACCAACCGGCGCTACGCAGGTGCACTCTTCGTCCCTCTAACCCCCTGTGATATCTGATTTTTGACTTCTGCACAATGACGTCAGGTGCTAGACTTTCGTGCCGCTACTTAAATCGGTATTCAAACCAATTTTTGGTTTCGGTATTATTATACTAATTCGCATACTTACCAATCCACCTCTAGTTGTAAAACCATAGATCTGTATGGCTTAATAATGGCTGTCATTTTCCTGTTATGTCAATTGTCACAAAAACTACTTTCTTATGTCACTTGTCACAAAACAGCTTTCCTTCATTCTTATGTGTTGGACGTGGACACGTATGAAGTGTTTTTGAATAAGAATTTGGGAAAATTTTAATAACAACGAAGTGCTCCTTCTTTTACTTGAGTTTCAGTGGCAACCACGACGTTTAATTATCTATTGACACCAAGAATACCACATTACCATTATATTCAGGTTAGTTAGGAAGCATAACTTACTAAATAGTTATAATTTAGGAATATTACAAGTTTAAAACCCTACACCGGATATTATCGTTGGATCTGAATCTGTAGGAATTACTTTTGCTCTTGTTACGTGGCTTCTGTGGAGAGGACACCGCAATTAGTGAATAATAATCACGTCTGCTCTTATTTATATTTTTTATGAATTCGGTGTTTGCTGCAGTTATGCACGTTAGAACGGGGAGAGCTTAGCAAAAAAAAATAGCCCTAACCTATTCGTATACTTTATCCTAGCCTAGTATATGTAATAATAATTCTAATTATTATTTACCTACAAAAAAATAACCTTATCATTAGTCAAATCATATAGCGTTTCTTTTCACATAGAACACTGACACAAAAATTAAGTATCATATCGGCATACGAAGATGTGAAATAAAAAGTATTTTACGCATTATTGTATAGCATGGCGGGAGTAGAGCAGCCATGTTACACCCTGATCAACTTCCCAACGGATTCTGAGCCTCACAATGAGATGCAGCTCAAGATTGATCTAGGTATGTGTGTTTTTTAATTAATTATGCATTGTAAAAATTATATATATACCTGAATGCTTGGTTGTATGTATTACTAGCTGTTCCCTGCGGTTTCACCCGCGTGGGCTACAGCTTTATGCATGCAAAGTCTCAGCCCGATTGGTTTAAAATTGACAAAGTTTTATACAAACTTTCATCCTCTATTTTATCCCCTTGGAGGTAGAATTAATCAAAATCCTTTTTTAGTGGATGCCTACGTCATAACATCTACCTGCATGCCAAATTTTAGTCTGATCCGTCCTGTGGGCTGTGCGTTGATAGATCATTATGTCAGTCAGTCACCTTTGAGTTATATATATTTAGATGTATAGAGATATTCACATACATGTTTACCTAAAAATATGGTGGTGGCTAAAACGAAATACACTTATATAATCGCCTTCTGATTATTGTAGCATTTCCTTATTTATCTCGTATTTTTATACTTATATAGTATTTGGGAAGTAAATAATAACTCCGAGCTACAAAGTTTCAGCACTTTATTTGCCAGACTGAACACAACCTTTCAGATCAACGTCCAGCAAACGAATGGCCAGCCAAGTCGGTTTCACCGTATAAATCAAGTCGAGTCAAAACAAAGTCTTTTTCTAGTTGATGAACAAATTAAATTTAAAGGAAATAGTCAATGACGGTATTCTTAATTTGTATTTAAATGTCGAGTCAAATGACGATTAAATAAATAATTACACTTTCAGGTAAATTAGTTAACAGCTCGGCCATCCGTTAGCTTTACGAGTCCCTCGTATTGATGGGTACATTATTTTAAAACTAATAATAAATCATTACAATAGGTAGATAGGTAGGTAATTTATACAATACGCAATAATAACAAAATCAAACTAAACTTATAGGTAACATAAATAAAACTTACCAAAATCATGAATAGTTAAGAACAAAATTATTTAAGGCTAGTAGGTATTTATGATTTTGGTAAACTTACAACATAATCACAAAGTTTTATATGCATAACGAACTTTACATTAATTAGTTATCATTATTAATCGACTCCGATGATCCATGACTTTGATCATTGTGTTATATAATTAACAATAATAATATTCTTAGTTTATTGCACTCTGCTGATTCGAAACAATATCATTATGTTTTGGCTAATTCATTAATTTATTTACATAACATGAGATAATCCGCTGATCCATGACCTTGATCGCGTTTTTTTTTTGACTGTTCAGGACTGATTGATCCATGACGTTGATCAAACAGTTAACCCTGAATTGATCCATGACGTTGATCAAACAGTTAACCCTGAATTGATCCATGACGTTGATCAATTCAGGTACACAGTGATCCATGACCTTGATCAGTGCAACCTTTAACGATCCATGACCTTGATCGTAAATATTATTAATCATGACATTAAATAATCATAAATAACGACACGAACTTGTGGTTATTGTTGTACTAAACACAGAATTAAACATTTTACCAACACTAGTCTATGTGAAGTACCTACCTAATAAGGTACATTGAGGATAGTGACAAGTTATGTGGTTTTTAATCACTTAATTGATTATTTGCAGATTCATTGCTAGAGGGGTTATTATTTACATCATCTGTTTGTTCATTGGTGGATTCATCACTAGAAGAGCTTTCATGTACTTCATTTACAGATTGATCAATAGATTCATTAGCAGAGCCTTCA
Organism: Opisthograptis luteolata; assembly: GCA_931315375.2. Taxonomy (NCBI): domain Eukaryota; kingdom Metazoa; phylum Arthropoda; class Insecta; order Lepidoptera; family Geometridae; genus Opisthograptis; species Opisthograptis luteolata. Next base: position 13,230,988 of record OV928039.1, read on the forward strand.
CCATCTGATGACATTGGTTTGGAAAACGTTAACCATGGGAATATTTTATCTATTGCTACAACTGATTCATAACGCCTTCCTTTTCTAGTGATAGGGGTGTCCTCGATAACGAACCTTTCATTGGGGAGAACCTTTTTAATACGATAAGGACCCTGACATTTTGGCTCTAGCTTTTTGGATTGTCCTTCTATACCGGTTGCTGCTCTTATTACTCTAACTAAATCTCCTTCATTGAAAACTATATTCTTTTTCCTATGCTTGTCGAACCTTTGCTTTGCTTTTTCTTGTTGAATTTGGATTAGGTCACTAGCATCAGATCTTGACTTTAACAAGTCATCGGTTGTAGGATCTGGAGTTATATCTGATATTACGTCGTTGAGTATACCTTGAGATGGATTTGTTACATTATAGCCGAATAGCAATTCGGTTGGTGTCTTTTTAGTTGTAGCGTTAATAGTAGTATTGAAACCTAGCTGTATGTCGGGCAAGTGTTCGTCCCATATACCATTTGGTTTGTCATGATTCATAGCTCCCAATGCTGATAGAATTGTGCGATTATAACGCTCCACTTGGCCATTGGCACGAGGAGTGGCAACGGCATTACATATGTGCTTAATTCCAGTACTTTGCATAAAAGACTTGAAAACCTTACTCGTGAAACTTGTACCCTGATCCGTAATCAAACGCATTGGTGTCCCAAAATAACTAAAGTGTTCTCTAAAAACTTTAATACTCGTCGAAGACTTTGTATTGCGTACAGCCGTAAGGTTTATAAATTTTGTAAACGCGTCAATCAACACAAGAATGTACGTATTACCGCGTTTAGTGCGTATAAACGGACCCAAGTGATCTGCATGGATCGTATGAAAAGGCTTGTCAACTTTTGGAATAGGATGTAACTCTCCAGCTTTAGGCCCACTCGGTATTTTATGATGGGCACATTCAAGACATGCTGCCACATATTTTTTTACAAAACGTCTCATTTTGGGAAACCAATATGTTGCCTGAATACGAGCCAAGGTCTTGTCTACGCCAAAATGCCCAATGTCGTCATGGTTACTTTTTAAAATCTGCCACCTAGCACCCTTTGGGATCACCCAGCGTTCGTTGTTGTCACTGGTAATTCGGAAGACTCTGCCATTCTTCAATTTATAATTATTAAAAGTTTCTACAGTTTCTTTAGTTTTTGGATCATTTAAAATACTAGCAATATTCTTAATTTCATCATCCGATTGTTGGACAGTAGTAAGCCAGTCGTCCGAATTAACAGTGAGAACATCTATCACATGACAGTCATTAGTAGTGGGATCTACGGGACTCCTACTTAGTGCGTCTACGTGTGCCATCCTTTCGCCAGACCTATACTCTATTTCGCAGTCAAATTCCAAGAACTGCACCCACCAACGAGCTATTCTTGGGATCAAATCACGTTTGACCAGAGTACTTCGTAACGCGTTGCAATCAGTGATTATTTTAAACTTAATTCCTAGCAAATATACTCTAAATTTTGCCAATGACGCAATGACTGCCAGAGTCTCAAGCTCAAACGAATGCAATTTTTGTTCGTCAATGCTAGTCTGTCTACTATAATATGCGACAACCTTAAATAATCCCGTTCCGTCTTTCTGCATAAGTATCCCTGCTACCCCAAGTTTACTCGCGTCGGTATGGAGTTGTGTTTCTGCATTAGGATTGTAAATAGTTAAAATAGGTCTTTGTGTAAGATGCTCTTTTAAAGTTTTAAAAGCATTTTTCTCTTCCTCACCCCACCTCCAAGAAGAATCTTTTCTTAATAGAGCAGTTAGAGGACGAGCTAGTAAAGCAAAATTCTTAACGAATCTTCGAAAGAAACTCGCGAGCCCCAAAAACCGTCTTACTTCATGAACATTTTGTGGAGCAGGGAACTTAGACACAGCTTCGGTTTTGAGAGAACCAGGTCTAATTCCCGAGGAGCTAACCTCATACCCCAAATAATCAATTTTGTTGTAGAAGAAATTACATTTACTTAATTTTAACGTTAGCCCATTTTCCTTTAACAAATTGAAAACTTCTCGTAACCGAATTAATCCCTCATTAAACGATTTAGCTGGTATCAATATATCGTCCATGTATACTAGCACATACGAACGGACTGGAGACTTCTGTACGATCTTATTGATGGTGCGTTGAAACACAGAAGGTGCATTAACGAGCCCAAAAGGCATACGATTGTACTCGTACTGGCCATCGGGGGTAACAAAAGCAGTCTTTTCTTTGGATTCTTCAGCGATTGGGATCTGGTAGTACCCAGATGCGAGGTCTAATGTTATATAAAATGAACTACCAGAGAGAAGGTCTAGTTGATCTTCTATCCTTGGAAGGGGATAGTGTTCACGCTTTGTCTTTTTATTAAGGGCGCGGTAATCCACACAGAGACGTTTTTCCCCAGACTTTTTGTTCACTAGCACTATAGGACTTGCATATGGGGAACTAGACTCTCTGACTATTCCACTATCTAACATCTCTTGAACCATATCACGAACACGTTGCCTTTCCGTAAAAGAAAGCCTATATGGGCGATAAACGACCGGATCAGAATCTTCTAGGTGAATGACCATTTCAGTTTCAGTAGTGAACCCAAGATCTTTTAAGCTATTTGAAAAACAATTTTTATATTCTTCTAAAAATAATTTGAGCCTATCTTTTTCAGCATCAGAAATATTATTGCCAATATTTAATTTGGGAGCATCTGGAAGAGGATCGATAACCTTTTGCAACTGATTGACTTGAATACGTTCATCTAATTTCAAAGCACGAGTAATGAGTTCCCCAGATTTAAACGTTACGTCCTGTTGACTAATATTCTGTACTAGTACGTTCCCTAAACCCTGCTTCATGTCATATTCTCCCGGTAATAAATAATGTTCTTTGTTTTCACATCCCCTGACTGTTCCATTAACATAGAACCTACCACAATACGTCTCATCACAAACTACCGGAATAGCATTTATTTTTCCACTTGAAATAGTAATATTTTTAGCACAGTTGAGACGGAATTTATAAAATTTATTGTTGCCCGTCTTTTGGAAAATCACATCTGTATCAGTTTTAGTTATCTTAATAGTAGGCCTTTCTGTAAATGTGTGACCTAGCATAATTGGAGTGTTAATATGAGAATCATCAACTATTAACATCTCGACATCCTTTTCCGTAACCCCTTGAATTTCGATGTTTGCAAGTGCTGAACCTATAGGACGGAAATGAGTATTACCAAACCCAGATAGTATCGGTCCATCTACTGGTTCCCATTCAATATTTAATCGTTCAGCATCACTAAGACGTATTAGTGTGCCTTCGCAACCCAGATCTACCAAGCAATCAGAAATTTTGTCATTAATTTTTAATGGCATTTTATACTTTAAACTAGAGTCACTGTTGCTTTCTATCCTTAAAATCTTTTTATTTTCATGTTGTTCACTTTGTCCTTTTTTTGGACAATCGGATGCCACGTGACCCCGTAAGTTACAGACAATACACTTGAGTTTTGGTTTTGTACACCGGAAAAAGGGATGCCCAGTTTCGTTGCAGTTAAAACAAACCATCTGACTGTAATTATTTTTATGTTGTTGGCCAGTTTTGTTATTAAAAGGCAAAGAGTTATGAGTACCTTGAAAATTAACCCGTTTATCCCTATCCTTATTTTTCAAATCAACGGCTATGTTCCTATCCTGACCTATCTTAACAGACTTAAAGAATTTAAGAACCTGTTCAGGCTCCCTAAATTCCACTGCTTGTGCTCCTAATCGAATTCCTCTATCATCTATTCCAGCGATTATACAGTCTACAGCGCGTTTACCTAAAATTTCACAACGATTGAGAAGATTCATTTTGGCATAATAATATAGCTCGAGCGATTCGCCATAACGAGCTTTTTTTCCTAACATCTCGGACAACAAGTCAGCATAATTGTCTCGCGAAGGAAACGATTCCTTAAGCTTTAACTTCCACTCATGCCATGAAAAAAGTAAGGATGGTAATCCTTGATACCATGTCTTTGCTACCCCAGTCAGTTTAGGCAAGGCGTAATGAACGATTTGTTTATCGTCCCAGCTATAAATTTGTGCACACTCTTCTATTTTATGAATCCAGGAATCAATACTTTGCTCTTTACAGAGGGGGTCAAATTCGGGTATAACATTATTAAGAACAGGGAACTTGTCACGATCGCCAGTGTTCCTATCCTTAATGCCTTGCATAACACTTATAAACTTTTCAAAAAATTGTTGTTGAGTATCCACATACCTAGAGTCTCTATTCGCGTTGTCGAGGTGTTCCTGGCTCGTAGGCTGCGTTGGATGCTGGCTGCTCGGGCTTGTAGACTGCGTCGCTTGGTGTCGGCTCGGGCTGGCAGAACGCGTCGGATGCTGCCTGCTTGGGCTTGTAGACTGCGTTGGCTGGTATCCATGGTCAGCCGGTTGGTCGTTGACATTAACTACTGCTGAAGGAGTACCTTGCCTGGTACTCCTGGACCTTCGTGATCGTTTCGATCGGCTGTCATCGTCTCGTTTACGATGCCTTGACCGGTGACGTTTCCGATACTTTCGCTTACGTCTCGTAACATGAGAACGATCAGCGCTTCGCGAAGAATCGCTTTCCGTTGATGAAGCCCTTTTCTTTCGTTTGGGCATTTTGGAAGCTCACCTCGAAACATAGACAAATAGAAACATTAAAATCGAGCAACAAAAATTATTTTCATAGCAATAGAGGATCATAATCAATTTAAGCAGTACTCAAAAAAAAAAAAATCTATTGCCTGTACACTTACTGCTGTTTTTTTTTTAATAATAATTGTAGTTTCTTAAAGAAGACTAAAGAAAAAGAAAGCAAAAGAAAAAAAATAATACTGTTGCTATTCAAATACAAGGTGTATTTTACATAATAAAAAAATTATTAATAATCCAAAACACTGCAGACATGTTAAACAAGTTCAAAAAAAATCACATGCATTTATAGAAAAAGAAAATGAAAATAATAAATAATGGTGTACTTACACGTTGTATATAATTTTACTAGCGTGGGCGGTGTGATCACACCGATGTTTCAAAGGATAAATCAGTGCAATCCCGCTTCTGAACTATAATCGCCTTCTGATTATTGTAGCATTTCCTTATTTATCTCGTATTTTTATACTTATATAGTATTTGGGAAGTAAATAATAACTCCGAGCTACAAAGTTTCAGCACTTTATTTGCCAGACTGAACACAACCTTTCAGATCAACGTCCAGCAAACGAATGGCCAGCCAAGTCGGTTTCACCGTATAAATCAAGTCGAGTCAAAACAAAGTCTTTTTCTAGTTGATGAACAAATTAAATTTAAAGGAAATAGTCAATGACGGTATTCTTAATTTGTATTTAAATGTCGAGTCAAATGACGATTAAATAAATAATTACACTTTCAGGTAAATTAGTTAACACTTATGTCACTACAAATTAAGTGTAATGGAATAAAATCATATTTACATAGAATAGAAATATGCATCAGATAATTCAAGTTATTTCTGTTAAAACATTCCAAATTTATAGAAAAGGGCGATACAAAGAAGAAGATAGAGGCACTGAAGAAAGTCATCGGTATTATCCTCTCGGGGGAGAAGATCCCGGGACTTCTCATGATCATCATCCGGTTTGTCCTACCGCTGCAGGACCACACCATCAAGAAGTTGCTATTGATCTTCTGGGAGATTGTCCCGAAGACCACTTCGGATGGCAAGCTGCTGCAAGAGATGATCCTTGTTTGCGATGCTTACAGGAAGGTTAGTAGGAGATTTTTCAAATTGTCCATGTTTGACAAAATTACTTAGACCACAAGGAGTAGAAATAAATAAAAAACCGGCCAAGTGCGAGCCAGACTCGCGCACGAAGGGTTCTGTACCATTATCCATAAAAACTGCAAAAAAAAAACATGTTTGTTGTATGGCCTTTTTAAATTTTTGATTTGAGATACAACCTGGTGACCGACGGAAAGCGGAGTCTTAGTAATAAGGTCCCGTTTAACCTTTGTGTATGGAATCGTAGTAAAAAAAAATAAAACTGTTTTACTCTTTGGATACAGAATCCTACTTAAAAAGTAGTAAAACATCAGCAGGTATCAGAAAATACACGGATCGAGGATCACCAACACCCAGACACGGAACAAATACTTTAGATTTCTGTCAGTGCACAAATATTTGTCCCATAGCGGGAATTGCACCAGCCCTTACACTTGACAGACAGCTATTCACCCTCTTGCGCCACATCTGTCATCTATACAAACGAGTAGACGGCAAGCCTGATGGTAACCGGCCACTGTCGCCTATGGACATTTGCAACACGAGGCGTTGCCGTCCCATAAGAACTCCTTCGTTCTCTTGTAATTGTATAGACATTGCCGTACCTATTCCAGGACTTGCAGCACCCTAACGAGTTCATCCGCGGCTCGACGCTGCGCTTCCTGTGCAAGCTGAAGGAGCCCGAGCTCCTGGAGCCCCTGATGCCGGTCATCCGCGCCTGTCTCGACCACCGCCACTCCTACGTCCGCCGGAACGCTTTGCTTGCCATATTCACTATCTACCGGTGAGTTGCTGGTTTTAATGATGGTTGATTTAATGTTAAAAGTTTGAAAATACTGACATGTTTTTGGTGTGGTTTGGTTTAAGGTTCTGGATTCATAATGTAAAGTCCATATAGTATGTTTTCTTCCTTCTCTTTTTCTGAGATATATAAATCAATTGCCGTTTGTTAGTATTGCTAAAACTCAAAAATGGTGCAACCAGTTTAGCTGTAGTTTTTATTGTGTTTGTAATTATGAGGACAAGGTTTGTATGAAAGAATTGTTTGGTAAAAGCATCAGAAAATTAGTTTTTTAAAAACAAATCATGCTTTTTCCTATGGGCATTTTCAAACTCTCCACAAAGAACTCTCCATATTGTGGTATAGGAAAAAGCATGATTTTTTTTTAACGAATTTTCTGATGCATTTACCAAACAATTCCTTCAATACAAACCTTATCTGATGCAGCAATTTCGAGTTCCTGATCCCGGACGCGCCGGAGCTGGTGGCCACGTTCCTGGAGGGGGAGCAGGACATGTCCTGCAAGAGGAACGCGTTCCTGATGCTCCTGCACGCTGACCAGGAGCGCGCGCTCGCCTACCTCTCCTCGCGGCTGGACAATGTGCACGGCTTCGGGGACATACTGCAGCTGGTCATTGTGGAGCTCATCTACAAGGTAACATACTGCATCTATGAGGTAACTACAGGGACTGTGATTAGAATCGACAATTATTCTTCTGTGCGCGTTATCAAGGATATTTAGTCTGCATTTAGTGCTCGACCGACGGTGAGCGCTGACGTCGTTCGAGCGTAGCTATATCAATGAAAACGTATGAACGTGTACAGTGCAGCGCTGATGAATTGCTACGCGCGTACGGTCCACGTTTTCATTGATATAGCTACGTTCGACCGACGTCAGCGCTCACCGTCGGTCGAGCACTAAATGCAGCCTTTTCTCAAACATGCTTGGAAATATGAGCATTATTTTGACAACCTTCTTCGAGAAAAATTTACTGCACTGTCCAAATTTATGCGAGCAGCGGCCGGCAAAAGTTGTATTCATATCTGTCGTGTTTAGCGGCCAAATAAATTACATGGATAACTCATATCTGTCTTGTTTAGCGGCCAGATAAATTACACAGTAAACTCATATCTGTCGTGTTACTAAAAATGGAACGACTTTTACTCCGAAACATGGCAACCAAGGAGGTGACTTATCAAAGGTTTTATTTAAATTCCGAACCGGCTTACACATAGAAACCTGTTTTTTGAAAAAAAAAACAAATGATCATTTTAACGCGGGATTTTTTTTTGTTGTTTTATAACCTCTGCCATGGCTAGTAATACAAGCGTCACGTTGTGCCAGGTGTGCGTGGTGAACCCTGCGGAACGGTCCCGCTTCATCCGCACGGTGTACGGGCTGCTGAACGCGACCAGCGCCGCCGTGCGGTACGAGGCGGCCGGCACGCTCGTCACGCTGTCTTCCGCGCCAGCCGCCATCAAGGTGAGCGCTACTCATTAACTAAGTTAAAGTCAAAACATATTTATTCAATAGGACAATAGGAATACATTGTGATCATTTTAAAACGTCAAACTTAAAACTAGCTACGCCTGTTCCAACCTCCTTACGCCGGCAAAAGAACAGGCAGGAAACGCCCGGCAGGTAATTTTCTCGGCGCGATCACATTGATAATTTTATTCCTACTACTAATTGATTGAATTGGAGCAAGTTCACTACAATCTCAAGTTTTTTTGTCATCTAAAGAATCCGATATTTTATAATAAGCTTTACTAATAACGGATGTACCGGTTTCCTCACGATGTTTTCTTTCGCCGTTTTTGAACGATGGCAAATCCGCACATAGCTTATTAAGTCGTAGGTGCAGGACCGAGAGGCTTCGTACGCGCGTTCCGTGTGCTGTCTTTGGATCCCCTGATCCAATTACTGCCCCCCGGTAGTAATTGGATCAGGGGATCCAAAGACAGAAAATACGTTACCCCAACACGCCGCCCTAGTTCTTGAATGGCCAACGGACCAAATTTACCAAAATAGATATTTTTATATCAAACTATAGCGACCTTGATTACGCGCTATATAATATTTTCATTTTTTATTTTTTTTAGATGTAACATGCACTAATTATCAAAAATAAAATGTCCAAGCTCCCATATAAAATTTGTTTTGAGTGCTTGTTTAGCCTAACTCCATATTTAGCTCAAATGAACGCATCCAAATATCAGTCTCCGTTCTTGTTTGCTCAATCTCCATCGACCGACCAATCACGGACAAGCTTTCCAAAATGCGAATGGCGCGATTCCGCCATTTTGTTTGTTAAAAAGAATTTATATTGTCAAATTTATCAAATAAATGCTGCTAACATGAAGACTACAACAATATTAATCTATTTCGTTCTTCAAAATTGTCATTTGAAGAACATACATTGACAGAATTGGATTCCGAAAGGTATATATGCATTTTATTGATATTCTTTTGTTTTAATGTTCGAAGTTTCTTGTGTCTGTCACGTACAGGCTGATAGTTTTTTTTTACCTGACTATAAGGAAGAGTTATGTTTTTCGCGCGTATCTTGTATGTAGTATGTATGTAATTTTATTTATTACCTCATATCTTCTAAACTGCTAGATGGATTTAAATAATATTATATATTAAAAAAAAACCAAAGGAAACAGTAACTGTGAAACAAGAAAACAAATCAAAACAAAATTTTAAAAAATGCTACAAATAAAGCCAAAAAAGCAAAGAAATAAAATCATAAAACGTATTAGCCAAAAAAAATGAAAAATAAACGTATGGGTAAAACACCCTACCAAAACCAAAATCCTAAAAAAAAACCCAACCCAAAAAAAACCTTAAAACCTTTGAACCTTTGGTTTTAAAACCTTTGATTAATAGTTGTATTTTTATTTGTTTATCTATACTCCTAACATTCTTCGGAGTTAAGTTTTGTCGTAGATATGTATATAAAAATTGAACATGCTGTATAGCGTATATGATGGTAGTTTGGACAAACAAGCACTAAACTTACACTTCATTATAGAGCTCTATGTCCATGACATTATGCTCAATCTCCATCTGCATAATTTTGTTTGAGTTATTTTGGCCAATCTCCATCAATAAACGAAAAATAATCAGTATTATAATTATTATTTTCAATTACTAATTTAACATTTATATAAAGACATGCCACATGTTTCTAATTCATGAAAGATTTTAGCAAATTTCTAATAATGTCATTAACTAACTAAAAAAAACATCTCCTGTAAAATTTGCTCACTGGTCGGTTGGCCATTCAAGAACTAGAGCGGCGAACAGTCGTCGGTTCCGCGGCTTATATGACCAGCTCGCTGCCACTAGAGCTTGCCTGTAGTACATGTGTTCTGGAACGCAACGTCCCGTGTTGCAGGCGGCGGCGGCGTGCTACATCGACCTGATCGTGAAGGAGAGCGACAACAACGTGAAGCTGATAGTGGTGGGGCGGCTCGCCGCGCTGCGCGAGGAGGGCGGGGAGGCGGCGCGCCGCGCGCTGCCGGACCTGGCCATGGACGTGCTGCGCGTGCTGGCCTGCTCCGACCTGGACGTGCGCCGCCGCACGCTGCAGCTGGGTACGTAGCGTGCGCCCGCCTGCACGTGCAGCACGTAGTGTGCATGGACGTGCTGCGCGTGCTGGCCTGCTCCGACCTGGACGTGCGCCGCCGCACGCTGCAGCTGGGTACGTAGCGTGCGCCCGCCTGCACGTGCAGCACGTAGTGTGCATGGACGTGCTGCGCGTGCTGGCCTGCTCCGACCTGGACGTGCGCCGCCGCACGCTGCAGCTGGGTACGTAGCGTGCGCCCGCCTGCACGTGCAGCACGTAGTGTGCATGGACGTGCTGCGCGTGCTGGCCTGCTCCGACCTGGACGTGCGCCGCCGCACGCTGCAGCTGGGTACGTAGCGTGCGCCCGCCTGCACGTGCAGCACGTAGTGTGCATGGACGTGCTGCGCGTGCTGGCCTGCTCCGACCTGGACGTGCGCCGCCGCACGCTGCAGCTGGGTACGTAGCGTGCGCCCGCCTGCACGTGCAGCACGTAGTGTGCATGGACGTGCTGCGCGTGCTGGCCTGCTCCGACCTGGACGTGCGCCGCCGCACGCTGCAGCTGGGTACGTAGCGTGCGCCCGCCTGCACGTGCAGCACGTAGTGTGCATGGACGTGCTGCGCGTGCTGGCCTGCTCCGACCTGGACGTGCGCCGCCGCACGCTGCAGCTGGGTACGTAGCGTGCGCCCGCCTGCACGTGCAGCACGTAGTGTGCATGGACGTGCTGCGCGTGCTGGCCTGCTCCGACCTGGACGTGCGCCGCCGCACGCTGCAGCTGGGTACGTAGCGTGCGCCCGCCTGCACGTGCGGCACGCTGCAGCCGCCTGCTCGTGCGGCGCGGCTGCTACTACTGGTTGCGGTTGCAGCGCTGGAGCTGGTGAGCCCGCGGCACGCCGAGGAGCTGGTGCAGGTGCTCCGCAAGGAGGCGGCGCGCGCGGCGGACGCGGAGCACGACGACGCCGCCAAGTACCGCCAGCTGCTGGTGCGGGCCATGCACCGCGCCGCGCTCAAGGTAAGCGGGAGGGAATGGTATATGTCGATATCAATCGATACTTTTGTAGCGCCTGAAATTAATAATCGATCATTATAGTACTAGGTCTTGACAGATAACTACTAAAAAAAAATTAAAAAAATGACATATTATGACGTGAAATATCGATTCAAAACCGCGGATAACGGATCAGGATCGATTATTAATTTCGGGCGTAAATCGAGTGGAAGCATTTTACCTGTCGCAATCACATGTCTAATATATTATACTTTTTTTTTATTCTTGATGTAGTGTTTAGTGTAGATATTTTAGGTAGGTAGGTATGTGTGTATGTACCTACCTATATTTATATTTATAACACAATTTATGTATTACATATTAATTACTATTTTGTGTATTTTATGTAAGTATTTACATCTAGTATGTTATGCTTCTTTTATTATATTTTTATATATTTTTTGCTGTATACCGCCATTTAAACAGTTTCGTCTATTCCTCTGCTTTTGGGTTGTAGGGAAGAGATCGCTCTGAGCGTTAAAACCGCCCTTTGTGACACTCGTTAAGTTTGATGTTGTTCATGTTTTTTTAATTTCTCTGTATTGTGATATGCCAATTTGATATATAGTTAATCAATCTGTCTGTCAGTTCCCGGAGGTGGCCGGCAGCGTGGCGCCGGCGCTGCTGGAGCTGCTGGGCGACGGCAGCGAGGCGGCCGCCAACGACGTCATGCTGTTCCTGCGCGCCGCGCTGCACGCCTTCCCGGACCTCCGGGACCTCTTCTACGCGGTGCGTGCGGGGACTTACTGACGCACCTCACACACACACACTGACGCGCTTCACACACTCACACACTGGTGCACCCCGGGGACACACCAACGCACTTCAGTTGCTCCATACAGTACTTTTTATCGCGATAAATTTTAGTCCACGCGGGTGAAATCGCAGTTTAACTTTTCAATAACGAGTTTAGGCTATGATCCGCAAGCGGCGATCGTTAGTAGCTGTGCGCACGATACTGCCAGCCCCCAACAATGTACCATCCTATGAGACACGATACTACCAGACCTCAACAATGTACCATCGTATGGAGCACCGCCTTGCGGGGTGAGCTGCGGCACCGCGCGCCGGCGGGAGGCGCGGAGTGCTGGTAGTACTTGTTAACGTGTTGGCTCGAAGCGAAGCTCAGTAGAGCTTCAGTAGTTCCGTGTAGTACAGCTGCGCCTCGCCCCTTGGGTTGCAGAAGCTGGTGGAGGCGCTGCCGCAGCTGCGCGCCGGGCGCGCGGCCCGCGGCGCGCTGTGGCTGGTGGCGCAGTTCGCGGACTCGGCGCCGCGCGCCGCCGCCGCGCTCGCGGCGCTCACGCAGCTCGTGCCGCACGACTCCACGGTAACTCCCACTAGGGCTACAGTAGTAGAGCTCTGCCGCGGCGCGCTGTGGCTGGTGGCGCAGTGCGCGGACTCGGCGCCGCGCGCCGCCGCCGCGCTCGCGGCGCTCACGCAGCTCGTGCCGCACGACTCCACGGTAACTCCCACTAGGGCTACAGTAGTAGAGCTCTGCCGCGGCGCGCTGTGGCTGGTGGCGCAGTTCGCGGACTCGGCGCCGCGCGCCGCCGCCGCGCTCGCGGCGCTCACGCAGCTCGTGCCGCACGACTCCACGGTAACTCCCACTAGGGCTACAGTAGTAGAGCTCTGCCGCGGCGCGCTGTGGCTGGTGGCGCAGTTCGCGGACTCGGCGCCGCGCGCCGCCGCCGCGCTCGCGGCGCTCACGCAGCTCGTGCCGCACGACTCCACGGTAACTCCCACTAGGGCTACAGTAGTAGAGCTCTGCCGCGGCGCGCTGTGGCTGGTGGCGCAGTTCGCGGACTCGGCGCCGCGCGCCGCCGCCGCGCTCGCGGCGCTCACGCAGCTCGTGCCGCACGACTCCACGGTAACTCCCACTAGGGCTACAGTAGTAGAGCTCTGCCGCGGCGCGCTGTGGCTGGTGGCGCAGTTCGCGGACTCGGCGCCGCGCGCCGCCGCCGCGCTCGCGGCGCTCACGCAGCTCGTGCCGCACGACTCCACGGTAACTCCCACTAGGGCTACAGTAGTAGAGCTCTGCCGCGGCGCGCTGTGGCTGGTGGCGCAGTTCGCGGACTCGGCGCCGCGCGCCGCCGCCGCGCTCGCGGCGCTCACGCAGCTCGTGCCGCACGACTCCACGGTAACTCCCACTAGGGCTACAGTAGTAGAGCTCTGCCGCGGCGCGCTGTGGCTGGTGGCGCAGTTCGCGGACTCGGCGCCGCGCGCCGCCGCCGCGCTCGCGGCGCTCACGCAGCTCGTGCCGCACGACTCCACGGTAACTCCCACTAGGGCTACAGTAGTAGAGCTCTGCCGCGGCGCGCTGTGGCTGGTGGCGCAGTTCGCGGACTCGGCGCCGCGCGCCGCCGCCGCGCTCGCGGCGCTCACGCAGCTCGTGCCGCACGACTCCACGGTAACTCCCACTAGGGCTACAGTAGTAGAGCTCTGCCGCGGCGCGCTGTGGCTGGTGGCGCAGTTCGCGGACTCGGCGCCGCGCGCCGCCGCCGCGCTCGCGGCGCTCACGCAGCTCGTGCCGCACGACTCCACGGTAACTCCCACTAGGGCTACAGTAGTAGAGCTCTGCCGCGGCGCGCTGTGGCTGGTGGCGCAGTTCGCGGACTCGGCGCCGCGCGCCGCCGCCGCGCTCGCGGCGCTCACGCAGCTCGTGCCGCACGACTCCACGGTAACTCCCACTAGGGCTACAGTAGTAGAGCTCTGCCGCGGCGCGCTGTGGCTGGTGGCGCAGTTCGCGGACTCGGCGCCGCGCGCCGCCGCCGCGCTCGCGGCGCTCACGCAGCTCGTGCCGCACGACTCCACGGTAACTCCCACTAGGGCTACAGTAGTAGAGCTCTGCCGCGGCGCGCTGTGGCTGGTGGCGCAGTTCGCGGACTCGGCGCCGCGCGCCGCCGCCGCGCTCGCGGCGCTCACGCAGCTCGTGCCGCACGACTCCACGGTAACTCCCACTAGGGCTACAGTAGTAGAGCTCTGCCGCGGCGCGCTGTGGCTGGTGGCGCAGTTCGCGGACTCGGCGCCGCGCGCCGCCGCCGCGCTCGCGGCGCTCACGCAGCTCGTGCCGCACGACTCCACGGTAACTCCCACTAGGGCTACAGTAGTAGAGCTCTGCCGCGGCGCGCTGTGGCTGGTGGCGCAGTTCGCGGACTCGGCGCCGCGCGCCGCCGCCGCGCTCGCGGCGCTCACGCAGCTCGTGCCGCACGACTCCACGGTAACTCCCACTAGGGCTACAGTAGTAGAGCTCTGCCGCGGCGCGCTGTGGCTGGTGGCGCAGTTCGCGGACTCGGCGCCGCGCGCCGCCGCCGCGCTCGCGGCGCTCACGCAGCTCGTGCCGCACGACTCCACGGTAACTCCCACTAGGGCTACAGTAGTAGAGCTCTGCCGCGGCGCGCTGTGGCTGGTGGCGCAGTTCGCGGACTCGGCGCCGCGCGCCGCCGCCGCGCTCGCGGCGCTCACGCAGCTCGTGCCGCACGACTCCACGGTAACTCCCACTAGGGCTACAGTAGTAGAGCTCTGCCGCGGCGCGCTGTGGCTGGTGGCGCAGTTCGCGGACTCGGCGCCGCGCGCCGCCGCCGCGCTCGCGGCGCTCACGCAGCTCGTGCCGCACGACTCCACGGTAACTCCCACTAGGGCTACAGTAGTAGAGCTCTGCCGCGGCGCGCTGTGGCTGGTGGCGCAGTTCGCGGACTCGGCGCCGCGCGCCGCCGCCGCGCTCGCGGCGCTCACGCAGCTCGTGCCGCACGACTCCACGGTAACTCCCACTAGGGCTACAGTAGTAGAGCTCTGCCGCGGCGCGCTGTGGCTGGTGGCGCAGTTCGCGGACTCGGCGCCGCGCGCCGCCGCCGCGCTCGCGGCGCTCACGCAGCTCGTGCCGCACGACTCCACGGTAACTCCCACTAGGGCTACAGTAGTAGAGCTCTGCCGCGGCGCGCTGTGGCTGGTGGCGCAGTTCGCGGACTCGGCGCCGCGCGCCGCCGCCGCGCTCGCGGCGCTCACGCAGCTCGTGCCGCACGACTCCACGGTAACTCCCACTAGGGCTACAGTAGTAGAGCTCTGCCGCGGCGCGCTGTGGCTGGTGGCGCAGTTCGCGGACTCGGCGCCGCGCGCCGCCGCCGCGCTCGCGGCGCTCACGCAGCTCGTGCCGCACGACTCCACGGTAACTCCCACTAGGGCTACAGTAGTAGAGCTCTGCCGCGGCGCGCTGTGGCTGGTGGCGCAGTTCGCGGACTCGGCGCCGCGCGCCGCCGCCGCGCTCGCGGCGCTCACGCAGCTCGTGCCGCACGACTCCACGGTAACTCCCACTAGGGCTACAGTAGTAGAGCTCTGCCGCGGCGCGCTGTGGCTGGTGGCGCAGTTCGCGGACTCGGCGCCGCGCGCCGCCGCCGCGCTCGCGGCGCTCACGCAGCTCGTGCCGCACGACTCCACGGTAACTCCCACTAGGGCTACAGTAGTAGAGCTCTGCCGCGGCGCGCTGTGGCTGGTGGCGCAGTTCGCGGACTCGGCGCCGCGCGCCGCCGCCGCGCTCGCGGCGCTCACGCAGCTCGTGCCGCACGACTCCACGGTAACTCCCACTAGGGCTACAGTAGTAGAGCTCTGCCGCGGCGCGCTGTGGCTGGTGGCGCAGTTCGCGGACTCGGCGCCGCGCGCCGCCGCCGCGCTCGCGGCGCTCACGCAGCTCGTGCCGCACGACTCCACGGTAACTCCCACTAGGGCTACAGTAGTAGAGCTCTGCCGCGGCGCGCTGTGGCTGGTGGCGCAGTTCGCGGACTCGGCGCCGCGCGCCGCCGCCGCGCTCGCGGCGCTCACGCAGCTCGTGCCGCACGACTCCACGGTAACTCCCACTAGGGCTACAGTAGTAGAGCTCTGCCGCGGCGCGCTGTGGCTGGTGGCGCAGTTCGCGGACTCGGCGCCGCGCGCCGCCGCCGCGCTCGCGGCGCTCACGCAGCTCGTGCCGCACGACTCCACGGTAACTCCCACTAGGGCTACAGTAGTAGAGCTCTGCCGCGGCGCGCTGTGGCTGGTGGCGCAGTTCGCGGACTCGGCGCCGCGCGCCGCCGCCGCGCTCGCGGCGCTCACGCAGCTCGTGCCGCACGACTCCACGGTAACTCCCACTAGGGCTACAGTAGTAGAGCTCTGCCGCGGCGCGCTGTGGCTGGTGGCGCAGTTCGCGGACTCGGCGCCGCGCGCCGCCGCCGCGCTCGCGGCGCTCACGCAGCTCGTGCCGCACGACTCCACGGTAACTCCCACTAGGGCTACAGTAGTAGAGCTCTGCCGCGGCGCGCTGTGGCTGGTGGCGCAGTTCGCGGACTCGGCGCCGCGCGCCGCCGCCGCGCTCGCGGCGCTCACGCAGCTCGTGCCGCACGACTCCACGGTAACTCCCACTAGGGCTACAGTAGTAGAGCTCTGCCGCGGCGCGCTGTGGCTGGTGGCGCAGTTCGCGGACTCGGCGCCGCGCGCCGCCGCCGCGCTCGCGGCGCTCACGCAGCTCGTGCCGCACGACTCCACGGTAACTCCCACTAGGGCTACAGTAGTAGAGCTCTGCCGCGGCGCGCTGTGGCTGGTGGCGCAGTTCGCGGACTCGGCGCCGCGCGCCGCCGCCGCGCTCGCGGCGCTCACGCAGCTCGTGCCGCACGACTCCACGGTAACTCCCACTAGGGCTACAGTAGTAGAGCTCTGCCGCGGCGCGCTGTGGCTGGTGGCGCAGTTCGCGGACTCGGCGCCGCGCGCCGCCGCCGCGCTCGCGGCGCTCACGCAGCTCGTGCCGCACGACTCCACGGTAACTCCCACTAGGGCTACAGTAGTAGAGCTCTGCCGCGGCGCGCTGTGGCTGGTGGCGCAGTTCGCGGACTCGGCGCCGCGCGCCGCCGCCGCGCTCGCGGCGCTCACGCAGCTCGTGCCGCACGACTCCACGGTAACTCCCACTAGGGCTACAGTAGTAGAGCTCTGCCGCGGCGCGCTGTGGCTGGTGGCGCAGTTCGCGGACTCGGCGCCGCGCGCCGCCGCCGCGCTCGCGGCGCTCACGCAGCTCGTGCCGCACGACTCCACGGTAACTCCCACTAGGGCTACAGTAGTAGAGCTCTGCCGCGGCGCGCTGTGGCTGGTGGCGCAGTTCGCGCTCTTCACTTATTTTTCTCTTCCCCCCACTCTCACTCCCTTCTCTTTCTCCCTATCTCCTTCTCACTCTTTTGTCGTTCTACCTTCTCTTGCTTCCTTTCTCGCTCCCGCTCTTACTCACCTTTTTCTCTCCCCTCTTCTCTTTCTCTATTTTTATTTTTATACACATACACGAGGCGAAAATGGTCGCTAAATTGAAACAAAAGGTCACTGACATCAGATTACTACTTTAAAAAAAACATTTTAATCACCAACCTGTTACTATAAATACAAAATAAAATAAGGTGTAATATCCGTGCAGGAGGAGGATGATAAGGAGAAGGAAGCTGAGGCCAAGGTAGCGGACAGTGCTGCGCCGCGGCAGCTGGTCACCAGCGACGGCACCTACGCCACGCAGTCCGCCTTCAACCATCCCTCGTGAGTACACGCCCGTTGTAGCTCTAAGCTCTTCTATGTACCTTTACTCAAGTTGCTCTTTTGTATTGGTCTTGTCATCAATCGCTTGATTTAAAACTTATTCGGCAATAAATAATAGACAGCAAATCAGTGTAATTAACCGCAATTCTTGCCCCGTACCCCATATTGGTCCTTCGAGCCGGATCGTTTCGTTTAAACAGCGTCATCGTTTAAAATCGTCGAGATGGGGGTCAAACGCGGATTTATTCCTAGCTCGCTGTTCCCCGCGGTTTCAACTGCGCGGGCTACAATTCATCGCGTTTAAAAAAAATATCCTGTGTCCTTCCTCATATATTCTTTCATTCGCATACTTTCGCGAGTCGTTCGTTTCACTGCCGCGGTCCCCGGCAGGTCGGAGAGCCCGGCGGCCACCGAGGCGGGGCTGACGACGGCGCTGAAGTCGGGCGAGGGCTTCACGGCGGCGTGCGCCTGCTCCGCGCTCGCCGTGCTGGCGCTGCGGCAGCCCTGCGCGGCCGACGCGGCGCGCGCGCTGCATCTGTGCGCGCGCCTGCTCGCCTACCACAAGCAGAACACCGCCAACGGTGAGCCGAGCACTGTACGGCGGCGGTGGACGCTGCGAACCAGTGCCGATACAGGATCAACTAGAATTTTCTGAATCTAGGGTACCAGATACTACGCGGATTAACAACACCCAGACGCAGTAAATTTTACTGAACTTGGCTTGACACGCTGCCGCGTATCTAGATTTGACGGACAGCATTTCTTTTTTTTTATAGTCTAGATTGATCTCGAATTAGTTTTGTGGTGTTAGGAGCCGGACCGAGCGGCGCGGGGCTGACGGCGGACGACGTGGAGCACGCGGCGCTGTGCGTGCAGGTGGCGTGCCGCCGCGCCCCCGCCGCGCGCGCAGCGCTGCTGGGCGGCTCGCGCGCCGCGCTGCAGGCGCTGCTGGCGCTGCCCGACCGCGCGGGGCAGCTCGGGGACGAGGACAAGGTACCACTGGCGTGCAAGCGGCGGGCCGGCGCTCCCCCCCCCTGCTGGAGGGGGAGCGCGCCGCGCTGCAGGCGCTGCTGGCGCTGCCCGACCGCGCGGGGCAGCTCGGGGACGAGGACAAGGTACCACTGGCGTGCAGGCGGCGGGCCGGCGCTCCCCCCCCCTGCTGGAGGGGGAGCGCGCCGCGCTGCAGGCGCTGCTGGCGCTGCCCGACCGCGCGGGGCAGCTCGGGGACGAGGACAAGGTACCACTGGCGTGCAAGCGGCGGGCCGGCGCTCCCCCCCCCTGCTGGAGGGGGAGCGCGCCGCGCTGCAGGCGCTGCTGGCGCTGCCCGACCGCGCGGGGCAGCTCGGGGACGAGGACAAGGTACCACTGGCGTGCAGGCGGCGGGCCGGCGCTCCCCCCCCCTGCTGGAGGGGGAGCGCGCCGCGCTGCAGGCGCTGCTGGCGCTGCCCGACCGCGCGGGGCAGCTCGGGGACGAGGACAAGGTACCACTGGCGTGCAAGCGGCGGGCCGGCGCTCCCCCCCCTGCTGGAGGGGGAGCGCGCCGCGCTGCAGGCGCTGCTGGCGCTGCCCGACCGCGCGGGGCAGCTCGGGGACGAGGACAAGGTACCACTGGCGTGCAGGCGGCGGGCCGGCGCTCCCCCCCCCTGCTGGAGGGGGAGCGCGCCGCGCTGCAGGCGCTGCTGGCGCTGCCCGACCGCGCGGGGCAGCTCGGGGACGAGGACAAGGTACCACTGGCGTGCAGGCGGCGGGCCGGCGCTCCCCCCCCCTGCTGGAGGGGGAGCGCGCCGCGCTGCAGGCGCTGCTGGCGCTGCCCGACCGCGCGGGGCAGCTCGGGGACGAGGACAAGGTACCACTGGCGTGCAAGCGGCGGGCCGGCGCTCCCCCCCCCTGCTGGAGGGGGAGCGCGCCGCGCTGCAGGCGCTGCTGGCGCTGCCCGACCGCGCGGGGCAGCTCGGGGACGAGGACAAGGTACCACTGGCGTGCAGGCGGCGGGCCGGCGCTCCCCCCCCCTGCTGGAGGGGGAGCGCGCCGCGCTGCAGGCGCTGCTGGCGCTGCCCGACCGCGCGGGGCAGCTCGGGGACGAGGACAAGGTACCACTGGCGTGCAGGCGGCGGGCCGGCGCCCCCCCCCCCTGCTGGAGGGGGAGCGCGCCGCGCTGCAGGCGCTGCTGGCGCTGCCCGACCGCGCGGGGCAGCTCGGGGACGAGGACAAGGTACCACTGGCGTGCAGGCGGCGGGCCGGCGCTCCCCCCCCTGCTGGAGGGGGAGCGCGCCGCGCTGCAGGCGCTGCTGGCGCTCCCCCCCCTGCTGGAGGGGGAGCGCGCCGCGCTGCAGGCGCTGCTGGCGCTGCCCGACCGCGCGGGGCAGCTCGGGGACGAGGACAAGGTACCACTGGCGTGCAGGCGGCGGGCCGGCGCTCCCCCCCCTGCTGGAGGGGGAGCGCGCCGCGCTGCAGGCGCTGCTGGCGCTGCCCGACCGCGCGGGGCAGCTCGGGGACGAGGACAAGGTACCACTGGCGTGCAGGCGGCGGGCCGGCGCTCCCCCCCTGCTGGAGGGGGAGCGCGCCGCGCTGCAGGCGCTGCTGGCGCTGCCCGACCGCGCGGGGCAGCTCGGGGACGAGGACAAGGTACCACTGGCGTGCAGGCGGCGGGCCGGCGCTCCCCCCCCTGCTGGAGGGGGAGCGCGCCGCGCTGCAGGCGCTGCCCGACCGCGCGGGGCAGCTCGGGGACGAGGACAAGGTACCACTGGCGTGCAGGCGGCGGGCCGGCGCTCCCCCCCCTGCTGGAGGGGGAGCGCGCCGCGCTGCAGGCGCTGCTGGCGCTGCCCGACCGCGCGGGGCAGCTCGGGGACGAGGACAAGGTACCACTGGCGTGCAGGCGGCGGGCCGGCGCTCCCCCCCCTGCTGGAGGGGGAGCGCGCCGCGCTGCAGGCGCTGCCCGACCGCGCGGGGCAGCTCGGGGACGAGGACAAGGTACCACTGGCGTGCAGGCGGCGGGCCGGCGCTCCCCCCCCTGCTGGAGGGGGAGCGCGCCGCGCTGCAGGCGCTGCTTGCGCTGCCCGACCGCGCGGGGCAGCTCGGGGACGAGGACAAGGTACCACTGGCGTGCAGGCGGCGGGCCGGCGCTCCCCCCCCTGCTGGAGGGGGAGCGCGCCGCGCTGCAGGCGCTGCTTGCGCTGCCCGACCGCGCGGGGCAGCTCGGGGACGAGGACAAGGTACCACTGGCGTGCAGGCGGCGGGCCGGCGCTCCCCCCCCTGCTGGAGGGGGAGCGCGCCGCGCTGCAGGCGCTGCTTGCGCTGCCCGACCGCGCGGGGCAGCTCGGGGACGAGGACAAGGTACCACTGGCGTGCAGGCGGCGGGCCGGCGCTCCCCCCCCTGCTGGAGGGGGAGCGCGCCGCGCTGCAGGCGCTGCTTGCGCTGCCCGACCGCGCGGGGCAGCTCGGGGACGAGGACGAGGTTGCCTACCCTGGGTGCTGGAGGCTGCACGTAACATGCACGCTGTCCGCAGGAGCGGTCCAACAAGCGCGTGGAGCAGAAGGTGGAGGTGGAGACGGGCATCACGTTCGGCGCGCTGTGCGGCGCGGGCGCGCCCACGCACCACGACATGTTCGACCTGGCGCTCTCCAAGGCGCTGCAAGGTACCTAGCTCTACAATTAGTGTAATAAAACCGACGAGTTAGGGTTGCTCTCACTGTGAGAGAAGGCCAGAGCCCCAGCAGTGGGACGTAACAAGACTGATGATGATGACCTAGGGTTCCACATAAACTTCTTTCCGTGTTTACATGTGCTGCGTTAGGTCCCTGTCGTAGGAGTTGAAATAAATAACAGTGGACAAACTGGTATATTGGAAAGATTACGAAATATGGGCGAATCAGCGCGACTAATGCCGTCGGTGGCGGTGCGATGAAAGCCGGAACGATGACTTCGCGTCATTGTTTGTCGCGTAGACCGATAGCGCTCGAACAGCTGTAAGACTGCTTCATGCCTAATTTCATGACTCTAGGGTCTAGGTCAACGGGAAGTACTCTATAGGTATCAATTCCCTTGCGATATGACCGTGTATGTGACATTCTCCTGCCACTCGTGCCCAGGCCGCACGACGGCCGGCGGGGAGGAGCGCAGCCGCCTGTCCAAGGTGACGCAGCTGACGGGGTTCTCGGACCCGGTGTACGCGGAGGCCATCGTCGCGGTCAACCAGTACGACATCGTGCTCGACGTGCTCGTCGTCAACCAGACTGGTATGTGCACATACACAGGGGCCATTTATGTATTACGTAAGCGCTTGAGGGGGGCGGGGAGGGGTCTTTGCTTTACTTATTTTTAATGACGTGTGTTCCGGCAGCCTCACTTGAGAGCCAGTTTCCAGTCCAGGTACGCTACAGCGTGGCACATCGCCACCTAACATCAGGTGACTGGTGATCAAACGCTACACTGTATATGTAAAAAAAAAACGTGGTGGGTGGGGGGGTCGATATTGTGATTACGTCAGCAGTTATTGTTTACGTTTTTACACAAATGGCATTCCGCCTATTTACTATCTGCTGCTCACGAATCAAGAAAAACAATAGAATACATTGAAAGAAAAATGCACATAGGTACCAATTTCGTGCCTGTTCTTTTGCCGGCGTAAGGAGGTTGGAACAGGCGTAACTAGTTTTAAAGTCAATCAATCAATCAAATCCATCAAAATATATTTATTACTCCTCACAATTAGAAAATTACACAAACAGGTACAAGCAAGATTGACAAGATGAAATCTAACTGTATGAGGAGCTGGTGCCTGAAATAGGTTTTGAAAAACCTGTCCTACAGGTCACCAGGTCACCCCCAGCAGGTAGAAATCAAAATATTTACAAAAGATGATAATTACATTAATTAAAGTGATCACAATGTATCCTATTGAATAAATTTTTTTTTGGATTTTGATTTTTGTTTTTGAATGATTACGTAAGCATGGGAGAGGGGAAGAGGTTTGCTTACTTTTGCTGACAAGGAAAAAATAAAATTCAGAATTCAAAATTCAAAACTTTTTTATTTAATAGGATACATTGTGATCACTTTAAAACGTCAACTTAAAACTAGCTACGCCTGTTCCAACCTCCTTACGCCGGCAAAAGAACAGGCAAGAAACGCCCGGCAGGTAATTTTTTTGGCGCGATCACATTGACAATTTTATTCTTATTACTAATTGATTGAATTGGAGCAAGTTCACTAAAATCCCAAGCTTTTTTTTTGTCATCTAATAGTCCGATATTTTTTAATTAGCTTTACTAATAAGAAGATTTCTCTTGTTTGGTTGTACACATTGGGATATGGGAACATGAATATTAACGAGTTGCGGGATCACAACCAAAGCAGACCAGACCCCACAAGCAGCACCCGTTCACGAGTTGACGCATGTGCCAGCCATCGCTCTCCTCGACCATATGAGAGGGAAGAGGGCGACCCGACACATGACGCCGCCGCAAGCAAAGTCACTTTCGTGACATGACTGTTTTGGCTGTTTACCGAAAATGGTTAGAATAGGGGAAATAGGGAGAATAGATAGATAGAAAGAAAGATAGATAGATTAACTACAATCCCAAGCTTGTTTGTCATCTAGATAGTCCGATATTTTATAATAAGCTTTAGTAATAATTATTAATGCTTCCCGCAGACGACACGCTGCAGAACTGCACGGTGGAGCTGGCGACGCTGGGCGACCTGCGGCTGGTGGAGCGGCCGGCCGCCGTGGTGCTGGCGCCGAGGGACTTCGCCACCATCAAGGCGCACGTCAAGGTCGCCTCCACGGAGAACGGGATCATCTTCGGGAACATCGGTGAGCAGCGCGCGGCCACTCCAACTCTAAACTAACTAAAAAAAATTGGTTGTCTGTAAATAAATCAATAAATATCGGGGACAATTGCACACAAATTGAGCTAGCCCCAAATTAAGCTCGAAACTTGTGTTATGGGTACTAGACAACGATATACATACTTATATACAGAAATAAATACTTATATAGATAGAAATATCCAAGACTCGGATACAAACATTCGTGCTCATCACACATATATTTGCCCTTACCGGGATTCGAACCCGGGACCGCTAGCTTCGCAGGCAGGGACACTACCAACTCGGCTACCGCGTCGTAAAGTCGGTTTACTGACGATAGTTGAACGTGACAACGTCGATTGGCCGATTGTGCTTCTTTGTCGCTCGTTCCGCGCTCTCGCTTGCACTTCAAGCCTTACATGGAACGCCTCAGAGCAAGGTAACGCCGCAGAGCGAGGTAACTCCGCATGAGTCATGTTTTTTACGTGCGTGCAGCCGGCTCTATCGAATTAGAAGACGTTGTCACGTCAAAATTACTAAAATAAATTTTAAATACCCCTGACATCAAATTGTCGGAAGGATAACACGATTGGTTAACTTTCATAGCAGAGAAACAATGATCGAAAACTGCATTTAAAAAACAAAGATTTTCATTTTACAGGCATACAAAACCGATTTAAGAGTTGAATTTTTTTTTGTATGATATATACACATTCTTCGAAGAACTACAGATTTAGTTAGCTATAAAATTATCTATATTTACTATCTGTTCATCGAGCGACGTGGCGATGGTTGTAACAGCCCCAATGCTCCTGCCCGCAGTGTACGAGGTGTCTGGCGCGTCGATGGCGGCCGGCGTGGTGGTCCTCAACGACATCCACATCGACATCGTGGACTACATCCAGCCCGCCGCCTGCTCCGACGGGGACTTCCGCCAGATGTGGGCAGAGTTCGAATGGGAGAACAAGGTAGGTGACCGGGCTACAGCCCACTAATATTTAATTATCCTACTCATTTTACAAACGTGAAAATTTGTAAGTATAGATGGATTGATGGATGTATGTTACTCTTTCACGCAAAAACTACTGAGCAGATCTGAATGAAATTTGGAGTGGAGATAGCTTATGAGAGAAATCTTCTTATTAGTAAAGCTAAATAAAAAATATCGGACTATTAGATGACAAAAAAAAAGCTTGGGATTTTAGTGAACTTGCTCCAATTCAATCAATTAGTAATAAGAATAAAATTGTCAATGTGATCGCGCCAAAAAAATTACCTGCCGGGCGTTTCTTGCCTGTTCTTTTGCCGGCGTAAGGAGGTTGGAACAGGCGTAGCTAGTTTTAAGTTGACGTTTTTAAAGTGATCACAATGTATCCTATTAAATAAAAAAGTTTTGAGTTTTTGAGTTTTTTGAGTTTTATGCCCTGGATTAACACATAGGCTACTTTTTATCCCGCAAAAGGGTCACGCGGGATAACGGGAAGACGCGGGTGAAACCGCGGGGCGCAGCGAGTTTGTTGATAAATAAATGAAAAACAGTTTTAGATTATTGTGAACGTCTGTAATTTTCCAAATGCTGCTTTTTATGTTTTGTGAATTATTTTGATTGAACCAATTTCAATTTCAATTTCAATCATTTATTGCATTCATATGTTAGTATACATGAGATCTTAGAGGTTAAGGTTAGCGAACATATGGAC
The DNA here is from genome assembly GCA_931315375.2 of Opisthograptis luteolata. NCBI lineage: Eukaryota > Metazoa > Arthropoda > Insecta > Lepidoptera > Geometridae > Opisthograptis > Opisthograptis luteolata. The sequence goes on from OV928039.1 coordinate 13,256,247, forward strand.
CCGAATAGGGTATAGCAATCTAGGAGCGGACCGATCCATTTTAGTCATTTCGAGAAGTCATCATTGAGGAAGTCATTTATGCTGTAGTAGCATTTGTCAATTAAAAACGTTTTCAAGTTATTTAGAAATAAATTATCTTTTTCTTCAGTTTTCAATTTGTCGGGCAAATTATTGTATATTTTTGTTGACATTATGTTTGGTCCGGAGCTGTGTATTTTTAATTTTGATGGTGGTATCTCTAATTTATGTTTTACCTAGTTGCGTAGCGTCGTGGTTGTTCAGCTTGCTTTATGAAAAAATGCGGATACTTTCTAACAAATTTAACCTACTAATATTGTAAATGTGAAAGTTTGCCTTGCCTTGTTGATATACCACCCTCATGTTAAAATCTGTCCTGTTTGCGTTTTTCGCTGTTATCGTTCGAGTCGTATGTATTTACATAAACTTCATTCTGATTTATACCCTACTTTCTATGGCTTAAGAGTGCTTTTTAGTAACTAACACAAAGCTATCTCAAAGTGGCATGTTTCTCGCTCGCGTCGTATCGTGTCATGCCAATTTGCACCCTAAGAAGTAACAATCAAAGTCGCTTATTTATTTTATCAATATTTATGTTTCCAGGTGTCTGTGAACACTAACATCACAGATCTGCGCGAGTACCTGGACCACTTGCTCTCCTCTACCAACATGAAGTGCCTGACACCCGATAAGGTAAGTTAATGGAAATGATGAATCGATGAGCTTGAGCTCTCTGTGGTGGAAAACATTGCGATGAAACTATAGCCAGCTGCTACCCTCAAGTTAAGAATCTGTCCCTAAGCACCTATCGGTATGTTCCGGCAGCCTCACTTGAGAGCCAGTTCTCAATGCTGGTGTAACGTGGCGCCACCTTCGACCACATCATCACGTATCAGGTGACTTGTGGTCAAACGCTATCTTGCAAGAAGTAAAAAATAAATTGATCTATTAATTACTAACTAGCAGTGCCCCGCGGTTTCACTCGCGTGGACTGCAGCTTATCGCAATAAAAGTATCTTACAAAAAGCCTATAGAATAAACTCACTTTCTGTTTTTTTTCGAATTTCAATATTTAGCTGGCAATTTTTTCAATTTTTTCTTTCATAAGAACCTCCTCCTCACAATAATTAAAACAAAAAAAAAAAGAATTGGCAAAATTGTTTCATCCGTTCACACGTGACGCGGACGACCAAGGGAAATAGGTGATTCATTTGTACCCAACGAAAAAACAAAGGAGGTTTCAAGTCGACGCGTAATTTTTTTTCTTTATGTATTACCACTTGATCAGGCATAACTTTTTAAAGAGTAGTCCGATTTTGATAATTCTTTTTTCATATAGATTACTAGCTGTTCCCCGCGGTTTCACCCGCGTGGGCTACAGCTTTATGCATGCAAAGTCCCAGCCCGATCGGTTTAAAGTTGACAAAGTTTCATACAAACTTTCATCCTCTATTTTATCCTCTTGGGGGTGGAATTAATCAAAATCCTTTCTTAGCGGCTGCCTACGTCATAACATCTACCTGCATGCCAAATTTCAGCCCGATCCGTCCAGTGGTTTGGGCTGTGCGTTGATAGATCACTATGTCAGTCAGTCACCTTTGTCACCTTTGAGTTATATATATTTAGATTAAAGATTGATTATTTGCTTCCCCCAGGCTCTGTCTGGGCAGTGCGGGTTCATGGCCGCCAACCTGTACGCGCGGTCCATATTCGGCGAGGACGCGCTCGCCAACCTCAGCATCGAGGTGCCGCTGCACAAGCCCAACGCGGCCGTCGTCGGACACGTCAGGATCCGGGCCAAGAGTCAGGTAACAATCATCAATATCATCATCATCATCACCTCATCATCATCATGTAGTCTACCACGTTGATGTTGATGTCGCATGCCCTTGAATGTCGTGGTTCTAAGACAGACCGGTTTCAATAACCGATCTATCATCTCATAGAAGTAATGACAAAGAATATTGGCCACTTTTTATACTGCCCTAGACCTGAACGCAATATATTTTGTATAAAAATTTTCGTTTCTGTCAATGTCACTTGACAGTGACAATCAGGGGTCAATGTCACTTGACAGTGACAATCAATTCGGGCCGTAACGCCCGAAATTAATCGATCCTGATCCGTTGTCCACGGTTTTGGATCGATATGTCATAATACGTCATTTACAAAAATTTACTAAAATGACATGTTATGACATGACATATCGATTCAAAACCGCGGATAATAGATAAGGATCAATTATTAATTTACGGCGTAAGTCACACGTACGATGATAGGCATTGACATTTCCATTGACGTTGACGTTAGTGTGGCCCCAGCAAAAGAAGTTTTTATTTTGTACACTCCCCTAAAGCCGGATTTACATTACGAAATTAGTGGCTTGAAATTAGTTTTATAACACTAATTTGATCAGTAATTTCACGTGTAAACGTTCAGTTTTACAATGCATGCATTACTTTTGTGACACTGGAGTAGTTTCGTGCTCCGCGCATATTTTTTGTAAAACTAATGTCATGCAACTAATTTCGTAATGTAAATCCGGCTTTACTCATCCCCTCCTTCCCCAGGGCATGGCCCTGAGCCTGGGCGACAAGATCAACATGATGCAGAAGGCGGCGCACCAGAAGCCGCAGCCGGTCAACAAGCCCTCCATACCCGCTGCGTGAGACCCTACTATTAAACGTTCAATACATTCGTTTCACTACTAAGCTAATTATTATTATTGGAGATCGTCTGACTTTAAATTGCGCGCCACTCGGATGCGCGTACGATGTTTTTGTTTGTATACGTGTATTATTATGTGTATTATAACTATAAATTTGAAATTTAAAAACCTCCGACTGGTTGCATCGATTTTTATCCAACATAGCTAAGAAACCACCTCAAGGAAACTAGCTTTCAACTGAAAAAAAACCATATCGAAATCGGTCCATTAATTTGAGAGCTACAATGCCACAGGCAGACATACACAGACAGAGAGAAAGACAGACAGACAACTTATAACACCCCTATTTTTTGCGTCGGGGGTTAAAAGAGAAAAAAGCGCATGTTATTGTTCTCTATGGAAACTCTAGGCGGTCACAGACTAAACAATAAAAAATAGCGCTGGCGGTATGGTTGTTGTTGTATTATTTCTATTATTACGATACACAGAGCTAAAACCTATCATATAATACTAAAAACAAGAATGTTTTTAGCCACGTCACTTAGAAGGCGGTACCGGAAGCGAACTGTGCGCAGGCCGGGCCGTGACGTGATTCATAGAAATTCAACAAAAGGGGTCCGCTTTCTATGTGGCTGGCATTAGAAATGGAGAAGCGCGCAATTTAAGTTCAGACGATCTCTACATGTATCTAAATAACGATAGATTATGATGAAATATATTCGATTTATTGAATTAATGTTTTTAATTGTCTTATAATATAACATACAGATACGGAACGGTAACAATAGTATGAAACGTTAGCTTGGTTGGTGGTATCTGCCTAGTTAGCTACCACTCTCATCTCATGTTAAGAATCTGTCGCCAAGCAGCTATTGGTGAGTTCCAGCAGGCTCGCTTGAGAGCCAGTTCCCAATCCTTCGACCTTATTGTCACTTAACATCAGGTGACTTGAGCGCTACGATGTAACAAAGACAAAAAAAAATAATCTGTCGCCAAGCACCTATTGGTTTGCTTCGGCAGCCTCATCAAGGTGTAGCGCGGCGCCACCTTCGACCGCATTGTCTGAACATCAGGTGACTTGTAATCAAATACTATCCTGGAAGAAGTTAAACTAGGCAAATCTTGGTCCCAGGCTATTTATTAGAATGACTCACAGCTCTAGCTATTCATCTGGCGTACGTCATCGCATTGACGCGGTGTAATACAATCTCTGTTCCGAACGCATACGTCAATGTTATTTAGGTCACGGCCTTCTCCTATATCTTTAGCTATTTTGGGTGTGGCGCTTACACAGAGTTGTTGAATGTGGCTTGAATATCTTATTCCTAATTTTAGGATCCAGCACTACGCGCATCAATCTTTGATACGTTTGTTTGGTTTTGTCGAATTTAGCTGTCAATTTTTTGTGGCAGATAACGGTTCGTACTTTCTTTGAGAAGGTGCCAGCAGTGGGAACGTGGCTGTTATGAGAATTTTGTTTTTTTAGAAAATGTATGTCCAGTTTGACAGAACCAGATAAATTTGTATATCGAAGATCCATGCTGGCAGTTTTCATGTTTCAAAACTTATGCTTCAAGACTGCTCAGCCAATAGCTAAATTCTTTCAGCCAATAATGCAATGGTTGCAGACATTGAATATATTTGATCGGAGCATATTCATAAGCAAAGAAAGGAACATCGAACAGGAACCTAAAGGGTTTAGAACAAAAACGCAAAAGCCTTATGAAATAAATTAGTTTATTGCAACGTCAAGGTGTACGCGACGCGCTGCGTGAGTGAATTGTCCATGTTCCGTAACAAATGATTCAACTGTATAAATAATAAAAATAATTTATAGTAGCAATAAGTTAATGGATTGGTTACAAAACGTGCGGTCGGCGCGGCGAGCGCGGCCGCGCCGCCCGGGCTAGCTTCCCTGGTCGAATGTGGCGTAACTTATATCTGGAACAAGTGACACAATCATGTTACATGGAACTCGAAAATAAACGCTATGTGGGTCAAAGAAGAGCTAGTTTACATTTGGCAAATGGTGTAGATATGTGTCGTTCGCGAACGAACGAATATAATGAACCGGAAAAATATGATTCGTTCGTTCGATCGAACCACAAGGCGTCTAACTAAAACCAAGGAATTAGAAGGTTCATGAGCTGGTTTGCGCACCGAATCTTTAACTAAACCGATCGATCAATTGTACGGGTCGAAAGATTCGGGTCCTTTCCTAAACGGGTCAGTACTATCCCTAACATTGAACGAAATACACAAAATACAAATCTAATGATGATAAATTAAATTTTATCACGGTCTTCTTCTGACCGCCCGTTGGACCTATATTCTTCGCGATATTGGCATTCAAACTGTTTTACCATATATATGGTTTAGTTTCTGTCTAACATTGTGTGAAGACAACCTTATTCTAAACTAGAGGCAATACTGAGCAATTTACTAGTTCCACTGTGTGTTTGTTTCAAATGATCCTAAAAATTACTAATTTTTGCCACTAAGTCACGACACGAGAAAGTCGCGTAAAGTTGTCAATTTTACAGTTCAGTGCCACCCAAAATTTTGAACTACAACACTTCAAAATTCTGTCCCAATTTCACTGGAAACTACAGTCAACCAGTATAGGCCCAGCGCAGCAGTTCTTCCCCCACACTCACTTATTCCTCTTCCTCCTCTTCCTCCTCCTCCTCCTCCTCTTCCTCCTCCTCCTCCTCTTCCTCCTCTTCTTCTACGATCTCCTCTTCCTCCTCGGGCTCGGGCTCGTAGACAGGCTCGTCCTCCTCGACCTCTGCCTTCACGTCCTCCTCACCGTCGGGGGACTCGAGGTCGCCCTTCTTCTTGCCGGGCCGCTCGCCGAACCACTTGGGCAGTCTCGCTGTTGATATGATTGGTTTTGTTATAATATTTTACAAAGTAGGTAGGTCCATAAATTACGAGAGGCAATTTCGGCGACCCACCTCGCGTGCTTGGTGCGTGTTTTTAGTGTAAATATGTTAATATGTGCTTGTTGCGTTAGATTTATTTAAAAAACATAATTTGCTGAATTATTTTTAGTCGAACTTGAAGCAGTTTTAAAGTTAAATTTATGCTTTTTGTAGTACTAGCTGCTGTTATTATGTTATGCTCTTAGTAAGCTGTTATTTTCCCTGTTTATAGTATCGATATTTACTGAGTTTCTAGTGTTTGCAATAATTGGACTATTGTCATTAAATATAGCTTGATTGAGACATTTTAATTTCTCTATTCTAAAAATATTAACTGCTTATTATTTGTTTTGTAAGGAGAATTAATAATAGTCATGTTTGTTATTTTAAACAAGGTAGACAAAGTTGATGATCGTAAAGTTGTGTTATGGAAAATTTACAGTAGAGGTCACAATAGAAATCCAAAAATGACAGCAAAGCGTACACGAACTCGGCACACGTGGCTACTCACTCTTTTGCCTGCCTCCGAACTGGTCGATCTTCTCTTGCCAAACCTTCTCAAGGAAGTCCTTGTTCAGTTTCTCTAGGTCCTAGATGAGGGAGTTAACACGAGGGTCATTGTTGGGGCCATTTAGTTACACAGGGGGCGTGGTGGTTGGATATGCTTTCGTTATACCGTCAAATCTAATTTGAACGTAATGAGCAAGTTGTTAGATTTTGAATTAAGAAATCGGGCGTGTTGCCAATAATTTACTTCAAGTTTGTCTCGAATGAAATGTTTATGTTAAAATCAGTTTGACAGTATAAATATATGAAAAAATTGTTCCTGTAGAAATCAACATACATAATTTGGATATGGATAAATCATGCCGTAATGACATGCCTCGCGTCAGGGAAGTACCACACTGTACTAAAATCTTAGAACTGCTTACTTTTAGATCTGTTCATGAATTCACTCATTCTGTCATTCCACGTTTTATCCAACAGCTCAGCTGTTAAATTGTCGTATCCCTGTATTTAAGCATTACTTTTAATTTAAAGAATTCTATTTTGTTTCATGTACAATATTGCATAAGTGGTTTATTACTTCCTCCTTTGTCATTGTCAAGTCCGAAGCATCAATATTAGCATCGTCTATAACGAAAATATAAATTCACAAAGACAGTGGTCTTTCATCAAGTTCATAAAGTGTGTTATACTTACACCCTCGAACAATTTCTTTTTGTCGTCGTAGGACCTTGTGTCGACACGCCTTTCGTACTTGGACGCTACTTGGATTTTGGGCTGGAAAATAACATTTCATATTTACACCAGTTTACATTTAAAAATAAATGTTTAATACATATATACATTAACTTTTTGCTTGCTTACCGGGTGCTTGCCTGTGAGTGCCTCAGGGTCGAGACCCTTCTTGAGGGCCTTGTGCCTCAACTGTTGCTTTTGTCTTTCTTTGAGCTCTTTTAACTGTAGACAAAATAAAAACATTACTATAGATGAATTAGAGATTTAAAAGCGCTTCATCTGTCATTTCTTCCATTGATATTCAAATGGGTTATTGTTTACATTGCGTATCAAAAAAGTAAAAACAAATACTCACATCGTAGTCTTGCCTCTTTTGCCTCTCCTCAAGATCGTATTTCTCGGTCTCGAGTTTAATGATGCACTCCCAGAGCTCGGTGGCCTTCACTCGGAGCTTTTCGACGGAGAGGTTCTCGATGCTCAAAGGCTTGATGCGGATGGACAGCGAGATCTTCTTCTCCTCCTCGAGTTGTTCCTTGGTCTTGTTGCGTTCCACCTGAGCGCTGGTGAGGCCGAACTGCGGATAGCAATTTGATTAGTTAGGTGCCGGATTCTTTAAGTATTTACTATAGCTAGCTATAGGTTGCTATACCATCGATCACAACGTTGACCTCTATGGAGATAAATCGATATGCGATTGATGAAATGGTGAGGGCCTTACTGATACAAATTTTGAATCTTTCTTTTTATGACAAGTAGGTATAACTTGTATCGTGACAAATAAGTCTTTATTGACTAATATGAATTGGTAATTGTTACTCACGTTATCGCTCTTCTTCTGGATGGTGAAGTTGGGGCCGGTCTTGCTGGAATCCTTCATCGCCGCGAGCATAGCCTGGCGTTTCTTCTCGGCCTCCTCAAGCCGTTGCCTCTTCTCTTCGATGTCACGCTGTTTCTTCTCTTCAATCTCGCGCACTCTCCTCTCCTCTTCTTCCTTCTTCTTCTGGGCGAGGCGTTTCTCTTCTTCGGCGCGAGATACCTGTCAGTGGAAATCTTGTTAAAAGTTGTACTTCAAAAGGAAATGTGGCTGGTCCGATTGAACCGAATATAGAAGGTTTCAATTTAAAACCATACGAAGTGTTGGGTAATGATTGGAAAGTACTTCGGGAACCAATAAAAATCAACTTATTTCTTATTTTTTTGCTATTTTTGACTTTGTGTTAACAGTTAAAATTAAAGAGTCATCGATATATACAAAGCTTACCTTGCGCTTAGCCTGCTTCTCTTTGAGGCGCTTGAGCTCGTCCTCCTCCTTGGCCCTCTGTTTGCGCCATTCGTTGATGTATTCCTTCAACTGATCGTCCAAGTCCGACCGCTTCTGATCTTGACGCTATAAGAAACAAAAAGAGTTATTTGCTGATAACCAGTGCTCAAATCCACCGCTGTTGACTACAGAATGCTGATATTCACCTTGATAAATTCTGGGTCTCCCTCGCCCCTGCAATACCAACATACACATTAATCACGGATTCTCACAGTTATCGAATGTTAATGTTAGGAAGCCGTCGTCGACGGCCGACATATACAATAACATCTGTTACGGTGACAATAGTAGTATTTAACGGACTTTATTATTATAACTCGTTAGATTTTTATGTTTTCTGCTTTAACGCACTCGTAGTAGCGTCTCGGCAGGGACAAGGTTGGTCTGTACATTTTGTTAAAGGTTTTAGCTTTCGTGTGAACGTCTACATGGTATCGGTTAACAATACACATCGGTTATGCGATTTATTCAGTTTTAAATCGATTAAGAAATCGCATGTTGATACTTAAGTAATCGATATTATGCAAACAGATATTATCGACTGTCTTTAAACACATAAAGATGTTTATTTGATAAATGTTTTTATTATTGTGGGTTTTACGTAACAAATGACATAACAGTAATTACCATGGTAATGGTAGTCGAACTGAGACAGCAATATTAAAGTAATTATTAGGTGTTCATGCTTGATGTCATGCAATAAAACCAGGAATCCGCCGAGCAACGCGGACGAGCGCCGGTTGACCGACATCTTGTTTCGTTACAAAACGGCGCGGGCGCAGAACAGTATACATTTCGAAAATAGAATGCCTAACAACCGTTAAAAATAGCATCAGGCGACGTTATGCGGTTGCCGTTCGGCGAACAGTCATCTGATGTGATATACCTATTTAGAATTTTGAGGTATAATTGTAAACATGCGCCCGCGCCTCAGCGAGTTAATAACAAGAGAGTTAATCACCACAAAGAGCGGTGCAACTTACGCTACACTGATCGATGGTCTACTCCTAGAAACAGAAAACATCAATCAGCCTCTACTCTCCTTACAACTCTACTTCATTGCGTAAATAGAGATCAAAATAAACCAAGCGGTGAGACAATTATTCTGCGCATACACGATACAAACACTGCATTACAAGCATCTGTGGTCAATTTTAGAATTTCGCATAAGAGTACCATCGTATTGCCTAAGCGGAAACGCGCTAGTTTCTGTTTGTTCGTTAATTCGAATGCCAATCAAATCAATCGTGTGACACAATACATTGTCTGTCTGCTACAAGCCAAGCATTAATTCAGAACGTCCTATTATAAAAAGTTTTGTACTCACTCTGGTTTCGCAGCGGGTCTTCAAGTGGCGAGAGCACGGCGGCAGCGGAAAAAGAAGAAACTATGATTAGATATCGTCGAATAACGTTAAATAATTACAACATTAATAACATAAAGCTAACATGTAAAGTTAATGCGGACGTGTCAAACCAAGTCAAGTTCACACACATGATAATCATTTCTGTCCATAGAAAGATCTGTTCTACTTACACATGACTAAGGACTAGTCTTTGGACAAGATCAGACTGGTATTGTTGATGATTACAGTTAAATGAAAGATTTGGTATTAGGAAGCGAGTTTTGCAGCTCAGCTCTTAGCATTTGGTGAATATCTGAAAGCAACCGAAGCGATGAATAAAGCGCTAAAAGCGTTAGAGTCGCATTCTACACTTAGCCTAACGAATGAAGCGAGTGTGAGTGCCGGATCAACCAAAATGGCACGTCACTTACTTCCTGCAACAAAAGAGAGACGGGGTTTGGTGAGGGAGTGCAAAGCCCAACAACTGGGGTATTGAAGAGATCGGGATTCAAACCGCAGCCATGCCTCAAGTCGTTCGCGTCTTTATCGGCCACAAACTAGAAAAACTTCCATTAGGTATGTCCTGAGTGAATTCCTAGTATTGAAAAATATACAGTTCCGCCAAGGCAAAGTAAAGAACCAGGGCCCAGAAAAGCTGATGTGTTCAAAAACCAAACATTGTCTAAAGAAGATCTAATCGTTGGGGACGGCGATTGTGAGAGCGGGGGGATACTTACGTCTCTACGACTTCTTCTTCGACTTCCTCCTCCTCGGAGCCACTATGGAAAGGGGGATGACAATATTAATACACAGGGCACAAGAGAAACCTTACGATTTCTAACATCGGACCACATCGTAAGTAGTTGGTAAACAATAAACAGAGGAGAATCACAAGGGTAATTTTTTAGCAATAATGTGACTGTCATACAAGTCTTTGAAGCGGATGTAACGTTTCTTTTAAATTACAATTGTAGGGGGATGTTTACTAACTGGCTGGATATTCTCGTTGATGTACTTACGAATATTCCTCTTCGTCAGACATGGTGGTAGGTTATGTAATCTGCAAAAGGAAAGTATTGTGTTTTATGCTGCTTCCTTTACGTAGTTGGCTCGGCTTATTGGCATGATTCGATTCTATGCTTAACTGTTCATCGATATTTTGATTGATCTCATTTATAAATGTATCAAATAAACGGCTTTACTGTTGGCAAAATATCAGCTGATATTGTGCGTTGTTTATTACAAAGTTAAGCTATTTAAACGACCTTGTTTATATTACAAACAGCGTAGCTTGCTATTTGTTTCTCTGGATGGCATTGTATTACCTTGAAATCATTAGCCAAGCTTATAGTTTATCGTTACGTTCAGGCCATTCTCCTATACCAATTACGCTTACGTTATCATCCTTATATATTACTGTAACATTTGTAATACAATTTGCCGTAGGTAAGTAATTCCACATGATAGTAAATGAGGCTTATTTTTGAAATAAAGTGTTAACATCCATAACATCAATAATGTAACGCGATTGACATCACAGATCGCGGGGCGCGGTGCCAAAAGCGGGCGCGGGGGCGCCTCGGGAACGCGGGGAAAAGAAACGTGCACATTGTTTATGAGTTTTATTTTTAGCGGGTTTATCTTTCGCGCCATTAAGCACACCTACGGCCGCGGCCGGCGTTGGCACCAGTTCAACGAAAGTGTAAAATTGGATCTCTCTCTGTTGCCCAGGATTCAGATTTCGCCGAGGAACAAATAATTTCGCTTTTAGATTCGTAGATCGTTCTCGTGGATTCATTTTCATTATATAGTTTGTAACTGTTATGTCAATCTGACACGTTAAGATGTGCACTAATTTTATCTGCCCTTTTTATTTAGTTATATTAATTTTTATTCATTTCCTTTTTGATTTTATTAATAGTTTCACTTGTTATAACTTTATGTTTGAGAATATTTATTCCGTTGCCGACGAAAGCTACTACTACACAGCACTTATTAAATCTACATACAACTACTATCTCTATTATCTACTTGGCACGAAACAGTTGGACAAAAAATAATTCTAATTTTATAATATAATGTTTAGTTTATAAAAAAGTAACATTGTAATCGTTAAAAGTCTACGACAGCCCAGTAGAGAAATTTGAACTGTAGTTATCAATCAGATCTTTACGATTCTTAATCTTATATCAATTACAAATAGATATGTCTCACTATCAGTGTAATGTTCTTCAAGAAATGTTCCTTCCAACAGAAACTATCATCAGTTTCCAAAGGTTGTCTTAAAAAGATCGCTTTTACCGACAAACCCGCCCATTGTGACACTTAAGTTTTAATCTACATATTTTCTTAGTATCTATCTTTCTTACGTCATCACTACCTATGTCTTTACCTACTTCAATCACGTCCGGTTAACTCAAGTCACATTCATCTCATGAAGACAAGCCGTCTTCTTTATGTTAATTATCATCATGAAGTTATTCGGGTCAAGGCAGAGTTCCCGAAATACGCTTCCGATCCGATGTAATAGCAGTGCAGGTAATCACGTCACCTGTCGATGTACAGTCAGCGGCAGAAGAAGCTGATCATATTCGATTTTCCAAATGTGTTTTCAGATCAGTAATGTTAGGGTTTCTTTATAAGTTACAAGGTAGCGTTTGTTACAACACAACACACCTGAAGTTAAGTGTTAAATTTTTTATCGTTCAGAGACTTTTGTTGTTGACCGTACGGGGTGCACTCGCGGCGGGGATGCCCTCCCTCGCGATGATAGCGTCAAGGTTTGTTGATCTCTCGTCAGATCGACGATAGGTATATCGCCGACGATGGATCCGATCTCTGGCAATATTTTTGATCGTTTGTGCCGGCATTGCAGACGTGTCAATGCCAAAGTTATTTTACGCGCAATTTTCAGGAAGACATTTGTTTTGGATTAAAATAGTAGATTTTTGGGTAAATTTTGTTGGCTCGTTTTTTAGGGTCAATATAACTGGAATTTAAATGTTTCAAACTGAATTATGATGGAGATGTGATTTAGCATTTGGTAGTTACATTATTAGATGTATAACTTTGCAAAGAAAAATTTTAACACGTCAAAAAATAGATAAATAATTCATGATTTTTAATTTTTTTTACGAATTTCACAAAAATACATAATTTCACAATTTTTTTCACTAAAATTTTCACAAGTAAGTACTTACGAAATGTAAAGTTTTTTCAATTACACGGTTTAAAATTTAAACAATTTTTGAATAAAATCAACTTGGGTAGAGTGTGTAGTGTGTATGTGGGTACTTATAAATGCGCCAGCGCCGAGCGGGCGCGAGCTAGCAAGCGCGGCGTCCGGCGGCGCGTGTAACGTAATCCCGCGCTATACAAGGCGCTGGCGACTCCGCGCCCCGCCCGCGTTATTTTTAGAACAGGGCTCCCGGTGCTCCCTCCGGAACTTCACAACACATCCCCTACACACAGCACCCTCGCACCGGCACTCGCGGCACTTACGTCGCACGGGTAGAAGACGGTCACTCAGTCACTGGTTCCTCGACCGGCAGCACAGCGACGTTGGAATGTGGAGTCCGCGGCGACCGGGGCGGCTCTGACGGCCGGCGCGGCGGCGGCGCCCGCGGCGCGCTCCCCCGCCCCCCGCGGGATATATTTAGCGCCGGTCATTTTTGAGCCGGCGATAGCGAGCCAGCTCCGGTTTCGAAGCCCGTCGACCGCCGCTGTCCTCGCGGCGCTGCAGGTGCAACGCACTCCTCGAGGAAGCCGAGCCTGCCCCGATAACCTACTTTACACCACCTGCACCGCATTCTTTGATGACAATCTTTCTTTATGCTCTAGAAGTCTATTCAAATTCAAATGTTTTTTTATTTAATAGGATACATTGTGATCACTTTAAAACGTCAAACTTAAAACTAGCTACGCCTGTTCCAACCTCCTTACACCGGCAAAAGAAGGGGCTGGTATTGTAGAGTGGCTCAAGTCATGATCAGTACTTGTGCTCAGATTTGACGCTGTCAGTTCATACAATTTTATTATAATCGCTACTCAAGCATAGATCAAAGTCAGAGGTCAAAGTTTAGTTAAAAATGAATGAAATAAATGACTAATGGTTAAGCTTTCATGTTTTTTACTATAGTTAACCTTGACTGCGGATCAAAAAACCGGCGCCCGCCCTATCATCTGCCAAATATTGGCACCCATCACTAATAATATAAAAAATATACAGTTTAAAAAACTAAAAAAAACACTTTAAAACGCACTGAAAAATATAAAATAATAATGGTTAATTCAAAAAGTGTGGATCGCTTTTTGGTTGTGTGTACTTTTATATACCCAGTAAAGGAAGCGCTCCACACTTTTTGAATTAACCATTATTATTTTATATTTTTCAGTGCGTTTTAAAGTGTTTTTTTTAGTTTTTTAAACTGTATATTTTTATTTTTTTACTTTTTTGTTACCAAGTTCAATTTAGACTCATCAAGACGAATCATATGAGCCCAAACACGAGGGGTTTACTAGTAGCCACTGCAGAGATCCTCTACCCACCTTTCGGTTCCATCATCAGACCCTCGTCACCAAGTCCAATCTATTGGACTCATCAAGACGAATCATATGAGCCCAAACACGAGGGGCTTACTAGTAGCCACTGCAGAGATGCCCTACCCACCTTCCGGTTGCATCATCAGACCCTCGTCACCAAGTTCAATGTATTGGGCTCATGATGACGAATCATATGAGCCCAAACACGAGGGGTTTACTAGTAGCCACTGCAGAGATGCCCTACCCACCTTCCGGCTGCATCATCAGATCAGGTTGATGATATCAAATTATTGCATTGTCACCGAGATTACATACACATACAAAGTTTCAAGTCGATACGACAATTGGAAGTGGGTGAAAATTGACTTCTAAGATTTGATTACATTGTTAGTTAGTTAGTTAGTTAGTTAGTTAGTTAGTTAGTTAGTTAGTTACAAGTCAAGCTAATAAAAGTGTTTTAAAATCATCACAATAAGAAGGAGCTGTTGATTGCCTATAGGATTTACAACTTTAACGGGCATGTATAGGAACATTTTGAGGTCGGCTGATGAATGTGATTTTAGATGCCTGCCTTTTATGTACCCTCTCATGAAAATTTAAGTAGATACGTAAAGTAAGTATGGGTAGGATACGTAAGTACATAATTACTATCCCTAAACTATGGAATTGGTTTGCAGCTAGGTACCTAATACAAATTACGAAGGAATCTATTTCCATGCCTACAACAACGACCTTCGTAGATGAGAACTACGTGAGATATACGAAGAATAGGTATGTGCCTCTACATTCCATTCTGGACGATTTGCCGATTACCTACAATACCTACCTATAAATACATTCACATTTATCATAGTATTTTTTTTATGTAATAGATTAGCAAAGAAGCAGACGGCCCGCCTGATGGAAATCGGTCACCGTCGCCTATGGACATTTGCAACACCAGGGGAGTTGCCGATGCGTTGCCGACCTTTAAGAACTCTTTTCACACCCATCTATCTGTAGCACAGCGGGAAGACTTTTGGGGGGAGCTCACTCCACATTTTGCAAGTATGCGGGAGAAAGGAGCGCATAAATCGAGAGGTGTGGTGTGGTGGGTGTGGTGTGAATAATTAATCGACCTAACTAGTAACTACCTATCGAGTACTAGTAGGTACAAATCGTAACACAATGGGTGAACTGAATTCGAAGGATGAATTCGCGGGTTCGATTCCCGCTACGGGACAAATATTTGTTTTATGAAAACGAAGTGCAGTTGTATTTGTTCCATGCCTAGGTGTTGTGGATCTCTGATCCGCGTCGTTTCTGATACACTAGATACAGGGAAACATTTTTTTTTTCAACTCAGTGTAGGATTCAAACCCACGACTTAAGGATCGCAAGCTGATGTCACTTCCACAGAGCCATCATCACTTCAAAACAAGTTTGATATTTTGCATTTAGATGATTTACGTTTCAGGGATTTATTTAAACTCTATATAATAGGCTGAATAATAAAATTGATCATCTTCCAAAATATAATCAAAATAGTTTTTGAACGAAAGTTTTGGTGTCAGTAATGTCATTTCTGGATAACTGACACTGTCAATTTCAGAAAATGTCACCTTTGTTTTGTTTACGTTTTATTTTACGTGATCGGCTGATCGCCGTGCCCGTGCGCCGGATCAGGCTGGAATACGTGCCTCGAGAAAAATAATCTTATTTGTTTCAGATGTAAAAAGTTAAATCAGAAACGGTCTTACAATGTATTCGAGCAAGACAAATTTTCACGACACAACCTCTACACCGAAGCGTCGAAGACTCGGCACAGCGAGGATACTACGCCAAAAGAATCATGATAACGTTAATTTCGTTACTGACTGTAGCCCGATTAATTTCAAATCTCCATGCGAAGTTTCGGGCTCGCCTGAAAAATGTGCATCACCGCATTTACCGTGCAATCAAGTGGAGTACCTTTGTGAGAGTAACAACAGTTCCTCCTCGGATATCCCATGTTCTCCAGCTGTACTAAACAGCTCCGTGATCAGAGACATCGAGAATTGGGAGTCCTTAGTTGTAAGTAATAAAACGAATAAACTGTGTAATAAAGAATTGTCCAAAATGTTGGCAATAGAAGAGATTGATGATATATTCGATGACATGTTCCACTCAAAGTTGGAACAGTCAAATCATGTCAATAATAAATCACTATTAGAGAGAGATTACAAAGAGCGCGTTGAGCAGAGTTTTGACGTTATCAAACAGTCAATTTGCCAGTTAACAGAATCAAACAGGTGTAATAAAAGCTCACTGTTTGAAACTAAGGACTCATTCTTACTAGATATTAAAGAAAGTGGAATTGCGATGGAAGATATTGAATCAAGGAACAAAAAACCGAAGACTGCAGAAAAGCCTGTATCTATTAATGAAGGATTCTATGGGCTCCCTATTTCTACAAAAGCTCTATTTAAGACATATAGAAATATAGAGAAATTTTATGGTAAATCACTTATCATTTAGTACTTAAACTTAATTTTTTTTTTACTTTTTTCAGGGTAGCGTTTGACCACAAGTCACCTGATGTTAAGTGAAGATGTGGTCGAAGATGGCGCCACGCTACACCTGGACTGGGAACTGGCTCTCAAGTGAGGCTGCCGGAACACACCGATAGGTGCTTGGCGACAGATTCTTAACAAGAGGGTGGTAGCTAGCCAGGCGAGTACTAGAAAATACCCTACCACCAAGCTATGGTTTCATCACGATGTTTTCCTTCACCGAAAGCTCAAGCTCATTGTAGGATTCGAACCCACGTCCTACGGATCGCAAGCCGACGTCACTACCACTGAGCCATCATCGCTGTAAACTTAATAAACCTTCAGTGGGATGAATATTTAAAATAAATAATGTTTACTCAATCAGATTAGCTAACTATGATTCCCTGCATCAGTATAAGAAAATATGTGGTTTGAGGACCCACAACACCCAGACACAAAATAAATACTTGTGCTTTTTTTCAGTGCACTAATATTTGTTACACAGCATGAATCGAACCTGCGACCTCACCATTAGCAGTTGGTTTACACCATATTAGCCATTATTATACATGTATTAAAATCTCCTTTTTGATTGCAATCTGATACTTGCTAATTTCGTAAATCTTTTGAAAAACTATTATTAACCTTAACTTCAAGTTGTTTGCCCGATGTTGTTTATAGCGATGATGGCTCAGTGGTGGTGACGTCGGCTTGCGATCCGTAGGACGTGGGTTCGAATCCTACAATGAGCTTGAGCTTTCGGTGAAGGAAAACATCGTGATGAAACCATAGCTTGGTGGTAGGGTATTTTCTAGTACTCGCCTGGCTAGCTACCACCCTCTTGTTAAGAATCTGTCGCCAAGCACCTATCGGTGTGTTCCGGCAGCCTCACTTGAGAGCCAGTTCCCAGTCCAGGTGTAGCGTGGCGGCATCTTCGACCACATCGTCACTTAACATCAGGTGACTTGTGGTCAAACGCTACCATGTAAATTGTAAAAAAAAAAAAAAATGTTAAATAATCCTACTAAAATTATAAACGTGAAAGTTTGTAAATATAGATGGATATTTGTTACTCTTTCACGCAAAAACTACTGGACGGATCTGAATGAAATTTGGAATGGAGATAGCTTATACCCTGGATTAACACATAGGCTACTTTTTATCTCGGAAAAAGGTTCCTGCGGGATAACAGGAAGATGTTACAAGTAAATCATACATATTCAAACAGTTTTTTCATGCTCTTAATGCCATCACTACCTTCGCAGACTGGCAAGAAGAATGCCTGAACCTAGATGCTATCAAAGAGAGACGGAACCTGATCTACTCATTACCTACAAGCGGAGGCAAGACCCTGGTGGCCGAAGTGTTGATGCTGAGGGAAGTGATCGTCAGGAAGAAGAATGCACTGTTCATACTGCCGTTTGTTGCTATTGTGCAGGAGAAGGTAGGAAAATTATAAGTTTATATTTAACAAAAACAAAATCGAAAAAATCTTTATTTAAAAGGATACATAATATGACCACTTTAAAACGTCAAACTTAAGACTAGCTACGCCTGTTCCAACCTCCTTACGCCGGCAAGAGAACAGGCAAGAAACGCCCGGCAGGTAATTTTTTTGGCACAATCACATTTGCAATTTTAATTTTACTACTAACTTAACACTCCCTATGCCCTGAACACTTGATCAGTGCAACTACAAACTATGAACTTTTCTATACAATCCAGTAATCCAAACATTCCAATAAGCCGGCTTCTCTAGTTTTTAATAGTACTAGACCTTCAATAGACCTAGACTAATGAAACTTTACTAATGGTTTTTGATGTAGTTTTTCCGAACCACCGACCTTAACCGTCAAATTATGTGGATTAATGGACTTCAACATCTTTACTCTTCTTCTTATTTCACTTTACTTACATGA
The DNA here is from genome assembly GCA_931315375.2 of Opisthograptis luteolata. NCBI lineage: Eukaryota > Metazoa > Arthropoda > Insecta > Lepidoptera > Geometridae > Opisthograptis > Opisthograptis luteolata. Next base: position 13,274,736 of record OV928039.1, read on the forward strand.
TGATTATAATTCATGCTATTCAAAATATTGATTTAAGATTTTGTTACAATCCATAGAATTTAAGTTAAATCATAAATCTCTTTAACCACTTCTTTCTCCTATCTTCTTTCTTTATCTTTTAGATCTGGTCACTATCACCCTTCGCTGTACAACTAGACTTCTTGGTGGAAGAGTATGCAGCAGGTAAAGGGCACATACCACCCAAGAAGCATCGTAACAAGAACAGCATCTACATTGGCACCATAGAGAAAGCACTAGCGCTGATAAGGAGCTTGATTGAACTTGATCGGCTGCATGAAATTGGATTGATTGTGGTAAGAAATGCTTCATTTTTAGTTTTTAGTTTGGTGGTAGGGTATTTTCTAATGCTTGGCTAGCAGTTAAAAAGCTGTCGCTAAGCACCAATTGATGTGTTCCAGCAGCCTTACTTGAGAGCCAATTTTTAGTTCAGGCGAAGTGTAGCGCCACTTTTGCTACCCTGTAAATTGTATAAAAGTATTATCATGGTTTAAGAAATACTTTTTGCTTTCGCAAATCGAATGAATGGTATGAAGCGGACAGGACACCTTGAATTAAAACATGATGATACATCTTTGTATCTGGTATCTTAAAATTTTTAAATTTTTGTATTCAGCTCTGCTCATCGATATCTGTTAACGTTTTTGAAGTATCCTGAATACACGAGACTCGCCTCTCACAACCGGCTTATCAATTTAAGCTTGTCCTTTGAGCCACCAATAGCCATCAATCAAGTGTTTCGTTTTAGGTAGACGAACTTCACCTAATTGGAGAGAAAGGACGCGGCGGTACTTTAGAAACATTACTGTCTACTGTCATATTTACCAATCGTAAGTATTTATCATTGACAGCATAAAAAGTTGCCAACGCGCTGCTGAAACCATACGAGGAGGGATGCACTACCCTGAAAATAATCCTGCCGGCCGGTGCCCATGGCGGAATCAAAAGGCTTCAGTCAAAAAAAAATATATTTTCACTATAGACTTTTTATAATAGCTGCATATATTGCTATTTTTTACTGTTATCTTATTGCCATGTTATTTCGTAGTACCCAATGAAATCAATGATGTCAATGTCAACTAAACTAAAAGTTTAGTTTACACTCACATATTCGATTTAGAACACACACACACTCGGCCGCGAATTTTAAGCATTGGCGATCGCGGCAATCAAAGGGTTAAAATCGATACCTTGCCTTACTAAGACCATATCAATGTCGAGCAGAAGACATCCAAATCGTGGGTATGAGCGCGACGATCGGCAACCTGCCGGAGCTCGCGACGTTCCTCCGGGCGGAAGTGTTCGAGCGGCAGTTCCGTCCGGTGGCGCTCCAGGAGTACGTCAAGCTGGGGGACATGCTGCACACGATCCGCAGCGGGGACGGGCTGGAGGTCACCCCGCATAGGCAGCTCTCTTATGATGTGAGTGAAATTACCTTTTTCGAGCAATCGTTTGTGAACCAGAAGACGTTCTGTAGGTAGCCCCCGACTAGGTGGACCGACGACACAGTAAGAGTCACTGGGAGCCGATGGATGCAAATGGCCAAGGGCGAGGCCTATGTTCAGCAGTGGACTTTTTCTGGCTGATGTTGATGATGATGATGGTGTGGTGGCACACTGATAAGTGCTTGGCGACAGATTCTTATCTTGAAGTTGGTAGCTAGCCAGGCGAGCGTTAGAAAATTCCCTACCATCAAGCTATGGTTTTGTCACGATGTTTTCCTTCACCGAAAGCTTAAACTCACTGTAGGATTCGAACCCACCACAGATTGCAAGCCGGCGTCACTACCACAGCCATCATCGCTTCAAAAGTCCTTTATGCATCAGATGTTGCTTGCATCCCTACAGTAGTTGTACATAGAGTCGACATTGGCACAGTACTCTCCCAGCGCGGCCCGGCTGGACCCGGACCGGCTGGGCGGGCTGGTGGCGGAGGCCGTGCCGCAGGCCTCGTGCCTCGTGTTCTGCCCCACCAAGCGGAACTGCGAGAACGTCGCCGAGCTGCTGTGCAAGCTGCAGACGCCGTGAGCCACTTTAGTTTACGTATTAGTTGGATATATTGCAGGAACTTGCTCCAATTGAATCAGTTAGTCACGAGAATGGAATAAAAATGACCTGGCGGGCGTTTCAAGCCTGTTTTTTTTTACTTACAGGTTGGTGTTAGATCTTAAGTCACCTGATGTTAAGTCGTGACGATCTTTTGCCGGATTAAGGTTGGAACAGGCGGAGCTAGTTTTAGTTTTGACGATTTAAAGTGATGACATGTATCCTACTAAAGAAATATATTTGATACTAGATGTTGTCCGCGGTTTCACCCGCGTGAACTACAGTTAATCGCGATACAAAGTATTTCATGTCATTCCTCAGGATTCAAACTATCCCCGGACCAAATTTCACGTAAATCGGTGCTGTAGTTTAGGCGAGATAGACAGAGAGTTACTTTCGTATTTATGATGATGAGCTTGCTGTTGATATTGGCGGTGGTCCGCAGACAGATGTCCGAGCACCGGCCGGCGGAGCGCGCGGCGCTGCAGACGCGGCTGGCGGCCGAGGGCGCCGCCCCCGCGCTGCGCCGCGCCGTGCTGCGGGGGGTCGCCTTCCACCACGCGGGGCTCGCGAGCGACGAGCGGGCACTCTTGGAGCACGCCTTCAGGTTACCACTTTACTGTCACTTCCTTATCTAGGTGGAACATGAGTCAGGTTCGACCACATTGTCGCTTAAGATTAGGTGACTTATGGTCGTAAGCTACCTTGTTCTAATTAAGAATAATCTTCTTTAGTTATATTGGTAATTTAAATGGTAATTGTTTCTCAAAAAACGATTTTGTTTCAGCACAAAAGTAATTACAGTGATAAAAATTGACATTGAAATTGCCTTCTATTGAGATTGTAGTAACCAATTGAGTAGGACAATGCCATCCTTGATGAGTTTAGGTGCGTTCAATTAATTATAAAAAACGAATCACGTTTGTGAGTGTCTGTGATTGGATCCATTTCAAAAATCAATTCTTCGGTTAGTCTCAGACCCCATTCCTACTATAAACCGTCCCGGAGCTCCAAACTCAAACCGGTGACCCTGTCCCCAACAGGTCTGGCGTGATATCGGTACTGTGCTGCACGTCGACGCTGGCGGCCGGCGTGAACCTGCCGGCGGCGCGGGTAGTAGTGCGCGCGCCGCGGCTGGGCCGCCAGCCGCTCACGCTCGCCGCCTACCGACAGATGGTGGGCCGCGCCGGCCGGGCCGGGGTCTGCGATACAGGTCAGGGCATACACAAACTGATATAAAGGAGCTTGGGATTGTAGTGAACTTGCTCCAATTCAATCAATTAGTACTGAATAAGAATTGAGCACACTACTACATACTATTGAGCCCTGAGAATCCCACATTTTACGATTTATTTATTTATTTTGGTAATAGGCGAGCAGCCTGAGGCTGATGTGCCTGTATCATGCTGTGTTGAATTATAGCAATGTCCAAAAGTGCAGAGAAAAGTCAATTCTGTAGCAAGAAAGCATTGTTCGTTCGCAACCACTTGTCCAGTCTGTTTTTAAAGGAATTCACTGAAGGAGCTGACACAACGTCTTCTGGTAGTCTATTCCAGTTGTGCACCACTCTAGAAGCCAGGAAGTGGTGCGCAGTGTTTGATTTAGATGATGCGCGTATTATCTGCATATTATTTATGCGCTCCTTTCTCCCGCATACTTGCAAAATGTGGAACGAGCTTCCCTCGTAAGTCCTTCCGCTGTGCTACAAATTGCAGTCCTTCATGGTCTTCGTTTTTTTTTGATTGAGCGCGATGATTGATGTGTGACATAACTTGCTCCAATTCAATCAATTAGTAATAAGAATAAAATTGTCAATGTGATCGCGCCAAAAAAAGTACCTGCTGGCCGTTTCTTGCCTGTTCTTTTGCCGGCGTAAGGAGGTTGGAACAGGCGTAGCTAGTCTTAAGTTTGACATTTTAAAATGATACATACACACGAGCATACAGTGGACGGCCGAGTGGCCGTCGCCCTGTCGGCCGTCCCAGGTATCACTGGAGAGACGAAGTCACGAAGGATTTGCGCGAGCAGGTGGAGGACTAGCAGGAGGTGGCGCAGGACAGACCGAAGTGACGTCTTTTGTTATCGGAGGCCACGACTCACTTTAGGTCGTTACGCCATCTCAGTTAGTTATATTATGTATCCTATTAAATAAAGCTGAATATGAATATTTTGAATTTTGAAACGCTACCCGGTAAGTAGTCAAAAAAGAAAAGTTTTACACAAATTTCCCGTCCGACAGGTGAAAGTATAATAATCTGCAGCCCCCAAGAGTGGCCCCACGTAAGGGCGGTGCTGTCGGGCGGCGTGGCCCCGGCGCGCAGCGTGCTGGCCGCCGGTGCGGAGGGGCTGCTGCTGAGCGCCGTGGCGCTGCGGCTGGCGGACACCGGGCCGGCGCTGCGGGACCTGCTGGCCTGCACCTTGATGGCGGTCACACATACCGAAACTGATAGGCGAGTGTACATACTCATCATCATCTTCTTGCCCTGGTCCCATTTATTTGGGGTCGGCGCAGCATGTATTCTTCTTCCACTCCCCCCTATCAGCCGTCATCGCTCCATTCACTCCCCTTTCATTCATATCAACCCTCACACAATCCATCTATCTTTTCTTTAGTCTTCCTCTTCCCTTCCATCCATCAACACCATCACTTTTTTGGTAATAGTGTGTACATACTACATAGCGTAGCGAGTGTACATACTACATAGCTCTTATAATAAGTTTGTAATTGTAAACTCACCTTGTTTTTTGTTTTACATTTTCTGTAAGACATTGCTTCAACAGGAAGTACACTATCGCCCGGTTTCAATAACCGATCTATCCACGTTTTGACATAAATTTGACATTACTTCTATGAAGCTTATGTCAAATTTCCATCTCCAGTAGGGAAAACCGTGGACAGATCGGTTGTTGCACCCCCCCGAAACTCATTAATATTCATGTTCCCATATCCCAATGTGTACAACCAAACAAGAGAAATCTTATTAGTAAAGCTAATTAAAAAATATCGGACCATTAGATGACAAAAAAAAAGCTTGGGATTTTAGTGAACTTGCTCCAATTCAATCAATTAGTAATAAGAATAAAATTGTCACGGTAATCGCGCCAAAAAAATTACCTGCCGGGCGTTTCTTGCCTGTTCTTTTGCCGGCGTAAGGAGGTTGGAACAGGCGTAGCTAGTTTTAAGTTCGACGTTTTAAAGTGATCACAATGTATCCTATTGAATAAAGTACTATTGACTATTCGACTATTGAAACGCGAAATATATGGGTTTTGATTCCGTTGTGAAATCGCAAAATATGAGAAAATAAACAATGATCATATCTTTCGATTACGATGACTTACAAGTTTGATTTTTCCACTTATGCCTCAATTGTCTGTATAATAAATAGAATGTGCTCCAGTCCATAAGGCCAAAATTATAGCTATAGCTGTTCCCCACGGAATCACCCGCCTGGACAACAGTGTATCTCGATAAAAAGTGACTCTATGTCATTACCTCAGGTTTCAAACTATTTCGTTACCAATTTTCATCAAGATGTATGTTTTAAGTTTTTTAGTTTATTCGTAACAAACAATCAATAGAAGATAGATTACCAGTAATGGACTGGAGCACACCGTAATATTTGTAAACTACTGCCTTTTATATAACTGTCAATGTAATGGATGCCAGCCAGACCCACGCAGAAGATTCTATCTCGTAGTACTGTTTTTATCCAACTTCATTTCTCCATTCTGTCCAGCTCTCCTCTAGATATAAAAGCGCTCTGCGACTCGTCGCTCCAATCCCTCCTGCGAACTGGAGCGCTGGAACTGCTCAATGAGACGCGGCCAAATGTCGAGGACAAATCGGCGGCAGACGACTGTTACGTGTATAATCATAGCGTGCTGAGAGTCAGCATGCTCGGAAGGGCTGCGATTAAAGGTAGGTATACTATTATTAGGCATCAATATTATAGACTGATTCAAAGGCAAAAAATTAAATGTATAAGATTATCTGGCGAGAAGGAGAAGATAACGAAAACGAAAAGGAATTACCCGGCTCGAAGGACCAATTTTGATCTACGTTTTGTTTACCAATAGATATCAGACGCAAGAATTCGATTCGATTTTTTTGATTTGGATATCTAAAATCTAGTCCTTGCAAATCTTTTTAGAAATACCTGAAAGATAAATAATCATAATAATATTATGTAGTACAATAATTACAATGCCCCACTTTTAATTCGGCCCCTTCCCCTAGGCTGCATGTCCCTGCCGACCGCCAAGCAGCTGCTCCAGGACCTGGAGGCTGCGTCCCTGGCGCTGGTGCTGATGGGCGGCCTGCACCTGCTGTACCTCGTCACCCCACACGACGGCGCCGGCGTCACACCTGACTACGCACACTACTACTCGCTGGTAACTATACAGGGGACTCAGCTGCTGCAGGAGCTGCAGGCGGCGTCACACCTGACTACGCACACTACTACTCGCTGGTAACTATACAGGGGACTCCGCTGCTGCAGGAGCTGCAGGCGGCGTCACACCTGACTACGCACACTACTACTCGCTGGTAACTATACAGGGGACTCAGCTGCTGCAGGAGCTGCAGGCGGCGTCACACCTGACTACGCACACTACTACTCGCTGGTAACTATACAGGGGACTCAGCTGCTGCAGGAGCTGCAGGCGGCGTCACACCTGACTACGCACACTACTACTCGCTGGTAACTATACAGGGGACTCAGCTGCTGCAGGAGCTGGAGGCGGCGTGGGGAAGAAAGGTTCTCGAGTGGCGACCACGAACCGGAAGACGTTCTGTTGGCAGGCCCCCCACTAGGGGGACCGACGACATTGTGAGAGGCGCAGGGAGCCGATGGATGCAAATGGGTAATAGCCGTTCATGACACTTCTTCTTCCGGCTGATGATGATGATGTTGTATTTGTATAAAATTTGCCAGATTATCCGATACAGAAATGATGGCCCAGTGGTTAATGACGTCGGCTTGCGACCTGTAGTTTGTGGGTTTGGATTCTACAATGAGCTTGAGCTTTCGGTGATGGAAAACATCGTGATGAAACCATAGCTTGGTGGTAGGGCATTTTCTAGTGCTCGTCTGGCTAGCTACCACCCTCAAGTTAAGAATCTGTCGCCAAGCCTATAAGGCCGCAATTTGTATAAAATTATTCAGTTTATCTGATTTTGAAACTAATAATACTTGTTGTTAAGGTTGATATTAGCTTGTCATTTTTTTATTTTTGATATTTCTATTGAATTTTTCGTTTTCAGTATTGTAGTTTGGACGAAGAGGGCGTGCAGACCGCCAAGATATTGGGCATCACGGAAATGAACGCTATGAAAATGATGACTGGGACGTCTATCGCTGTAAGTACTTTTATGACCGCTGATGACATCGTGGCGCAGTAAATCTACATGCTGTCCTTAGTGTCCCAGGTTCGAATCCTGGGCGACATGTGAAAAGTGTATAATTATATAAAAATAACGCATTTGTGGCGAGTATTTGTTTTAAAATTATTCCTAAGTGTATTTCCTTTTCTAGAATGTACCAGAGCGAGTTATATGCCGCTTCTATTTAGCGCTGATGCTACACGACCTGTGGAAACAGGTGCCTTTCGCAGCTGTTGCGGAAAAGTAAGTTTTGAACGTACACACTACGCATCCCTAATTCCTTCTTTTACCAACATATAAAAATAGAAAAATAATTGAAAATTCCCCGACAATCACAGCTAATAATATTCTCGACTAAGTCACCAAATCGGTTTATCCGCTTGGGAGTTACGACGCAGCAATTACAGACACACGTTAATCTTCACCCTTCTGTTAGAGACGGGGGTTACAAATTGATTGATTGAAATCATTGTCGGTTTCTTTGTCCAGGTAGCTGGGAACCACAATACAGCAGTGTGACTGATTGAGTTTTCGGTGAAGGAAAACATCGTAATAAAACCTTAGCCTGGTGGGAGGCCATTTTGCAAATGCTCGTCTGGCTAGCTACACTCAAGTTAGGAATTTGTCGCCAAGCACCGATCGGTGTATTCCGGCAGCCCCACTTGAGAGCCAGTTCACAGTCCGGTGTAGCGTGGCACTATCTTCGACTGTATCGTTATTTAGCATCAGGCGACTTGCGGTCAAACGCCACCCTGTAAGATGTAAAAAGAAAACGAACAGGTTTTTATCGATTTTGAGACTGGACTTCCCATTTGTCAAACTCCTTCCTTCAAACGGCAAACGTAGGGCAAACGTAGTCTCGGCGAACGTAGTGTAGGACGCCCTCCGGCTAGGTGGAGCGATGACGTACGCAAAATGGCTGGCAGCAGTTGGATGAGAGAAGCCGAAGATCGGGCTCAGTGGCGTGCTTTGGGAGAGGCCAATGTCCAGCAGTGGACTGAAGTGGGCTGATTATGATGAAACTCCTTCCTTCAACAACAAACGCTGCGCAGGTACTGCTTAGCCCGCGGCACGGTGCAGTCGGTGATGACGTCGGCGGCGTCGTTCGCGTCCTCGGCGCACAAGTTCTGCGAGGAGCTGCCGCACCTGTGGCCCTTCCGCGCGCTGTTCGCAGAGCTGGCAGACGGGCTGCGGCACTGCGCCGCGCCGGACCTGCGCCTCCTCATGGAGCTGCCGGCTGTCAAGAAGGTCAGCAGACAAACCGTGGCCCTGCTGGTAGGGCATTTTCAGCTCGCCTGTCGCCTAGCACCTATCGGTGTGATGACGTCAGCAGCGTCCTCTTCAGAACAGAAGTTCTGTAAGGAGCTTTTTTTTTTATGTAATAGATTAGCAAACAAGCTGACGGCCCGCCTGATGGAAAGCGGTCACCGTCGCCTATGGACATCTGCAACACCAGGGGAGTTGCCGATGCGTTGCCGACCTAAGAACTCTTTTTACACCCATCTTGAAGGATTGCAATCTGTAGCACAGCGGAAACACTTGTGGGGGAAGCTCATTCCACATTTTGGAGCTGCGGCACCTGTGGGCCTGGCCGGCAGGCTGCGGTACTGCGCCGCGCCGGACCTGCGCCCCCTCATGGAGCTGCCGGCTGGTCAGCAGACAAACCGTGGCCTTGCTGGTAGAGCATTTTCAGCTCGCCTGTCGCCAAGGACCTATCGGCGTGATGACGTCAGCGGCGTCGTTCGCCGTCGTCTTCAGTGCAGAAGTTCTGTGAGGAGTGAGGAGCTGCGGCATCAGTGGCCCTTCCGCGCCATGTTCGGCAAGCTGGCCGACAGGCTTCCTGTTCATACATTTAGCAGTAGTAGTTATCGTCACGGCATAATAAAACATCAGCTTCCTTTCGTAATACCCTACATACAGGGATCTTTGTTAGAGTACAGAGCTATGTGTGTGATTGTGTTATTATTACTCTTTTGCCACGTTTATTATACAAAATCACGTCTATAGAGTTTGTTCAATTCAAAATAGTCTGCTTTCTATGTTTTATCACTTTATCAGTCTAGCAGTTGTCTTAACTGTTGAAATTGCAGTTTGACAGGTCAATGTTTAATGAAAATGCGTGCACAATTTGTACGCCGTCAAACCTAATCTAATATTTTCCAGGCTCGAGCGCTCCAACTCGTGCGGGCGGGGTACAAGAGAATAGAAGACCTCGCCAAGGCGTCGGTGGAGGACCTCACCAATTCCATATCGCATCTGTCGCAGACCGCCGCCGACCATCTTATCAGCGCTGCTAGGGTAAGAAAAAACACTCAAAATCAGTTAACCTTCTGCAAATTTTTTGCTGGTTGTTTGTAGGTTTTTTTACTTACTTTGTTGGCTCGGCCACCTTGAAAGAATGGGAGAGGATGGCAGGAGGTGGCGCAGGACAGACCGAAGTGGCGTCTTTTGTTATCGGAGGCCAAGGCTTACTTTAGGTCGTTGCGCCATCTCAGTTTTTGTAGGTTTTTTAGTTTAAATTCTTGTTTGATAGTTTTATTTTATAGTTTGTTAAAGCCCGATGTGGCGCAATAGGCAAATAGACGACTGCGAAGCGTGAGATCGCATGCTCGATTTCCGCTACAGGATAAAAATTAATGTATTAAAAACAAGCACAAGCATTTGTTCTGTGTCTGGGTGTAGTGGATCCCAGGTCCACGTAGTATCTGATACCATAGATACAGGGGATCCTAGTTAGGGGTCAGAGCTATGTATGTGATTGTGCGGGTGTTATTTGTCTTTTATTTATATCTTTTACCTACTTACTTTAGCGCAGATTTAGGAACGTTATTGCGAAAGGTAAAGCTTATCTTTATATATCTCTTTCAGATGATGCTAATAGAAAAAGTTGAAAATCTCCGCGCGGAAGCCGAAGATGTTATGGAAGAACTTAAAATATCATAAATGCATTGATATGTAAAGATGCTGTGTAGTTATTAAACCAGTGAGATGAACTAAATAAAGGTATATTTTAAGAATTTAAGTGAAAATAAAATAAAGACATAGGTGTCATCAAACTTTGTGGCCGATCTGAATATATACACGGATGGCATTGTAGTAGGAAATGTTAGACACAAAAAGCACTGATTTTTGCTAATTTCACAGTGGTCATACAGTTTGGTGACACCCCCTTTCACTATAAAGGGACCAATAAAATCGTTAAAGGAATAATGTATCTATGACTGTTATTCGTTCAAAATAAATATTGTTTAGAAAAGTTTTCAGCTGTTTCTATTTATACACATCACACTATAACATTTGCGAAAGTTTGAATGTTTGTTATTCGATCACGCCAAAACGGGTTAACGAATCTAGATGAAATTTGCAACAGAGATAGCTTATACCCAGGCCGGACTATTTATCCCAGAAAAGGGTTCCCGGGAAATAGCAGGTTAAGAAATAAATCTAATCGAATTTCCATTTAATATGTAAGATTTAACCTGTGAAAAACTGGTTATGAACAGCCTACGGGCGTCGTATGTAGAGCCCAGATTAATCATTACATCAAGAGCTTATTTGATTGCTGAATCTGTCCCTCAACTTATGTCTAATACAACTGAATTCTAATTTTCATTTATGAGTTTTCCTACATTAAAAAGGGTAGAATGAAATCATAAATACATAATCAAACATCTTTTATTCACCGCCTCTTATACAAGCAAGGTTTCAAAGTCAGCACGGGCAGCTTTGCCTTCTTGACTGGTGGCTCCTGTATTTTGATGAACTCCATGAAGAAAAAAACTTGGTGCTTCTTGTCTAGGTTCTTGAGCTTGAAGCCGAGCCGCGTCACTTCCTTGGCAAATGCGTCTACATTGTCGAATCGGCTCTCTACTTCTGCTATCAGAAGGTAGCCACTGGAAAAAGAAATCGGTAATGAGATAGGGAATCAAACATTATATTTGGTATTTTCACACTGATTCCTGAGACAGAAATTTGAAAAATTAACGAAATCACAAGGTTGATTAACTTATTACGCTGTAACAGCCCTATTGTAACATCATTCATCATCAAAATCAGCCTCAGTCTCACAGTTGAACTCCTTGCTAGAGTGTATGTCCTGATTGCTATAATTTGGGAATCTTCAAGGCATGAGAAAACAGACACAATGCCTAGGAATGTAAACCACACTGACTGTATCATTACTTAAAATCACATGAAAAAATTTGCGCTAAACGCCAAAATGCAGTTTCTTTTGCCAATCAATTTGCCATAAACACAGTAATGTGCCAAAACCAAATTATTGGAGAGTAACAATATTGAAACAAGTAAACAGTACTGATAATTCAGTAAGTAACTCACCCCATCTTCAGTACCCTGTTAGCTTCCACCAAATACTGAGTCAGCTCCGTACCCATCAAGGCGAGACAGTACACAGCAGCGTCGACCGATGCCGACAGCAGTGGTGTGTGGGCCATGTCACATATCTCTACACCTGGTGCAGTGGACACAAGGTCGAAGGACCGGACCTTGTGAGGGATGCGCTTGGAGAGGGCTCCTTCACCGCAGCCCATGTCGGCTATTGTATGGGTTTTGGGCCTGTTGAAGACAATTAAAATTCATAGAAATACACTGTTACACTGTGGTGCAGATGGATGCAAATAGCTGTTCATGGTGGTGTTCAAAGGGAGATGTCTATATTCAGCAGCGGACTACTTCTGACTGATGACGTCACCACCAGGTTCTGAGTGAAGACCAACGAAGGGTATCCCCAACCAGCATTATGCTGAGTCATAATAATAATAAATCCATTTATTGCCATTAAAAAAACACATACATTTTATAGAAAAATAAAAACACAGTGATAATAGACAATATAACGGCGAAAGGGGTAAAACTCAGCTTTTGCTGTGTTTACATTTGCATGTGCACACAGCGCTGGTTTTTGGTTTTGGTTATAACCAGTTTGTGGTGAAAACAATAATTATACACCTACCTTCTTGTTATTTAACACAAATAAAGTTATAACATAGACTCATTTCAGTCTAAGGACTGTCAATTACTATTACTACTCTCGAGTTAGTAAGAAACAAATGTTTACTAACATTCTCAACTCTTCAGTTTCAGTTTCTTTATCATCAAAAAATATCAAGCCATGTAAAACTCACATCTTCTGTATCCTCTTAGCAATAACATCGAGTGGATTCACCGGCCATTTCTTCAGTTGTTGCTGGTATCCCTGATGGTAAGTGTGGAATGCTGCCGGATCACTCTGGAACAGTTCTTTTGCCTCGGTGCCTGATGACGTGTATAGCTTTTCATTTATATACCTAAACTGGGCAGCTGTAAAAATTTAAATATGTAATTTGTCATAGGTTAAAACATTCAAGCCAAGGTCATTAGTAAAATGCTATTAAATTTTTTTTTAGTGTAGGCATCTTCTTCTTCTTGCCCTGGTCCCTATAATTATTATGTGAAAGTTTGTGGGTATGTTTGCCACTTCTTCACATTGAATGAGCTCAATGAATTTGAATGAAATTTGGAATGCAAACAGCATAACTGTGGATTTACACATGAGCTACTTCTCATCCCGGATAAAGCTTCTGGCGGGAAATTAGTTTTTTTTAAATAGTTTTGAAATGTGACAAGTGACAAACTAGTAAATTTATCATCATCATCAGCCGGAAGAAGTCCACTGCTGAACATAGGCCTCCCCCTTTGAACGCCACCATGAACTGCTATTAGCCTTTGCATCCATCGGCTCCCTGCGACTCTTACAATGTCGTCGGTTCACCTAGTGGGGCCTACCTACAGAACGTCTTCCGGTTCGTAGTAAATTATTATAAAATAATTGAAATTGGTATTAACCTTTTAGCCTTTCTAGCATTCTTTCCCTTAACTTATTGCCAGTGACATTAATTGAGTTTCTCGTGACAATGTGTGTTTTTAGCATCCCTTTCAATTTTTCCCTTTTCTTGTCAAAAGCAGTAGGCGCATGGAATGCCGAGTTGTTGTTGACCTCATTGTTATTTTCATGTACTACTTTGAAAACGTTTTTTAGTCTCTCGTTATCAGTTTCAATAGGTACTTGCTTAGTCTTATTGTTGATTTTAACCTTTTTGTTCTTCTGGACATTTTTATCTATAATTTTAGAAAGCTGTTTTCCATTGGAGCTTAATTTAATAGCTGGTTGATTATTATTTTGCCGTCTGTTTTCTTTGAACAGTAAATGTTCTACGTCATCTCGTTTCATTGGTTCGTAAAACTTTTTCTTTTTTGCGTTGAGTAACACTTCGTCCAGTTTGTCTGTGTCCACGTTTGATACATCTATACTGTGGTCGCTTTCATAGGCTTTCTTTTTCTTGTTATTGATGATTTGTCCATTGTGCTTTCTTTTCTTGGCTTGGTTTTCTATATTATCGTTTACTTTAGGGACTTGTTTTGCAGTAGGTGCTTTGACTTTTCCTACTTTCTTTGGTGATGTTAGTTTAACATCATTTTTCTGTGATTTCTTTAGGTTCTGCAATACAAATTGAGAAATATGTTTAGGAAAATAGTAAGGTAATAATAATGACTTTAAAACCTCAATGGAAAATGTGTGAATGGTTATAAATTTTATCTTGGTTTCAGCAAGGTTTCCTTCTGCTTTTAACCCGTTTTAATTTCTGGATCTGTGTACTAAATTCATGACACAAAAAGTTTTCATGGAAACATTCATGCTAACTTCGTACTTATATAATTCAAAAGTATTGTAACTTACATCTCTTTTCCTAAGATTTATATTACTTTTCGGAACATCTTCTTCCCAATCTGGCACTTTAAACATTATTTATTAAAATATCTTAACCTAATTTTCTCAATTTGTTTACTTTTTAGGTTATGTTGTATTATTTTTTTCTCTTTGACGGCAACGGCAAGGCGAAGGCATGTATGGGAAGTGGGAACTCATTGTGACAAGGACATTGACATAACATGACATATGACAGCTCCTGCTTTCAGATTTTTTCCTTTAGTCTATGCTTCAAGAAACAAAAGCTCAAGAGCGTCATTAAATTAGACTATTCAAAATTCCAATTCCGTTTATTTTAATAACACTTTTTATATCATTCTGACTGACATGATGATGGCAGTAATGTTTCACAATTGCCATAAAAAAAAAAAAAAAAAAAAAAAAAAATTAGACTATTTATTTTGCCTGTAATGTTTGCTCTAGGGACGTCCGCCGACGATGATGACTGATGATGCCAGGATTGCCAGGTACATCATTAGTCGACATAATCGGCACCATGATACTGCGCACATGATATACACCCCGTGGCAGTTTATTCAAATATGTAGGTACACCTAGGTACCAAACATGGGAATCCCCAGACGCAAACTGAATCTACTTTATGTGGTTCCCTGTCTGTGATCTTAAGATTTAGATATTTAAATTAAGGTACCAATCTGGATTATAGAATTTAGGTAGTTAACTTCAGGTAAAAAGCAAGCGTTTAATAGGTATGTTAACCGCATATAATTGTAGGTAGGCACCTATATGCAGGTTGCTCATCCGCAAAATATCTAAAATTAAACTTAGCAAGGTTTATTTTAGAACTGAATAGGTAGTTAGTTTTTTATAAGATAGAGTTTTGTCACGATCAGGCTGTACGATGATAAGCGCTACCTGTTACATGCCTTTGAAATATTTCGGTCGCAAAGTCTTACGTGGCAATGCACTGCGCTCGTTAGTCGTTACACTCAAGTACTGAAGTACTTAAAGGTCTGTCTGTATAAACCCTATCATCATCAACCTATTACGTTCCCACTGCTGGGACTCTGGCCTTCTCTCAGAGAGAGAGTATGGGCCGTAATCTACCACGCTAACCCAGTGCGGGTTAGTAGATGTCGCATGCCCTTGAATGTTGTAAATCTTGGACAAAAGGACATGCCGGTTTCCTCACGATGTTTTCCTTCACCGTTTTGTAACCTATGTCTACCATAACTTGCCCTGGGTACTTAAAGTTCGCATAGTATATGCTGCTTAACAGGAGAACATCATCTTCCGGGAAAGAGTTTTCTTACGCTGCCTGGTTTGCTGTCCACCACCTTATAACCAAAAAGGTCAATAACAAAGTAGGTAAACAAACTTGACGCAGCTAACGCAAACACATCTACAGTCTCGCCGTCGTCGAATATTACAGTTATGCGGTAAAAGCTACATTACACTACTGAAAAGGAAATACCTACTCGTATCGTCGGAAGTGCCACTTACCGGGGACAGTCTGCGTTTGCAAATGACATGTGGTCTTTGTCAGTTTTTAGTCAGCACTTTCAGTGGAGTAATGTACCCAAAGTTAACTATACAAATATCATAATACTTATATATAGAGGTAAAAAGTGTGTGTCTTTGGAGGTTTTGAAAACTCTGTCACAGTTAGAAAATTGCAATATCCTTGAGTGCTGTTTTATTGTGCAGAAAATGCTGTGCGAGTGAAACCGCGGGGAACAACTAGTATCCAACATAGTAAGATAGTTTTCGTTTGTTACACGAAAGTGTTTATTAAAGGCGTCGAAAAATAAAGATTGTAAAGTTTGTAGTTGACATTAGGGCTGTGCTATGACGCAGTGTCTAGCCTGCTGAGCCTAATATCGTAGGTTCATATATCTGCTGGCTAGGAATAACAGTCGTATGGTGAGCATAAATGATCGTTAATAATCTAAAGATTATTTAGGTATTATATCCTACAGTGTAAAATCATGAGTAGATTACCTATGAGATCATTATTTTAACATTACGTACTGCAGACAGCTAGACAATATGAAATAACAAATTTAGTAGATATTCATTTCTTATTCAGATTGATACCGATTTGTTTCCACGTAACCTTTTATGAAGGAAACAATTGAATAGGTATCATTAGTATCAATACATATTGTTACGAAAGTTAGGCATTGTATAAACTAAAATCTATTCTTAAATATTAAAGGGCGTTTTTAAACTACATTTGTGGTATAGACTGACTAATAACACGCTATTGTTACGCCACTTAGATATCTGTATAAATAAAGAGTCGTTATAATTCATGAAATTATTGTATTTTTCGACAGCTCGTTGTAGGACGAGTCTAGTATTTACTAGGCCGGGAATTCACCGACATAACTCTACCTTGTTTTATTTGGGAGACTAGTGGAGAGCTCATACTAAATTTGTGTGGTAAGTCATGTTTGTGATAGATAGGTACACATTATTTTGCCTTTCATAACTCTAATAATTTACAGTGTGATAGAGTCAGATGCCTGAAAAACAGTGCTATAGGAAAAGGAACGGTAGTGACGTCAAGTTTGTAGGCCGAAAGTTAAAATTCTGCAATGAACCGTAGGTAATAATTAAAATATAGCTTTTTATTAGAGCATTTTCTAGTGCTCGCCTGGTCAAAAAAATCATCAAGTTTAAAAATTCCGTCGATAAGCACCTGTCGTGTGCATGTTCCGGCAGCCTAACGTGAGAGGCAGTTCCAGTAGATCTATTATGGAATTTCTAATCCAGGCATAACGTGGCGCCACCTTCTACCATATCAACGTCATTTAAGAGCAGGTAACTTGCGCTCAAACACTACACTCTTTTTTTACTTCCGTTGAACTGATGATAAGGCTTAGTAGACGTCATCGTAAAAAAAAATACTTTTCGCAAGAAAATAGGAAAATTGGACGCGACAAGGGAGTCGATTTTAAAACACTTTTATTATCTTGACTTGTAACTAACTAACTAACAATGTAATCAAATCTTAGAAGTCCATTATCACCTACTTCTAATTCATACTATGACGTTAAATATAGGTAGATACTTGGGGTTTATCGTAAAATTTAGTTTTAAGTTCTATACAAAATTACATAGTTATAGCTAAGTTTTAGAAAATATAAGTCTATAAGTATCAAAATGTGCTAAAAATAGCACATTCTTCGGCTGTAAATATTTGTAGTCGGCCTAACCTCCACAATATTCAACACACTAACGTTGTAAGTACACCCGCAGTGTAATTGAACCTTAAGACCGAGTTTCCTGCCGAGGGGTTGAGTTTGCGAGCTCACTGCGCATGTCTCACCCACCCCCGGCCATGCGCAGCCCAGTGCCATCTCTCCACTACAACTGTCTGTTGTTATTATCATTTATTTACCAATTTATAATATAAAACGACTTAAAATTCACACGAAAGTGCGCTAGTGGTGACACAATGTGTATGTTCAGTGACGATTCTTGAAGCATTTCTCGTGATGACGGAAAGTTAACCTCGAATCGCGATGAAGATATTATGTTTATTAATTCATAAACGAGGTTTGTTTTATAAAAATAATTATACAGGATTGGTTTCGTATGTGTTTGTGACGGCAATAAGCGCCAGTCAATTAAATTTTGCTAACACAGTAGTTATATCTACTGTTTTTATAAAATATTATGAAGGGGTAATGTTTGTTACGTATAATCATAGGAACTACTGATCCGATTTTGAAAATTGTTTCACTGTTGGAAAGCTATTCTCTTCTAAAGCGGCATAGATTATGTACGAGTATTATTGTGATAATAAATCCTGTGGAAATCTGCGCGGGGGTGAAACCGCGGGGTACAGCTAGTATTAAACATAACACTGATAAGTGATAAGGTAAATGTCAAACAATAATTAATTGATATATTAAAATTATGTATGTTTTTAAATGATAAACTTTTATAGGTATTAGTGAAGTTTGTGCTAGAGCCTAGAGTAGGTAACTAGAATTACTGATACGAACAAATTTTATTTCCAGTAGGTACATACCTATCGAGTAGCATAGGTACAAAAGATATAAGACGGGTTGTCTTTTAAAAGTATGTAGGTAATGAGCATGTGGGTGGAAATTCCTACATAAAAAGTATTTAAAGTGATTAATTCCGTATTCAATAGATAAATATTTGTTTTCAGCGTGAATCGAAAATAGTAAGCCATATGTGCAATTATTTGATCAGCTATGGCCGTGGTAGCCAGACTCGAGCGATGCGAGGCTGACTCGCTCAGAAAGCGATGAGTTATCGGACCTCGATCAAATCCATGGCGATACGAAGAGAAAAACTGGTACGTTATTTGTTTTTGTGAATAATTTCAAGTCACCTGAAGTTATGACGATGAGATCGAACGTGGCGTCAAAGAAGCAGCATTTATGGCCTTTTGACGGAGGGCATTTGACCACGGGTTACGCGACGTGAAATGATAAACTCAAGGGCGTACGACATCTAGGTATACCAAGTAGATTACGTCCCGTATTCTCTCTCTCTCTTAGAGAAGGCCGTAGTGGGGAATGATGATGATGATGAAGTGATAATCTCGTGCAATTAATTTTAAAGGACGCGTCGGTCTCGGGCAGATGGCGAGCCCCTAGTGCTATCGCCACCCCTTTTCTTAGCGGTCTGATGATGATATATTTTTTACAGTGGAGCTGGCGATGCCAATGGAGCGTGATTACCGTGACAGCCATCGCCCTGGTGATCTATAACGCGGTCGCTAACGTGTGGCTGCTGCGGCCGTCGTGCCCTGCGCAGGCGCATAGCACGCCATCACCACCCGAGCCTGCCTCCTGTGAACCCTGTAACGAGGCTGCAGCCTCCATCGACGACGACCCTATAGCCAGGCTAGACCTGCGTCTGGGCCGGTGGGACTTTTCCAAGTCCTTCAAGATGTTCGACTACGCAGCCGTCGGGGAACTCTACGCGGAGATCTCGTCAAACCACCGCGTTTGTTTAGCCACGCAGAGCTCAATAGAAAGACTGCACGAGCTCTTAAGGATAGCAGCGCACTGGACTGGCCCTATATCAGTCGCCGTATTCGTCGCCGGTGATGAAATGAGACTTCTGCGAGCATTTGCCACGTGGCTGTTAAGATGTCAACCGGAAATATATACGCGATTGGCGTTACATGTCACCACTCCGTCGGAGAGGCCAGCAGTCTTCGGGATCATGCCGGATTGGGCTAGAGATTGTAGTGCAATGCCTTTGCCTCCTGGAGAGAGAAGGTCGGACACCGTGGTGTGGCGAGCGAGGCATCCCTACCCTCAGAATCACTTGAGGAACCTAGCTCGGAAGAACTGCCACACGCCATACGTGTTCCTGGTGGACGTTGACATTGTTCCGTCGAAAGGAATGGCGGAGGCCCTAGACAAGGTATTCAAAACATCCTACTAATATTAAAAACGTGAAGGTATGTGAGTTTGGATATATGGATATTTTGTTACTCTTTCACGTAAAAACTACAGAACGGATTTGAGTGAAATTTGGAATGGAGATAGCTTATACCCTGGATTAACACATAGGCTAATTTTTATCCCGGAAAAGTTTCCTGCGGGATAACGGGGACACGCGGGATAGTTCTTCATAAAATTACCTATGATCACCTTCCCTTGCAGTTCCTGTCGACGACTCCCAAGTGCCAGCTGTGTGCGTACGTAGTGCCCACGTATGAGCTGGACCAGCGAGTGGCTACCTTCCCTTCCAACAAGTCAGAGCTGGTGCGCCTCTCCCGGAACAAGCTGGCGATACCCTTCCACAGAAAGGTGTTCATTTACAATCAGTTCGCGTCCAACTTCTCGAGGTGAGTGAGGATACGTTTTACAGATCGCTCGTAAACGTATATGTAATTTAGGCTTTGCTTAGAGTTATTCAAGAACTACATTAAAATCTGCCCAACAGATTTCAAAAGCTAAAAAAACACAAAACATCAGTTACCACGATTTAGTTGTTTTTCAAAGGCCAGCAATGACTTCAAGCGGTTTTATTGAATAGAACCACAGTAGGTACACGATATATTGGTCGTGAGATATATTCTGTTAGGTTTTATTGTAACTTTTAAGCCTATAAGTTTTCATAATTTTTTAGTTTGATTATTATTTTATTATTTCATATTATTTTATCAACCTATAACCACAGAAGCTATAGACATCAATAATAATAGGAACCTATCTATAAAACGTATATTGCTGATAGTAATTGGGCCTTCATGAAACAGTTTTAGCTTAGTACTGAAGGCCTGAAGTTTCCCAATGTTTGCAATAAGGTTATACATATATATCTCTTTCATAACGTAGGTAATTTAATTGTCACCTATGTAAATCAAACCTTGCTTCTTTTTTTATTTACCCAGATGGGAAGCTAGCCGCGGCAATGAGAGCTCGGAAGCGCACATCAGTCACAACGTCACAAACTTCGAGCTCCTATACGAGCCATTCTACGTGGCACCAGACACGGTGCCGCCGCACGACGAACGGTTCCTGGGCTACGGATTCACCAGAAACACTCAGGTAACTGCGTCATCATCATCATCACTAGCCACTGTTGGACACAGGCCTCTCCAAAGGTAAGTCACTGAACCCAATATTTGGCTCCTCTCATCCAAATACTGCCAGCCACTCGGCTTAAGTCATCGCTCCACCAAGTCGCAGCGCGTCTTATATTACGTAACTACAGTGTCATTTTGAAAATGTTCTACAACCTCTGTAAGATCTTACGAATTATTTTACGTAGCAACAGAAACCGTGCTGTTACTTGACCTATGGTTCCTGGGCTACGGGCTCATCAGAAACACTCAGGAAGGTCAGGTAACTGCAGTGTCAGTTTGAAAATGTCCTACAACCACTGTAAGAGGACCTCTACAAATTGTTCTACGTAGGAACAGAAACCGTGCTTCACTTGACGAGCGGTTTCTGGGCTACGGATTCACCATAAATACTCGGGTAACTTGCAGAAAAGTGGATTTACAGATGATTAATATATACGATCGTGAAGCAATTTCACTGTGTAAGGAAAGTTCCTGTTAAAAAGATTTATCTGTGGTAAGTAATAATAAAAAAAAATATTTTGCACAATTTCATATCGGCACAATATCTATTGAATACTTTTATATATAAGCTTCAAAGTGATTTCAGTAAAAAATATGTAGGCAAGTACAATCTAGACTAATATATGAAGAGAAAATATGTGATTGTTTATTCCGGATGAAATTAAAAACTATTGAATTATTATAAATTATTAACAAATAGTCTGTCGACAAGTATCTGTAGGTTCTACTTACTATCACCGACAGTCGTGTACCGTGAAATTATTAATTTTGTGCGCTGCTTACTCACGGTTGACGCCGGAGGTCAGCAGGCCAAGGTCTTTGAAGGCTTACAATTCAATCAATCAGTGCAAGAAAGTGCTATTATATGAATCAATATTATAGTAATAAAAAGGATGTATGAGCTAACAGATATAGTAGTTCAAGTAAAAAAAACGACAAAGCTACGCCCTGCACTCGCACCCGCGTGCTTTTCGCTATAAGAACTTTTTTCCGGGATTAAAAGCAGCCTCTATTCAAAATTTCAGTGAAATCCGTTGAACTATTTCAGCGTGAAGAAGTAACAAACATAGTGTATGTTACAAACAAACTCACTTACAAACTTTTGCACTTATAACGTTAATTAGTGTGATATGTCGTCACCGGATGGTTAAATTAGTTCGTTAGTTAGAGGACTATGTTGGAACACGGGCATTCAGTTGGACGTCTATGAATTAGGCAGTTTATTCAAAACATCACAATCAATTAAAAAGTCAGATCGCCATAATTATGTTAACCTTTGGGTGTACAAAATTAGTAGCAATTACAGTTTAGATTATCAATAGTCCTTGCAATTAGACGAATGTTGAAGCTACGTTTAGAGGGTCTAAACGTTGTTTGGACGTGGGATCTTTGAAGTGACCATTGAGCGTAACACGTGGTCTGAGCGAAGAAATACAGGAGCGACGCCGAGCAGAGCGAAGCGAGCATTTACCGAATGATAAACTGAATCCGCTCTATTAAATAGTGTAGAGCATTTTAAGATAGTGAGCGAAAGGATGATGTGCCAGTGACCCGGCGTCATTGGTCAGCCGTTTCCAAAGGGCTAGCTTTCAACCAG
Organism: Opisthograptis luteolata; assembly: GCA_931315375.2. Lineage (NCBI taxonomy): Eukaryota > Metazoa > Arthropoda > Insecta > Lepidoptera > Geometridae > Opisthograptis > Opisthograptis luteolata. The sequence goes on from OV928039.1 coordinate 13,297,098, forward strand.
CCAATTTGTTAATGTTGAATGATAAACGATCTGCCCCAGGCGTACAACTGAATGCCAGTGTTTAATTAACAGCTTAGCCCTCCAACTAATAGGCTAATTGAACCATCTGGCAATGAAATATATACGTGAACATATTAGAATATGGTAAGTTGCCAGAGAGGTGCTAAATCTACCAATGTCACATTCGGTGAAGAGAAAAATGGCAGTGGTAGGCGCACTGCAATACTGCAAATAGTCGTTTCATTCTGCTACTTTGGAGATCTTCATTTGACGGAACAAAAAAATGTTAAACGAAAGCCGTCGCCTTTAATTCCACGTATTTTGTTTCCGTCACCTTGAATAATTAGTCATCATTATCATCAGTGAGAGAAAGTGTATGGATGGGCCGTAATCTACCTCCAGTTTGTGTTGGTATATGTTACATGCTCTTGCTACTATGTTTTGAGCGATGGCCGAGGTAGGATTTATTCTTGATATCCAACGCCTTGTGAATGTCTTACTATTCGACCACCATTGCTCTAACATCTATAAAATGTGTGTTTTTTAATTTCACCGGTCAATTTTGCATACCTATATCGGCAAAACTAAATAGTCTAAAAAAATATCTGAGCGAAGTATTTTTATTTCACGGTACTTGGGTACTTCTATGTTAACATGCCTCTGTGTTTATGTTTTTATCCCGAATAATACTCAAAACGTTTTCTATGTTTACCCAGCACTTTGATTACTGCACACTTGTGTATATTGCTGGACAGCTGGTCCATAAAGCGGTTATTTCGGTTGGCATTACACAAATTAACGCTGACCTCGATGTTTTCCTCCATTTTGTTATGCGTTGCTGTTTTAATTGAATTAAAATCAAACAGAAATAATTAATGATGGTGACATGAAGGTCGGCTGGAGTTTGAAATGCAACGTTGGGTAGCTCTGAAATGGTTATTCATACACGTGACGCTCACTGTCACACACACGTCCTGCTGGATACGTAGCTTAGTTTTTGATGCGAAAAATATATCTGTATTCTACATTTTTACTTACCTATTTAACTATAGTCTCTACTATACATAGGAACTATCTCCAAGTGTTTTGTAGAGTAAAAGTCACTTTGACTTTGGCGACGGTAAACAACAGGCCAGCAAAAATAGCGTTGTAGTTATTTAGCGGAAACATGCTGAATGCTGACGTCTACTTACGTCAATGCACGGGAAATTAGGGATCGGCCACGGTCCACTTTACAAATCGATAACAGGCTATTAGGCAGGTTTAATTTATCTTTAGACTACATGCAACACTTCGGTCTAACAATAATTATATTCGATCATACTTTCAAAATTGTTGAATGATATCTTTAACATAAAATGTAACTGAAAAGTTACAAATAACGAAAGCAATTGATTCAAATTAAAAAATTGTTCCTGAAAAGTACAACCCCAGGGATGTTCTGATAGTCAAGAGTGAATAGGTACTAGGACCTTAATGTCTACTTATTTGCCTTCAAAATCGCTAACAGGTCAATCGACCTGTAAAAAGATCTAGATTTAAGAAAAGATACTTCTTTGCTATGCTTGTAAACGATCCCTAACGTTGCACGTAGCGCATTCATTGGCAGACATTCAATCAACAGAAGTTTGCCTAGTGTTCTTAGCAACGCACTCCCACTTGCGCGTGGGCAGAAACTGTTTATGTTTCCCAAACGACTTGTAGCGATGATTTATAAGCTATGTACACATTCGATATTAAACTATCACACTTCACAGTAACATAGTGAGTAGTTAAGTTTATGAGTGAGTTTGTGATGATTTTTTTTTTTTGCTATATTTAATTTAATTGAGTATTATGCTTGCAATACTTAGTTGTTACAATATTTTTTTTATTTGTTTGGCCATTTTGACCATTGTTTTTGTACGCCAAACCAGGCCAAACATTTGCCAACTTTTATTGTTTATTTTACCACCTTCATCTTTTATGTTCTTACCCATGTTTTACAACAAATCATCTTTATCTTTGAGTGAGTGAGTGTGTGTGTTTATTACTTTGTCACGCTTAACGGATTTGAGTGAAATTTGAAATGGAGATAGCTGATAACCTGGATAAAACACTTTGGCTACTTTTTAAACGCGGGGCGCATCTTAGTATATAGTTGGCAATATTACAATTAATGCGAAAGTTTGTAAGTCTATTATAACTCTACTAGTTGCGGCCCGCGGTTTCACCCGCGTCTTCCCGTTTTGCCGATTAATTTGCACACCAGTATTGGAAAAGCGTGACGCACCAAAAATTAAATTAACAACAATCATGCATGCAACTGTATGTTTACTCATGTTTTGGGCAAATAAAGTTATCTTATCTTATCTTATCTTGCATTTATAATATTAGTAGGAAGTAGGATAATGTGTATGTTTGATACTTCTTCACGTTTAAATGACTCAACAGCTTTAGCGTGCTATAAAATTGTTGCATACATATAGTTTTCCGTTGACATAACTATCTAGATTCCTCTGATGTCGATGTCATATTATTTTTCCGAAATTGAAAACTAGGTATGTCTGAACCAAGGTTTAGTAATTGCTGGCAGGAAGTTAACGAGTTACGAGGCGTCATCGAATGGGTATTTTAAACGATGGCATAAGAACATACACAACAACACTGCCAACGCGTCTCACTCTTGTATTATGTAGGATGTTTTCGTTGTCCGTATGTTGAAAATGATATTAATTTACACACGTGTATCTCACAGGGTGCTTGTCCGCAGCTCCGTTGATAGATTTGCCGCGAGGGTTGCCAAATTGTTCGCTTTGGCATCCCGCCATCTGCACTTCCAACCGTCATGTGTTCATTTTACTTACAGCCCTGTTTGCTAACGGAACCGTACAATGACCGGTTTTGCTTGAGGCAATGAGCGGTGACCCTATGTATGGATAGTTTAGTATTTAAAAGAGACTGGTGATCAATGAGCTGGTGGATACCTTGGCCAAAGAATTCGTTTAGTTATCTAACGAGGCAATGTCGCCAGTTTTTTGGGCACTCTACCTTTAGAAGGCGATCTGTAGTTATTGTAGTTATGTTATAATCTAGAATGGAATGTAGTTTATTTGATATAAATATAACAAAAATTATATACAAAAACAATGAATTAAAAAAGAAACCTAAACTAATAACTACAATATATTACTAAAAGGAGTCCCTTTAGGCAAGGTTCCGAAGATACTGGCAGCGTTCCCCCTTTGGATGGCTATATAGACTAATTTTTTGTCCGAGGTAGCTGCCAGCTCTTCGGTTATGTTATAATTACTATTATTTAGTATAGAAGGTGTTAAAAACTGAATTAGTAATTCAGTTTTCAATATTTATTTATAATCAGTAACGAATAAACTTCGCCTTTTTATAAATGAATTTATTCCGTTTCTCTTCCATCAATTATGCATACCTAACATTATTTTTACTTTCACTGTTACACTCGTGGTTATACCAAGGGAACCTTTTTCCAGATTACAAATTAGTCTATGTGTATATTCAGGGTATAACATATTTCTATTCCAATTTTCATTTAAATCCATTTGCGTAAATAAGTAAGAACACACACTCACAAACTTTCGCTTTGATAACATAAGTATAAGCAGTCCACATTATGAACGTGTGGTCTACCGATTATAATAATAAATTAGCAAACACGACAACGCATTCAATAATTATGACAAATGTGAAATTATTCTTCCATAAGGGTCTGTGAATCGCATATCGTACGGAAACTTTAAAATGAAAAGCCGACATTGCAATATCCATTATCTTTCATGCGTTTAATTTATCTGCGTGTTTTTTGTAGATTACGTGAATATTTCGCGTGGAACGTAGCCAGTGGTGGCCGGAGCTGGCGGGCGGGCGCGGCCAGGGCGGGCGGCGCCGGGTGCGGATCAAACTCATTAATCCGACGTTGTTTCAATAACGCCATCGGTTGCATCTATAAATTTGGACGCCGGCAATTACGGCACTGTCCGATACCAGAAAAAAGCGGATTATTTATTACAATCACATTCCTGGCACCGAAAAGGCGAAACAGCGAAAATTGAAGCCTCTCGAAATTACCTTGCGATTCTTCGTGAATTGCAGCGAAAGAATGCAATGCTTTTTTTCTACAGTGCGAGTTACAAAGCGTTTATCTGGAACCAATCAGCGCAGACAGAGTTAGGCAGTTCCATTTGAGAGATTGCTTTTTAAATGCGGAAACTCTAGGGAAATATTGACTTATTTACACGGTCTCAAGTCTCAAGTTCACAAAAATCCCATAGAAAAAAGCACTTTCAGTTTTTTAGAATTTGTCAAAGTGCCGAGTTAGTTTTTTAATTTTTTTTCAGCAAATGTTTATGCGGCTTATTATGAACATTTAAAAATAATGAATCGCCAAATGGTCTAGCCGTTTTGAAGTGAAACTTACACCATTTCATTTTTATCTAGTACAGTCAACTACAAAAGTCGCTGAACAAAATCAAATTTTCCGATTCTCTTTATCATCTTAAACACCAACCTTCGACCAAATCATCACTTAACATCAGCTGTGTTGTCTTGTAGGGTTAGACCTTGTAAGTTGTAAGGAAAAAACAAACATTACTGATCTAACACGCATTTGTAAAATCGAGTATGATGAGCTACTTTTGTCGCTGACTGTACCTATAGTATAATAATTACATGAAAAATATGAAACTTCTGAACTGATGAAATGTATCCGAGAAAATAATACCTACTGCAATAACTGAAAGCAAATGACTCAATCGAATTATTTTATCAGTGCCGCTAATTAACGGAGTGCCGACACTAGTTTTTGTGGCCGTTTGTCCTTGCGGAAACGCAATGCAGTCTAGACAGGCATGGCGGGCTGAGGTAAACAATACAGAACAAACTTGAACTCGACATTTTGTAGGCGGCTGTAACTTACCGAGTCAGTGGTTGTAATCCCGTAACTCGTTAATATTCATGTTTCCATGTCCCAATGTGCACAACCAACCAAGAGAAGTCCTAGTAGTAGGTATAGCTTATTATAAAATATCGAACTATTTATATCATGACAAAAAAGCTTGGGATTGTGGTGAACTTGCTCCAATTCAATCAACTAGTAATAAGAATAAAATTGTCAATGAGATCGCGCCAAAAAAATTACCTGCCGGGCGTTTCTTGCCTGTTCTAAGAAGGTTGGAACAGGCGTAGCTAGTTTTAAGTTTGACGATTTAAAGTGATCACAATGCATCCTATTGAATAAAGTACTATTGACTATTGAGTCGCTGAATGGGACAATGATTCTAGCATCTATCGGTGTGTTCCGACAACCTCACATGAGAGCCAGTTCCCTATCCAGGAGCAGTGTGACGCCACCTTCGACTACTCAGTCACTTCATATCAGAACTTGTGGCCAAACATTATCCTAACAACATATAAGGAACCATGTTTATTGGTAGGTAAATAGATATCTTCATCAGCCTAATACGTTCCCACATCTGGGACATGGCCTTCTCCCTGAGAGAGAGGCCATAGTTCACTAAGCGGGTCCAGTGCGGGTTGGAGGATAGACTATTCCTGCCAGCCCTATACCTAGGTACTGTCGGAGTTTTCAGAAGGCTTCCGCTATGCATGAAGAAAAAAGACCTTCCGAAATACCATTTTCCTTCTGAGTCAAAGGGGAAGGAATTGTGATTTAGAAGGAAATCTAAGGTAAAATAAGGAAGGAATCGGTCTCGGAAAGACTCAGAAGGAAAGTCAGATTATTTTTCTCAGTGTGGCCTAACGCTTGATATCCAAAGACAACGAACAGGACCGACGGCTAGATATGATCTACATTTACAAGATAAAAAATATTTAAAATTAAATTAAAGATATCAAACACACTTAAAAGTTTGGTAAGCCTCCAGAAGACGGTAAGGTGCCCAAAATGCAGCCCTAATTTTTTTACCAAAATATGAGCCAGCATTTTGGTCACCCGTCGCGTCAAATAGAAGCTTTGCCAAGTCCCTGAATATTTCGTGACTGCATTAAATTAATATTGATGAAGCAAGTAATAATTATATTGATGAGTACGTCTGGTTTACGCGCTAGGTGTGGGACGGGCGAGCGCCTCGTCGAAAGACATAAATAATGACAGGCTAGCAAACAAACGCGAAAATAGCAAGAATGTTTCGTAACGCTGACATTTTATAAATGTGTGTTGTGGCTTTAATCCGTTCTGCACTTGGAACTAATCCACTACGGGCAAATACGATGGAATTGAGACATTCTTTGTCATCTAGGTATACTAATATTATAAAGAGGTAAAATTAGTTTGGTTAAATAAAGAGGGAAATCTACCGAACTGATTCCAATTTTTATTTTACAAATATAAAGCTGCATTATCCCTCAGTGTCATAGGCTAGATTGTATTTTGATAAAACAAAGGTTTCAGTAAGAAATTCCGATTTTTGTTAAACAAGACGCAAATTGTTTTTTTTTTATTTACTTCTCACAGGTTAGCATTTAATCGCAAGTCACCAGATGCTAAGTGGCGATGTGGTCGAAGATGGTTCTATCCTACACCTGGATTGGGAACTGGCTCCCAAATGGGGCTGCCGGAACACACCAATAGGTGCTTGGGGACAGATTCTTAACTTGAGGTACGGGCCAATTTGGAGTGAAATAACATCGCGAGGAGCTGATGATGATGTGCAAGTGTTCGTTTTATTCCACTGCTGGACATAAGCCTTTTCCACTGAGTCCGATCTTCGGCTTCTCTCACCCAACCGCTGTCAGCCATTTTGCGAATGTCGTCACTCCACCTAGCCGGAGGACGTCCTACACTACCTTTGCCGAATCGCGGTCTCTACTCAAGAACACGTTTGCCTTAACAGTCATCGATTCTACGGCTTCAACGGAAGACCAGCACTGGTCAAACGAGCAGCACAACGCTGAGTTGAGGCTGATTTGCAACAATACATCTTTAGGTAGTAGTTATTTCTTGTTGCATTTTGTTTTGTATTTTGTATAATTCGTTGCAAATAAATGATTCTTATTCTTATTATTCTTCGGCTAATATTAATATGTCTAAATCATTGCCACCTCAGCTTGCTGACCATAGGGTGCCTATAGAGGCACGTGGAAGTACTGAGTCCTAAATATTGCAAAGGAAAGGGAGCATCGTGCCGCTGGCACAGAAATAAGCTCGTCCGATATGAAAATACACGCACCGAATATTTCTGTACGCGGTAACGCGATCTCTCGGGAATGCGTCCGCCACGCCGCCTCCCGGCCATCTGTATGTTTAACTAGCTCTTTTATTACTTTATCCAGCCTTTGTTTCTTCCTACTGGGAAATGGAAGAAACCTGTAATTGAAAGAGCGCGGGAGATAATGCTTTGCGGGCTGGATTGGTTTCAGGGTTTCATTATGTTATGCTCAAATATTTTGGGCGGTCTGAAACTTTGTTACTTATTTTCTTTGTTATGTTTTCACACGATTAGTGTATTTGCCAGTGTCAAGAATAAAATGTATCAAATATTTATGATGATCATGATGTGATCCAGTCACAAGCCGGGTCAAAGGGGATGTGTTTCCGTAAAGTAGTGGCACTTTACACGGACTTTTTGGAGCAACTAGGAAAGTCACTTTCTCAATACTTTATTTCATTTTCCCACACTCGTACACATTAAAGAACACATAATGGTTAATAATCCACCAATATTACACATAATATATTTTTCTCAAACATGCTTGGAAATAAGAGTATTATTTTGACAACCTTCTTCGAGATAAATCAAACTTGCTGCACTGCCCAAATATAGCCCAAATATATGCGAGCAGCGGCCGGCAAAATTTGTATGAAAAAACATATCTGTCGTGTTTAGCGGCCAAATAAATTACATAGAAAACTCATATATGTCGTATTTAGCGACCAAATAAATTACATATTAAACTCATATCGTTCGTATTATTTAAAAATGGAACGATTTTGACTCCGAAAATGGGAACCAAGGAGGTAACTGGTCAAAGGTTTTATTTAAATTCCGAACCGGCTTACACATAGAAACCTGCTTGTTGAAAAAAAAAACAATCGATCAATAGAACGCGGGAATTTTTTTTGTTGTTCGTTGTTCGTCATTGGTTTGAAAACTAATTATATTTGACAAAATGAGTTCAAGTGAAGACAATGAGTGAAGTGTGATGAGTGAAGTGTGATCTTACTTTAACGCCACCTGAAATTCAAGAGGCGGCAAGAGCCGTAATATAAATTTGTTACTGCCAAATTCGAAAGAGAAAAGTTCTGCCCAGGTACTACTTACTTAGTTTTAATTTCCGCGCATTTATTGAGAAAAGTACTATACAAGCCTTGGCCACAACTAGGCATTGATGGACTCAGGTATGTGTGCCTCGGCTTTGCCTTGGCCCACATTTACACCTTCTTCCATAATGCCTACGTTTACGGCCGTTGCAGTAATGTACTAATCACTCGAAAAACACACGTAAAAAAAAAACGAAATTTACATGTTGACAGTTCAATTGCCGCCAAAATAGGCTACTCAAAAACATATGTTTTGGTTTTAAGTTTTTTTAACTAAAGTCAGAAATGTATGAAAAACACAAAGTTTTCAGTACAGCGATTAGTTCTAGCCCGGCCTAGGTTACTTACAAAAAGTAACCCCATTTTTTTGTAATATAATTATTATTGTTTGCGGGTTCATTGTCGCGCTAGTGGTTTGTCATTCAATACAGTTTTGTTATCATATTAATTTCGTGACTACAAATAATACAATGCTTGTTACAAATCATAATTTAGTGTGGGTTTGGAAATATTGATCGCTGAACAGTAGGTTAGTGGAAAACGTCTATTGCTTTGATAATATCCTTAATAATTAATTATTTAATAATTTACTCTATGGTATTGTTGTTGTTGTGGCCGTCGCCCTGTCGGCCGTCCCAGATATCGCTGGAAAGACGAAGTCACGAAGGATTTGCGCGAGCTCCAGGTGGAGGACTGGCAGGAGGTGGCGCAGGACAGACCGAAGTGGCGTCTTTTGTTATCGGAGGCCAAGACTCACTTTGGGTCGTTGCGCCATCTCAGTTAGTTAGTTAGTTTTTTTTTATGGTATTGTACAGTCAGCGACAAAAGTAGCTGACCATACTAGATGTTCCAGATGTGTTTTAGATCAGTAATGAATGGGTTATTTTGCATAGTAGCGTTTTGAGCACAACATAACACGCCTGATGTTATAATCGATCCTGATCCGTTATCCGCGGTTTTGGATCGATATGTCATTTCATAATACGTCATTTTAGTACTAGGGCTTGACGTATTACTACTAAAATGAAATATTATGACATGAAATATCGATCCAAAACCACGGATAACGGATCAGGATCGATTAATAATTTCAGACATAAGATGATAAAGACAATCAGAATAATTATTGTTGTTGTTCAGCTACTTTTGGCGGTGACTGTACTCTGTTGTAGCACTTTCTGGTAAGTTTCTAGACGTTGTCATTCGATGTCACAGCGCAATCACTATCATCATCATTAATTCTTGATGATAATTAGTATGGAGATAGTATGAACTATGGGGCAGGACATACATTACTTATTATCGTGATAAACTGTCGTCCACGCGAGTGAACCCTCGGGCATAGCTAAATAAATAAATAATATAACTCGGTCTTATATTGTGTCAAATGGTTTTATTTCATCTAGAAACGTCAAATCGTTTAGATCAAACAATGTATACCTAAACATTAACCTTGAAGCGTAAGATAATAATAATATGAAGTTTCAGCAAAGTGTCACAATCGTAAATTGAATGTGCGAGTTTAGACGATGTGGCGCAATGGGTGAACAGCTGACTGTAAAGCGTGAGGGGGGGGGGGGGATAGGATAGGAAGGAAACAAAAACTTTTAAAGTGTTTGTTAACGATCAACTTGTACTCGTACTAGGGATACAAATGTCTTGTTGTACGTCTTGGTTTCCGTAGGTGGAATCTAAATATATATAACTCAAAGGTGACTGACTGACATAGTGATCTATCAACGCACAGCCCAAACCACGGATCGGGCTAAGATTTGGCATGCAGGTAGATGTTATGACGTAGGCATCCGATAAGAAAGGATTTTGATTAATTCTAACCCCAAGAGAATAAAATAGGGGATGAAAGTTTGTATGAAACTTTGTCAATTTTAAACCGATCGGGCTGAGACTTTGCATGCATAAAGCTGTGGCCCACGCGGGTGAAACCGCGGGGAACAGCTAGTAAGGTTATAAAGTTAAGTTCTATTTTTGTGCCCTCCCCAAAATATAGTATAATCTTATTACCCGTACAATTTTTTACCCGTTCTGCATTTCAGACGGAGAAAACTGCTTGTAACAACTACGTTATTTATTGTATCACCCAGTAATCTATACATTAAAACATGTTACTTTTTCTAACATTTGATTGCTAGCCAACTTTGAAATTTACTGCAAACCATTCACAACATCCGAAGAATCTACGAGTGCTGCGCTTGGTGACTTCCCGTATTTTTAGCATACCTACATGTAGCAGGACGGGCGGGATGTTCGCCCTCAATGTGGTAAGAATAGCGGCGGTCGCGCTAGGCGGGCGCGTCGCGTTAGTCCAACTACAAAAATCTTCGTGTCTGTTGTTATTGAAATATTTAATACGCCGATGATATCTTAATGTGCCATATTTATGATGAATGTAGGCTCATGTTGTTTTATAATCGCAGTGGTGGTTCTTCGGTAGAATACTGACTATATGAAATGCTGGCTGAAATGAAATCTTGAATTCCGCGGTAACACCAGTGGTTTTCCCTTTGCCATGCCTTTGGAGATTTTTAAGGGATAATAAGTAATTTAAGGATAATTTAAGTATAAGCTATCTTTTAGCTTTTTTAGCTCACAGAATTAGCAAGCTGAAGTGGCAGTGGGCTGGTCATATAAGCCGCAGAACCGATAACCGTTGGGGTAGACGTGTTCTTGAGTGGAGACCGCGACTTGGCAGACGTAGTGTAGGACGCCCTGCGACAAGGTAGAGCGACGACTTGCGCCGAGTGGCTGGCAGTAGTTGGATGAGAAGAGCCGAAGACCGGGCTCAGTGGCGTACCTTGGGAGAGGCCTATGTCCAGCAGTGGACTGATACGGGCTGATGATGATGAAGCTATCTTTATTCAACATTTTACTTTATTCTGTTGAGCTGTTTCAGCGTGAAAAAAAAACAAACCTACACACTCGCGCACTCATAAATAAACTTATATGCATTTATAATATTAGCGTGAAAGACAAAACTCGTGAAACAAAGATATTCTACGAAAGTAGAAGTGAGTAGTTGTAGTAGTTTGTTTCTTATTTAAATATCCATTCAACGTGCACAACACTAATTTAAATGATATAAAAAAGCAATATAGTCCGTGAACTCTACTAACAGCCGTGAAAGTAAATCTTTCACCGTTGAATAGACAACCTGAATCGATCGTTTAAGTTTAAATAGATTTGTAGGACGCAAAGATGAAACGATGAGTTTGCCCACAGCAGTGTACTTTTATTATTTGACGACACTGTAGCCGAGTTGGTGGTGACCCTGCCTTCGAAGCTAGCGGTCCCGGGTTCGAATCCTGGTAAGGGCAAATATATGTGTGATGAGCACGAATATTTGTTCCCGACTCGTGGATATTTCTATCTATATAGATATTTATTTCTATAAATAAGTATGTATATCGTTGTCTAGTACCCATAACACAAGTTTCGAGCTTAATTTGGGGCTACCTCAATTTGTGTGCAATTGTCCCCCGATATTTATTATTTATTTATTATTGGTTTTAGAGATTAAAACACATCAGAACGCAGTTAATTGGAAATGACAAGTCTCTTAGTCTGCTCATATATTTTGTAGTTTGACAGATTTATTTGCTGAGACGATTGTAAATTGTAATCGATACAAGCGTATTGCGGGTTCCGTCAACAATCAATTTATATTCTGGCGGCTTGGGTTGAAAATACAAGTGACCTTCCTTCCCTTTACTTTTGAAAAACACTCAACTTTTAAATATTATACGTCATATCATAAATATGTAACAAAAGTGTTGAAAAAATGTTTGCCATTACTGAGGTAAAAAAATACAAAATGTTTTAAGAAAAAAAATATAAATTATGATTAAATATAATTTCACCTCTCTGAAACCTTCATAAAAAGCACAAAAAAATGCGGTACGAAAATATAATAAACATGAATTTTATTACGTTCAGGAGCACACCTATAAAATTATTTTACTACCTGTCCAAATTGTTCGTGGCTTCGTCCGGTCAAATACATTATTTTTAATATTCGGTGTGCCTTATGTCGAATTTATTTATACACAGAGAAGAGATTAAGGTCCAATAAAATTTATTTATATTTTGTTTTAACTTTAGAAAAAAAATAAGTACATGCAAAATTCAAAATTCAATTATGTTTATTCAATAGGATACATTGTGATCACTTTAAAACGTCAACTTAAAACTAGCTACGCCTGTTCCAACCTCCTTACGCCGGCAAAAGAACAGGCAAGAAACGCCCGGCAGGTAATTTTTTTGAGGCGATCACATTGACAATTTTATTCTTATTACTACATACATGCATACATACTGCACATAATGCCATCAAAGAATTAAATAAATGGATGTACATTTATTTATAATGTTTCTCTTGTTTACTTTTGTTATAATTTATGAGGGCTGTCGGGACACGTAGGTATATAGAAATTGTACTTCAAACGCAATCGTTGCTGAATAGAGTTAGTATTTCCAGGTGCAAGTGGTAAATACTTAAGCATGTCCAATAGGATAAAAGTTCCTGTAGGTACATTGAAATGAATTCTATGTGGGAAGATGTATTACTTACTGTCTGAGACGTGTCTGCGTCTTTACCGCTTGGCAATGCTACCGTAATCCATCTACGGATACGTATTTTAAGTAGCCTATATATACGCTGTCAGCGAGATGGAGTAAGGCATGATATTAACTTTCTAGGATATATAATAATTGTTTATCTGCGCCGATGCTATGAAACTAAAAGTCGTTACCTATACAGTTTTTATTCGGCTGCACCGATCTATGTATTGAAACTTAGTATGTTCAACTACGTTTTTACCCACATGGCTATATCTTTTACAAATCTTTTGACGACTCCATTTAGTTTGTACATATTTTTACTGTACCTCTTTTTTGTGCCTCATTGATTTAAGGGTATGATCCCTCAGTCCAGATGCACAGATATAATTATGTTTTATTACCTGAAAAGCGTTTATCACTGAACGTGGCAACGGGGGGTCCACCTTTGTGGGCAATGCCCAAAACCCTAATGGGATGTTTTCTGGTGAAGAAACGAAGTACTAAGACCATGGATTAGATGGCGCTGGCTAGACATGTTTCTTTTTTCGCATTTTGTTCAATGGGCGTCATACTATTTAGAAACGTCCGAGCGGAGCGAGTGCGTAGTCCGACTCGTACTTGCCAGATTTTCGGGAGCCCGTGACCACAACCTTTTTTGAGGCCTGGACGCACCTTGAACGTGAGAACTCTACCCCAAACAACAGGTTGCAAATCAGCAACAGTTTGTATCTCAAGGAACCCTAATGAAAAGGTCACGACCGTGAACATGCTCCGTGCGAAATCGTCGTGTTGGGCAACAGCTGCGAATTAGGACATCAGCAATGTCGAGGTGGTCTCGGTATTCGAGTACCAGAAGCCGAGAGCGTCGAGTGTCTGGTGAACGATGGTTTGGCGGCGCGCGCTGGTGTTGTGGTGTTTACTGGCGACGGTGGGTGAGTACCGGTTATACTTTGGTTTAAGTGTTGCTTTGATGACAAGGATGGGCTAGCTATTGACCTGTCTGATGGTGTGTGATGACGCGCTCGATTGAAGATGCTCTCTAGAACTAACATGTTCCATTTACAGTGTTTATTACCATAGTGATGACGGATTGTCTTTGTTAATAGTTAATTTAAAAGTTTTGAAGTAAAAAGACAATTTAAAATGGTTTTAAAGTTAAATATGACACTGAAAATGAGTCATCGTTCAAAACACTGTGACATTACGACTTTTAATGACTCGCCGGCGACAGGTGAATAGCAAAATCAATAGCTTGATATAAAGACTAATAAATTTTATATTAGATGCAATTCCTGACAGCTGGCAAGTTCAAGGACAGTGTTGGCATATGTGAATCATATGGCGTTAGGTACCGTGCTCCCCAAGCTTTCCTGTTTTCCCATAAGAACTATGAAATTTTCTAGAATAGTAACACACTTGTATCTCGCAATCTTTACCTATCTAAACAACTGTTCATCTAAATCCGTTTATCTATTTTCAGCTTCTTTTAGGCGGCATGATTGAGTAACAAAAACCTAAATAACTATTCGAACTTTCGCGTCTAATTTTAGATCTGCAAGCGACTGACACAGCATGTTGCTCAGAAGAGATCCTACCTGACCCAAATGAGCTGCAAAATTTGGAGAGTCAGGACTTGGACTTGGAAGCCGCTTGCCCTGAGCTGAGCGGCCAGATCATTGGAGGCAGGCCGAGCTCTGTTAACAGGCATCCGTACCAGGTCTCGATGGTCCTGAACGGTAACTCGTTCTGTGGAGGGTTCATCATCAGCAGAGACTATGTGTTGACAGCAGCGCATTGTGTCCAGAAGTAAGTGAATGCGTACATATCTCTTTTGATAATTTGGTGCCATTTGTGCTATACCTATACGTTAGAAGTATATAGGCGGTGTTTGGAGGAAAAGTACTCCAAATATTGATGATAGCAAAATTTACTGAACGGAAACATTCATATATTACGAATAAATCACTTTCTTGGGCCGGGAATCGAACCTATGAAAAAAAGCATTCTGTTATGATATAGAAATGGTCAAACGTAAGTAAAGTTCTTCATTGCCTCTCGGATTTGCCATACTGTAAGGCTTAAAAGTCTACGTAACGGATAGGCGTAAAGATAATAAAACCATAAAATAAACTAGCGAGAGAAGCCGTAGTTTTGGATTTTCTGCATCGGAACACGACATTTCCAATAAAGATATAGATTTTATTACTAAACACGAAACACGCTTTTATTACGTAAAGCACTGAGATAAAGAGAGTTATCCCAATGTTCAGGGGCGCAGAGGTCAAGGACCACTCGTAAGGCTTCTTAACTTTACGGCCCTAGTGGCGGTAAAACCTTAGGAAAACTTACATTTTATGTTAGTTTTATACCTTCCGTAGTTATTCGTCGAGCCTTCGTAAAAACTGCGCTTGTTTGTTGATTTTGAGAATGGGAATAAAATTGAAAGAGTTACGAATGCTTGCGGGATTTTAGTGCTACTTCATTTTATCTGTTGGTTTGTGGTTTCATTGATATATTATCTACTAGGCAGATGATTTATTTCAAATACTTATGCTTTAATTTGATAAAAAAAACCAAGTGAGTATTATTTCATACAGTATGGAGATTGAGGTTTTTGTTCCAAAGCGTGTGATGTGAAATTCATTCAGAACGTTCTAATTGGATATTATTACATACTAACTTCACGGGTAGCAGGTACCTAATGTTAGGTAATATATCTACTTACATTAATCTACAAAAATATCCTATTGGCTACATATAAATAATAATAAATCCTACTTATATTTAAAATCGGAAGTTTCTGTGTGTGTGTGAATGTTTGTTACCACGTATCACCGTAACTACTAAACTGATTTTCATGTAATTTGGAATGGAGATAGCTTACTTTTTATCCCGGAAAAAGGTTCTTGCGGGATAACCGGAAGACGCGGGTGAAACCGCGGGGCGCAACTAGTATGTATCATATACTTAGACGGAAACGCGATGGCAGAAATGAACTTTTTTTTTCTTTTACTTGGTAGCATTTGACCACACATGTCATCTGATTAAGTGATAATGATGTATAGTCAAAAAAACAGACCATGATAAAGAACATATTATAAAGTAGAAACAAAATGGATGATGGAGCTTTAACTAAAAGTCCATTATTTACAAAAACCGTGTAACAGTGTTGATTTTCAAAAGTATTCGCAATATAATTTTTTTTTCTTACTACTTTCAGGGTAGCGTTTGACCACAATTCACCTGATGTTAAGTGACGATGTGGTCGAAGATGACACAACGCTACACCTGGACTGGGAACTGGCTCTCAAGTGAGGCTGCCGGAACACACTGATAGGTGCTTGGCGACAGATTCTTAACAAGAGAGGGTGGTAGCTAGCCAGGCGAGTACTAGAAAATACCCTACCACCAAGCTATGCTATGCTATTTTTTATTTTTTTATGTGAGTGGCAAACAAACGGCTCACCCGATGGTAAGCGGTTACAGTCGCCTATCTACGCCTAAATAAACAAAATGCCTATTTATAATTGCAAAAAACGTACGTAGGTGGTAGGTGCCGTAATAAAAGACAGCTGGATCGCGACTAAACGATGCTATAAACTAATTATGTAACTTTAGTACAGGTTTAATCCGTGACTATGTTCCCAGCTATTTTTAGAAGCGAGTAAATCATTAGTTCGCGTGCCGCGGCCTTCGCTGTTTCAATGCTTTGTACAATGTTAATTACAGTAATTACGAATTTCAATATTATATTCATGGTTACTTTCTTTACAAAGAGCGATTAAATTTGCGATCCATGTGTTGTGAGTTCGAATCCTACCATGAGCTTGAGCTTTCGGTTAAGGAAAAACATAGTGATGAAACCATAGCTTGGTGGTAGGAAATTATTCTGGTGCTCGTCTTGGCCAGCTAAAGCATCTATAGGTGTGTTCCATCCCCATTTGAGAGCCAGTTCCCAATCCAGGTGAAACGTGGCGTTATCTTTGACCACATCGTCACTTAACATTAGATGACTTGTAGCCAAACCTTGTATGATAAGTAATAAAAAAATAAGCTTGAGTAAATACAATAGCTATTTTTGTAAACAGTTTCTAACAACATCTGCATCTGGACTGAGGGATCCAACCCTCAAATCATTGAGACACAAAAGAGGGATTAGGTAAAAAAAACTAAATGGTATTATCTAAAACGTGGATTTAAATAGTTTTATTCAAATAACTCGTCCGCAAGTCCGTCATAATGTAACCCCCTCTAGTAGGTACGTACCTAGCTATCTATAAATATCTACTAGGTACTGCAGTATTAGTGGTTACAGCCTTAACCTGTCGGAAACAGCTGCTTTTTGACAATGAATATTTTATGAAAAGTTATTACATCACTAGGGACATCATCCATAGCTGAGGACGGTGTAGGTACTATAAAATAGATAAAAGTGTAGTTCTAGTTTATTGGAGGCTACCGGATACGTGTACTGGCAGACATTATAATATAGATATGCATATTATACAGGATGGGGTTTCGAGTGGGATGGACGGCCAAATCAGAAACTATGAGAGATAGTGTAAAATATACATAGGAGTCTCAAGCAAGATTTTGACGAGACAAGAAACTGGATCCTTAGATCGTTGAAAAATAACAAAATATACTTTAGTATGGAGAGTTTTCGTTACGTGAAAAGTGAAGAAAATTATTGATTTGAAGCTAAAAATACCAAAAAAACATTAAAAAATACTGTGGGTACTGTACTGTACTGTGGTATTGATCCTCAAAAACTTGGACCAATCATCTTGAAATTTTGGGTACAGGTCTCCTCTGAATGAGAGATATGGGCCATCTACACTTGAGAGCCAGTTCCCAGTCCAGGTGTAGCGTGGTGCCATCTTCGACCACATCGTCACTTAACATCAGGTGACTTGTGGTCCAACGCTACCCTGTAAGTAGTAAACAAAAAAAAACATAATCCATCTTGCGGGTCCAGTGCGGGTTTGGCGGATAGGCTACTAGGCCAGCTTTAGTTTTGCAGTTTTCATACCGCCCGAAGGCCTCCAACATAGCCTAACGACTGCTTTCATCAGACAACAGCTCCTGAGCACAAAAACGCTCAGTTGTATGACCACGCATAACTTTTCACAGAGTAGTGCAATTTTTACTAAAACTAGAAAACTTTTTAGCGTATCACCATCTTCAATCCGCCTCCGAGTGGGCAGCACGCGGCGCGACTCGGGGGGACGCATAGTCCGAGTGGCCAACGTGACCGTTCACCCGCAGTACGGCCAGCCGCGGTTCGACAACGACATAGCTGTCTTGAGACTGGTCCAGCCGCTGCAATTCAGTACCAGCATCAGGCCCATTCGGCTGCCGACGCCTGGGCAGGGGGTGCCGCTGGTTAGGCTTACTGTCACTGGATGGGGGCTGACTGCTGTGAGTATGAAACAGCAGAAAGCACACTGCTTAAAAGTTTATCTATCTCCGAGATGACTTAAGTCTTGCAGAAAACGGAAATTGTCAATCTGCCTCTTACACTTAATCAAAAATAATGGTCACTTGGGATCCCTTGAGCTCTTTCTACAAAAGGCAAAAGGCTTTATAATTTATGATAATAACCTACTATACTATCTCGATTCTGGTAAAGTTGCACTTGGCCTTCAAGATACAGGCCGTGCTTAGTTTGGGGCTCACCGTTAAATGTAGGAATCTAATATCAATCAGGCCCACTAAATCAAAAGCATTTTTTATCATTGCTTCAAGTTGAAAGCCTCAGTGGCAAAGTAGCAGCTTCCTATTTCTAGTCGAAACGTTGGTGTTCACAGAGAAACACTTAACTGAAATTTTACCAGAATCTTAATTTTTGATCTTGGTGCTTGACATTTTTGTTTATCTCATGATGTCTCCACAGCCCCGCGGACGGCGGATTCCCCGCATCATGATGGAGGCACAGGTGCCCGTTGTCCCGCACTGGCTGTGCCAGCTCTCGTATGGAGACGCTCTCACCAACAACATGTTCTGTGGAGGACACTTCCTCATCGGAGGAGTTTCTTCTTGTCAGGTAAGAGTGGAAAGACATGGTTCAAGGAAGGTGAAACAAACATTTGGTTTTGTTCACGACTGATTTGTAAGATGCCTTAATAAGTCGTGGCCCTATAAAGCTTGCAAGTGAAGCCACGTCCTTGAAGAAGTGTTCACTTGAATGAATGGCATGCTCAAAATAAGAAATGAAATCATTCGTTAAAGGTTTTCATATGTTTTATTTTCCAGGGTGACTCAGGAGGTCCAGCAGTATTCCGTGGAACAGCTTTCGGCGTGGTCTCATTCGCCCGAGGATGCGCCCTGCCTCTCTCTCCGACGGTCTTCACAAATCTGGCGTCTCTCAGAGACTGGATTACGCAGAACACAGGAGTTTAAGCCAACCAAATATCAACTGTATCTCTTAGTCTTAAAGTTTATTGTACCTTCGTCAGTGGAGCGTGATATAAATATCTCGTGTATCGTTCATGTTGCGTTAGTTAATTTATTTTTGTTATGTTTCTAAATAAAAGTTTCCGTAATAAAGTTGTTTTCTTCAGATTCTTGGAATGGTTTTGTGTGGTAGGTTATTTGGACATTCATATTAATTGTAACGTTACCAATCTTTGGCGTTTCCTCAGGACGCGTTTTGTATTTAATTAAATCATATATTACATTTAATTTAATTTAAAGTGGTACTGATGGTAAATGGTCACAGTCGCCTATGTACATTTGGCCACGCTATTGCCAATGTGTTGCCAACTGTTGCCATCCCTAAAGAACTCTTTTGACAACCAATTTGAAAAACTGCATTTTTTGCACTGCGAATAACTTTGTGGAGGGATTGTCCTACATTTTTAGGAATTTAGGTTGGTCACATTTTGTTTTATTTTTCTTTTGCAAGTAAGTTCAAAATACTCACAGCGTGTTCTCTTTTTTAGGTATACGAAATGTTCCTAATCGGATACCAGTTCAAGGTGCTGTCACCAATCTTCACAATCCACTGGGGGCTGCAGACGCGGCGCAACCGCCCCTTGTGGCGCGAGAAACAGAACGAAAAGAACAGAAAGCACTTCGAAACGTTCAAAAGAGAACTATTCGCTAGATACAGGAAGGATCCCCTGCACCTGCTGAAGAGACCACAGCAGCAGAAGAAGACCTAGGCCTCGCAAGGCCGCGCGATGTGTATTGCCGGCCTTATATTTAGCTTAAGTACGTTTTTAGTGGTGCTTTGACGCCGCTTTGAGAATACGAAACAAATGGACTCTATGAGACACTTCCCTTGGATGTGATAGTGTAAGTTATGTATAGCTTCAAATGTGATAGTGTGTATGTAAATCTAAAATGTGATAGACGTGATTGTGGATGTATCTTTAGCAAGTGCGGTATCTGCAGTTTTTGGTTTTGTTATTATTGTGATATTATTGATCGCAAAGCACTTTAGTATTCTGTTTTTTTATTACTTTGAGATTGTTTAAAACAAGTACCTACATTCAATAATCTAAGTGATTTTATCCAGGCGTAACGTTAATATTGTCACTTAACATCAGGTATGGAAAATAAAATGTACTTTTGTAATTGTTGTCAGTACATTACTGTTATAACTAAAAAAATATTAAAAAATATGTACAGGCATCTTTAATTTCTAAAGATAAAGTTAATTTATTGTTTCTGTCGGTAATAGTGACTATTGATATAAAATGTGGCCCCAAGCGTATACCTTAGGTAAAAAGTAAGCACTGGCTTGATTGTAAGTACATTTAATAATAATATACATAATTATATGTGAATACTGTAATTGTTGTAGTTTTAAAAATGTTTAGTGTCTTGCAATAGTATTTTAGTATGTTTTGATGTAGCTTATCTTATTGCACAAGTACCTATATGTGAGATAGCTACAGGAATAGAAGGTGCATAATAATTTGATGAGCATTTATCTCAGGCTCTTGTTTCTGTTGGTCAGTCTCTTATTTCTGGTACGTACACGTACAGGACTCTTTAGCAAAGTCCACCTGGGGCCTGGGGAAGCTACAAGACTTCTTTGTCAGTTATTCAACCTCTAAGTAGTAGGAACATTACTGTGTTCCGGATGTTTCCAGTGAAATTACAGGGCACTACGTGATATATATTATATATCATATCATATAATAATCTCAGAGTGACGAGCGCAGTGCATTGCCACGTAGGATTTTCACTTTTATTTGAAGAACAAAATTTAGAGTGATACTGGACTGTAATGGGCAAAGATTGACGCTTACCTTTAGACCTAGCGAGTTGCTCTTCACGTCATTTGGTTACATAAAAAATAATTATAGTACATATTTGTTTGATCTTTTTTGTTGTTTAATTTATAGTTCATAAAGGTAATATGAACAATGAAAGTGATTAAGTATAAATATAATTGTTAAGCATATTTATGATAATGTAATATTGTAGATTTTATATATCATGATAATGTATATAATATGTGTATAATATTAGGCTAAAATATCATACATATTATAAAACAAAAGCAATTTAGTGTAAGTATATATCACTATAATTTTATTGTCATATTTTTTTTACATTATTACAGGGCCGGATTTACCCTTAGTGCTACCCAGGGGCACTGTGAAAATGCCGCCTTGTTTCTCTAATCCAACATATATGGTTTCTGGAGTATATTTTCCAAATAAACACAATAATTTAAATTGATTTAAAGTTCAAAGTGCACCTTCTAATTTTAAACAAACTCTTAAAATTGAAAATTGTAAGTACTTTTTTTTATTCTCCAAGCATTTTAAGCACAATCACTCTTTCAAACATTTTCATTAGAGCATGAAAAAATTATTTCTCACGCCCCGAATTTGCTGCCCCTAAAAATTAGCCGCCCCCTGCACTAGCCTCTAACGCCCCCAGTGTAAATCCAGCGCTGATTTAATATTTTAAAGGACAGTTGTTATTGCTTTTACAACATAATTTATGTAGATAGATAATTAGGTAATTATTAGGAAATTTTTTATCATTGAGTTTTTAAATGAAATCCGACGAAACCTCATTAAAACTAGCTAGCATACTGGATTAATTGTCTATAATGTTAACTAAGGGCCGGTTTTATAAACGTCCGTAAGTTAAATGTCATACCAAATTTCGGCAAGTTTGATCTTATTTTCAGATTTGAGAACGGATTTGTTAAAAAGTTCAAATTCACCGAAACAAGGTCTGACGTTTAACTTACGGACGTTTATAAAACCGGCCCTAACACTCGTAATATGCGAAAGTTTGTGAGTGAGTGAGTGTGTATGTTTGTTACTGCTTCACGCTGAAACGGATCAACAGATTTGAGTGAAACTTGGAATGGAAGCTGGATTATCGAATAACCTACTTTTTATCCCAGAAAATCGGAAAACATAATATGCTCGATTCGAAAGAAAAATTGATTTCTGAGAAATCGATCTTTTATAGGTGTTGTTTTTTTTTCTGAAACGATTCTTTAGACTTTGATTTGAATCGATTCAAGGTTGTTATTTAATAGGGATTATCGTTTACTTTAATTTGTTCCCGAAAACAAATGTTAAAAAATCCCAGTTTGAGAATATGAATATTTTAATAGGTACCATTCTATAAATTATAAAAAATAGAGCTTAATGTAAATATGTACCTATATCTTCAAAGTGCTGTATATATTTATACTTAGCCGTCGGTAAATGTGTAGGCGAATTAAAATCCCCGACAGAATGTATGACAAGTTCTTTATTTATCCTACGTATTTTTACGTAATTTATTTGCACAACTTAGTTACAATAAATAAGCTGTAAACCCATAGACCTACCACGAGATGGACATCGAGTACTTCGCTCAAAAGCGTCTAAACAAAAAGAGGACCAAAACGCGAAGAGAGTGCTAATCACAAGCCAGTCTCCGTTTGGTCGCCGATTTTAAAAGACGCGTGGATAATATTATTGCAAGCAAAATTGTGCTGCACGTTATTGGCATATGACATAAAATGTTTTAGTTCATTTATAATTGAATACATTAAACCTCGTTTATAGGTAAAATCGAATCACTATTGTCGTCACGTTTGCATTAGACCCGCTGTACCCTAAGCAAACGTTAGTAATTAGTATTCATTCGTTGATATAATCAATCTATCATTGTGATCATTATCTTACCTTTAAGTTATACCTGTGATCGACTTTGAAATAACAGATCAACCCACTTAATATTTTATTTACGTTGTTGCAATAGTTTTATTTGCATACAATATCGCAAAAGATTTTATTTTTAAGTCCCAATATCATGTTAAATTTATACATAGTTTATACAAAATCAGAGTGAGATATTATTATTAACATATTATAATACTGATGATTGATATTACCTATTTTATAAATACGTTATGTATCTTTTAAATTATTTTAAACACAACATGAATGTTGAAAATATAGACATTCCATTATCTAATTTGTTGTTTTTTTGCATTTGAAAATGAATAAATCAATAAATTCTGATGTTTAGTGATGATGTGGTCGATGGTGGAACTACGCTACCCTTGAACTGACAACAGGCTCTCAAGTGAGGTTGCCGAAACACAGAGATAAGAGCTTGGCGATATATTGTGGTAACTAGCCAGTTTTGGAACCTATGTGAGGAACTGTAGTGGTAATTTGAGCCATCTTCACCCCACGCTTTAGATTCAAACTCCAAATTGGCCGCAGTTCGATTTTTACAACACTTTTATCAACCACATATTTGGATTGGGCATATTATACAGCTTGCATCATTAGCAAATTTATCCATATTCAGTGGGCTTATAAAGTGCTGTTATCTGTCTTCTGCGAGATATGTTCATGCACCCAGTCCCATATGCGCTCCTGCGACAGTCGGGTGTACACGCCGGGGAAGTTCCCCCGGGAACAGCCCAGTCCCCAGGACACTACGCCTATTAGGACTCCGTCGTGGACGATGGGGCCTCCGCTGTCACCCTGAAATATGTTTCTTTTGAGAAAGTGGTGAAGGTGAGCGCTACACCTGTTCATAACTATCAAAACCAAAGTCCTCACTAATTCATTGATAACGCAGGCTAAACCAGAGGTGATAGACAAACAACCTGGGACTAGAGTGAATAGGCACCTCGTAGGCCAGCAGCAAGATCAACCTTCGACTATATCATTGTTTATTATATCAGGTGAGATGTGGTCAATAGCACTAACATTTTTCACAAAACAGGATTTTTTTAAATTTAATATGTACATAAAGAGGTTCAAATGTCATATTGAATGCATAATTTTGCATTGAAAAGTCTTGCGTCAACCTAGGCCACCTGGATTGAGAACTGGCTGTTAATTGGGGCTGCCGGAACACACTTTTTATCGTTTTATATCCAGAGGTTTCACTGAAACCTTGGCATCGGTGGTAGGACTTACCTGACAAGCATCCGGCGACGAGTGCGTGAACGACCCTGCGCAGAACATCGACGGAGGATCGATGGCTTTCCTATCAAGGCCTGACCGTCTGCACAGCTTCATTGCAATGGTCTTGATGGTGGAAGACTGCAGATACACGGCGCTGGGACCACTTTCCTGACGAAAACATATAGATTTAAGCATAACCTTTAGACAATGAAGAGATAAAGGGATCCGGGTTAAATCAAATTACTCTCTCTCTCTCTCTCTCTATCTCCTTTCTCTCTCTCTCACACTGAGAGACGGTTTGTGTCCCAGCAGTGGGAACGTAATAGGGTCATTACTCTGGGCAATCACAATCACTTAGTATCAAATGTGATCTATATAATCAACGCACATCATAAAGATTTGACTACGAGTTAAAATACCTTCAGCATACAAATTCATGTCTCGCCAAATTGAGAAAGCCATATGATCACACTAATATGCGAAAGTGTGTATGTCGCTGAGCGAGTGAGTGTGTATGTCTGTAACTTCTTCATGCGGAAATGGCTTAATGGATTTTAGTGAAATTTGTAATAGAGATAGCTTATATCCTGGATTCACACTTTTTAACCCAGTTCTTGCGGGGTAGCGGGAGAGCCGTGAATATAACCGCAGGGTTCAGCTAGTAGTATATAAACAAAAGAACCTTATGATTCAAATAACCGTGCGATGTGTACAGTCAGCAACAAAAGTAGCTGATCAGACTAGATTTCCTTGCTCCAATTCAATCAATTAGTAATAAGAATAAAATTATCAATGTGATCGCGCCAAAAAAAATTACCTGCCGGGCGTTTCTTGCCTGTTCTTTTGCCGGCGTAAGGAGGTTGGAACAGGCGTAGCTAGTTTTAAGTTTGACGTTTTAAAGTGATCACAATGTATCCTATTGAATAAATAAAATTGACTATTGACTATTGACTATTAATGTGTTTTAGATCAGTACGGCGTGAGTTTTTTTATATATTTTACAAGGTAGCGCTCTGACCACAGTGATGATGTGATGAAAGGTTGGTGAAAGGATGATGTGGTCAAAGGTTAGTGTTTGATGATGCCGGTAATCGGAAATTGTGTTATTGTTGAGCGACATTTGTCGTTGACTGTACGAAGTAAAATTCAAAGCAGGACCTGGAAGTAATTGAAGTAATGCTGATCACAATGAGAAGAAGGACTTACTCTGAGCTTCCCCCAGCCAGAGACGATGGTGGCCTCATCGGAAGCCAGCTTGGTGGTCTTGGCCACGATCTTGATTGGCAGGATCTTGGCCGAGAACCGCAGCGGGCTGTACAACCGGACCAGCCCCACGTCGTTTACCTTCATCAGTTACAAAATATTCTGAATGTATGACTAGTATGCATATTAGTATATAATAAAGTAAGTATATTGTCTGTCAACAATATTCATGCAATGCCAACGATACATAATGTAGTCTGATGTAGACTCAATCGAAAGATTTACTTCATTCGTTTAATTTTTCTTTTATAATTTGATTTTGATGTAGCGTGGCGCCATCTTCGCCCACATCATCTCTTAACATCAGGTGGCATGTGGTCAAACGCTAGGTACCCTGTAAATAGTAAAAAAATATATTGTTACCATCATAGGTAAACACTTCAGAATGGGCTGATGATGTTATTTTAATGTGTTACTGATGTTATTTATAATAATATTAATAATAATAATAATAATAAATGTATTTATTTTTCTCAACAAAACAGGCAACATATGGACATAATAGACATACAGTTGTAGGTTAGCAAGGTAAGCCTACTTTGCAGAGACTGATGCCTGAAGTAGGTTTTTAAAAAAAAACCTGTATTACAGGTCACCAGGACCCCACTCCGCGGAAGTACTTGGCAACACTTTTGTAGTATGAAAGACATAGCCTTAAGTTAGGTGAAAAACAAAGGTAATAAAAAGTAAAAAATAAAAATATGATATAACTATGAACTTATGCTGATTGAGACGGACAATAACAAACCTAAACAAGACAAATATAAGAATTTAGTAATCAGCATAAGTACATCTAGCGCAGGTAGGTATCGCAATATAGCTAAATAGAACGGGTGTTGTGCGTAATATTATTTATTTAGTAGACACAAATAACACATTATTGCAAGCAAAGAAACTGGAAATTTTGTCATTTGCCTATTGTACATTACGCCAATTACTATAAGTGGCAGAGTGGCAGTGGGCTGGTCATATAAGCCGCAAAACCTATAACCGTTGGGTAGACGTGATCTTGAGAGAGACCGCGACTTGGCGAACGTAGCGACTAGCGCCTCTAGCCAAGATGCATTCTGCAATCGTTGACGCTAATAGAAAACAAGAAAAAAGTATTGGTTTGACATATTTCTGACCACGTGACTTAGCGTTGAAATATGTCAAACCAATACTTTTTTCTTGTTTTCTAATAGCGTCAACGATTGCAGAATGCATCTTGGCTACGGGCCTGGGTGGAGCGACGACTTGCGCCGAGTTACTGCCAGTAGTTGTATGAGTGGGGCTGAAGACCGGGCTCAGTGACGTACCTTGGTAGCGGCCTAAGTCCAGCAGAGGACTGATACAGGCTAATGATGATGATCTCGTCAAAATGATAACCTCAAAAATTTACACATAAAAAAATCAGCATAAAAAAAAAACAGTATAATAATATTGTCTAAATCAGCATTTTTCCTCTTACCTTAGTTTTGCTGGAATACCGTGGATGCACAAAACTCTCCTTCACGTCGTACATCTCTCCGCCAAACATCTTCCACGAAGAGCCGAGTCGGACGCTTAGGTCACTCGCTCGGGCTCTGCAAACAGATTAAAGCCCGAGGTGACGCCGAGGCTGCTGGAATACACCGATGATAGGTGCTAGATGGTGGTAGCTAGCTAGGTGAACAATAGAAAATACCCTATGGTATCATCAATAGGTTTTGCTTCACCTAAAGCTTGCTCATTGCACGATTCAAAAGGATTTATGTATTCGAAAACTCTAAAAGATGACCGTTCTGTTATATGTACAACAAAACACATCATATAACAGCTTAGCGTATATCCATAGTAGGTATGTTAGAAAGAAATCTGCAAGTTGTTGCTATGATAAAAATTGTCAAAACCCGCATAGAATTCTTTTGGGCAATACTTTTTTTGATGCAATTTGATTAGAACATCGATTATTTTTTTCTACTTTATTTATTTGCATTTGTACCTACTGTAATGACGAAAAACCGTTACTAAACACAATCTATCTCTGATTGTCGACCTTCACTACTAATTATAATTGAATCGCGCGCTTAATTTCTAATAATTATTTACAGTGTTGAGTCATGCAACGTTTACAATTGAAAGTAAGAATCGAGGAATTTTCATTTCAATTCCAAGCGGGCACAGTAACTACTACTTGTACTATAACGAAAACTTCGTACTACATATCTACAATACCAATAACTTTTGTCGACGCTCTACACCAGTAATATTGTCTTTTTCGAGACCAATATTTCTTCCAATACCTATCCCATCCCCTGAACATCCCCAAGCGCTATTTCACACCTCCCAGAGACAGAACTACATTCTAATACACCGATACCGAGTGGAAACAAGACTTCGGAGGGCTCTTGTGTACTAGGCAGACCAAAATGTATTCTACGACCACAGATTGCATAGGCCTGAATATCTAAGTGAAGTGTAGTGGGATTGCCCTTTACAAAACAAAACAATCATAACGGATGAAAAGTAATTTTAATTTGATTTTGTTATAATGAGATAAACTTACAATCTTAATTATTATTATTTTTAACAATTTTATTAGATACAATATGACAAAACAACAAAATATATACAATTGGATAGAAAATTAAACTAAATACTAAGAACTAAACTACCTATATGAAACTAAAATTAATTAATTAATTAATTTAATTGAACTATTTTTAAATCTCATTGGATGTATATTTTGGAATTTGATTTTTTAAACCTACAACTACATGTAGATGGCGGTAACTATCGCACATAACAACTCTTTATCTATCGGTATTAGCATCAACAAAACAATTGAAAAAGATAAATACAACTGAGTGACAAGAAGAGCAAGTCACTAGCCTGATGGTAGCGGCACACTAGTCCAGTTTAGTTTACTTCGAGTATCTTTGTTTTTTTTTTTGTATGCACTTGGTATCTTTGTCCATGTTTAGCAATTAGTTCTATTAAAGACAGATCTTTGGCTTGGACCAGTCGTTGAGGCATCCGCCCAGACGCTACTAGTGGGCGAGATCCCCCGGTATCGCTTGCCACGTGAGCGCCTATAAATTTCTCGAAGCAATCGTAACTCCCTGAAGACCCAGTGGCTCGCATCGCCCGTAACGAACACCGGTGTTTTGTCGGCCCGAAGGCGATCCCTGCTTTGCATCGGAAAAAATACACCCACCCGAGAATAAATTGAAATTGTCGAAAGCAACGCAATTCGCAAGGGGAGGGCCGTAAAAAGAGAACGACGTATATGGACGGCGATGGAATTTATTCGACGCCGACCGAGTGCGCCCCTCTTGCCGTTTGTGAGGGCCGGAAAAAGAGTTTGACGACATTGTTCGAATACTAAACGTATAGGGACTTTTAAGTAGTGCCGTTTTGTGTGTCTTTAAGGGATTTATGGCGAGATTTGATCGCACGCGGACTACATGAGGTCGAGAAGGTCCAATAACTCGTGGGAAGCGTTGTGCCTAAACGGTGCCTTACACATCAAGTACCTCTACAGTAACGAGTTAATTTTAATTTCTACTTTTTGTACTTGCCAGGCAAACTACTGTCCAAACGATGGTAAGAACTTAACTCGCTTGTGTAAATTGGCCTTAAGTTAATCATGATAGGCATAAACAGTATTAAGTTATTCGTCCAGCGGTAGGTAGATACTAAAAGAGTAGGTTTATTTATGTACTTGTTTCTTTTCATTTCTTACCTTTACATCACATAAAAGTGAGACGTGTTTCTTTATCCTGGTTATTGCACCAAAAAGCTGGTAAAAAAAACTTGTTTATCTTGGCGATAACCAAAATTTTCACAGTAAAGAGGGAACTGTAGCCAAAGCCACGGTGGCGTTCCCCATGTTAAACTTTTTAATGTCTCTTATCAGTAACTGACCTCAGCAGGCAATGCGCAGCAGTCAACCCCCACAGGTCCGTCACCACGGAGCCCCCGCAGATGGGGTAGGTCTTCTCCCTCAAGGAGAGCTGCCACGGCACGGACGATATCGACGTGTTGTGACCTGATACTATTCTTCTAGTGGAACCTGTATCATAAAGTATATCATCATCACCAGCCGGAAGAAGTCCACTGCTGAACATTGGCCTCCCCCTTTGAACGCCACCTTGAACTGCCATAGCCATTTGCATCCATCAGCTCCCTGCGACTCTTACAATCAATCATCATTTATAATATATAATTAAGTATTTCAGTCTTTTTAAAATCTCTTCCAGAGTTAACTGATTAACTACTTCGTTCACGGTGAGGAGATTAGAAGAGATAACGTGCTCCTAACGATGCAAGTGAAATTAAAAGGCAGTCAGGAATTATGTTCCTGCGAGCACTCGTAAGGTAGCAAGAAACACCGCGCACGAATCGGAAAAATTCAGGTTTGAAGGTTGGTTTGCTTTTCTAAATAAGTCAGTTTTTAAATTACTATATTTCTGATGACGGCCTTTAAGTTATGGGGTAAAAACAATAATTTATCTAAAAGCTACATACCTATTACATAACTATCCACAGCATAACATTGAAATGATTCAAGAGTAGGTTTGTAAAATTATACGTTTGTAATTATGATTCGTATTGTATCTTATGGCATGGAGTAAACATTATTTAAATGAAATGAAATTAATTTCCTTACCTCTGCGGTTAGCTGTCACATTCACTAAAAAAACATAAACGAAATTACGAATTTGATATACAAAACGCAACATAACAATATCTAGCTATCATTTTGATACTCACTCTGCAATTTATTCAGTAAACATTGGTACAACATCTTGTACTTCTCTTGCACATCAGTTTGGTTCAGAAAACCAAGAACATCACCCTTATGCATTTCCGCTTGTCCCGCCAGCCCGGTGTAGTCTATGTCCTTTCCTATCTCGTCTTTACTGGAGGATGTCTCCTTCAGAACATCACAGCACACCGAAACTATCAATATCAGTGTTAATAGCAATATCATCTTCGATTAGGAAGCGGCTTAGTATCTTTAATTCCTTTCAAGCAAGTGAAAACTTTTTGCAGCGAATAGAGGCAGCAAATTCATGAAAACTTTACAATACGAAAAGATTCTAGTAAACCATCATTAACTCGGCTATAGATTATGAGAAACATCTTGATTGATTTATACAAGTACGCAATGTGGAAGGTGTTTTTGATTATATAATTTTGGATGAAGATTACGTTACACAAGACATGTCTAGTAATTTTACGATTTACGCAAGTTGTTCAAGAAACGTGTGCATTTTATTATGATTACTTGAAGTTGAGCAGTCAAATAAAAATCGTAAAGAGCAAATGGCCGTGAAATCGATGAAAAACTTTATGAAGTGCAGTGTAATTTTTGAAACAATACCCGCGCCTGCGAACTTTGTAAACGCGGAATGAGGCCGTGAAACTTAGTGCTATTGTGTTCACGCCAGGCGCTAACAGTTTTCCTTGATAATAACCATTTTTATTATCCGGGATTACTTCACGGTGGGAACAATGGACAATGCCCTTTTTAACCCTCCAAGGATACGTTGAGCTGTTATTATCAGCGAAATATAAAAGTCCATTTCAGTAGGTAGGTAAAGTTTATTCGTCGAGGGTGTGAAATTCCGGGCTCTACTTCCGGATATATTTTTATTTTAACTTAGAAAATGGTGAGTTAAACTTGAATTAGGGAGCGCTCGAGGCGGTGATAAAGGACCGCTGATTCTGTTTTGGTACAGTATAACAAAAACAATTTTAAATATCACTTCGGTGATACAAGTAGCTATAATATTTTTGATTTTATGACAGTATGTTTGGGGGGAAGAAACGTGATATAGGATAGGATAGGTTTCATTTGTCACCATTCTTCGTCCATGGCTTCATTCTTAGTAATAAACTTTATCTCTCTCGATGGATGTAAATCATGTAATTAAGCAATAGTCGTTCATGGTGGCGTTCAAAGGGTGATGCCTATATTCAACAGTGGACTTCTTCCAACAGATGGTGATGAACTTTCTGTTACCTTTTCACGTCTAAACTGCTGATCAGATCTTGACAAGTTTTGATATGGAGATAGTTTGAACTCTGCGAAGGCACATAAAATACTTCTCATCGCAATAAACTGTAAGTCACGATAGCGAAACAGCGCGAACAGATAGTTTTTTTTTAATAAAAAATATCATCATCATCATCATCATCAGCCGGAAGAAGTCCACTGCTGAACATAGGCCTTCGCCACCATCAACGGCTATTAGCCATATGCATCCATCAGCTCCCTGTGACTCTAATAATGTCGTCAGTTTACCTAGTGGGGGTCTGCCTACAGAACGTCTTCCGGTTCGTAGCCGCTACTCGAGAACCTTAAATAAATAAAAGTGTTTTAAAAATGTGTTCTATCTTTTTTTTATCTTTTAAAACTCGATGCTTTCTGTTGTGTTGTGTAAATAGGGTAAACGGAAGCTGTGCAGGTAAGTGGCGGGCAGAGGTCGAAGGGTTTTTCCGTGCGGGGGACCGCTCCCGCCGCGGAAGGTGAGCTAGACCCCCAAAGACCCCGTACCTGCACAATAAAAGCAGAGTTTACTTTCGAGACAAAACTTTCCACTCACTGTTTTGCACTTAGAGGTAGGTACGACGCTCAGAACCGAGAAAAATACCTGAAGAAAGTACCTACAAGCCAACTTATTTCTGCTCGCTATTCGGAATTTTATTTGCAATGGCAATTCTTTTCTTGGAGTATAATTAGATAGATAGATAGATAACACTTTAATGACTCACCAAAACAATAGAACATTTCTCACAAATCAACTCATTCATTCATTTTTTTTTGAATTTTTTTAATTTCTCTTTTTTTTTTTCTTTCTTTTTTCATTTCTCTTTTTTTTTCTCTCTTTCTTTTTCATTTTTTTTCTTTTTTTTTTTTTTTTTGAATTTTTTTTTCTTCTATGATGTTCTCACCATAGAAGGAAAGATCTTAGAGCTAGTAATCAATTTTATTAAAGTACTTAAATATACAACAAATCAAATATATACAATTGGATAAAAAATTAAACTAAATACTAAAGCTAAACTATCTATATAAAACTAAACATCTACAAATAAAACTAATCAATTAGTAATAAGAATAAAATTGTCAATGTGATCGCGCCAAAAAAATTACCCGCCGGGCGTTTCTTGCCTGTTCTTTTGCCGGCGTATGGAGGCATTGTATCCTATTGAATAAAACAAATTTTGACTTGACTAAAGCGATTTCTATCAAATATTATAAATGCGAAAGTTTGTGTGCGTGTGTGTGTGTGAGTGAATGAATGAATGTGAATGTTTTGTTACCACGTATCATCGTAACTTTTAAACCGATTTTGATGAAATTTGGAATGGAGATAGCTTATACCCTGGATTACCACATAGGCTTTTATCCCGGAAAAAGGTTCCTGCGGGATAATGGGGAGTTGCGGTTGAAACCGCGGGGCATAACTAGTGATAAATAATTGAAGGTGAGGGCGCTACTCTGCATCTGGACTGGGGACTGGCTCTCAAGTGAGGTTGCTGGAACACACCGAATGGTGCTTGGTAACAGATTCTTAACTTGAAGAAAATGCTCTATATCAAGTACTACCAATGTGCTTTCTTTCACCATACGCTCAACCTGCAACTTACAAACGCTGAGCTTACGCCATTGCTACAACTAATTCATCAGCTACCATCAACAATTATTCCATCAGCTAATGAAGTCAGAGTGGGAAAACGGTTCTTGGCGAACGGATCAACAATTCAGTTTGTTGGGCGGTAATTAGATACATAGCGCCGCGACTTCTCCCGCCCGCCCGCGAACTTCCCGGAAACTTTAGGCGGATTGCTGGGGTGGCCAATTTGCCATTGCTAGTGTAACTGTAAAAAAATATCCGTTTTGGGATCCTTTTCTCTCATTTTCATTTGACTACCGATGAGGCGCAATGGGCATACAGCCGACTGCGAAGCGTGAGGTCGCGGGTTCGATTCCCCTACAGGAAATATAGGTGTTGTGAAACCCAGATCCGTGTAGTGTCTGATTACCACCAGTGATAACGGAAATGGTGATGGCAACTGGAAATAGACTATACATTCAATAGCATTATCCACATTATTGAAGCTTTGAAAAATTATCCGAAGTAATTGAACACGTTGATTTGAGAACCTGCTCCTTTTTTATCGTCGTAGAAGGCGTTTCACCAAGTATTTTTTTCTCTTCACGTTTTCTTTCACTAATAGTTCAAGCATACGTCTATTAGCCATCGTCATATGAGATGACCACCCATATCTTTAAAAAAGTCCTATCCGAGCCGCATCCCAAAGTACGGCCACCGCACTCCCAGTGAAGCTAATTTCAGAGCGGGTAGAAGTTTGTATGTTTTAAAAGGGGCTGAATTAACAATTTATCGCAGCCGCGATGCAGATGAGCCGCATCCTGAAAATGCTGCAATATAACGTACTAACGGCACAACCGTCATAGGTTAATAATAAAAACAAGTTTTCCAAAACTCGTCTGCCACCTTTATCATCGACAAGTCAAACATCCTGAACATACATTTTTCCATAATTCGATGGTCACTCAGCTCACTTTTCGATTTATAAAATGTTTACCGATTTTTAATTTATGGGTGTTTACCGACCTCTGTAATATTACGATGTTTATTATATTTTGACTCAATGGGTCAACAGCGAATTATGTGAAAATTTTTAAACAGCGATTTTGTAAAAGTGGGCACGTGTAGCGACTTATGTTGCTGACCAGTTACCATCGTAAACCAAATCACCATAGCATTTGGTAGTTAGAAGGTAGCTCAAATCACCATAGCATTTGGTAGTTAGAAGGTAGCTATACCATGGTCAATAACATTAGAATTAGGTTTTGAAACGGGATAATTATCATTTATTTGTTTTTGTTTGAATTCTCGATATTTCGGCACTGTTGCAAACGCCGTGATCACGAGAATACTAAAAGTTTCTGCGGGTAGAAGACCACAGATAGAAGTAAAAGCAGACCAGAGAGTATCTGAGAAAAATTCTGACTTTCCTGCTGAGTCTCACCTTCCAAAACTAATTCCTTCCATTTTTTACCTCAGATTTCCTTCTGAATAACAAATCCTTCCCTTTTGACTTAGAAGGAAAACGGTATTTCGGAAGGTCTTTTTTCTCCGTGTGGTTAGAAGGTACATACGACCGTTTCCAATATTCGATCTATCCACGGTTTCCCCTACTAGAGATAGAAAATTGACATTACTTCTATGGAGCTCATGTCAAATTTCTATCTGCAGCGCAAACCGTGGACAGATAGGTTATTGAAAACGGCCGGTAGTTGTACCACAGATGGAAGTAAAAAAATATTTAGAGTAAACACTAGCTGCACCCCGCAGTTTCACCCGCGTCTTCCCGTTATCCAGTAGGAACCTTTACCGGGATAAATGGCTAGCGGAATACAATTTTTATAATGTTAATGAAATTTTCAAAGTACCTGAAGTATAGATGAATATTATTATAATTATTATTGTGTTAGTTAATTTATTATTTGCAATTAATAATTGTTAAAATACTAATTACTAATTTGTTGTATGACTGACTTGTAACATTGGTGTTACTAATACATTATTTGTATTTGTATAAAAAGTATTCTATGTCTGTTTCCTGGTCCTAAGCTACCTCCCCACCAATTTTCATCCAAATCGGTTCAGCCGTTCGAGAGTTATAAATAGTGTAACTAACACAACTTTGTTTTATATAGTACTAGCTGCGTCCCGCGGTTTCACTCGCGTCTTCCCGTTATTCCCTTTCCGGGATAAAAAGTATCCTATGTCCGTTTCCTGGTTCTGAGCTACCTCCCCTCCAATTTTCAGCCAAATCGGTTCACCCGTTCTCGAGTTATAAGTAGTGTAACTAACACGACTTTCTTTTATAAATATAGATATATAGACAGATTATTTCCGCTAGACTGAGCTAGCTACAACGAATTGTTATTTTTTTGTATCGGTTTACGGATATACTTTACGAGGCCGAATATCGGTTTCTCCAAGGAGAAAGGACGTAAAAAATGAAGATGTCCGTGATCATTACTGTTGCCGGTGATTATCGGGTGGGAGGAGAGGGCCGAAAAACTGCCGAGCCCCGATAATACTTAAAGGTTTCTGAGAAATGGACGTGTCTTGTTCCAAAGGAAAAAATGGGCCGGAGTTATTTCGGAAATAGGACTAATGCGCCCACAAAAGCTTCGCCGAGTTTCTTAATAGAGGAGACGGAATATCGATAATGAATTGAAACAGTCTGCTCGGAATATTTTTATTCAGGTTTTTGGTTGCATTTTTGATAAACAAAGTAGTTATCGGTTCTGCGGCTTATATGACCAGCCCTACCTCTTTATAATATTAACTAACTGTTCCCCGCGGTTCCACCCGCGTGGGCTACAGCTTTATGCATGCAAAGTCTCAGCACGATCGGTTTAAAATTGACAAAGTTTCATAAAAACTTTCATCATTTTATCCCCTTGGGGATAGAATTAATCAAAATCCTTTCTCAGCGGATGCCTATGTCACAACATCTACCTGCATGCCAAATTTCAGCCCGATCCGTCCAGTGGTTTGGGCTGTGCGTTGAAAGGTCAGTATGTCAGTCAGTCACCTTTGAGTTATATATATTTAGGTAGAAGTATAGACGACCTACACTGAGAAAAAATCCTGATTTTCCTTCTGAGTCTTACCTTCCAAGACCGATTCCTTCCTTATTTTACCTTAGTTTTCCTTCTGAATCACAAGTCCTTCCCTTTTGACTCAGAAAGAAAACGGTATTTCGGAAGGTCTTGTTTCTCTGTGCATAGTTTCTATTAACTCGGTATATTTGTATAGAATAGCAAGGGATGGCAATAAAATCAATTTCGCGAAGAGTCTGTTTATACGAGAGCCGATGATCACGGTAGGCCGCCGCCATCTTTATTCAATCTTGGCCACCTTTCAGATCGGCTGGGCCGCGCGTGACTTGAATACCATGCCCGGGACTAGAGGCACCATACATGGGGCCGGAGGTTACTACACAATGGGTTTTTACATAAGGAATTATGCTACAATAGTAGATTGTTTTCCAAAGGATGAAAGCGGCCTATTTAGGCACGGCGAGGCCGCCAATAGAGTGCATAAATAAGGCTTCATCCGAGGTAAATCTGCCACTCTGCTTTTCATTTCGAATATGAGAAAAGTGAATAAAAACCTTGTTAGTTAAACAGACAATCTTTCTTTAAAACATAATAAATAAACAATATTGGTAAGATTCAAAACTCAAATATGCTTATTTAGTTGGATACGTTGTGATCACTTTAAAACGTCAAACTCAAAACGAGCCACGCCTGTTCTAACTTCCTTAAGATTCTTCTTATTGATTCTTCTTCTTCTTCCGCCTATTCATGTTATTTGGCATTTCTCATACTTGGAAAGTATGCATAAAGTCACCTGATCAGAAGGATAAAAACTTTACTTTTCGTCCCTAGGGACAAAAAGCACGATTAAAATATATTGGCTGGTAGAATTAGTAATACCTCGTTAACGTGGAAATAAAACATTTTAAACACTAAACCGATTGTTTCGCTCAGATAATCAGTAGAATTCCACTCCAAGCACTTTATTAGTTAATTCGTTGTCACCCTAAACTCTAACCGGGTCATACGAACTTCGTCTGGTTTGCAAAATTCCACGCAAAGTATTAGTTAGAAGCTACCAACTTTAACGCTACCTACACACAAGCTGCGCCCGCAGGTTTACCTGCTTGCCCTCTGGACTTTTGTTGTCTCTTCGGTAAAAAATGCTTAATAATGCAAATGTACCTCCGCATCTGTGGCTCCCGGATTGGCTTACTTAGTCATGAGCGCAGATGTTTTTCGGACGTTACTTAATATCATCTCTTGTAGATGGACGCAGGCCAATGATGATGATGACCTACCGTTATGACCAAGTAAGGAAATACTGAATTGGTAATGGTAGGTATATTACGTTCCCACTGCTGGTTCCCACTGCTGCTGCCACACAGTCAAAATCGACGTCACATTATTTATCATCGCTTTAACCTTTATTGAAATATATATTTATTGACTTAGTAAGGATACAACGATATTATGAGCTTTTTAAAAGGTCAAATTTAAAACCAGCTCAACCTCAAACCTTAACAAATGTAAAGGTGCACAAAATACAGTAATATTATTATACACTGCACCCCGTCGTTTACCTGCGTCTTCCCGTTATCCCGCAGGAACCTTTTTCCGGAATAAAAAGTTGCCTATTTGTTAATCCAAGGTATAAGCTATCTCCATTCCAAATTTCATTCAGATCCGTTCAGTAGTTTTTGCGTGAAAGAGTAACAAACATTCATCCATCCATACTCACAAACTTTCACGTTTATATTAGTAGGATGAAACATCAATAATAATATGTGAAATTAATAAAGTGTACTGCTGTGTACAGTACTGCCCAAAAAGGTCTTGGCTCAGCCTATTATGCTATGGCCAAATCCACAGCGCTGATTTTTAGCCAAAACCTCTAGGTCCTCTAGTTCACTACATTCCCAAGATTGTATGTCATCTGAAGCTGAACACAACGTTACGACTATAGAAACATAACTGTTTCTATAGTCGTAACGTTGTGTTGATGCGGTAGATGGCGGCAAGTATTCCTAGAGAGGCTACGTACTAACTTATTGAATAGAGCAATAAAGGAGATAGGGAACAACTTCGCTGCTAGGATGCTTCAGTACTGCTCCGGGCAACTTCGCTATAAAGTCGTTTTTAGGTACAACTTTAGACTCTTCGAGTGAATTATCTATTTCAGAGGCTTCAGGAATAAATAATTTAGTTTTTAGTTTGAAGTCTATTTAAACCCTTATTGAGGCTGTAGCAAAATAGTTTATTTTACTAATTACTGGGTCGCATTTGACTGCAAGTCACCTGATGTTAAGTGACGATGTGGTCGTAGGTGGTACCACGCTACACCTGGATTGGGAACTGGCTCTCAAGTGGGGCTACCGGAACACACAGATAGGTGCTTGGCGACAGATTCTTGAGTTGAGGATGGTAGCTAGTCAGGCGAGCACTAAAATGCCCTACCAAGCTATGTTTTCATCACAAAGTTTTCCTTCGCCAAAAGCTCAAGCTCATTGTAGTACTCGAACCCACGACATACGGATCGCAAACCGACGTCACTACCACTGAGACCTTATGGCTTAGCATATTTATTGCATTTTGTTAACCGACTTCAAAAAATTAGAAGGTTCTCAATCCGACTGCATTTTTTTCCTTGTTTGTGTTTGTTACCTCAGAACTTTCAACTGGGTGAACCGATTTTGATGATTCTTTTTTTTATTTGATAGCTGCTGTTTCCCGTGTGGTCTCATTTCCAATTTCGACAATGGCCTCCATGAGAAAACTATTGAAGACGATTTTTTTTTTGGATTTTTTTTTCCTTTGATCTAACGAAATCGGGCCTGGCGCACTTGTGAAAAATTTTGAATTTTGTGAAATACCTATACCGGAGTCCTCGGAGTGTGGTTCCGTGTGAAAATCTAGTTGACCTGGTAAATGATTGCGGCGTCTAATTGAGTGGTCGCCAGCCGCCGGTGTGCACACAGCCCATCAAGGGCCATTGTGGCGAGCTCGTGTGTAATTAGCCTAAAGTCATACCGGATTAGTCTAAATTCATACCGGATTAGTCGCTGGGCTTACTCTGCGCTTATTGTTCCAGTGTTTATAACGTTGGAGTTTCAAACATTATTATTGTGTTAAAATGTAGAACGTGGAAAGTTCACATTTACGTGACGGCTTAGAAAATGTGGTTTAGTATTTTCGTTTTGAAATGTACATTTATTGTTAGTTTTGGTCGCGAGTTCGCATGTATAAGTTAGAGCGTTCTCCCTAGGAGAGACGTGGAAGAAACTGGTTTCATAGAAAATACGCTAGAGAATTTTAGGCGCCTATGCTGATTTCAATTTAGAAATCGTTATCTCGGTACGAAGACTACAACTTTCGCATCATATTTCGTTTGATTACAAGTATCTTTATGTTAAGTGACGATTGGTCCACGACACCACGCTACACCTGGACTGGGAACTGGCTCTCAAGTGAAACTGTCGGAACACACTGAGAAAAAAAATCTCACTTTCCTTCTGAGTCTTTACCTTCCAAGACCGATCCCTTCCTTATTTTATATTAGTTTTCCTTCTGAATCACAAAATAAATCCTTCCCTTTTAACTCAGAAGGAAAACGGTATTTCGGAAGGTCTTTTTTCTCCGTGCACACTGCTAGGTGATTTAATTTTGTTTGCCTTGATGGGTGGAATATCTACCCTCACTGCGGCCTTATAGGGATTTTATGTTAACGTTGTATAATTTCAAATTTTAGTTGCGAATTCGAGCCTATTCCCAAGATTATTCTACAGCTATAGTCTATCTACTCTCACGTAGACCACATATCCAGAGCCTAGAGTAGCTAAGGAACAGTTCGTCGGTTACAATCTGATAGATCAGATACGCGAATCCGCTGTACACTAGAATATTCTAAGAGCTGTCAGCACGTGACGCGTGTAGACCCGCAACCTGCATTAGCACTTGTGGAATTATAGAGATAGCGCAGGGGTGTATTTTGAAATGTAGCGCCCTGGGTCAGTAGGGTTTGGCGCCCCATAAATTAACGGAAACAGAGCAAAACTTATCTACATATAAAAAAGTGGCTGTGACATACGAACGGACAGACAGACAGATATGACGAATCTTAAAGGGTTCCATTTTTTGCCATTTGGCTACGGAACCCCTTGCTGTTTCCCCGTTTCACTCACGTGAGTTACAGTTTATCGCAACAAAAAGTATCCTATGTCCTTCCTTAGGGTTCAAAATATCTCCGTGCCAAATTTCATTTAAATCGGTTTAGTAGTTTAGGCGTGAAAGCGTGGCAGACAGAGTTACTTTCGCATTTATAATATTAGAAGGGATATGGTATGGAGCAGGGAAGTAGGGATGAGAATCTGTATTTCCCTTGGTCATCGCATCACGCGTGAACGGATGGAACAATTTCGCAAATACATTTTTTTGTTGTGTTCGTTGAAATCCCAGGGAGGTTCTTATGCAGAGAAAAATTTAAAAAGTTGCCAGGAAAGTATTAAAATTTGGATAAAACAGAAGATGCTTTTCTCTATAGGCTTTTTGTATGTTACATTTTATTTCGATAAACTACAGACCATGCGGGAAAAACAACGGGGCGCAGCTAGTCAGAAAATAAAACCCAGTAGTGTCTTGATCAAACTTACAACCAAATAAATTGTAAGTTTTTCTTAATTAGTAGGCTTTTTTTAATTTGTTTGGGCATATGAAGTCAAAAATAAGGCGCGCAAAGGTGACCGTGCGTGTGGCTTGCGCCGCCCCTCGCTGCCTTACGCCCTGGGCCATGGTCTTGTTGGTCCTTGTACGCCCCTGGATAGCTCTACTCTGCTCTGAATATGTATTAGCTACAGTTATGTAGGGATGGGTGGGTGAGTTACAATCCTTGTATGCTATTTGCTTGATAATAGCATTAGCAATCTGTTGTAAGGATTACGGTGGCGGAACAGTAATTTAGATTCAAGAACCAATGACTTATAGCAGTGGTTCCCAAAGATGACTGGACCGCGGCACATCTAACAAAAAGTTCCAAATTCGAGAATCACTTCTTGGTTTTCATGAAGCAAAAAGCTATAAGTCATGACTATGAATATGAAAGAGTTCTATTTTTTAATGAGACCTATATATGACCTATAATTTTGTCAGTGTAGCCGTCACCGTCAGAGGTCGCCCATCCATTGGTCCGGTCGATCTGTCATCCCATTTTTTAGAGCCCACCA
The DNA here is from genome assembly GCA_931315375.2 of Opisthograptis luteolata. Classification (NCBI taxonomy): domain Eukaryota; kingdom Metazoa; phylum Arthropoda; class Insecta; order Lepidoptera; family Geometridae; genus Opisthograptis; species Opisthograptis luteolata. Next base: position 13,338,465 of record OV928039.1, read on the forward strand.
AACATTCGCTATTGACCTACCAGTGGGTCGCGACCCATAGGTACTTTGGGAATAACTGACATACAGGTTGAAGCTATGATGTCCGAGTGACATAGAAGTAGGAAAAGACGAACCGAGTGGTAGAAAGGCATGCGACAGCTACCAACCTGCACTGGGCCTGCGTGGTAGATTATGGCTCATAGTACTCTCTCTCAGAGAGAAGGCCAGAGTCCCAGCAGTGGGAACGTTACAAGCTGATGATGTTGAGTCACCGTTAGGGGCGCCGTGCTGGTTTCATAACGATGATTTTTATAGCGATGATGGCTCAGTGGTAGTGAGGTCAGCTTGCGATCCGTAGGACGTGGGTTCGAATCCTACAATGAGCTTGAGCTTTCGGTGAAGGAAAACATCGTGATGAAACCATAGCTACCAAGCTAGGGTATTTTCTAGTACTCGCCTGGCTAGCTACACACTCTTGTTAAGAATCTGTCGCAAAGCACCTATCGGACCTACCATGGGACCTACCTTGTTCCTGAGTCTTGGATATTTCTATCTATATAAGTATTTATTTCTCTATATATATAAGTATGTATATCGTTGCCTAGTACCCATAACACAAGTTACGAGCTTAATTTGTGTGCAATGGTCCCCGATATTTATTTAAAAAAAAAAAAATTATCGGTGTGTTCCGGCAGCCTCACTTGAGAGCCAGTTCCCAGTCCAGGTGTAGCGTGGCGCCATCTTCGACCACATCGTCACTTAACATCAGGTGACTTGTGGTCAAACGCTACCCTGTAAATAGTAAAAAAAAAATAAAAAAATACGAACATTTATCGACAGCAAGTTCAGTTGATGGAACTGGTATGGGGTACAGTTAGTGGCGTCGTGTCCTGGGTGCATTAAGGACTGTGCGGGTGAAGTTTGTGCATATTGGTGCTAGTTGTGAAGTCTTATTGCAGTTTACTTGCATGTAGAACGGCCGCGGGCTGTTTGTGACGCTGCAGGGGACGTAGTCAGGACGTTTATTGAACGAGGAATTATATGTTCTTGGGGAGCAAAGCGACGTATGAAAACAAAGAATTGGGATAGTTGCATTCATTTTTAACCAACTTCCAAAAAAGAGGTGGTTCTCAATTCCGACGTTTGTATTTTTTTATGTATGTTCGGGCATAACTCCGTCAAATATAGACGGTTTTGCAAAAATATCTTTGAGTTGGAAAGAAGATATTTCAATGGTGGTCCCATTATAAGGAAATCAGGGTTTGATGATGGCAGACCAGAGAAACCGAAGGGAACCTGAGGTTGGTTTTTGTTTTATTAAAAATTTTAAGCATTACTTTCTATGTTTTCTGGTTTAGGCTGCACGTTGTCAGCCAGTCAGTCAGTGTTGAAAATTATATTAATTAGATTAGAAATGTCGTAAAAAAAGTGACGTGAAGTGTGAAGTGGCAATGGGCAGGCCACATCGCTCGACCGATAACCGATGGGGAAGAAAGGTTCTTGACTGGCGACCACGAACCGGAAGACGTTCTGTAGGTAGGCCCCCCACTAGGTGGACCGACGACATTGTAAGAGTCGCAGGGAGCCGATGGATGCAAATGGCTATCAGCCGTTCATGGTGGCGTTCAAGGGGGGAGGCCTATGATCAGCAGTGGATTTCTTCCGGCTGATGATGATGATAAGATGTTCTATGAAATCATCCAAAAATCTCATCGCTGATGTGACAACCATGCATAGTCCACGCAGGAAATGTCACCGGCAACAGCTAGTAACTCAAAACGGTTTATAAATCCTGCTCCCAAATGGAACTCACAGCTAACAGCGCTACTGATTGATAGTTCAAGCTAGGGGTTGCAATTTTTCCTAAAAGGGATCGATTTTTAATCGATTACAATCGAAATTTAAAAAAAAAACTCAGAAAAAAATTTAATTCTAGAAGATCAATTTCATAAAAATCGTTTTTCTTTGGAACGCAAACAGATTAATTACATAAAGTTGTGATAAGTTTATTATACATTAAAAATTACTTTACGATTGCATTGGCATTATTGCAGCCAGCGATATAACCAGAGTATCCATCTAATGAGATTATAGTAATTAATTGATTAAGAAAATGTCATCTTTACAATGATTAATTGTTTATCTAACTTTATATAACTAATTGTAAACTGAAACAGAATAAATCGAATCTCGGTTTTGGAGTGTCTGAGATTGATACACGGCATCAATCTGTTCTATCATATCAATTTGAAAAAAAATGTTTTTTAACAATAAAATCGATTCTTCGATTATCGACCTCAAATAACCATGCCTAGTTCATGCACACAGTGAACATACTCTCAAGAAAAATGCATGTCCAAGTCGAAACATAAATAACACGACTCCAGCACAAGACGAAAACGATCCGATTTTTAAAGTCGTTATGAATAAATTCTCTTGGAGTCTGGATACGGTAGATCCCCTTATTTATGGGCAAACTACGGCGACGGCATTTTTGTTTGGCAAGTTCTGGCAACACGAATGCCGTGAGGCAGGTCGGGATTTGTTCCCGACTCTATTTGGAGGATTTTCCCCGTGTTATTATTCACAGCGAGGCCCGCGAGGGCGAGGTTCATATTGCAACTTTTGTAATATTTTATACCAGATCCGAGGCTTTGTTCCATGCGCGTTTAGTTCCAACTTCTATATATATACAAATTATCCTTCAATTTGGGCTGGTTGTTGGCCAAGAAGTTTATGAGCGCTTTAGATAAACACAAATGAATGGTTGATAAACATTCTAATGCCCGGGCCACACTAAGGTCAACGTCAAGGGAAATGTCAATGCCTATCTTCGCGATAAATATTGCGTTAAATAATAACGCTATTATGTGAGTGGCTACACTTGAACGGTCAACGTGAATGCACTTGAATTATCGGCTAACGTCAAACGCCACTGTGAATGCCGTTGTCCAATGTCGTGGCCACACTTATGTCAAAGGTCAATCATCGCGCTATTGAACGGCATTTCCCGTTAGTGTGGCCCCAGCATAAGAATACTTTTTTTACAACTTACAGGCTATTTTAAAACGCAATGTCTCCAATCTGTTACCTATCAGTGTGTTTCGGCAGCCCCACTTGACAGCCAATTTCAATCCAGGCGTAGCGTGAAGCCACCTTCGACCACATCGTCACTTAGCATCTGGTGACTTGTGGTCAATCGCTGCCCTGTCAACTTTTGCTGGCGTAAGATTTCATCAGGCGTAGCTTGTTTTAAGTTTGGCGTTTTAGTGATCACATGTTGTATTCTACTAAAATAATATTGACTTCGATTTTCAGTGAAGCAAAACCGATTTCTGTGTAGCTACGATAGTATCGTTCAGGAGTTCAAGAGTGAGTCTGTTATATACGGTACGGGACTCAAGTTACCTGATATTATGTAATGGTATGATCGAAAATGATACCACATCTCTGTGATACATAACATATGTATTTGACATAATAAATAATAAGTTTAATTTTATCTTATTTTCACAATAGTAGATAACTTTGTACATATTCTTTTTTTATCCCTAACTTACTGCTTGCAACCACGAGCCTACGCCGTTCATAATTATACACAATAGGTACAATTCTAAAGGAAAACCTGCTAAAGAGCCACGTTGTTATCCGCCATTATTCAAATTCCACCTTTTATCACCGGACGAAGCACATTAACAGGCCAAACAAACGCGTTTAAAATATAAAAAAATGTCGTCGTAACAAAATGTACAATTTCGGTAATGCCCGTCCCCGGTATGTGTACAAAGAGCGCGGAAGCGGGACACGCAAATATTTTACGCCAATAAGGGAAACATTTGCGAAAAGGTGGAAAACAATATGGTTTTTTAAGCCTCGTCGACATCTGTGCCATATACGCGACCGTGGAGTGACAGCGGTCGCCGCGGGACGGGTAACGTTAGTTTTCTTATCTTTTATATGCACCGTATGGTTCGCATTTTTAGCAAACAAAAAAAATGCCTGGTTTGGAAAAAAACGAATAAATTCGATATCGAACAGATCATCGAAAGATACCACCCTGCCTGCCTTGCCAGGCTAGCTACCACCCTCATGTTAAGAATCTGTCGCCAAGCACCTATTGGTGTATTCCAGCAGCCTCACTTGAGAGCCAGTTCCCAGTCCAGGTGTAGCGTGGCGCCATCTTCGACCACATCGTCACTTAACATCAGGGACTTATGGCCAAACGCTACCCTGTAAGTAGTAAAAAAAGAAGATATGGAACATACCTATGATTTGTTAAGGAAACAATACGTTTTCTATTGGTCACACACATCTTTTAAAGATATCCGAGCAATATTGGCTAACGACGCATTTCTGTATCGAATCGCGTCTCAAGTAAACACTCATAGTTTCATTCTATAGTTTTCTTTGTATTTCATCCATTTCTGTTAACGTGTATTATACATATCTCACCCAATTCCAAAGCAATACCAATTCCGTTTAATTTCCAATCCACGCCGTCAACAATCCCAGTCCGATTGTCCCATGACTCGACATATCTCCAGACATCCTATACCCCGAACAAGGCACGGTATATTTTAATTCTGCAAACGTATCGACAATCGGTGCCAGGCCACTAGAGGGAGCTCCGAAGCACGGTAATAGCATCAGCGTGATTTGGCTAAAACATAATTCGATTTGGACGTGCTGCTTCCCCCTTAAGAGCGTGACTTCTAAAACGTAAAATGTCTATATGGCAAACCGTTTCAAATGCTTATTGTCTACTCAAATATACGTAGATTGCAAAATGACCAAAACTTAACGCAAAATGTCTATAGGCCAAAAAGTCTAAAATGATGTAAAACATTAGGGTTTCTTCTGAGAACATACGTTTTGGATATAGGAGCTATTAGACGCAGTGCAACCATGTTATGAATAATATTATATCTTCTAAAATTTCTATGAAAACAACTCAAACCACTATTCAATTAAATTCACCGTTTAACATTCGAAACCCATTTACAATGATTTTAACAGAACCCTGTCTGGCCCAATTTGGAAACGAGCTGCCATTACACAATATCGTAGTGTAACATGAATAGATAATGCTTCACCGCAAATCCCAACTAATTTATCTAAACTAAGTCCCTTCATCGATTACAGTTGAAAACAGTGTGATGGTAGGGCACAAACTACATCTACAAAGAACGACATATTATATCTAAGCTTTGGCAACGTATCAGTGAAGAATCACTTGTATTACGGTTGACAGGCTGAAGCGGATCTTGAGTTCATTAAAAATCCTGTTGAATGAAGTTATTTCTCGAATTATCCAATTAATCGGGAAATTTTTGTTGTCATTTTTTATCTTAAATCTTTATTCGAACAATAGTAAACATTAAAATAATTGCAAAACTTGAGCTTTCCAATGATTAGAATAAAATTTGTATTTGTAATATGGTTAAAAAATGTTATATTTTTGGATTATAAGGCATAATACGGAAGGAAGATAATTAAATAATTATGAAAAAAAAACAGTTATTAACTCTGTGTCAAGCTGTCAAGTCGTGTTATTCAGTCACCATTAACTTGGAAAAGGGGCTTGACCCACTGCTTAATTGGCTTCGACTTAAAAATATTATTTTTTTAATTTATAATCGTGTTTTTAAATTAAGCTAAAGGAAGTTGAATTATTTACAGAGAAGGAAAAACATTTCAAAAATATGTAATGGACCCGTTTTTTTAAATTTATGACCATTTTTATCCAGATCTATAAATAGCAAAGACTTGTTGGTAATACCAACATATTATAATATACAACACCCAGATGACCTTTAGGCTCTTTTTAACAGACTTCAATAAAGGAGAAGGTTCTCAATTCTACTGATTTTTATGTTTGTTACCTCAGACCCTTTGACTGGGTGAAGCGATTTTGATGATTCCTTTTTAATTTGAAAGCTGGTGCTTCCCGTGTTGTCCAAAATAGCATCGCCGAAAAAACCTTTGTAGTCCGTTTTTGTTGCTTGTTCAAAAATATTGTCTGGTTAATTTACGCAAATTTCTCCTCTACCAATCTTCTGTCATTACCGATACTATTTTAATTAAAGGCGGCTGCGCATTTGCGGCTATCTGATCATTAACTTTATTCATTAGGCGGCCGACAATTTGGCAATGTCACCCGACCGCGCCCCACCCCCATATCCAGCCGCTCGCCCAGGGGTTGAGGGTACAAGATGTTTTGGAATATTTTCGCGAGATGAATGTAGGCTGCGTCGAGTTTTTAAAAAGATGATAGTTCAGTGTTAATGATCGTGGGTTCAAATCTAGGAAAATCAAATAAAAATTAAAAAAATTTGGTGAAGGAAAATATTGAAATAAAACCGTAGCTTAGTAGGGCATTTTATAGTACCCGCCTGGCTAGCTACTACCCTCTAGTTAAGAATCTGTCGCCAAGGTGTGTTCCGGCACCGTCACTTGAGAGCCAGTTCGCAATCCAGGTGTAGCGTGGCGTCACCTTCGTCCGCAACGTCGCTTTCAGAGCAGGTGACTTGTGGTGTGGTCAAACGCTACCCTTGGAACTGATACAAAGGAAATACATCTATATCGTGGTGTAGTGGTTGAGCTAAATATTTATTCGAGTCCTGAATCAGATATAATAATATGTACCTAATGTAATCGTTTGGTTCAATGCTCAAAAAATTTAAATGCGGTTTTTTTATTAATACTTACCTAAGCGAACCGCCCTGTGGCTTCATACCCTCCATTGGCATGTTATGTAAATAAAAACCTCCATGAATAAGTACATTATACACATACCAATTTTCAAAGAAACCTGTACATGACTTTCAGAGATTTATGTGAAGAAAGAGTGTGCACTCTTCTGAAAAATCTTTTTTTGTAGGTGACCAGAACGAAGTCGCAGTTTAAGCTAGTCTGTGCCAAAGGCCTGCCTACTGATTTCACAAGTCTTGTTTACACGAGCGGAGTTATAAAGTAAGTACAAAGGTACGGAACTTTAATTTTGAAGGCATTAACGAACAAAGCGATGGACGTCAGGTATAAGCAAACCTGACGAAAGAAGTGGCTAAGTGATTGTTGTTGATGTTAATCTATAAAAGAGCTTTCATGCGTCTATCTAATCACTATTGAAAAAATCTTTAGCGAAATTGTTCCACCCGTTCACGCGTGATGACCAAGGGAAATACAGATTCATTTTTATGTATCTATATAAATATTGATTTTTAGTCGCCACTGAACCGTGTTTGGCTGTAATGGACCCGATAAACTTTTTTCATTGTAGAATTGCGAAAAAAACAAATGGTATTCATGTATCGTGCCATGCTGAAAATGAGTGCAATATCAATAATCATATTTTTTTGTGATTAATCATATTGCGTTATAGATTTTTTGTGGCGTAGGTACTGTTTGTGCAAATGAAATATTTCTCTCTCTCTTTCTTTCTTTTGGTTTAGACTTCTCCTTCTTTCTTTGAGGCTTTTAAGTAAAGTCCATTCCTTGATACGTCAATGGTTGGTGGTATAGAATTTTAAAGCAGGTTGTAAAACCTGAAGTTTGAAAATTTGCATAGAGTGGCTACAAAGGGCTATTGATTTTGTTCCTCCTACTTTTTGTTCGCCTAATTATGCTTTGTCAACTTCCTACATTTATACATATTTATGGGAAGGAAAGCAATTTTCCCTCTGTGTGTGCCTGTATGAATATGATTATTTAAATTAAAGCGAGACAAAGCAAAATTAACAGTACAACAGCAATACATATATTGCAGTTTCATTAATCTCTTAAAAAATTACCAGCCGGTCATTTTTTGCCTATTATTTTGCTGGTGTAAGGAGCTTGGAACGGGCATAGCTAGTTATAGGTTTGTTATTTTAAAGTGATCACATGTTCTATTTAAATAAGCATTTTTGACGCAAGCGAAGCCGCTTAATAACTTTGATTATTTGGCTAGGTATGACGCTTACGATCAAACAAACGGCCAGCTTATCTCTTCACTGGGTTCTTTAAAAACAAAGCATACTTTAGTAACATCGAAAAATTAAACAAACACTAGGGATGGGGTAATTAATGATGTGGTTTTACGATAGGAACTTCTGCTAACTCGAACCGCCAAGTTCGCCTTTCCCGTTCTGGTGTAAACAAACCTGATTGTGTGAGCTGTTGTTAATGTTGTTCAACATTGGTAAGGACAACCAACTTACCTATTAATAGAATTAATTAATTTATTTTGAGTTTGAGTAGTACTTACAAGGTAAGAATTTAACAAACAGCTGAAAATAATTTAGCCATCCTACTAATATTACGAGGGCAAAAATGTTGCTTTACTAATGTGTTAAACGGTCATTTAATATTTTTCCCCAATAATCATATTTTGCACGTAGTCTTCACCACCTTTCCTTCCTGTAATGACACTGAGCCATACTTTTGTTAATTATATATTACAATTAACGAATAGAGGGATGTCGGGTCTAGTTCAAATGTGATGTGAAAAGTGGCTAAATGTGAATTAAATTTTCCTACGATCAATATTTCACGTATAACATTGTAAACAAACTAAAAGTTTTTAATTTATGTCATATGTCAATGATATACAGCATAATTTTGCTTGCAATAATTTATCAGCTGTTGTGCAGCTTGGCGTGAGATTAGCCCTCTTTTCGCGTTTTAGACCTCTTTTAGTTTGGACACTTTTGGGCTAAGAACCCGACTTCCATTTCTAGGTACGTCAATGATTACATCCGTATTATTATTACAATGGTTTTTATTATACTGGTGATCAATCAATATTTTTATTGATTGAAAAAAGTTAACGTTTACATGTAAATTAAGGTGATTGCAGCCGACGGACCATGATGGAAGTGCAAATATGTAGATTCTTTATATCTAGGACACTGTTCGAGCGCTATCGGCCTGAAGCGCGGCGCGGGGGGTCTCCTCATTCATCGCACCGCCACCGACGGCACCAGTCGCGCTGATTCGCCCTCTCTTTGTCACACCTTTTATATATTTCGTACATAATCATAATAATTATACCAGTTTCTACAGTCCACTATTGTTTATTTGAAGACCTACAATAGTTAGTTCCCTAACAGGCACTTCCATGTGTATTTATGAGCTACTATTTATCCCGAAAGTATCTGCAGGATAATGGAAAACGCGGCTTCATTCACGTGGAAATTCCCACAGGAACTGTGCACTTTTCCGGGATAAAAAGTAGCCTATATCACTTTCCGGCCCATAAACTAGCTCTAGGCGCAAAAATTACGTCGATCCATTACTCCGTTGCTGCGACAAACAGTTTCGCATATAAAAAAAAAAAAAGTAGCATGAACAATAAATGAAAGTGCAATGTGGCAATGTGATCTGATTTTATTTTTATTTGTTTGCTGTTCTTTCTCTATTTCATAATGTGCCAGTTGCCACTTTAAATCAGGTGTATTTTTTAAAATTTAAAATTTAATATGCCCAAGAACATAGTCAGCCATGTGAAGATGATAAACTTACGAGATATTAAAATCTGACTTTAATTTTCTTCTCAACGTCTTTTGCACACTTCTTAGTTTTTTTATTTCCAAGTTTTTGATTGATTTGGGGTTTCGCTAGTTTTCCCTTGTCTTTTAAGATAGGTATCTTTGGTACCACGGAATGCAAGTACCACCAGTTCCAGTAAAGTGAGAATACTGCAACCGAAGAAAACGTTGAAAACGCCGCCGAGCTGGGCTGAAATTATACAGAAAAATTGTTAAATTATAATACGATAAATACTTGCACACAACCATTCAGCACTAGGTAAACAAAAATTGAATGCAACCTTTATATAATAGGTAAGTACTGCTAGCTATTCACCCGCGTGGACTACAATTTATGGCGATAAAAAGTATCCTCAGTCCTTCTCGAGCGGTTTGTTTAGGCGTGACAAGGTAACAAACAAACAAATAGACATCCCTTCTTCTTCTTGCCCTGGTCCCATTTATTTGGGGTCGGCGCAGCATGTATTCTTCTTCCACTCTCCTCTATCAGCCGTCATCGCTTCATTCACTCCCCTTTCATTCATATCAACCCTCACACAATCCATCCATCTTTTCTTTGGTCTTCCTCTTCCCTTCCATCCATCAACATTCATATTCATCACTCAACAAATAGACATCGCTAGTGATTTATAATACGTTCCATCGCACACTCTCCGAAATATAACCTAGGGTTAAGAAATCGATAAACTGGCAACCTTACGGGGAAATTAAAACTTTACTTTTATCCATAGAGGAAAATTTTATCAAATACAACTAATCTAAAAATAGCTAGTTAATAAAAGATTTTGTTCTAAAACTAACATTGGAAATCAGGTCACTATCCTGCCTTACATACACAATTTTGCGTAAGCCCCGACATATAAAATTGGGTATGTAAATAAGATTATACACATAAGTTATCGAGTATGCAAATACGACATCCCTAAAATTGGCACTTGTAAGCTCGGTCGGTGCTCAAAGGATTACCTTTAATGTCCCTAACAAATAAAACAACCTTAAGGGGGTTTTATGCATGTCATTATGTTATTTAACAGTATAAGTTTTCATGTTACAATAATAAATAATTTGATGAGGCGCCATAACCACTATATGGGATGTTGGCTCGACGATAATTGTCAAGGAGGCCTAGCCAAGTTCCAAACGTTTCTGTTTTAACGCCTTGAGACGTTTGAGCTTGTCATAATTTGTCTTGGCTATCATCATCATCAGCCTTTCCGGTTCCCACTACTGGGACTCTGGCCTTCTTTCAGAGAGAAAGTATGGGCCGTAATCTATTACGGTGGCCCAGTGCGGGTTGGTAGATGTCGTATGCCCTTGAATGTTGCAGTTCTTGGACATGCCGGTTTCCTCACGATGTTTTCTTTCACCGTTTTGAGCGATGGCAAATCCGCACGTAACTTATTCAGTCATAGGTGCGGGGCTGAGAGGATTCAAACTTCGTCTTGTAAGGCGCTTGCGTTACCGTTCGACCACATCATCACTAACATATTCAGGTGAGTTATGGTCAAACGCTATCCTGTGAGATGAAATAAAATGATACCATCATAAAAATATTGCAAATAACTTGCCAAATAAGTCAGTCCTGGTGAAGTAAGACCAGCGAGAATTGGTTTTTATTTTTCTACTCAAGACGAAAGCTCGAACGATAGTAACTTTTTTGAAATCCAGGTCATCGCTGTGAACGAGAAATAACAACAAGTTTGTAGCAAAACCAGAGCCTAATTAATTATGTTCAGTCAACGTTTTTCTTTCTAGTTTAGATGAGAGGAGTTTCAACTTTCAAACATGCAATTAAATATTAAAAAGATGAATAATTAACACCCACAGAATCAAATACATAGCTCTGACCCTAATTAGGATATCCTGCATCTAGGGTATCAGATACTATACTAGACTACGCAACAAAATATGTATGTACTAGTTGCGCCCCGCGTCTTCCCTTTATCCCGCAGGAACCCTTACCGGGATAAAAAGTAGCCTATATGTAAATACAGGGTATAAGCTATCTCCAGTCTAGATTTCATTCAGATCCGTTCAGTAGTTTTTGCGTGAAAGAGTAACAAACTTCCATCCATCCATCCATACTCACAAACTTTCACGTTTATAATATGTATTAGTAGAATGCACTTACTAGAACGTATCGAGGGGTTGTGCGCTGCGCAGTAGTTCAAAGCTGCTAATCTTCACGAAGTCCGTGGCCGCATCGCATGCCGGCGGACAGTTGCACTGATCGCTGTCATACGACACTGTAACGTAGGTAATCCCATTTATTTCCATGCGAGGTGCGGTCGGGGTCAGAACTCCAGTTGCAGTCTCAAAAAGCAATAGCATGAAAGAAAATCACGCATACGACCTTCTTCTGTAAGCCGCCTCGCACGTATACGTGTGTTCATGAACCAATCAGCGCGAGCGCGGTTACCGGTCGCACACACATACACACACTGGCTGGCTCACAACATCTTGAGTACCGGATAGGTGCTTGGCGACAGACTCTGACGCTTTAGTGTGTACGTTGTGTGTATTGTGTGTATGTGGGTGTGGCTGTGGGCAGGGGAGGGGGGAGTGTGTGTGTGTGGATGTATTGAGCAACAACAATACCTACTCTTAACTCTAGGAATAGGGCGGTCGACACGTTTGTTATTTTCAGGTAAGGTTGGCACAGTTGTTTGTTGATATCTGCGAACACTCTCAATAAACTGTTTTCTTTCGTTGCTTGTTAGCGGTGGTTCTTACCAGCAGCATGCTTCGCGCACAGTAGCTGGTGAGCATTGCAGTACGGGGCGCCTGGTGGTCGAGGGTGGACGAGTCGGACGCAGTCGCATCTCTCCAGCGTGTGAGCTACCTCGCACTCCACCACGCAGTACTTCCTGCAAACGTGATGTAAAATGGAGTCACTGTGTAGTCCTCAGCCAAGAGTAGGCCTAAGCCATTTCGCCATTTGCCGTTGAACGATGTTGGCCGAGTGGTAACGCGTGCATCTTACAAGGCGCCGAATCCTCTCGGCCCCGCACCTAGGACTAAACAAGTCATCAACAGAAAACATCGTAAGGAAACCGGCACGTCCAAGACCCAAGACATTCAAGGCCATGCGACATGTACCAACCCAAACTCCCTCTCTGAGAGAAGACTAGAGTTCCAGCAGTGGGAACGTTATAGGATGATGATGATGATGACGATTTCATCTCATGGGTGTCATAGAGGCAATTAAGAGAGTTTTGAGATCACCTAACAGCTTTGATCATCCGACCGGTGACAGCCAAACCAAACCTAATATATCATTCTGAAAGAGGTTTGTGGCGAAGATTATACAATTTTGCCAAAACCGTTCGGAAGCATGATTGACGTACTGCGCCAACCCTAAATAAAAAGAAACCAGGGCAAGATGATGATGATGTCGTAAAATTGTGATGGGAAGTTAATTTTGTTTACACGTCGTTTATTTCCTACCCTGTTACGTAGCCGCTCCTGGGACTCGAGCCAGTGCAAGTTGCTACCATTGAGTTGTTATAGTTCTTAATGGCTTCCTCGCCATGTTTCCCTTTACCGCTTTGAGGGATGGTAAAAATCCACGTATTAGTTTTTGATTGCTTGGTAGGAACTGGATTTACACAAGATGTTAGTAAATCGAATATATTAACATGACTCGCCTACTTTGATTTATGAGATAAATTATTAAGTACTATTGCTGTAAAGAGCTTAAGCTTTCGGTCATGGAAAAAAAAAGTGATGAAACCATAACTTGGTGGAATAGCCTATGCCGCAAAGTACCTATCGGTGTGTTTCGGCTGCCCCACTTGAGAGCTAGTTCCTAATCCAGGTGTAGCGTGGCGCTTCTTTCGACCACATAGTCACTTAACATCTGGTGATTTCCAATAAAATACTACACAGTAAGATTTAAAAAATGTAATAAGTTTAGTAGATGTTGTTTTGAAAAGGTGTGTAATTCCATACTTTTTATAAAGTGGAAAGAACTTTAAAGGCTCAAAAGCCATACGGCACTTCCTGAGCTTGTGGCTGAGACTTCTCGCGTCATCAGCTATCTGGAAGTTGCGGATGTGGTACTCGATCCACTGCTCGTAGCCAGGGTTGATAGCAGTTCCGTTGACGGTTGACTCTACGTAGTGTTGGCTGCTTTGGAGAGCTAGCTGTGAAATAAATACTGTCTCTAAAGGGCTACAATAGGTGGTCTCAGGTCTGGTTTTTTGTTTCAAAAAACCAGTTCGTTTCAGTTCAGTTTGACTCTCTGTGGGAAAAAATAGGAAATTTCATTGAATAATCTTGACTTAAAGTCGACAACATCAGAAGTGTGACGATAATCACTAAAGATAACGAAAATAAGATTTAAATTCTTTCCAGGTGCAGTACTTAATAGTGTGTAGCTTCGTATTGGCTGGTCGGATTTTCGTGAAACTTTGTACTTACAGTTACTTTAGAAAGTGGGATAACAAGATGGTGTACAAGCTCAGCATATGTTTACAAATAAAATATCTTTAACTTCATCATGAACTATTCAAAAAGATAAAAAGATAGTTCCACATACCCATTTGTATGCAAGATCCACGTCAACTGGGGGTTGCGACTGGTTCACAGCCAGCACCAACCCGCTGTCGTATCCGAAGGAATCAGTATACCACTTCTTATAGGGGTAATGATGACCCACGTCGCTTAATTCACTAGAAATGTAAATATGAGGTAGATTATGTGAAATAGTTGCTATAAGAAGTTACAGAAATAACACCCTCAATAATTGGCGACAAAGAATGATTTGCAGAATCGTGAGCTCAACTTTAGAACACGTTTTTCCATATGGTTATCAGATCTGCGATAGATGTGACCAGACCACTGCCACTTCAGCTTACTATTCCTTTGTCTTCCTAAATGAAGACCTGATCTGATCATACTGACAATTAAACACATGTATCTTACCGTGACAGAGATCTTCCATTGAAGACACAGCAGTATCCGTCGCCAGTAAGTTCCATGTGAAATAGAGAGGAACAGCTAACGATAACACCCTGCCAACGACATCTGGAACAATTGGGCTGAATTCTTTGGTGGACTTTGGGAGGCCTTTGTTGAGCAGATGGTTGACGCTGACTAATAGATATTTATCCTCCAGTAACCATAGCAGTAGGACCTTTCTATACTAGCAACCACCTCCGACAAACACCTATCAGTGTGTTCAGCTGTCTCACTTGAGAACCAACTCCCAGTTTAGTTGTAAGTTGCCGCCACCTTCGACCACAACAACTTAGTAACGCGATGCTTAGTCGCTTTCCTGAAGGTAAACATCGGGCTGGCCTACAGAGCCACCAGAACTTTGAATTTCTCTAGTTTAAAATCCTACGTGTCAAAGCACTGCGCTGCTGCTGAGATACTAGATGTTACTTCTCTTTATGCCCTTATCTCACTGAAAAGATTGACTTTAGGAACACACATTAAATAATGCAACCTTATCAAAGTTTCTTCACAAGAAGTCGTGAGCAGTCTTCCAGCGGTATCCAGGTCCATGTTGTTGAATTCGAGCAGGCGTTCAATATTTTGCAGGTCTCGAGTCAGGTAAAGCATATCTGGTGAGAAGAATGCTGCCATCTGAAATACGATGCTCCTCAAATAGGTTCGGTTGAGGTATGGTGGGATATTTCTGAAAAGGAAACAGTGATGAGCTCATTGTTTCACACTTCCATAAGAAGATTTATTTAACATAATCCACAACCCTTAATCTTAAATAAAAAGTCCTTACTTATCTCAACTTTAGGCCAATTAAAGGATTACTGTTATATAGGATTCGGTCTATCCTGCGCTACCTCCGGTCAGTCTTCCACCTGGAGTAATTATCAGAGGCCAAGACTCACTTTGGGTCTCTGCGCCATGTCAGATATAACAGTTAGTTTTTTCTGTTACATAAGATTGTATCATAATTAGCATAGCATCACCTTCGATCAGATCGTCACTATACATCAGAAGCTCGTGGTCAAACGCTACCCTGTAGAGTTGGGCACGAAGTTGGACTACGACGTATGGATATCATCGAACCAGGACACACCGCCACGGACGAGAACGGAACAAGACAGACGAGGGTGTACTCACGGTGGGTCATCTGGTCTAGCGCGGCTTGAGTTCTTGGAAAATGAACTTTAGGGACGATCACACAAGCACGCTCAACGTCAAAAGGCCACAATCAGGTTGTGGGTGCGTCGTCTAATGCTGTGTTGTCTGATCTCTTGAAAAGCGCACCATAGGACTCGGCCATAAGAAGTAAAATAAAACCCTCACACATGGTTTAAGAAACTCTCGACTTTGTCATTTCTGAAGAAGACCTCCGGACAGACGATCACCGATGGAAACTCCATGGAGTTCTCGACGGATTCCAGCTGCACCATGTAGGTGGGGTTGTCGAGGAACCTGTTCACGGTGGCGCAGATCACCGCCACTGCTGAACCGAAGAGCAGCACTATTGCAATGGACCAGCCCCATCTGAGGATTTGATATTGGTTGAATAGTTAGTTACTATCACAACAGCTACGGGCAAGAATCTAGAATTAAATAATTCATCAATAAGACCGCTTTAGATAATTCTTCTTCTTGTTCCACCTAATTATAATTAAGAAATAACACTAGTTGCACCTTGCGGTTTCACCCGACTCTTCCCGTTATCCCGCAGCAACCCTTTTCCGGGATAAAAAGTAGCCTATGTGTTAATCCAGGATATAAGCTATCTCCATTCCAAATTTCATCCAAATTGTTTGATAGTTACGGTGATACGTGGTAACAAACATTCACACACACACATTCTTTCGCATTTATTATATTAGTAGGTGCATGCGCGCTGTATGAAGGTTTTTGAGAGAAATTAATGCAACAATACGTACACAGTGGCGAAATGCAAGGAAAGGATGGAATAGATAGGTACTCACATACAATCCCCGAAAACAGCTGCTTGGGGGCGCCCCGCGTGTAATCCTATTAGATTCTGGAGACACTGTCACTCGATGAGAGCACACAAATAACAAATAACAGTTTATAATGAGATATAGCCGAAAACAATTAATGTCCGTTTTATAAGCGCGGGAGTTCACGCACTTCGATGAGTTCGATGTGTGTCAAGGACGCGACTGCCTTGTCAATGTCACTGCAGTATTGCACTATCCTCAGGTGAGTTAGACAAGGACGGGGAGCGGAATATTGTAGGTGAGGAACAAGGATGGGACATATGCACCTCGCCACTTTCACTCAGAATAATGAGCATTTTAGCGTTAACAGTAGGATATTTAAATTTTTTTTTTACTTGCAACAACCGCATTATATTTCGTAAATTTTTATATACAAAGGTCATCATTATCATCAGCCTGTATTAGTCTTCTACTGGACCCAGGCCTCTCCCAAGGTACGTCACTCAAAACGAAATATAGGAAAAAATTATAACCCAACGGAACAGACGAAAAATAAAATCAATTCAAACAAGAAAGTTTTTGTTTTATAAGCACCATCGCATTGATCCTGAAAAACTAAACAAACTTGAAAATCTTAAGAATTTTAATCGAATTCCGATCAACGGTAAACTTTAAGTGTCAAAATCTCATTTTATAGAATTTAATTCACCTGGAATTGCTTTCCGCGAGTCTCCTGCCTCCGTGAAACTGGGACTCCTTCAGCAACTTATTGAATTTCATTTTAATTACTAGCTGGTGCCCCGTCCTTGCGAAGGGGACTTCCCGGATAGTCAGCGAAAAACTGAAAAATAATTAGAGAATGGATTTGATTCATCATTATCAGCCTTCCACGTTCCCACTGCTGGGACTCTGGCCTTCTCTCAGAGAGAGAGTATGGGCTATAATCTACCACGCTGGCCCAGTGCGGGTTGGTAGATGTCACATGCCCTTGAAAATGTTGCAGTTCTTGGGCATGCCGGTTTCCTCACCATGTTTTCCTTCACCGTTTTGAGCGATAGCAAATCCGCACATAACTTATTAAGTCATAGGTACGAGGCCGAGAGGATTCGAACTCGGTGTCGGCGTCTTGTAAGTCGCACGCCAAACCGTTCGGCCACCATCGCACCATCGCTCTATGGATTTGATTGTTACATTTTTTTCATCTAATTCATCTATAGGTACCTAACTTTCACTTCTTGGATGCTCAAACATATTGAAATGAACTATATAATCCACTAGTTTCACAGTTATCCCAGCAGGAACCTTTTCCAGGATAGCATAATTATGTATTAATCAAGGGTATAAGCTATCTCCATTCCAAATTTTATCAAAATCGGTTTAGTAGTTACGGTGATACGTGGTAACAAACATTCACACACACACACACACACACGAACTTTCGCATTTATTATGATATTAGAAGGATAATACACAATATTATAAAAGCCTCAGTCAATCTGTCTGTCTGTTTGTTTGTCACCTTTTCACGCCCTAAGCCGCTGGACCGATCTTCGTGAAATTTAGTGTAATTTTTCAAACATCTTCATACTAGATGTTTGAACATATAAATAAATCTGAGAATGCTTGTTTTTTTTTATGACGGTTCCACTTATTGGCGGATACTTCTACGGTATTACAATCTAGCCTATAATGGCTAATAAGTAATTTAAATATAACATAAGTTGCTAGGTAGAGTATAAAAGAATGTGTCCATTAGCACTTTTTTTATTGTCTCTATTAAGGGAAAAAGACACTTTGTTTTTGTGTTCTTTAAAGGCACTGAACTACGTATTGAATGCCTGATGACATTAAAAAGGTTAATAGAACATTTTCCGTCCGAGATAAATGCGAGAATGCCATTATAAAGGTAAACTGAGTTGCCAAAAATAATGACTAGACAGTGTACCTTGTTCGACATCGCAGTTGGACAGCTTTGAATCGAATGTACGCAGTGGGTGCCGAGAATTAATTTTATTAACGGGTTTTACTTCGAAATCAATCATTCTGGCAAGTGCGATTGTATCTGTCCACCGTTCCGTTTTACGGTTAATAGGTTTTTTTATTTCTCTTAATTGGTGTACGGAACAGAGCGTGTTTCTATAGGTATTATAGATTTTGTTTGACAGTCGTGTCTATTAGAGCTCTACAATAACAAGGCAAAGTTAAGAAGACTTGGCTCTAAATTAATTGTATTTTTACTAAGTACTTAGAATTAGTATTAACTAGTTGCGGTCGCGGTTTCACCCGCGACTTCCCTTTATCCCGCAGGAACCTTTTTCCAGGATAGCTTATGTGTTAATCCAGAGTGTAATCTATCTCCATTCCAAATTTCATCAAAATCGGTTAAGTAGTTACGGTGATACGTGGTAACAAACATTCACACATACATAAACTTTCGCATTTCTAATATTAGTAGGAAGTAGGATAGGATTAGTAGGATATGTTTTGATGACTCCTAATCAATAGTTATCGAATTTTTAACCATCTCATACATCATACGTAATGATAGAAGAATAACTGGAGCAAAATATAATATATTTTCATATTAAAAATATTGGAAACAGCTTGTCGGTTTGCGAGTGTGAAACTGTTTTTACAGAATTAGTGCTATAAAATAAAGGGGCAGAGGTCGCAAACATTTTACAGGGCTATCTCTTTATTGTGTTTAACGGTTTGTTAGTATAATATCAGTTTGAACAAATTCTTGAGAAACTCTTGTGTCAACGTTTTCGAAAGCCCTGCTTTGATAAATGGTGTTTATATTGCCTGAAATTTCCAATTTACATCTAAACTGTGTACCTATTATTTGTATTTTATTTTTTTTGGCGATTTTTCGGCCGATGATGATGATGAAGAATATTTGTGAATTAGGACTTAGAAAGTAATTTACGGATGATTTCATTTTATGAAAGAGAGAAAGAAATTACATTTAATCAGGTCATTTCACAACATTACATTTTTAGTCCTTCTTGATGTCATGCTAGGTTTCAACTCAGCATGCAAGGACCAAGGACCTTAGTAACCGATATTGCACGACTGATGGTAACCCAACCACCAGAATATAATTAGAGAGAGGTATTTCTGTAGGATTAATCAGGTCCACGATTTCCTTTTTTAGCTGTGACCCAAATGTTTGCTATCTCTGACTCTGGTAACAGTAGATTGCATTTGGTAGGCAAGGGTAGAATATTCTAGTAGCCCGCTGCATGCTTTTAGTGATCACAGCAGTTTTAAATATTCAAATGATCTATTGACATCGGCACTGGGTATAGAAGCAACAGCAGCTAAAGTATGTCACGGATATACCTGTTACCGAGAGAAATCTTATAAGTAAAGCTTATTATAAAATATCGGACTCTTTAGATGACAGAAAAAGCTTGGGATTTTAGTGAAAAGTCCATTGAAATGTTACAATTTGACAACCTAATATTGCATTTATTAGAGGACGCAATTTTTTTTTTTTGGGACATGTTTGTTTAATTTCTTATGCTGGGGCCACTCTAGCGGGAAATGCCGTTCAATAGCGCGATGATTGATGTGTGACATAACTTGCTCCAATTCAATCAATTAGTAATAAGAATAAAATTGTCAATGTGATCGCGTCAAAAAATTACCTGCTGGGCGTTTTTTGCCTGTTCTTTTGCTGGTGGTTGAAACAGGCGTAGCTATAGTTTTAAGTTAAACGTTCAATCGTTCGATCACAAAGTATCCCATTAAATAAGCAACTATCAACTATCAACAGCTTGATTTTGATTTTGGTTCGGTTGACTAACTGGGGACACACCTTATGGGCTGCCTGTGTAATGAAGAGCAGCACGTTCCCACTGCTGGGATTCAGACAGTCTCTTATTAATAGAATACCTACTCTGGCCATACGACCATAATCAACTAAACTTTTTTTGTGGAAATTATTACCTTGGCAGACGAGCGAACTTTTTTTTTGGTTGGATGAGAGGTTGACCTAAAACACCTTTGGGAAACCTGGACTAGCCCTTTACTTGTTTTATTAAATGCACCACGTTGAAGTTAATTTCCTTGCTACCCTGTCAGGTGAAAAAGCAAAATGATATCTTTGAGGAATATATCTTTATTATTCTACTCAAATTACAAGCACAGGGAATACAAATAAAAGTTTCGACAAGGATATCACTGTTTTTCCCCATAAAAGTCCACCGCATTCCTCTTTTGACATTTGTTTTGACGTTCTCGCACCTGCCACACACTCGCGCCTGACATTTGACCGCAGCTGTCAAATGTCACAGCCGTCGATGAGACGATAGTGCGGGAGATTCGAATGACCTCTGTACACCTCGTTACATATCTAATTTTCATTCCTTTCCTTTGTATTACGTATTTTTTTTTTCTATTTCTTTCTTTTTTATTTTTTTTTGTATTATAATTGTTTGTTTATTTAAATTTTAAATGATCTGATTGCGTAAGTGTAT
Source organism: Opisthograptis luteolata (assembly GCA_931315375.2). Classification (NCBI taxonomy): domain Eukaryota; kingdom Metazoa; phylum Arthropoda; class Insecta; order Lepidoptera; family Geometridae; genus Opisthograptis; species Opisthograptis luteolata. The sequence continues at coordinate 13,359,348 of OV928039.1, forward strand.
GTATTGTTTTTTTCACTATTGTTTTTTGCTACAAATTAAAATATTGTCAATTGTCTAATTGTGGTTTTTGATGTGTGGTGGAAGGCAGAATGTAAAAAAGCCGGTTACATTTAAGCTTGTTCCAGTTTAACATTGCGTGGCTATTTACAAGGCTATGCTAATAACGTTAACTTATTCACGACGGTTTTGTATCTGCATTTGCGGTAAAGTGTTAATAATGCAAGGATTTATGGGAAGTGCATTGCGGATAGCGCATCTACGAAGCTCATTAGTGGTGTTATTTTATTCCGCAATACTGCCCATGTGGATACTGTGTGGGAAGCGAAAGATATTGAAGTAGCTGTGCTCTGAGGTTTCGCATGCGTGGAGACTTGGAGAGCCCTACATATTACAATAAAACAGACTACCACACTCAAAGATAATCAGTAGGTAAATTTGAACTATATCCACACCAAATTTCATCATAATCCGTTCAGTAGTTTTTGAGTAAAAGAGTACCTAACAAACACCCATCCATCCATCCGCATCCTCACAACACAATGTGCATCTAAGAAAAGAAATCAATGGCGTAGATTATAATATTAGTAGAATTATAACATGTACATAAGTTTCTTCGTCTATGCTTGATAAACCGAACTAAAAACAACATAATTTAAAACCCAAATCTAAGCTGTTTAGATTTTTTATATGTTTGCGAGATATCTGCATGTTCAAAGTGTTAAACCTAACTGCAGGCAAAATTTATATTTGATAGGAATAGACAAGTGTTTCAAAGATTTATCGGTACGGTGTCATATAGACCTGGTAAAGACGTCCTGGGCAATAATTTTTTTATATATTTTTATTAAAACACTTTTATTAGCTTGACTTGTAACTAACTAACTAACTAACTAACTAACTAACTAACTAACTAACTAACTAACTAACTAACTAACAATGTAATCAAATCTTAGAAGTCAATTTTCACCCACTTCTAATTGTCGTATCGACTTGAAACTTTGTATGTGTATGTAATCTCGGTGACAATGCAATAATTTGGTATCATCGACCTGATCTGATGATGCAGCCGGAAGGTGGGTAGGGCATCTCTTCGCTGGCTACTAGTAAACCCCTCGTGTTTGGGCTCATATGAATCGTCTCGATGAGTACAATACATTGGACTTGGTGACGAGGGTCTGATGATGCAACCGGAAGGTGGGTAGAGGAACTCTGCAGTGGCTACTAGTAAACCCCTCGTGTTTGGGCTCATATGTTTCGTCTTGATGAGTCCAATAGATTGAACTTGGTGACGAGGGTCTGATGATGAAGCCAGAAGGTGGGTAGGAGATCTCTGCAGTGGCTACTAGTAAACCCCTCGAGTTTGGGCTCATATGATTCCTTTTGATGAGTCCGATAGATTGGACTTGGTAACAAAAGACTAAAAAGTAAAAAATAAATAATATATAGTTTAAAAAACTAAAAAAAAACACTTTAAAAACGCACTCAAAAATATAAAATAATTAAATTGACTTGTATTAGTTACGATATAATGGTTAATTAAAAAAGTGTGGAGCGCTTCTTTTACTGGGTAAATAAAAGTAAACACAACCAAAAAGCGCTCCACACTTTTTGAATTAACCATTATATCGTAACTAATACAAGTCAATTTAATTATTTTATATTTTTGAGTGCGTTTTTAAAGTGTTTTTTTTTAGTTTTTTAAACTATATATTATTTTTATTTTGGTAATAGGCGAGCAGCCTGAGGCTGATGTGCCTGTATCATGCTGTGTTGAATTATAGCAATGTCCAAAAGTGCAGAGAAAAGTTAATTCTGTAGCATGGAAGCATTGTTCGTTCGCAACCACTTGTCCAGTCTGTTTTTAAAGGAATTATTGTAAATAGTTTTTTAGTTGCGTAATTATAACTCCGGTTCTTGAATTTACGTTTATTGTAAAAGTTTTAATTTCTCTGCGTCCGTCTAGAGGTTTACATTGTTTGTCTTTCGTTTTTATATAGAAACTTTTAATTGGCCTTATTAATAAAATCTTACTTCGTACTTCTTATGCTAGCTGTAAGCTTTTTAATTTAATTTAACATCTGTTAATGCTACAACATCAAAGTACTGAGACATATAATTATTAAAGCGAACGGAAAAGAAAAAATAAGAATCAAACAATATATTGTTGGTTGAAAAAAATATCTGTAAAATACACTTACCAACAAAATGGTAAGCATTCAAGTGGCTGAGCCAGTAATGTCTTTTCTTAGGATATATTGAAAAGCTTTTTTATATTGTACGGTTTAACAAGGGTGTTGTCTGCGAGAAAATACGTGTATTCTTATTGAATCCAGCTCAACTCTCCAGTGTCAAAGCAAAGCAGACAAATTGGCCGCCCAAGGGACGCCTCTTTATTTATTTCCATAGCCAAGACCGAGACTGACATATTGGCAGTTTATAGACACTACTTACACACAAGATTGTATATGAGAAGGAAAAGATGAGGTCAATCTATTTCTTCTTTCTTTACTCCCCGGGAAGAGTTTGACTACAAGTCGCCTGATGTTCAGTGAAGTTGTGCGGAAGGAGGCGCCTCGTTACACCTAGATTGGGAACCGGCTCTCAAGTCGACAACCGCAACACAACGATACTTGGCGATAGATTTTTAACTTGAGAGTAGTACTCGTAGGTAGCCAGGTGAGCAGTAAAAAATGCTCTATCACAAAGCTATGGTTTCGTCATGGTGTTATCCTTCACTGAAATCTAAAACTCGCTGTAGGAGCTATGAAACTTTAATAGTGACGTCGAATTACGACCCATAAGTCGTGGGTTCGAAACCGCCAACGAGCTTTAGCTTTTTTTGAAGGAAAACATCGTGATGCAACCATAGCTTCCTGTTAGACAAATGGACGCCAAGCCTCTAATTATTTTCTAAAAATTAAAATAACTTCAACTGTTTTAGCATTTAGATGATTTAGGTTGATGTTGTAAACGCTCGTCGTCTACATCCTGAGGGCTTAATCTGACCTTACATAGGTAATTAAGGGTTAAACAAGCTAGCTACTTCCATAACCATTGAAACGAGCACTGCAAAACTGCAAATAGCAATCGAGGCTCTTGGGAGCACAGATACAGCGGCAGGTACCATTGTTGCGTTGTCGGGTTTTTATCAAGAGAAATGGCAGCAGTATAGCGTCGCATGGGAAATAAAATAAAGAAATACGTGTAGAAACGACGACGCCGCCTCTTCCATAAATATTAGATTCGATAGGGCGCGAGACCCTGTGCCCGGCAAGACGTATGGGCCGCTTTTACACACGCTTATGAAAATGTATGATCATATAAAGTAGACAGTAAGTGATATTTGTGAGCGGGGACGCGTTTCAGATAATTTCCGCTTATTAATTCGTTTCGCTGAGTAGGTTTCTGTAACGCTGAATATTTTTATCAGTGCTGAGTAATGAAATGTAAAGACTGTAGCTTATAAAACATTCGCTTGTAAGTAATTTATTGAAGATTTTTTTTTACTAACTGGGTAGCGTTCGACCACAAATCACCTGATGTTCAGTGACGATGTGGTCGAAGGTGGCGTGACGCTACACCTGGGTTGGAAAATTAACTTTTGAATCGTTGATGGCTTAGCAGTATAGTGACTCGGCTTGCGATCCGTAGGTCGTAGGTTCGTATTCTACGATGAGTTTGAGCTTTTGTCGAAAGAAAACATCGTGATGAAACCATAGCTTGGTGATGGGGCATTTTCTGTACTCGCCCTCCTCAAGTTAAGAATCTGTCGCCAAGCATTTACTGCTGTGTTCCGACAGTCTCATTTAAGAGCCAGTTCTTAGTCAAGGAGTAGCGTGGCGCCCCCTACGACCACATCGTCAATTAACTTTAGGTGATTTGTGGTGAAACGCTACACTGTAAGAAAAAACCATGTATATACATACTTTGTTTCTTTTTGATTTGTATCTTATAAGATAGCTACTAAAATAAATAATAGCGTATCGTCTGCTTGCGTAAGGTCGCCTTTATTGGTCGTTTAATATTTTACACGCAGAAGAATGAATGTTTCCCCGAAGGTTATCGTTTAATCAGGATTGGATTTGAGCGCGGCTGTAAATGTTTACGGTTTCTGGACGACTGCTTAGCGTTTACAATGGCCTGTAACACCCCGGTCCCACGGAAGGTTGTTCGGCTGGAGCGGCTTGATTTGTTGGAAAATTGAATTGAAATGGAAATGATCAATCGCGCACGCACAACGTCAGAAAGCAGGGTGTATTCGAAGTTCGCCGTGCTGTCTGGTCTGTGAGCCGTAGGACTCTACTTTAAGGTTGTAACGCGTTACCGGATGGAGATAATTGAAATCGGAGATTTTAGGCGGCGATCGTTTTTATTGCCACCATTTTGTTTTTAATTTTAGAGGGTCAGGTACGGCCCTCTTGATCGTTTATTGGCTACAAATGCGGGACATTTCTTGGAAACAGAAGCTGTTACATTTATATTGCTATTTGATGTCACATGTCTCCTTTTAGGTATATAGTTATCGTAAAATATATTTTATGGTAACTTTGATAAATTCGAAATATGTTTTGATACCGTAATAAAATAGAAATGCCCAATTTTATAGAGAAAAGTATTATGAGTGACGGATTTTCCTTATGTTTGTTGTCCTCACACGGGTTGGAGACAATTTTTATGAAAAGCAATTTAGATATACTAGAAAACTACGTCATACGTGTGTACAGTCAGTGGCAAAAGCAGCTAATCATACTCGATTTTCCAAATGCGTATTAGATCAGTAATTTTTATTCTTTTTTACAACTTTCAAGTTGCGATTGACCACAACACAACACTCCTGGTTTTAAGTGTTGATACGGTCGAAGGTTGGTATTTTAGGATGATAAGGAAAAATCGAGAAAGGCGTTATTGTTCAGCGACTTCTGTCGTTGACTGTACTACGGGGAAACTATGAATTTTATGTCCTAACTAGTTGCGCCTTGCGGTTTCACCCGCGTCTTCCCGTTACCCCGCAGGAAACTTTTCCGGGATAGAAAGTAGCCTATGTGTTAATCCTAGGTATAAGCTATCTTCATTCCAAATTTAATCAAAATCCATTCAGTAGTTTTTGCGTGAAAGAGCAACAAACATAAACATACATATTCGCAAACTTTTGCGTTTATAATATTAAATAAAATAAATAAATATCGGGGGACAATTGCACACAAATTGACCAAGCCCCAAAGTAAGCTCGAAACTTGTGTCATGGGTACTAGACAACGATATACATACTTATATAGAGAAATAAATACTTTTCTTGATAGAAATATCCAAGACTATATTAGTAGGTAGACCTATTTTTAAAAGCCTAAAACTGTTGACATTAACTGGGCTGTACATTATGCAAATTGGAATTTTTGTCAAAGAACACGGGACCTTATTCAGTAGATTTGACGAAAATGCATATTTTAAAGGTGTTTGTAGAGATCCTACGCGATTGATAATGTCCAAATGTAAAACCACACTCTATCTAAAAAATTGTAATGGTATGATAGTAAAAGTATTCAATCACATACCCAGAGACATAAGAGAGCTCCCGTTGAACTATTTTAAAATAAAATTACGAAGATGGCTTACTGATAATTGTTTTTATGACATTAAAGAATTTTTAGATTGTAAAGATTGACGTTTATTATTATTGACAGTTTATATATCTTGTTTTTTTTTTTAATTCATTGACATTTCTTCACTTGACATTGTTTTTATTGTATTATTATCTAATTCTAATTCTAAAGAAGCATGTCATTCTAGTCAATCTATTAATTAATTATGATTTTTATTTCTTACAATAATGTTAAATTCAAATAATTATATAATACATTTAAATTAGTAATAATAATTTTTTTTGCATAAATTTTGTACGCCAGCAATGGTGAAGCACGCTGAGCAATAATTAATATTAACACCTGATCATAACCGTGTTTCGGACAAATAAACAAATAAACAAATAGGAAGTAGGACTTATCTTGTAATCATAATCGTTCTAACACAAAACTATGATTGCAAATGGCACATCTACTTATGTGACTTAGAGCTAGTAAGATTAGCATCTACATTGGCCAATCACCGCGCGAGGGTTGCAGCAATAGGGGTGGCTCGTAGCCATTGTGTTTATAAATTAATTATATCCGTGACGATGATTATCACCGCTTTGTACAGTGTGAGGAAAGTACTGGGACTACACTTTTGTGTTTTTTAAAACACTTTTATTAGCTTGGCTTGTAACTAACTAACTAACTAACAATGTAATCAAATCTTAGAAGTCAATTTTCACCTACTTCTAATTGTCGTATCGACTTGAAACTTTGTACGTGTATGTAATGTCGGTGACAATGCAAGTTCGGTTAAAAAGTGGTTTAGTTTGGATGTAGGAAATAATCTCCGGAACAACTGTTATTTTATTTTTTTTGTTTTCTACCGGCGTTACTATCCCTGAGTGGTTTAGGTCATGCGCTAGGTTTTTAATGTGATACAAAACCCGGTTTTGGAATAGGAATTATTTGTCCTCTCCCAGTGCTGGTTATGTACGGGGAACAAGTGGAAATTCTGTGGAAATTACCGCGCGGGCGAAACCACGGTAAGCCAGTGTCTTGTAGTTTCAGAGAAAGTTCAGCAGTGGGAAGGCTTTTGTTGTCCTATGAAAATTCGCCGCCTAGTCAACCCAGCCGTGGAGTCAGGCCGGTGGGCCATTAACACCAGGTAACGAGGCGATCGCGTGGCGACCGAGCAGAGTCAAGCTGTGAGTGACAGTACGAATGGAACAGGTCATATTTATAGCTTTACACGAATTAACTTGCTATTACAAGAGTGAGAGTAAAATCATTAAAAAATTTGTAATTTTTTATTTACTACTAGTGGTGCCCCGTGTTTCCCGTTATCCCGCAGGAACCTTTTCCGTGATAACAAGTAGCCTATGTGTTAATCCAGGGTATAGGCTATCTCCATTCTATATTTCATTCAGATCCGTTCAGTAGTTTTGTCGTGAAAGAGTAACAGACATCCATTCATCCATCTATACTCACAAACTTTCACGTTTATGATATTAGTAGGATTTTCAGGGTATCGTTTGACCACAAGTCATCTGATGTTAAGTGATGATGTGGTCGAATGTGGCGCCACGCTACATGCACCTAGACTGCTGTAAGACCTTGCTTTATGCCAAGTTTCATGACTCATGAAGTATCCTCTAGGTTTTAATTCCCTTTGAAATCGCAAAATCAGCGAAAACATGCGACGTCACATATATTTTGATTGCGTTGACTTGAAAGTTAGATATTTTCAAAGCTGAAGGAAACTGTAAAGCTGAGTATCATAATATCCTACTAATATTATAAATGCGAAAGTTTGTGTGTGTGAAAGTTTGTTACCACGTTAATAAAACAGTTTTGATGAAATTTGGAATGGAGATAGTTTTTACCCTGGATTAACACATATGCTACTATTTATCCCGGAAGGGGTTCCTGCGGGATAACGGAAAGACGCGGGTGAAACCGCGGGGACCAACTAGATCGACATAAATTTCAACTTGATACCTCAACGCGTCCTTGAGAAAAATGGTCTTGACAGACAGACAGACAGACTGGCAAGAAAGTGATCCTATACGAGTTCTGTTTTACTTTTTGAGGTACGGAACCGTAAAAACCGAATCGAGGTCTTTTAACTACACCAACTACAACAATTTCTCACTGTTAAGTGTTAACTCACCGTCAGGCTGGCTTGCTAGGGTTGTGCGAACAATATAATCCGCGTATAGTTCAACGAGTTATTATATTACGCTGCACGTAACGCGCGCTGAAGGCTGCTCTAATAGCTGTAATAACCGACCGCCGATGCGTATATCCAATAAGTGGTGCTGGAGTCACCCTACCACACGACGGGGCTTCAATCACGAGTGGTAGCGTTTTATGAAAATTTGTCTACATCTTTGCTGAGCCTCCTTTTCTATTTTTCTTGAGGGCAGTCGCACTTCTTTGTTTGATATTTTTTTACATGGTGGCGTTTGACCGCCAGTCACTTGATCAAAGGTAGCGTCATTCCAAGCTTGAATTGGGAACTGGATATCAAGTGAAGACGAAATAAATAGGAGAAGGTTCTGAAGTCAACATGTATAAATACTCGTAGGTATGTATGACCATGCATAACTTTTCCGATACAAATCATTCTATTTTTATTAGTTACAGTCATGCCATTGTTTCCATGATGAGTACGAAGTAAATAAATTGTAGATGTGATGGGGCCTATAAATGCCCTGCCAGGCATTTCTTCCCTGTTCTTTTGCCGGCGTAAGGTTGTTGGAACAATAGCTAGTTTTAAGTTTAACTTTTTAAAGTGATCACATGTTGCATCTTAAAAAATAAATATTTTTTTATTCGTATTGATATGATTTTAGTCCTTCTATCCTGAAACTTAGACCAACCTACAAGCTCCGATACTAAATCATCGACGACTTAGAGGATCCACGCACTAATTGTAGTGGGTGGACACACGACGCTGACATATTGAGTTTGCGTCGCAGTGTAATAACGGCCTCACAGCCGTAGCAGCCCTAACAGTGTTATCGGGCGTTATTATATCAGGGATTAGGGGAGGTTGAGATTTAATTTGTCTTCCTTCCTGCTTTGGTTTTATTTATAAAAGCACTATTCTAGCTTATGCGTTCTTGCGTGTTTACAGATTCCGCACAGCTTCTCTACAAAATAACACAAAAGAAAGAGGTCTTTTATTGTGATGGCAATAAAGCATTTTATGAACTTGATGATGGAAGAAATTAAAGGAAGCTGACGACCTCCATCGCAACCAGTTGACCTCTACCACCACTAATGAGTAAACTTTTTTTTACTACTTACAGGGTAGCGTAACCAAAGACCAGCGCTGGTTTGGAAGAACCAGCATCATACTGAGTGAGTGCCGGCTTGTGTCAAAAAAACAATTTAATTATCTGTATTATTTAATGTTTAGTGATTTAATTTTGTGAAGTGTTTGTACCTGTTGATTTATTGCAACAAATAAATGTATTTTCTGTTGTCTATTGTATGACCACAAGTCACCTGATGTTAAGTGACGATGTGGTTGAAGATGGCGCCACGCTACACCTGGATTGGGAACTAGCTCTCAAGTGGGGCTGCCAGAATATACTGATAGTCAGGCGAACAATAGAAAATGCCCTACCACTAAGCTACGGTTTCATCACGATGTTTTTCGTCACCGAAAGCTCAAACTTATTGTAGGTTTCGAACTCATTGTAGGTTTTTTTGGATTGCATGCCGACGTGACTACCACTGAGTCTTCATCGCTTAAGGTTTAGGTACAGTCAGCGAAAAAATTAGCTGGTCATACTCGATTTTCTAAATGTGTTTTAGATCAGTAATATTTGCGTTTTTTTAATATGTTACATGGTAGCGTTTGACCACAACATAACACACCCGATGTTAAGTGATGGTTCAGTCAAAGGTTAGTGTTTAAGATGATAAAGACAATCGGAAAATTTGTTTTTGTACAGCTACTTTTGTCGCTGACTGTACATGCTTGAGTGGAAGGTACTTGAGTCGGGTCGACACACATAATGTGAGTGATGTCCCGAGCTGCGTCCTCCGTCTGTGCATAATTCATCCCACGCGGTTATTTCGGTTATGTCGGGCCAGGGGACAGTTATGGCGTTTAGGTACATTAAGTAATCCGTAGGGATGGGACGGTAGCTGAAACATGCGGGAATAAATTGTCTCCACTTGATGGTAAAATACCATGGTATTTTGTTTAAGCCGCAGGCTTTTGTTTATAAGTAAAGAGGGAATATACTTTGGATCACTTTGTCTAATAGGGCATATGAATTTGTTATAATAACCGTTGCTTCTACTCTATTTTCTATTCTATTCTATTCTGTTCTATTGTAAAAATGCGAAAGTGGTTGTAGTTGATTTGTTGAATTTTATCATCCGTTTTTGCAGCGACAGAGCATGCTTTTTTTTGCTTAGAGGCAGTTTATGAGTCGGACAGTGACAGTGACAGTGACAGAGAGTGAGAGCGGGAGAGAGAATAATAAATAGACAATATATTTATTTATTTGTGGCAAAAAACAGTAACATACACTTTACACAATTAAATTTACTAGAGGTCATTCATCATTATTATCATCATCATCATCATCAACATCAGCTGGAAGAAGTCCACTGCTGAACATAGGTCTCCTCTTTCGAACATCACCATCATAGGAGCTAAGAGGCTAGGGCTAGGGCTAGGGGCTAGGAGTACGCTACATGGCAAATAAGCTTCATAAGGCTAGTCTAAATTTTAATTTAAGTTTTACTGATTTAAATCTAGAGAATTATTACCAACATCGCTCGCGTTGATAATAATTGCCACAATCTCACACGGTTATATTAAAAATACCATTTAATCAAAGGTAAAAAAGCCATACCACTTTCATTGCCTACGTCGTATCGCGAACCGTCCGCGTTCAAAACTCCCCATTTCGCGGCTACCCGCAAAAAATGACACGCAAAAATCCCTTTTGCGGGCACGGCGCTTATCTGCAGAACAGTCTGATCCACCGTTTAGAAGATAACCCTGGTATTGCCTGAATAAAGCGCTCGTTACGCTAATCTCCTTATCAGAAATACGATGGAAAGAGTTTCCGGGACAGTCTTTAGTCCCGTTGAAGCGAAGATAAGTTTTTAGCTTCGCGCCGCCCGCCTGCTGTCCGGTTTGTTTAGGATTCAAGAGAATGGAGATATAGAAAGCATACATTCCTATTCCTATTAATGTAAACTTAAAGTTATTCTTTGAAGATATATATTCAACTAGCTGTTCCCCGCGGTTTCACCCATGTGGGCTACAGTTAATCTCGATAAAAAGTAGCATATCATGTTCATTCTCAGTTCTAGACTAAATGTGTACCAAATTTCATTTTAATCGGTTCAGTAGTTTAGGCGGCGAAGCGTAACAGACAGACAGAATTACTTTTGCATTTATAACATGTATTAAAGTTATAATATACTAGCTGTTCCCTGCGGTTTCACCCGCGTGGGCTACAGTTTATCGCGATAAAAAGTATCCTATGTCCTTCCCCGGGGCTCAAATTATCTCTTTACCAAATTTCATTTAAATCGGTTCAGTAGTTTAGGCGCAAAAGCGTATATATTCCGTATACTCCGAAATTATTCCCGCACTTCGGTGCCCCCTCACCGCGTTACCTGCTGTAGGTACCCATTATCCTATTTTAATTCTAAGTTATTTTTTCTTGGACCGCACGTTTGAACCGCGCAGGTAAAGGTCTTCCTGATCCACGACCGCACTTTACCTGTTTCATAGATTCTCCCGGTGCCTCCCCCTCACCTCACCGCGTTTCCCGCTGCGCTGCGGTGCGGCGGTTTTATTTTTCTACTACTACTTACATTTTTAAACTCGTAATATCTTTCGAATGGAATGTCCGAACTGAATGATTCAAAAAGTTATATAAAGGCATTGAAGCAGTTTTGAATAAGAAGTAATTTATTTTGATAAGGATTAATACCAAGATACAAGTAAAGAGCCTTTTCTAGCGGTGGCATTAAAAATTAAAAATTTATAACAAAAGATCACTTATTGTGGCATAACTATAACAGTTAGACATATGCTCTCCCGGACTTTTTGTAGGTCTTAATGGGACCTACAAACCCGCAGTACATTGTTTTGGTCTAGTGTCAATAGTTTTTGCAGCGCACGCAAAAATAGTTTTTCGATTTCACACCTTGTGTTGCAAAATAGCAATTTTCTTACGGATCTCTAATTTTTTTGAAAACAAAATATAAACTATAGCCTTCCTCGATAAATGGGCTATCCAACACTGAAAGAATTTTTCAAATCGGACCTGTAGTTCCTGAGATTAGCGCGTTCAAACAAACAAACAAACAAACAAACAAACAAACTCTGCAGCTTTATAATATATAAAATATATAATATTATATAGTATAGATTAGGGATAGGGATGAGGTAAAGTTGAAGTGCACAGTGTTACAAGGGATAATGCTCAACCTGCATTAAAATACCCCATGCCTGATGCAAAAAATACCGATCGCAACTTTTTACATATAGTTTATAGGTACTTAATTACATATTATGTATTGTAAAACATTATGTGTGATTGTCGATGTCAGTGGCTAACATAAAGAAAATTGATACGTATGTATTTTCAGGTACGGATTTTGATAAATAATATATTTTTGTAATCTTTGCTACAGAATAAAATTATCCAAAAAAATAGGTACTTTTGCGCTGGGATTTACTGTATTTTTGGGGCAATTAGAAGCATCGTCTTTTCTATTACTGTAAGGATAGCAAAAACATGTAAACACTTTCGTTTATACTGGCGCATTGAAGGAGTTACCATCCTGAAAATTAAAAACAATGTGTGCAATATCCTCGAGGAAGTATATCGCAGCTGCTTCAAACAATATTTATTTTAATAATAAGAACACAACAAGTCCAAAATTGTATTCGAAATTAGAAGAGCGGATGCCGATCGGCCGTAAACAAACGCAAATAGGGCCGATTACCGTAAAAACCAACGAGTAGAGGCGAATTAGCGAATAATACCGAATAATCTCGGAAATAACCGACTCTGAGACAGATACGACGCAATAAAAACTGTCTAAGTGCAGCTCTCTAACGAGGATTGTAGAGGCTGGAAGTTCGCGGGCTCGATGTAATCTTTTCAATCTAATTTCGCTTAAGTATTTAATGATGAGCCCAATTGGGCGCGGAGATAATAAGCGCCTTAAGAGCCGATTGAATGGATGCTTGTAAGGACGGCCGGTGGAAAATTATCTTTGAAGCGAGCTCGACCCATCGAAAGATGTTTGTGAAAATTGCTTTGATGGAAATTCGCTTACGATTTCTAATGTGTTAATATTTATTAGAGTAATAGTGGCCAAATAAGATAAAGTTCGAATACTATCGGCCCCGCACCTATGACATCAAAAGTTATGTGTTGATTTGCCATCGCTCAAAACGATGAAGGAAAACATCGTGAGAAAACTGGCATGTCCAAGAACCACAACATTCAAGAACATGCGACATCTACCAACCCGCACGGGACCAGCGTGATAGATTCCGGCACATACTCTCTCAGAGAGAAGGCCAGAGTCCCAGCAGTGGGAACGTAATAGACTGATGATGATAAATATTAATTAGACATGGTGTCTTTTGATTGCAAAAGGCTTTAGATTAGCTTAAGAACTATCTGCGTTTGAACCTAGCTGGATTAGTCCACAATCCATTACGTGCTACGGTTTGAAAACCGTTACTTATATCAATTATCTCGCTGCTAACGTATATATTTAACCTCGCAACCACATTTCAATGTATAATAAGACTGGCGATTTTGATACTTTAGGCTTTGAAGTTTGGGTTTCAGTAACCTCATTTTGCAGGCAACTGAAGGGAAGGGACTTATGCCGTTCTGGATTTAACATAAACGTTAAAAATATTGCCGAAAATTATCAAATGCACGGAGAAAAAATACCTTCCGAAATACCGTTTGTGATTCAGAAGGAAAACAGCTAATCTATAATATAAAAATGAATCGCAAAATATGTTGGTAAGCGCATAACTCAACAACGCCTGAACCAATTTTACCAATTCTTTTTTTTAAATGTTCGTTGAAGTCCAAAAATGGTTTTTACGGCGAGAAATATCGAATAATTGCCGGGAAAACACTAAAATTAGCCCTTTTCTTTTCCCCATACAAACGATTCGTAATAATACTTAAGTCAATTTGAACTTTAATACCATACCATAAAGTTCAAGTGTAAGTGGAGAGGTTCCGGGAAGGCAAAACAATTGAGTGACGTTAGTATTGTATAAATATTGATGTCTGTTTTCAATAAAATTAGGGATCCTTACTAAAACTCCAATAATGTGTGTATTATAATTTTTGCGTTTTTGCTAAATACCCGTGCGAAGCCGGGGCGGGCCGCTAGTACAAAATAAGGGAGGAAACGGTCTTGGACGGTAAAGACTCAGAAGGAAAGTCAGAATTTTTTTCTCAGTGTGTTTGTGGAAAATAGCTCAAGGACCTTCCTGGTACCTATTTTATAATATTGTGAAGATGTACATAATATAATACCTGAGCACATTAACAAGTACTTGATATTTATATCAAGATAAATATGATTGGAACAAAAATTTTTTTTGAGAGGAAGTTTTTTTTGTCAACAGGTACAAAGGAGAATGGTTTTAATTAACTACGAGTGTAAAGGAAATAATAACTAATGTTAAACAAAATATTATAGATGAGACGTAAGGCCGTAAACTTAATTCACGATCACGAACTAACTGATGTAAGCGATGTCAATATAGATTTTGAATAGGCTAAAGTCTGACAGATGCCACTTTTGACACCTGTCAACAATTCCTGCACCCAGGCGATGATTTTTACTGATACAAATGAGCTCCTCACATAAGCTAACAAAGTATCAAGCCCACTCAGTTTGCCCACCCTGAACAGTAGTGTGGCGACCGGCCGGTAACCGGGCGGTCGCGGTCAGGTGCATATTCATGAGATTAACCGGTCGAGCCGCCGGTCGCGGCGGACACCCGGCTCGACGCGTCGCTCAAATAATATTGTCGCTTTGATCCTCATATTTAATTTATTAGCAGATTTTGTAACCGGATTCGTTGCGGAGTCGCAGGTGTGAAAAGTTAATTTTAACGTCAAAATGCGTGAATAATGAATTTAGTTTTCATAGGATTCGTGTTGTATCTTTTGTTTTTTACTAGTTTACGATGGAAGCAAATGCTCTACGGTGATAACGTATTCTTCCTACATAATAAAACTCAAAAGCAGATTTTTTTATAATATGTAGGTAGGTTGTGTTGTATACAGGCACACTAAGGGTTTTTGAAAATTATCCCCTTTCAAATGAGGTGTTAAAGTTTAGTGAAGTCAATTAGGCCGTTTTATTTAGTCCTAAATAGGTAGCTTAGCTTGTAAACAAATCATGTCAATGAATAATTTTGAGTCGGCGCCACACTAGTAATTAATTTACTATTTCATATTAGTGTTGGTTAACTTCCTCCTTGTTACTCAGTTAAAAAAAACGCCTTATTTTTTTTATTTTTTTTTACTATTTACAGGGTAGCGTTTGACCACAAGTCACCTGATGTTAAGGGACGATGTGGTCGAAGATGGCGCCACGCTACACCTGGACTGGGAACTGGCTCTCAAGTGAGGCTGCCGGAACACACCGATAGGTGCTTGGCGACAGATTCTTAACAAGAGGGTGGTAGCTAGCCAGGCGAGTACTAGAAAATACCCTCCCACCAAGCTATGGTTTCATCACGATGTTTTCCTTCACCGAAAGCTCAAGCTCATTGTAGGATTGGAACCCACGTCCTACGGATCGCAAGCCGACGTCACTACCACTGAGCCATCATCGCTATGAATGCCTTATAAAGGTGCTTACATGTTGTTAATTAACAGGCTGATATGTAACTGAAGTAACAAATAAAGATACTAGAATATACACTTGCAAACGTACACGTGGAAAATACACCCCTCTTTAGCTAGGGGTAAAAATAATACCTACCAAGACAACGTTTAACTTACTAAAAGGCTGCCGAGCGACTTCTGCAAAGTAGGGATGCACGATCTTTTGAATTGAATCCAAATCGATCCACGATCGCATAGGTTTGAATCGATCTCACAAAAGATGTATTAAGAAGATGTGATATGCTAAAAACACATTTTAATTGAATAATTCCTCAATAAATTACAAATGACAACTTTTTATATCTCAATTATTTTATCTACATTGTGGAACACTAACATGCTCGGCGATAAAAGAAACAAAATATCATCATATTTAGTATATAATTTTCAATAATAGACTACAAGGGTCTCGTAGTTGGTTTACAATAAACAAATAACCCACACAATCTCATTTCATTCGATTTTATGCGTGTATAATTCCATAATAGAATTAATAGTGAATTAATTTTTAATAGTGAATTATTTTTCCCGACACTAAGTATTTATGCAATACGAGAGTTAAACAATAACAATCATTCGATTTTTTCATGCGATTTTTATACCTTCAATTCGATCTTGGCAAAGATCGCATTAGAGAGAATCGATTCGAATAATCGAAGACCACCTTTAAAAGATCGATTCAGATCGGGCATCACTACTACAAAGTAACGTTAAGACACTTATCGCTGTTTTCCTCGAAAAGAACCTGCATGTCTACAGATAATAAATTCTGAGGCACATCGCTTTCAGTATACTGCGACTGGATGTACGGAACTAACATGCTTAGCGAATTGATTGTGGAATTGTTAAAAGTTAATGCACCTAGATGATGACATGAAACTTCGTCGAACAACTGGCAGAAAACAACTATTTCTTATTTTTTTTTGATTGTTTATATGTTCCTTTGGGGTTTTCTGCATTTTTCTGTCCCAACAAAGAGGTTAACTATAAAATTATAATCATTACCGTATTATCACTATTATGTTCCTAATACCGCCCGTCACCATTCTTCGTTCATGTTCCCAATACTGGGACACAGACCTTCTCTCTGAAAGAGATTTTTTTATTACTTTTCCTTTTACTTACGTACTTACTTTACCTTTTTTTACCTAGCTTTGACCACAAGTCACCTGATATTAAGCGACGATGTGGTCGAAGATGGCGCCACGCTACACCTGGACTGAGAAGAGTAGAAATAAATTAAACGGGAATAAAAGGAAGTCAGACAAATATTACTAGGTTTAGACTTTCATTTGTTAAATTTCCTCAATTTCGTTACACGTGTCTCAACTTCTATCAACAATATCTGAACTAAATTGTGTTAAACTTATTAATTGGTTTCCAAATTTTAAACTTTAACACTTAAAATAGTGAAGTTTCAGTCCCTTTCAAGTTTTCATAATACACCAAATTCATCAATTACGGTAAAACGCCTCTGTGGGCCTTAATTAAATTAAACTTATGACTAGTTAGATTTAGGTTACCTTAATATTTTAACAGAGTTTGTAACTAATAATACTACTAAATTATTATTTTTTTTTTTTTTGTTTTGTTATGGCGTCACACGATTAGTGTATTTGCCAGTGTCAAGTGTAAAAGATTTCAAACTCAGAGAGTTGAATCAAGTTAAAATGATGTTGGTGATGATGATGATGAGATGATGGGATGAGGATAGTGTTTAAGTAAAGTAGTGGCGCTTTACTTAAACTTTACACTGACTTTTTTGGAGCAACTTGAAAAGTCACTTTCACAACTTTATTTCAATTTCCCACACTCGTACACATTAACGAACACATAATGGTTAATAATCCACCAATATTACACATTATCACTCGAAGAAACACAAGTTTTGGAAATAAAAACAAAATTTTCACGTTGACAACTCAATTGCCGCCAAAAAAGTCCTAAATTATTTAAGTGTTTATGTGTAATATGTGTGTATTACTTTTATTAATGGCTTCGCACGGATTGTATGTTCAGCCAGTGTCATTAAATGTTTTTGAATCAAGCACATACGGTAAAAGATAGACATTGGCCTTTTTTCATTGAGCGTATGAGCCCCAATCTACCATGCTGGCCTAGGATACGTTGGTTTGGATTGGCATAATGGTTGATAATTTACAACTAGAACACCAAAACAAAAATAATACCACGCAAAAAAAAAATCTCGTTGACAATTCAAATGCCGCCAAAACTCCAGTACCGCTATAATCTCAAAAAGAGCTGGTAGCTGTCAATCGCGCCACAGACTACAACGCAACACAGTAGAGCTCGCGGTACAAAGAGGCGGTAATGGAGCCGCCCGTCACCGCCCGTCACTTCCGACCCGCGCCGGCCCGCGGAAAGTGCTCCGAAGAGGGTAGACAACGCTATTTTACCTAGATTTTAATGTGTTGCTGCTAGGCAGTTTGGTTATATTCTATATTGTCTGCGAAAAATGCTGTAGAATCTCGCAAATTTTATCATGATCATGAAGTTTCATTTAGGTTTTTTAAAGTGAAAACTTCTTTTGGGATAGAATTTTTCGGGATAGGTAAAAATGTTATACACGCATCAGGACACGTGACCTCATCGAAAATTCGTAAGACGGCGCGGCGGAGGAGAGGAAGTAATATCCCCCTCTCTTTCTACCGCGCGGCGCAAATGTATGCCTCCTCCTGCTGTTTCGTTTAAGCGGCGCAGGGCGCTTGCAGTTTTCACTTCGCTCTGTCGGCACTCCGGGAGTGCAACCCGTTTTTTTATGTAATAGAGTGTGGCAAACAAGCAGACGGCCCGCCTGATGGAATGCGGTCACCGTTGCCTATGGACATTTGCAACACTAGGAGCGTTGCCGATGCGTTGTTGACCTAAAAACTATTTATCTACTTTTTCTATTTTGCCATCTTGAAGGACTGCAATTTGTAGCACTGCGGAAAGACTTGCGGGGCGGTTCACTAGTGTGCTTATATAAATTTATAAATATATATTTTAAAACAATGGTTGTTCTGTTTTGCATTTTCTAAAACCTAAACTTTTTTTTTAGTTCATTGTTATATTATATATTTTTGTTTTAATTTAATAAATAAAAACCTAAACTAAATTTGACAGATCTAGTAGTAATGCTGTCCTTTTTTACTTCCTTAATCAGACAAGAACAGCCATACATTAAGCCCCTTGAAATTTAGTTTAGTTTTAGAAAATCCACAACAAAATTGACACCAATAATAACTGTCTTACCTGTCAACCCAATCTAGAGTACCCGAACGAAGCCAAGGTACAGCGCTAGTATTCTTGTTTCAATTCCGCTCACGTTCGAACACTTTTTAATTAAACTTCAGCTAAATAAGCCGGCGAATACAAAATCCAGCTCGGCCGAAGTCCAAACTATAATCTCAGTCTACAGAAACAGTTTCTTTCAAGCGAATACTTTCCGAATCGAATCGAATGTAAAGCGAAGTTTTCAGTTTAAACTTGTGTACCGTCCTCCTTGTTATTTACATGCATTACGCATGCTGATTAGTTATAAACTTGTGTAGGGCTGTCAGCTGTCTATGATTTACTGGCAACTGTGGGATACCATGGTAGATTTTAGCCCATATTGTTTCTGAAAGAAGAAACCTGCGTCCCAACCCTAGCAGTAGAAACGTATATTGAAACCTCATTTTTACAAATATCTATAGCTTGAGAGATATTGAAGAATGAATTGTTTACATGACAAAAGAGCTTGGGATTGTAGTGAACTAGCTGGAATTGAATTAGTTAATATGATTGAATGGGAGCAAGTCCAGTTTCCTAAAGTAATAACAATAAAATCGTAAATTAATGTGATCGCACTTAAAAAATGACCTGCCGTGTGTTTCTTGCCTGGTCTTTATAAGGAAGTTGGAACAGGCGTAGCTAGTTCGTTTTAAAATGATTACATGTTGTATTCTGACAAATAAATCCTTTTTAAAACACTTTTTAGATTAACAAACCAACTGCTAAATTCAAAGCCTACATTATCGTAGTTGGATAGAAGCTGGCAACCCTTGCGCAATTCAAAGAAAAAGTTCAGGGTGGAGGCGTCTTAAACTAATTTGAAAGTTGGACGACAACTAATGAACAGCGCATACGAATGCATTCATACATTTACAAGCCTGTTTTGTGAGAGCTACGGGCTCTATTCAAACGTCAACAGCCTATTATATTCCCACTGCTGGGACTCTTTCCTTCTATCAGAGAGAGGGAGTATATGCTGTAATCTACCACGCTAGCCCAGTTCAGGTTGGTAGATGTCGCATGCCCTTGAATGTTGTGGTTCCTGGACATGCCGGTTGCCTCACGACGTTTTCCTTCACTGTTTTGAGCGATGGTAAATCCGCACATAACTTATCTCCATGTAAGATTATTGTAAAATAAAAATTACGGTTGTGAACGGCCGTAAGTCATAGGTGCGGGCTGAGAGGATTCGAACTCGGTGTTGACGCCTTGTAAGGCGCACGCGTTACCGTTCAGCCACCATCGCTCACTTACGTGTAATCTAACTATAATCCTGGCAAGTTAACTTACGTTTGCAGATCGCCAGAATTCATATGAAAACAGTTATTTTCCATCAAATGTTCAATATCGTCCTTAATCCCTTATTTATATATCCGCGGGTGTCGTCGATCTGTCATTGTTTGTTCAACAAATCGTTGTTTGAGCTTCGTTCTCGCTAAGAACTAGGGTACACTATGCTAAAGGTATGGCATTGTACAGAAAGGATGGAATCATAAAGGATGACACCTTTATCACAACATTGTTGTTTTCAGTAAAAAAAAATCTATTCAAAAAAGACACTGTTCAAGATGAAAATATGCATTTGATTTTTGGAGAAAAACATATAATACAGGTCACGGGAGATGGAAGTTCTTTTTCCTCTCATATACCTAATCCCGACTAATATTATAAATGCGAAAGTAACTCTGTCTGTCTGTTTTACTGAGAACTGTATTGGGCAAAAGTAACGGTTATCATCAGGTAAGACATAGAAAAAATATTCTTTAATTCGTTTCATCTGTCGTCACCTTAATCGGATTCCGGTTTCCCAGCATTATGTCCACCGGACGCTGGCTTTGGTTCTAGTGTTTTGATTGGATTTTCATTTAGATTATTTGTTATTGAGTGGTTTCCGCTTCATTGGCGCGGGTTCAATCTGTGTACTCAGCAGTCCTTGTTTGGGATTCGGCTCCGCGTGATTGGATTGTCAAGAAGTGTACACTCTTATAAACCGTACTCAAGTCCATTTTAATCTTGATTTCTCTTGTCTGAAGTCTTTCTTGTTCTTGATTATATAACTCGATTTTTTAGAAGTCTTTGGTCTATTTAGTATGCAGAGAAGATGCATTTTGTAATAGATCTTCAACGTGTGATCAGTTTTAGAAATAGCCTCTTAGAAAAAAATAATGAAGCGGTTTTTGTGCTGCTGATTTCAGTTCTCCATTGTTATATTTTTCAGTTAAGTCTACATAGAGCTTCGAACTTACATATAGCGTTCATAAAAGTGCTACCTGTTTATAACAATTTGCAACCATAAAAGCTACATTTTATCGTATAAATCAACCTGCAAAGTGGTTAACAAATATATGGCAGTGCAACATTTTGTTAAGGTGCAAGACGGGAACACGATCTAACCTGTTTGGTGGTTAATATGCACTTGTGTATGCAATTTAGGTAGAGGGGTATGTATCTCAAAGCGAGCGTGTTAATCCCTCCCCATTTGCGTGTCACTACGAGACGTGACATGCTAACAAGGCTTTACAATTTAAGCTATACAGTAGCATCAGTTGTGGGTGATAAATCCTTGCCAATGAACGTGTCACCATGCGAAGTGATGTGAATATCACGCGTCTCTTTATAATCTCAAATTATCGGGGTTTACATACTAATTACTGAGCTGACTTGTTAAATCCTGGCAGGTCATTAAAGACGCCTTGGTTATGATATTTTGCAAGACTGGCTACTGAAGATCGCAATAATTTTACTCGTGAATACTGACATGCTGCAGTATTCTCTCTAAAGAAATGTTCTATTCTACAATGTGGTATTGTATACCACAACAGCAGCTGCGTGTTAATCCTTGCCAATCCACGTGTCGCGGTGAGACGTGACATTCAAACCAGGCATGCTCCTAATCTCCAATTACAAGAGATTAGTGATGTAATTAATTGTTCACAGCATTATTACCGTATGTGAAAACGTTATTTTTATCGTAATCGCTTGAGGGTTACTTGGTTTTATCCTTAATTATCTAGTGAGCTCGTTCTATGTCAAGTCAAGTAGGCTTCTAACGAAGGAATAGCTCTTGATCGAGTACAGATTTGAGGCTTCTGTTTCATTCGTTCGAACGAACTCGATCGACCAACAAAAACGTGCTCAAAAACATTTTTGCGTTCTGTATTTT
This sequence comes from Opisthograptis luteolata, assembly GCA_931315375.2. Classification (NCBI taxonomy): domain Eukaryota; kingdom Metazoa; phylum Arthropoda; class Insecta; order Lepidoptera; family Geometridae; genus Opisthograptis; species Opisthograptis luteolata. The sequence continues at coordinate 13,381,289 of OV928039.1, forward strand.
TGTTACACACTTTTATGTTTCGGTTTTTTCGGTACCCTTTCCTTAATCCTTTCCATTACATGGGTAAACAACATGGGTCTTTTATATGGTTTGAGTGGCAAGCAAGCAAGCGACCCACCTGATGTTAAGTGGTCACAGCGTCTACGCACATTCGAAACATCAGGGACACGCCAGTGTGTGGCGTACCTTGATAGAGAGGACTCTTTAAATCTTCTCTTGAAGCTCTCCAAGTGATTTAGCAGAAGGATTTTGTACCTATATACATAGGAGAAATCATAGCGTTAAACGAGACAAGATTGAGAGATTCTTATCTATAACTCGTAAATGAAAACAGTTGCTAAATATGAAACACTAGCTATGCCCCACGGTTTCACCCGCGTGGGCTAAAGTTTATGGCGATAAAAAGTAGCCTATGTCCTTTCTCAGGCTCTAGACTATCTCAGTGCCAAATTTCCTTTAAATCTGTTCAGTAGTTAGGCATGAAAACATAACAGATATACAGAGTTACTTTCGCATTTATACTAGGGATTCCTACTCAATTTACAATGAAAAAATTATCTAGCACGATCGTCAGTTGTAATCTACCACGCGGGCCCGGTGTAGGTAGACAAATAGGCTGATCTAGTACCATCTGGCCTCTCATCAGGCCACCGACATGTCCTAACGACTGCTAAATACCACTAGTGGTCACCCATCCAAGTAGTGACCGCTGATTACGTTTTCTAACCTAATTGGAAAAGAACGACTAGGCAAGCTCCGTTACCTGCCCTTTTTTAAGGTATAAAAACGTGGTTAGAAGGTAGGACTCTGTCTTGTACAGTATATGCCGTGGATTATCGTATCTGGCCGGGTCAGACTGGACACCTGTCACTGAGGCAGGCAGCAGCCGATAACAGCATGTGGGAGATACTGGACGTGATGCGGTGCTGAGGCTATATTAAGATATAATAAAATTATCGAATGATTACATGTGTCCCGAGGTCTTACAGATTACCATGGAAACTGTGCGTTTTTCAGAAATAAAAAGTAACCTACGTCATTCTTCGGTCCGTGAACTTTTTTGTAGCCAGCACACTTGCACATTTGGTTATGTGTGAGGATTGTTTTATGGTGTATTTAGTGTGCCCGCAGTTCTTTCTATCTATTATTCTTCTTCTTCAGTATATATTTGAAAATCAATTACCATTTACTCGCGAAAATTCTGAAATGGTCCGACTGATTTGGCTGTCTTTGTTTTGTTCAGGAAAAGGATTGTGTGAAAGATTTTTGTTTAGAAAATCCATCAATTACCTGAAAATTTTGGATAAAACTGAGTGCTTTTTTCTTTGGCAATTTCGTATGAACTCTGGTCCCACCTTATAATTGCCTACCCGTGCGAAGCTGGGGCGACTAGCTAGTATTAAAATAAATACATTTGAATAGGAAGAGCTTGTAGATATTCAACTTTCATGTGAGTTTTCCTACATCGGGCTATGAGAGGAACATTTTTGAATAAAGTTCGGATGAGCTACTAGACAGCCAAACTAGGCGTAAAATCATTTTTGTATGCATAGCCTGAATTCATGTCAATTTCAAATAAAAACATCACTAGTTTTTTATGTGGTGTGTCGCGTCGGGTGCGTCAATTTACGTCGCTCCAGGGAGTCCTTTATTATACGGTTCCTATTGTTGACGGAAGAACCTATTTTCGGCGTTCGTTGCAAACAAGAATAAATGAAATTATCAACGATCGTTTCTTTCAGCTTAATGCCGCTTCCTTTTGACTCTGTACAACAATAGCTTTGAGCTATTGGCCTTTGGAATTTTTAATTTGGCCCTTATCCGCTCTCGGAGCATGTGCCAGACCCTGGGCCTCGACGGATGGATGCCTCGTAATGGGACCTCTAGTCGGCTTTTTTATTAGGGGTCCGTAACTAGGAACCCTTATAAATTAGGCCCAGTCATTTATCTCGCTGTCAGTGGCGACGTGTGGATACAGTTTAGGGCTATCTAGACATCGGCACGTACATAAACCTACTTTTATATGCGTATCCTACATATAAGATAAGGTAAAGAGTATAAAAAAAAATTACTCGTAATTTTTCGGTAGTACCTGTACAGTACCAAGGAAACTGGTTCCTAAATAATGTAGGATTATTTTGGCTAGACTAAAAATGCAATACGCAAAGATATCAGTCATGTGGTAGTGTAGCGGACTTGTGACAAGTAGGTCGTAGATTCAAATCCTGCGAGGAGCTAGAGCTTTCGGTTAAGGAAAATATAGTAAGTTAGAGCCTTTCCTAGTTTTTGAGTTACTATGAGTGTGTTCCGGCAGCTTCACTTGAGAGCCAGTGCAGACATAGAGTATAGCATCTTTGCTTAACATCAGGTGACTTGCGGTCAAAAGTTACCCTGTAAAAAGTAAAAGAGAAAAAGAAAAACATTAAAATTTTGAGGCTACAAATTTTTAAAGATCCATAGTATCAATCACAACAAAGTTTTAAGCACGGCCAAATAAGAAAAAAAAAGTGAAATACATCATAAATTTGACATGTTCAGGTTCAAGATGCATTGAAACCGTGGCTTCTGTAAGTTTTACCTACGGAACCACGCTTACTCCAGAGGGCTCTAAACCAGTTTTTTCATTAGAATGTGCAAAAATAATCTAAGCTTAACTGTATTGAAGTTTAAATTGACGGGAAATTGCATGCGCTGACCGTGTAATATTGCGAGAATACTAAAAAAGTTGTGATGAGATAACTAGGGTATAAACTGAACAAACTGGACTTGTGTGTTCTTAAATGCGAAAGTTTCTGTCTATGTGTGTGCGTGTGTGTGTGTGTGTGTGCATGTGTGAATGTTTGTTACCGTGTTGTTTGTATGTTTGTTGTATCACCGTAACTACTAAACCGATTTTGATGACATTTGGAATGGATATAACTTATACAATGGATTAACACATAGGCTACTTTTTATCCCGGAAAAAGGTTTCTGCGAGATAACGGGTAGACGCGGGTCTAACCAAAATTATCATTCATCATCATCAGCCTTTCATGTTCCCACTGCTGGGACTCTGGCCTTCTCTCAGAGAGAGAGTATGGGCTGTAATCTACCACGCTGGCCCAGTGCGGGTTGGTAGATGTCACATGCCCTTGAATGTTGCAGTTCTTGGGCATGCCGGTTTCCTCACGATGTTTTCCTTCACCGTTTTGAGCGATGGCAAATCCGCACATAACTTTTTGAGTCATAGGTGCGGGGCCGAGAGGATTCGAACTCGGTGTCGGCGTCTTGTAAGTCGCACGCGTAACCGTTCGGCCACCATCGCTCTCTATCATTCATACTTTGTAAGAAACAAAACTTGGATCTTAAAAAAGTATCACAGTATTTAACCAGGGATTTTGTTCCTTTTATTTAATTAAGAAGACACACTTACATTTTCTTGAATAAGCCTAACAAAAACCATTGTTTACACAACACAGTTGGGTACTCGGGACAAAAAACTGAGAGCTGTTAAACATCTACAAACGCAGAAAGTCTGGATAATTAGAAAAGAGGGCAGGGAAAAAATGCTATACAAAAAGGTAAACAGTAGCGTTACTTCATAGAAAAATACCTCTAGGTACCTATAATGAAAAAAAGTGTTTTAAAATAATCAAAATGTAAAAACATAAACATTAAAAAAATGTTTATGTTTTTACTGTTTTAAACTACCATGGTCAAAAACATTAGAAATAGAAATAGCTTAATAGCTCTTAACTTTTAGTATTCTCGTGACCATGGCGCTTGCAACAGTGCCGAAATATCGAGAACTCAAACAAAAACAATTACATGGCAATTATCCCGTTATAAAACCTATTTCTAATCAAAATGCCCCCATTTCACAGGTTTCATACGTTTTTCTCCCACTTTAGAATAAGGACTTCTTTTAAAGAATCAAAAGGTATTTATATAATAGGGATGTTAACACTAATTACAAAATAATGTTTAATCTTACTTTTATGTTAGTTTGTTTTACGAGTATATCGAAAAACATATTTTTGTATTTAAATATAACATAATAATTTAAATAAAAATTATTTTAAATGCTATATTTATAATCTTTTGTCACGTGACTGCAAACACCAAAAGAGCTTCTTACGTCACTAACCGATCAGGCGATTTGTGCTTCGATGGTTGCCCGCGCGTCGGTAGCCGCGGGTCGGCGTCGGGGGTCGGCGCGGTGGTATGGTTACGAATCGCAACCATCGTGTTTTTCGGTCAGTGACGTCATGTCAGTCACGTGACAGTTGTTAGTGTTTTGGCGGAAAAATTCATAATTACTCTAATTTTGTATATTTTCTCATCGAAAATACTAATAATTTTAAATAAAATATTTTTTTTATGGTAAGCAAGAGTCAATCTTTAAAGTAAAAGCAATTCCGAAAAATAGTTAACATCCCTATTATGTAAAGCACGTATGCTAAAAGGCGCATATTCACTATTGCCTTGAAGATTCTCAAGTAATAGTGACAAGAAGGTCATAGGATGACCTTACTAATGCTTCTAAATCGCGTCTGTGTGCGTCCACCAAATTACACAACTCGTTTCAAGATGACATACTGCCCGTTTCACTTTACTGTGCATAATGGCACAGTAATTATTTTCATCCTGTTGTGTGTTTAACGAGATTTCAGCTATTTGATGTTTTTGATGTGCTCTAATCGGATTTATTATAATTACGGAACAAAAGTACCCTGAATTATGGCAGGTAGTAAAAAATAAACGAGCAGAGGCCTTCTCCTTTGGCCCGGTAAATATCTCTGTAGTAATTGTTTGGGTACATAAACCTGCTTTATATCATTCACTTTGAGTATTTTACACTTGTTAGCCTTCCTACGCGGCTGTGCTCGTAAACGAAGAAGTGAATTTCATTAATATTATTTAGTTATTAATTTATTTGTATTGATCACCCGGATAATGTACACCGTTGCAATTAAAATATGTATAAATATAAAATGGTCACAAGTAAGACTAAACGTCATTACGTTTAAAGGTGAAGGTTATATGCGAAAAGGAATTGCGAGAAAATTTGGAAAAAGAAAGTTCACATTGATATTAATGAGATATTTTAGTTCCTAAAATTGATTATAGTACCTAATTAGTTTTTTTTATGTCATAGATTGGCAAACAAGCAGACGGCGCGCCTGATGGAAAGTGGTCACCGTCGCCTATGGACATTTGGGAGTTGCCGACTTTATGAACTCTTCACACCCATCTTGAATCTCTTTTAGTACTCGTAATTGAATAGTGAAAGAAAATCGTAACTCTCGGTTCTTCAGTCTGCATCTTCCATCATATCATAATTAAACCTTATTTTAATGAAGTTTGGTATTGAAAGTGCACTCAGTTTGCAATGCGAATTCGCAGTTTCGTGTGGAAGCCCTACAGGGAAATAACGTCGTCGTAGGTAACTCCAAATTACACTCCGGACCGTATCTTGATCACGTTAGAAAGTTTCGGAAAGCGAAAAATGTCCCCCCTGCCGTCACATTGGCCGTAACAAAAATTAAAAGTGAATTTTAAATTGAGCGCGATGTCAGTTTCGGCGGGAAATTAAATACTTTTATAACGGTCGAGCCGACCAACTTTTGATAGAAAAAGTTGAGTTGGTAACTCGTAAACAGAATTAGGGCCCGCTTTATGCGATCGGATATTTTAGAGGTCGCTGGATGTGCTTGGGAAGCTGACAATTGCGTGAGGAAATTGCTGTAGATTTTTTAACCTCACTAAAAATAACAAAAAAAGTTTTTCAGGGCAGCGTTTGACTGTAATTCACCTGGACCCTTATTCGGTATGACTAAACACGTGACGCGGGCGCGTTATCTTATCTGCGTGGAATGACCGCTAAAGCACGTAATGACGTCATTGGCAAGGAATCTTGATGGTCATAGCAAGTGATGGCCCTGGTGCTAAATGACAAAGTGTTGGAAGGACACGTTAAACCTGGATAGGGAACTGGCTCTCAGGTGGGACTGCTGGAACACACCGATAGGTGGCGATAGATTCCTAACTTGGTGATAGCTAGCCAGATGAGTACTAGATAACGGCCTCAAAAAACAAGCTCGAAGGCTCAAGCTCATTGTAGGATTCCTACGGATTGCCGTCGAGCCATCATCGACTAAATAAAAACAATTGTTTCTTACTACACGAACTGCATAGTCTCACATTAGCTTCATCAGATACTTCAATAATATTTCTATCTATATCATAAGCCGTTTCCAGTTTCCACTGCTGCGCTGGAGCCTTCTGTCGCGCCACGTACCAATCGGTGTGTTCCGGCAGCCTCACTGGCGAGCCAGTCCTCAGTCCAGGTGTAGCGTGGCGCCACCTTCGACCACACAAACAAAAAGTGACTCACCCGAGCGTTCATAATAGGGAACCCACCATCTTCTCTCAGCACACACTCTCTAAAGGCTCCCAGTAGCCGCCAGCTCCGATATCCTACCTTAATTAATCAAAATCTCATTTAATTCGCCTTTTCCCACTTTTTGTTTACCAACCTTGTTTCGCCAGAAAGGGGTAGCCATTTGCATATTTTTATTAGACTCTCAAAGGTGGGGTCAGCTTATTTTGTTAGTCGCATACGGGGGATTTTTATATCTATATAAAAGAGGTTGGCCTGACTGATTGACTGACCGAGTGACTTACAAAATAATAGTTAATAGTTTCAATAACTATTTTTTTAGTAAGAAACTAACTATCGCCATAAAACGCAAATTCAACCTATGCAAGAACCGATGATGAATAACCGAATCTAATCTATATATATATCACTTCTCCATACGTTTCAGATAAAAAGTGTACTTTATAGCAGTCGAACGCCCACATGTGTGATAGGTCGTTAGACGCCACCGCGTCCTCCTATCTGGATCTGCACCTCAAATGAAAAAAAAACATAAGATCACCCGTGTCAGAAATCATGGAACAATAATTATGTCAAAAATGTAAAAAAATATTTTTCTGTCATTTTTCAATTTTTTCGCGGCGTCAGCACCAGGACGAGAATCGAATTAAATCACTAGTCAACCAGCAGTATGCAATTTAAAAAGCATATTATTTTTGTAGCGTTGGTACGTACTAAGAAATAATTTTTCATAACTTCTCCCATGAATGGGTACTAAAGATATATATGGAAAAGTGACAATTGTTGTGCAGGAGAAGTCGCGGGCAAGTCACTATAAGTGACAAAATATTTGCGCCGGGCAAAAGTTGAATTTGTAAATTGGTTTGACTTTTTGCTGACTTGGGTAGTTACAATTATGGGACTAATTTCTGACCCAGGTTTTTATCTATATATAAACAATCCATAAAGATTTGAGTTTGCGGTATATCAGTATCATGCCAAAACTACTGAACCATTTTAACGGAGTTTTCTTAGTTTGTAAAGTTAGAATCTTAGATCAAACATAAAGTATGTCCCAACTCCCAAAGACACAAGATTTGTACGAGGAAAAAGCTGAATAAGTACGTGCTACGCGTTGACATCAAGCCTCCGTGGTGTGATTCTCCTCCAATGTCAGTGTTATGTCACTGTCACTCCTCTGTCTACTATTATTTGTGAAGGGATTAAAATCGCCAGGCAAAACCACCGGCTTTAACTAGTACGAGTCAAAAAATTGCAGTGCAGTACCGATTATGCATGAATTAATAAAATAAACAATGAGGTTATTTTGTCTCTGCATACTGTGAAACAGAGAGTATGAAAGGGTTTTTTTATGTCCATGAAAGCACTTACCATTTATTAGAAAAAAGTTTAGTTTTCACAGCAATGAAAACCTTTAAGTGACTATGCATAATTTTTGAACGGTAACCGCGTGCACTTTATAACGCGCCGCCACAGAGTTCGAATCCGCTCGGACCTACACTTATATATGATATATTTTATTTCAGATGTAATTAGGATCTAAATAACAACATAAAAAACACTTAGCTAAACCTTAAAATGTAAAATAATGATGATATAATTAAGTTATGATTCACATATGTGCGGATTTACCATCGCTCAAAAAACGGTGAAGGAAAACATCGTGAGGAAACCGCCATGTCCAAGAACCACAACATTCAAGGGCATGCGACATCTACCAACCTGCACTGGGCCAGCGTGGTAGATAACTGCCCATACTCTCTCTCTCTCTCTCTCTCTGAGAGAAAACCAGAGTCCCAGCAGTGAGAACGTAAAAGGCTGATGATGATGCATACGTTTTGTCGAGCACATTGTTCAGCATATTCGAGTTTCAAAGATGATATTTAATCTAAAACCCAGCCATTTTTGTGTGCCCTGTTTTACTATAACCAAAAAGCCTGCCTGAAAGGTGCTAAACGTATACGTCCCATTTTAAAAGGTAAGCCATACCGCTTACCTAATAACCCGCTGAAATTGTACCGAGTTTTGGGTATACTGCTTTAGGTGGAGAGTAGAGACTAGGGATGGTATCGACATAAAACCATTGATACCGGTATCGGCATCGGAACATATTATGTATCGAGAAACTCAGGTATCGCGAAGGTACTTTTAAGCTGACTTTATTACAGTATTTTGGTGGTTTATGATTTGCGTTACACTTATAAATGAAATTCGAAATTTATTGATAATTTTTTTTTTGTATCTGTTTCCATTTTTCCAATAAGAGCAAGTTTTGTTTAGAATTCATCTAGTTGGGCTTACAGTCTACGGCATATAGAGCATAGATTACTCCGCTATACAAGACAAGTATTAAGTCAGGCAATGTATCGGGTACAAAAATACTCAATATCATTCTAAAAGTATCGAGTATCACGTATTTTTGCGGATCCCTAGTTGAGTGCGCCAATTTCGGGTCTTGTACAGTGGACACATATGGACGTGTGAGAGATGCTTAGGCCATATATGTGTGTGCTATGTATGTATGGTGTGTCAGTCAGTGTGTGTGGGCAAAAAGTGTGAGATCCAACACGTAAACTGCGTGTATTAATCAACGTTTTTAGACTGAAGTTGTAACTCACGGAAAACAAGAGAATTTGGTAGCAGAAAATGGCTGACGATGTTTGTTTTTATGATCAAAAAACGTGACGGTCGTAAGTGTTAACAAATTGGTTACGTACTGGGGCCACAGTTTAAAAAAGAAGCATTAAACTACATAACAAATATTACAGTTAGTTAGGTACAGTTATAGAACAGTTAGGGGTATTAAGATATTTATCATGGGATTGAGAAGCTAGTGGTTGAGGAGAGCGATGGCTGGCACATGCGTCAATTCGTGAACGGGTGCTGCTTGTGGGGTCTGGTCTGCTTTGGTTGTAATACCTGTTCATGTTTCCATATCCCAATGTGCACAATCAACCGAGAGAAATGTTATTAGTAAAGCTTATTATAAAATATCGGACTATTTAGATGACAAAAAGCTTGGGATTGTAGTGAACTTGATCCAATTCAATTAATTAGTAGTAAGATAAAATTGCAAATGTGATCGCGCATAAAAAATTATCTGCCAGCCGTTTCTTGCCTGTTCTTTTACCGGCGTAAGGAGGTTGGAACAGGCGTAGCTAGTCTTAAGTTTGACGTTTGAAAGTGATCATATTATATATCCTATTAACTAAAGAATTTTTGATTTTGATTTTTTTGAAGACAGTATGTTAATCCAGAGTATACACTGAGAAAAAATTCTGACTTTCCTTCTGAGTCTTTACCTTCCAAGACCGATTCCCTCCTTATATTACATTAGTTTTCCTTCTGAATCACAATTCCTTCCCTTTTGACTCGGAAGGAAAACGGTTTATCGGAAGGTCTTTTTTCTCCGTGTAAGCTATCTCTATTCCGAACTTCACTTAAATTCGTTTAGTGGTTTTTGCGTGAAAGAGGAACAAACATCCATACATCCATACTCAAAAACTTTCACGTTTAAAATATTAGTAGGACAAGTATGGATAGCCTGCGTTTGATTTACTTACCTTTCCATTCAAAAGCATCTAAGTGAAGACGTAAAGAGTTTCCTTTCGTGTTACAAACATAATATAGCCGTTCTATTTGACACTAACCGCCCACCGTACACAGGTAAATGAAAAATGATATTTCCCCCAGTCCGTGATTTCCACCTGTGTAGACCCGAGGGTAGACCAAGCCCGACCCTTTTCCGGTTTTTAATGAAAAAAACATTTTCTTTGACCCGGGTAATAAATGTGGGCAATTTGAGCCGCGCGTGCCGCCTTGCTCGCCGTAATAGTTGTTTGGATAACCGACTCCGAATTAGAATATGGCACTTTTACGCTTTGCGAGTACTTATTTTGCGGTTGATTTTACGCCCTTGCTAAGCGTTGGGGAATTAGAGCTAGGTAGGTTTGAAACAGAGAGAAACACTCCATTTGCGCAAACTGTAGGACTGTAGGTGTACAGTAACAAAACTATAACATTGTATAGCGATGATGGCTCAGTGGTAGTGACGTCGGCGTGCGATCCGTAGGACGTGGGTTCGAATCCTACAATGAGCTTGAGCTTTCGGTGAAGGAAAACATCGTTATGAAACCATAGCTTGGTGGTAGGGTATTTTTCTAGTACTCGTCTGGCTAGCTACCACCCTCTTGTTAAGAATCTGTCGCCAAGCAGCTATCGGTGTGTTCCGGCAGCCTCACATGAGAGGCAGTTCCCAGTCCAGGTGTAGTGTGGCGCCATCTTCGACCACATCGTCACTTAACATCAGGTGACTTGTGGTCAAACGCTACCCTGTAAATATTCAAAAAAAAAAAAAAACATTCGCGGGTAAAAACAATAGATTTTCATACTACTTAGAGGGTAGCGTTTGACCACAGGTCACCTGATGTTAAGTGACGATATGGTCGAAGGTGGCGCCACACTACACCTGGACTGCGATCTGGCTCTCAAGTGAGGCTGCCGGATCACACCGATAGGTGCTTGGCGACAGATTCTTAACATGAGGGTGGTAGCTAGCCAGGCGAGTACTAATAAATACCCTACCACCAAGCTATGGTTTCATCACGATGTTTTCCTTCACCGAAAGCTCAAGTTCATTGTAGAATTCGATCCCACGTTCTACGGATCGCAAGCCGACGTCACTACCACTGAGCCATCATCGCTATAAAGGTACTAGTTGCTAAGTAAACGTAGTAGGACGCCCTGCGAGAAGGTATCGAGAAGATATCACGCCCATGAATATTGCAGTTCTTGGACATGCCAGTTTCCTCACGATGTTTCCCTCCACCGTTTTTGAGCGATGGCAAATCCGCACAACTTAATAAGTCTTAGGTGCGGGGCCGAGAGGATTCAAACTCGGTATCGGCGTCTTGTAAGTCGCACGCGTTGCCGTTCAGTCATCATCGCTCTAAAACCACACATGTTTATTATTTATCAAGCATAGAACAGTTCTGAGCCACAAAACATATACAACGTACTAGCATAGCATCGGTATGAATAAGCAAGCACGTGCATTTACATACAGATGGATGCAGTCGCGGGCGAGAGCTCTTCACGAGCCTCGACTCTCGACTGGTGCAAGTGGTGCATCGGCGATGGTGAGTGATCAGGGCTGACGTAGGCTCAGACTTAATGAATTCAGTCATCATTATCAGCAGATGATCATACCTGCTGAATATGTATAGAGCGCCGTATATAACACACCACTCACACACACACACACACAGATGGCGACAGATTCTTAAGTCCAGGTGAGCAATAAAAACCGGCCAATGACGAGTTGGACTCGCACACGAAGGGTTCCGTATAGCATTATCGATAAAAACACGTTTTTTGTATTGGAGGCCCCTTAAATATTTATGTTATTCTATCTTTTAGTATTTGTGGTTATAGCGTCAACAGAAATACATGATCTGTGAAAATTTCAACTATCATGGTTTATGAGATACGGACAGATGGACGGACACACGGACAGCGGAGTAATAGGGTCCCATTTTACCCTTCGGGTACGGAGCCCTATAAACTAAAAATTAGTACTTTGTTATTGTTCTACTTTGAAAGTTCTTTGAATTGTGATGTTCCAACAGAGAGTAAATCCTTCTATCGCTTCTATCTATCTATTTACAGCATATCGTATGCTAGGCCAGTTCTATGACGAGAGATAAACCTAATCTCAACGCGGGCGGAGCCGCAGGACAAACCCAGTAGATAAAGATAATAAATCCTGAACCTATCTTCGTCAGCTGCAAGCATTACAATGCACATTGTGTCCGACAGTGGAGCCCCTTGACCTAGTTAGCCGCACTACCAGTGTTGCCAAGCTACTGACAGGTTTTTGGGATACATCGAATTGAAAAAAATGACGAGTGATGTCCAAAAATTAAAAAAGGAGTAAATTATGCCAATTACATAACAAAGGTATATAATTAGTATTTGTAAATGAAATAATGCTTTTCGTTGGTAGGCACAATTGAGAACGACTGGATAGATTTGGTCATATTTTGAATGTGTTCAAATAAAGAATTTAGAGAAAAAAATTGGAAAAATTACCGGACGGTTACGATTTTTGTATTTAACATTGGGGAGGACATAATATGATACTTTTTACTGCAATAAATTAATGCAGGCGGGTGACGCCGTAGGGTACAGCTAGTTTTAAAACATAATTGAGTACTTGCTGTTTAGATTATAAATTAAAAGATAATTTAGGTTAAGATTACATATTTAAGTACAAAATAAATTAAACGATACAAAAAACTATCCCATTTTCATGAACAATTGCAAATATTAATTGTTATCTAACCACCCAAACAAACCACTTGTGTTTATATCAAGTGTTAATTGTACCATGTTCATTGGCTCGATTTGGGGTTAGGTGCTAAATCATTACCTAAAGGCTGAACAAGCAGAAAAGGGGCTAAATCTAGCCAGAAAAGGTTTAGCTGGCATCACTGCCCTCTGCGCGCAATTTGCACAGCATCACGAACACATCGAGTGGTCCTACAAGCCGCCATAAATTGGTGCAGTGATATGAGATTCTGATAAAAATTGCATAGTTCGACAGACGTTATATTGGGAGCTAGCGGTGTGCGACTATGAATGATTTCATTCGATTTATTCGACTTCACAAATCATTCGAATGGGTAATTTAAATTAGTAACTACTGCACCAACTCGACTGAATGCTATCAGCCATGCTGACTGCGGAAGTATTCGGATCAAGTCAAATCGCGCCAAGTCAAGTCGAATGTTTGATAATTTTCTATCTGTCTTCTTTTTCTATATAATGTAAATAATTAATTGTCTTGCGTTAGTCTTACCAAAATTCAATGACTAATACTAATGACTCGACCGATCTGATTTTTTTGTTGTTTTGCTTCTTTCAATACAGAGCAATTTAGAACAACTCCAAAGAAACAACCGAAAAAACGAATTCGCTAATTTTGTTTGGGAATTGATAGGTTGTACAACGTTCACTAGATCTTCTAGTTACATAAATTAATCATCAATACTAGACTTAGACTTTGATTTAGTTGTTACCAATATTCAATTCGAATGTAAATTAGTAGTCGCAGACTATCCGAATGACCGGATCATTAGCCGTTGCGCATCTTTATTATGAGCTTTATTACAATGCACAGATTGTGTTCGTTATTAGACGTTCTTGACCTAGTTAAGTGCTGAGAGTCCAATTTGCAGAATAAGGCTTACACCAAGTGGTCTCCAGTGGAGTGTTCCTTCTATAATTGGGAATATATTTTTAACTGCCTACTTAATTTGCCTTGCCTTTCGATGTTCATCGAAAACAAAAACGTTAAGGTCTTAGAGCAATTTCATTATTCAAATCACATGATGCACTTGTACCAAAAAACTTTCTACATCCAGTACATTTTGGTGAAAATAAACAGACGGAAAGACAGAAACGAGAGGGAGTCTACAAGGGTTCCGTTTTTTAATCGCATGTACGGAACTCTAAAACTTCAATTATATTATCTCTAATCTCCTTCTGCTTTTATGAGTTAGTGCAAATTTCGTGTAAACAACGAAGTGACACGTGACTTTTTCAAAATGACAAAACAAAATAACATCAACGGCCTTGGTTGAATTCCGTGATCTCATTAAAATTACGACTTAAAATCTTCTAAATATATATAACTCAAAGGTGACTGACTGACTGACATAGTGATCTATCAACGCACAGCCCAAACCACTGGACGAATCGGGCTGAAATTTGGCATGCAGGTAGATGTTATGACGTAGGCATCCGCTAAGAAATTATTTTGATTCATTCTACCCCCAATGGGATAAAATAGGGGATGAAAGTTTGTATGAAACTTAGTCAATTTTAAACCGATCGGGCTGAGACTTTGCATGCATAAAGCTGTAGCCCACGCGGGTAAAACCGCGGGGAACAGCTAGTAAAATATAAATAACCTCTTACCTATAGACTCTTTAAGCCATCTCTAATTAAAATATCAAGTTCCCTAGTTAATGAAAGCTCAAACTCAACCAATCAAAATCACTAAAACAACTGTGCAACTATAACAATATTCCAATACAAACCAAAGATCGCTCGTGTCTGTAATCTTGACGTTTTATGTTGTAAAGTTTATCGTTATAAAATTTGGACCACTGTAATCTCACCCAAGCCGAAAGTTGCCGCGACTTCTGTAAGCACGTGTTGTAACTTGGTCGTTGTAGCAGCAAGTTGTAGGCTTGGGAAAAAAACCGATAAATCAAAATATCGATGTTATGGCCTTAAATTATATCGTCGATTTGTTTTTTGCAATATATGATTGATATTCAATATTTATTTTAGAGTAAGTGTAGAATTCATATCAAATTCGATATAGTGTTTACGCAACTCTCATTTTGTATTTAATGTTACAAGTAATGATACAACGCAATTTATTTAATGTAAGTAAACGCAGAAAGAGACGTGAAGTTTTGTTTTAGTGCAGCGGAAACGCAAGTTATTACTATAAAAAAAATCAGCATTTGGCTTGACAAAAATGGCAAGATGTCAACAGCGGCCCGATCGCACTAATAAATTACAGCTGAACCGCTACTGAACCTCAGCCGTTTCTTGACTTTTTGAACATTTCGTATCGCGCTAATGATTTTATCGTAAGTTGAGCCGTAGCGTAATTAGAGTTGGATCGTTAACGCTGTCAAACGAACGGTTTTGCTAAAGTTAGTAAATTACAACTTTTTCACGATCGTTGTGCGGTGCTTTACCACTTTTAGACAAAATTATACAACAAAAACAGCAAAAACTTAGGTAAAATGTATGCGTACATGGATTAATTGGAAAGGGCACATGAATTAGATGTAGCGGCGGCTCGGAACCTTGCGAGGAAGAAAAATACAAGTGCAAAGACTTAGTGCTTTTTATATGAGTGATAGGCAGTTTATAAAATGTTATAGACTGTTTAAGGAGTTAACTCGCCAAGTAATAACAGAGTTAACCACTCATAAGCCACCCACGCTTCGTTCTGATGCTTTGTTTATTGAAACCAAGGTAAGGTTATGTTATGATAATTCCGCATTATAGCCATCAAAATCTTACTTTGTCTTTCCCTAATAGTCTGTGAATAAGCGAAATATGGATAGGCTTTACATTATAGCGCTAGCGATAGGCAAAACTTTACATTATGTTTGTACCTACATTGTTTTTTTCATGTTAACAAAATTAAGTTTCTTGACAATAAAATTGTTCTAGGTTTTGGGGCATTATATGCCACTGGATCATATCAGATGATTGTAGGAGATAGTCAGGAGCATTGTGTGTCACAGGCTGTGTATCAAAAGCCATTCAGCAAGTTACAATAGCCATATACATTAATATACAAGTCAATTGTAATAAATAAAGCCTTCCCATTTAAACAATGTAAGAGGGAACATGATAAATGAGAATAAGTGCATAAATCAACTAATATAATTACAAAGAATACATAATAAACATGTAGGTATACCTACTAATATAAAATTACATTGCTTTGATTCACAAACCACCAAAGTAGTTCCAAGTAATGCGGGCTATAAATTCTCTTACTATTAAAAGAAACTCATTGGTATGTGCCTAATTATGTGGTCCACTAGATCACCTACCTTAGGCTAGGCTATAATGTTGTGATTATTTACTAGGAACAATGCCAGAAACAAAAAAACAATTTTCTTTTTTGTTTTTTAGAATGTTTAAAACGCCTGGATTACTGCATTGTATCGATGGGGTGTGTGTTCTGCTAAGAACATCGAACGGTATTTTAATAGAAAAAGGATTCCATTCCCTTAATATTCTGATAGTAAGTACCTAGTGTATTATATTTTACACTTGCCAATTGGTCATGTTATGGGAACAACCCTTGTAATTCCTACCCTTTTCTTTCAGATATATGCCACAAATTTAAATATATTATGAGTGCATGTTACCCTGGGTCTACACATGACAGGGTTGTGTGGTCCAACCATCCAATGAATGGTTATCTTGAACGGCTTCACACCGTCACTGCAGATGATTTGTATATTTTGGGTATGTACAAACTAATCTAGATTTTATGTTCTTACTGGTTCTTTACTGGGCAAGCGTGCTACACCTTTGACCACATCATCACTTTCCATCGGGTGAGATTATGGTCAAACGCTAGCCTAGCCTCTGTTGTAAAAAAAACTATGTGATGTGTTAGTATTTTCTTGAGATTAATTTATTTATGTTCTTGTTATTTTAGGATATCCATTGAGGAGTTGAGACCCACAATTAGGACACCTATCTCAGTCTGAGATCCAGGCTGAGGGCTATCATTATCAAGATAGATGATAGACACTTGAAAACTAGAAATGTTGCTGAACATTGTTGAAGTGTTTAAAGCTTGTTTCAGGTATAATTTAATTGTGTAATAAACAAAACATAGCACTTTATATAATAATAAATGAATTTTAGGTTATATATTCAAATTAATAAAAGTGTTGTAATAAAGGTATTTCATTGCCGGTGCTTGTTGGTAGACATGATGTTACATTATTCACTGATAGCTGTGCAAAGTATTGTGTCATTTCATTAGATTAACTACTAGGTTTATCCCTTTCATTTTTCTGTTAATTTAATTTTATGTGTTAAGTTAATATTATGACTAATGTGTGAATATTTTAAGAGGAATTTCAGTGAAGCAAGATAAAATACTTAAGGTATAATAAAAAATACTTTACATAAAACATGTTTTATTCTGAGATAATATAATATAGTTATATATCTATTTAATTTATTTATATATCTATTTTTAATTTTTATGTCCAGCATTTGTATTCAGCGAGAATTTTAACACTATTTTTGTATAATCTTTGTTTTCACAATATTTTTTTATAAATAAATAGATATCGGGACAATTGCACTCAAATAACACATCAGTTATAACAGTCAGTCTCAGTTATAACTATTTTTCATCTTCCGACTTCACAGGATGACTTGGGGTTGTGTGGGCCTTGCGGTGGTTGACAATAGGTACTGAAACAACAGATAACAGATAGTGAGTTCCATGAGTATCAATATTTGAAAGGCAGCTTTATGATAGGAAGGATACTGCTGGTTATTTTACTACATAATTTATGTAGGTACAGTCAACAACAAAAGTTGCTGAACAATCACACTTTTTTTCTATTATCCACATCATCTTAGACACCAATTTTTGACCTCATCATCACCTTAAATCAGGTGTGTTATGTTGTGGTCAAAATGATACCATATAAAATGTAAAAAAAAACAATAATTACTGATTTGAAACACATTTGGAAAATCGAGAACGATCAGCTACTTATGTCGCTGACTGTACACTAAAACAATAATAAATTTGAGCATCATCATTGAGCTGTGTGAGCTGTGTTTGTAGTGCTAGGGTTAGCTACCACCTACAAGTTCAAAGAAAAATCAGTTGCCAGCCTCTGTTTTCAAAGGTTAGGCCCATTTAGGCCATCATTAATCGTGAGCTGCGGTCAAACTATGTAATATAAAAAGATATGACAGCTTGGACATTTGTTTATACAGCTTCTGCCTGCATTTCATAACTGCGGAGGATCATCACCCTTACAATGTAGTTGTGCAAGGTACTGTCTGTCTATCCTTAGGCTTTCTCATCCATGTCAGACTGTTTTTGTGGATGACATTTACATTATGAGAATTGGTTTAATAAAGTAAATAAGTAATTATGTACACATAAAAATTTTACTATGACAAATATACTTACATCATAATTTGAGGTAAATTGATTCTGTTTCACATCAAGCAGAAGGCCAATATCTAAGTAGTACAGTAGGGATATTGCTGGGTCCAAGCTGGGCTAGCATTTACGTTCATCATTTTTCCCTGGCTCTGCATTTATGGTCTTCCACATATGCAACAATATTTTCTTTGCATCTATGCAAGTTACTGTTACTGTGTTGCTGTTACTTCCGAGTAACTAGGTAAATAGTACCTTCGCCCATTTTTTCCCTCTTTTGGCAGGACCTTCCGCATTGATATGGCCCTCGGCGCATGCTTGCCATATTCGTGCCGCAACTGCAAGAGCCTCTTTGGACCGTACCCGTCCCAGAGCAAGGTGGCGGTGGCTTCCCAGGAATTCTATCAGTAGCAGCTATGCATCAGCAGCGCTCTTCCATTTCCAAAGGCCAATGTGTTCACAATCACAAATAGGTGAAATACTGTGCCTATTATGCATAAAATAGGTCAGTATCGGCACAAAAATATACTTCATCACAGCACCAACCAAATACTTGATGCGGAAGTTCAATAACTCGGTTTTTAATAGTTAAAATACTTGTAAAAGTAGGAAAAACTTTCCTCAAACTATTATTATTTTACATGAGTCAACGAAATGTCGCGCTGTCATCTCAGCATCTGTCAAAACTAGAGTAGTGAAAGTCAAATTTTCTGTGCAATTAGTCGATTATAGCAGTCTAATAGCACAAATATTTGCTAATATGTCTCATCTCTAACAACGATCGCTGAAGCGCTACGGTCCAGTTACGGTGCATGTCAAGTTGGCGTTTAAACATTAACGCGATACCGAATTCCATATTAGCTGGAACGGAATTGAACCCCATGCGCACCGTAACTACAGCTAGACCTGAGACGTTCGTAGTTGTTTAAAATTAGCGCGATCGGGCCGCTGTTTTCACTCGATAATTATATGCTAGAAACTTAAAAAAAATATCGATACGAATATCAATATGCTTGTTTCACTTGCCCATCCCTAGCAAGTTGTAACAACGCCTAACAACAGCAAAATTGCGTTGTTAATGAAACTTGCTTTATTAACTATTCTGGTTTTTTGGGTTTGTTTAATATTGTGCCTGCACGAGGAAGTTTGGAACTACTTATATGCAATGCATAAAGTTAAAGTTTAATATTCGAGTGTTGATTTTGTTCTACGAGTTAAGGATTTGGGACTTAGTTAAAATTGGTCGCAAAATATTAATTAGCTACGACTGTTCCAACCTCCTCACGCCAGCAATAGAAAAGACAAGAAACCCCTAGCAGGTAATTTTTAGGCACGATCACATTGTCAATGTCATTCTTGTTACCAATTGATTGAGAAGGAGCTAGTTTAGTACAATCCCAAGCTTTTTGTTATCTAATTGAATCAATCAAGGTATTTATTGATACATTTAAATTAACAAAGTAATTATGAAGCCTCTGGTGGAACTGTGTTTCAGGAAACAGATTCTTCTCCGATTTATGTGTGCTATATAAGTACATCATGTCAATAAGTGAAACAAAGTGTACAAATTAAAGAAATAAATCTAACATACTGTTCACGCACACTGTACGTGACGATAAGGCAGCCGAAACGACGTAGGCTGCGCGGGATGCGGGGCGGGCCACACCGAAGGGGTCTGCGTCCCGCGCTCACCAGCGCACTGCGTGCGTGCGCGCCGAACATTCGAGCAATCCACGGCCACGAAGGCCCACCTATATCTCTCTGTACCTATTTTGCCTATAACCTGCGCTGCGCGTACACCTACAGATTCCAAATAAAAAAGCAAAGGTGTATGTGTGTGTGGTGTGCGTGTCTAAATAGTCCGAGATTTTGTAATAGTACAGTCAGCGACAAAAGATGTTCATACTCGATTTCCCAAAAGTGTTTGAGAACAGTAATGTTTGGGTTTTTTACAACTTACAAGGCAGCGTTTGGCCACAATACAACACGCCTGATGATGTTAAGTTATGTTATGATACGGTAAAAGGTTGGTGTTTAAGATTATAAATTACTTAATCAAAAACAGTTTGGCTTTACGCGGGGTCTCTCTACTACTGATGCCGGTGTCGAGTTATTAATACCTGGGAGGAGTCACGGGACGCTCTAGCCGTGTTCTGTGACTTGTCCAAGGCATTTGATTGTGTTCACCACGAGATACTGATCAGGAAGCTCCGGCACTATGGTATTCGAGGTGTTCCTCTGGATCTTGTAACCTCATACCTGAGTGATAGGATTCAGAGAGTTGACGTGACGTTTTAAAGTGATCACAATGTATCCTATTGAATAAATATGATTTCAATTTTGAATTTTGAAAGGCAATCGGAAAATTTGTAATTGTTCAGCGACTTTTGTCGTTACTTACAGTTTTTGTCTGCACACTATTTAGCGTGAACAATCTGCATTACAAACACAATGTTAAAGAAATATATAGAGCACAAAACAAAGGCCCATAAAGGGTAGCGGGACAAAGCTGGAGTACCATCGAACGTCGGCCGCAGGCTGTGCTCCGTCGAGGGTGCTCGGGGCGGCTGTCTCGCCTACATTATTGGACCTATCTGTGCGGACCGCCGCTAAATTACACCTAGGAAGTAAGAGCAATTTGACCTACATTATTGGGCTAAATGGATTTTGTAATGGCAGGCCTTTTTTGAGAGCGATGGTGGCCGAACGGTAACACGACACCGACACCGAGTTCGAATCCTCTCGGCCGGCGACCTATGACTATGTCCCGTATTCTATTTTTTTTTTTCTTTGTTATGGCGTCACACGATTAGTGTATTTGCCAGTGTCAAGTATTAAAGATTTCAAACTCAGAAAGTTGAATCAAGTTTAAATGATGATGGTGATGATGAAGATGAGATGATAGGATGAGGATAGTGTTTAAGTAAAGTAGTGGTGCTTTACTTAAACTTTACACGGACTTTTTTGGAGCAACTTGAAAAGTCACTTTCACAACTTAATTTCAATTTCCCACACTCGTACACATTAACGAACACATAATGGTTAATAATACACCAATATTACACATTATCACTCGAAGAAACACAAGTTTTGGAAATAAAAACAAAATTTTCACGTTGACAACTCAATTGCCGCCAAAAAAGTCTCCCGTATTCTAAAATGACGCTCAACTCAATCAATACTTGATTAGCGATTGAGTGACATATTTTTTTGTATGGAATGACAGACGCAAATCTGTGATTGTCGCTTGGGCGTCATACTATAGTCGTAGTTTTAATTAGACGAAGCCAACTGACATTAGCTAATGTCACTTTGTAAAATAATTTTGCCAAATTTAAAGTAATAGTGATGCGTTCAGTTCTCGTTCAATTAAATGAATGAATAATGAGTGTGAATAGTTAATCATTTCAAACCACAAATGAATATTATTAATTCATTCAGTTTTTTCAATCATTCACTTTGTCACAACACTATTTTTATTTCATTAAAAACTGACAACACAGTAGACGTCAGTTGACTTCATCTAATTAAAAATCCGACTGACTTTTTAGTAAAGCGCCACTACTTTACTTAAACACTATTCTCATCCCATCATCTCATCATCATCATCCATCATCATTTAAACTTGATTCAACTCTCTGAGTTTGAAATCTTTTACACTTGACACTGGCAAATACACTAATCGTGACGCCATAACAAAACAAAAAAAAAACCGACTATATGATACCAGCCACAGGCTGATAATGGTGAAACATTACGAAGAGTGCTAATCACATTAAAAACATACTTTTGAAACCAAACGAACATTTCCGAGAGATTTTAAGCTTCTCAGTATAATACAAGGTGCCTAATTTACGAAGCAGCCGTGGAACACATATCGCTAACTGCACTTGAGGTGGGAATTCAAGGAGCTTAACAGTGCAACCATAATGTATGCTTGCATGCGAGCGGTAGCTTATGGTAGCAAACTGAAGCTGAAACCGTCTAAATTGTAGCTAATACATTAAAAACGTGCGATGGTGGCCGAACGGTTAGGCGTGCTACTTACAAGACGCCGACACCGAGTTCGAATCCTCTCGGCCTCGCACCTATGACTCGATAAGTTATGTGCGGGTTTACCATCGCTCAAAACGGCGAAGGAAAACATCGTGAGGAAACCGGCATGCCCAAGAACTGCAACATTCAAGGGCATGCGACATCTACCAACCCGCACTGGGCCAGCGTGGTAGATTACAGCCCGTACTCTCTCTCTCTGAGAGAAGGCCAGAGTCCCAGCAGTGGGAACGTGAAAGGCTGATAATGATGATGATGACTTTAAGAACTTAAATAAAGTGCTATATATTAAAGGTACTGTAATAGAGCTCAATGAAGCTGTGTTTAAATCAAAATAATCATAGAATTAGTAGTTGCGACCACACTTCATTCCAATTGAAAAATTCACCACCCTTCAATTTTTTTTAATCACTTGTTGGTGTAAAAAATTGCCTACGACCTATCCTACTAACATTATAATCGCGAAAGTTTGTGAGTATGTAAGTTGTTTGCTCTTTCACGTAAAAACTAGTGAACGAATTTGAGTGAAAAATGGAACTTTTTATCCCGTAAAAGGGTTACTGCGGGATAACAGGAAGACGCGGGTGAAACCTTGAGGCGCAACTAGTATAATATATTTTCTAAGAGAGCTATACTATGCCTGACTGTCATAAACTATCTTAAAGCACCGTGAAGTACTAGGACCTCACGAAAAGTGTCCCCCTCAAGGTCCCATCAGTATCAAAATAGTGAGTTCACGAAAACTGCCATTGTATTGTCAAAGATATATTATGTATCCTATTCATAGGACGCGAGTGAAACCGCCGGGAGCAGCTAGTTTCCTGCAAAGTAGAGCTGATACAATATTGCATGCTGCGATGTAAATAATTCAGAGATGCCTAGCTCCTCGCCCCTACATGCACTCGGCTTTGCCTGTCAAAGTACATTATTTACACAACCTAACTGCATTTTTATCGCATTGCCTACAAATACGACTTTAGAGCGCTATTTCTTGAAGTTTCACAAGTTTACAAGTCCACAAGTGACTTTCTGTAATATTCAACCTACTTTATGTTTTACTAGAAATGTTCATCGGGGCTCAAACCATATATGCACAATTTTTACTTGTATGAACACGCTATTGTTATAATTACATATTATTATTATTAATCTGGATTTTGGATGAGAGAAGCCGAAGATCGGGCTCGATCGCATACTTTGGGAGAGGCCTATATCCAGCAGTGGACTGAAACAGGCTGATTATGATGATGATGATGATTATTAATCGAGAAAACCACTAAGCATTTCATTGAAGTTTGAATTTACAATCCGACAGTTTTCTCGTATTAATCATCATCATCATCAGCCCGAAGAAGTCCACTGCTGAACATAGGCCTCCCTCTTTAATCGTCACTATAAACGTCTATTAACCATTTGCGTCCATCGGCTACCTGAGACTCATACAATGTCGTCGGTCCACCGGGTTCGTGGTCGTGGGTACCATCATTAGCCCATTACGTTCCCACTACTGGGACTCTGGCCTTCTCTCAGAAAGAAGAAGAAGAAAGAGGTTTATTCACGATGTTTTCCTTCACCGTTTTGAGCTATGCTAAATCAACCTTATTAAATCGTAGGTGCAGGGCCGAGAGGATCCAAACTCGGTGTCGGCGCCTTGTAGGGTACACGCGTTACCGTTCGGCCAACATCCCTCATTCTGTTACCATTCTAATCCAATGGACCAGATATTTTTAAGAGCACTTGTTAATTACAACACTCCCAGGATCAGCCCTGTACGTAAGAGATACGGGAACGAAAGCTCGAGGCAATAACTCACGACTTCGTCGGCTCCCGCCATCGCTTCCGACAATATTTCTGCAATTTAGCGCTTTTGCCGCGTTCGAGCACCAATATCTCTTGTTACGTCCAGTTGTATACATGATTAGGTAGCGCTCTAGTTTTGCCTAATCAGCATAATTGTTTACTGCTTCTTAATCTGAAGTCTTTCTAGCGATACCTCCCGTTTGACCGCACGATCCTCTCCCATGCTTTCAAGGTGGCCGAGCCAGCGAAGTTTGTGCGCTGAAAAGACGAAGTAATGAAAGATTTGCGCGAGCTCCAGGTGGACGACTGGCAAGAGGTGGCGCAGGACAGACCGAAGTGGCGTCTTTTGTTATCGGAGGCCAAGACTCACTTTGGGTCGTTGCGCCATCTCAGTTAGTTAGTTTATCTGAAGTCTATCCTGCACCACATATGGCTGTGAAACCTTAGCTTTGTCAGATGTCAAAGAGGTATGGAAAGAAGCGTGCTAGGTTTGAAATTAATTGGCAAAGTTAGACTTCAGTCGCAAAACGAAATTAACAGATGTCCTGTCACGTATTGATCAACTTAAATGGAGGTGGACTGGACATAATTATGCTCCCCTGCAAAAAGGAGAAATGAAGCAAACAGGTGACAGTTTGGTATCCAAGGGATGGTGCTAACTAGGAGCCAAAATCGCAAAGCCAGTTCAAGCATACCACTTTTGGCCACATCATCGTCTTCTGATAAAAAACCCCTTATGACCAGTACAGCAATAGTTTGAAGTCATGATCTTCAAAGACATATCAGCTAGATTTAAGAGATAAACTTTCTACATTTCAACGCCCTAATTGCTGTCAAATTTTTTCTCACTCAGCTAAGTTCTATATTAGTCAGAACCGTGGCTAAGTTGTACGCTAATGAGTAGTCTCAGAGCTTAGAGCTCATTATTTCGACGCTAGAGGGGTAAGGTGCCGATTGTAGGGATGAGATATACTTGCAAAATTTAATAACAGAACTGTTAAGTATGAGAATATAAAAATACCAGGGTCGAAAACCAGGTTTTAAAATACTTGCATAGGAATTGGAGACGTATTTTGTGTGTGAATAATGAACAAAATTGTATAAATAAGAAAAATACTTTGAGATGAAAACCTGGTTTTAAGATACTTGTATAATAGGAGTTTCATACGTATTCTGTAATGAATAATGATGAACAAAATCGTATGAAAAAGATGTATGCATTTAAAAGTATTTTGAAAATACTGCATAGGAATTTGACACGTATTCTGTGACACATAAGGAACAATATCGTATAAATAAGTACTATGTACAATTCAGAGTATTCATATATTTGCAAGTATATTCTGCCCATACCAGGGCGCCGTACTTCGAAGTCAAAACCTGGTTTTCTGGTAGCATAAATACGTCACATCTCTATCCGATTGTAGTGTAAGGGTCACTCCACACTGGCAAGGCGGGCGCACTCGCTTCAAGAGCGCCTTGTTAGAGCTAGTTGAACGACGTGCATGTGACGTTACCAAGTGTGAATATTTTAGTCTGAAGCCGGTAGGTAGTGTGTAGCATAAGTGTGTGTCAAAACCTTAAAAATTTGCAATCCATTGAATAGGATATTAGTTTCGCAAGTTTTACTAAGCATTCAAATTAGGTAAAACTAAGTAGGTATTCTGGTAAATACGAATTTATTTTAAGCAAAAGCAATATAAATAAACAGGATTCAATAGCATAAAGCGTTTTAAGCCGCTTAAGCCCACATAAAGATACAAACAGCAATGCAATTCGGTTGAATTTGGCACCGGTTGCAGTCGAAACTGATCCCGGACACGAGCAGACCAATCTACGTAATGGCCGAAAGAAAGCGAATAAACGAATTACAAACGAAAGACAAGAACAACAAAGGAAGTCGATGCAAAAATTTTCCATTCCATTCGTGTTCCATTAGCTCCGAGTAGCGCCTTTGTCCACTTCCCATTCTCCTCTTTTTATTTCAATTCATGTAATTTGTAGTTCGAATTTCTAGTCGGTTGGCGTGGCTGGGCGCCGATAGTAAGTGTAAGGCGTTTTAAAAGGCGCCGATTTAAATCGGCCACCTGTTTATATGTACAGAGAGCGCGCTGTGCCGATCGGCGACATTCTCCTTTATTGCCGAAGCGTATTGCCGTCGTGAATTCAGGAAATGTTTGGAATGCAACAGAATTTGGCAGAGCTTCTGCGGTTCCAGAATTTTTAATCTGTGCGATTTGGTTGGGAAGCGCCGCGTGCGGTGAATTCGGAGGCCATCTTGTCGGTATATGTCGTCTGTCCACACAGTGGTCGTTATGAAATTTTTCATTAAGCCCAGTGTCAACCGGCGCGGGCACTAGCGCAGCCTTTAATGTGTCTCTGGCTTTAATATCGTTAGCGGAGTTTTCATTAGCACGCTGTTCGCTCGCTTTTAGTGCTCGTAAGCCTTTATAGTGGATGAGGCACTTTATTGTTAATATTTTTTGCCAAGGGCCGCCCTATCGTGATTTTTATTGTGTTCGTTTGACATTAGTTGATGAGTTTTCGCTTAACCTAAGTATAGACTACGACACTAGACACCGGATATTCAGTTATAATACCACAAGAAATGCCAGATAATTTTGAAGCTCGTGTGGTATTCGGGGGATTATTTTTCCGTCCCAAATATCGACCAATAGAATTGCACCATTCGACGTCACGTGGTACAACCTACAAAATTTTCAAAAAATTATCAGTATAATACCATGTAGGTTGTACCACGTGACGTCGAATGGTGCAATTCTATTGGTCGATATTTGGGTCGGAAAAATAATCAGTGTATACTCTGTGTGCGCACGGTTGTCTCGAATTGTGATATTTATTGTGAAATCATAATCACACCACACATCACATCTCTGACTAACAAACTAACCTAAACGATTAGTCCTACAAATATACAATTTTGATTGTAGATATATATATCGCGTGCTGAGTTCATAAATATATTTTTTTAGGAAATTCAACTTGTAAGATATAGTCATGGAAGATATTAACTATAATGGGTAGGTCACATCGCACGACGAAACGATAACCGATGGGAAAGACAGGTTATCGAGTGGCGACCGCGAACCAAAAGACGTTCTGTAGGTAGGCACACACTCGGTGGACTGACGACATTGTAGGAGTCGGAGCTGATGTTCAGCGCTTCTTCCGGCCGATGATGATGATGACGTGAAAAACCGCCGGCCGCTAAGCTTCACTAAACTTGGTTTCCAGTGCCAGCCCCTTTTTAAAGTGGGAGCAGTACTAACTGTCTGTTTTATGTTAAAACCTCGCGAGTGCTGTAAGCCGGTTCGTTTACGAGCGAAGTACTGGTCTGGGTCATAATTAGAGGTATCGAGGTTCGAGGTACGCTAGTTTAATGGTATCGGTTACTTTTGATGAGAACGCTTGAAATTGCGCCTCATTTACATGTTGTTCAAAGGCAAATTCAAAGTCAAAACTATGTTTATTTAGTAAGGTACACCATGTGATCACATTCGAACGTTAAATTAAAAGTAGCTAAGTCCCAATACAATTGTAGCGTGGAGCAATCTTCTACCACATCGTCATTTAACTGACTTGACTGACGACTGGTGACTTTTGGTGAAGCGCTAACCTGTAAGTGTTATAGAAAGAAAATTTCTTAAGCCGGAAAAATAACAAGAAACTAACCTTTGAATGAGTTAGAGTCTAGTAGTGGGTACAGCAATTCTATCTATGTATGTTCCTATTATTTAAATTGTAATAATAACTTTTCTATTTTAAGCCATTAATATTATTGCGTATGTTATTATGGATCCTACTAATTTTATAAATGCGAAAGTCTGTGCGTGTGTGTGAATGTTTGTTACCACGTATCACCGTAACTACTTACCCGATTTTGATGAAATTTGGATTGGAGATAGCTTATACCCTGGATTAACACATTTTTATCCCTGAAAAAAGATTTTTGCGGGATAACGGGAAGACGCGGGTGAAACGCGGGGCGCAACTAGTGCTGAAATATATCGACAAGTACATATATAGAAAATGCTCCTTGCACAATGTTATGTACTAACATATAAATAAATAATGCTATGTTTTATAATCTAATAAATTCGTAATCTCAGTCCTCTTCCGAACAAAACTAATATTTATATCTAAAATTACGCGTAGTGGCATCCATCCATCGAGTTTCCTAGAAAAGCTCCCGAATTTAATAAAGCAAATCAAATCTAGTTAAGCAAGATATTGATATACGATAACACAATTTCCCTGGTAGCTGTGTTTCCGTTCCCTTTAATTTGGTTTAATAAATCAAATGAAATAGGAACATAATTCCTATCCAATAAGTTAAAGGTCTTATGAACAACCATACCTACGAGCTGTAACGATTTAATCACGCTACCGCAACGTGGAATAAAAACTCCACAGATGTCCTTGTGGTGGTTTGACTTTCTGTGCCAATTTTTAAGAATTCAGCTCCAAAGATTTTGTCATCCATTGAAAAAGTAAAGAATTCAAAAAAGAACATTCCCGTGACACAGTGACCTTAGTTACCGCCCGTCAGCTGACTACATCCCGCTTGGCTCTTCCGTTCCGCGCACGCGCACTACTGCCGGTTTGATGCGGGATGTAACACAGGTTCCCAACCCTATATCTTCTGCAGTAGGCTTTGGCACGGAGGAGAGGGCAGGCGCGCTTGCCGCCGCTCCCAGTTCGCGGACTACGTAGCACGAATTTTTGGGGCATCAATTAAAATTCGCGTGTTTCGACTTTGCTCTAGTACAGATGTGGCGCGTGTGCATTGTAAGTAGGTTACAAGTGGTTTCTTCCCGATAAATCCAGTTCTAAAAATAAGGTGAGTTAAAGCCACGTTTCTAAATTTTCGTTCGTGTTGTCAAACATTTTCACGGGTGACTTACCAGCCATTCGTTTAATTGTGTTTCCTACAAATACTTTTACCAATTTTAGGTTTGAATAAGCACACTTTCTTAGATGTAATAATACGCATTTATATTAAAAAAAAATAATAAAATACAATAATTAATTTTATGAAATATTGAATCAACAATTGTTATCAATAAATCTTCCGTAAATTGCAGTTATTGGCCAAAGATTTTGAAAACGTTGAGTCAATGATAATATGATATGGTACATGTTTTGAAAATATTTGGGCGTTCTATGCACGAGAAATTGTTACCACTAATATGCCAAGTACGATTATTTTGACAGTTGGTATCGCAAACGTATCGTTTACTCTTCGTTTGTATAGAGAATAGATTAATGGTCAGTGTAATGACAATAGTTGACAGCACGATTTGCTGTCAAATTCGGAAGTGACGTCATATTACGTAAATTGATTCGGCGGAAAATTTAGAAGTCAGCCCGTAACAATAAAGTAATGACTACGTTTGAAAACTTAGTAAAATAACGCAGAATAATTCTCCTGCTGATTTCTGGACCACGCTTTTTGAACGACTGCATAATTGATTTGAGATTTTGTGATGGAAGTTTCGCTATTTTCGTTAGAGTTTCAAATGAATTCATAAGATAGACAGAATATACTGTTGTGCCCGGCTTGTAGCTTGGCCTCAATATCATCTCATCGCCATAATTACATTAATTACTCCTCAGTTAAAAATTCTTGGAATTGGCGAAATACACAAATAATGGGAACGTATATCTAAAAAATGCCCAGCAGGCCATATTTTAGGCGTTACATTTAATTTTACTTATTTTCATAAAAAATATCGAATCTGTCTACCTAGGTACCTAGATTATGATCTAGTTTCGGTAATCTTTTACACGTTATACTAATTTTCAAACGACATAAACTCTTACCAGCTGAACTTTAATTCGCGTGTAGGAATTTTAGAAACATGATGATTTTTTATTAATGAAAGTATAATAAAATTAATGATAATAATATATTTGCCAAATACTATGCATGAAGGTAATTTACATCGAAAAATGAAACCATACATTTCTTACCCAAAAAATTTGATGGTGAGCATTTCTACTCCTGCATTGAATTGTTGATTAGTAAAAAAAATAAGCCGTCGGTCCCGGTTGTTATCTTACGATAGCAGTCGTTAGACAAAGTCGGAGGCCTTCAGGTGGTCTGAAAACTCTGACACGGGCCGACCACTAGCTTATCCGCCAACTTGCACTGGGCACGGGTAGTGGACTATGGCCCTACACTCTCTCTGAGAGAAAGTCTGTGTTCCAGTTGTGGGAACGTAATAGGCTGACGATAGTTAATGACGGTAAAGAGAAGCCAAGTAAAAGTACTTGACTAACATTTCTACGGTACTAATTAAGTTTACAACAAAACTACCGCATACGTCAGCAAAACAAGCGATAACTAGCTCAGGGAACCATAATGAACCAGCAACCAGCTGATTAAGCAGCTCCAGAAATTATTACACCTTTCTCAGCACAATTCCGCCCAATGAAGTGACTCGCCCTCCTCAATGTCTGCCCAAAAGGGCAGCGGGGCGGGGGCCTAATGACGTGTTAATTTAGGGCCAATTGGGCCCTGATAACGACGTTGGGGGTAAGTGAAAATTTGGGAAAAATTCTGTTTGAGGACCCGCTGGAAACAAGTGAACTGAGAGAAATCTGTGCTATCGATGGCGCCAAATGGAGCGGGCGCCTTTTATTCGCTCGTGGCGGAATGAATGGGGTGAGTGAGTTACGTATGTTATTATTGAAACGTGATAATAAATTCGTTATTTGTTTTGGAAGTTAGAAGGAAATAGGACGAGGCGATGGAATGCTTATAAGATGGTCGGAAACAATGATAACTCAATGGTTGCAACGTCCGTTTGAGACTCGTAAGTCGTGGGTTCATATCTTATAATAAGCTTGAGATTTTATCATCATCGTCATCATCAGCTTGTTAAGTCCACTGCTGCTCATAGGCCTTGAGTTTTTAATGAAAAAAAACATAGATGGGTGGTGTAGGTGTAGGTAGTAGGAGAATTTTCAAGATAAAATGATAAACTGGAATAGAATAGAATTATTTATTTGCGTAAAATGTCGGTTAGTAAAGATGGAATTAGTACAGAATAGTGCCAGATACATTTTGCCGCACAAGGCGGCGTGCAAATATTTTTTATACAAAATTAATTATATTATACTACTGGTAAGTCCTTAACTCAATTTGCTTGGTAATAGATTCTAAGCATGAGGTTTAGTCAAGCGAATTTCTTACCACCAAGCTGTGGTACTTACATGTTTGATTAAATATTAAAATTGTTGTAATTGCGAAAACAGCGTTTATTTTTTCTGTTTTCAATCAATACAACTTAATATAATCTCTACGATTCATTCCAAGAAAATGGCAACTATCATATTTTAATAAAGTAATTGTTATTTATTCGCTCCAGATTTCTCTCTCAAGATTCTATTAATTTCCACAAAAAGAAAATGGTTAAACGATTGCTTCTCAAATAAGTACACTTAATTTTTCCTGTTATTATTTAGCGTTTGTTTATAAATCAAAGGTATCCGAGCCCGGTCGGGGGTGATTACGTCCGTATTGTAATGAAGAAACGTTAGAAATAATAGGCCAGTTGAGTGGTGCGGGGAGATTTTATCGTTTCAACTGAACATTGTTTGTTAGCCGATTCGAAAGTCATTTGACAATATTCGCGAGTCCATAGTCTTTTTTTTCCTATTTACAGGGTAGCGTTTGACTACAAGTCACGTGATGTTAAGTGACGATGTGGTCGAAGATGGCGCCACGCTACACCTGGACTAGGAACTAGCTCTCAAGAGTCTCAAGTGAGGCTGCCGGAACACACCGATAGGTGCTTGGCGACAGATTCTTAACAAGAGGGTGGTAGCTAGCCAGGCGAATACTAGAAAATACCCTACCACCAAGCTATGGTTTCATCACGATGTTTTCTTTCACCGAAAGCTCAAGCTCATTGTAGGATTCGAACCCACGTCCTTTGGATCGCCAGCCGACGTCACTACCACTGAGCCATCATCGCAATGAAAAAGTCACTACAACTCTGTTTGTTTATTTGTTACCATTTTACGACAAACTTTGACAAAACGGCCGGTTTCAATAACCGATCTATCCACGGTTTGACATAAATTTGACATTACTTCTATGGAGCTTATATGTCAAATTTCCATCTCCAGTAGGGCAAATCGTGGATAGATCGCTAATTGAAAACGGCAGTAAACCTCGAAACCGATCTTGACGAAATGTGATGTGGAGATAGTTCAAACACTGGCGAAAGACAGAATAATAAAAAGTTAAAGTTTCTTATACTTATAGGAAAATGTGTAGAATTTTTTTGGTAGAAAAAAAATATCAGGAAAGTAGTAGGCGGAACTCGTAGACCGTAGACTCGTAGCCTCGTAGCCGTAGATCCGTAGACAAAGTTTCGTAGAAGTTAAGGTAATACGCAGCAAGGCATAATAACTGGGTGTAGGCTTCGTAACACAAAGTTAAATTTGTAATGATACTGGACTATAGGGATGGGCAAGTGAAAAAAAAATTCATATTTATCGTATCGATACTTTTAAATGCTATCGTGAGTTGCGGTCAAAAACATCGTTATACGTAATTTTTTGCTCAATAACTCAATAATAATTCAATAATTTTATTCCATAGGATACATTGTGATCACATTAAAACGTCAAAACTTAAAACTAGCTACGCCTGTTCCAACCTCCTTACGCCGGAAAAAGAACAGGCACACAACTCCCGGCAGGTAATTTTTTTCGCGCAATCAAAACGATAATTTCAACACTTGTGTTTCCACTTCCGCTAAAAATATTGTTGACTTCTGCTTCTGTTTCCGTTATGAAACTACCGTTGCATCACTAATATTAACATTGAATACAAAACCAGAGTTGCATCGAAAATAGTTGACATGAATTCCATTCTCTAGAATAACATCGATATATTTCAATTAAAAATATCGACGATATATCGATGATAAAAACGCGATTTTTGGATTTAGTGATATTTTTCCGCCGAGCTTACTGGAAAATCTCTGTTTCTGCAAAATGCCATTTGTATCCTAAGATCGTATGCTGATTGGTCAAAGAGTCGATATGTCGAGACTATCTCTGAGCCGGCTAAAATGTTTGCTTACCTCGCGTTCAGTAGAAAGGGACGTTAAATGCTCGCTGCAGGCTTGCACCAAACACTGATTCCATTTGCCTTTACTACCTTCTGGCAACGGTGTAATAGAATTGCAGCGGCATTTGTTGGTTCACCGTTTACGTAAGCATTTTGTCGACTTCGTGTGATATTATTAGGAATACTAGGAACAGAGATAAAATTGCTGTACTCCACTACTAGGCTCCGTAAGATCAGCAACTCCTTCAAAGGAGTTAGGAGGTTAGGAGTTAGGAGTAAGGAGTTAGGAGTTAGGAGTTAGGAGTTAAGAGTTAGGTAGGTAGGTGTGTACTTTTTTCAACAAAATCGCAAGTTAAATTCAAAACTTGTCGATAGCAAAGTTTCAAGTCCATATAAAGAGATTTATTATAAAATATTAGACTATTTACATGACAAAAGCGCTTGGGATCGTAGTAAACTGGCTCCAATTCAATCAATCCCTACTAATATTACGAGGATAACTGCGAAAGTAACTCTGTCTGTCTGTCTCTCTTTCAAGGAGATAGTTTGAACCCTCAGGAAGGACATAGAAGACTTTTTATTGCGATAAACTGTAGCCCACGCGGGTGAAACCGTGGGGAACAGCTAGTTAGTAATAAGAATAAAATTGTATAAGATCACACCCAAAAAATTACCTGCCAAGCGTTTCTTGCCTATTCTTTTGCCGGCATAAGGAAGTTGGAACAGGCATAGTTAGTTTTATTGATCGAATTCTACAATAAACTTGAAATTTCAGTGAAGGAAAACATCGTCATGAAACCAAAGCTGGTGATTGGGCATTTTCTAGACCTCGCCTGGCTAATCATCATGTTAAGATTGTGTAGCTAAGCACCTAACGGTGCGTTCCGGCAAATGGGGACATAAGGAACTGGGAAATTATGTCCTAACTCCCAAAGTTAACCTTTTAATAATATTAGTACAGAAGTAAAGATAAATTATGCTCACCTATAACTTTGTTAATAACTGTAAGTTCGCTAATTAAGCATACAAACACACAAGCACACCGGCTTACGTATACAGTAAGCTTCGCTAAGTTGAAAGTAAATAAGTGAATGTTTACCCGCCAGGGCCTCCGCTTGAATATATCGTTGTCTTAGCTATCGAATATGTAGGTATGTATAATGTATATGTATCTAAGTTTACATATTTTGAGACGTATTGTTGGCATATTGAAATGTTCTGAATTAACATTCAATACAAATAGTTCTATCACGTTCTTGGCGAAGTTTGTTTGGGGTTGTTACAGAAGTTTGCGCTTGTTAAATAATTTGGGAAAATTACTAAAGAACAATGGTGGCCGGTCGGTTAGGCGTGTGACTTACAAGACGCTGACACCGAGTCAATAAGCTATGTGCGGATTTGCCATCGCTCAAAACGGTGAAGGAAACCATCGTGAGGAAACCGGCATGCCCAAGAACCGCAACATTCAAGGGCATGCGATATCTACCAACCCGC
This sequence comes from Opisthograptis luteolata, assembly GCA_931315375.2. Classification (NCBI taxonomy): domain Eukaryota; kingdom Metazoa; phylum Arthropoda; class Insecta; order Lepidoptera; family Geometridae; genus Opisthograptis; species Opisthograptis luteolata. Next base: position 13,415,876 of record OV928039.1, read on the forward strand.
ACTGGGCCAGCGTGGTCGATTACAGCCCATACTCTCTCTCTGAGAGAAGGCCAGAGTCCCAGCAGTGGGAACGTGAATGGCTGATAATTATTGATGATTGATGACTAAAGAACGATGGAGAACGAGTTTAAAACAATTATAATATGGTAAGAATCCTATACATTTTTTCATCACAATCAACATAATATCATCAGCCTATTACGTTCCCACTGCTGGAACTCTGGCCTTCCCTCAGAGAGAGAGAGAGTATGGGCCGTAATCTATCTACCACACTGACCCAGTGCGGGTTGGTAGTTGTCGCATGCCGTTGAATGTTGTGGTTTTCAGACATGCCGATTTCCTTACGATGTTTTCTTCACCGTTATGAGGGAAATTTCACACTTTACTTATTAAGTCATAGGTGTGGGCCGAGAGGAGTCAAACTTGGTGTCGGCGCCTTGTACATTTTGCAATTTTTTTCGTGTCCTGAAAACTTTTTTTCGTATATTGCCAGTAATAAAAAACACAATAGCCAAATTTGTCCAGACGAACAGCAAAAGAGTGGAATGCCCCGCCTTGGTCGGTGTTTCCTGAAAAGTATAACCCGGGGTTGTTCAAGTCGAGAGTGAATAGGTTACTGGGCAAGCGTGCTACACCTTCGATCACATCGTCGCTTTTCATCGAGTGAGATTGTGGTCAAACACTATCCTAGTTTGTTGTAAAAAAAAACGTTTTTCAGTGATGCGCTTACCAACAAATAGCATTTCATTTACGTAGAATATATGGGTACGAGTAAGCAATTATCCATACCAAACAAGCATTAGGAAAAACCACAACATTAATACACCAAAACCGAATTAAATGCTTAAATTTATTTAGGTTAAATAAGACGGCCATTAAATTTAGCCATTCCAAGTCTGGCCTAGGTCTAAACTATCTTGGTCTCTCCTTAATTTTAGACCTAGGAATGCGAGGTTGGGGAATTAAGCTCGAGACGTATTGAGGTCAGGTCACATAGAGGTCAGTTAGGCTCAGGCCCGTGGAGCTTTGGAAAATATAATTTGTTATGTATTATTAGAGTATTTGTCTAAAAGCTCGACCGAATACGTCATGGACTTGGCTGAGGAATGGAACAGACAGAGTAAGTATACTGTGCGAGTAATTTAGTGTAATATAGATGGATACTAAATGATTTTAATAGATAATACTAAGGTTTCTTAGATAAATGAACACTTTGAATAGCTTATGCTATCTTAATTTCAAGTTTCATTCAAATCAGTTGAACCCAAGAAGTAAACACACAAACTCACTCACAAACTGTCGCATTTAATATATTGTTATGTGAATATAATAATATGTATCTTATGTATTTAATAAATAGGTGCAGCTTGTTTATTAAATATAATTTTAAAATATATTATGGTGGATTAACGGTTTTTTTTGTTAAGTTACCCTAGTGTGTGTGTTAGTGTGTATTACACTTTTTTGCGATAAAAAGAGTTCATGTCCTTTTCTATAGTGTTCGAAGTATCTCCACAGCATATTTCATCAAAATAAATGTAGCAGTTTAGTCGTAAAAACGTAACAGTTTGTGAGTAAACAGAACGTAACATATTATGTCAATGTCAAGATCAAATGTAGTGTCAAAGTGACAAACAGAGCACTCTCTCGCTCACCCTGCATTCCGCCCTTCGCTAATGGCCGTGTTTTTCCTCACATTAAAAAGTATCTGTTGTAAGTAGTGCAATCTGCTTTTATTTTTACCAAAACCCTTCACAAACATAGTTACTTTCGCATTTTTATAATATTAGTATGGATGTGGGGAGGGGTGAAGTCCAAGAGGATATGTTTCCTGTTTCCTTGAACTGTGAATTCGTCTCGAGGACCTTAATTTGAAAATTGATTGGGTTAGTTCGACCGACTTCCCCAGTCCCCTGGGCACTCTACAGTACCCCATAATCGTATTTACCAAGCGCCGTCTTACCTAATTTCTTAAAATCCCAAAGGGGCTGCGACCTTGCGGACGATGTGGCCGTCAAACAATAACAACCGGGCATTACGTTAAACGACTGACGTTAAATAATTCACCAACAGCGGGACGTTAATGCAGAAGAGGACAAGACGCGGGGGACGAGTGTTAGCGGTGTCGGCTGTTTCTTACAGGATGCAGTCAAAAGCTACGTTTGGTAATAACCAGGTGTATTAATCAACCTTATTAGGTTATGAAATCAATATAAAATGGCAATGGAATATATGTCTATAATTCCGTTAATAGTATTGAGTAAAAAATTAGCTTTTGTTGAATAGAAACCCTTTGAGTTTATTTTTTATTCTGTTTTTAGATAGCAGCAACAGAAATATATCATATGTGAAAATTTCAGCTGTGTAGCTATCAGCATGGTGACAGACGGACAGATGGACAGACAGAGGATTCTTAGTAATAGGGTCTCGTTTTACACTTTGGGCACGGAACCCTAAAAAGAAATAAATATCATTTTATGTATGTGTATTAAAATAATAGACTGCAAAGTAGAGTTACAATAACATTTTGAAGCAAAAAATTAAAAAGCGCTGTATAAGTTCTGAAAAATAAAAATGCCTGACACCTTACCTAGAAAAGCCGGTTAGCTCTCCATTATCCTAGCGTGACAATCCGATTACACTTGTTAGTAGACCTATTGCCCTGACGAGTTGTATCGGCGCGACTCAGGAACGTTTTATGCTATCTCACTTTACGAGTAAAATTTACATTGAGCCCCTTTATACTGTAGAATGGCAAATGTAGTAGTAACTCCGTCTATAAAATATTACGCCTCAGGAAAATGAAATGTTTTGCTTGATTTTCTGTTTTGTTTAACAAAATATTATTTAAATTTATATTTCATCAAATACTTTACGAAAACTGTTGTCTTGTTTGTTCATCATTATCAGCCTTTCACGTTCAGACTGCTGGGACTCTGGCCTTCTCTCAGAGAGTATGGGCTGTAATCTACCACGCTGGCCCAGTGCGGGTTGGTAGATGTCGCATGCCCTTGAATGTTGCAGTTCTTGGGCATGCCGGCTTCCTCACGATGTTTTCCTTCACCGTTTTGAGCGATGGCAAATCTGCACATAACTTATTAAGTCATACTAGGTGCGGGGCCGAGAGGATTCGAACTCGGTGTCGGCGTCTTGTAAGTCGCACGCCTAACCGTTCGGCTACCATCGTTCTCGTTTGTTTTTGTGTGTGTTTGTTACCTTTAAACTATTTAGGGTTAATGATAAACTATAATAAACTAGCTGCGTTATCCGGTTGTTTAACATTTTCCTTGATAAAAAGTAGGCTATGTGTTAAGACAGAGTATAAGCTATATCCTCTCAAAATGTCATTAAAATCTGTTGAGCCATTTTAGCGTGAAGAAGTAACAAACATTCACACTCACCTATTATAGACTTTGACATTCGTGATATTAGTGTGATGGATTTCAATTTATGCTTTTGTCTCTTCTTCCTAAAGAATTTTGGGGTCAAATACAACGTCAAATTAGCAATTTGACAAATTAATGGCTTTGCGCTGGATTTCATTTGCATGCATGAAAGCTTCATTCTACCACGCTCGATTAGTCGCTGAAATTGGTCGACAGCAATGAAATGTCAATAAATTCATCAATACATTTTTTTATGTTTGTAGCCAAATGTCAGCAACAATAATGCTCTGACGTGACCTTTGTTCGCGGTCAAAGAGCCCGGCGGGCAACAAGGGTCAGATTAGCGTGGCCGACGGGAGCTCGATTTCCTGCCGCAGAGTGGAATCTAGCTGTAACCGGAATTGACTGTTTTAACGAATTGCGTGTAACATAAGTCTGACTGAGGTTACATAATTTTAACAAATGTGTTCTTTTCAGGCAGGGCGCAGATTACAAGACCGAGCTTGAATTGGGGTTGGTTACAATTATTTTATCTTTTTTTATTATTATTTTACCTATCCACGTTTACACATAACTTATTAAGCTCCATAGAAGTAATGTCAGTTTCCTATGTCTAGTAGGGCAAACCGTGGATAGATCGGTTAATGAAACCGGCTGTAAGTGATCCTATAAGGGTTCCGTTTTTCTTTTTGAGGTGTGGAACCCTGCAAACCTAGACTTACTCATGTATCTAAGAACATTGTTGTTTGTTCCAGGTTAAGTACAGGTCAGCGTTAAGTCGCTTTGAATCTTTAATTATTTGAATCGTTTGCAGCTGTTCAAAGCGGAGCCGCCATGAATTAATTATACGAAATGCTGCGACTGGTGAATTGAAAAATAGTAAATTCTACTGCTGCGGTACGAATGTTGCTTAACCAGTGTTGGGGATTAGTTTGCGTTTGTGTTTCTTTATTTAATAAGAGCGGCATGAAGTTTACACGTAACAAAATAAATCAAAAAGCCTTTTATTTCATCCATTTAAATATTCAATGTTGACAATTTCTTTCTGTGCTTGCTCTTGTAATAATAATGTTAAATATTAAAGATGCATAAAATCAAAAATAAATAATAAAATAAGATTTAATTTCATTGATTTAATAATTAAAAAATATAGAAAAGTTTTTAATAAAAAAGAATAAAAAAAAGTTGTACATTACACGTATTACATAATAATTATTTACTCACAATATTTAGTACTTCATAAAAAGTCCAAAGATAATAAACCGGTGGTAGTGACGTTGCTTTGTTCGTAGGTTTGGATCCTAAAATGAGCTTGACCTTTCGGTGAAGGAAAACATCGCGACGAAACCATAGTAATCAACCTTAAGTTAAAAATCTGTCGCCAAGCACCTATCGGTGTGTTCCGGCAGTCTCACTTGAGAGCCAGTTCCTGGTCCAGGCGTAGCGTGACGCCACCTTCGACCACATTATCACTTAACATCAAATGTTTTATCAAATGTAAGATAAAAAATGATAACGTTACAAAGTCTTCAAACATATCGCATCCTCAACAACAAAGCCACAATCCAAGGTTATCTTATCTATTCAGGATGCCATCCTACATGTTCCCTACATCCTTACAAAGAGTCAGCACAGTACCTCAAAGCCGCGGCGTCCATCCCAGAGCCGCTTTGCATTCTTAATTGGACGGACCCGTAGGGATGCTCGATGTTAGAAGATAAAACATCGATGCTAACATCGATATTGCATTATTTGAAATATCGTAACATCGATGTCATGGACACATAATCGAAATCTATGAACGCTTCCATAGACTATATAACAGATTTTGATGGTTATTTTATTGTTGACTAGCTGCGCCCCGCGGTTTCAATCGCGCGGACTGCAGATTAATAACCTGGCAACTTTTTTAGATTTTTTTCTTTCATAAAAACCTTCTCCTCGCAATAACAAACACAACATAAAAAGAATTAGTGTAATCAGTCCAGCCGTTCACGCGTGATGCCGTGACCAAGGGAATTCATTTTTATATATTAGACGACGATGTTTACAAAACATATCGATGTTGGCTGACATTGATGTTTTGTGCTCGATGAATATCGAGTATCGATGTTCAGCTATCGAACCTTTAATCGATATTTTTGCAACATTGAACATCCCTACGGACCCGTCGAGGGGTCGGGGGTAATGTAAGGGGTCCCCCCCTATCTCAACTATGGAGGGCTCGGTTTTAGAATACTAAGTAAGGCCAATTGACTTACGCTGTCTGTGTACAAATAATGTTTAAGTTTTTCGTTCGGATAGTTTTTTTTTGGGATGTAGTATAAAAATTCTCCTACGAGCCTTCTCTCTGACATCATTGTTCGGGACACTCTAGTCTAAGAGGGCTTTGTACTCTGTGGGATTGTTTAGCTTTATTTATCCGTATTTTTTTATTTATCGTTGAAGGAAAACATCGTTGTGAAATTTTAGCTCTGTGGTTAGGCATTCTTTAGTGCTCGCTTGGCTAGCTACAAAGTCTAGTTAAGAATCTGACGCTAAGATTCATTGATGTGTTCCGTCAGCCTCACTTAAGAGTTGGTACGTTTCCCGTGGCCTCACCTTTGACTACATCAAGGTACTTTACAAATTGAGAAAATTAATTTTGCAGGACGAAAATTTGATCTTCTTACTCCCATCTAGTACGTAAGTAATTAAATTTTTACATCGACATTGAAAAATAAGCATTTTAGACTTACTGAAAAATGTAACTCGTCACAAAGTAGTTTTAAAAAATTAAAACAAACCGTGGAAGATCTCTGTAACTGCAATAAAATTAGCATAAAATTAAAAACTCACTATAATATGTTTATTAGCCTCGTCGCCTTCCAACATAAAACAAACTTTATGACTTTATAATAGGAATTAAACTCCGACAGCGCATGCTTCTTAATTCATCAAGAGAAGTGCACATAAGGAATTTCATCTAGCCGCATGTGAAATTAATTTACGACGTTATTAACTACTGCAGTAGTGCAGATTTGAAGGGTAATTTATTGCTTCGTTAGCCTTATAAGTGGAGGTTTCCTTTGAAATAGGGATGGGCTAGCAAAAAAAAATATATCGATGTTTATCGTAATCGACAAATTATCGAGTGAAAAATATATCTGAAGAGTGCCACCCTTATCACCTAGTGGTATGGTAAAAAATTGTCCACGACTTTCTCAGCCCTACCAAATATACACAAAAAAATTAATAAAAATCGGTGAAGCTGTCTCGGAGGAGTCCGAAAACAGACACAGTGACTCGATATTTTTATATATTAAAATAAGAAGAAGAATAAGATAACAGCGTCATTGTCAAACAAGGTGATGGTTTTATTGTAGTAACACTTTCGCTTCCGCTAAAAATACTTTAGACATCTGTTTCTGCGTCTGCTTCTGTTATGAAACTTCCGTTACATCACTACTTCTAACAAGCACAACTTCTAAGATATTAAAAAAAATAATAATAACATAAACACGAAACCAGAGTTGCGATCGAAATTGACACAAATTTGAATCTTATATCGCAATTAAAATTACTCGGGAAGTTTTATATTGGCCTATTCCTCTTGCAATCTGCGTTTAGTTTCGGCTTTGACTTATTTATAATTATTTTTCCGGTAAAATGCAGGGAAGGAAACTGTGCATTGTAACTCAAACAAGATGGATAGCCGCTGGACATTACATCTCCCGGCGGCGACTAACGTTCGCCATCCATTACCTGCCACTAGAGGTGGTTAATATAGCGCTTAGCGTCAAATAGCACGCTATTTTCACTCAACGTTCAGCATCTGCTAAAGCGGCTCTCACTTGGCGCTATAAAGTTCGCGCCCTAACGTTGTTTTATATACCTAGCGTTGAATCGTAATTGCGTGTTAAGGTGCAAATATTGCGCTTAGTGACTAGAACTTTGTTTGATGCGTAGTCAAAGTTAAATATTGCCGAATGTGTATAAAATAATAAAACAATGATATTTTTTAAGCTGGCCTTTATAGTGTCTACCACGTGGGCGTGGGTAGACCAGCCAGCAGTCATGACGTGTTAACCGCTGCTTTCGGAAGCGACACATTTTTTTTCTTTCTACAGAGCATTGTCTGATTGTAAGTCACGTGATGTTAAGTGACAATGTGGTCAAAGGCGGCGCCATGTTACTCCTGGATTGGGAATAAATAGCAATAGCGTTTGTATGCAAATAGCGCGTGATTTTGGCTTACACAGGCTCACGCCATTTTAACAGTCACCGCGCTTTTTACTTTGCGGTACTAATATTATGTGAAGTTAGCGTAAAAAATAGCGCGTTAAAAACTAGCAAATAGATTTAGCGTGCTATTGCTATAAAGCAGTTTTGAACACCAATACCTGCCACCGCAGCATAGCGTCGTCTTTTGTTACACTAAACATCCAATCTATCTACCTCTAGCTATAGTATCTGACGGTATTAAAATTCATTACGTATTGAAAGGCTAGTTTATCCTAAACTCACACTGAAAATGAAACAAGATAGATCGTAGTTGGACGCCATAGCTCACGGCGGTTACTGATGAGCACGATCCATTACCTGCCGCCACATTTCAAAGGTGGCGTCCTGTTAAATTATACACTGTATCTGGTGTGCACACGTAATATTCTTGTTCATAATACAAAGGTGCTTCTAGCAGAGCTTACCTAATCGTTCTTAAACGATTAACTGGGTTAAGCAACGTTCTTTGCGGTCACTACTTGGATGGGTGGGCACTTGTGGTATTTACAACTGAGCGCTTCCGTGCTTCGAGGGGAATGCTATGCCGTCGGCCCCGGTTGTTGTCTTAGGAGACCTTCGGGTGGTCTGAAAACTTCGACAAATATTGCAATGTTTGAAGTAACTGTATTTTTTTATCACATCTTTTGCAATGTACCGTATATTTCTATTTCACTGCATTACGAAAGCACTAGGGGCTCAGATTATCCAAATAGTCGCAGATAGCAAAACTGCGCTGCAGAATGCACAATAATAATATTTCATACAAAATTGAAATTTATGGCTGCTGAGTGACCCATTTTATGTGAGTATCATTTTGCTGATATGAGACCATGCATCGGTTTAATATCGAAATGTTGCTTACGTCAGCATTTATATCGTAAACGCAGACTAGCAACCTGCCCCGTGGCTTCGCCCGCGTGGAAATCAATCTATGTTCTTCCTCAGTTTTCAAACTACTTTAATAGCAAATTTCATCCAGGTCTGGTTAGCAGTTTGGACGTAAAAGGTAACAATCAGACGGGTCGATCGCATTTCATGACGCGCAGTTTTTTGGTTAATACCGAATTTTTTTTGATCCGTCAGAGAACTAAAGTCACCGACATAGCCCACAGAATTAGCAAGCTGAAGTGGCAGTGGGCTGGTCATATAAGCCGCAGAACCGACAACCGATGGGGTAGACGTGTTCTTGAGTGGAGACCGCGACTTGGCAAACGTAGCGTAGGACGCCCTGCGACAAGGTGGAGCGACGACTTGCGCCGAGTGGCTGGCAGTAGTTGGATGAGAAGAGCCGAAGACCGGGCTCAGTGGCGTACCTTGGGAGAGGCCTATGTCCAGCAGTGGACTGATACGGGCTGATGATGATGATGATGATGATGACCGAATTTGGTTGCAACTCGTGACGTCTCCTAAAAGACTATTAAAGTACTCGTACAGTCAGCAACAAAAGTAGCTGATCATACTCGATATTCCAAATACGTATTAGTTCACTGAATATTTGTTATTGCTCAGGGACTTTTGTCGTACGTGATCTCAATAAAATGCCTCATTACCGTTGGAAGCAACTCGTGCTCTTTCGAACGAACTGCTATACAATGCCATAATTTTACAATTATCACTGTTTAAGATACAGACAGAAGAACAGTTACTTTACTTTCGCATTTCTAATGAGGCTACTTCAAACCTAGTACTTGCGATAAGAACACCTTGTTACTAAGTCAGGTAATAAATTACAACGAAATTGCCATCCTTACAACTCGAGCATCATTTCAGTAGAGAAGCGATAAAAATATGGTAATCTCTTTTTCAAAACCGTCTTCAAATAAACAAGTAGACGGGCAGTGACGTTTTTCCTCCGCTCGCTGCTTCGTCGCACAAGGGAAATCATAAAAACGAAATTAGAAAAACGTGTACGCACTCCTTGACAGTATCGCGAAAGCGCTCTTTGAAGATATTCTTAAAAGAAACACGAGAAAAACGTTCACTTGCGAGCCCGGGCCCAGAATAATTTAGTTCTGTATTGCCTATTCAAATTTCTTTTATAGATTTTGGCAGATCTTGAATATTGAAATGTGTATGTTGTATGGTCTTGAATACATGTTAACAATATGTTATTGAATTTCTTGATATGTGCTTTGAATGCAAAGCCTTAAGTCAATTTCAGGTCTTGGTAGGTTTTATCCTTCAAACATTATATACATTTATTACGTTTGTAATAGACGTATATGGTTCTCACACGTTTATTAAAGAAAAGTCAACACATAAAACATATATAACATAGAGTCAGGAGGAGAAACCGAGAGTTGGAACTTGGAATGATTTGTGACGTTTTGCGAGCGTCTCGCGAGGCGACGCTTGGACCACTGATTTGTTCGCCTCGGCCTACCGTTCGCACGCGCGAGCGCCGCGCCGCCACAAATGGCGAAAACGTTGACCGCGGGAAGCGACCGTTACACGTTTTATTTTTACTACTTACATGGCAACGTTTGACCGCAAGTCACCTGATGTCAAGTGACTGATTGAAAGTGGCTCCAAGCTACACCTGGATTGGGAACTGGTTCTCAACTGGGGCTGCCGGAACACACCGATAAGTAATAGGTACAGATTCTTAATTCAGATTCTCTAAGCGAGCACTAGAATTTTCTATTAGGGCATTTGCCCTATCAAAAAGCTTTGGTTTCCCAAGCTCAATTCGAACCCACGTCTAACGGATCGCAAGTTGACGTCACTATCACTGAGCCATCATCACTTCAAGTTACGTGCATGTGTATCTGTGTGTGTCTTCACTGTTTAGTGTTTATGTAAAGAAAATATAGTAAGTAATATAACAAACTAACGATATCCATGGTTAGAGATAAAATTTTACATTACTTATTTGGAGCTTATGTGAAATTTCGATCTCCTGGGCAAACCGTGGATAGGTTATTGAAATCGGCCTATTGTCCTTCCCATAACGGAAAGCAACACGTGTCACGTCTACGCATGGTGTAGCGCCATAGAATTTTATTTCCCACTCACAAGTGCTGAAACTGCTTCGCAGCTTAGCTTCGATAAGGTGGTTACAGCGCTGGAACGACGCCATTCAATTTCACTCGTTGGTTACTCACCGATTTGTTAAACTTAAGACGTAGTTGAGTGGCGCAAGTGCTGCTTTATTGAGTGAGGTCATTTCAGTTTGCGGGGTGATTTCTTGGTGTAATGTACTTTGGTACTTATTAACTTTTTCTCTAAGATTCACAACTTATCTAGCAGAAAGACAACTTTAAAATGAAACCTAAAAGAGAGTTTATGTTAGGCACTAGTCTGTTTCCTCGGGAGATGCCGAAGCCCTTTGTCTTGCATCTAGGCTGGCCACTAGGGCGTTTGTAGTGAGTCCAAATCCAAAGAGTTCTTAAGACATCACATATCTTCTTTTCACCCCCAATGTAGCGGATTAGGTATTATAATTAAAGATTTCCCCCAAAAATAATAACATTTTTTTAAATGGGCTCAAAGAATCGATGATGACTCAGTGCTTACATTCACTTGAATACCGTAGGTCATCGGTTCAAATCTTTTTACGAGATTGAGCTTTTGCACAAGTTTCAACATTTATTATTAAGTATTTCAATACAGCTTAAATAGGGCATAGGCAAGGTATTTTTAATGTTCGTCTGGCTATCTACCATCCTCAAGCTAAGAATCTGTCACCAAGCACATATCCGTGTATTCCGGCATCCTCACATGAGAGTCACTTCCCGATGCAGAGATGTAAAAAACGGGTTGCATTCCGTGAGTGCCGGCAGAAGTGACAACTGCAAGCGCCCTGCGCCGCTTAAATGAAACAGCAGAAGCAGGCATCCATTTTCGCAGCGCGGTAGAAAGAGAGGGGAATATTACTTCCTCTCCTACGCCGCGCCGGCGGTCTACTCTTCCTCCGTCTTACGAATTTTCGATGAGGTTACGTGTCCTGACGCGAGTTTAACATTTTTTACCCATCCTAAAAAAAAATCCCAACGCCGCTAAAGAAGTTTCCACTTCAAAAACAATTTTCCTTTGCACAGATACCTAGATACAGTTTAAAGTAGTACTCACATTCGAGCTTCAGACGTTAGGTCGTAACTTCCTTTAGAATATGTTCAGTGCTATGTTAGTAAAATAAAACGTTCCAGGTTTGCAGAGAGTACTCTTGTGGTTTTCTCTACATTTACACAAGTGTTTAGTATGTGGGAGGAGGATTTGTTTGTGAGCGAATAGCTGTATAAATTAATTGAACGTATCGATTGTTTGTTTACTTAAATCGTATCAGCGTAGGTAGGTACTTGAAATAGCAAGTCTCTACTCCATCTGTATTTCCATACATTTGTATAGAGGCTTAAATTATGGCTGCGAGAAAATGTATTTTACTCAGTAATACCTGGTTTCCTTATCATGGCACTATCGTTGAGATACCTCCTTTCCAACAAAAAAGGAATCATCAAAATCGCTTCATAAACGACGAAGCTACCGTATATATATTATATAATTATATAGTCGAATTAAGAAACCTCCTATTGAGGTCGGTTAAAAGGAAACCTAAGCTATTTTGTTAGTCCTAAAATAACTAACGAGCCAACAAAATACATTTAGTTGATTACTCTCCATTCGCAGTTCCAGCTAAACCGGTTCCGCAGTTCGCACAATAAACCCTGCGGTATATTCGGCCCAGTGTGCCGCTGCCAGCCGTCCGTCGGCGGCGCATAGGGATCGCAATTCGTGCGGTAAATTCCCCAGTTATGCCCGTTTTCATATCTAGCACGAAGATATGTACAGAATGCTGGGTTTGCGAGAATCGAGGTCGGGTACAGAGCAAGTTGGAAGTAGTATTTTATATATTAGAGTACTTTATAAATGTTAAAAATTTTGCAAAATATGGGGTTCTATAATTTTTAAACTATCATGGCCATTAGTATTAAAATTAAAATGTATTTGTATCAATCTTGAAGATTGGGGCTAAATACAACCAACGCTATGAGTATTCATTTCAAAAACTGAAAAAAAAGACAGTTATTTATCACATAGAAGTATTCATATTAGCCCTTTTTAGCGGTTTCAGCCCTTTTTCAAATACATATTATTTGATTAACATTAAGAAATTTTTAAGCCATGCAATACTAAGAAGGCTCTCGAGTTATTTTTGGCAAATATTGACTTTATTATTTCAAGGGAAAATTTTCAGCGTTTCAGTTAGATTCGTATGAGGCCCTTCAATCGCCCGCGGGTGAGGCTAATAAGAGACGGGCCTTAAAATTCAGAGGGTTCCTGAGTTTCATACTTCACCAGAGAATTAGGTTTATTCGTCAAGAGAACAACCTCCAAGGTTGGGCTTCATATTCATGGAATTTTTATCCGTTTTCTTACAAACGATAAACCGTGTTTTTAATATTAACAAGGTTTTTTGTATTAACATATTTGAATAAACCGGTGATACGTGTCATTTTGTTATACTCCGCACCGCTTAGGCCCTTAGCGATGAACTTCAAAGTATGCCAGCCAGTTTTGTGAACATAACCTTTATGCGAACATTAAGATATGAAATGTTGATTAACCACCACATAATAACAATAATGACATCCAGACAAACACATATTTTATACCTATAACCAGCATATAAGCTAAATATGTTTTTGCATCAGGAATTACGTGAATTAGGGACCAGGGACAAACCCTTATTCGGAGCAGATACTTGCGCTTTTTTAAATGCACATAATTATAGTTATTTACTCCTTACCATAAATCGAACCCGAAAAGTCACGCTTTTTTGTAATTTGTTCGCCCATTATGCACCACGTTGATTGTCATTTCTTTTTAATAATTAATATTCTTAAAAACTACTAAGGATTATGCTGTTTAATGCTTTACAAATTGACCAGGCGTTTTAAATTCCTTATTTTTTCACATCCACGTATTATTCATCAGTGGCTGGACACAAACGTTAAAAATATTGTCGGTAAGATCGCACTTACAACAACCTCAACGCAGTAAAATCCCCACAAACAAAACTAATTAGTTTTGTATTGTATACTGCCTACAATACTAATAGTAATTAGGCATTCTCATTCAGAGAAGAGAATGATAATTTACCAAGTTGGCACCCCCTCGAGTATGCTACCAGTATCTGCTAGCTCTCGTTGTTGGCAATATCTGGACCACTCGAAGACGCTGAGAAACTAATAACGGGAGTTGGCCTAGCGTTATCAAGTATTGTCCTTCAATGACCAATAGTTTTGTTCTAACTTCAAGCTAGAACAAAATTTTACTTGTAAGCTAGTTGTGTATCGCGATGATATTTTAATACGGGGAAGTAGTGCCTGATGCGAGTATCCATAATTTATAGTTTATTGTATTTATTTTATTTATTCATCTTACTAAAAACTAACGATTTCAGGTACCTACATCACAGAATTCAGGCTCACGTCTAATAATAATAAAATCAGTTACAAGTCTTCACTGGTAGGAATAGCATGGATAAATCCCAGTAGTGTAGAGTAAGTTAATTTATATTTTTAAATGTTTTGTTTATCTGCACTCAAACATTTAAAAAACACTCTTATTTGTTCTGTTTTAGGTATTTTTGTATATTTTTTTGCAAATAAATGATTCTTATTCTTGTTTCTTTTTAACCGACTTTAAAAAAGAAGGAGGTTTCTCAATTCAACCGTTTATATATTTTTCTAATGTGTATTCGCGGATAACTTCGTCGTTTATGAAGCTATTTTGATGATTCATTTTTTTTGGAAAAGAGATATCCCAGTTACAATTACAATGATAAAAAACCAGGATCTCAGAGAAATCGAGAGGGATCTAAAGTCAGTTTTTTTTGATAAAATGATATTATTGAATTATTTTTCATACACTCTAAAGCTATTTAAAATTATCATCCAAAGTAATCAGAGCACATAACATAGCAAATAACACAACAGATACTGACTGTTTTTATTTATATTGGAACTAATATTTTAGTCACACATATTCTTTTGTTATGCTATGCAACCAATTCCGTATTGCTTCATAAAACTACACTGCAGGCAATATTGGAATCATTCATAGATGTACCACGAGAAACTAATAAAAGCACCCAGCCAACCGTCCAACCTTCAAGTGGGAGGGAGCCTATTTGAAGACTCTTGAAACAAAACTAAAGGCAAAGTTATTTAGACGATTTCTTGATCGTTGCTTATCAAATCATATGAAAGGTTTAGTGGGTAAGTGATTTATTTACATTACAAGCCGCTGAGTAAACATAACGTTCCCTAAATTAACTTACACACGGCCCAGTGACTAACACATAACACAAACTAAGCAGATAAAATACTGAAGCAATCACAGCTTAGTAGTATCGACCCTTGGTGGATTCGAATCATGCACCGATTTTCAGCTTTCAGTGAAGTAAAGCCCATGGCATTTTGCTCTCCTGGCTAGCTACCAACCTCAAGTGAAGAATCTGTTCCTAAACACCTATCGGTGTGTTCCGGCAACCTCATTTGAGACTCATTTGATCTTTAATTACGTCGTTACTTAATATCAGATGAGTTGTTGTCAAACGATATATTCCATGTCAGAACTAAAAACGAAAATAAATCGTTGTTTTCCACAAACTCTCCTGCACCTTGGGCCTCTAAGTAAATTGCGTAATTCAGTACTACTGCTATATATTTTCCTCTAACAATAACGGTACGGATCTTTACCTTATTAAAATGTTTATTACAAACTCCATCAGCTTAACGAGACGTCTAACCTCTAGAGTATTATACGAGTACCCTACGATTCCAACAACAAATGCACTCGGATATAGAAATGGGAAACCGACGAGTAATTGAACTGCTTTTAGTTTTACTTTAATAAGATGAGCAAGTCTCTCGCTTAATAGTTAGCATTGCGCTTCCCCATTATAGATCATTGCAGTTCAAAAACCTATGTGGCAATGCACTACGCACGTCACACTGATGTCATAATCATCATCATCAGCTGGAAGAAGTCCACTGCTGAACATAGGCCTCTCCCATCGCTCGACGAACCGATAAGCGATGGGGAAGAAAGGTTCATGAGTGGCGACCACGAACCGGAAGATGTTCTGTAGGTAGACTAGGTGGATCTAAGACATTGTAAGAGCCGTAGGGAGCCGATGGATGCAAATAGCTAATACTCGTTCATAGTGGCGTTCACACTTATGTATCAGAAGATACATTTCTTTGAGCCCTGTAATTTCATTGACAACATTATTTGTTTGGTAAAGCCATCTCAAAAATGTTTCCTCCGTTTTTCAATTCACTGCACATAATTATTTTGTTTGATATGGACACTAGACGCATTACTTTCCATTTTATTCTTTACTAAAGCATTGAATAAAGCTTCAATGCCAGGTACGCTGTCTAGATGTCGAGACTCTCTCAGAATGAAGCCAAGCGTTCGAAATACCTGTCTGCATTGCATTATACAATACGTTATGTAAGATTTTATGTTTTTGCTTGCATTTGCAGCACGATCCAGTAGAGAATGAAAACTTTGATGATACAGAATGACAATAATATTGCGAGCGTGATCAGAACACTGGTTCTGTAGTGTACTCACAGTTACAGGAAGTCAGTTCCAACCACAGCTTCACTATGATATAATGAAGTTACGTAACTTATACAAAGATTCGACGCTAGTAACAACCGGCTAAGTGCGTGACGAACACGCATCGCAGGGTTCCGTAACATTACCTTTTTGATATTGAACAAATCAGATTTGGTCTTCATATTTGATAGCCCGAAGTTACCCGAAGACCCTTTTTGCCCTAATAATCGTGAAAGGTACCCTAAATGTTTTTCTATATTTATAATGGCAATCAGTTGAATATTAACCTATCTTGAGCTAATAAAGGCTTTGATGCGTTCGTCGTCTTTAATTTTGTTTTGTATGTACCCTGAATTTAGATCAAGAAGGAAAAGTTAGAAGGAAAACAGGGAGAGGACTACGTACTAGACATAAAGATACTACTAGCGTTCCATTTTGGCTACGGAACCCTAATAAAACTACTTTACCCAGAACCTTTTCTAAAAATCTCGTTCCCATGAATAGCGAAACCCGACCAGTAAAGTTGTGATTTAAGTCCTCAGTAGTGCGGGAGTCTCCGGGCGGGAAGGAAATCTTCATACGTCATCGTTTAGCGGCCTATCAGGAGCATTCAGGGGGCATCGGGGGTTGGTTCACGCGTCATTTACCGCGGTTAGGGGTAAAGTTTTGCTACGTGGCGATTTCCAATACATGTATTGTGTTCTGCGGACGATTGGCATTTCGACGTTCGTGACGTTTTGCGGAAAATATTACTTACTACGTCAATCTTTCGTTATTGGGGAAAGTTGCCGTTCGGTTCTGCTGAGTCTTGTGATTTGTGACGAGGCGAATTCGAAGCTATTAGTGATTTTTGGAAGACCAATAATAAAATGAGGTGGTAATTCCAAAAATTGTTTTATTAGCCTGAAACTGAAACTAAAAAAACTGCGTTCAATTTTTTTATTTGTCTAGATGTATATTTTTATTTTTTTTTAAATTAGTTCTTTTTAAATACTTGTACCCACCACTATGGAACTCTTTTAGTGAATAAATATATTTTCAATATTCATATAAAATTCAAAGTCCTGACTGATTCACTGACACAATCTCAACTGTTGGTCCTAGATACACTGGATTGTAGCATCTTTTTATAGTGTAGGGCTACATATGTGTGTAGTAAGTGGGTTCCGGCTGAAAATCAGTAACTGCTGCTGATGTACAGCCTCAGTTGTATGCTGAGCCGGGACCTATTTCTGACATCGCGCCATGTCGTACCTGTTTTATGTGTGATTGTTACTTTTTGTTCTTGTCCTTAATTTGTGCGATATTGTGTGTGTCAGTAATAAATGTATTTTAATAAACAATAGACAATAATTTTATTAGTAGCAGAAACAAGTGATAAAAAAAAATTATGCAAGACACAAACATTTTAACAGTAATTAAAAATATAAATACACGAACTAATTAATATATACAAATATATGTATATGTATTTTCATTTCATTTCATTTTTTATATAGCAAGAAATGTTTAAAATTACCTACTACACAACAAAAAAATCTTTAAAAATACACAACGCAATATTTTAAAAAATATCCCAATATGTATTATATTTTATAATATGTTAATTGTTCTAACACGTTTTTGTTATTTTTGGGTCCACAGAAAAATGGCTAAGTACTTCCCATTATTATCTCGGAGTCTTTATATATATGACTATTTCAATGAACACATCATTTTCCTTCACTAAACAAACACTTGCCTCATTATAATAATACATTAAACATACCTCATATTATTACAGATGTCAAATAATGTCGGAGTAAACAAATATCTACCCCGAACCGTTATCGGTTGTCACAGAATAAATATCAGTACCGGTATATTATGCTGTAATTACAGCGCGTATCTGCCATCACTAGCGTGTAGCGTGTTTTACTATTTTGTCGCTCACGGTAATTATCTGATAGTAAGGAAACATATTAAATATCTTGTTAATGATTTCGACAATATGGATTAACGAGCTGGAATCGAATAATGACATCTAATGACAGTGGTTAAGATTAATTAATGAGTAGACTGTGCATAATATAGTAAATAATAACGCCAACAATTATAATAAACGGTATATTATGGTATCTAAGATATTTTTTTTTTTACTTTGTACAGGGTAGCGTTTGACCACAAGTCACCTGATGTTAAGTAACGATGTGTTCGAAGATGGCGCCACCCTACACCTGGACTGGGAACTGGCTCTCAAGTGAGGCTGCCGGAACACACCGATAGGTGCTTGGCGACAGATTCTTAACAAGAGGGTGGTAGCTAGCCAGGCGAGTACTAGAAAATACTCTACCACCAAGACTCTCTCTCTCTCTTGATTTATTTTATATTTATTTTCTCTGTATTTTGGTGTGCCAATAAAGAGTTAATCTATCTACTCTGTCTGTTAGAAGGTCTAGCTAGCCACCGCTCTCAAGTTAAGAATTAGTCGCCAAGCACCTATCGGTGTGTTCCGGCAGCCCCTTGAAAGCTAGTTCCCAAACCAAGTAAAAAAAACACAATTGAGGAAAAATTCGGTGAATATTACTAATATTATAAACGCGAAAGTTTGTATGTATGTATGTTGGTATGTTGATCTTTCACGAAAAAACTACTAAACGGATTTGAGTGAAATTTGGAATGCAGATAGCTTATACCCTGGATTAACACAAATAGGCTACTTTTATCCCGGAAAAAGGTTCCTGCGAGATAACGGGGAGCCGTGGGTGAAACCGCGGGGCACAGCTAGTATTCAAATAAAATACATAAAGTTGAACATAGCACAACCTTTTTTAAAGTAACTGATTAAAAACATGAAACTATAGTTCAACACGAATAGAAAATATAAACTTTTAGCTCGCATTTGTGCGCAATGCAGAGCGAAACGTTTCTCGCAGTTCATTACGAACTTCCTTCTTTTTTCCACAAATAAGTAGTAAACCCACTGATTACAGTGCTCTAAAAGCCAGAATACTCAGAGTTTAGATTGCAAACTCGTACTGCTAAGCGGATAAAGTGGTAAAGTCAGGAATCAAACAAGTCCAACTCAGGCAGGCTCTGGGTTGTATTAACAAATCGCATTCGCACAAGTCTCTCATTGAAATCATTGATATACCCAAAAGGAGACGATTGGTTACTAGCTTCTCCAGTGTGGACTGCTCATTCAGGCTTAATTAGGCTTCCCAACCTTAGTCACAGTTATCGTGTTTCACTATCGTGTTTCACGTGTTTGCTACGACTTACACTGCTATCTTGGCCTTTTCTTTGTCGTTTTACCTTTTTTTAGAGTGACACTACCTTCGACCATCGGTGACCTGTTTTTAAACACTAACGTGTAGAATGCGAAAAAAAGCATGTGTATTTGCGTGTAGTTGTAACAAGGTCAGTTATTGAATATGAGTGCTGTGAGAAAGTACCTTATCGTTCTCTTTGGTAAAATCGAAGATAGAAATAAAGAATTTTTTTGCAGTTATTTTTTTCGTTTTCGCCATGTTCATATTTGAGTGCGATGTTTTAAAACGGGCCTAGATCCCACAAACTGTTGGAAAAAACTGCAGGTGCTCAATTCACGTGCCCCTTGACACTCGAAAAGTTTTCGTTCCCCATCAAGTTCAAGTGGCTCAACAGTTGTTCAGAACGCGATCCTTTCCGGACGAGCCGCGGTCTAGTGGAGGGAAATGCTCACAACTCTGCCGGAGTTTCAGGTGCCGCCGGTAAACGTGAGGATTGTTTTTGAGGATATATGTGGTTAAACTTTTTATGTAATAGATTAGCAAACAAGCTGACGGCCCGCCTGATGGAAAGCGGTCACCGTCGCCTATAGACATCTGCAACACCAGGGGAGTTGCCGATGCGTTGCCGAAAAACTTACTTATCTTCGTCGCAAGATAATTCAAAACCTAGAAGTTCTTTAGCCGCTCTTGTAGATTTCACTCATAGGTATCTTCATCAGTTTCCTCACCCTACTCCCCCCCCATTTACACACACACACACACACACACACACACACACATACATAGTACATACATACACACACTACCACATAACCACAAAACTACTCCCCAAACTTGCAACCATTGTAATTATTATTTATTAATCACCCTCTTGTTAAGAATCTGTCGCCAAACACTTATCGGTGTGTTCCGGCAGCCTCACTTGAGAGCCAGTTCCCTGTCCAGGTGTAGCGTGACGCCATCTTCGGCCGCTTCGTCACTTAACATCAGGCGACTTGTGGTCAAACGCTACCCTGTAAATAGTAAAAAAAAAAAAAAAAAATCTATTTTTCTTCATTTTTGTGCCATGTTAAAAAAAATTTCACCATCGTCCGGTCAACCGGACTATCGCGACTGTACCACGGGCAAGAAGTGGTTCTAATAATTTTAATGTGAAAATCTTTAATTAGCCTTACAATATATAATATTCCATAAGTAATAAATAAATATAACTTGCATAAGAGATACACAGACACACTTGTATTCTATACTAGCTGTTCTAAGCGGTTTCACCCGCGTGGGCTACGGTTTATTGCGATAAAATTAGCCTACGAGTATGTCATTGCTCAGGCTCGAGACTATCTTTTTTTTATCTTTTTCTTTGTACTAAACTTCATTTTTTAAAATACACAATAGGCAATCATTTGACCACAGTTTCACCTGATGGTAAGTGAAGACGTGGCAGATGATGGAGCATGCTTGCCTAGAAGATACCTACCTATTCACTCTTGACTTAAAAAAACTCCTGAATAGGGAATATGCATGTGATTTAGATTTACTTGATTTTTTTTTCCATGATACCTTATCGCCTTGACATTACACCTAAACCATTATTTTCTTATTTAATTTGTAATTAATACCTTAAAAATTTAATCAAAAAGTGCAAAATAAGCGTGGGAATTTCAAATTTGCGAATCGCTTCACCATTGGTCGATTCGAAAAATGACGTCACACGGCGCAGTCTAGCTTCGATATTCATACTAATATGAAGAAAAATTACTTAAAAATTGATTTCTGTAGTGTTTTCGATTGCCTAGTGCGGTTTTGGTATATAGTGACAGTACTAAACATCAAGAACAATGACTGAAAGTGGTTTCGTCAAAGCACAATCGGACAATTTGCCAAAAATAGATGCTTTTATGATGACCGCATATTTTGCATCAAATCCAGATTTTACGTTCGTTGAGGTCAAAGGAGTAAAAGCGGCAAGGTAATTATTTTAAAACATGATATTTTGCAATTTACTACATAGGTTTTTATGCATGCACTTCCCTAACAGTATTTACCTAAACATAACCTCAAACGTTGTTATCTTTCACATAGCCTTGTATGTTTCAATAGATTGTAGCGAATTTTGTATAAAGTCTTTGATCATGAAGCAGATACTCACAAAGTAGATGACCAACCGAATCTTTTATATGTATTTATCTAAAATTATTGTTTGTTACAGATCTGAACGTGAATCATATGGAGATTCAGCTGTAGGCTATGTTCAAGTAAAACGAGATGGGAACATATGTATAGTGCAAGCTCGAATCACACCAGAGCACAATGTGCGGCACAAGTGTTATGCTGTACAAGCGATCTGTGATGAAACTGAAGAAACCATTACTTCAGTTCAATGTGAAGATTGTGCAGCACACTTAGGTAAGATTTTTTTAGTTTCTTCCACTCATTGGGCTATTGTTAGATGTCTTTTCAGCAAAACACTAGGGCAGAGTTGGAGACCGTGGCTTTGGCATAGATATTATCAATATAACTTGTAATCAAAATATTGCTTAGTGATGAGTTAGGAGAACTCAACCATACCATACTACAACTAGAGTGACATTTTTAATACAGTCATATTATATAATTATATTAAAGTACATATGTAACATAACTTATTATTAATTTTTTGTTTTGTTTCAGGAGGTTGCAAGCATTCAATTGCATTTTTGGCTTAGCTACACCGACGTAGTTTGGTTGTGATCCCGCAACTCGTTAATATTCATGTTCCCATATCCCAATGTGTACAACCAAACAAGAGAAATCTTCTTATTAGTAAAGCTAAATAAAAAATATCGGACTATTAGATGACAAAAAAAAAAAAGCTTGGGATTTTAGTGAACTTGCTCCAATTCAATCAATTAGTAATAAGAATAAAATTGTCAATGTGATCGCGCCAAAAAAATTACCTGCCGGGCGTTTCTTGCCTGTTCTTTTGCCGGCGTAAGGAGGTTGGAACAGGCGTAGCTAGTTTTAAGTTGACGTTTTAAAGTGATCACAGTGTATCCTATTGAATAAACATTATTGAATTTTGAATTTTAGTGAAGAGCCATCGAGTACTAATGTTGAGTGCTGTATATCTTTTAATAATGTTAAATTTATTATTTAGTTTTAGAATAGAATAGAACAAAACAGATCTGTTATAAAAACCTGAACGTCAAAGCTTGTTTTATATTTTATATGTATGTAACAGTAACAGTTTTATTTTAATTTTTAAGGTTTTCTTTGTATCTGTATTTTGTTATTCAAGTTTCTTGAATTATTAACTGAATATGCATACCTAAAAATAAAACAAAGGAATAATTATTTCATTTTTTTATTAAAACATCCTGCATATTTGTCAAACCGCAGAATAACATTATTACCTACATTATAGAGATAGAGGTACATTTTTCTTTTCAATAGTTAAATTAACATTAACATCTTTACTTTTGTACTTTGATCTAATATTTACTTGCACAGCTTCATCACATTGTACTTGGTCTGTATTACTAGAGGCTTCAATCTACTTCATCTCGGAGACATCCATGTGAGATATACTGGGTCTTGCCAGCCTTCAATATGAAAAGTACTGTTCCCGGCTTCATAGTAACTTGTTTGTGGCGTAAAGTATTTGTACTTTTGACAGCAAACTCAGTGAGAGCTTCATATAATAACGATATTTTTTGTCTTTCAATCGCACACATTCTCTCTTGTGGTGGTGGCATTTTTTGTTTTTGGCACTGAAACATAATATGTTTCACATATGAGCTACAACACCTTGTTTTAACCGAAGCATAACTTTTCCCTCTTGTTGTCTCATGATGTTGTATTAAGATAGGTATCTTCCTCAATCTAAAATAAATCTCCGGAGGAATGACAGGAATGATAAAGGTCAGGCTGGTATAAACTTGGTGTAAACAGAGTTAGTTTCTTCCACTTGATAATCAAAATATTTATGCCTGCAAAAGTTAACTTTGACCAATTCACACCATGTTAACTATCGAAATACAATACACTAACATTAAAATGATCTTCACAACAATGTAAATACGATGATGGAGACACTTCATCTCTTCTCATAACCTTACACCTTTACGTATTTTCATATCACTTGGAATAGAAAAAAACACTTTATCCGGTGTACTTATTATAGTGTTTTGGCAGTCTGGTACAAGACAATGTCCATAAAATGTTTTTTTAGCTTTTTCCATTGTCGAAAAAGCGATATAAACTGAAAATCCTTAAATATTAGCTGTCATTACATAGAGAAAACAGTACTGGATGGGTGATGTGACGTCATCAAAAGCGCGCGAAAAATAAGGCCGTTCAAACAGGTCAAATTTAATCGGTACTTTAAATATTATTTTAAAAATTCATTTGAACAATTTTAACAGGATTTATATTTTTTTACTATGTTATAACGAAGTAATAAGTGGATTAAACAAATAAAAAAAATCGATGCATATTCCCTATTGTACTTATTAAAATCGGTTCAGTAGTTTAGGTGTGAAAGCGTAACAGACAGACTTACTTTCAAATCAAATCAAATCAAAAACTTTTTTATTTAATAGGATACATTGTGATCACTTTAAAACGTCAACTTAAAACTAGCTACGCCTGTTCCAACCTCCTTACGCCGGCAAAAGAACAGGCCAGAAACGCCCGGCAGGTAATTTTTTTGGCGCGATCACATTGACAATTTTATTCTTATTACTAATTGATTGAATTGGAGCAAGTTCACTAAAATCCCAAGCTTTTTTTTTGTCATCTAATCGATATTTTTTATTTAGCTTTACTAATAAGAAGATTTCTCTTGTTTGGTTGTACACATTGGGATATGGGAACATGAATATTAACGAGTTGCGGGATCACAACCAAAGCAGACCAGACCCCACAAGCAGCACCCGTTCACGAGTTGACGCATGTGCCAGCCATCGCTCTCCTCGACCATATGAGAGGGAAGAGGGCGACCCGACACATGACGCCGCTGCAAGCAAAGTCACTTTCGTGAGCATGACTGTTTTGGCTGTTTACCGAAAATGGTTAGAATAGGGGAAATAGGGAGAATAGATAGATAGAAAGAAAGATAGATAGATAGATTAACTTATTAAGCATTTATAATATTAGTAGGAATAGGGTTTTTGTGTGTGTGAGTGGTAACAGGTGTGAAAGCTTTTTAGAAATCCTCACCGGGGCTCGTTACTAGGCTTTTTTAGACTACGCAGGATTTTAAGCAGATTTTTTATCAAAAAACGTGAGATTTTGCTAAAAGCGAGACGTGATCAGGTATAGGGATTTCAAAAGAGCACTTTTGGCAGCCAAAGTTGAACAGGATTAGTATTAATGCAATAATAGGCATCTTAATAAGTTAGCAAAGCAATCAAAGCTCAGCGGTAGTGACGTTGGCTTGCATCTTGTAGGTTTGAGTTTTGCAATGAGATTGAGCTTCCGGGGAAAGGAAACATCGTAATGGAAACATGGTTGTATTTTCTAGTGCTTGCTGGGCTAGCTACCACCATCAATATGGAAAACTGTCACCAATCACCTAAAAGTGTGTAGCAAGTATCTAATCCAGGCGTAGTGTGGGACCACTTTCAACCACATTGCCGCTTAAAATCAAATGACTTCCGGTCAAACGCTACTCAAAAAAGGAAGGCACAATAAAATAAGGTTTATTTCAATAATAACAGTTAGATAGATAAACGCTTTACTGTTTCACCACCACAACAGAAATATAGAACAACATAACAGGAAAGATCTTAGAGCTAGTGTTACAATGGGCGGTTTTATCGCTTAGAGTGATTTCTACCAGACAACCATTGGATGGCGATGATGGCTCAGTGGTAGTGACGTCGGCTTGCGATCCGTAGGACGTGGGTTCAAATCCTACAATGAGCTTGAGCTTTCGGTGAAGGAAAACATCGTGATGAAACCATAGCTTGGTGGTAGGGTATTTTCTAGTACTCGCCTGGCTAGCTACCACCCTCATGTTAAGAATCTGTCGCCAAGCATCTATCGGTGTGTTCCGGCAGTCTCACTTGAGAGCCAGTTCCCAATCCAGGTGTAGCGTGCCGCCATCTTCGACCACATCGTCACTTAACATCAGGTGACTTGTGGTCAAACGCTACCCTGTAAGTAGTAAAAAAAAAAAATGGACACAAAAGTAAAATGCGGTTGGTAGTGTGAATTTATGTTCATAAAGAGAAATATAAACAGCAAAAGAACACAACAATCAACCAACTGTCAATGAACTGTATCGAACCACTATGAAATTAATATCATATCGAACTGATAGTTACGGGTCAAAAAGTTAAGAATCTTAATAAAAAAAACCCCTGAACGTAGAATCGAAAGATCAAATAATGGATCAGAATTCTCAGAAGACTCCGCAATATATTTTGTGGAAAGCTTTGTATAGAAATAATCGTTGGAAATGGACAAATGCCGTTCGAAGCTCTAAATTCTTTAGACATTTTGTGAGAAGTTTTTTCGGATCGTATTTCAATCATATGCATTGTTGGTGACCTGTACAAGTGTAGTTACATAGTTGACGAACAATAGCTATCGCTTTAGAGTACGTACTTACTATATTGTAATAAAAAAATAGGAATGACGATCTGAACTCGATTAATCTATATAAGAATCGGTTTTATTGGTTAAGATAATCGATCGTAAGCAATCGATCGATCCCGTAAATCGTTTTGAGACACTCGAAAATAATTATTTTTTGTTCGAATCGAAATAAAAATCGATTCTTGATGAATCGATATTTTTGGCTTCGGCTTAAGTACACTGAAAAAAAGACCTTTCGAAATACGGAAGGAATTTCCTTCCTTTTTGACTCAGAAGGAAAACTAAGGTAAAATAAGGAAGGAAAGTGTTACATTTTGGAAGAAATCGGTCTTGGATGGTAAGACTCAGAAGGAAAGTCGGGATTTTTTTCTCAGTGTATGAACTCAATATTTGCCTTACATTATAAACCCGTGCGACGCCAAACCCGGTCACTAGTAAAGTCATCTAGTAATAACAAAAATACAACCAGAATCCCGTAACAGTTCATCCGAATTCCATACACATAAAAAAACTAAATTCCGTAATAGAATTCCGTGACGCTCTGTATAGTAGGGTACCGTAGCTACAACCCATGAAGTTTTGGGTATTCGCTGGCAGCCCCCCGGGGCTGCGAGGCCGTTAAGTGTACCTGCGACCTTTTCAATAGGTTTTCTTTATCTCCGGGCGAATCTGAGGCATCCGGACATTATGCTCGGTTACCCGGTTTTGGGGTATGACTCGACGTAACGAGAGCACAATTTTTTTTGGATAAAATAGACTGACGACCCGCCTGATGGCAGGAAGTCAGCGACCTGCAACTGAATAGACATTTTCACTGTTCTTCTTGGTGTCCTAGTAAAAATACCTAATATTAGAGCTCGTTTCATGTTTTGTGGGTGGTAACAAGGATCTTGCAAATCATTACTTATGAGCTTCCAAAAAAAAAAATTGCTCCCCAAATTATTCATTGACTAGGCCAGCGTGGTAGATTTTTTTTTTTTTTTTTTTAATATTTACAGGGTAGCGTTTGACCACAAGTCACCTGATGTTAAGTGACGATGTGGTCGAAGATGGCGCCACGATTACACGGAGATTACAGCCCATACTCTCTCTCTCTCTCTGAGAGAAAGCCAGAGTCCCAGCAGTGGGAACGTGAAAGGCTGATAATGATGATGTTTCAGCTAATTACGGTGAAAAAAAACCATAAAATATATTTTTATTTATATTTCTTTTATTCACAAAACATTATTGCACTTTACATAAAATTCAAGAGTACAAAACCACAAGTGAGGTCTGAAAACAAGAACAGTCAACATGAAAACACGCACAACAAGTACAAAAATCGCCAACACTTGGCCCGCACACAACCGGTAACGCATTACCCGGTTAATATCTCATTGATCCCGGCTGAGTTACGAGATCCGGTTTACGACTTCTTTGTGTACCTAATGTATACTAACCTTTATCACAGCGTAAAAAATGGAACAGAAATTGTTGCAGAATCTCGAGCAAAGAAGATTTTAGACAATAGTATATCAGAAAAGTAGAGGAGAAAGCTTTCTGGCTATCTTACTCTATGATCGTTTGAAGCGCCCAAAAAGTCACTTGAATCAATAAATACATTCAACCTGAGAGAAAGGGAGAGAGTACTGAAAAATGACGTCATACGTTTGTCTTTATTGCACTTTTCAATTTTGCTATCGTTGCATTTTCCTCCGTTTTCGTGCGAATTCAAAAGAAAATCAAATCGGCGGAAATCATTGATTTTATAGAGAAGCTTACTAGATTTTCGAGAATGGTTCGCTAAATTAGGCGCATGAACCTAATCTGCCTAGGTAACGGTTCAAAAAACGTGAATGTAACTTATCTCTTCTTTTGTATTTATTTAAGAAATAAATTATATAAATACATTTGTGTAAATATTCGTTCCTAGCAAGTACACGGAGAAAAAAGACCTTCCGAAATACCGTTTTCCTTCTGAGTCAAAAAGGAAGGAATTGTGATTTAGAAGGAAAACTAAGGTAAAATAAGGAAGGAATTGGTCTTGGAAGGTAAGACTCAGAAGGAAAGTCAAGTTATTTTTCTGTGTATATTATGTTAATGTAATATAAATAAATATATTTTAAACTATGATATTGTTTAGAATAGATTTTGACAGCCTGAGTATACTTCCCGTTTTACCGGTATTTTCCGAAGTGAAAAAACAGCCTATTTTGGCCTCTAAATAAAATTAATTCTAAACCTTCTGTTTTAACACTGCGGTCTTAACCCGACCCGGTAAAAATTAATTGCTACCCATTGAATGGTATTCGCTGAATTTATTAATAATCTTGCGGTTTATTACCTTTTCCACATTAAGCATCGGGGAAAACGAACGAGGAAAATCTGAGGTAATAAAGTATTATAAAATTGGATTCGGCGTAAGGTAATAAAAGAAGTACGTAGGTGAAAAAAAATAAAGGTAAATACAGGGGTTTTTTTTATTGCAAATAAGCTTACGTTGAAAGTATTTTTGCGATATTTACAACATTTCAATGGGATAAAATATATTTTATTTTTAGCTCTTTGTGTACATTCATCAAAGGCGATTCTGGTGTATTCATCCGGCATTTTGATGATTTAAGTTAAAAAAACATCTAAGAAATGTAACCATTGTAAAAGTTTAAATATAGAGCATTTTTTTTCTAATATTACACTCTTTTTATTTGTTTGTAAGGTTTGACTGTAAGACACCTGATGCTTAGTAACGGTGTCGTTGAAATCAACACCATCACTCAGCAATTGACACTAAGTATATAAACACACGTATTAAGGAAAATATAGTGATACAAAAGTAATTTTAACTAATTCCATGTAGAAATTGAGAAATAAACACCAATTATAGTTTATATTCCTCATGAAATATACACACATCTTCTTCTTCTCTCAGTTATAAAAAATAATTACTGTTTGTTCGGAAAGGACTAAATTAGATCGATTTGTTTTTTTTAATATAAGAGTAAGTAAAACAAGGAGAAAACCTCAAAGGAAACTTTTTGTGACAATCGCCAGGTAGGTCAAAGTTACACAAAGTTTACCCAATCATCTGGTATCAAATATACTATACTTTCCTCACTATTCCTAACCGTCAAAAACAAAATACGATCGCTAGCTCCCCACATATAAAAGCCCTCAGCGATGGTACGACATCCGTCATCCCCGGGCGTCCCCAGGGTGGAGTTATTAGACAAGGTCCCAACATAAATACGGCTTAGAAATTAAGCGAGTCGCCATTGTGCTTTGCCAGTGTGTAAGGATATTTATAGCAGTTGCGTGGCCTTAAAGTGGCTGAAATCTGGTTATTGTTCGGGGAAGTGCTCTTGTTGCTAATCTAGGAACTTGCTTGACTTAAGGCCTGCTTTACAGTATGCTGGTAAGTTCTTTGTTATTTGACGAGCTTTCAGTAAAGGAAAACAACGTGATTATACCTCAGTTGTAGTGCGCGCCTGGCTAGCTATCACCCTTATGAATCTATCGCCAAGCACCTATTGCTGAGTCGGGACCTACTTCTGACATCGCGCTATGTCGTACAAAAGTGTTTATGAGTGTTTATTCTCATTGCTCTTGTTGTTATCTTCGCGATAAATATTGCGTTAATTATTAACGATATTTTGTGAGTGGCTGCACTTGAACGGTCAACGTGAATGCACTTGAGTTATTGGCTAACGTTAAACGTCAATGTGAATGCCATTGTCCAATATCGTGGCCACACTTATGTCAAACATCAATTATCGCGATTTTGAACGGCATTTCCCGTTAGTGTGGCCCCAGCATAAGAAATGTGGCATTTACTTTTATGTGAGAATATCTAGCTTCACTATATTTGACGTCACCATTGACGTCAACGAAAGCAATCCGCTGCAGCGTCGTCAAGGAAAATAGAATGCGGAGCGAATACATTCGTTACGTTTCTGAAAATACGAGAAAACGAATAGTCTCAAAGATGGACGAACCTTTGCTTTATCGAATAAATCCAGGTAGGTTCGGGTGCGGTGCGGGTAGGGAATAATTGCGGGAGCTAGTCAATCGAAAATTTATCGGCTCCCTGCGACGTATCTGTTTTGATCGCGAATTCTATTTGTCCGTGCTATTAGCTGCCGGAAATAACGGAGCGATGTTAGGTCAACGATCGGGGTCTGACAAAGAAATGTTGTTAGGTAATGTTCTATTCGATGATTTTGTTCCGTAATGTGAAGAATACACTGATATGGTTTCATCAGGAACGATGTTTTCCTTTGCCGAAAGTTACGAGTTGCGAGTTTCGGCATTTGAAAACAGTACGAAAACTTGTAAAAAGTTGACGGTTCCTTCAACTAAAGTTGCTTGGTCTACGCAGCGCTCTGTAGTAAATAAAAAAGTATCTACAGCATTATTGAGAAAGGTAGATCTTATACGTTTTAATATTTATTGTGAGCTTTTCCTATGAAAATGCGGCTTTGTTTTATAAACGGAAGAATATGTTTATGAATTCAAATATCGCTCGATGAATTTAGATGGAATTTTCACATGCATCGCTGCAGTTTCCTTAAAACACGGTGCAGTAAGCATTTTATAATGCTCCGTTCTCTACTCGAACTGTTATTCATAAGAAACGCTCCTGATAAAGGAGATTAAAAATCCCTATCGCTAGGAGGAATACCTCTTGCTTCAAAATGCTTCAAATAATTCCGGCGAGGCGACCCGGCCGCTAGCGGTATTCCGTCCCGGACCGGCACCGGTACCGGTATTTCACTGGCATGCACCGGTAAATGTGACGGGGTTTTAGCGAGCGCAGAGTACACCGGCAGCAGTGTTGCCAATGAAAAATTTTTGCCGGCCGTGTAAAAAAAGCCTTGTTTATATTTTATGGAAAAAGACCAATTTGTCACTCTTTAATAAAAAAGGAACAACCCATTTGATTAATGTTTGCAAACATTTCGTTAACAACAACAAGGTTTACTACCATCAACTTTTTTTGTTACGACAATTTTATGTAATGCTTTATAATGCCCGCACAATCACATACATAGGCTCTGACCCCTAACTAGGTTTCGCTGTATCTAGGGTATCAGAAACTACGAGGATCGGGGATCCACAACACCCAGACACAGAACAAATACTTGCGCTTTTTTTTTTCAATGCACAAATATTTGTCCTGTAGCGGGAATCGAACCCGCGACCTCACGCTTCACAGTCGGATATCCGCCCATTGCGCCACATCGGTCGTCAAATTTTCTGTTTTTTAGAAAAAAAAAGAGCTTTAAATGTTATATGAACATATTATTCCCGGCACAAATCTCGAATATTTTTTATAAACTCTTCTTTCTTTGTTCTTATTCAATAAATTTTATTTGTTGTCTCTAATTTTAGGTACATTGAGCGTACCAACACAAACCTGTATATTAATCAATTACCATAGAATTTGTGAAAAGCCGTAGAATCTGCTACGGCACAGGGTTGCAGCCGTAGGCCGTCTATATACCTGAAAGCCGTAGAACACGGTAGTTGCCGCAGCACTGGCAACACTGACCGGCAGAGTATTTGAAGAGGCGTTGCGTAACATGACTGGATGTCATTATCCTTTCACGCTGCGCTGCTCCCAGGTTCCAGGCGTTCGACATTTTCTAAAAGGCAGGTGCTTATATTGATTTAGTATAATGAGAAATTGGCGTTTCTTGATAGCTTGTACATTTGCTCTGTAAGTGTGCTTGTGGAAAAGATTGGTTATAAAGATGCTAATAGAGAAAAAATTCTTTCACTTTAAAAATTGAAATACCATTATTTTCATCAGCCTAGGTACGTTCCCACAGCTGGAACACAGGCCTTTTCTCAGAAAGAGTATGGGTTATACTTTACCATGCTGATCAAGTCATCATCATCATCATCAGTCTGAAGATGTCCACTGCTGAACGTAGGCCCCTTTTGAACACCACCAAGAACGGCTGTTGCGTGTTTGTTACTTAACATCATGTGATTTGTGGCAACTAAATAAATAAATATCGGGGACAATGGCACACAAATTGACCTAGCCTCAAATTAAGCTCGAAACTTGTGTTATGGATATTACAAGAAATAAAAAAAACATACATTTTTCTTGAATAAACAAAAGAATTATATATCAAATCTTACCTAGATCTTTCCTAAATATTCCACTAACATACCCATATTATATTATATTTGTTCACTCTTCAGACACATTTTTATTAAACGAAGCCAGAATACTCTCAATATTACACGAGTAATACGTTTAGCTACACGTTAATAAAAAAGTAGACTTCAATATCCGATGCTGAAAACGCGCGGGAGTATATTAAAAATTCCCCAACACCCCATTTTATCGGTATTGTACCGGTATGGTTCGGATGGAAATTCCGTGTTATTCTCCGGTGAGATCGTATCTCGTTCCATTGCACTTGTATTGGACGCACTCTCGGCCATGATGCGGCTCGCTAGTTCAGGGCTCCGCTGAAATGTGTCTAACCTCCAAACTTTAGCGATGTTGTTGAAGATATATATGGGAGAATACACTTTTATAAATATACTAGCGAGTCCGCCCCGGTAGGCAAATGTAAATCGAGGTATGAGTCGCACACAGCAAAATTAAATAATGTAATCGGTCTAGCCGATTACATTATTTAATTTTGATGGCTCAGTGGTAGTGACGTCGGCTTGCGATCCGTAGGACGTGGGTTCGAATCCTACAATGAGCTTGAGCTTTCGGTGAAGGAAAACATCGTGATGAAACCATAGCTTGGTGGTAGGGTATTTTCTAGTACTCGCCTGGCTAGCTACCACCCTCTTGTTAAGAATCTGTCGCCAAGCACCTATCGGTGTGTTCCGGCAGCCTCACTTGAGAGCCAGTTCCCAGTCCAGGTGTAGCGTGGCGCCATCTTCGACCATATCGTCACTTAACAACAGGTGACTTGTGGTCAAACGCTACCCTGTAAATAGTAAAAAAAAAAGGTTTACATCTAAAGAATAGCAATTAATGTATAATAGTAAGAAGTTGACTAGATAAAAAAAAACAACACACATATACACATATAAAAAGTCTGTCTTTACACAAAATGCAAAACTTTGTATGTGAGTAAATGTGTGAATGTTTGTAAACGAGTCTGAGAAAAATGATACAACTAACTGGCTGCTTTATCACTTTACGCTGGCTAAACAATTTCATTAGAGTTGATGTATGAAAGAAATGTAGGCCGGTAGGTCTACAAAAAAATTTGACACCTTCGGTTGCAAAAAACTTTGCCAAAGGCCGTGCAAAACCGGGGCGTGTCACTAGTATTGTCATATTAGTAGAGGGTACCATCTTTAAATAATACGAGTCATTAGATACAAAACTTAAGATATCTATGAACCAATCAAAACGAATTTCAATTTATTGAAAACGGTTTCGACTTTAATGCCCAATTCGACGGTAATCGTCCCTTAAAACAGGTATGTAACAGCAGGGCCGTGGGACGACGATAAAACGGCGATTAAGTGGATATTCAAACCCGATATCCGGCGGCCGATCGGCTATTGTAATCAGAAGAACATACCACTGTGTGGCAGTGGAAAGCAGCTGTAAAGCTCACGAGTTGGAACAGGTGTTATGTTGGTTATAGACTAACCCGTACATCGTTCTTACGCGTTTGTATAACATGTTGCTTCACATTTAAGCAATTAACATATTTCACTTATGATCCGAAGACACGAAGGATGTGCGAGAGCTTCAGGTGGAGTGGCGTCTTTTGTTATCGGAGGCCAAGACTCACTTTGGGTCGTTTCGCCATCTCAGTTAGTCAGTCATTTATGATCCGGCTCGAAGAACCATTTTTCTATTTGTAAGGCACGTTGTTCACCATAATTATCTACAACAAATATGAAACGTCAATGCCACCACAACGTAGCCTAAACCACCGGCAAAAATATCTTATAGTTTTTAGAATATTATTTTTAAATACAGGTATAATGTATAATCTAATTTTATTCTATAAAATTAAGGACCATGATAAAAATGTCTAGAAAGGTTGCGGAAAAATAAATACACGTGATATCTTACTATACCCCCTCCCCCCTTGTGCTATTTCGTGATTTTTGTCGAAACCCTGCCCCCCCCCTTGGAACCTCACGTGATTAATGGACAGCCACTTAGTTACATTTAAAATTAGTTAGTTAGTTACAAGTCAAGCTAATAAAAGTGTTTTAAAAACGCTCGAGCTTAGGTACTGTCTCCAAAGCAAGCTACACTTTTACACTGGCGCGGGTGAATCAATTTGTCAAATGGCACCCGATGTGGTCAATAAAGGGTCGGATACACTTGTGACGTGTAAAGTAGGCCGCAACGCGAGACCCGTCCGAGCTGTCGATTCTATTTCTATTGTTTCATGTCGTGCCATTGTGACGTACCTATACTCTTTCTTTACAATGACGTTGAAATGTTTTTGAAATAGGAAATGCTCGAAAATTAGTCTTTATGCTGGGGCCACACTAAGGTCAAAGTCAAGGTAAATGTCAATGCCTATCATCGCTTTAAATATTGCGTTAATAGGGATGTTAACCATTTTTCGGAATTGCTTTTATTTTAAAGATTGACTTTTGTTTACCATAAAAAAATAGTTTATATAAAATTATTAGTATTTTCGATGAGAAAATATACAAAATTAGAGTAATTATGATTTTTTCCGCCAAAACACTAACAACTGTCACGTGACTGACATGACGTCACTGACCGAAAAACACGATGGTCGCGATTCGTAACCATACCACCGCGCCGACCCCCGACGCCGACCCGCGGCTACCGACGCGCGGGCAACCATCGAAGCACAAATCGCCTGAGTGGTTAGTGACGTAAGAAGCTCTTTTTGGTGTTTGCAGTCACGTGACAAATTATTATAAATATAGCATTTAAAATCATTTTTATTTAAATTATTAAGTTATATTTAAATACAAACATATGTTTTTCGATATCCTAATAATACAAACTAACATAAAAGTAAGATTAAACATTATTTTGTAATTAGTGTTAACATCCCTATTATACTTAAGTCATGGAATGCAATATAACGCAAACATATAACAACAACGCATATAATGCAATTATGTGAATGGCTACACTTGAACGGCCAACGTGAATGCACTTAAGTCATCGGCTAACGTCAAACGTCAATGTGAATGCCGTTGTCAAATGTCGTGGCCACACTTAATTATGTCAAAAGTCAATCATCGCGCTTTTTCACGGCATTTCCCGTTAGTGT
The DNA here is from genome assembly GCA_931315375.2 of Opisthograptis luteolata. Lineage (NCBI taxonomy): Eukaryota > Metazoa > Arthropoda > Insecta > Lepidoptera > Geometridae > Opisthograptis > Opisthograptis luteolata. Next base: position 13,451,174 of record OV928039.1, read on the forward strand.
GCCCTCAGTATTATAGGTTATGCAATACAGGCTGTTTGAAATGTGGAAACAACTAATCGAAGCAATTTAAAAAGCATCGTTCACCCACATATTGTGAAAGAAATGTACATGTTTAAAATGCCATGGTCATTAACATTGGAATTAGGATTTGAACGGCATATTAACCATCCATTTGTTTGCGTTTCAATAACGAAAACTCGAACTAAAACAAATATAATATGGTAAGTAACCCGTTTCAAAACCTAATTCCATTTTACTTACTCGTATTAGAGAAACCACAAATGAATTAACGTTTCGTTTGAACACATATAATATCTGGCATTATAGTTGTTGTTATGCCAATAAAATGTCTAATAGAGCTCGGTCCGTACTCAACCATTATTGATAATCCCGCCCCCAGAGAGTAGGCTGTAAATACAAGGATTTGCTAACTTTCCGAAACCAATAATCCGATTAGCGATTAGACGTGTTTTCGGGTGTCTATTGATTAAACAAGTTTCTCGAATAGACTTCGCTGTTGACGTCGTGGGCGGTAAGATCGATGCTTTTTTATCCGGCTAACTGGAGAGTTTAGAGTTTCAGAATCACCGTTTTGCCTATTCTTTTGCCGGTGGAAGGAATATGACTGTACTAGTTGCGCCCCGTGGTTTCACCCGCGTCTTTCCGTTATCCCGCAGGACCTTTTTCCGGGATAAAAAATGGCATATGTGTTAATCCAGGCTATTAGCCATTCAAAATTTCATTCAGATCCGTTCGGTAGTTTTTGCGTGAACGAGTAACAATATTCCATCCATCCATCCATCCATACTCACAAACTTTCACGTTTATAATATTAGAAGGAATAATGATGTTCAACCGACGCAAAAAAGAAACAAAAGAAGGAGGTTCTTCAGTGGCAGTTTTTATAAATTAGAATCCAATCAAACTCTGTTTTAGTTCTTGAAATTAACAGATTTTTCATGTAACTTAGTACTACGTCTCCTACGACGTAACGAACAAGAGAATTCTTAATTAAAAGGGTATCTAAAGCAAGCAAGTACTTTCCTAGTGCCAACAAATTGTGAAGTTAGTTCGGAGGAAAGGCGCGTGCGGCGCTGGAGGCACGTTCCAGCTAGAATAATGTTATTGCTACTTCCTGTTAATTGATCTAGGCTCGTCTTTGTTACCTCGTTGCCTGGGTTTTATATGTATACATATTGCTATAGAAACTGTTCAGGATTTTATAGTTGGAGTCCGATAACGATTGAAGGCCCTTTTACCTTTTTAATTCAGTGTCAATTTTATAATTCACTCCCTGGAGGTCTTTTTTGCCAGTTTTTAGTATTACGTAAAAGGCCTAGAATTTGTTATTTTATATCAGCATACCTACAGGTAAATACCTAGCTAGCTACTATATGTATATAAAACTAGTAGTGTTAACCAGCACAATATACAATGTAGTCATGTTCGGAGCCACGTGCATGCGACTACGTGCTCTCTTGGTCACGTATTGAATTAGGGTCTCCTGTGCATTGTAGATACGGTATAAACGATAACGGGCTATATTGCTATCTACAAGATTAATATCGTGTTATTTGTTTCTAGAACCAAAGCTGAATGTAGGAATGCAAGACTGTCTGGAGGAGTGGGTATCCGTCGCATTGCTCAATAGTCAATAGTCAATAGTACTTTATTCAATAGGATACATTGTGATCACTTTAAAACGTCAAACTTAAAACTAGCTACACCTTTTCTAACCTCCTTACGCCGGCAAAAGAACAGACAAGAAGCACCCGGCAGGTTTTTTTTTTGGCGCGATCACATTGACAATTTTATTCCTATTACTAATTGATTGAATTGGAGCAAGTTCGCCACAATCCCAAGCTTTTTTGTCATAATATAAATAGTTTGATATTTTATAATAAGCTATACCTAGGTACTACTAGGATTTCTCTTGGTTGGTTGTGCACATTGTGATATGGAAACATAAATATTAACGAGTTGCTCTGGTATTATTCTGATGCCAGTGTTGTAAAATGCTAACTAACTCCGATGACTCAGCGACCTAAAGTGTGTTTTGGCCTCTGAAACGAGAAAACGTCACTCCTCGCTATCCTGAGCAATGCCAGCCCAGTTCAGAGCCTGGAGTTCGCGTAGGTCCGAATCCACCGCGTCCTTCCAGCGGTATCTAGGGCGTCCGACCAGCCTATAGCCATTCGGTCGTCTCAAATAAGAAGGTTTTGCTATATATATCATCTAATCCTACTAATATTAAAAACGTGAAAGTTTGTGAGTATGGATGGATGGATGTTAGTTACTCTTTTACGCAAAAACTATATACTTAACGGATCTGATTGAAATTTGAATGGAGATAGCTTATACCCTGGATTTACACATAGGCTACTTTTTATCCCGGAAAAAGGTTCCTGCGGGATAACGGGAAGACGCTGGTGAAACCGCGGGGCGCAACTAGTGATTATTGTATATGTGAAAGTTTGTGAGTGAGGCGTATGTTTGTAATTTTTTCACTGATCTTCGCGCTGAAACGGTTTCATGGGTTTGAGTGAAGTTTGGAATGGAGATAGATTAACACATGTGTGGCTTTTTGTCTTGGAAAACGGATCCTGCGCCGCGAGTCGCTTAAATAATTATTATTATAATATAAACACACGTACATGTATTTTTACATCTGTATTTTTCAACATGATCTAGGTACATGATAACATAGTCTTAAAGTGATACTGCGGAGAATATCGCAATGTAGATATTTAAATAGAATTAGAATGTTCTAAGCTCAAAAATAAATTAAACAGATATAGTACATTTTTTACATCACACGAGGTAGCGTATGACAAGGTTACGTGACTAAGGACACAACACACAGATTACGTAAAAATACCAATAACAAACACCGCCCCAGCTATAGTACAAACGATCGAGAAATGCGCAACATTATCCATTCAAATATCCCACGTAAAATGTTCTACCTGGCCCGACATAATAAATTCAGCCCTCAGCGCGTCTCTCAAGCGCGGCGTGAACTAGAAAAGCGCTCGAATCGCTCAACTCGCACCGCTCGCTTGTTCGAGCGCAGTCATCCCTGAGCAGAAATAGATAATAATGCAAAGAAAGCGCTTGAGCGGTGTTTCCGCCGCGCTGCGGTCAGCGGTCGTGTTTTACAAAGGTAACACAAATATTCGCGTTTCGTGCCCACTGTATCAGAAAGTCATACGTGGTCAGCGGTTTGGGGGATAGGAAAGAGCGTTTATTCGAAAAAACTTTATAAATCCGAATTTTATGAATCATTTCGAAACAAAACACAAACGCATTAAAATAAAATAAAAACAATAAGTTATGTTTAGAAGAGTCAAGTGATTAAATTACCATTAAATTACCTATATATTATATATTCAATAATTCATAGAACGTTAAGTAATTGGTCAATTTAAAAAAATAGTGCAAAACTTATGTATCGATTTTAAATATCTAGCTCGACATATAACTTCATGAAGAGCAGGTGCCTGAAATAAGAAATATGCTGAAATATATATATTACGAGCTATGCTCCGCAGGGCTTCTCACGTGGACTACTGTAGTTTATCACAGCAAAAAATATCCTGTGTCCTTAGAAACAGTAAGTGGTAGCAAACAGTTTGTATGTTACAATATTTGTAATCATCATCAGCCAATTACGTTTCAACTGCTGCGATACTTGCCTGAATTGATTATGTCTAAGACAGTAGACTACGCTGGCCCAGTGCTGGTTTGCATATATTTTGTTGACAGTATGCCTAATATTTATATATGTGTTTGAATATTATTATTATTATTGAGTATTTATCCTACTCCTACTTATATTATAAATGCGAAAGTTTGTATGTGTGTGTGTGAATGTTTGTTACCACATATCACCGTAACTACTAAACCGATATTGACGAAATTTGGAATTGAGATAGCTTATACCCTGGATTAACACATAGGCTACTTTTTATCCCGGAAAATGGTTCCTGCGGGATAACAAGAAGACGCGGGTGAAACCGAGGATTGCAACTAGTTAGCTCCATAAGTATATGTATGGATAGGTTTTATGTTACTTGCCTTTTGAAAACGCTTTCTCCCATTGCTTCGACCACGCACAGGCGTCAGTACCCAAGGCATTCATCCGTAAACTGATACAAGGTGAAGTTTGAATTGCAAACTACACCTCGGGCGGGACAGCGCATTTTATTCACTATTCACTGCACGGCACATCACTATCGCTAGTGCAGCGACTTCCCTTGTTTCAGTTGTTTCGGCTCGCTTTGTGGCGAACCGTACCAATAAATGTATATTTCGATTTATGTTCTGAACGATTGTTCGGTTATTTCTTAGTAAAGTTCTGATTGGTGGTTAATAACTGTCTGAAATTTTACAGTTTGCGATGTGGGGCTTTTGTGAGAGTTGTTTTGTAAACGGTCCATTTTGCACGTTTAATATTGTGCTTCTCTCTCTCTATCTCTTTTTCTGAGACAAAGCCTGTGTCCCAGCAGTGGAAACATAATAGAATGATGATGATGATAGTACTGTCAAATTTATTTATCTGTAAACTCTGTACCAGGTGCAGATACCGAGTTCTAATCGTTTCCACACCTATGACTCATTAAGTTACGCGCGGACTAGCCATCGTTCAAACGGTGGCAAAAATCATCGTGAGGAAACAGGCAGGACTTGCTTGTTTCGTCAGTATCCCCAGAAATTAATAATCGATCCTTATCCGTTATCCGCGGTTTTGGATCGATATGTTATGTCATAATATGTCATTTTATTAGTAATATGTCAAGCCCTAGTACTAAAATTCATATCGATCTAGAACCGCGGATAACGAATCAGGATCGATTATTAAATTCGGGCGTATGTTGCCTAGATAAAAAAAATAACTAGTAAAATTTCCGTGAGTTGAAGCGTACCTATATGAAATGACCCGTTATTCCATAGAAAAATCCATTCTCATAAATGTCACATAAGTTCGCTGGAACCACGCGAAGTTGCCACAAAGTAACTTGTGTATAAACGTAATAATCTTGTTTCCGAAAGAGCGCGTCGCGTGTGCGGCTAAAAATAAACAAAACCAATCATGTCCCAGATATATCGAACTGCTCCGAAGCGTCCGTCGTCGGCTATTAACGGACCGCCAACAAAACTAGAACAAACACAATAATTCGACGGCCAACACTTCGGAAATTACAAGTGTCGAGCCAACTTGCCCGGTAATCGATCACACTGCCTGTTTTCTTCCCGAGGGACGCGCCAAACAAACAAAAAACAACCCTAAAGCCTAATAGGCAAAGTTGACAGTTGCACGGGTGAACCCGGACAGTAAAATCTCGGTAGTTTTGAAAAAATCATCCGCTTACAAGGCTTTATGTCTGAATCGTAACAGACAACTATTTAGGCGACTTGAATTATTCATTGTTCATGATTTCTCTTTTACGTCTCTAGGAAACGTTGGGGAAAGAAATGAAATTAGAAGTGTTGATTATCCGTCGGGGCTTTTCCTGGTCACTTGTTTGGAACTCTGAGTTAACAGATTTTGGCGCCACTTCGCGAGAACCGGTGAGGATTGATTGAACATGTTTTACTGACCGAGCACAGGGGTAAACTGAAAACCAGCGCTGTGTGCATATGCAAATGTAAACACAGCACAAGCTGAGTTTTACCCCCTTTGCCGTTATATCGTATATGTGTTTTTTTGTTTTTTTCTATAAAATGTATGTGTTTCTTTTTAATGGCAATAAATTGATTTTATTATTATTTATTATTAATATTACACGAATTCGAACGTAATTTTGTATGCTCGTATTTGCACAGATTTACCATCGCTTACAACGGAAAACATCGCAAGTAAACTGGCAAGTCCAAGAACCACAATATTCATAGGATGCGTCGACTATTCGTCCGTCCCATGTATTTATGCTCGTTTCACTGCACGATCCTCTGCCATTCATTCAAGGTGGCCGAGCTAGCAAAGTTCGTGCGCTTTTATCTTGCTGATGATGATCTTGCGGCTACCAGTTCCGTAGCTGAACCAAATATCACCAAGTCTCCAAGTCCTCACACGCTTGAAAAGTAAACTGTACAAGAAGTAAAATCAATAACAAACTTTCTTGTAACTCAAACAGTCCAATGATCCGGAATAAACACGCTCAAACGAGACGCTCACGATAACTAATCTATTTGCATTTATTCTGAGATCTTTGTCAACAACAATCAGTGGCAGGCTTTGTTTTAAATTATTTATAGCACTGGATTACAGTGCTCGGGCACGGCAATGAATAACACGGAGCCACGGTGACTGATGGAGAGCCTATTACCAGTTAATGACGACGAGAAACATGAATTTAAATCAGATGATAATGTTTTTCGTGGCGTTAAATTTCGGCGAAGGGTCGGCAAGACATTGCGCTGGAAGTCTTTTGTGTGGGCTGTAGTGCGATTCTTATTCACTCGGAAAGTTTCCGTGTCGGATTCGACGTCAGTTTTGCTTCACGGAAACGTTTTCCGAGAGCAAATAGGTGGCGGAAACATTTCCGTGATCGAGCAGCTGGTTTGTCAAATTAAATATCATTTCATTTCATTTCATTTCATTTCATTTCATTTCATTTCATTTCATTTCATTTCATTTCATTTCATTTCATTTCATTTCATTTCATTTCATTTCATTTCATTTCATTTCATTTCATTTCATTTCATTTCATTTCATTTCATTTCATTTCATTTCATTTCATTTCATTTCATTTCATTTCATTTCATTTCATTTCATTTCATTTCATTTCATTTCATTTCATTTCATTTCATTTCATTTCATGTCACTTGCTAATGGTAAGGGTCAGTGCCACTTAGAATTTTTTAAATAACCAGTTCAATATCCTGCGTGGCAATGTACTACGCTCGTCGCCCTAAGATATAAATATATTCTCTTTAGGTCATACTTAGGTTTCAGTGAAAAGATTGCACCCAGCAATCCAGAACAAAGAAGCTTGGGATTGTAGTGAACATGCTCCAACTTAATCAATTAAGGATAATATTGTAAATGTGATTTCAGAAAATATTTGCCAGGCGTTTCCTTCCTGTTCTTTTGCCGGTTCGAGGTTCGAACAGGCGTAGCTGTGTTGTATCCGACTAAATTTTTTAAGTTTAAAGATAGTTTGAAGATGAAAATTTTGGAAACAGATCATGCTGTATTGAAACCTAAATGTGCTGGTAAATCTTTTCTTGACCTTACCTGTCTGGATACCATTCTAGAGCCTAGTTTACACATGCTACCATGTGGCACGCTACATATTGTGGCGTACGTCTTGTGGTAAGCCACAAATGGAAACGTGTGGCAGCATGCGCTAGTCTATTTTCCACCAAAGCAATCACTTGCTGCAGAATTGGAATATTTTGGTCTACTTGATCGATTCGGACACTGCAGGAAAATGGCTGATGAGCTTAATTTAGCTGCAGATTATTTAGTACTGTAGAGCTAAAAAACATCACCATCACCACCAATCCAAATTAGTCCCGTTACTCATGACAGCTTTAATGTCATAATATACATTATTGCAAGACATAGCTCTGAATAGCTCAATTTATTTTGTTGTAAGAACCGGCAGGACACCACAGATGGCAGCGTAATTATTATTATATTAGTAGTCAAATCTGTTGCTTAAACAGGAAGTTTTAAAGTCGAATGGAATCAAAAATGTGGAGTTGGTTTGAACCTTTATTACAGCAAAGGTGACGTCAAAGTTAGCTTAAGCAAAATGATTTGATGAAAAAACCTCAGGCTAAGTTCTGCAGAAATAATTTGGGGAAATTCACGAGAAATCATAAAAAGTTAATACGAATTCGGGGAAGCTACGAACTCGTTTACTTACCCCGCGGTACGTTTAGGATTTCTTTAGACATCTTTATAATCCTAATAATTAATTTGTGAGACTTTTTCGTACTTTGTTTGTTGACGCTAGATTGATTAACGTTTATTAACATGGTATACCACCAAAAACTCCACATTTTCCTAGATTTAAAAGGACTCGCTAAGCCTCTTCGTAAATGAATCAATCTCCGAATAAGATTAACTTTTCATTCGTAAATTGAATACTTAGGTACCTTCCTAAACAATTTATCAATGTACGCTAGCCAGACGAGCACTAGTAATGTCCTACCACCAACGGCAACATCCATAAAGTTGCAACCAATGTCCATAGGCAACGCTGGCCACTTACCATCCAGCGGGCCGTCTGCTTTTTTGCCACTCAGACAAAAAAGTAACAGTAATTAAATATAAGTGTGTAGGTATCTTGTTAAAGTTCTAAATCACCTGAAATTTATAACTTTATCATTCTCGTCTGCTCTTTGTAAGTATATCAAAAGTTCGTAAAAACTTTCAGAACTTAAACTGTTCTGCTCTCGACACCGAAAAGCTGTTTTTTATGTACGCGTTTATTATAATGACGCCATTTTCACCGACGTTGTCTATTATTAGTTATATGGACGCGAAAATAAATCGCCTAGCGACTTGTTGACGTCACGGGTGACCAGAGGGCTGGCGCTTACAATAACATGGAATGAGATTTTATTTGTCGACTAAGTAGTTGCGCCCCGCGGTATCACCCGCGTCTTCCCGTTATCCCGCAGGAACCTTTTTCCGGGATAAAAAGTAGCCTATGTGTTAATCCAGGGTATAAGCTATCTTCATTCCAAATTTCATTCAGATCTGTTCAGTAGTTTTTGTGTGAAATAGTAACAAACATCCATCCATCCCCTTCCGGCCGCCATCGCAACTGTGTTTTACAACCAGTTGTCTACGAGGATTTTTCTACGAGGTTCCGCAACCAGTTGCCAACACGTTACATTTCAAAAAGCCTAGTTAAGATACCAAATATATAAAATTACTAATATAGCCTCAAGCCAAAGATGAAAGTAGCAACGATACCAGAGTACCAGGAGAACAGAAGTAAATAGGAGACACAGTCCATACTCACAAGTTGATTTGATGGTTTTGATTTGAGCAGTTCCATGCTTTGGAGGGCACGTCTAGCTGTTGGTCCTGGCTTTCGTGACACTCTGGCTGACCACTATGGTAGCCTATCCACCAACAGGACGTACTTGGCCCACACTCACTTTCTCGCTCTCTCTATCTGAGAGAAGACATGTGTCCCAGCAGTGGGAACGTAATATGTTGGTGATGAATGATGATGATGATGTTAACTGTACAGAAGGAATGCTTTTGTGAATGCCATCAAAGTATATAATCAATTGCCTAACATTTTCAAGGATCTACCTTTAATTATGTTTAAGCGAAAATTGACTGAATGGCTGCTTGAAAAATGTTTTTATGATCTAAACGAATATAATTATGTGCTATAAGGATTAATAATTAAGAATTAAATCGTAATCATTATTTTGCTTCCATGACTTTCGGACTTCATTTTTTTTTTAAATATATATCTGAAATTTATTATTTGACATAATTTTGAATTGATTTTTTGTTTTTTTTCTATTTTATTGTTATTATTTTTTAAATCTATATTTGACATTAAATAATCATTATCATGCATGCAATTAATTAATTAACCTGTAATAAATAGAATGTAATTAAAAAAAAATGTTAATGAAATTATTTAATGATGTATTTATGTTTATATTATTGCACACCACTGTAGTGGTAGAATGTGTTAAGCGCTTTTATTACTGTTTTTTTTTACCATGTTGATATACCACATTCTTCAATAAATGATTATTCTATTCTATTCTATTCTATTCTATTGATTTGTGTGCAAAGGTCTCCCGATTTTTTTTGTTTTTTTAATTTAGTTTTTTACTTATCATTGCACATTTTTTTTTATTATTTTGTTTATCTAAAAAATCCTATCAGACTATATAGGCAACAACGAGCAATCAGTGTAAGTTGCTGCAAATCGACAAGGTCATAGCAAGGTCACACAGATAGATCTGAAAGGGACCGATTTGAAATGCTAATCCCGACTCGGAAATTCCATTGAGACCCGCGACATTCCATTGTGGAGTTAAGACATAACTCGTTTAGATCTCGGTCAACATGATACGATGGCTTTAAGTTGGAGTAACTTTGAGAATAATTAAACAAAATCAAATGGTATCTATAATCATGAACAGTTAGAAAGTTGTAATGTCACATGTGGCATATTATATGATACACAAATGTAAAAAAATAAGAAAATTTATGAGTGAGTGACTGAGTGTGTAGATTTGTTTACTTTTCGCGCTAAAACGGCACAATGGATTTGAGTGACATTTGGAATGGATACGAGTATAGCTAATTACCTAAACGGCAACATACGGTATTATTTGCCCCGGAAAAATCACCAGCATTTATTACACTTCATTGCAATAAAAAGTATTCTAGGTTCTTCTCCAGGACTTGAACTATCTCCGCACCAAATTTAATCGAAATCGGTTCAGTAGTTTTTGCGTGGAAAATTAACAAACATTCATCCATCCTCACAAAAATTCACATTGGATTTGCATGGTCAGTAAAAGCTAGTAAAAAGGTTTCAAAAACGAGTTTACCCCTAAAAACATTTCGACACCCGAGTTTATTTTTCTCTAAATGCTAAAATTTTAACCTAAAAAGTTCCAAAGAGTTTTAGTAACATCTGAAGAGTAAGTAAGTTCTGCTGAAACACGAATTTATCAAATGGCCCAGTGTTTTACTTCCACTCCAGCCTTATCCCCGTATCAAGTAGTTCGTAGAAGTGGTAGAGCACACAACGCTCGCACATTCAGTTGTTCGTAAGATTAGATTTGAATATCGTCGCCGTTCTGATTACCATAAAACACAGGTTTGAAATCAGACGCTGTGCTTTGTGGAGTCACCTCGCAAATAGTGAATGCTCTTTTACCTCAGAAGTGTGAAATTATCTTGTCTTCGTTTGAGAAATTGTCATGACGTTTACTAGCATTTGTCTGCTACTTCAAAGTCAAAGTCAAACTATATTAATTTACGGCCAGTTTTAATAACCGATCTATCCACAGTTTGCCCTACTAGAGATACTATTTCTATCTATGGAGCTTGTGTCAAATTAGGTTATAGGAAACCGGCCGTTAGTAGGATACCACATGTGATCACTTTAAAACGTCAAACATAAAACTAGCTACGCTTCTTTCAACCTCCTCACGCCGGCAAAAGGACAGTAAAGAAGCATAACGACATTTGACGTTGAAAAGTGATCACAATGTATCCTATTGAATAAATAAAAATTGACTATTGACATATAGATAGATAACTCTTTATTGGCACACCACAATACAAGGAAAATTAAAACTAGAACAACAATAAAACTTAATGGTAAGTAGCACAACGGACGGTCTTATCGTTCAGAGTGATCTCTCCCAGACAACCCAAAAGCAGAGGAATAGTGCAAGTGATTTCCATCTAAATAGTCCGATATTTTATATAAACAATTCATTTTATCATCCTCTTCATTATCAGCCTGTATCAGTCCACATACAAAGGCCTCTCCCAAGGTACGCCAGCCGAGCCCAGTTTTCGGCTCTTCTTATCCAACTATTGCCCACTACTCGGCACCGGTCGTCCCTCCACCTAGTCGAAGGTATCCTACACTACGGTTACCAAGTTACTCTCTCTCTCTCCAATCATAAAATCAAAGTGTTTGTTATCGAGCTAAAATGATCGATTCGGAGAAATGCCGTGGAAACAACTGACTCCCGTATCCTTTGAACTATCTCCTAACTCGCAACATTTTTGAACTATCTCCCATCGTAATTGTATATAGACTTTTCCAATTAAAGCAAGTTCGCCGAACCATTATTTGTTTCACGCTAATTACGCCAATTATCTCCACCACCAGCGACTTCGTCTTTACCATAAGGGCACATAGGGCACGTGCTCAGGACCCTTGGCCTTACGGGGCCCCTGGCTTCACGGGGCCCCTGGCTTCACGGGGCCCCCGAAATGACGACATATTTGTTAACACGGAGTAAAGAAAAACTTTTCTTGAAAACCTGCTACGCAGTATCAACCTTACAGCAATCCATTTTGATGCGTACGTCATGTTACAAAGGAATTTAAAAAAAAAACCGTTACCCATTTGCCAGAAGTATTTTTTTTCCTATGACTATGAGAATGTGTTGTGAGCAAATGCAGTCGAGTAGAAAAATGGCGACGATAATTTCCTGTGTCCAGATCCATGATGTGTTGTCTCTGTAAGAAGCATAATTGTTGTTTTAGATCTTCGTGTTTCTTTTCAGTTTCTGAATGGGGCCCCAAATTGTTGTGTCCCAGGGCCCCTGCATGACTTAAGACGTCCCTTCCCTCTAGCGATCAAAGAGAATCGATATCACATAAAAGGCTCGCGTGATGAAGTACCCGCGAACATTCGCCAAAAACATAATTAAGACTAGGCATGAGTTGGCGAGTTTAATCGAATTACAAGCGGAGGCGGAAGATTAACTCGCTTCTTGCGGTTTGCTCGTCAGTATTCAGTTTGCGGACAGCATGCGGTAAGAATTTAGGGAAGTATTGTAAGCTTAGAGAGGCAAAGTTATTTGCCTTTTTCTACATCTTACAGTTCTACTTCTTGCTTTTATCAGCTAGTGGCCAATCCTTTTGTCAGTGTTTTCAGGCTGTCCAAGATCTTCGACTTGACTTTGTAACTGATTCAGCCGAGACAAGTAGATCTTACAGCGATGTTAAATGACAGTGTGGTCGATTACGCCTGAACTAGGAACTGGCTCACAAGTGAGGCTGCCGGATTACATGAATAAGTACTTGGCGACAGGTTCTTAGCTTGAAGTGATGGCTAGCTAAGTAAGCACAAGAAAATGCCCTACAACCAAGCTACCGTTTCAATACGATGTTATCCACCTTCGTGGTGCCTACCTTCGAACATAACGTCTTGTCGTCAAACGCTACTTTATAGAAGTAAAAGAACATACAATACCTATGACGTAGGCTCCGCATCTGTGGCTCTCGACTCTGTTTACTTATGGCCGTTAGCTATGACGCAGATATTTTTCGGACGCTGCTTTGTATCATCTCTTGTAGATGGAAGCAGGCCAATGAAATTGGTTAATGTCTACCATTGACAAGCCTGCAAAACTGCATAGTTAGTTTCCTGACACAACTTGTTTTCCCTTTACAACGTTTAAGCGGGTATGTCTGTACGCCTGCGACCGGGCTTGGGCAAGCGCGTCCTGCGAGACGAAACTTTTTCCATCCCCCACAAAACTTTACAAACTCCAACCTTATCTTGATAAGCGATATTTTAAAAACAATTTGCGGGTATAAGTTGACTGAGATACAAGAGCAAGTTTTGCGTAAGGGAATAATAAATTGAGTAACTTTGGGAGCCCTTACCTGGTGGGTTGATGGTACTAATTTCGGGATTAGGGTGCGCCCTTTTGGGTTTACGTTAAAATGAAAAACGAACGAATGGATCGCTTATAAAATCACTCATGTTTCAGTCGGTTTGCCTGTTGGTTTTTCTGGTCTCAGAAACTATAACTTTTTACCTTCCATTGGATTAAAATTAAATCTTATCCTTGAATTTATTGTAATGTGTCACCATCTTGTCACTGCACGTAACATCAGGTGACTTGTATTGAAAAGTGTTTCAAAAGTGCGCCCTGTAAGATCTAAAAACTTTTTATTAATATGTAAAGTTTGTCATGACAAAACTTAAAATAGAAAAAGGCTAAAAAAACTGACTAAGTTTATAGGTATCTTTTGAAGAACACGCGCTGTATCTGATGTTGTCTAACAAATTGATATGAACAAAACATCAATACTAATTCTGTAATCCAAGATAATCCAGGATAGGAGTCTAATAAGGTCTGCACTCCATTAGTCGATACGAAGATTATATCAGCCCTCACTTCACCCATCCTCACTCAATAACTCAGCATTAATTCCCTGCTATCATTAGTCATATACTTACAAGAGGAAACATCGTAAGCCAAACCTAATTATATAATCCCACTATACTACTAACGGTATAATCTAATAAATACGAACGTCTGTATGTTTGTAACTCAATGTCGCTAAAACGGCTTAATGGATTTAGTATTAAGTTTGGAGCAGAGACATACATTTGTTGCAAACCAGCAGACTCAGGTCAAATAAACTAAATAACATCTCCAAAACGTAAGGAGTGTACAGTCAGCGACAAAAGTAGCGGAACAAAAACAAATTTTCCGATTGTCTTTATCATCTTAAACTTTGACAGAACCATCACTTAACATCGGGGGTGTTATGTTGTGGTCAAACGCTACCATGTAACATATTAAAAAAACGCAAATATTACTGATCTAAAACACATTGAGAAAATCGAGTATGACTACTTTTGTCGCTGACTGTACACTAATGAATACTTTTTAGTTTGTTTTAAAATTTACCATTTAGGTGTTACAAATGTTATTTGGATGTTTAAAATTTCAAGTAGCTAATCGAAATCAATTGCAATCAAATTCCTACGAAATAGACAAGAAAGCGAATTAATAATAAAAACGCAGTCAAATAGAAAATGTCATGGAAAAACTGAAAACCACAGGGCACTGCTAGTATAACAGATAAAAGCTCCTACAAAAGCTCTCGTAAAATATTATAAGCGCGGTTAATCCCACCGTCACTAAACCTTACAAAGTGGTGTCCAACCGGTCCAACTCTCGTCAATCATTGACAGTAATCCTCCCCTCCCTCCCCCTTACATAGGTACACGTATTCTATTGATCAGCACTATTAGTTGGACAAAACTTGGAACCAATCAATCATACATAATCCAATATTTGTCCACCGTGTCCGAGGCTGGGTAATTGGGGGTTATTAATGATCGCCAGTTCGCCGGTTGTCGTCGCCGATGCGTGTCGTTTCGTGCTTAGAGGTAATTAAATCGACAGAGTTGTTTGCGATTGTCGTCGGCAAATAGTGCTCGATGGATTTGATTGTCGTGTGACGATAAAATGTCGGCTTGTGGGGTCGTTCGCGTAAAAACGAGCTTTATTGCTGTGTCTTTCACGCTTGGTTACGGACAACGGTTGGGTAATTTGAGATTGATTGGGCTCGATTACAATGTTATAGCGAACTGGCTAGACAGACTTTTGTTAAGATCAATGACTAAAGTCACTGAACAAAATTCACTTTCCTATTTCACAAGTCACTGAACAAAATTCACTTTCCTATTTTCGCATCACTAAAACCAAAATATGGGTAATTTGGTATACATTTGTAAAATTGGTCTTGATCAGCTTTTGTCACCTACATGTTAGGTTTTACTCAATAGAAGACTAAAATTTATGCTAAAAATAAATACAGAAGAAGCTCCTTTCTACAAGTCATTCCGCAGTGTCACAAAATGCAGTCCTTCTAGATGGGTGTGAACAGATTTCTTCAGGATCGGCAACGCATCGGCATCGTCCAAAGTGTTGCAAATGTCCTTAAGCAATGGTGACTGCTTAACATCAGGCAATTCAGCTTGTTTGACACTCTATAATATTTAAAAAAATCATCTCAAAATTGATTATTTAAAAAAAAACACTTAGAGAATTACATCGCTGCCGCGCCTAATTGATAATGTATAAACTTCTCTAAAGAGTGTAGATGTAACAAATTTACTAACAAAAAGGTCTGAAATAATTTCGGAAGTTAGACCCAGCGAAGTACTCAGATAAGAGCGACGGCAAATCTCGAAATCACACTTTGTCTAAAATTGTCTCGACTCTTAACAAGGTTTAGCAAAATTCCAAAGTCACACGTTTAGCAAACTCTGAAATAAATTGCTCGAGTAGGAAATGAAATGTCAGTGAATTTCTCAACGTCCCGGCTCAAATAGAAGCAAGATAATGGTATTAAGCCATCGGTTTTAATTCCGAGTATGGAGTGAATCGAGGAAACATAACATTAGCATTTCAAATAGCGGCGGAGAAGGTTGCAGTGAGATTTACTCGTCGGGGAAAGTATGGAAAGAACGATGTGCTCCGAATCTTTAGGTATTTGAGTTGGTAAAAGGAGTTTCTAGATTATGCTAGGAATAATGGTATTGATAATGCTTTTGATATGTCTAAGAAATTGTACATGTGTAAAGCTGTAGGCGAGGTCGCGCCCAAAAAATTACATGCCGGGCTGACGCTAAGAGCATAGTAAAGGAGTAGTAGTTCAGCTTCATACAAATCGGCCGTCGCCGGTTTGAATGTGTGCGTGAGTAGCGGCACCGTGTACTCACGCACTTTTCACGCACGCAATCACATAAACGAAAGGAGGCGGCCACGGCCGCGGCCATGCGCTCAGTACGGAACGCGCCGCCTATGCATCACCGCAAGAGTAGGCAATTAATTCGTCGAGCGGCCTTAGCTAACCTACTGTTCTTATTTTACTGTGTTAAGAGGTAGGAACATGCATAGCTAGTTTAAATTTGACGTTTTAAAGTGATCACATGTTTTATCTTACTAAATAAATGTTTTTTAATTTGATTTGAAACTTGCAATATAGTTTTTACATTTTACAATACGGTTTTCTTTTTTAAGTATCGACTCCAATTTGTCAATGTTGTATTGATTCAAATATGGTTTTGGTAACGCTATAGAAGATATGTATGAATGTACAAATTGAACAAGGCATAAACATTTATTCAACCGCAAAAGGAGAATATATTTCAAACCTATTTTTAGAACGTTTGTAAAAGTTTGAGGTTTCCCCATAATGAAACCGCACAGATAAAACATTTCACCATTCTAGAAATTGATTAATGTAATCTTATCACGAATATACATTTTGCTTTCAGAAAAATGTAAAAAAAAGGTTTCCGAGCGAGCGCGACCTTTTACACAAAAAACCTTTACATAATAAGAAAACGACTATACAATGTAATATAAATCATTTCGTTTCATTGTTTCAGGTTACATCGGTGCCATAAATCAAACGTTTAAAAAAGTAGCGTCGCGTACATCCCGCACTGAGCCAAGAATTAAGAAAAAAGGCGACATAAGAAAGGGTCGGGTTGCCGGGGAAAAAATAGTCCGGCTATCGTTTACCCGGCGCGGGTAGTGGGACGACGCCGGACACTCATGAATATGACATCAGCGGTCGGCGCTGACCCACGATGTTGATTTATTCGACGACGGCGATCTATCAAACGTGTAGTTGTCGACAGTGCCCGGCCCGGTCCGGTTCTAGCCAACAAGGCCCGGTTTTGCTCAATATAACGCCGGTTCGAACAGCCTTTTGTGCTTCAGTTGTTTGCCAATTGCGTATGCATGAAGCTACGAATGGCGATTTATTAAATCGATGAGGTATTCTATTTGCCTTCCGTGAAGATTGCTTTGTTCGCGTGAGTCGTAGTATTTTTGGCCCATGAATATTTTACTTGGATATTTTTTCTTACGTCAGTTGTTTTTTTGCTGATGATGAATTAAGCTCGAAAGGGGATTTTTTACGTTGTATATCTTACAGTGAATAATTTCAAAATAAGTTTATTATTGGATAAAATATTATCATTATTAATTACATTGAAATTAAATCATAATATTGCTGTCCAAATTAATTTACTTTATTAAAACATTCAAAGTTGAAGCAGGAAATAAACAGCAAATTACAAAGTCTAAGTATCAAAAGTGACTTGTAAACATCAAAAAAGTGTCAAATGTCAAAATGAGACGTCGCCCCCTACCGTCGGTTCGTGAGGAAGTGAACCAAAAACCATGGAGGGCGTTATGCGACAATGACTGGGTGGTGTACGCCCTAGTAGCGTCAGTGGGGGCGCTAACCTACGCGAATAGCCTGAATGGCGAGTTTGTGCATGACGACATCCCAGCTATAGTGACCAACAGTGATGTGAATGGCCGGAACAGTTTGTACCAAGTGTTTAAAAATGACTTTTGGGGGACGCCGATGTCAGATGCTAGCAGTCACAAGTCCTATCGGCCGTTGACGACGCTGTCCTTCAGGTGAGTGTTTTTTTAAAACTTATTTTGAACACAAAACACCTGATGTTAATGTGGTAGTATAGTCTAGTCAACAAGTTCAAAAACGTGAAAAATAGAGATAAAGGTCCTAAAAATATGAGCGATGGCTCATTCGATTCGGAATCACCTCTAGAAAAATGTTTTTGAAGGATTTTGGTGCAGGTTAAAAATTGCAATTGTTATTAACAAAATAAGATGAAAAAAAAATGATATTTTGTTTTTTGTTAATAACTCAAAAAATATTAACATTTAAGCAATTTTAAAAAAAGCTCGTTAAAGAGGAGGAAATTTCCAATAAAAAAGTCCTAACTCCCGGAATTCTATCTCCATTATTTATAATTTTAATCAGACGTTGAAAATAGGGCTCCGCGCGGCAGTTACGGCATGCGCGCGCCGCCGCTGAAGAGAGTTCAGCAATAAAAATAATTTTTTTATAACATAAAATGTGATTTTAAAAATTTGAAAAAATTCTAGTATCTTCTTAACACTTGAGAGAATCGAGCCCTGAAAAAAAAAAGTTTAATCACCATTTTTCAAAAAGTTATTCAATTGTTAACTAACCAATTTTTTCTCAATCTCCATGGGCATAAACAATGGGATGAAAGGTATAAATAATTGGCCTAAAAATTTTAAACTTCGTGGAGCCTTTTTGATATATGTACTTTATAAGATCCTGCGGTTTATTTTCATTAAAGTTTATTAATTTGTTAATTATGATTTTTTATAACTATTGAAAAATTAAAAATCTAAAAAATGTTGATAAAAAAAAATTTTTCAATTAATATTTAGCTATGCCTGTTTTCACATTGAACAATGGCAGTAATTAACATTGGTTATGATTTTTTTACGTAATTTGTTTATAAAATTGTTATAAACAAATAGAGAAATTCAATATTAAAAAAACATTTTTTTTTTGCTATTGTGTTGTTGACAAAATATTATGATTTTTGATAAAAAAATTATTTCTTAATTTTAATTTTTAATTGTTTAAAAACGACTTTTTTATATTTCGATTGTTTAAATAATGAGTTAAGAAAAAAATTTTCTTTTAAAAATCATAATTTACACTTTTAAATAGTTTAGCAAAAAAAAAATTTTTTTTTAATTATTTAATTGTTTATTAGTTTTACAATTTGTTATAAACAAATATCGACCAACGTTTTATTTTTTTTCTGAAGCAGAAAAAAATTATAATAATAGCTACATATAATAAAGTGCAAAAAAAAATTTTTTTATTTATTATAATACTTTTTAATATCATACGATACGGTAATTATAGCGCCTACTTGATTTGTTAATTAAAAAATTGATGTATCTTTTAAACTATTAGAGATACGATAAAAGACATTCAGGTCTTTTTTATAAAGGATGAATTTTTCTTTCAGATAAATTTTAGATCAAGTTTGTATCTATTGTTTATTAGCTATTAATGCATTTGTTTATAAAAATTCTGTATTTTTTTTTACTTTTTCGTATCTTTTGTGATCTTTAACTTGTTAAATTATGCAGATACAGCAAAAAACCTTAAAACAATTTTGTAAAGGGATAAATTTTCTAACAAATTATTAAAATTATTAAATAATTATTAAATAAATTTTCTAACTAATAATAATTTAGCTATTATTATAATTTTTTTCTGCTTCAGAAAAAAAATATAACGTTGGTCGATATTTGTTTATAGCAAATTGTAAAACTAATAATCAATTAAATAATTAATAAAAAAATTTTTTTTTTTTGCTAAACTGTGTGTGTGTGTTTTTTGTAAAAGTATAAATTATGATTTTTAAAAGAAAAATTTTTTCTTAACTCATTATTTAAACAATCGAAATATAAAAAAATCGTTTTTAAACAATTAAAAATTAAAATTAAGAAATAATTTTTTTTTCAAAAATCATAATTTTTTGTCAACAACACAATAGCAAAAAAAAATTTTTTTTTAATTTTGAATTTCTCTATTTGTTTATAACAATTTTATAAACTAATTACGTAAAAAATTCATAACCAATGTTAATTACTGCCATTGTTCAATGTGAAAACAGGCATAGCTAAATATTAATTGAAAAAAATTTTTTTATCAACATTTTTTAGATTTTTAATTTTTCAATAGTTATAAAAAATCATAATTAACAAATTAATAAACTTTAATGAAAATAAACCGCAGGATCTTATAAAGTACATATATCAAAAAGGCTCCACGAAGTTTAAAATTTTTAGGCCAATTATTTATACCTTTCATCCCATTGTTTATGCCCATGGAGATTGAGAAAAAATTGGTTAGTTAACAATTGAATAACTTTTTGAAAAATGGTGATTAAACTTTTTTTTTTCAGGGCTCGATTCTTTCAAGTGTTAAGAAGATACTAGAATTTTTTCAAATTTTTAAAATCACTTATTATATTATAAAAAAATTATTTTTATTGCTGAACTCTCTTCAGCGGCGGCGCGTGCATGCCGTAACTGCCGCGCGGAGCCCTATTTTCAACGTCTGATTAAAATTATAAATAATGGAGATAGAATTCCGGGAGTTAGGACTTTTTTATTGGAAATTTCCTCCTCTTTAACGAGCTTTTTTTAAAATTGCTTAAATGTTAATATTTTTTGAGTTATTAACAAAAAACGAGATATCATTTTTTTTTCATCTTATTTTGTTAATAACAATTGCAATTTTTAACCTGCACCAAAATCCTTCAAAAACATTTTTCTAGAGGTGATTCCGATTCGAATGAGCCATCGCTCATATTTTTAGGACCTTTATCTCTATTTTTCACGTTTTTGAACTTGTTGACTAGACTAGTAGCTAGGCAAGCATGGCGTACCGTGAAGCCACTGGCGACTACATCGTCAATTAAAATCATGGGAATTGTGGTCTTTATCCTGTAAAAAAAGTATTATCAAAATTATCGGACTAATCTATACGTATCGGCTTGCTTGAGAAAATTCTCCATTTTTTTTGTTGGTCAAAATGTATATATATATATATATATATGTTTAGCCTACACTGTCCCACTGCTGAGTAAAGGTATCCTTCATTTTCTTCCAGACACCGCAATCTTAAACAAAAACTAAAAAAAATCTAGATGTAAGTTTTTCATTGAAATGGAATCTAAATAAATAACTAATGTCTATTAAATTGATGAGTGAAAGAATGAATGAATAACATATGTTGTTTCTGACATACACAGTATTGCACTACTAAAGAAAATATCATTTAGAATCAAAAATATGATAATAGGTGGATGCGGACCTGCGCGAGCTTCAGACTCTCAACTGGGCTGAAATCGCTCAAGATAGAGAAGAGTGGCGCTCTCTCGTTTCGTAGGCCAAGACACACTTTGGATCGCTGAGCCATTGGAGTTAGTTATTTAGTTTGAGGGGTTAATTAAAACTATCTCTCTGTGTAATTATGGACATGGTTCTAAGAACGGATTTCGCTATCTCTCATAGTTTCTGACTTCCCCTACTGACCCATTTAGATTGATCACTCTGTATATGCAACAAAGACTTGTTAATACCATCAGCGTATTAAGAAATATAAAACACCAAAACACCTTCAGGCCATTTTTTGAAAATACTGCTTTAATTATTTTTTGCGAATTTTTTACGTATTTCATACTCGCAAATTGCCGCGTCAGTCTCATAAAGTCAGTGCGGGATGCTTTCATCTAATCAAGCAAGGTCAACGGCATATGGCAGGGCCTTAAAGAAAATAGGACAACAAAAACAAACACACATAAAAAACACGATTAAGTGTAGTATGTGTGGTAGTTAGTCTCACTTATTATAAAAAGAGGCCCATATTCCGCTCAACTTTCCGCAGCATTATAAAAAAGCCATATTATTATTCTGTGACGAGAGTCCTCGGCTCCTCCCTCCTCTGGCTGGGGTCATTCATCATCGTTACATTTCGCAACGTTTGCCGCAGACGGAGCTCTTTTTGTCCAAACTCCAAACCTAATGTTCAACGCATTGCAGGGAAATTGTTGATTATAATATAATTATTTTAGTTGAACCCCGCTATTTTCAGCAAGAACCTTTGATACTTTATGTTAAGCTAGCTGCACCTCGCGGTCACACTCACAGTATTCCCGCTATTCCACTAGAATTTTAGGATACAAATAGCCTATGTGCTAATCCAGAGCTTAAGCTATCTTCATTCTAAATTTCATTCAAATCCGTCGAGCTGTTGTAGCGTGAAGAAGTTTCAAACACAACACAACAATCATACACTCTCACTCACAAATTCACACTAAATTTGAAAGTTTGTGTGTGTGTGTATGTTTGTTACTTCTTCACGCTGAAATAACTCAACGGACTTAAGTGAAATTTGAAATGAAGAAAGCTTAGAATTAGGTTTTATAACGGGATAATTACCATGTATTTGTTTTTGTTTGAGTTCTCGATATTTCGGCACTGTTGCAAGCGCCATGATCACGAGAATACTAAAAGCAAAAAAAAAACAAAAAATGAAGAAAAAATAATATGCAAAAAAAAGAAAAAGAAAGAAGAAAGCTTAAACCTTGCATTGCAAATTTTCATCCTAAGGTTCCTGGGGATAGCGGGAATACCACGGGTGTAGCCACGGGGCGCAGTTACGTTGAAGCGCTCATAGTGAAGCTTACCTAGTCTTTAGTCACAAATTGGTGATATAACTCAGATATCTACTTTATTTCTTACAGCGTAAACTTTGACCACAAGTCACCTGATGTTACTACGTCACTACTGAGTCATCATCGCTTCAATTTCGTTTCTTTCAACCATATCGTCACTTAACATCAGGTGACTTGCGGTCAAACGCTACTCTGTAAGGTGTAAAAAGAAAAGTACATATTTTTGTACACAAATCCCTTTTCTATTTACATAAGGTCCTGGCGTGGCCTTGTAAGCATTGACCTTAGGTCGTAGCCAGATCTGAGCCCTAGATAAACACGATATCGTCATAACAATAGGCCCTCAGACCCGGTGTTAGGTAAAAGAAAATTCTTATCTCTTTTACCTTTGTCAATTTTGATATGAAACCTTTTGTGTGTAATTGGTTGGATGGGAAAAATAATGAAGTTGAGATTGGATTTTCTTTAAGTAAATATGCTTGCTATTGGAAAATAATCCTTAGTGTGGTTTTCGTTTTATTTTTGGCATCACGTCGTTTGTTTAGTTAGAATGTGACTTGGTGCATGTTTAAAAGTGAACGTCTCTAAGACAGTTGTAGTAAAAAAACCGGCCAAGTTCGAGTAGAACTTGTCGCGTAGGGTTCCGTACGATCTATAAAAACGGCGAAAAATCACGTTTGTTGTATTGGGAGCCCCCTTAGTTATTTATGTATGTATTTCATTCTGTTTTTTAGCATTCATCTGTGAAAATTTCAACTGTCTAACTAATATATAACGGTTTATGAGATACATTGGTGTCGATTCGGTTTTGCATTCTCTAAAACTAACCTAAGTTTGACAGGTTTAAGAGTTATGCTGTCCTTTTTTACTTCAGTGGTTAGAAAAAGACAGTAATACTATTAGACCTGTCAAATTTAGTTTAGTTTTAGACAATGCAAAGCCGAATCGACACCATTACCTTTGGTTGAACTAAAATGGTAGGTTTCACTGTCCTACCGTATTTCAAATGCTGTAAGCTTGTTAATGCCTACAGGCACGTTATGCAACTGTCATCGAATCATTACCATACGCCCACGTATGCATGTGTGCGTGTGCGAGAGGTTTTGACATGAAAAATGGACCCGTGATGAATAATGCGATCCCTAGGGCGCGATATGTTCCGTTCACAGAGCCGGATGAATTTCAACACAGGTTTAATAACTCTTCAATCTTCTAAAGAAATAAATAAAAATTGAAGTGTCAATTAATTGTGATTGAATTTTAAATTACCAGCTTTTTACTAAGTGCATATAAAAGTATGTACGGTACAGTCAACGACAAAAGTCGCTGAGAAATAACAAATTTTCCGATTACCTGCAGCATCTTAAACACCAACCTTTGACCGCATCATCACTTAACATCAGGTGTGTTGTGTTTTGGTGAAACGCTACCTTGTAATTTGAATAAAAAAAAACATGATTGATCTAAGACACATTTGAAAAATCGACTGTGATCAGCTACTTCTGTCGCTGACTGCACTTAATACAAAAAAAAACTCTGTCTTTCGGTGAAACGGCTGGACCGATTTTGACGGGACTTTCACTCGCAGGTAGCTAATATTATAAGAAGTAACATAAGCTACTATTATTGTAGAAATGTGATCCCTGGGGAAGATAAGATAAGATAAGATAACTTTATTTGCCCAAAACATGAGTAAACATACAGTCGCATGCATGATTCTTGTTAATTTAATTTTTGGTGCGTCACGCTTTATCAATATTGGAGTGCAAATTAATCGAGGGATAAAGGATGCTTCACCTTAAAAATAAAATTAACAACAGAAAAATAATTCAAAAGTTAAAAATAAACACATTCACAATTTCATCACAATGGCAATTAAAAGCAAAATACGGAAAACGGTACAAACGTAAAATACACGGTACAAACGTAAAATACACGGTACATACGTAATTTAAAAATAAAATAACATAAATAAAATAATATGTAACTAATAAAATTGAACAAAATTTGTCAAAAATCAATAATAAATAATTTGATTAAATAAGAAACGACAATACTATATACATTTTGATGGTCATAGTAGGTACAAGTGTTCACGTGGGTGAAACCGCGGGGCCCAGCTAGTTGCTTGATAAAATGCGTCTACTTTCGACTACAAAATCATCTGACTTATGGTCAAACGCAACCCTGTAAGATGTAAAAGAATATTGAAGCCATCTGGTGATAAGTATAATGTATAACTTTCAAACATGTCCTTTGAAAGAGTAGGTACCTGAAGTAACTTTAATTCGTTCGTACATAAATTTTTGATTGTCATTTGATTAAACTCCCAAGTTTTGACGTACCCTTTCGTAATGAAAACCTTGTGGGACATTCCCATCATTAACCGGAGCCTTGAAGTTTACTCAACTTGCTCGAAGTAGCACAGATAGCTGTTTCAGAGACTTCTCATAATTTATAATGAGACCCGCTCCATCATCAATTTTAATGTCATCAGTCCGCTTCTTTCTTCAGGCCGAATGACGAGAAGTTTGTATGAGGTTTGGTTATTAGAAAATTGATTTTGTAGGTTATGACAGTGACTTTGCAATTTAGCGGGGTGATGCCACCATTTTAGGTTGGAGTTTTTTCTTTTGCAACTGATTGACGAAACGAGCAAGTTGCTCATCTGATAGTCAGCGCCAGGCTTGCCCATTACAGTCCTGGGCCATCCAGAACTTAGGACTTCAACAGTTCAAAATCCTGCGCGGCAATGCGTACATTGAAATATTAAATGTTAAATCTCTTTGTGCCCTGTGATTTCATGGTAAGCTGTGCCTTTCGATCTAGAACATAGTGTTTGACGGTAGAATAACTAGCAAAGGTCCACTCAAAAAGTTCTCAGCAAACCGGTATGTCAAAGAACCGTAACTTTCAAAGGCACACTGGGCCAGCGTAATAAAGCAGATGCAGCAGACGACGATGATGATGATGATGATCATTGAGTCTGTAAAGTATAGTGATGCAGTCCTACTGCGCCCTTGTCAAGTCTCTTCCTACAAGTCCCTAAGCTATTGGACCTCCTTACATCTAATACCAATCCTCGTGACAAGATATTACAAGTCCCGAACGATTTTTTGCATCCGATGCCATTTCACCGCCTCGATCCTTGTCCCTTTTTTACTGCCATGTCTTCTATCTAGTGTAGGCATACGCACCCACCACTTTACGCTGCGTGTGAACAAGTCATCGGTGAACGAAACACGATCTTATTGCGACGAGGGAAGGTGTTGATAGTTTTTGTGTGGCAGCTTGTGCGATACAAGTTCTTGTGCGGATGAAAGGAGGGAAATGAAACGTGTGATATGTAGATTTGCTGGATTACAGTTATTATTGTACGGCGCCGTATTGTGGAGCCGAATCGATTTGCTGTCTTCGGCGGTAATGATAGGGGGGCGTTTATTTCGTTCGGCGGCTTTGTGGAGGAGCTTAGTTTCTTTGAATGGGAGTTTGAGTTACAAACGTAAATTGAAAAGCTACGTTTGATTGGTACGTGATGATAGTCTATTATTGCCTTTGTGAGAAATGATGCATGATCGTTTTTAGTTATCCATTTGTAAAGTTTTTGAAGGAATTGTGCATTAACTTTAGATTATGCGAATTGGTGTTTTAGCTACAGTAGGTAGTTTGGTACCTAGTCAAATGTAGACTGCTCAAGCGCACAAACAAAAAAAAATATTTTGTAGAATACTTTAAGCTCGCGCTCGGACCTAGGAAGGTATTTTAAAACACTTTTATTAGCTTGACTTGTAACTAACTAACTAACTAACTAACTAACTAACTAACTAACTAACTAACTAACAATGTAATCAAATCTTTGAAGTCAATTTTCACCTACTTCTAATTGTCGTATCTACTTGAAACTTTGTATGTGTATGTAATCTCGGTGACAATGCAATAATTTGGTATCATCGACCTGATCTGATGATGCAGCCGGAAGGTGGGTAGGGTATCTCTGCGCTGGCTACTAGTAAACCCCTCGTGTTTGGGCTCATATGAATCGTCTTGATGAGTACAATAGATTTGACTTGGTGACGAGGGTCTGATGATGCAACCGGAAGGTGGGTAGGGGATCTCTGCAGTGGCTACTAGTAAACCCCTCGTGTTTGGGCTCATATGAATCGTCTTGATGAGTACAATAGATTGAACTTGGTGACGAGGGTCTGATGATGCAACCGTAAGGTGGGTAGGGGATCTCTGCAGTGGCTACTAGTAAACCCCTCGTGTTTGGGCTTATATGAATCGTCTTGATCAGTCCAATGGATTGAAATTGGTGACGAGGGTCTGATGATGCAACCGGAAGGCGGGTAGAGGATCTCTGCAGTGGCTACTAGTAAACCCCTCGAGTTTGGGCTCATATGATTTCTTTTGATGAGTCCGATAGATTGAACTTGGTAACAAAAGACTAAAAAGTAAAAAAATAAAAATATATAGTTTAAAAAACTAAAAAAACACTTTAAAAACGCACTCAAAAATATAAAATAATTAAATTGACTTGTATTAGTTACGATATAATGGTTAATTCAAAAAGTGTGGAGCGCTTCTTTTACTGGGTAAATAAAAGTACACACAACCAAAAAGCGCTCCACACTTTTTGAATTAACCATTATATCGTAACTAATACAAGTCAATTTAATTATTTTATATTTTTGAGTGCGTTTTTAAAGTGTTTTTTTTAGTTTTTTAAACTATATATTTTTTGGGTGCGTTCTCTAACTAACAAATAAAGCAAACAAAACAAAATAAAAACTATTAAGAAAACTTTGAGCTATTTTCGAGTTTTTCTGAGACTACCGCACAGCAATTGATTTTTCCATATTATAAGGTTGTGTCGGTTTTGTTATTTATAGAAATATGTTGATGAAAATGGAAAGGCAAACATTTACCCAACAGAAATAGCTTCCTATTAGTTTCAAACTCAACAAACAAGTTTGTTGCGTTGTACAAGGTATTTTAGTAATGAAAAACTAGCGTACTACGTTACGTTACTTACCTATTTAATTAACGCTATTTCCCTCGACTCGAACCCGAGAAAAGTCGAACAAACTGCTTAATATTATTTCTGAACTTTGTACCTGGGACCGCATAATACGATTGCGAGTTTGAATGAAAATTAGCCTTTGTTGAACGAATGACTTAAGTACATTTGTGCGTGGGAAGATCTACGAAATAAGTTCGCAACTCGACCGGCTTATTATTTCTTGTTGGATGTTAAACTTAAATTAATTTACGAAGTGGAAAATGTGGAGCCTTTGAAACTTGTGTTGAAATGCTATTTCATGCTATCTTTGAAAAATAAATGGGGTTCCTTCATTCAAGCATTTGCTTGGCGACAGATTCATAACCGATTTATGATTGATTTAGGACGACGACGAGGTTAAGCTTGGGGCTAATTATAACCACTTTTCTCTGTAATTATGATAGTAAAAAAATCTAAAAAATATATATGTTAATTTACATGATACTCAGCAATTAATGAAATAAATATAAATGCAAATATATATGTATATATATCTCTAACTAGCTGTTCCCCGCCGTTTCACCCGCGTAGGCTACAGCTTTGCATGCAAAATCTCAGCCCGATCGGTTTAAAATTAACAAAGTTTCATACAAACTTATATCCCCTATTTTATCCCCTTGGGGGTAGAATTAATCAGAATCCTTTCTTAGCGGATGCTTACGTCATAACACCTGCATGCCAAATTTCAGCCCGATCCGTCCAGTGGTTTGGGCTGTGCGTTGATAGATCACTATGTCAGTCAGTCATCTTTGAGTTTTATATAATTAGATATTAAGAAAAAAGTGCAAAGTGCCCCTTTTTTAAAGTTACAATTGATTATCTCCAAATCTATAAACAAAAAAAGACTTGTTAGCACCACTAATATAATATTAAGAAATACAATACTCAGACGCTCTGTAAACTATTACTTTTAAGTACTGCCTCAATTATTTTATACGATTTTGATACCTCCAGATTAGGTTCCCCTTACAGGTGAGGCTATCGGAACACATTGACAGATCCTTGGCAACAGATTATTCACTTAAGAGTTGCATCAAACCAGACGAGAAAACACCCTACCACCAAGCAAAGCTAAAATGTTGTAATTCCACCTACTTAATTCAAAGCGACCGCTAAACAGATTCACCCCCATCTCTCACGTTGTCACACGATGTCTTGGTTTGACGCTATTTGACGTCACATCCCGCCGATAGGCATAAGGGTTGCCATCCACCAAACTCGTGTGCGATAGCGAAGACGCCGCCAATGAGATCACTGCAATATGACGAGATAGGGAAATGAAGCCATCCTATTGGTCGTATTTCACTCCGTAGAATGTAACCCTTAAAATATCGTGGTTAGGCTGGTGACTTTATTTGTTTAAGATTGGATAAGATGGATATAACAAGTTAGCCGTGATGAGGATGTGTTTATTTTTAAACGATGTGAAAATGTAGCCAGAGTTTGTTCGTAACATTTTTGGTAACTGTATATGATTGAGGCAAATAGGTTTAAATTCAGCTTAGTGACGTCAGCTTGCCATCCCGCAATGAGCTTGAGTTTCCGTTGAAAGGATATGTGATGAAACTATAGCATGGTGTTAGAGCATTTTAAAATACTGGCCTGGCTAGCTAGTTGGTGCTCCAGCAGCTTCGCTTGTTTGAAAATCAGTAGGTAGCTTACACAAGTGTTAGCGTAGTCCTTTGACCAAATAGTCAAGTGATTTGTGGTGTACATGTTAATGATTATTACCTACCAGTCTTCCATAATGTGAAAGTTAGAAGGTAGCTTAATAGATGAATAAAAATATCAATACGTACACAGGCGATCACACACAAAGCTCGCAACTCACGTCGCTTAATAAAACAAATCACGTTCAAAAACTGAATTGCATCAAAACCCACTCCATCATTTCACCTAATATAAGCACTCAATCAAGCCCCTCTCCCGCAGAGACAAGCATTTTCGCGACGCGTGATACACGCCCATCAAAATATGGCAGTTTCCACCAGGGATGCTATGGAGCTCCATAACCGTAACCGAAACTATCGGATATCTGAAATAAAAATTCGTAACCGTATCCGTTTTACAAGTTTCGGATAATTTCGTATAAGGGCTAAATAAAACGACATTTTACGACAGGTTTGTGTGTCACCGCTCGCGCTAGATAAAACCTATAAATGAAACCAAATTATTACATACCATTTGTGTTTATATTTTACTTCAATCTAATTTCCGTAACCGGAACTATCCGAAACTAACGGATAATCCGAAACCGATATAATTTTATTCCTATATCATATCCATAACATCCCTATTTTCCACACGAAATCCTGTAAGAGTGACGGTTAACACGACACCCGGAAAGCGCGGCGGTTCACTCAATCCGGAATCGGGTCACGGCAACAAGAATCCCAAGACAATGTCCCGGAACCTCGGCGGCTCGGCACAAGATGTGATAAACGACAGCTGAATGAGTGGCTGAAAAATATTCGGTGTAAATTAAAAGCATCTGGGTCGGCAGATAGAGGCAGATTGAGTTACTAAACGAAAAAAAATATATACGCCAAACTAGATATTTGCAGAACGCTAGTTCTTAGGAATTTCTAAATTCAACATCAGCCTATTACGTTCCTAGTGTTCCTACTGCTGGAACTCTGGACTTCTCTCAGAGAGAGAGTATGGGCCGTAATCTACCACGCTGACCCAGTGCGGGTTGGTAGATGTCGCACGCCCTTGCCTAATGGTTCTTCTTTTCTAAAATAGGTAAATACGTTTTCACTGTCTCAATTTATATATACAAAAATATTGATTGCGCCTTACACAGAAAATCCTAATTTGGGGTAAGAGTTATGTGTTATTTTGGTCATTTGAAGTAAATATTTCGTGTACTTTAAAAACTTACTTATAAGATATGGCGAAACCCAGACCGCCAAAACATGGTCTAGTTGTGCAGTACCAAAAATTTAGAAACGAAATTCATTACCGACTGAGTAATCAAAACCTACGTAGCTCCCTGTCTAAATCCAATGATGGATGGCGGCGTCAAGATTTCTTGCGTAAAAAAAAACATTTTTCAAAATTGAATGAGGCAAGCTTCGGTTTGCTTTTCGACAATAGCGACGGGGCTCCCCTGGCGGTGTCTGAATAAACAACGAGGTAAACCTTTAAAGAAGGCAAAAGCCTTCGAAATAAATAGGGTAAGAAGGTTGCATAACTTAATTTTAACTGACAGACGTGTATTTCGTTACGTTGAAATTGTTTTTCTTAGAAGATGTCGGGCTTTGAAATCGTCTCGAGCAATGAGCGAAAAGAAATTTTTGTGTTACTCACATTTCTACCAACTTTATTTATTCAAATTATTTTTTCAAAAAGACCTTAAGTTCAAAGACATAATTATGTCAATGTCTGTTTCAAATTCTTTTGTGAAGTAGACCTCGTGAAACAAAGTCGGTATCAAATGGAATTCGAATATATTTAAAGAAAAGCCTAACTATAAACAGTGATATGTTCGAAGGTGACGCCACGCTACACCTGGATTGAGAACTGGTTCTCATGTGAAGCTGCCGGAACACACCGACAGGTATTCGGCGACAGATTCTTAAGCTAGCCGGGCGACCACTAGAAAATACCTTTCACCAAGCTATTATGTCATCACGATACTTCCTTAGCCGAAAGCTTAAGCTCTTTGCAGTATTAGAACCCATCACCTACGGTTCACTACCACAGAGTCGTTTCAATCGCTTCATCGTTTCAAAACAGATAGATAGATAGGTAACTTCTGTATTGGTAAATTTTAAAAAGGAGAACAACCATAAAACTTTATGGTAAGTTTCACAAAAGGTGGTCTGAACGCTCAAAGTGATCTCTCTCAGACAACCTTAAAGCAATGGCAGTACAAATAGTACAAAAACAAATATTAAATTTATTTATTATTATTATTAATTTGTTTGTCTGTGTTATATTGTGACTTAAAATAAAGATTTTATTTCATATTATTATTAATTATTATTGCCTATGTGTTTATTATTGGATTAAATTTTTATTATTTATTTAAATTGTTTTTGACGTATTGTGTTTTGGCGTATGCTGTTAGCAATATTGCATTTCCTATGAATAAATGAATGAAAAATGTCACGATATATAAAAAACGAGCGATGGTGGCCGAACGGTTAGGCGTGCGACTTACAAGACGCCGACACCGAGTTCGAATCCTCTCGGCCCCGCACCTAGGACTTAATAAGTTATGTGCGGATTTGCCATCGCTCAAAACGGTGAAGGAAAACATCGTGAGGAAACCGGCATGCCCAAGACCTGCAACATTCAAGGGCATGCGACATCTACCAACCCGCACTGGGCCAGCGTGGTAGATCACAGCCCATACTCTCTCTCTTAGAGAAGGCCAGAGTCCCAGCTGTGGGAACGTGAAAGGCTGATAATGATGATATAAAAAACACAAGAATATAATAGCTCCTGCATACATACTAAATATATCTATTTAGTATAACCTCATCGTCATCATCATTATCATCAGCCGGAAGAAGTCCACTGCTGAACATAGGCTTCCCTTTGAACGCCAACAACCTATAATGTACCTACTACTTACAAAATATCACTTTTCCCAAGTCTTTCTATCTGAAGATACAAACATTAACATCATTGTACACTTAATAATCATCGGAATCGATTCTAGAGCCCATCCCGGGCCGGTCCGCGTCCGCTACAAACCCAATGAGCGGCTGTTACGCCGGAAATATGGCGCGGAAATCTCATTACACCGCCGATATCCGCCTGCGAATACATTTACATTTCTAATGCGGGGCAGGGGCTGTGTACACAGCGGAATATGGAGAGGAGAGGAGCTGTATTGCCTAGGATATAGTATATGGGTGCCCACGGGGTAATATCAAGGCTGGTAATCTAGAATGACGCTCAAAAGTAAATCAAAAATTGAGTGGTAATTGAGTGACATATTTAAATGAAACTAGCTGTTCCTCGCGGTTTCACCCGCGTGGGCTACAGTTTATCGCGATAATAAAGTATACTATGTCCTTCCTCAGGGTTCAAACTATCTCCGTTTTTCCGTTTAAATCGGCTCAGTAGTTTAGGCGTGAAAGCAAGACAGACAGACAGATATACAGATATACAGACATACAGACAGACAGGCAGGGTTACTTTCGCATTTAAAGATGAGCAACTTGCAATTATATGCATGAAAAAATAAAAACAAGCATTTAATTCATGAATAAAATTCTCCAACTAGAAGTTTCAAGACTACATTCAAGAGGAGAAGAGGAAATAGTCGTCTTCAGAGTAGGCCTTTTACATATTTCGCTTTCAAAATTATTCGCATAGCTAAATTAACTTTGTTGGACAGGCGCTTATCTCCACATCGCTCGCCTTCTCTCCTTTTTGCCCTTTGTACACCAGCTTTATAGAATGCTAGCTCCTGACACTCTTTTATCTCTACAATCTCGTAAAATCTTCGCTTTATGTCGGAGGTCCCCATAAAGAAACTGGTATAGACATGCAAATTTAAAATAATGTTGTATCCAGACAATTTTCACTCAAAAATAGTATTAAGCACACTTCTCCGCTTTGCATACTAACAGCTAATGTAAATAGAAGATTAAATTAAGAGCAGAGAAGTTAATTAGGAGAGAATGTTTTAACTTGACTCGAAACTAACGTTCTCATTAAGTTGTACTTAACGAAGCATCTAGAATTAAACGGCAACATTAATCTCAAGTTGCGCTAGTTAAGTTTGGACTTAAGTATCAAATCTAATTTAAATATCTGTAGGTTAGTCTAGTTACCTTTTATCATGTAATTTGCCTCTATGATGCTTAAGTTGGACAGATGTTTGTATAGTGTTTAGAAATCAAAATCACCGATGAAGTACAATGCTGTTAATGTACTACCATTCTTAGACTCCGTAAATAAAAAAATATTGAAAACGTTAAACCCCAACAATTATAGAAAAACACTATCGAATAACTTTCAACTTTAAAAAAAAACTAAATCAAAATTGGTTTATCGGTTCAAAATTCAAAATTTTCAAAATTCAATTATGTTTATTCAATAGGATACATTGTGATCACTTTAAAACGTCAACTTAAAACTAGCTACGCCTGTTCCAACCTCCTTACGCCGGCAAAAGAACAGGCAAGAAACGCCCGGCAGGTAATTTTTTTGGCGCGATCACATTGACAATTTTATTCTTATTACTAATTGATTGAATTGGAGCAAGTTCACTAAAATCCCAAGCTTTTTTTTTTTGTCATCTAATAGTCCGATATTTTTTATTTAGCTTTACTAATAAGAAGATTTCTCTTGTTTGGTTGTACACATTGGGATATGGGAACATGAATATTAACGAGTTGCGGGATCACAACCAAAGCAGACCAGACCCCACAAGCAGCACCCGTTCACGAGTTGACGCATGTGCCAGCCATCGCTCTCCTCGACCATATGAGAGGGAAGAGGGCGACCCGACACATGACGCCGCTGCAAGCAAAGTCACTTTCGTGAGCATGACTGTTTTGGCTGTTTACCGAGAATGGTTAGAATAGGGGAAATAGGGAGAATAGATAGATAGAAAGAAAGATAGATAGATTAACTACAATCCCAAGCTTGTTTGTCATCTAGATAGTCCGATATTTTATAATAAGCTTTACTAATGAGATTTCTCTTTATACGAATTTGAAATTTTGTTATAGACAAGTCTTGAATTTCACTTGGGATTTTGTTGAAAAAGCGTACACATTGACCGATCGAAGTTATAATTCCGTTCGAAGTTATAATGCTTCGGACAAATATAAAAAAACACACGTTAAAATTAAAAATAAACCCTCGATTTGCATTTGGCATTCAATAGTTGAGCAATAGTATCGATTAAAAACAAAAAAGCAATTGCAAATGTATAAAAAGATAAAAATACAACACTTACGACGGTACTCTCTGTAAGACGTGATGCAAACTTAATGAGTCCATAAGACGTGATGCAATTCAAGTGATATCGAGTCAATTGTTAATCCAATGCATGTACATACGTCATGAAGCGATTCGATGCTAAATGCAAGCGAGTCGCGTCACCACACATTTGAAACGACATTTTAGACCCCGAGGACGTACGATATTGAGCCGATTTGTGAGCGCTATCAAGAGAACGTGCTACTTGGTAGGAAAACTATTGCAACTAGCCCAGGCGGGTTAGAATTTCAAAATGTATTAATGCCATCTTGACCATTTTTGCATCAGCCTTTACTTCCTTAAAATCAAGATGGCGGCTAAAGTCAAGGGTGAAGATGGTTGCCTTTTTGAATTTAGGCTCCCACTGACTGATAAAGCTGATGCAAAAATCATCGGGATAGTAATTAATGCATTGTAGAAGCCATTTTTTGAAAGAATGGAAGTAGATCGTGCGGCCAAGCGAGCATATATGGGACGGCCGAGTGGCCGTCGCCCAGTTGGCCGTCTCAGGTATCACTGTAAAGCCAAAGTCACAAAGATCTTGCGCGAGCTCCAGGTGGATGACTGGCAAGAGGTGGCGCAGGACAGACCAAAGTGGCGTCTTTTGTTGCCGGAGGCCAAGACTCACTTTGGGTCGTTGCGCAATCTAAGTTTTTTACTCTCTTGAAGCTAAGATGGCCGCTAAAGTCAGGGTCGAGGATGGTCGCCATATTGAATTTAGAATTCCACTGACTAAAGGCTGGTGCAAAAAACGTCAGGAAGGTAATTAATGCAATGTAGAGGCCATGTTTCTTATATAACCCGACTGGGCTAAACTGTTTATACATTTTCCACAAGTCGCATCTTATAAGCAATATTGACAGTCAACGTAATATTGTATCGTATCCAGTCATGAGTAAACACGTTTTACGACTTAGCAAGGAAATGAATAAAATTAAACACGTAACCAATTATTGTCAAGACAGCGCATAATAATCATAAACCAAACAAATTCCCCGCGAACGTATAAAAATGATTCTTGCGTGTTTCCTGCTATTACTTCGTATAAAATATGATCCGAGGCGTCTCGCGTTAAATAATTTTTCACTTCCCCTCCTACCCTACTTCTTTTGTTTACAAACGACGCGTCAGAGAGAGAACCCTTTGAATTTCCGCTTCAAAGACCCCGCGACTAAAATTATAACTCTGTAATTTATGTAATGAATTTGGTTACTTTTTAATGAACTTTTCAATGAAAGACCAGAAAGCAATTTAAGCTTATAATGAAGGTAGAAATCACAAGCGGCCTTTTGTTGTTTGACGGTCAAAAATGTTTGGTGAAGCCACCAGAGACTTTGTGATGGTTATTTCCTGTGGCTAAGTCTACACTTTTACAGTTAATAGATTGGTGTGGTCCGACAGCCACACTTAAGAGCCAGTTCCCAGGCCAGTCTTTTGCTGGCGTAAGGCGGTTGGAACATCATATTATGTATCCTATTAAATAAAGATTTTTTGAAAATTGAAATTTAGGTAGCGCCATATTTAATTACATCGCCGCTTAACATCAAGTGACTTGTAGCCAAACGCTACCCTGTAAGATGTAAAAAAGACACATGTAGGCTACTTTCTATCATAGAAAAAATTAGGATATAACAGAAAATCGCAGGGTGCAGCTATATTATATTAGTCTATGAGATTATTATCAATCAATCAATCAAAGGCATTTATTGACACAGTAGAATGTACAAAGTAATTATGAAGCTTCTGGTTCCCGAACTAGTGGAAACTGTGTTTCAGGAACCAGATTCTTCTCCCATTTTTGTGTGCAATTTACATGTCAATAAGTTAAACTTAAATATTTTCTAATAGCAGTACATAATAAGAAAATAAAATGAGACATCATAGTGAACAAATTATGACAAAAAAAATTTAAAATTTAGAATTCTAAGTAGCATGCAGATTCCAAATAGAAATGCAAAGGTATGAATGTGAAAGTTTGTTTATGTGTGTATGTGTGAGTGAGTGTGAGGGTGCATGTGTGTAAGTGTGTGTGTACGTGTATATAAGTGTGTAGGTGGGTGATCGAATGTGTATGTGTGCGGTTAAATATATAATGAGTAGAATGGAGTGAATGGTGGAAAGTAGTATTAGTCATTATTTGATATGAGATTACATTACATTATTTATTTATTCATATTTTACATGCTATAAATTATCAATCTTCACAAACACGTACAAACTCAAGCCAACCCCGATCTCAATAACATATTAACTATCACATTAGTCAATTGATCCCATTAGTAACGTATTTACGTAGTCACAATTCAAACAGCAATCTGCACGACTCAATCCCGAGGCGACGTGACGACGACACGACGTGACGTCTCATTCGAGCCGGGTGCGGTGCGTCACGCTCGAACGCGTGACAAATGACGTGTGTTGTCGCGAGACACGCCGTTATTGGGATCACAAACAAGTGTCCCGCGATCAAAGGCCGCTGGAACGGGGACTGAACCACTCGAAGACGATATATCGCTTTTGTGTACGAAAGTGTTTGTGACGTTATTTTTGTACGTTTATGGAAGATTTTTTCGAGGAAGTTTCTGCTTGGAGAGCGAGTCAAATAGAAAGAGTTTGAGAGACAGAGAGGCAACAGAGAAAAATTAGAGGGAGAGAGAAGATAGTTGTGTAAGAGAGATGAGAGAGAAAGTCAAAGAGACAGAAAGAATCGTGTTTTTTTGGCATTGTCATCATAAACTTCTGAGAAAAAATTGTGTCTCAGTATATTGACGTGACAACGTCTTATAATTCGATAAAGCCGGGTGCACGTACAAAAAAAATGACTCATGCGGCGTTACCTCGCTCTGCGGCGTTACCTCGCTCTGAAGCGTTCCATGTAAGGCTTGAAGTGCAAGCGAGAGCGCGGAACGAGCGACAAAGAAGCACAATCGGCCAATCGACGTTGTCACGTTCAACTATCGTCAGTAAACCGACTTTACAGACAACCAATTTTTTTTATTAACATAGACGTATTTATGTTTATAAGGGCAAAAAATAGGATTAATTAAACTGTTTTTCACCTAAATATCCACGTAGGTTATCTCTCTTACAACAAAGTTACTACTCGCACTTTCAAATACTTGAACCGGACACCTGATACAGCCTTTGAAAGCTCGTTTGACTCACGGAGCGAAGCACGACTGGACCTCGGCTGCATATTCGTTTTTTTTTTTTTACTATTTACAGGGTAGCGTTTGACCACAAGTCACCTGATTTTAAGTGACGATGTGGTCGAAGGTGGCGCCACGCTACACCTGGACTGGGAACTGGCTCTCAAGTGAGGCTGCCGGAACACACCGATAGGTGCTTGGCGACAGATTCTTAACAAGAGGGTGGTAGCTAGCCAGGCGAGTACTAGAAAATACCCTCCCACCAAGCTATGGTTTTGGTTTCGTTCACGTAAACTTACGCTCTACGTGCTACGAAACATTCTCTCGTAGCGGCGTAGCATCACGTAGCACCGTAGCAGTATACGCTAGCCCAAACGGTTTAATGACCCTTTACGGGTGAGACGACGTAGACCTGCTATCCACAGCCTTTCCGACGGAGTACCTCATGTCAATCTGGGAGTGACGAACATGTTAAAAATGATCACTAAAAATGATATTTAAAAAAAATATCTTCATGGCCCTCTGCGTATTGTATTTTTGAAATGTTGTGGTAATAAAGAGTTTTTGTAATTTATAGATCCGGAGAAAAATGGTTATTTATAGCTTCAAAAAGTGGACACATTTTTTAAAATGTATACTTCTAAATATATATAATTGTAACTCAAAGGTGACTGACTGACATAGTTATCTATCAACGCACAGCCCAAACCACTGGACGAATCGGGCGCAAATTTAGCATGCAGGCAGATGTTATGACATAGGCATCCGCTAAGAAAGGGTTTTGATTAATTCTTCCCCAAAGGGGATAAAATAGGGGATTAAAGTTTGAATGAAACTTTGTCAATTTTAAACCGATCGGGCTGAGACTTTGCATGCATAAAGCTGTAGCCCACGCGGGTGAAACCGCAGGAAACAGCTAGTAAATCATAATAGCTTAATGCCAGAGTTGTCTTTTTACCCGTAGCACCGTACGAGCTACGAAACATTCCCCCATAGCAGCGTAGCATCACATAGCACCGTAGCAGTATGCGCTAGCTCAAACGAGTCAATGGGCTTTACGAAAGGGTGAGACGATGTCGAGATAAAGACGTCATTTAAGATAATTACATCGCAAGGAAATAAGATATGGAGCCATAATTCATGTGAACACGGTGACAGCCGTAGCGGTGTCTCGTAAAACGTTATGTGCCTGGGAAAATGTTTTCAGTACGTTTTTATACGGCGGAGTTTAGCTCTATGAAAATGTATGGTGGTAGAATATTCTCTAGTACTCGCCTCGCTAGCTACCACCCTCTTGTTAAGAATCTATCGCCAAGCACCTATCGGTGTGTTCCGGCAGCCTCACTTGAGAGCCAGTTCCCAGTCCAAGTGTAGCGTGGCGCCACCTTCGACCACATCGTCACTTAACATCAGGTGACTTGTAGTCAAATGCTACCAAGTAAAAAGTTAAAAATATATAGTTTAAAAAACTAAAAAAAACACTTTAAAACGCACTCAAAAATATAAAATAATGAAATTGACTTGTATTAGTTACGATATAATGGTTAATTCAAAAAGTGTGAAGCGCTTTTAGGTTGTGTGTACTTTTATTTACCCAGTAAAAGAAGCGCTCCACACTTTTTGAATTAACCATTATATCGTAACTAATACAAGTCAATTTAATTATTTTATATTTTTGAGTGCGTTTTAAAGTGTTTTTTTTAGTTTTTTAAACTATATATTTTTATTTTTTTACTTTTTAGTCATTTGTTACCAAGTCCAATCTATCGGACTCATCAAAAGGAATCATATGAGCCCAAACTCGAGGGGTTTACTAGTAGCCACTGCAGAGATCTCCTACCCACCTTCTGGCTGCATCATCAGACCCTCGTCACCAAGTTCAATCTATTGGACTCATCAAGACGAATCATATGAGCCCAAACACGAGGGGTTTACTAGTAGCCACTGCAGAGTTCCTCTACCCACCTTCCGGTTGCATCATCAGACCCTAGTCACCAAGTTCAATATATTGGACTCATCAAGACGATTCATATGAGCCCAAACACGAGGGGTTTACTAGTAGCCACTGCAGAGATGCCCTACCCACCTTCCGGTTGCATCATCAGACCCTCGTCATCAAGTCCAATCTATTGTACTCATCAAGACGATTCATATGAGCCCAAACACGAGGGGTTTACTAGTAGCCAGCGAAGAGATGCCCTACCCACCTTCCGATTGCATCATCAGATCAGGTCGATGATACCAAATTATTGCATTGTCACCGAGATTACATACACATACAAAGTTTCAAGTCGATACGACAATTAGAAGTGGGTGATAATTGACTTCTAAGATTTGATTACATTGTTAGTTAGTTAGTTAGTTAGTTAGTTAGTTACAAGTCAAGCTAATAAAAGTGTTTTAAAAAAAGAAAAATGTTAGCAGGTTTTGTATGACAGGAACATTATTTTTAAATCTTGATATAGGGTGTAACAAGTTTGTAGTGTGTATTGTTTTAGGGTTCCGTACCTCGTATATAATCTAATGCTAACATAATGTATAACAAATTGTGATTTTGTGCAACCAATCAAAGTGGAATATAGAGAACTTCATGTATATTGTCCGGCAACCTCACTTGAGAGCC
This sequence comes from Opisthograptis luteolata, assembly GCA_931315375.2. Classification (NCBI taxonomy): domain Eukaryota; kingdom Metazoa; phylum Arthropoda; class Insecta; order Lepidoptera; family Geometridae; genus Opisthograptis; species Opisthograptis luteolata. Next base: position 13,491,521 of record OV928039.1, read on the forward strand.
AGTTCCCAATCCAGGAGTAGCGTGACGCGATCTTCGACCACATCGTCATTGAACATCAGGAGACTTGTGGTCAAATGCTACCCTGTAAATAGTAAAAAAAAAACTGTATTGAAGACTTGGCTCTCATCATCATCATCAGCATATGACGTTCCCACTGCTGGGACTCTGGCCTTCTCTCAGAGAGTATGGGCTGTAATCTACCACGCTGGTCCAGTGCGGGTTGGTAGATATCGCATACCCTTAAATGTTGCAGTTCTTGGACATGCCGGTTTCCTCATGATGTTTTCCTTCACCGTTTTGAGCGATGGCAAATCCGCACATAATTTATTGAGTCATAGGTGCGGGGCCGAGAGGAGTCGAACTCGGTGTCAGAGTTTTGTAAGTCGCACGCGTTACCTTTTGGCCACCATCGCTCTACAACTTGGCTCTAAGGTTCCTTTTTTAAGCTGTGACAAAATGAAACCTGTATGTCTTGAGGGTTGTAGCTAGCCAGGCGTGCAATAGAAAATGCCCAACCACCAAGCAAATATAGTGTATCTCTAAAGTTTCAGACATTTTTCGCAACATATTTACAACAAACTTTACATTTTTAGAATATTGTAGAAAATCCAAGAAGAGATTATTTAAATCGTATCGAAAACATTTCCAAGAAAACTCCGAAAATAATAAATCCCACCTAATGTTTGTTGAGCCTATCCATTAGCTTATCAATTTTTAAAATCACAGTAAAAAGCGAAATATTGCCTTCGGAAACTGTAATTTATCGTCGGAAAGTACGTAAAATACGTAAATTTGCTACGGCTACGTTAATGTACGTTTTATAGTCTCGTAGATATCTGCAGGCGATTTTTATTTGCCTGAAAGCCTTTTGAGTAAGTAGAAAATATATTTATTATGATCTTATAAGAGCCTTCTAGAGGTTGGTATACTTTTATATACTTCTTGGTATGAGATGGTTATTTAAATTAACGTTTATTATTAACTTGCTGTTACCCGTCGTTTCACCTGCATGGACTACACGTTATCGCGATAAAAATGTCCTATGTCCATACCAGATTTTTTTCCAATGCCAAAGTCAAGTTTAGTATTATGGTTACCATGTTAATGCTTTAAGCGCCAACCTTAAAATTAGCTAAGCCTGTTCCTAACATTTTACACCGGCAAAAGAATAGGCAAGAATCGCATGGCAGGTCAGTTTTTGGGCGCGATCGCACATGATTTTCGTATGGAGCAAGTTTGCTACAATTCCAACCTTTTTTGTCATCTGAATAAGCCATATTTCATAATAAGCTTTTCTAATAAGATTTCGTTTGATGTAGACTTGAAATTTGGCTATACCATTCTTGGATTTCACTTGGAATTTTGTTAAAATAATATACACATTGACCTTTGAAGGAGTTGCTGATTTAATGGAGCCTGGTATTGTACATATTGAAATGTATTCCTAGAATAAAAAGATCACAGACACGAGTAATCCGTCTTAAGTCACAATGTAACTAAAACATGCAACAATTAGAATCATTTATATCTGTGGCAGAATGTCTACGATTGCACACATTTTTTATGGATGGCTTTATTTTATTTTATTTTACTCTTCTGGAAAACATACAGCCTTAATTAACAAAGTTAGAATACTTAAGTTGAATACAGTTGGCCTTTATCAGTTTTCACATATAGGTAGGTATTTATGCTAAATGTTCAAAGACACACAAATGAAGTACATAGGTAAGTCACAATACAATAAACAATACAATACAAATAATAAATAATACAGCCTTGAAATAGAAATACATAATGCAACCAAATAAAAATAAAAAATAAATTTGCCAAATAAACCATACATTTAAAACAATAATAGGTACATTTCTACTATGGTTCATTAAAGAAAACATTATTAACAAAAAGCTTAAAACCATTATGCCTCATCATAAATAGATCTAAGTTTGGTGAGTAAGCAGAATTTATATTCTTTCCATCAATTTTGGTGGGGTAGATTTTAGGTGGAAAATAATGGAGGCGGTCGATTGTGTTGGGAGTATTGGTACATACTGTAGAGAAAATGTTTTGGTAGCTGATTATATGTAATATCTAGATCTACGTGGAGTGATATTTTTTGTCCTTCTGACTTTGATTACAGTTACTTTTGTGTATGTAAAATTAGTATGGATAAGCATCAAATAATAATCTATAAAGATTACTGTGATGAATAGAATACATAAACAAACATGTCTACAAAATTTCAATCAATTACCAAACAGAAAAAAAACTACATAACAGTTATCAACCCCTAAAAAAATCTTCAACAGAAGATTTGTTGAAACAAACTGACCTTCTGTTCCGTATCAAAACAAAACTTGCAGGTTATATTTTCACTGCGACCTATAACAAATCTTGGGGGCCAACGGGAGGGTCAGATAAATAAACTTTGGTAAAAGAAAGAGCAAACTTGTGCCGTAGTTTCAAAGTTATTTTGGACGGCGAAGGGCATGTGTGACGGGGATATTTACCTTATATCTTCACTTGTTATTAAAGCGATGCGAGCAATGGCTCTTACAAGACGTTGATACCGAGTTGGAATCCTCTCGGCCCCGCACCGTGTGGATTTGCCATCGTTCAACAACAGTGAAGGAAAACGTCGTGAGGAAACCAGCTTGTCCAAGAACCGCAACATCCAAGGGCATGTGACATCTACCAACCCGCACTGGGCCAGCGTGGTAGATTGCGGCCCACACTCTCTCTGAGAGAAGGCCAGAGTCCCAACAGTGGGAGCGTAAATTGACTGATGAAGCTATCATAGCGCATTGGTAGTGATGAAGGCTTGAAACCCACAACATTAGGCATGAGATTTCGGTGAAGAAGAGAGCCAATTCTCAGTCCAGGTGTAGCGTGGAGCCACCTTCGACTACATCGTCACTTAACATCAGGTGACTTTTCGTCAAACGCTACACTGTAAGAAGAATGTTTAAGCATAGGAAAACATTGTGATGAAACCTACTTGCTTGTTTTCTTGCCGGTGCAAGGACGTTGGAACAGGCGTAGCTACTTTTAAGTTAGACGTTAAAAAGTGATCGAATATTGTGTCCTACTAAATTAATTGTTAGATTTGAATCAAAACAAAACCCAATCAACTTAATTACACCCGAACCAATCATCTAAATAGAACATATCGGTGGCACAGACGGCCGCAAATTATCGACACTCCCGCTGTAGCCATTAATTACTTCGCCTGCTCGTGTTCGGCGGAAAATCGCGAGAGAAATGATTTTTATTCTAAATACGAACACACGTTCCCCCGTTTTAATTAAAGGAATTAATCAAAGCCTCCCTCACGCCTCTTTGCCTTCTGTAGGGCGAAGCGGGAGGGCGTCGATACGCTGCGTTTTGAACTTAGATGGCCAAAAGCGGAGAAATATTAGTAAAATACATACTAGCTGCGCCCCGCGGTTTTGCCCCCGTCTTCCCGTTAGGAACCTTTATCTGAAATAATAAATAATAACACATAGTTATTCCAAGGCGTAAGTTATCTCCTTTCCAAATTTTAACCAGATCCGTTCAGTAGTTTTTGCGTGAAAGAGTAACACACATCCATACATCCATGCTTACAAAATTTCAAGTTTATAATATTATTAGGATATTACCCATTTTCGTCCATATTTAAAAAAACGTTGATGAAAGACAAACTAAACGAACAAACTTTCGCATTTATAGTAACGATGGTTTTTAAAAACATGGTATAAAACAAATGTTTTTCTCGTCTCCTCACTTAATTGGATAAAAAAGTAACATAGATGTAAAATAATTTCATTAGCCAACATTTTGTCTATAAATTAAGTTACTCTTATACTTGTTGCCCTGATCCAAAGCAAACCTTACACGCAATTTAAGCGCAATTTGATTTAATAAAAACGTATTAATCACATAAATTAGAACTCTTTTGATCCTAACAAGGTTTATTATTTTAAATTCAATTTGTGCGTCTATGATCACGGGATCTTATGAAAGATGGAAAATTTTAGGAAATATAATATTTGAATATCATTTTTGGAAATATTAAATACGGCTTTGGGTAAATATCGTTTGAAAAAATCGAACAAAGCTGTTTTTTCGGAAGGTTCGCCCGATATTTTTTTAAATATTCGGGTCGAAAGTAAATAAAGCTTTTGGTAATTTGTGTTTAATGATTTTGCTGAAAGTTTATATTACAAATCTCTTCAGCAGAGTAAATATACTTTACGAGCAAAAGACTTTTATATATTCCATTCATATAAATACATATACTACTAAATAGGTATAGATTTTTTCAATTGCTAATAGACATGCGTTTGACCATTGTTTGAGCTTTCAGAGACGGAAACCATTGTGATGAAACCATAGCTTGGTGGTAGAACATTTTCTAGTGCTCGCCTGGCTAGCTATTACACATATTTTGAAAATCTGTTGCCAAACACATATCGGCTTAACAAGCACCTATCGGTATATTCCAACAGACTCGAGAACTACTCCTCAATCCAGATGTAGCGTGGCGCCACCTTCGACCACATCGTCATTTAAAATCAGGGCCTTTATTCGCTATGACCATCAAATATTGTGTCTACTGAACTATCTTCGCTACCCATAGTTTTAGCGTTATAAATGGAGCAGTATTCCTGTAAATTAGTGAATTCTCGGAACTTCAGTAAGACCGTTGTCATAATAATCTTGTAAACGAGTAAAATGCTAGCAATTCCTAGAAGACCATATAAAAACTGAAACTTAGCAACAATTACTCCAATGACTCAATTAACCAAATGTCTCACTTCGCGTGGGTTGTTTGTGTATTTCTGTTTTTAGTAATGCTTTTACGCTAGCTGTGAATCCGTAATGCTTAATACACTTGCAATTCAAATGAACAATGGAAATGTTGAGCATTATTGTGGACTTTAAAGAAACAATTTATTGAATCTTCCATCTGTCTGTACTATAGAAAAGTGAAAAACATAAACATTTCTTTTGGGATTAGAAAAAAATGTGGGAGCCAAAACTTTCTGGATAAAATAATATCATATTGCAAAAGTTGAGTGTGTTACGCCTAAACAGATTTTCATGAAATTAAATTAGGTATATAATTATTATTGAAAAAAGTTGTTACAACGTGTAATAATCGGTATATTATATGCCTTCTTTTTGTCCTAGAATAATACATCTCTTGTCGCAAAAAAAAACCTGCACGAATTTACTAAAACTACGACACTGCCAAGCGCTGCTTGTGATACTACATACAAATTTTCTTGCGGTAAAGGCAAAAGGGAGCAAGTAGTTCATTTCCCACGAAAACTTTACAGAATCTATTTACGTTGCCGTGTTTATTCACGCTCAGCATTTTAATTTGGCTTTTAATTTCTCTTTTGGCAAGAGAAAAATGAATTTGCGTTGTCGTAATGTGACGTCATTGTTTTCTCTTTTTACAGTGCACCGAAAAGCATAACTAAATACTTGAAACCTTTGATTGCGGAAACTTTGTCGCGCACTTAATGTAATTTCATAGGGCAAATAAACTATGCATGAAGTTTAAACAACGCAAAGTGTTTGTTTATATTTTAGCTCACCTACACAGTTTAAACTCATACATTCACAAGTTACAAAGATTCTCCATAATTATACATTACAAGACTCAGGACAATATGCATTACAATCATGGACGTACTAAGGGATGGACGCCGGGTTGTTTGCTCAGAAGCGTCTAAATCTAAAGAGGTCTAAACAGGAGAGGTGGCTAACCACACTCCGATCATTGGAGATCGGGGTGTGAAGTTTGGTCGCGTTTATTCGAGTATGAAAATTAACCGGTTATTTTTCGTATAACAAATTTTACTTGATAGTTTAAATTGTTTTTTTGTAATTACCTTTTGACGAGTATTGAGCCGAGCTATAAAAACTTAGGAGTATTTATAAAAAAAACATAGACTAATATCATAGTATTGTGCTATTCTGTGCTTTGTAGGGAACTTTAAGCCCTCGGCGTCGGTTGTTGTCTTAGTCGATAGGCTATTTCGGAGGCCTTCGGGTGATCTGGAAACTCTGATACTGGGGTTGGCCACTAGCCTACTCTCCAACCCGCACTGGGCCCAATTTGTGTGTTAGATGGCCCATACTCTCTCTCTCTGAGAGAAGGTCTCCGAGAAAGTATAGTATGTTTTGATTTAATATATAATTATACACGTTGATATGAGAACTTTTTCTTAGACAAAAATATGTTTTTCGGAAAATAAAAGAACAAAGGTGACCTCTACAGAGGGTCACGTAATAATATGTACTTCTGAAACCCCCAATTAAGTTCATAACGTGTACAGAATAAACTGTTTAAAACCTTATGAAAATAACATTATATTTATATATCATTTTAAGGGCACTTCAGATAGCTACTTGTTAGACAAAGGACGGGTATTATATTGTATAGAGATAAAAAGGTGATACTTTGTCCGGATACAATATCCGGCTATATTTTAGAATTAATTTATTTTCCCTTTTTTCTGAAATAAATTGTCTACTGTCTATTTTCTTCTATATGTCATTGTAATAAACGCGGGAAACAAGCAGACAGCTTTTATGGTAAATGTTTCTTATCGATATTTACAATACTAGGGACGTTCCCAGTGCTTTCCTGACTCTCAAGAACTCCACTGAGTACCTACGCCACCGTGCACGATCTTGGGTAAGCATCAACCGTTCCGGCATATTTAAAGTAGTCTTCATAGAAGTAAAAGTGAATTTAAGAGATTGGCCTAGTTAAAAGATATATTATGAATGCTACCGTAAAATCTTTGCCCTACTACTTATAAAATAACATTAGCTTTCTGCACTAATTGACTCGATCTGCTGATGGATTGCTTGAGGACTCATCGAACGAGACTTTTGGCATCATATATCTCTTGGAACAAAATCAAGAGTAAAACTATATTTCATAAAAAATAGTTTTTTATACAAATTGGGCGGATACGCCGGAACCGATACTATTTGGTCTATCTCTAGTCTGAACCTTTCAAATAGAGCATGAAAATTTTAGAAAGGATTTAATAACTGTTTTGTGAACTCCGACCGCAGGCTGGTTATGAAAAGGGGAATTAATAATGTACATAAGAACCTGTATTGCAAATAAGTTACCTTTCGGCTGTAAATTATAAAATGGCTCTTGGCTATCCAATACAAGCTAATTGGTTGCTAATTGAGAAACGGTGAAAGGAAGTACCCCTCACTAGCATTGAGGCAACCCACTCTTTGTATTTTATTATAATACTAGTTGCACCCCGTGGTTTCACCCGCGTCTTCCCGTAATCCCGCAGGAACCTTTTTACGGGAAAAGTAGCCTATATGTTAATCCAGGGTATAAGCTATCTCTATTCCAAATTTTATTCAGATCCGTTCATTAGTTTTTGCGTTAAAGAGGAACAAACATCTATCCATCCATCCATACTCACAAACCTTCACGTTTATAATATTATAGTAGAATATGCTTTGATAGCAATAATCTACTACCTAATTATACTCCTAATAATCTCAGCTGGTCTAACCCGGGCTCGGATTAAAAATTACTTTTCTCTCCAAGTAAACCTATCCTTCTTGGAACAAGACTTTGAGGAAAGTTTTCCGCAAAAACTGCGGTTTGCAAAGCGGGTGAAAGACCAATATTTGAAACAAAAAAGGCCCTAAAAAGGTACCAATGCCGATTGGGTTCAACCAAGGTCACATCCCCTTAACTTTGGGGCCTTTGGAATTAATTTCAACGGATATTTTATAAAAGTTTTCTGGAGAGTTCCAGGGTCCACCTACTCTCAATTAAAGGGAAGTTGGTGGAAGTTGTAATAACTTTCGTTTTAGTCCCTGTCGGTCCTAGTTGAATAATATGATCCTGCTAGCCACGGTCTTGTCAAAGGCAATCCTATTAGAGAGTTTACTGGTCAGTCTGGCTTTTAGTTGACTACGGTAATAGAGTTACGATTTTAGTTATCTAGTTTGTTTAATGACTACCCTTTGTGAGAGGCACGTGACTGTTAGTTCTAGTTTTTATTTAAATTTTCGCTGTTATCATTGTTAGCTGTTTGCTTGACCGCTAATGGGACACAGTAGGCCGTCTCTCAAAGAAAGAAGAAATGTGCCGCTGGCTCCGTGTAGATTGGTTCTTGGACAAACCGGCTTCTTTAGGATGTTTTCCTTTACAGTTGACGATTGCAAATCCACACATAGCTGAATAAAAAGGGCTGAGGTTCTATTCGAACTCTGCATAAGGCGTACCCATAACCACTTGCTACCGCTCAGTGTACAGCTGTCCAAAAAAGCTTACAAACATACAGAAAACCTTTCAAATTTCAATGTGTTTTAAAAAGGGTGACATGGTGTTTTTAGTGTGTACCTGTCTCTGTCATCGTAGCATGGATTAATAGATTTTGATATTTACAGGGTAGCGTTTGACCACAAATCACCTAATGTTAAGTGACGATATGGTCGAAGGTGGCGTCACACTACACCTCGACTGAGAACTGGCTTGAGGCTTCCGGAACAAACCGATAGGTGCTTGGCGACACATTCTTAACATGAGGGTTGTAGCTAGCCAGGCGGGTACTAGAAAATACCCTACCACCAAGCTATGGTTTCATCACGATGTTTTCCTTCACCAAAAGCTCAAGCTCATTGTATGATTCGAACTCACGTTCTACGGATCGCAAACCGACGTCACTACCACTGAGCCATCATCGCTATGAAGTCAGTTAGTCAATGCTTCGTAAAAAAAGTGTAGAGTATATATTATAGCAACTGAATGTTCATTAATTTAAATTTGACGAATTAAATTAACTGTTTAATATTGTATCTGCCAACAAAACAACGCGTTGTATACCCCGGGTTACTTTGCCTGAAATAGGCCATTGTAATGCAGAAATGATGAGCAAGCAGTACCATCAGAATCTCATGTAAAATGAATGTTTCGATCCTGCACTCATCCCGCGCGTGTTTAATTGCTGGAAAAATAACCACTCGTCCGTTATCGCTGGAATTAATGCTTGGGTTTGTATATCAATTTGGTTTTTGGCATTTGCTTTGTTAGCCAGTTTCCTGTACAAATTGCTACATGTAGAGTTTTGGCAATAATAGCTTCTGTTATGTTTTGTTTCTGGCATCTTTCGGCTCATGATAAATACGAAGCCGTTAAAAAAACAGCTGTCCGTTGTTTTTATACTGCTTTGATTATGTTCAGGGGTTTTTTACGTGTTTTTTACTCCCAGATCGGACATAAGGTTTTTTTTACGATGGACGACGACGAAGCTAGCGTTTGACCACGATCTCATTAGATAAATAGCGACGATGTGGTCGAAGGTGTAGCACTCTTGCCCATCAAACACAAATTTACTCTTGACTTGAACACCTGGTTGTACCTTCGGGAAACACCAACCATGGGCATTCCACTTCTTTACAGTTCTCAACAAAAGCTACTCCTCTCTCACTACTCACGTCACTTGCAGGGTGAGGCATCAGACACCAATGCCTTAACGCATAAGCTACTTTTTATCTCAGAACAAGTTATCGGGAAAACCACAATATCATAACCGCATTGCGCAGCTAGTAGATAATAAGGTTTGTTCCCATTCCAAAGTTTCTATATACGGTTTAATTCTACCGAATAAAACCTACAACACGAAGCCAACATTGTTCATAACCGGCACAAAAACACTCGTCAACATTCAACAACAATAACTTCCAACCGCGGCCGCAATGAAATTCTGAGGTGAGAACAGAAAATAACTCCGCAACATCCGGTGGACTATACAAGTAACGCGGTACCACAGAGTATATAAGCCATTGACATACCAAGAGATAGACGTCAGGTCACAGGGGAGGGCTAATTATTTACACGCCAATCTCTGCTTCGTCGCGTGTGTGTGTGACACGGGCATTCGGTGCTGCACAAGCTGATCAATTGTTGCAAGCAAAATTCTGCTCTATTGTTACACCTATTAGTTCAGGAAATAATAAAATACCTTTGAAGTTACCACAATATGTTTGTATTCCATTTTATCGCGACCACTTTACAATAACAACAATCTAAATTATAATTTACCAAATGATTAAGCATAATAAACTCAATGAATATTCACTAACACACATCATAATTCTAGCAACTCGACCTACAACGTTACAACAATCGCAATCATTTAAAATAATGAATAATGAATAAGTTATATAACTTTAACCAGAACATAGAATCACTTTAATAAAATATAACCAATAAGGAATAATACTTAGCTTTAAATCTGAACCACCATGACTATACTTTTGCCAATCTGGCTGACACCAAAATTCGAGCACCGACTGAATGTTTAAGACAGTTACATTTTTCAGGTAGGTAAGTAGATAGTTGCTTATGGCGCCATCTTCTTGGCGGCAAAATGCTGGGCTCTCATTGGCTCGTATTGGATGACGTCACGTCGCAACTCGCGGAAGAAGAAGTAAATTGTCGATCCGTTGCATTTTGACAGCGCCATCTTCTGACTTGTGGAAGTACGTCATAAGTTGACGTATCTATTTCTGTCATTTGTCACACTATGTTATTGACATAAGATATAATTTTGTTTATAATGGCGTTCAGTCAGCGACAAAAGTGTCTGATCATACATTATCCAAATCTATTTTTAGACCAGGAATGATTGGGTGCTTTTGCATTTTACAAGGTGGCGTTTGACTACAGCATAGTACAACTGATTTTAAGTGATGACGCGGTTAAAGCTTGGTGTTTAAGATGATGTAATTGAAAAAAGGTGTTATTGATCAGCGACTTTTGTCGTTAACTGTATTTGAAACCTTAAATATATTATATAGGTTTGAACGTCACCATGAACGGCCTTAAGGGTAAAATCAAAAGAGCGTAATTTTGTGAGTCGTGAATCGCAGAATTTCGGTGACATAAATTCTGCTGCATTCGGTATCACAAAAAAAGGCAGTTGGTGCCACATGACGACGTAAAATGAGTTGTCTGCAGACTCAATGCGCGTAAACTCGACCGAATTTCGGTCGTGGTGTGGGAAGGGCAAATAAAGTATGGAACTGTCTACATATCAGCCTCTGACTATTGAGTGGGTTTACCCAGCTTCTTTTTCTGGCTTTTTCTTCGTAAATACACAATATTTTTAATGGATCCATCGTGCTCGACAACACGAACAGCCCGTACCAAGCAACGCTCTGAATAAATACTGAAGTTATTATTGGTTAAACTAAGAAAGGATTTCGCGATAAACTGTAGCCCACGCTGGTGAAACCGCGGGGAACAGCTAGCTACATATAAAGACACCACTATCACGCATTCGCCTCGCAGTACTTCAAGCATTCTGTCAAAATTACCTTCCATTCATCAGCAAATATGTTACACACATCACATGTTATCACAGTCGAGGTGTGCAAATTGCGCAAACTTCGTAGGCACCTTGGCGCAACCTCTAAATTTAGGAATGAATAAATAAGCAAGCTAACATCCGTCCGGGGCCTACGGTGGCCTGCCAACTGATTGCCGGGAAAATATAATCATTCCGCAAGTTATTGGGCCTAAATGACTATTTGTACAGGGCCCGCATTAATTTTCATGGGTCGTACGTACTGTACAGTATGACCCAGTTCATTTGTAATGTTCTTATTAAGTGTAAGTAAATGTCATGTCGATCGGACAATGAATACGCAGAAGCAATGATAACTAGGTGGTAAAAGTACGAGTGACGTTATGTTGCGAGCTGTAGGTCGTGAGTTCTAGTCTGCAATGAAATTGAGCTATCGGTGAAAGAAAACATCGTAATTATATTATTTTTTTCCGTTCGTCCCTAACAACCTCTGGCGGCATAGACCTAGCCGACGACGCATACTGTTTGACGTTCCCGGATGTCGTACTGTGGCCAGAGCTGAGTCCCCTCTTCATCGATCCTTGCACCATCTCAATGCACTCCTGGACACCAACACTGATATTGATTTATTTGTTGACAATTGGAAGACAGTTTTGGCTATATGTTTAGATTATTGTGAACGTCTGAACGATAGTGCCTGCACATTTCCGCGACTCAGCGTGGTCAAGCGCTACCCCGTACGTGGAAGATGGGCGTGTTAATTAAATTAGACCCGGTATGAATGTGCGTACGGCAGGCATTTGGCCCGGACGGATGTTATATTGCTTTGGTTACCCAAGTTTTGGGACCCTGCGCTGAATCTTTGAGAAGTTGGAACTTGTGAGCTATGGCCCCTTACAAATTAGCGGGGGTTAAAATTTTGTGATTGTGATACTCCTATGATATTTTACTAAATTTGATTGTTTATTATTGTTACATACCTATATCGGTCTACTTAGATGACAAAATCAAAAATCATAATCAAAATCAATATCGGTCTATTTAGATGACAAAATCAAATATCAAAATCAATAGTTATTTATTCAATAGGATACATTGAGATCACTTTGAAACGTTTTTTTTTTATTAGCAATAGGCAAGCATTTGACCCCAGTCTCACCCGATGGTAAGCGACGACGAGGTCGATGATGGAGCATGCTTACCTAGAAGATACCTATTCACTCTTGACTTGAAGGCTCCCAAATTATACTTATCGGGAAACAAAGACGACAAACTTAACACTAGCTACGCCTGTTCCAACCTCCTTACGCCGGCAAAAGAACAGGCAAGAAACGCCCGGCAGGTGTTTTTTTGGCACGATCACATGGACAATTTTATTCTTATTACTATTGATTGAATTGGAGCAAGTTCACTAAAATCCCAAGCTTTTTCTGTCATCTAAATAGTACGATATTTTATAATAAGACAAAAAAGCCATGTATTGTAATGAAATTTCTCCAATTCAATCAATAGGCATGTTTCCACTAAGAACAAATAGAATGGATTGAATGGTCTAAAATTTTATTTCTGTATTTAGATAAAGAAAAATAAATCAATTCAATGAAATATTAAAAGATTGATGATATTTTCACGAAACAAATTATGGACATTTAAGCATTAAGTCACGTGACATTGAACACCAATCAGGAAGCGTACGTCATCCCGTGCAAAATACCATTGTTGTTGTTGAAATTTTCGTACTAGAGAGCGTCAGTAATTAGTAATTGTTGTTTCACGGTTTTATCTTTAGTTTTATTTAGTTATTCCAAACATATAGAAAGAGAACATCATGGAATCTGGAATCAATAAAATTTAGGCAATTAGCCTATTAGTATTAAGATAAATAATAAGTGTAAGCAACATCGTGTGACTTGAGGTTGGCGTTTGAACGTGTAAATTGTAAACAAAAACAGATATATATTTTAAGAACAAACCTAGAAAACACCAAAGCGTATTTCATCAAAAATATGATTTAGTCCTGTGAGGAGTTCATAAAACTCGCATTTCACGAGGTCTGAGTTCATCAAAGTTGATTAAGACACTTGCAATTACTCTCCCGGGGCGGTTCGCGGGACTTCAGGCGATGAGCAAACTCGTCTAACTGCAGATGCGAGTTGAACTAGCCGTTTCAGCAACCTCTGACGGGAAGCTTGCACAACTTAAATTCGTTTTGAGCAAAGCTTTCTGTTAAATAAAGCTGTTATATGTTTTTTTTTTATATTGAGCATTTGACCACTGGGGTCAAATGCTCGCCTACCCCATGGTAAGTGATGACGAGGTCGGAGATGGAGCATGCTTGCTTAGAAAAAACCTATTCACTCATGACTTGAAGGTTCCTAAATTATACTCGGGAAACAAAGACGCTGGCAAGGTGTTTTTTTTTAATATTTTGTGTGTTTGGTAGGATAAACAATATCATTTTAAAAGGCAAACTTAAAACCTTTTTGCTTGGTGGTAAAGTATTTTCTAGTACTCGCCTGGCTAGCTACCACCCTCTTGTTAAGAATCTGTCGCCAAGGACCTATCGGTGTGTTCCGGCAACCTCACTTGAGAGCCAGTTCCCAGTCCAGGTGTAGCGTGGCGCCATCTTCGACCACATCGTCACTTAACATCAGGTGACGTGTGGTCAAACGCTACACTGTAAAAAGTAAAAAAAAAAAAAAAAAACCAGCTATGCTTGTTTCTTATACCGGCAAAAGATAAGACAAGAAATGCCCAGCAGGTCAGTTCTGAGCACGATCATCCTACTAATACCATAAATGCGAAAGTTTGTATGTGTATGTGAGTGTGTGTGTGTGTGTGTGTGTGAATGTTTGTTACCACGTATCACTAACGTAACTACTAAACCAATTTTGATGAAATTTAGAATCGAGGTAGCTTTTACTCTGAATTAACACATAAGCTATTTTTTATCCTAGAAAAAGGTTCCTGCGGCATAACGGGAAGACGCGGGTGAAACTGCGGGGCGCAACAAGTATTGAATATACTTACCACTAGAAAATGGTTTTTATGTACTACCATCGAAACACCTAATCGATACTATGTTACTATTTAATATCTACGAATTCAATAATTACGTGTCATTACTTGATACACGACTGAATGAAGAATGTAATTTACACAAGCAATTACGTTCAAAACATTTAGCTCATTAACTCAACGTATTTGTAAACTGAAATATCAATTAATGATCGATTACTAAGGAAATTTTATAGTTATCTACTATATAAAAATAAGTCGGGTTTTCCTTCCTGACGCTATAACTCCAGAACGCACGAACCGATTTCCACGGTTTTGCATTCGTTGGAAAGGTCTCGGGCTCCGTGACGTTTATAGCAAAGAAAATTCAGGAAAAATTTCAACAGAAAAGCGGGAAAATCTTTTCACATACAGCGCCATCTCTGATACATAGCATGTACTACACCGTATTCTTCAACAAATGATTGTTTGCAATTGCAGATACAAGGACAAATTTATCATTGGCATGGTTCAAAAAAAATTTTTTTTCTTCTTTTTTTACCAAACGAAATGTTACATAAAACGAAGCCATCTGGTGGCGAAACGGAGTTCGCCGGGTTTGCTAGTATTATGTAAAAGTAACATTCAAATTCCAATACTTTAATACACGTAACAGGAACTAGCAAAAAAGTTTTTCTTACATCTTATTGTTTAGAGTTTGACCACAAGTCATCTGATGTTAAGTTACGATGTGGTCGAAGATGGCGCCACGCTACACTGGACTGGGAACTGGCTCTCGATTGAGGCTGTCAGAACTGATAGATGCTTGGCGACAGGTTGTAGCCAGGCGAGCACCTGTCAGCTGTCATTTTCAATTAATTAAAGTATTTACTATAAAATACTTTTTGTAATTACCCTACTGCCCAAAAGGGGGATAATGTTTTTCATTTATTTGTCCTTATACATTAATTTAGGCAACGGGGTCGTCGCCCTTTGTAGCGAATGTTATTCAAGTGTATTTATTTTATTATTTTATTTATTTTATGTACGTCTCTATGTGACGCGGAGGTATCACAAACTAAGTGGATTAGGTATTCAAAACATTTCTACGCACTTTAAATGCACAAACCTTTGTTGCGTACCTGAATCGAACAAGCTTTATCACACAATGTTTTCGGTTTTCTTAGGCTTTCTGCACACGAGTCGTAAGCGTAGTCGTCTCGTAAGCGTAAACGCATCGAGTACGAGACCTGCAGAGTTCTACATACGAATCGTAGCGTAGGCGTAACCGAGCGAGCACAGCTATGAAAAAATGATACAAACATGCGAGAGATTATTTTCTACGCTTGCTTTTTACGCCAATACGCTACGACTATTGTAACGACTATGAATATCTCCTACGCTTCTCTGGGACAACGCTTCTACTGTGGCTTTCTTTTAAAAAGTACGTGCTCGTATTGCTCGCATAATACGCGCGTCTTGCGATAAGTTTACGCTATGACGCCGTGTGCGGGAGGGATAAGTTAGGGCCTATTCAGTGCGACGCGGATGACCTACGCGGACGTCCGCGACGGACGGTAAAATGTATGAAACCTTACAGCGCGTTCAGAGCGACGCGGAGCTGTCCGTGTCGCGGAGAGCTATCCGCGCGCGGTCGAAATCGCTCCGCGCTGCTCCTCCGTGCCGCGGACGTCCGCGGGCGGACGGTGCTTGGTTCTAATGTATTTGTTCAGTGCTCGGCGGACAGTCGCGCGGAGCGGACGCGGCGTCTTCTTCTTCTGTTGTTTAATAAATAGGGCGCAATCACCAAATTCAAAGTTTTATCCATGACACTCTCGATCACGATCCGTATCGCACTGAACGACAAATTTATCCGCGGCGGACGCAAAACCTAGTCCGCGTCGCACTGAATAAGGCCTTAACCTTTTTCATTTTTAAATACGCCGTTGAAGCAAAAGTAAGCGGATTGAAGCGAAGCCTTTTTAATACGCTCTCTGGATAGAGCAAAGCAGTAATGAAGCTCGACTCCGACGTAATGTGATTGCTTGCTTCGAGGATTTCTTTCCATTCATTTCATTTTTGATATTTTATATCAACGGTTATGAGCTCGGGAGCTGAGGGTAGTCTCGAAGATGAATTGGCTGAAAAGGAATCGGTATAAATCTGACAGGAGAGAAATCGTTCGGAATGAATAATCTTTTTCGTAATTCGATTAGTTTTGATTTTGCACCTTTTTTTCATTTGCGCACAATGAGTAGAAAATGAAACTCATTGATTTAGAATATATAGAATAGAATCTATTGATCGAATATATCTACCTATATACCTATTCTTGTAAGAATACAAGCCTTAATCCACCACGCGGGCCCAGTGCGGTTTGATATATGTCGCATGCCCGTGAATGTTGTGATTCTTGGAGATGCTGGTTTCCTCTCGATGTTTTCCTACACTGTTTTGAGCGATGGAAAATCTATACATAACTTATAATTATTAAAGTCAAAGTCAAAAATTTATTCAGTAGGATACATTGATACATTGTGTTCACTTTAAAACGTCAACTTACAACTAGCTACGCCTGTTTTCCAACCTCCTTACGCCGGCAAAATAACAGGCAAGAAACACGCGGCAGGTAATATTCTTTGCCTCGATCACATTGACAATGAAGTCTAATCAATTAAGTTTAAGTCATAAGGTGCGGGCCGAGAGCATTCAAACTCTGCATCGGCGCTTTGTAAAGCGCACGCATTACAAGCGCATCGTTCCCCGCCTTAATATTTACTTAAGTCCTAATAGCCAGTTGTTTCCTGTAACGACACAGATTAGTAAACACTTACTAAGTGTAATAGCCCACGGTTTAGTCATTTTGCGGTCTGTAATATGTCCCGGGACGTTGTCCACCCGCCCGCAGTGGGCTATGGTAATGACCATGGAAATAGGGCCATTAAGTGGCACTTAATGTAGGGGTAGTGATTTTCAGCTATGAATAGAGATTTGAAGACCTTCGGACATGTGGATCGAGTTAATTACAAGCGTTTTGTGAGACACTTATGTTAATAAGGGCGCGTTTGAACGGAGCAGGATTTACAGCCATTCTTGTCATTTCTCCGGTCGTGCTTTTGTTTAGATAAGCATGTGACCAAGTCTTGATGTAGCGTGGCGCCACCTTCGACCTCATCGTTAATTAACATCAAGTGATTTGTGATCAAATGCTACCCTGTACAGAGCTTAAAAGAAAATACAGTTCTTGGTCCTTTATGGCGTGTTCTAGAAACGAACATACAAACAAACTACATAAAAGGGCATGTGTTTCACAATAATCTCCGCAGATGTACTTGAAGATTATGTAGGTTGGTAGGCAAACCGATTAATTCAGTTATGCTAACATACCATAAATTTGATTTTGATACAACAGTATTCAACTATGTTTTAGTTGAAAACAACACCCACTCGATTACAGACCGTCTGTTATCTGATTGATATCAGAACTCCGTTGATTGGGGATCCACAACACCAAAATGCGAAACAAATACTTGCGCTTTCTTTGGTGCACAAGGATGTTTTACAATCTTTTTTCTATTTTCGTCTTTGAAAAACCTATTAGTGATTTCAGCTAGTTTTTAGATCGTACAGGACAGCGTTTGACTGCAAGTCTGCTTATAAGCGATGATGTGGTCGAATGTGGTGCCACGTTACATCTAGTTTGGGAACTAACAGTCAAGTAAAGCTGGTGAAACATCCCGATAGGTGTTTGTCGACAGGTTTAACTATGCGAACACTGGAGAATTCCTTACCGGCGAAGCTAGGTATGGTTTCAACACGATATTTGAATATGTTTATTGGACTTCCCAGTACTTATATACTGGTTACTCGTTTATCTTTAAATCATATACAGCTCTACGCAGTCAGTTCACTGGCCAGTTTAACAAGGTCCATATAAGGACCGCAACTCGACCATGCATAACTAGAGGACGTGTTAAAGCCCCGATGGGCCATTAGGGCTTCGGGAAAGATTCCCGATGCCACCAAGGGTACTCGGGCATTTCCGCTGTTTACGTTCTGGGGATTATGTAAATTTGGATAGTGTTGGTTATGTTATCTGGGACTTAATGGAGTGATGGAGGTGGTTTTAATTGATAGTGGTGGAGGTCGACCCGATTAAGGTATTATGTAGTTTTGTGTTTTGTTGGAAGAGATCAAGTAATCATTAAGCCGTTTAGGATTGCTCAGGGCATTATTCGTACACCCAAAATGCTTACTAGAACGTAGATATTTAGGCGATGGTGAACGAACTGTAAAGCGTACGCCTAAAAGGCGCCGACACCGACTTCAAATCCTCTCGGCCCCGCACGTATGACTTAATGAGGCATTTAAGGCTTTCAGGGCATGCGACATGTACCAGAGAGAAGGCCAGAGTCCCAGTAGTGGTAACATGACATTCTGACGATGACATGTATCAATCCGCACTGGGCAAGTGTGGTAGATTACGACCCACACTCTCTCTCGGAGAGAAGGCCAGAGTCCTGGGAAATAATAGGCTAATGGTGATGACGAATTAGTGCTCTATTAATATGCTTTGAAAACCAGTTTCGAGTCCAGGCGTAGCGTCGCACTGACTTTAACCACACTGTCACTTAACATTATCATGTCTTGTGCTTTGTGACCTTTTAAGGTCTCAAAGAATGATGATTCTGACCAACGACCTTAGTATTCAAATTATAATTGCAGAATAATTATTAGAACCAGTTTAGCTAGAACTACAATAATAATTAGGTCAAGCCCGTTTCACGTAAATTAGATTTCATTCTATTTTGAGTTTAAATTCAATTATATATTAATTAAGGATCACCATTAATTCTCTTTATTCATACTGTTATATTAAAAATGCGAATTTAACTATGTCCGACTGTTTGTTTGTAATCGTTTTATGTCTAAACTGCTGTACCGATCTTGGTGAAATTTGGCATGTAGATAGTATGAACAATGAAGAAGGACATACGATACTTTTTAAAGCGATAAAGTATAGTTCACTGGGGTAAAACCGCAGGGCGCAGCTAGTCCATTCTAATATTTTGAAAGGGCACTAGTATGTCAATTTACAAATGTACAAAAATATTTTAAATAAGTGCACAGTGTTTTATGAAGTTACGACCATTTTATTTTTTATATGTTACAAAGTCTTTTCATTAAATCATCATATTTAAAAAAATACAACACGAAGGTGGCTCTTAGGCTATTTTAAAAATCTGCCATTTTTTGACATTTCGGTAACGTTACAATGGACATGAGGAACCTCTCAGTCGCTTACAGGGTGCTGCTGTTAAGACCAAAGCTGTAATTTTATTTTTACCCGTAAATACTTTCGTCTACATTTAGGAAGTTCTTACATTTACAATTCTCTCGAAAGACAAATCAAATTACGCGGAGGGACTCTGATGCATTTTAATGCTAGCATTTTATTTCTACAACTGCCTTTCTCTTGTCCATTAAACTCAATTCGGACTGACAGTGCTCCAGTGCTCTCTCTTCCGCACGAAAATCTTTTAAAGGTTGCTTTTCAAACGTAAGTTGACACCGCGCCAGACTTTTAGGGCCGGCATCCACTCAAGGGAGATGGGCGGAGAGGAGTGGAGCGGAGACTTGTAGGAGATAAGAATGGTGCGATAAATAGATGTACGAACTTACGCGCGAACTCACACGTCATGCTAAAAAACTTTCCAATGGAAATAATAAATGTTTTACCTAAACAAATTTTTAAGTATTTATGTTTGAGTAAACTTTGAATTTTGGCAAGGAAATTTCCTTTTCTGCTGTTGGTACAGAAACGAATCTGGCACTATAAGGCTGAGTTCAGACGAGCGTCCTCTATAGTGCGTAAATTACATCGCTCAAAACGGTGAAAGAAAACATGACGTGAGGAAACCGGCATGTACAAGAACCTTTTTAAACAAAATTGCGTCAGATATTTTTAATCCCACAAACATCACTTCAATTTGCTTTATCCACTCAAACGCCCCACTTCCCGCCACGCAAATTTTTTTCAAGTTTTTTTCGCTATTTTATTTATTAATTTATTTATTTATGCAAATTGTCATAACAACATGACCCTGTTAGGGTATAGCATATTATTTTAGAGGTAGTGAGATTGTGACGCTTTTATCATCATAATTTTTCGTGCACTTTCCACTTTCTAATGTAAAATCTAGCAAACTACGAAAGCTACACCCGAAGTTAATAATCGATCGATCCAATATCCGCGGTTTTGGATCGATATGTCATGTCATAATATGTCATTTTAGTAATAACTAGCCGCGCCCCGCGGTTTCACCCGCGTCTTCCCGTTATCCTGTAGGAACCTTTTCCGGAATAAAAAGTATTCTATGTCCATTTCCTGATCCTAAGCTACCTCCCCACTAATTTTGAGCCAAATCGGTAACTAACACGAATTTCTTTTATAAATATAGATAAGATGTCAAGCCCTAGTACTAAAATGACATATCGATCCAAAACCGCGGATAACGGATCAGGATCGATTATTAATTTCGGCCATTAGTGGATACCGGGCCTTACCGGCCGCTGCGTCAGAACCGAGCGTTACGTTAACGAATGTTTTCGAAATACGCCCCCGTACTGTTCGCAAATAAAATTTTATTGCTTGAATTCGTGTTCGCATTGTAGTAAAGTACTTTCGCGCCGCTATTTCCTTGCGCATGAATTCGTTATAGCTCCCGCTGTAGGCGCTTATCCCCTCACTGGGAGCGACTCCGCTACGCAGGACCATTTGGCCTGACGTGGAAATATGATATTGGGTTTATTAACGTTACATCGTTTGTTTGTTTCTTTGTCGATCGCGGGAAGAAAATTGTTGAGACGATCTATCACTACGTATTATGAAACAAAGTCCTCCGCCGTGTCTGTCTGTCTGTTCGCGAAATTCACAATAACTACTGCACCGATTCATAGCGATGATGGCTCAGTGGTAGTGACGTTGGCGTGCGATCCGTAGGACGTGGGTTCGAATCCTACAATGAGCTTGAGCTTTCGGTGAAGGAAAACATCGTGATGAAACCATAGCTTGGTGGTAGGGTATTTTCTAGTACTCGCTTGGTTAGCTACCATCCTCATGTTAAGAATTTGTCGCCAAGCACCTATCGGTGTGTTCCGGCAACCTCACTTGAGAGCCAGTTCCCAGTCCAGGGGTAGCGTGACGCCATCTTAACATCTGGTGACTTGTGGTTAAACGCTGCTTTTCTTTGAATATTCTGTTAGTGTATGCCAAGAGGTAAAATCTAGTTACACTCGTTGTTATTTAATATTTTCAAAATAACCAACCAGTAAATGACCTAATATATTGTTGTATAATATCTGTTGCAAAGAACCACATTGGATTACATTACATTACATCATAAATGATGAAACCTGTTGAAAAAAAAAATTAGTTAAAAATTGCATCAAAACAATCAAAACAAGTAGGTCACTGTCCATCTTTAAAAGAAGTTAAGTCATAACAATCTCAACGCCACATTCTGAACAGATAAGCCGTTCGGCGCGCGACGTTGCAGTAACAGTTCTGTGCAGTAACCCGTAATACCACCCCCGCTATAAGTCGCGCTTAAGTCCCCCCACTTAGTAATAGGAACGAATGCTCCGTGCCTGTCCTGCCTGTCCTCAGATAAATTCCCCTCAGCCATAATGTGAACTAACAGCGTTTGCAAGGGAAAATTTCTGCAGGAAATTAGAAAATTAATAGCCCTAAGGTCTAAGATTGCATGCCTTAATTGCCGGAATAGGATAGTGGGCATTAATTACGCCGGCTGAAAAATGGCGTTGTTTTCTCGTTAGGTTTACAAGAGTAATGCGCTAGTTTTATGAGTCGATGCGGAAGGCGCGGACTTTGTTAGAGTTTCGTGGTGGAAAAGTGGCGTTAGTGCTGCTTTTGGTAGGTAGTTGTTGTTCGTTGTACTACCTGTATGCAATTTGCTTACAGTTTTATGGTTAGTTTAGATTATATATATCTAAGTCGTACACTCTCGTCACAGTGGTCGTGGTTGCTGTGATGCGTTGTCTTCGGCTTGGACACCTCTGATGGCAAAGTGACGCCATTTTTGCCTATGGCGTCACGAGAGCATTGGGTTACGGATGCGTCAGTATGCGTAGTTTAGATTATTATCTAAAATTTGAACTTTGATTGATAGACAGCGAGAGAGAAAAAGAGACCCAGAGGGATAGAGAAAGAGAGTAAACGAGAGAGAGGCTGAAGCAGAAAGATAGTGAAAGGGAAAGAGAAGCAAAGAAAGAGAAGGTGAAAAAGATACAAAAAGGATTAAGAGAAAGAAAGTGCAGAGAACTAGATAGTACGGCATTTTCCAATTATCCTTCAAGAACCTATTTCCACAATCAAAAGTACCCCATGTGTTAATCTAGGTTATAACTTATGTATATTCCAAATCTCACTAAAATTCGTTAAACCATTTCAGTTTAAAAAGGTATTGTTACTTTACGTAAAAATCACTCACACACTTTCGCATTTTTAATTTAGTGCCACAACATGAATTTCAATCTCTTTGTCATATGACAAGTCCAAAGCAAAACTTAAGAAGTAATCCCGTTTTCCATTCCACTTAGCTCTCGACAAGCAAGTCTCTGAAAACGATATCAAAGATTCGTGTTCCTTTGTGAGAGTCTCCGCAAGTCCGCGTGTCTACGTCGGTGTCTCGTGTCTACATGTAGGTAGTAGGGGAGGCCAGATGCTAAATGTGGATTTACTCAAGCGTCGCGAAAACTTATTAGATTTGGAGATTAGATGATAGGAAGAATAAATGTCCTTTAGTAATCTTTTCACCTTCAGCGGTAGCGGAAGCGTCCGCAGACTTTCAAGGTTGTAAAAAAAACAATGACATGACATGGACCCAAGCGCGTCAGATATGAATATGTTTCATGCTCCAATATGTATATGAGATGAAACATAATGTAATAATCTGCCGATTTGCGTGGTGTGAGTGGCCTTACGGGATGGGTTAAAAAAAATACTCAACCGCGTCAAATTTTCTAAGTGGTGTTCAGTGAACCCTTAAGATGCTCCCATATCACAGACTGACGATTTGGAAGTGACACAAGCTCTCAGCGAATTTGACGGGTTCCCCCTGAGCGTACTGCTCATAGGTACTTACCGATGTATTTTTTTTTATTAATGAGGTAGAGTTTGGCCACAAGCCACCTGATGTTAAGTGACGATGTGGCCGAAGGTGGCGTCACGCTACACCTGAATTGGAAACATACTCTCAAGTAAAGCTGCTGGAACACACCGATAGGTGTTTGGCGATATATTCTTAATATGAGGGTAGTAGCTGGCCATGCGAGTACTAGAAAATACCCTAGCTATGATATGTTTTGGTTTTTATAAGGTATCCGTCCTTATAATAATCTGACGCGCTCGAGTAAATCCCAAGATCCCCTCTTGGGCTCCCCTACATTGGTGTCTCGTATCTTCACGTTTGTGTCTAGTGTCACTACCTTGTGTCTTGGGCTCTGACATGGGAGGTGTCTTGTCTCGTTGCTTTGTTTTATCCAAGCGCCCCGAGCAGTGGCTAGATGCTCGTATGTCATTGATAAAGATGGTGCCTTGAATTCAGTGTTTCATCTTACAGTCTGGTATGTGAGGGCAAGACAAGTTAGGAACTTGATTTTGTTAGAATAATGTAGGAATCACAACAAACTTGCTCCAATGCTCCAATTCAATCAATTAGTTAGTAATACGAATAAAATTTTCAATGTGATCCCATCCAAAAAACAATCTGCCGGGCGTTATTTGCGTGTTCTTTTGCTGGCGTATGGAGGTTGGAACAGGCGTTTGATGTTTTAAAGTGATTGCATGTATCTTGTATATAAAAAAAGCTTGGAATTTTAGTGAACTTGCTCAAATGCAATCAATCTGTAATACGAATAAAATTTTCAATGTGATCCCACCCAAAAAAAATTCTGCCGGGCGTTACTTGCGTGTTCTTCTGCCGGCGTATGAAGGTTGAAACAGGCGTAGCTAGTTTTAGTTTGACGTTATCACATGTGTCTTACTTACTTATTATTTGAATTTTGACCTTTTTTCGTCTCACATTTGTTGCATACCGTATTATGTCGTATTGTATCGAATCATCACACGTTAATAATATAAATGCAAAAGTTTGTGAGTGAGTGTGTATGTTTGTTACTTCCTAACGCTGAAACGACTCAACGGATTTGAGTAAAATTCTAAAAGCAGATAGTTTATGTCCTGCATGAGTGTTAAGGTTACTTTTATTCTCCGAAAAGTTTCCTATGGGAACACACGGGTGTAACTCAGTTAGTCTTTGTAACTCCAGTCTAGCAATAAATAAATTGTTTGGTTTTTTAATCAAAAATTCTATCCATAGTAAAACATACTTTAACTAACAACTTTTAAAAAATATGTACGTTGATCTCTTTCCCCAAATAACCGTTCTTCTGTAATGTTGCCAGTACGTAAAAAAAACATAAATCCTGATTTATGACTAAGCCCGCCCCGAACTTGCTCGCTCATTATTTACTTCAACTGTTGAATGTCAAGGAAATTTTGTTTCTACGTGAAATATTTAGTAGATTTATTCTGGGCACTAAACTACTTAGTTTAGTGGTATTAGCCCTAGAGGGTTGAAAAAAACACTATCAACGTAAGAATTAGTCGCAAGGGGCGGCCATAATGCCAATAGCAATCTCTACCCATGACAGTTTTTTTATATGTTACAGAATAGCGTTTGACACCAGCTGATGTTAAGTAAGGACGGAGTCAAAAGCGCTAAGCCTGGAGTGAAAACCAGCTTTCAAAAGAGGGTGCCAAAACACATCAATAGGTGGGATAGATCTTTTACTTACGGGTGCGGTAGCTAGCCACATACTACCAAGCGAGTCAAAACTCGCTAACAATGAACTCCATAAAATTTGAGGGTTTGGGGAAAACGTGGGGTTCATGAATGACTGGGGTCTGAAGAGAACTGGGGGGTCATACATGATTGGGTGCTTATGGGGCCTGTAGAGAAACGTCTTGCGTCTAAATGTTTGCCGCGTTTGTAACTAATATCTATAAATTCAGTGGCTACGTGCCAAAATCGGTGTGAGTTATCATGGAGGCAGGGGGGGGACATTAAATTTCGATGTGTCGGATTTAGTTCCGGGAATCACAAGCTGCGCTTGTACATTTCCGGGAAGGGGAGTGATAACTTTTAATTTAAAAGGAAAATTTCAGCTTTTGAGTAGAATTTTTAATTTTTTCGTCTCTTAATGCTGAGTGGCGTAAAAATTAAACGTACTGTTTTGTTAAGGGTCTGTTTAGTAGACAAAAGCCTTTCTTAATGGAATATTTTCAACTAGCCTCGAAATTACCTACTAAGTCTTTCTTACCCGCTCTTTTTGCCGATCTAAGGAGGTTGGAACAGGCTTTGCTTTTTAAATTGATCCCATAAAATGATGTTCTATTTTACTAAATAAACTTATTTTTGACGTACATTGTAAGTTAGCATGTTAAAATAAGAATATACTAAGGTAACGATATCAATTTAAAATTAAGTGAATATTAGGTTAAGTCTGTGTACATAATTCATGTAGATATCAGTAAGTATAGTAATATATCATAATCACCACCGCTGATTACATCGTCACTTAACATAGCGTGATCTGTGGTCAAACGCTACCCTGTAAGCGTAAAAGAATATAGCTAAGGCACCATTTTTTTTATCTAAACATCACATCGGCTGGTATTTTTACTTACGCCAGCTTATTACAGGCTTTTTACTAAAAGCTTTCTGCTCAGAAAAAGTTAATTACATGAAAAGCTAGGCTTTCTAGCAATTTATAAGTGCCAGTTTTGCAGTCTGCAAAAATGTCCGATGTTTACTATCTTCCTTGTATTTTTTTCTACTTATCTCTAAGTGCCTCACGACGTTTTGTTTACTTGATGTTGGAAGCTAATTAGACAAGAATCAATTTTTTTCAATATTTTTCGTTTACTAGGTACTTAGAGGGTAGCGTTGATCACAATCCACCTGATATTAAGTGACGATGGTGACGAGGTCAAAGGTGGTCGAATCTGGACTAAGAGCTGGTTTTCATGTGAGACTGCCGGAACACACCGATAAGTCCTTTGCGATTGATGGAGGTAGCCAGGCACGCTTTAGAAAATGCCCTACCACCAAGCTATGGTTTCACCATGATGTTTTCTTTTGCCAAAATCTCAAGTTATGTTAGAAAGATACGCTTGTTTTAAATACCCAATTATAATAATTTCCAATATTCCATATGCCGTCGCTCGGAGAATTTAACTATAGTTTTTAGGTCATGAAAACCAGACATGCTAATTTTCCTTTGCTAAGTCTTACTCGTGGTATTCTGGTGGTAACCAAAAGCCAATCTCCGATACCAGCACAGCAAAAGGAGGAGTAGTATATAATATTCTACAGTTATCTTGTAAGACTTGTTTGTAATCAACCTTGTCTCGGCTAGAGGTGAGGGAATGTACCTCCCCCACGTTATGTCGTTACTGGCCAAATTAATTAAGTAATTAATTATCCAAAAACAAAGTTCTTTAGACAAATGAAGATGACTGAAATGGCGCAATGAAGGAACTGCTCTCCATCGAAGCGTGAGTTGAGTTTGATTCTGAAAACGGGACAAATGCTAGTGCATTGAACTGTTTTGCCGAAGAACTAAGGTCACCGACATAGCTCTCAGAGTTTGCAAGTTGAAGTGAAGAGGCCACATCGCTCGACGAACCGACAACCGATGGGGAAGAGAGGTGACCACGGACTGGTAGGCGCTCTGTAGATATGCCCTACTAGGTGGACAACGACATTGTAAGAGTCGCAGGGAGCTAATGGATGCAAAAGGCTAGCCGTCCATGATGGCGTTAAAAGGGGGAGGCCTGTGTTCAACAGTGGACTTGTTCCGGCTGATGATGATAATGAACCGTTTGACGAAAAAAATTGCAAATGTAATCGCACCCAAAAATGCTGAGAAACTAATATAGAATTGTGATCTATGCGTGACAGAGATCGGTGGCGAGATAAACTCTGTTTTTATTGCGTAAGTTTATTAGAGACGCGTGAGAGTATTAACTTAGGTTTACTGTAATAAGGTTTTCGTTTAGAAGAACTAATATTGTTATTTTTTGTTTTATATTGTAGTCAGACGGTACGTGAGAAGGGTCTCTAAATCAAATGAAATATTGTGGTGAAATCCTAGCATTTTGTTAGGTATTTTCTAGTGGCTAACGTTCTCGTATTTAGGTGATGTGATGAGAGCAAACCTATGTAGGTAGTAAGTTTTAATCTAGAAATGTGTTTAAGCTTTTAATTAAGGAAAACAGCGTAATGAAACCATAGCTTGCTGGTGATATTATCTAGTGATCGCTTGGTTATATGTTGCCAAGCATATATGAGCAAATTCCGGTTGTTTTACTCGAGAAATGTATATTTTGTAGTCCACTCATGGCCAAAGATAGCTCCTACCTTTAACCACGTTGTCGCTTAACATCAAGTGACTTGCAATCAAACGATATCCTGTAAAGAGAGATATATATGTACATTATAAATAAATAAATTTAACATAGCGCAGGGCGTTGAAAAAACAGGATTTTAAACTGTAAATGTTTAGAGTTCTGGGTAGTACTGAACTATAATTACCATCGGGTGAAGTTGCTCGCCTTGCATAAAAAGGTATTCTAATACAAAACTTTCTGCAGAACTACCTGACATACTACCAGTCACCAGGCATTGGTACACCGTACTCTATCACCTACCGTCAGTAGCACCCGTCTGTAGTGACATTTGTCTGACAGATGCCCGTCAGCTTTAACTTCATCTGACAACACGAAATTGTTTGATGAAATCTTGGATATGAAACGTATGACTGACAGACAATAATGATATGAGAAAATACTACAATGACAGTGACAAACTGTATGGACTGGTAGAAATCTAATAAAGCGATGACTGTAGTTTGTAGGTTTGAATTATGAAGTAAAACATTGCAATGAAACCTTAGTATAGGACACCCTCCAACTAGGTAGAGTGACGACTTGCGCCGAGTGGAAGGCAGTAGTTGGATGAGAAAAGCCAAAGCCCGGCTTACCTTTGACGAGGCTTTTGTCCAGCAGTGGACTCATAAAGGCTGATGATGATGTTGAGGGCATTTCATAGTGTGCCCCTAGAGTCTTTTTATAATATTTAAATATATGACTTTTTAAAACAAAGGTTGTTGTAGGAGTATAAAATCAAGAAAAACACACACCCTCCAAATTTCAGGTCTCTACGACCAGTGGTTTGGGCTGTGAGCTGAAATCAGTCAGTCAGGACTTTGATTCCTATATATTATGTAGATTTCAGGATTTACTACAGAACTGAGAACCCATTTTTTAACACATAACTCAATTTTTTATTGATGTATTTGAACAACCATACATACATTATTGAACTTTTCTCACATTTTCATATCTATGTTTTTGGTGGAATATGTTCTACCGTGTCTCTTTTTATCTTTTAGTAACTTGAATAGTAAGTAAAGCTGTATCTACACACACAGTAATTATACGTTTAGCGGATGGTATCTTTGGCAGACGTGCGGTTGCCAAGCGCAGCCTCCGGTGATATATGCGGCGGGGCGCGCCAAATGTGCAAGTGCCTTAATAAACATACGTCGGTGGGGAACTTGAGGGCGAACGTTTAAACATTTCTATAAGCGTTTATTTAGTACAGGAAAAGAGCTTTTTGTATTTTTTTAACTTAGTCTAGTATGTTTTGTGGAAACTGAATATGTAAATATCTTCACATACCTAGTATAAAATGAAGTCGCTTCCGCTATTTGTGTTCGCTTAAATCTGTTAAACCATTCAACGGATTTTAATACAATTTTCAGTAATAGATAGAATAATTCAAGATAAAGGTTTATATGTATAATACGTACATGTTATAGTACAGAAAAGCCGAAAAATTTAAAGATTTGTAAAATACTGCCCCATATTAGTACCTACGTTGCACATGTGCGAAGTCGCGGCTGGTCGCTAGAAATATTTATAGTAAATATTTCCATGCTCACACTCGTATTTGATAAAAAGTAAAATCCGGATCCGTTCCGCCAAGTAACAGGCATTCATCCATCCAAACTTACGCAATAATAATAGTAAACAGATAATACTAATATAAGTCAGACATAATACATTCAGACCGCCGCATTCAGACTTTTGATGCAGTTTCATCCACGTAGAAATTCAAGAGTGGCTCCAGTTTCAACCATGTCGTCACTTAACACCTAGTGCCTTGTGATGAAACGTTAAAAAATTGAAACAGAATGATCGAAATAAACCAACAAACAAACAATAGAGTACAACTATAAATTTCACTAACCATTTAAGCTGCGTTTTGTCTCTACGAAGCTCTCCAAAACGCTACGCGGCTCTACGAAACGCAACGAGGTACTACGCGGCTCTACGAAACGCTACGAGGTACTACGTGGCTCTACGAAACGCTACGAGGTACTACGTGGCTCTACGAAACGCAACGAGGTACTACGTGGCTCTACGAAACGCTACGAGGGTCTACGAGGTTCTATGAGATAACGTAGTACTAAAGACAATACCCGTTTAGCTTCTTCCACAATCCACACTCCGACGTTGCAATGTTTAATATAACATTTGCGAGAGAGACTTTTAAATCGTTTATGGTACACTGTCGGT
The DNA here is from genome assembly GCA_931315375.2 of Opisthograptis luteolata. Taxonomy (NCBI): domain Eukaryota; kingdom Metazoa; phylum Arthropoda; class Insecta; order Lepidoptera; family Geometridae; genus Opisthograptis; species Opisthograptis luteolata. The sequence goes on from OV928039.1 coordinate 13,521,602, forward strand.
ACTTGTAGAGCTTAAATGTAGTGGTAAAGAAAGCTATTTGTGTAAGAAATAAGTATAGATTCTAGAAGTATAACTAACTCCGATGGCTCAGCGACCCAAAGTGTGTGTTGGCCTCCGAAACGAGAGAGCGCCACTCTTCTCTATCTTGAGCGATTTCAGCCCAGTTGAGAGTCTGGAGCTCGCGCAGGTCTGCATCCACCGCGTTCTTCCAGCGGTATCTAGCGCGTCCGACCGGCCTACGGCCATTCGGTCGTCCCAAATAAGAACGCTTTGCCGCCCGATCCTCCCCCATGCGGACTACGTGGCCAAGCCAACGTAGTCGGTGCGATTTAATTTCACCGACCACGTTAGGCTCGCCCACTAGATCTTCGATCTCTTGGTTTTTCCGGATCCTTCACGTGCCATCTTGCCGGCGAGTTGGTCCTAGAAGTATAGCTTATTAGAAAATATCGGATATTACTATACTATTTATATTATGACAAAAAAGCTTGGGGTTGTGGTGAACTTGCTCCAATTCAATCAATTAGTAATAATGCCGGGCGTTTCTTGCCTGTTATTTTGCCGGCGTAAGGAGGTTGGAACAGGCGTAGCTAGTTTTAAGTTTGACGTTTTAAAGTGAGCACAATGTATCCTATTGAATAAAGTACTATTGACTATTGAAATTCGTTACCAATAGACGCCGTGGTATATATTTGTTAAAAAAAAAATTGTTTTGCTACCAGCAACCTTCATAACGGTGAACCACAACATTCAAGAGCATGCGACATCTACCAACCTGTACTGGGCCAGCGAGGTAGATTACGGCCTATACTCTCTCTCTCTGAGAGAAGGCCAGAGTCCCAGCAGTGGGAACATGAAAGGCTGATAATGGTGATTATAATGAATCCTACTATAATATTATATACGTGAAAGTTAGTGATTACCAATACCAATGGATGTGTGGATATTTGTAACTCTTTCACGCAAAAACTACTGAACGGATTTGAGTGAAATGAAAAGTGGACGAAACCACTAGTATGTACTGTCAGCGACAAAAGTAGCTGATCGTTCTCGATTTTCCAAATCAGTAATTATTATTGTTTTTTTTATACATTTTATATGGTATCACTTTGACCACAACATAACACACCTGATTTTAGGTGATGATGAGGTCAAAAATTGGTGTATAAGATAATGAGGATGGTAAAAAAAGTGTGATTGTTCAGCGACTTTTGTCGTTGACTGTACAAACATTTTCTAACATACCTAATTTATTATTTGCATTATATAATAACTTTTTATTAGATATAATATAACAAAACAATATAATACATATATACAATTGGATAAAAAATTAAACTAAATACTAGAGCTAAACTATCTATATAAAACTAAACATCTACAAATAAAAAACCTGATTTAGGTCGCTGCCTGCAGGTAGAGTGCCCAAGAGACTGGCGACATTACCTCTTTGAATGGCTAGGCTGATTCGTTGACCGAGATATATACATCTCATATAGAAGAATAACAGCAAGTAGGTACCTATATATATTTATATATTTTTTTACAAACATTATCCCATTAATGAAAATTAAAAACTAGATTAGTGAAATGTCTAGACTCTCTAATCATTTCGAAAGGTCTCCTAATGAACCGTTTGTAATGTAATTTATTCGCCTGCCTTTAATTCTTGAAGGCGATAAAAGGGCGTATTAATTTTCACAGCTCGTTTCACTTTAAGTGGTAACCGTTTACTTAGAATAACTTGTTCGGATTGGTAAACAACGATAAGGCTTCGGGCGTAATCTTATCGCCCTTTAAGTTCTGATCTAGTGTTTATATAACACTACCTTCACCCCCACGGCTATATCCGTGGCTTTACCGTTGATTCGCAGAAAAAATTCCAGGTTAAAAGTGACTTATGTGAATGTAAGTTATATCCATTTCAAATTTTTCAAATCCATTGAGCCGTTTCGCCGTGAAGAATTGACAAACATGAAAAACTCACTTACTCACAAACTTTTACGTCATGTTAGTGTGATTAATGTGATGAGCTGTGTCGCGTGGTTTCACCCCCGTGAGCTACATCATAAAGCAGTAAAAAGTATCCTTAAATCCTTTCCCAAGGTTCAAACTATCTTTATACCAAATGTCATCATAATCGGTTCCACGGTATAGGCGTGCAAAGAAAACAGACAGACTAAAGTATGGAGCATGGATTTTTCAAGTTTTACTAGCTGCGCCCCGTAACCCGCGTCTTCCCCTTGTCACGCAGGAACCTTTTTCCGGGATAAAAAGTAGCCTATGTGTTTATCGAGGGTATAAGCTATCTCCATTCCAAATTTCACTCAAATCCGTTCATCAGTTTTTGCGTGAAAGAGTAACAAACCTCCATGCATCCATACTCAAACTTTCACGTTAAAATAATATTAGTAGGATATCAACTATGTGTTATGTATATTAAAACATATATATTTTAGATTTATTACCGTCACTGAAAAAAAATTTCGTATAAATTAGCCCCAATTAATCTCGAAGTCATCCTTAAGCCACAGAATCTCCAAAATTATCTTCTCTTATTGCAGATTAAACTACAAGTTATGCGGTCTATCCCCGTGGTGGTGGCACGCGTGCAACATCGTGCTGCACGCGGCATGCTGCTCACTTGTCGCGCGCACGGGCGTCATTGTCGCGCGGCTGCAGCGACCCTTCGCGGCGCTTGCTGCGTTGCTGTTTGCTGTACACCCAGTACACACTGAAGCGGTGAGTATTCGTAATAAGACTAGGACTTGAAAATGAAACTAAATTATATGCATTTACCAAAAAATGTACTACATTTAACAAGTTTTTAACAGGATTTGACTCTTCATTATATAAACACGACTTGACAACGAGCGAGCTAAGCGAGAGCCTATCTCTTGGAACTCAGAGATGTGAATCCTAAACACATTTTAATTCCTCTTATGTTCTGGTAAAAACCTTATTCAATTTTAGAAAAAAGAAATGCTAACCTGTTCCAAATAATATTGTTAAACAGAACAGAAAGAAAGTTAGGTAGGTGACATAATTCTAGATACAAAACTTTTGCTAAACGTGTATGCTCTGCTGATATAAAAAACATTTAGTTTGTTACTAGTGTTCAACTATTTTTAGCCAACCGAAACCAAACAAGGCTGAACTTTATCACGACACTCGTTTGCAATCACGCCTAAACAAACAAAATGGCGCGAGTGTTTACTCACACACACACACGCGTCCACGTGTAAGTTTCATATCCCTTTCATGCAATAAATCACGCGTCTATCTATCAACAATATTCACATTTCGGAAAACAGCACGGAAATCCAATAAAGCCTCCGGATCAGGCCCTATTCCGTGCCAATCCCCGCGTACCTGTCTCGCGTGTCTCCCGAGACACTCCGCGACACCTACACTCGTGTCGACACCACAAGGTACACACTCTGACACCGGATATAGAATGTAATTCCAGCCGTGACATATTGGCTGTATCGCACATAACACCTTTGCATCTTATTAAAGAAGACTTTAAAGTATTCTACTAATATTATAAACGTGAAATTTGTGAGTATGGATGTTTGTTACTCTTTCACGCAAAAACGACTGAACGGATCTGAATGAAATTTGGATAGCTTATACCCTGGATTAGCATATAGGCTACTTTTTATCCCGGAAAATGGTTCCTGCGGGATAACGGAAAGACGCGGGTGAAACCGCGGGGCGCAACTAGTCTGCTTGATATTGTAAACGTGAAAGTTTGTCAGTATGGATGTTCGTTACTCTTTCATGCAAAAGCTACCGAAGGGATTTGAGTGAAATTTGGAATGAAAATAGCTTATATCTTGGATTAAAAACATAGGCTTCTTTTCATCCCGGAAAAAGGTTTCTGCGGGCTAACAGGAAGACGCGTTTGAAACCGCGGGGCGTACCTAGTTTTGTTATAAAGATCTGAATTCAGAGTAATTTATTACAATATCTAGGTTTTGAAAGGGATGAAAGTAAGATGAGTCGGTAATTTGAAATATTAGGAAAGTTATTTTCTATGGGCTCAGAAAGGCTGCAAAAGCTATTTAGTATTTTGTGAGGTTCTCTATTTAACATTTTAAAAGGAAGAATCCGAGGCTAAGGCGAAAGTTGCGACTAATGTTTCTCTCTGTAATCATGATGATAATAAATCTAAAAAGTATATGTGTTAATCTTTACAAGTGTAGGAATGCAATTGTCAGTAGTATGACGGACAGACTGCTGCTGATTGCCACATACCGACATTGGGTATATATGCTATTTATTATGCTCTAACAAAGTTGCGAACTTTTTTTTACCCGACTGGCACCTTGTCGCAGGGCAGTCCTACACTACGTTTACTAAGTCGCGGTTTCCACTCACGGACAAGTCTACCCCAACGGTACATAATAATTTTAATATATCTACTTTGGATTTTATCCATCATTAGTTTCGGATCCCAAAATGAATTAAGTTTAAAGTTACATGGAAAACCCGAATCAAGGTTTATTTATAGGAGAAAGGGATGTTTTAACAACGACTAAAACTAATTTCTGAATTTCTGAATATAAAATATATTAATGTAGCTTCGAGATGAAGTGCAGATAACAAGGTTTGCATACTGCTAAGGATGCAAAGCATTGCCATGCAAAGTAATTTGCTAATTCGGAGTTTGTCTTAGTGTACGACATTCAATTTGCCCTAGTAAGGAATGGATTAAGAATTGTCTATTCAGCTTAACAAACTCAAAATATGTATTGATTCACATAAAAATACATAAAATTTGTTTCTAAAAATATTTGTGAATGGATTCAACTGATTTTTTATTTTATGTTATGGAGTAGTTAACAAGCAGACGGCCCGCTTTATGGTAAGCGGTTACCATCGCTTGTAGGTATTAGTAAACCCTAGGGGCCGACACCGAAGAACTATTTTCACAACCATTTTGATGACCTGCGCAAAGATTTTTTGTTCAAATAAGTACTTATTGCTAAATTATATTGTTCAACTCAAACAAAATTTTGAGTATATGAATTTTAATATTTAACTGCTGGTATGTTTTCACTCAAAACGGTGTAAAAAACCACATCGCGAGGAAACCAGCATGTCTACAAAAGCTACAACATTGGCAACGGCATGCGACATACACCAACATGCATGGTAGATTATGGTCCATACTGTTTGAGAGAAGGCCAGAGTCCCACCATGGAAACGTTAATGATGACGATGTTGCTCTCAAGACGTTAGCATAACCTTAGAGTTTGGTTTATCAATCAATACTGAACTGATATCGGCATCTCAAGAGGCGATTAATTATTCGATATGCATGTCAATATCTCTCTCTAGAGCGCTGTTAGAACCGAGATCGATTTACGAGTGCGGTCCCTAGCTTGCTGGTGTGATATTTCTCCTACAAATTGCAGTGCCGATTCGTTGATCAAATGCAGCATTCGCCAATTTCTCATACATCGATTTCAAATTCTGCGCGTTTGTCTAGACAGGAATAAGTGATTGTTTCCACGGAATCACTTTGAAATACATTCTCATACATTTTCAATAGCGTCCACTTACAAACGCAACCGTTTTCCCAATCTCTATCCCATAAAGCGTTATAATATTTTTATATGACAGTGCTTATTTCCCCGGACCAAGACGGAGCATGAATAATTCAATGCATTCCGCGTATGCTTTGCTTTGCTAAGGCAATAAATAAACAACACTGTACTTGTATACGTGAGTGTAGAGGTGAATGTGTGAGTTTCAATCTGTACTTTTGTATACAGTCGTCCCAAAACACAAGTTCCACTTTGGAGGGACAGGTTCTATTACGGGCGGAAATAAGAAATATATTTGATGTCTGTATCTGGTTTATTGATCCGTAGTTAATGGTTGAAAGAAATGACTAATAGTAAAATAGATCAAACTTTAACTGTGGAAAAAAGCCAGGCAGCTCATGATTTTTAGTTTTACTTTTAGATTTTAATCCTTCAAGATGGGTGTAAAAAGAGTTCTTAAAGGTCAGCAACGCATCGGCAACTCCCCAGGTGTTGCAGATGTCCATAGGCGACGGTGACCGCTTTCCGTCAGGCGAGCCGTCAGCTTGTTTGGTAATCTATTACATAAAAAAAAAACACGATAGCATATTTGTCAGCAATTCTAATTTAAATAATGATAGTTCAGTGGTAGACTCGTCTTGTAGGTCATGAAGGAATACGTCGTGTTAAAACCATAACTTGGTGGTAGGACGTTTCTTAGTACTCGCCTGGCTAGCTACCAATCTGGTGCCAAACATCTATCGGTGTGTTGAGGTACCCTCACTTGCCTTGAAATAAAATATGCAATATTCTCCCCAAACTCTAGACTACCCTGTATGTTATGAAACCAAATGCAACATTATGCAACGTAGCCTTGCATGTGCGAGTAATGCCTTTGATTCGAGTTCACCTGTATGTCTTTAGGAATATTAACGTAACGCTACCACAGGAAGTGCGGCGGGATGACTAAGGACTTTTACTTAAAAATGAGAATCTCTCTGGGTTTATAGAGGTTTTGTTGTTGAAATAAAATGTAGGAAATTATTTACAAAAAAATGGTCTACGAGGCATCTCGTTACAATAACTGCATAACAATCAATAATCAGCAGCAGCAACAACACAACCACAACAAAAAACAGCAACAACAACAACAACACTCAACAACATCAACAACAATCTGCAACAACAACAACAATCTGTAAACAACAATCTGATCAATCTGTCAACAATTTGTTATGACATCAAAACATTGCAACGTAAGTAGACCTGACGACAGATTGTAACAACAAACTGGTGGTTAGATTGTACTGTTAGTAGGTGCTTTAAAGCAGTATCTATCTACTTATCTACTTCGAGATCCGTTTAAAGAGTATACTCGTAACTTCAACATCGCACAAAGTTATGCCGAACAAAGTTGGGGCATAAAATTGTAAATCAAAATTCTTCATTCCAAAATTTTCCAACAATAAACCTGTAATGGTTAATCAAATGAAGCCCAAGTTCCTCTGACCTACATTTAGGTCGTGTATCTCCGAACGTATTAATAAAACGCCAATGTTCTGTTCGCACTCAGCCGTGCATTGGAGGGTAGAGCAAGTGCAAGCGGAAAGCGTAAAGTGCGATTTAAAGACAGGGCGATTAGGTACTATTTGCGCCCCGCGGTTTCACCCTCATCTTCCCGGAATAAAATGTAGCCTATGTGTTAATCCAGGGTTAAGGCTATCTTCATTCCAAATTACATCAAAATCGGTTTAGTACTTACGGTGATACGTGGTAACAAAAATTCAAACACACACACAAAATTTCGCATATATGCGAGTAATATTAATAGGATAGGACAGGATGTAAAAGTATGTAAAATGATTAAATGTCACATTTTCTTAACTTTTAAACTAAAAACGCAGTTTTTGATAAAATTGACGTTTGATTAAACAAATGGTGAAACGTATATGAGCATGAGTCGTAGTAAATTTCATCAAACCTCTATGCTTTGTCATTGTGCGAAATGACTGTATCCCAATCGCTTATTCCGCAACCGCACCCCAAAAACTCGACTGAGCCGTTCAATATTGGACTTTTTACTGCTCTATATAGGATAGAAATCTATAAATGTGTTTTATTAGCGTGCAGGCTGACATTGTCTGCGACACCGCTGGAGAAATGGCCCTCGTTCGCGTGATATTTCTTTTAAATGTACCCTTACGTGGCCGTACTGGGTATTATAGCGTTTAGGACTACGTGGCCCGAGTGGTGATTTTTGGTTCGGATTTGGGAGTCGTTTGTGTTTTGTTTTATTCATCGTTTCGAATCGAGTAGGATGTATTCATGATCCAGATGAGCCTCCTTTCTTTAGTCAAGTTAAAACCACTTACTAGTCTTACTTTATTTGGTTTTTAATTGTTTTTTAGGGTTCCGTACCCCAAAAAAACGGAACCCTTATAGGATCACTCTGTTGTCTGTCTGTATGTCTGTCTGTCAAGACCCTTTGTACCCGACTGCGAAAAATAGAAGCTTACGTTGACATAGAATCATAAAATTTGGCATGAAGCATGGTCTTTCAGCACACGTAAAGTTTGACGTGTCTGTCTGTTTGTCTGTATGTGGCACCGTAGCTCGCGAACGGATGAAGCGATTTCAATTTAGTTTTTTTTTGTATGAAAGGTGAGTTATGGGCTTCATATTGTCTTCGATGGGCGTTTATTCCGAACCCTCGGTGTGCGAGTCCAACTTGCACTTGGCCGTTTTTTTTTTACTTTTCTACTACCGTTATCGATTGTAGAATGCATCTAGGCTAAGGCTCTAGTTATGTCACGTTATTATTTTTAATTTTACTTTACGTTCCCCCGCAGTCGTCGCGCAAGCGTGTCAGTACTGTCAGTAGCTCAGTTGAGTGGTTGCTGGCAGACGGTGGATCCTGTCGTCACGCCAGACTGCCCACTGCACTCTGCAGCCGACAGCGACGTGACATGAGCACTTGAGAATAATATGTGGGGAAATTATTTATTCATGTAGTAAATAACAAAGAGCGATGATGGCTGAACAGTAAAGTGATCGAGTTTGAATCCTCTCGGCCCCGCACCTATGACTTAATAGTATTATGTTAGTTATGAGTGGATTTGCCATCGCTCAAAACGGTAAAGGAAAACATCGCGAGGAAACCGACATATCGTCGGCTAGCTAACAACACCGTGCAAATTAAATTTTGAAACTTTTCTGGCGAGGAATAAAACTGTTTATTTGTATGTTTTTTATCTAAATTATTCAAAAAGCTTTTTCGCACATGCGAATTTTTCCCTCTGTTCTGTACTAATCACATATAACAAACATTTAAACTTATAAATTTAACAAACAAACATAATACAAAATAATCAATGTCAAAAACGCAAAATTTTGACTTATGCGGTGTTGTTTGCCAGCCGACGATAGGCTAGAACCATAACATTCATGGGCATGCGACATCAGTAAGATACCAACCCGCACTGGGACGTGTGGTCACACGACCCATACTTTCATACATAATATCGTAGTATCGTGCATGATATCGTACTCGTAGCTTTAACTGTGACTTTTCTTGAAAAAACATTTCTATGAAATGATGAGAAAATCGTAGGGCGTAGTCTTATTGAATTAAAAAATAAATAATTTCTTTGGCCATACATCTTGGCTATTTACAATTGAGAAAACTAGGATCCTTTCCAGATGGTGAGCGACAGCCAAAAAAACCCCTTACTCAGAAATTCTCACACTAAAATTAGATAGCTACAGACTACCTATAGCAAACTTAAGAATTTACTGTACATACATAGAGATTTACCGATACCTTGTGTCCCTTTGTACTTAACCGATAGGCCAGTACCTTGCCGTACCCGCGGGCGCTTAACAACGAGCAAACGAGCGCCGGGTAATTGAAATGTAAATGGAGCCTCTTCTTTGAGCACAGCCCTTAAATCCGCGAGTTTATTTACCTCGCCGCGCTCGAAACGATGGATTAGCTAAATTATTCCGTTTGAACCAGTCTAAAGTACTAGAACTTGAGGGTACGAATATTTTGTAGGCCCTTTTTGGCTTGACTGTGATTTACAGTTTTTGGGCGCGGTCGCATTGTGTTACTACATCTATTTCAATCATTAAATGAAAGATAAAGATGCATGTTCTTTTGCAGTGCTGCCCGTCCATTAGCGTAAGGCACAAAAAGTGCCTAAATAAAATTAAAATGAGCAGTAGTAGCCGAACGGTAAAGTGACCTAGTTCAAGGCGTCTCAGCGCCGCACCTATGAGATAAAAACGATGAAAGAAAACGTCGTGAGGATACCGGCATGTCCAAGAACCACAATATTTAATGCTATGCGATATCTACCAACCTAAACTGGGGTACTCTCAACTACTCTCCCTCTGAAAGATATCTCATGAGAGATCTTTGAGTCTTAGTTTTAATAGTAGGAACGTGACAGGATGACGATGATAAAGCCTAATGAATTAATTCTTAAGGTTCCATGTCTCTAAAGGAAAAACAGATCCATTCAGAACACTCAAGAGTCTGACTCTATGATAAGGCTCTGATTACATTAGCGTTTGTCAAGCGTGTAAATCGCAACACTCGCATCGCAGAGATGATCGCGTCGGGCCATCGCAGTCGCAGCGCATTCACGGTTCTCATCACGTAAGCGCTGTTTGGACCTTTTTGTTTCTAAACGCTCTATTCAAACGCTTGTCTAATCGGAGTGGCCAAGTGATTTTAGTAGACAGCGCTGAAACGCATCTGTCTGCAAATCGCCTAGATTAGAACCACCAGATTTATAGCTCTCTTGGAAGATAAATGACCAGCTATTTCTCACAACAAGGACTATGTAAGTAGACGCTTTTTGTTTAACATTGACGTCCGTTAACTATAACACCATTATTTTCTTAAAATATTATTATCGTGATGATACAAACATACTATGCCATGCCGTGCGATGATAAATTACAAAAACGCAACAAATAAAAACAAGTTAACGATCTATCGCCAAGCACCTATCAGTGTGTTCCGGTAGTCTCACTCGAGAGCCAGTTCTCAGTCCATGTGTGGCGTGGCGCCATCTTCGACCGCTTCGTCACTTAACTGCAGGTGACTTTTAGTCAAACGCTACCTTGTAAGAAGTAAAAAGAACCAATATCTAATTTGTACTAAAGCAACTAAGATGGTGCAATGACCCATAATGATTGTTGGCCTCCGATTATAAAAGACTCCACTTCGGTCTGTCATGCGTCACCTCCTGCCAGTCCTCCACCTGGATGTACGTATTTCTTTAGAAATAATTAAAACAATTACCAAGTAATTTTCATGAACGGAGCCTGGAGCAACATCTGCTTATGACTGGTTTAGATTTAAATGTAATCCGCCTAAGTTTACAGAGCTAAATGTCACAAGAAATTTTTTGTAACAACATTGAGTATTCGCAAAACAAGCTTTAACTTTGTCTCGTCCAACTGTTAAGGCTTGAAACCTAAAGTAACTCTTTGAGTACCCTTTTAACATCTCTTTTACCTTTGCTTTACCTTTAAAGGCTTAGCGTTCAGTCGTATTGAGTCTAGTTTTTGATTTTTGTATCGCGTTACTTAAAACTTTAATCCTTTCTCCTCTACAGTTTTGAAAGTGGTGACCAACACGCCGGAGTATATAAAACTAGCTATGACCCAGTCTCTCACGTGAATATTTTCGCATGAATCGTGCTTCATAAGGTAAGGTAGTTTATGCCACTCTCTAGCTCATAAAGTTTTAAAACGTGGAAAAAATCACAGCGTTCCGTCGCTTCGTTATAATAGAGACACACAAACATATCAATTTGCATTAATTTAAGCGGTTGATATTTCAATGATCATCCCTTTGATCTTTATGCCACGCCAGTCATTGTAAGGTTACATTCGCTTGCATGTTTTATAACGTGTTACACAGCGAGCGTTTGTTACACCGCGAGCACAGTCAGTACAAACACTTGCAGTGTAACAGGTTTTGACGCGATAATGGCCAAGTGGCCAAGTAATGGCCAAGCCAAGTAGTGCCGTCTGTCAGCTTGCCATCCGTAGTTTGAGCTTTCTGTGAAGTATCGTAACGAAACTTTAGCTGGTTGTAGGGCATTTTCTAGTACTCGCCTGGCTAGCTACCAATCTGTTGCCAAGTACTTATCAGTGTGTTCCGGCAGTCTCACTTAAAAGCCAGTTCCCAGTCCAGGTGTAACGTGGCGCCGTTTTGGACCGCATCGTATACAATCAGGTAACTAGTGGTCAAACGTTACATTACGCTTCGTAATCTATACTAATACTAATATACTAATAATATTATAAAGCTGCAGAGTTTGTTTGTTTGTTTGTTTGTTTGTTTGTTTGTTTGAACGCGCTAATCTCAGGAACTACTGGTCTGATTTGTAAAATTCTTTCAGTGTTGGATAGCCCATTTATCGAGAAAGGCTATAGGCTATATTTTATTTCCAAAAAAATTAGGGATCCGTAAGAAAATTGCTATTTTGCAACCCAAGGTGTGAAATCGAAAATCTATTTTTGCGTGCGCTGCAAAAACTATTGACACTAGAACAAAACAATGTATTACGGGTTTGTAGGTCCCATTAAGATCTACAAAAAAGTCCGCGAGAGCATATGTCTAACTATTATAGTTATGCCGCAATAAGTGTTGTTTTTATTTTAAAAATTTAATTTTAATGCCGCCGCTAGAAAAGGCTCTTTATTTGTATCTTGGTATGAATCCTTATCAAAATAAATTACTTCTCATTCAAAACTGCTTCAATCCCTTCATATAACTTTTTGAATTATTCAATTTGGACATTCCATTCGAAAGATATCACGTGTTTAAAAATGTAAGTAGTAGTAGAAAAATAAACCCGCTGCACCGCAGTGCCGCGGGAAACGCGATGAGGTGAGGGGGGACCGAAAGCGGGAGAACATACTATGTAATAGGTAAACTGCGGTCGCAATTCGCGAACCAGGAAGACCTTTAGCGGCGCGGTTCAAACGCGCGCAGGATAATGGATACAGCAGGTAACGCGGTGAGGGGCACCGAAGTGCGGGAATAAGTTTGGATTATACGGAATATATTATACGCTTTCGCGCCTAAACTACTGAACCGATTTAAATGAAATTTGGTATAGAGATAATTTGAGCCCCGGGGAAGGACATAGGATACTTTTTATCGCGATAAACTGTAGCCCACGCGGGTGAAACCGCAGGGAACAGCTAGTCTATACTAATATTATAAAGCTGCAGAGTTTGTTTGTTTGTTTGTTTGAACGCGCTAATCTCAGGAACTACTGGGCCGATTTGAAAAATTATTTCAGTGTTGGATAGTCCATTTATCGACGAAGGCTATAGGCTATATTTTGTTTCCAAAAAATTAGGGATCCGTAAGAAAATTGCTATTTTGTAACTCAAGGTGTGAAATCGAAAACCTATTTTTGCGTGCGCTGCAAAAACTATTGACAATAGAACGAAACAATGTTTTAAGGGTTTGTAGGTTCCATTAAGATCTACAAAAAAGTCCGCGAGAGCATATGTCTAACTATTATAGTTATGCCACAATAAGTGATCTTTTATTTTAAAAATTTAATTTTTAATGTCGCCGCTAGAAAAGGCTCTTTATTTCTATCTTGGTATTAATCCTTATCAAAATAAATTACTTCTTAATCAAAACTGCTTCAATACCTTTATACAACTTTTTGAATCATTCAATTCGGACATTCGATTCGAAAGATATCACGAGTTTAAAAATGTAAGTAGTAGTAGAAAAATAAACCCGCTGCAGCGCAGCGCTGCGGGAAACGCGGTGAGGTGAGGGGTCACGGGGCACCGAAGGCGGGAGAATCTATGAAATAGGTAAAGTGCGGTCGCGGATCAGGAAGACCTTTAGCTGCGTGGTTCAAACGCGCAGACCGAAAAAAAATAACTTAGAATTAAAATAGGATAATGGATACAGTAGGTAACGCGGTGAGGGCACCGAAGTGCGGGAATAATTTTGGAGTATACCTACAAAATATATACACTACTGAACTGATTTAAATGAAATTTGCTAAAGAGATAGTTTGAGCCCTGGGAAAGGACATAGGCTACTTTTTATCGCGATAAACTGTAGCCCACGCGGGTGAAACCGCGTGGAACAGCTAGTAAATAAATAAATATCGGGGACCATTGCACACAAATTGACCTAGCCCCAAATTAAGCTCGTAACTTGTGTTATGGGTACTAGGCAACGATATACATACTTATAATAGAGAAATAAATACTTATGTAGATAGAAATATCCAAGACTCAGGAACAAATGTTCGTGCTCATCACACATATATTTGCCCTTTTTGTAATGCTGGTCATTGCGCACTTCTAAATGTTAAATCTCTTTACGCTTTGTAATTTCACCAGAAACATCGCCCTTCAATCCGTAACTGAAGAATGTTTGCTGAGTTTAAACCAGCACCGTTCGATTTGATCGCTTCCTCCCAATGCCAACTAGATCCCACCTCTGAGATATTACCTAATTGAAATAGGAAGACACGCTCAGATTAGATCTTTCAAGATTTATGTTCTCAGCCGGAAGATAGATGTCGGAGTATTTTACTCTGGTGCCATCTGGTGCCGCCTGCGGAGTTATCAGGGGCAGTAGTTGCACGATGTTGAATTTAATTTTGAAGTTTTAATGTCTAAGCAGCAGGTCCTCATCCTTACTATTATACCTACTTATACTCGCTAAGATAAAAAAGGTTGGGAGAATTTGGTCCAATTCGATCAGTTAAAGCAATAACAAGAAAATTGAAAATGTGATCCCGCTTGAAAAATGAGCAGTCTAGTTCTTTTGTATAAGAAAGTCACTAAATATATTTTTTTAATTATTGTACACTACTTGCGCCCCGTGGTTTCACCCGCGTCTTCCTGTTATTCCGCAGGAACCCTTTTCCGGGATAAAAAGTCCCGGAAGAGGGTTCCTGTTAGTTTGAGAACAATAAAGCCTATGCGTTAATCCAGGGTATAAGCTATTTCCATTCCAAATTTCATCAAAATCGGTTTAGTGGTTACAGTGATACGTGGTAACAAACATTCACACACACACACACGCAAACTTTGGCATTTATAATATTAGTAGGATAAGGTTTGTAACACCCATCTCTACTCACACCAAATTGATAGTCAAATTGCACCGTGGGAAGCTTACTTTAAACTATTTATTAAAAACACTAGCTTTGCTTTACATTGCTTTGAAGGTTAGTTTAGAGTGGTATAGTCTAATTTAAGAATGCACTATTGGATTTAGACATGCTGAATCTAAATGGAATTCTCTGTTGTAGCTGAAACTTGAAAACTGGATACATTTGGATTTCGAAAGCTTTAACCTTAATTGAATCTAGCTCTTCGTGTCGGTTAGGTTTTCTTCTACCAATTTTCGCGTACAAAGAACAAAGTTGCTTTTCTTTTCGCGTTTCAACAAAGGTTTTTTTAGCTGAATCTAATACAATTTATCGTTACTTTTTAACGATGTCTATGTTATGTACTGCTGCTTATTTCGAGCGTATTCATTTTGCCTTGTTGTTACGTTTCGCTAGTAATATACATACATATATCGACGAAATCTTTTTATAGGAATATAATTGGAAGATTTATTTGATGTGCGTAAGTAAAAAAATATACAGTGAATCAATATAACATCTGAAGAAATATGAATACCAAGAAAATAAAAAGCTGTCTAATCTGAGTGACGAGTTAGTTACGTGAAATATGTTTTCTATGATTATATTGTATTGCTTATATTTCTATCTTCTGTTACCTTCTATATTTAATCCATATAATTGATCTTTCAAAAAAAAAATAGGATATTATGTTGCCCGAAAAATAAAAAACTTGGGAAAAATTGTAAGTGCTTTTTGGGTTGCTAGTTGTTAGTAAACAATTATATACGTTTACTTAGAAAAATATATCCTTTACTGAATGTTAGTAGGTTCAGTCGTTTAAACTAGGGTATTATCTTACTATTTTTCATTAGATCAGGAAACATGCTGTCGTCAATACATTTGTTAATATTAGCGCTACATCGGTCATTGCGCAAAGACAGAACTTAGCATTAAAATACCACCTCTCCACTAAAACAAACAGTCATTCCACTTGGTATTCCACCAAACTCGATATTCTACCACAAATCCTGCTGCTAACAGCATTCCTTTGCCTTACAAACTACTCATAGCTACAGATCTATCCTATGCATAGAACTCTAATTTGCATTGTGGCGTATAGACACCCGGCGCCAGATGCGCTGCAAATTGGCCACGTTCACGGGAATAGCGCTGCGCCTTAATTAGACGATGGCGATATAAACTTCTTAATATGTCTCTAGTGAGGATTGTTAGAGGAGCTGAGAAATTTAGCTGACGTAAGTTGAGAAAGACTTGGTTGAGTTGCTTTTTGAATCATTCGAGGTGACCAAATGACCATATCTAGAGAAACATGATTCTAAGCGACGGAATCGTGGTTAGCGCAAGTATTTGGTCTGTGTCTGGGTGTTGTGGATCCCCGACCCTCGTAGTTTCTGATACCCTAGATACAGGGAAACCTAGTTAGGGGTCAGAGCTATGTATGTGATTGTGCAGGCATATTATAGTATATTACTATGGCGTCATCTCAGGCGTAGCCTGGATTAGGAACTTGAAACTGCTTTTGCCTCATTCAATATCTCAACTGAATGTAATTATTGTGAATCGGTTTTATCACAACATCATCATCTCAATATCATCATCTCAATCAGCAGTTTTCAGTCCACATCTGGACATAGGCCTCTCTCAAAGTACGCCACTGAGCCCGATCTTTGGCTCCTCTCATACAACTAGCCATTTTGCGTATATCGTCGCTCCACCTAGTCTCAGGGCGTCCTAACTTTGCCCCAACAGTTAATCGGTCTTTGTTATTGGTTCCTGAAAATGTATCAGGTTATTTTTAGTTCAAATGGAATGTCCAGTAATTTAAACCTCTCCAGGATTAGTTTGTAAAAAATAAATGCTATTTTCTTTTGTCTTTGTTAACTTCACCCAGATATCCATTGTCTTCTGGTTACTTTTGTGCTTGCAGCATTTTCTTCATTTTAACGTCTAGCGTGTTTAACAGATACGCGTTGTGTCCGAGACAATGGTGCCCCGGTCTGGTGTCCAGCATCTTTGTCCGGTTGTCATTACGTACTGGACAACATTGATACTGTTTTTCTGTACTTATTCTTCTTCTTTTATTCAAAAGCAGTGCTCTTGTCGGTAGAGCAATCTCGTTCTGTCTTCAGAAATCTTTTTTGACCACTTGGTACATTTGACTTGGTCTGTCTATGTATGTATGTTTGTTAAATTGAGAAGTTTCTATGAGCAGCGGTTTAGGCTGAGCGCTGATATCAGTCAGTCAGGACTTTATATATATGTATAGATAGATTAAGAAAGAAAAAAAATTGGCAAATGTAAGATGCCTGTAAAATTTAAAGAACGTTCAGTGCATTTATGTAAAAAAAACTAATGTAAATGAATAACAATAAGTTTATAAAATTAGCGAATTAATTATCTGCAAAAAAAATACTGACATCAAATGAAACAGTAACAGAGGCAACAGAAAAGCAGACTAACTTATTGTTTGCATATACACGGAGAAAAAAGTCAAAAGGAAAACTAAGGTAAAATAAGGAAGGAATCGGTCTTGGAAGGTAAAGACTCAGAAGGAAAGTCAGATTTTTGTCTCAGTGTACCGAGACATAATTTGAGAGTGACTTTGTTTATCTCGGTAACATATTATGCGGTTCCTGTGGCGATAATATTATCTACGTGGGTGAAACCACAGGGTACGTCTAGTGATAGATAATGAGCTCCATGCACTGAGGTCTCGCAAAAAAAAAAAGCTCAGGCACTCAAGAGTGCGTGAACGTACTACAATTCAAGTTTCTTATTAGTGAGACTGTACTCTTGAAAATTGGCTTGAGTTATCCGCGAAACTTTTGGGACGGTCTGAAAATATGATTTGGGGTTTGTTAGCTCCTTTAATTTATAAGTAAACAGAGACGTACATTTTTTTTAACTTTCTTCAGTGTATATTTTGACTACCAGTGTTAAGTGTGGTTGAAGGTACCACCACACTATACCTACACTGGGAACTGATTATCAAATGAGGTTGCCGGAACACGCCGATAGGTGGTAGGCGACAGATTCTTAATAGAAAATGCCCTACGACTAAACTATAGTTTCATCACGTTTTTCTTTTAAAAAGTTCAAGCTCATTGTAGGTTTTGAATCCACGATAATACATGACTATCACTGGGCTATCATCGCTTCAAAACATCCATTCTCACCACAGCGCGTCCGTTCACTTCCTCTCATCAGTATCAAGATATATTAACATAATACTCAATAACATTATCCCATAATCTGAAGGCAATCAGAGTCCTGAAGCTAATTAAATGCTAACAATTACTGACATCCGACTAAAATATTAACCATCGAGTCGGCGCTCAATCGCTCCGCCAATACCGCGCTTGGCAAGCTGCCGAGCGGCGAACATCGAGCGTTTTCGGCCGTTAAGCTGCGTGTCCATCAGAGATGTGTGAGGATTCGTAGTGGGGATGTGTTTGTTGAGAACCAATAGAATCACTTCATTTATCTAGCCTTGCTTATCACAACTGTAGTAGTAACAGTTCAGCAGAGCGAAGTTTTGCACAAGAAAAATAAGGAAAGGATATGTGCTAGGGATCGATCCGAGCGTGCTCGCTCCACACCTTACCCCACTCGCATCGGAAACGAGCCCTCTACACATCCTCGCACTGCTCATCTGAGCGAGGCCATTTATGAGCCTTCTTAACTGACTCGATAATTTTCATAGTTGAGGCTCGATCGAAAGAGGCTAGGACAGCGGTCTGAGAGAGCAAAAATGAGCGAAAGCGGCCTCGGCGCGTTTGTTGCTAGTTTTGAGCGGAGCGAGGTGTCGGCTCCCCCTCCCTTACTTCGCTCGCACCCGCTCGCCCAATTTCAGGGACGTGAGGGCGTTTTTTTTAGTAACGATGGGCCTTTTCGGATATTTTAGCTATTTTAGGTCGAGTTTTAAAACATTTTAATTATTTTTCGCTTCCAAAACCTCGCCCAACTCAACTTTCAATTTCACGGTCAAGCCCCGGTTTGACAGCGTCGCGACTCATCCTCACACCGTCCAGCTACCTCACAGATCTCTGGTGGAGACGCACCCTTACTCGCCGTTCGCCGCCGTTCTTCGCCGTTATCCCGAATAATTACCGACACATATGCGCAAGTTTGCCGAACATGTTGCCGCTAAATTATTCAACGGAAGGAGAACTTTGCGCAGCGGAATTTTAAATATTTAAAATACAATCTGCGTCTTGAGATCTCCGACGAAATCTGATTTCGTTGAGGAACGGCGAGGTCGGAGTTTTGAGAAATGTTTAGATTTTCTTCGGGACGGTCGGGTCTCTGATGCAGTGATAAAATGGGTATGAATAAACTTTAAGAATTGAGAGATACTGCTAAAGATATTTTTCTTTACTGAACTGGTAATGTGAACTATATGTCAATATTTTCAGAATAATCTAGTAAGTTGTTCTCTGCAGTTACACCCAGATAAAAATTCCACAAGATTTTTGTCACGATATGACATAGCCAATAACACTGAACTAACATGAACACGTAGACATGTTTAATTTATATTAATTTAACTTTAAATAATATGTAAATGAAATGGAAATACATCCTCACACCTTCCTAAAAATAATTTAAAAAAAATTGTATAATGTTTAAATATATTTCATTTATATAAAATATTATATATTACGTATATTTTATTTTACATTTAAGTTTTTTGGTTATATAAATTTGTTTTTGTATGACGTCATATCAGTGATTTCATATAGCCTGTAAATCGTTACTAAATGTTAATGAAAAGAGAAATTTAAAACTAAAACAGCAATAAAATTCAATGAAATGGTAAAGAGAGCCGGGAATTGTGGCATCGCCGAATCGCCGTATCCCATTTCTACAGAGATACGAGTACATAGGCTGATTTCACGCTGTCTGTTTATACAAATACTAGCTGTTCCCCGCGGTTTCACCAGCGTGGGCTACAGTTTATCACGATAAAAAGTATCCTGTGTCCTTCCTCAGGGTTCAAACTATGTCCGTACCAAATTTCATTTAAATCGGTTCAGTAGTTTAGGCGTGAAAGAGTAACAGACAGACAGACAGAGTTATTATAGCTGTAAGTAGGGATGTCACTCAAGCATAGATCATCACTTGAGCGTCATGGTATTTTAACCAGCCTTAGAAATTCGGTTCGGAATCGATAACTTAATTAGGTAAAAACAAAATTCAATCCAGATCAAAGGCGGTATTAGCTTATCGCTGCTGAGCCGTTTAATTTGCTTTGTACATGATAACATTACTCATTACAGCCTTTGAGACCGGGTCAAAGGTTCGAACGGTATTGTTCGCAGCTCATTTAATTAGGTATCTGCTTTAGACGGTGTATTCTCATTTCACAAAGGCTTTAGTGGAAATAAGCGATTATTAGCGTAGATCAGTAGAGGGGTGGTGGCTTAACGGTTTATGTGCGCCTTTCAAGGTGACGATACTGAGTTTGAATCTCATCTCTGTATTTAATTAATTGTGATTCTTCTTTGCTTTGGGGTTTGTTATAATACTGAGAATGAAATCCTGAATAATGGAGATTTTCTGTGGCATACTAAGACTTACAACAAACTGTACCTCTTGATACTTTTAGTATACTTTATGGCTTAGTTATTAAAATCTATCTATCCCCCTATCATCTCATTTCCGATTACTAATATAAGCCATTGTAACCTGATAGAAAACACATCGATCATTTTGAGCGATAAGAGCCATTCGTGACATTTACCATACAATTTTATAGTTGCTCCAGTTACAAAATTCATTGTATTGTGATGTACATATTATAATAGTAAATTATCTATCTATCTATTCATAACCCCCGACCAACACTCGCATTTTCCCAAAATATGTTCTAACGAATATACATTAAACATATTATAGTACACAAACGGTTAATTCCCATCCCCACAGAATAAAGCTTCAATTTTCCAACGATTTATTCGAGAACAAAGCGGCAGCCGGCGCGCTCTTATCAGCGGTTATTTATCGGATATGAAGCACCTACACAGCCGGTAAAGCTACCTAGTATCCGATTATAAAGTATCCACAATACCCGTTCCAAAATACCTAATATCGAGATATTACGTAAAACCAGCAATAGCTGACAGTCAAGGACTGTCGCGCACCAAACTAGTAAACGAATTTAGACAAAAAAATCCGAGATTAAGCTGATCATTTCATATCAATTACAAACATTTGTCGCTGTAAAATAAATAGGCGCAAAAAAAATGTGTTAATCTACGTGACACATAGCAGAGGGCCTTGAAAGAAAAAATCAAAAAATAATTTTATACAATATAAAAAATGTCTAGTGTCCTCTTTTTTAGAGCTACGACCATTGCAGCCTATGAACTATTTGCCTGCCCGTTCAAAACCGTGTTGGGTTGCTAGTCGATAATAAAAATTGGCATATAATTTTCTGCGGCGGTGGATATCGCACGATTGTCGTCTTGCGTAATAATAAGCTGATTATGAAGTATCCACAATACCCTTTGTAAAAGTTCCGGATATAGGCGGCGCGGTGCCGGCCATGGGCTATGTACAGTACGAGAACAATATTCAGTAGCACCTCAATGGTCACAGTCACAGTCGCCCGCACGGCTGCCGCATATCTCTGTGTGTGTGACCAGTGTGACCGGTAACCGCGCTCGCACTGATTGGTTCACACATACGTACGTGCGAAACGGCTTATAGAAGAAGGTCATCATCATCATCATCGGCCGGAAGAAGTCTACTGCTGAATATAGGCCTCCCCTTTTGATGAACGACTATTAGCGATTTGCATCCATCGGCTCTCTGCGACTCTTACAATGCCATCGGTGCACTTATTACCTTCGAAACGTCTGTCGGTTCGCCACTCGAGAACTTTTCTTCCCCATCGGATATCGGTTCGTCAACTTACAAATTCTGAGAGCTATGTCGGTTATTTTGGTTCTTCGGAGAATTTTCACGAGAAGAAGGTCACATGCGTGATTTTGAGACTGCTACTGGAATTCTGACCCCAACCGTACGTAGCTCGTTAACACGATTTACCTGTCCCCTAATAATTTACCCGTTTTTCCGTAACGACCGTTTCGCTAGTCTGCGAATTAATGTTTTAAATTTAATGGCTTTGCAAGGTTCGCGTGTGGGGAGCTTTATTAGCTGTATTACTTGGAGTTAAATTAATTTAACGAAGATGTTGAAACTGATCCGTTTTATAAACACACGGTTCACACGTTCTTTAGTGCTCGTCTGGTAACCTACCAACCTCAAGTTAAGAATCAGTTGCTAAGCACTGATCGTTGTGTTCCGGCAGGCCCGGTTGAGAGCCAATGCTCAATCCAAGCGAAACGTGGAGTCACTGTCGACCACATCGTCTTTTAACACCACTTAACTTGATCACAGGAAAAAAAAAATATTTTAAAAATGCAGTTCGTCAAGATGGGTTTGAAAAGAGTTCTGAAGGAGCAATGCAACGGCACGCCCCTAGTGTTGCAAATGTACATAGGCGACGGTGACCCCTTACCATCAGGCAGGCCGTCTGCTTGTCCGACTCTCTATTACATTAAAAAAATGTCTAGTACTTCTATAATTTTCTTCTAACAAATAACAAACAAAACAACACAACTATAAAATACTCTAAACACTTTCACAAAACATGATACAGATTTGATAGTAACAGAATATTCCTTTAAACATTTTGATTCACATATTAACTTTAAAAAACAACGTTGTCAAAGACACGGGACTTTATTAACGTATCTTAATTACCGCGCGTGCCAAACATCAAACAAAACAACCACGCGCTCGGATAAACAGCCGCGCAATTAATCACAAAATTCATAATTCATAAACAATTTCCGTACCTTCCTCGACCTCACATGTACATTGTACCTACATGCCATATTTACGCTACAGAGTACACTCATTAACCGACCGACGACCTTGATTAAAACCTGCATTCAAAATGCAAACATGATTAAAATTAAAACCATGTGATTAAATAATCGCTGGAGTATGATTGGCCGCGGACGTGCGTGTGCCCGCAATCGACCAATCAAAAAATGTGTTTGAACGCGTAACGGTTTTTGCATTTAATTTTACAACAATTCTGTTAATGTTCGTAAAGGTAAATAATATCGTGAAGTTATCACTTATTGTTCAGATAATGTTAATATAACGGTAAACCTATAGTTGTTTACTGATGGGCGAAAAGCTGCCTGCGAAGCGTAAGTTCATGAGTTCGATTACCGACCAAAAGCGTATTTCGGCATTGAAAAAAATTACAAGCATTTGTTCCGTGTAAGTATTGAGTAAGCCCAATTAACCCTACATGTACCAAAACAACGCAGGTTCATGTCCAAAATAATTGGCAAAATTGAAAAATGTGTCGTGGCTAGTAACTTTCGCCGTTGACTGTGCCAGCCAATCATGTAGAATGTTTACCAAACGTCGATGTTGACGAAAATAAACCGTTATATTTGCAACGTCGGTCGGCAAATATTGGGCCCTTTGTCCGATACACGTGTTCAATTCTAAGCATAAAACATGAAGGAAATATAGAGTGCGCTTTGTGCTCTTTGGAATAACTTGAAGAGAAATCTTCACTGCTAAAACATGTGAGAATTTGGAAAATACATGTTTTGAGTGATATATGAATATATTTTTACTATTTACAGGGTAGCGTTTGACCAAAAGTCTGATGTTAAGTGACGATGCGGTCGAAGATGGTACTACGCTACACCTGGACTGGGAACTGGCTCTATATCAGTCTATGTCTGTCTCAGTCCAGGTGTAGCGTGGCGCCATCTTCGACCACATCGTAACTTAACATCAGGTGACTTGTGGTCAAACGCTACCCTGTAAATAGTAAAAAATATATATATATATATATAATTATGTTGTGAAACTAAGTTATTGGTTGATCAATGACTTTGACTTGTTTGCACTACAATATTGAATTAGGCAATTTAAATAAACCCCAAAATATTCCATAATATGTATATAAATCATTATCATTACAATTGACTAGCGACCCGCCCTGGTCTCACAAGGGTAGTTAAAAAAGTATTAATCTGATAGCTACCAAAATCTCCCGCTGGGCTAATTTATAGATAGGTAGCGTGACAATTTTATCAAAATCGGTTTAAACATTTTAAGTCCACAGGGCACATAAAATATGTGTATCGTGGGCACATACACATGATACATATATTTTTATCGAATACAAAAAAAAATTGCAGTTGTCGTCATTTTTTGGCACGCTACTAAAGGCAGTGACTTATACTTGTATATATTATCAAGTTTTTCTTTCAGAATTATATGAAAATGTAAGTTTTGATTTGAGCATGTAACATAGAATTTCCTTTATGTTATCAAACCGTTTAAATCCGCCTTTATCTATTTAGTGAACCGGAAATACGTCAGTCAGCTTTGTTTCCCCAAAACAGACGTTTCCCGTGGATAACAATCTACCATCTACCTGCTTTGAAAACATTATTATATCCTCAAACTATGTTGCCATACTTTTACGCATGTCTCAAACTAAAACCTACTTTTGTAGAAGAATTTATACAATATGTTATATTCATTTTAAAAAACCGGCAAGATTCGAGTAATATTATAAATGCGAAAGTTTGTGTGTGTGTGAATGTTTGTTAGCACGTATCACCGTAACCACTGAACCGATTTCAATGAAATTTGGAATGAAGATAGCTCATACCCAAAAATATTCAAATACGCCCTAGCTGTTTTATTTGATTATTTTATTTTATTATATCACAAAATTCACAGCTCTTAAAACTTATAACTATGCATGAGTTGCAAATGATGATAGGTGACGGTGACCGCTGACCATTACGTGGGCAGTGTTTGCCACTCTATTTGAAAAAAAAAAGTTAGGTTTCAATGTCAAAGAATTTAGTTACGTGTAGAACAAGTAACTAAACATACTCCACCGAAAAGAGCTTCGCTTTTAAACAAAATAAGAGAACAAGTACAGAAACTATTCCAGTTTCAATTTTCGCCAAATCCTACTCTAATATTATGAACGTGAAATTTTGTGAGTATGGATGGATGTTTGTTACTCTTTCACGCAAAAACTACTGAACGGATCTGAATGAAATTTGGAATGGAGATAGCTTAAACCCTGAATTAACACATAGACTACTTTTTATCCTGGAAAAGTTTCCTGCGGGATAACGGGAAGACGCGAGTGAAACTAGTAGATTTATATTTGCGTCGTTCACAAAGAAGCTAGCAATTAGAGCCAGCAACTTGAAAGAAATTCGCCCTCTCAGACCCGTCTCATTGTTTAGGGGCATAATGGACCTTTATCTGCTTAGAATGGATAATACTTCGGCTTTTAAACCGCAGATGGGATTTAGGCTAGGAGCGTACTGAATGTAAGGCTATTAATAACTTCAGTTCCTTTTGGAAGGTTGTGTGAGAGAAGATTGTGTCTTGCTCTACGATTAGTAATTTTGCTTAATTTTAATCACTATTTTTGAACACATATAAATGGGCACACACACAGTGTGTGTGCTTATGTGTGTGAATGTTTGTTATCACGTACCACCGTAACTAAAAAACCGATTTTGATTTTGATTTTGATAAAATTTGGAATAGAAATAGCTTACCCTAGATTAACACAAAAGCAACCTTTTATTCCAGAAAAGATTCCTGCAGAATAACGGGAAGACACGGATGAAACCGCGGGGCGCAACTAGTATTTTTACATTTACTTTTATATTACATTTTGTTTAAAAAAAAGCCTCTCGTGGTTCTTTTTAGCCTTATTATTAACGTTTCGTAGAATCACATAAATATCTTCGTAAACCTGTTGTATCTTCCGTAACACTTCGTGGCACACGTAGCACATGTTAGCGCTGCGTCTCGTAGCAGGATGCTCCCCATTGGCTAAACCTCCATAAAAGCAAACTGTAATCTAGCTTAAACTATTTAATACCTTTTCACTTGAAGGGAATTAAGGCAAGTATATATCTGTAAGGGCTTAAACGCAAGGTTACGAGGCTTCGGTATGATTTGTTTGGGTTTAGTTCATGTTAATCCCCAAAACATATACTTTGATCATAAATATTAGATGCTTCAGATTTGGTTAGTAGGAATATTGTTTATTTTATTAAGGTATTTTCTAGTGATCGCTTGGTTCAAACTACGTAAGTAATAATTATTTTCATGCAACGTAAAAAAATCAAATACGGCAAAAAAAATGTTGTGGTCATAAGTTAATAATTCCAATTACAGTTTTAGTTTTTTTTTTGTTAATTATTGCATATTATATTGCATATAATATTTTGTCGGCAATTTTTTATTTTTTTACCTGATGGTAAGTGATGACGAGATAGTTCACCTAGTAGGTATCTATTTAATGTTTCAACTTTTTTTTAACCGATTTCAAAAAGGTTTCTCAATTCGACCGATTTTGATGATTCTTTTTTTGTTGGAAAGGAGATATCCCAAGGGTGGTACCATGATAAGAAAACCAGGATCTGATGATGGTATTCCAGAGAAATCGAGAGGAAAAAGAAGTCGGTTATTTGATTATCAAGAATTATTCCCGAAACATATACAATTCCGTTAACGTTAATCTGGACTGTCTGGGAATAGTTCCTAAATACTATGTAAGTACCTAAACCATTAAGCATTTCAAATCCGCAGCCAATTCTTTAGATTCTACACTCTATTAATGAACCCCTCACCAAACAGGTACCTGTAATAAACCGTTCAAACTTCATCCAGGTCAGAAACCGCATACTAGGGATGGCGATTCTTCCTACAATATATCGATTATTTGAATCGAAGTTTAAAAATCGATTTAAAAAAAAACTGTCTAGAAAATCAGTTTTTTGACCAATTGATAACTGTTATCGATTCTCCAAAATATTTTTTCTTATCGAACAAAAGTTATTGCATATTTATGATAACAATAAAATAAAAAATTAAAAAAGTGATTACTTTAAAACGTCAAACTTAAAACTAGCTACCCATGTTCCAACTTCTCTAGACCAACAAAAGATCAGGCAAGAAAGCTTTGTTTAAGATCGACTAAAAATCGATTTGCATAGACCAATCGATTAACCTCAAATTGCCATCTCTACGCGAACCCTACAATTTTAGAACACGTTCCCACTTCTGAGTACGGCGAAGTAAAACCCGTGTTTCAAACGGTGCGGTACGGTCAACGGAAAAAATCGCTGAATATTAACAATTTAAATAATAATCAATTTATTGTCATTAAAAAAACACATAAGTACATTTTATAGAAAAAAATTAAAAACACAGTGATTATTAATATAACGGCAAAGGGGGTTAAACTCAGCGTGTGCTGTGTTTACATTTGCATGTGCACACAGCACTGGTTTTCAGTTTACCCCTGTGTTTGGACAGTTCTTCGCCAAGGAGGTTTTATAGCGATGATGACTCATTGGTAGTGACGTCGGCTTGCGATCCATAGGACGTGGGTTCGAATCCTACAATAAGCTTGAGCTTTCGGTGAAGGAAAACATCGCGATGAAACCATAGTTTGGTGGTAGGGCATTTTCTAGCGCTCGCCTGTTTAGCTACCACCTTCATGTTAAGAATCTGTCGCCAAGCACCTATCGGTGTGTTCCAGCAGCCTCACTTGAGAGCCAGTTTCTGTTTCAGATAGCGGAGTCTTAGTACTAGGGTGCAGTAACCCTAAAAACGAATTTGGTTCAGTACCCCTAGTACAGGTTTTGATAGTTTACAAAAACTATAAAAGTTTTCGTTTCCATCCATACATATTTTTTTCGGCGAATCTTACCGAGACTTGGAGGAACTGAAATCGTTACTACAGGTTATTTTAAATCGTTATAATCATATTCCAACAATGTTATTGAGTGACTTTTTGAATTTAAGCAGATCGAGTTGCCACTTTGACAAGTCGGCGGTGGTAAACGCTGACGTTTACGAAAACTTTTATCGTTTTAAAACTTGTACTAGGGGTACAGCTGATTTTTGCGCTGACTGTACCACTGGAGGTACAACCAGGAACTTTCAGTTTTGACCCAGTTGGGATAGCGCAGCTAAGTTCTGCAGCGCTAGTACAGCCATTTTAGGTAGTCTAGAGATAAGCTGCGGTTGTAGTTGAAACCATGTATTCCTCGATGTAGCGTTATCTTCATAATCAGCTTAAGTTCCAAGCTCAAGTCAATGACATTTAGGTACACGTTGACCTCTATTTCTCTCTCTATCTCTCGTTAAGGCGCTGCATGAAACAAGTAGCGATGTACGAACGCCGTCAACTGCCGAAAAGACGTACTTTATTGATTTGCAAATCAATTGACAAATATAAAAAAATCAAAAGCTACCATTGTAATAAGTATACATATATTTTTGTCTAAGTCTCTTATCTTATTAGCTTATTAGAAAATATCGAACTATTTAGATGACAAAAATACCTTTGGATTGTATGTAGTGAACTTGCTCCAATTCAATCAATTAGTAGTATGATTAAAATTGTAAATGTGATCGCGCCAAAAAAAATGCCTACCGGGTGTTTCTTGCCTATTCTTTCGCCGGCGTAAGGAGGTTGAAACAGGCGTAGCTAGTTTTAAGTTTGACGTTTTAAAGTGATCAAATTATGTATCCTCCTACTAAATATAAGATATTTTGAATTTAAATTTGAACAGTTTTCTCAGTTCTGACATTTAATTACAATGAGGGAGCCATGCTACATTTGGATTACAGATGGCTCTCGAGTGGGGTTGTCGGAACACATCGATAGATGCTTGGCGACAGATTCTTAACTTGGGGCTCGTACAGGCGAGCACTAGAAAATTCCCTACCACCAAGCTATAGTTTCATCACGATGTTTTCCTTCACCGAAAGCTCGAGCTCATTGTAGGATCAAACCCAAGACTTACGGATCGCAAGCAGATGCCACTAGCATTAGCCATCATTGCTACAACAAGTTATTTATTACTAGTTGCACCCCGCGGTTGCACCCGCGTCTTCCCGTTATCCCGCAGGAACCTTTTTCCGGGATAAAAAGTAGTCTATGTGTTAATGCAGGGTATAAGCTATCTCCATTCCAAATTTAATTCAGATCCGTTCAGAAGTTTTGCGTGAAAGAGTAACAAACATCCATCCATACTCACAAACTTTCACGTTTAAAATATTAGTAAGATAACACTATTCTGTAGTAAAAATCATAAAAACAACATGTCTCTCACCAAGCCATTAACCCGACATTTAAAGCTCATATATCTCTATACAAATCAGAGTAACAGATAACCAAAACACTAATCTAGCGATCCATTACCACTACGTATAAAATTAAACATTAAACACGTGGGGTCGCAGCCCCACTTAATTGTCCCAAAGTGAATTAAACAGATAAAATCTCCGAGGACACCCCCTGATTTATGACCTAGCAGAGATTAACCCGACTGAGGTAAATCTAATTTATGACTTTCAATGACAGACCAGTATAATTTATATGAGATTTAATGACAGCTACGAAGGAACATGAGTTTGTGACAGGACTGGAAAATTATTTTGGAAAGCGAATGATAGTCTAAATGTGAAGACTGACATGAGCTTTCACTCGATGTGAATATTCGCATGGAGAATTTGTTCGTTGTGAGCAAATGCTCACGACACCTGAATCTTCGCGACGAATATATGCTTGACTGTGCTCCATCCCCAGCAGTTGTAGTCAATATAGCGGACGCACGCTCGTGCTAGCGACTGACTTGTAATGTAACATTCAAAGGGATTCACCAAAAAACCAACAGCCGGGTGGAGGCCGCTCGGGTGCTCGGCGCTCGTCATCGAGCTGCTCGGCCCCCTGTGCTGACATGACGAATATTCTACTTGTAACGTGCTCACATCTAGTGAATGCTCATGTCTGTCTCCACCTAAAAAGAGAAAAAGATAATGTTTAACGAGCTCCCATCCCAAGTCTTTCCACAGTGCTACAAAATGCAGTAATTCTGGTATACATAGTATTCTATCTGACTATTTTATCTTAACAAATATTATAATGAGGTAAAGTTTGTGAGTTTGTGAGGTTGTAGGGGGTAACCTCTGGATCTACTGAACTGCATTATCAGTAAGTAACATAGGCTATATTTTATTGTAAAAAAAAAAGTACAATACTCATGCGGAGCCAGGGCTGTCCGCTAGTATATCAAAAAGTAGTACTAGTACATATATGAAATTCAATGCGAAAGTTTGTGAGTGAGTGTGTTTGTTTGTTACTTCTTCACGCTCAACGAGTTTGAGTGTAATTTGCAATGAAGAAAGCTGGTTAAACACTACACTACTTTTATTCCAAAAAGGTTCCTACAGTAAAACGAGGAAACTGCGAGTGTAGCCGCGGGGCGCTCTAGTTATAATAAAAACCATCGCATCCTGATAACCTTTCCCCACACTCCAGGCTAAATTAAAATGGAACACTCGCCGAGTGAAATAAAAAAGTACAATTTTCTCCACAGCCACGAACATATTTCGTTCCAGCCGTCCGCCACCCCCACACCATTTCCTGGCCCAAAGTGCTCACTAAAAGCAAACTACAAATAAATATTTCGCTAGACGAAACCACTTACGGATTTGTCCATCTACCTATAAACCAATTTTAAAAATAAAGTTTTCTTTTCGCGACGCCACTTAGTGGCTTCGACTTAAACATGTTCTGTGAAGGATTCCTTTGAATCGTAGATCACTTTGATAGAATACGTTTTTCTCGTTTTAGATTTTGTTTGTGAAGACATTAGTTTTATGGGTATCTTTTTCCAAATATATCTTTTTACTAAACTTGTGGTTACAGAAAACATTAATTATGCATTTTTGACTTTGTTTTCTTGTATTATTCATTTTATTTAACTATATTAATAGAAATTATTGGGTAAATGACATTACAATACAGAAATACAAAACGGTAGAAGTTGAAGGCTTGCTCATTTTATGCGGTAAGCGTTACAATAGCCTTTTATTTACGCAAAAATTGTTTTAAATCGTTTGTAGTAAGTAGTAGTGGAATGTCTTGCCATGGTCGGTGTTACAACCCGGAGGTGTTGAAGTATTTCTAGGCAAGCTTGCTACATCTTCATCCGCATCGCCGCTTAGCGCTTCTCACATCAAATGCAAAATAAAGAAGCCATAAAAACTTGAATTCCATCTCTACATTAATAATATCAAAGTGGATAATAAAACAAGTAATAAGAATAAAACCCCAAGCGGACATTAAAACTACCCGTTGTAGACAGTAGAACTACATTAAACATATCATGTGAACGGAGACAATCACGCGAGCCCGGTTGTCACATAAAACTAATATAGCTTGTGCGTCGACAAACATTCCGACGGCACGTCACATCCGTGACAACACACGGTATAACGGCAGTATGGGCGCTAGATCACTAATACTGACTGTACGCATGTACCTTTAAAAAATTAATAAGAATTAAGAAAATGTTTTTAATTGACAAATGCTTTTACAGCACAAACAACTTCCTCAATGACAATTTCACAAAATGACTAAAATGGATCGAGCTTCTCCTTCATTTTAGACTCATAAAATTAACCCTTAGCAGATTGACATGTGTGCAAAAATCTACTTAAAAGTCTTACACACTCTAGTTTAAAAGTCGTTTCAGATAACTATTGTTCATTCATTGAGATAACATCTTTTTTTTATGACGTCAACATTAATGACAATGTTTAACGACCTACGCTGCAACACCAGTCAGTAAATTTCCTTATAGTTGCACATGATAGTGTGCGTGAATAAATTCAAGCCGTTTCTGTAAAGTGCCCTTACTGTTTGTGTATTCTGACAATAATCTACTGCCTTTAATTCACTGCCACATAGTTGGTTGGCAATGTGTCATGGTGGTATGAAATAAATTTAATAGGCACAGTAATATCTGTGACAGCCATATAGGTAGTAGCTGTCAACGTATATGAATTAGTTTTGACAGATACACTGTTTTGCCATCAAACAAATAGATTTATGAAAATGTAGTTTTTATAA
This sequence comes from Opisthograptis luteolata, assembly GCA_931315375.2. NCBI lineage: Eukaryota > Metazoa > Arthropoda > Insecta > Lepidoptera > Geometridae > Opisthograptis > Opisthograptis luteolata. The sequence goes on from OV928039.1 coordinate 13,553,320, forward strand.
TAGTATTGACCAGATACTGAATCACACATATTGCTTAGAGTGCATGACGTTTTGGCTTACCATTGGCTTATAACAATACTGTTTGCTTGATTGTAGGTCATATTCTATTGTACGCTTGGCTAATCGGTCATCAAGCAATTATCAACGACCCTCGGTGTAGCCTGGCGACATCTTCAGCCACATCGTCAATTAGCATCAGGTGACTTTTGGTCAGACGCTAACCAGTAAAAAGTGTAAAATACCTAACATAAGAGCCAGTTCCAAACCCCCCATAGCCTAAAATTTCGTGACTTGTGATCAAATCTAATTAAAAAACAAATGCATAATCAAAAATTACTAGTCACAAATTTAGGTGCCACGGTCATGCGGTTTTATCAGCTCACCGAAGCGTAAATAGCTATAAATTAGGCAAATCCCGCCCGCCCTGCGCCGCGCCCGCCCTCGCAGTAATAGTTAGCGCTAGTGCTGATAACAAATGTACTGATGACTGTAATAGCCGATATTTGCAGTTGTTGCATGCATTTGTTGCAAGTTGAAATGGTAATGGGCAAGTCACATCACTCGACGAACCGATAACCGATGGGGAAGAAAGGTTCTTGAGTGGCGACTACGAACCGGAAGACGTTCTGTAGGTAGGCCCCCCACTAGGTGGACCGACGACATTGTAAGAGTCGCAGGGAGCCGATGGATGCAAATGGCTATTAGCCGTTCATGGTGGCGTTCAAGGGGGGAGGACACAAAGAGACAAAGAGTGTTTGATTATTTAAATCGTTGTAGCAGCTTAAGTTACAGAGAGTAAAAATAACAGTGATGGGTAAGAGTAAATATATATTTATAGTGGTAGTAACAGAGAGTAAAAGTAACAGTGTTTGAGTAACAGTAACAGTTTTAGTGGTAGAAACAGAGAGTAAAAGTAACAGTGTTTGAGTAACAGTAACAGTTTTAGTGGTAGAAACAGAGAGTAAAAGTAACAGTGTTTGAGTAACAGTAACAGTTTTAGTGCTAGAAACAGAGAGTAAAAGTAACAGTGTTTGAGTAACAGTAACAGTGTTAGTGCTAGAAACAGAGAGTAAAAGTAACAGTGTTTGAGTAACAGTAACAGTTTTAGTGGTAGAAACAGAGAGTAAAAGTAACAGTGTTTGAAGGGAAGCTCATTTTTGGAGAATCGTGCTTCATGGAAGCGCTTGATATACTGATTGGTTCCCAGGATGTGCCATCTCGTTGCTACTCGATTACCAATACGACGAACGCAGTTTTCACGAAGGTCTCTGTTTTTCGTAGTGCTCGATATTTTTGTTGCTTTAATGTCACTGTTCCGAGAATACGTAATAAATACGTTATCATTCATGGAACAGTTCATTTATTGCAAATATTTACGGCATAATGTATTTTAATTTTGCTGTTTTCTATGGATATAGTCGTAATTTTCCCGTTTTCCTGCTGATAATCTTTTTACTCGATGAAAAATATACTGGGGATTTTGTAATCTGTACCTACAGTATCAATCCATCTGTTAAATAATATTAATAGCAAATGAATAAAGAAACTATCATTGAGAAGCGTTTGTATCTATACATAAAATAAAAAGTGTTAACTCATTCACTGACGAATAAAAACACATATCCTCAACTACTGGTTCTACATAAAACTAGATAACTTAAAGCCATAAATTTATTTTCAATCAAGCGTGCTACATTTGATAATTAACGAACTTAAACCGTATAATACCTACTCACTGATGAATTATTTCAATTTACAAATGCTTTGCTTTCGATAAGATTTTATATTATAGCATTTGATTTTCGAAATTATATGGAACCAATAATTTCCCTTTTTCAAAAACGTGTTTCTTTAATTGGTCCACAATAGGGATGTCCATTTGTGATAACCATTTTTCGGAATTGCTTTTATTTTAAAGATTGACTCTTGTTTACCATAAAAAAAATATATTATTTAAAATTATTAGTATTTTCGATGAGAAAATATACAAAATTAGAGTAATTATGAATTTTTCCGCCAAAAAACTAACAACTGTCACGTGACTGACATGACGTCACTGACCGAAAAACACGATGGTCGCGATTCGTCCCCCGACGCCGACCCGCGGCTACCGACGCGCGGGCAACCATCGAAGCACAAAATATCGCCTGAGTGGTTAGTGACGTAAGAAGCTCTTTTTGGTATTTGCAGTCACGTGACAAAAGATTATAAATATAGCATTTAAAATCATTTTTATTTAAATTATTAAGTTATATTTAAATACAAAAATATGTTTTTCGATATCCTAATAATACAAACTAACATAAAAGTAAGATTAAACATTATTTTGTAATTAGTGTTAACATCCCTATTGGCGAAGTAATTTCATAACAAACATACAAGCAAAACAACATACAGTTGTTGAACCTAGTTACTCTTTTTTTGGTTAAAAACTCTCAAAAGAGTTGGAGCTTTGCTCAAACTTAGAACACGCAAAATAAGCGAGCTCACGTTATCCAGTTCAATCTGTATACATATATGTATATATAAATCTACATGTCTCACCCGCAGTTTGTCATCAAACTGTACCCAGTTTCTAAGTATTCCCGCGACGCGGCGCGAAGCAATTACGCGTGCAAACAATGCCTGAGTTTGTGTTCTGTGAATGCAGGCGCTGTGTGATGAAGAGCATATATACAGAGACCAAAGAGATCAGGGCCTATCTCCAAGGAAGTAACTAATCTCCTTGACACATACGTCATTTTGTAGTCTCATCAGTAAATTTAGAGGTAAAACTGCGAACAAAATTAGATGAAAAAACGGCAAATACCAGTTTTTGAGCGACGTGCCGACACCTAGTGCGAATCCTCTCGGCCGCACAGATGACTAGTTATGTGTGGATTTGCCATCGCTCAAAACGGTGAAGGAAAGCATCGTGAAAAAACCGGCTTGTCCAGGAACCACAACATTTCAAGGGCGTGTGACGTCCCCCCACTGGGTGAGCGTGGTAGATTACGGGCCATACTCTCTCTCTGAGAGAAGGCCAGAGTCCCAGCAGTGGGAAAGTAATAGGCTGATGATGATGATGTATTTTCTACACTTTTCATCGGGTAAGATCGTGGTCAAAATCTGGTCAAGTCAATCGTAAAAATCAAAGGAAAAAAGGAAGTTTGAAAGGTACAGGATTCTTCTGTAAGCTTAAGGGCCGGTTTTATAAACGTCCGTAAGTTAAATATATTATCATACCTTCATCATTATCAGCCTTCCAAGTTCCCACTGCTGGGACTCTGGCCTTCTCTCAGAGAGAGAGTATGGGCTATAATCTACCACGCTGGCTCAGTGCGGGTTGGTAGATGTCACATGCCCTTGAAAATGTTGCAGTTCTTGGGCATGCCGGTTTCCTCACGATGTTTTCCTTCACCGTTTTGAGCGATGGCAAATCCGCACATAACTTATTAAGTCATAGGTACGAGGCAGAGAGGATTCGAACTCGGTGTCGGTGTCTTGTAAGTCGCACGCCAAACCGTTCGGCCACCATCGCTGTAGGGGTTGGGGAACACCAAACAAGTCAAAATCATGGACAAAACAGGAGAAATCGGGTTTTTGCGAGTGGAAAAACTGTGGAAGCACGTATATACTTTACGGCGGGATCTCTAACTCCTTGACATTTACTTTTTGACATTTTTACTTTTTGACACTTTGACAGATGCAGTGACGCGCGGGCGCCACAGGCCACAGACTGAATGCTTCACAAAATCTCGATACCCTGCTAATTTATTAAATGAACAAATATGACTTTTTTGGCGGCAATTGAGTTGTCAACGTGAAAATTTTGTTTTTATTTCCAAAACTTGTGTTTCTTCGAGTGATAATGTGTAATATTGGTGGATTATTAACCATTATGTGTTCGTTAATGTGTACGAGTGTGGGAAATTGAAATAAAGTTGTGAAAGTGACTTTTCAAGTTGCTCCAAAAAAGTCCGTGTAAAGTTTAAGTAAAGCACCACTACTTTACTTAAACATTATCCTCATCCCATCATCTCATCATCATCATCACCATCATCATTTAAACTTGATTCAACTCTCTGAGTTTGAAATCTTTTATACTTGACACTGGCAAATACACTAATCGTGTGACGCCATAACAAAGCAAAAAAAAAAAATGAACAAATATTAATGGAATATACAAAAAATACAATTGCGTCGCTAACAATCGCTCTTAAATATCATGCCTTATTTTGGTTAATTTGATCTTATTGTAAATTTTTTGTACTGTGTCGTGTCGTTACAATCCTACCTTATTATTTAATATATTCTTGCTTTTTAGATTCATTTTTAAGATAACCAAACGAACTTATCGACTGACGCTGCAGCAAGATATAAAGAACTCTGCCTTCACGTAGTCTACGTTCTAAGTAAGATTTATTTTGAACATCTCGTAGACAAGTTGACGGTAATTGTAGGGAACATATATTTTAATATCTATTAATTTGTTGTATTTATTTATTTACACTTAACAAATCATTATTATATAATATTTCATATTTATTTATGTATAGAATAACTCCCTGACACACATCACACACATACATCACGCTATCATACATCACACGGCACAAACGTATTATATCGCACGGCCAAAGCCGGGCGAAACCCGTAGTGCAGCGGCGGACCGTTATTCCGGTATACACATGTACCTACGACAGCGGCCTGCGCGCCCGCCGGCCGCTCGCCCGTTCCGTCGCCAGTCGAGCCGCATCAATTCCTCGCGAAGCCCGTGTCGCTCGGCTAACCACCCGCACCTCGCGCTTACGCCATTTATTGTTATAATTTGCCTATATCGTTCTATGTACTTTTCTACCTGTGCCTGTGCTTTGTATTCTTCCATCTGTGACTCTTTGAACTCTCTCCTTCTAATTATTATTTTTCACTTGTGTTTGTGCAATAAACTTTATGCTTGTGCACCGTGCTTGGGACTTTTTATTTCAAGCCACCTAACTACTAGGACCACGCAAGTACCTAAACTGGTGACCCCTTCGAACACGGAGAAGAGTCATGTCGAGTGGAAACGACTCTGACGTGTCCAACGTTACAATACGTCGACGACAGCGCGTAAAGATGGCGGAACGCGTGGAACGTAATTCGACACCTCCACCGCCGGCACCGAGTCAACTGCGAATTCCACCATTCTGGCCGGAAAAACCAGCAATTTGGTTCGCACAGGTGGAGTGCCAATTTGCTTTGATGCGAGTGACCGATGACACGGCAAAATTTTACCACATTTTGGCCACGCTCGATCGCCAATACGCCGCCGAGGTTGAGGACATATTAACCGGTCCACCCGACTATGCCCGTTTAAAAAGCGAGCTAATCAAAAGGCTTTCTTCGTCAAGGGCAAATAAGGTAAAACAGTTATTGACGCATGAACAGCTCGGCACACGTAAGCCGTCCCAATTTTTGCGTCACCTTCAACACCTCGCCGGACCTGACGTACCAGAGGATTTTGTACGCACAATCTGGATAAGCCGGTTACCTACCTCATTGCAACCGATCGTCGCGTCGCAACCGACGCTACCCGCGGACGCACTCGCCGACCTCGCCGACCGCGTCCACGACATCGCAGCGCCTACACACCAGGTCGCAGCGACCGCGACACCATCATCGACGTCACCCATTGACGAGCTGGCGCGGCAGGTAGCTGAGTTGACGCGGCAGGTGAGCGCCTTAACCGCGCAGTCACGGCAGCGCTCACGGCCAACGGAACGCCGAGGCGGTGACCAACGGAACCGATCGACGTCACGCCGTTCCCAGAGCAACTACCGGCGGTACCCCATCTGCTGGTACCACAGCAAGCACGGGAACGAAGCGAAGAAGTGTGTGAAGCCCTGCGACTACACGGCGGGAAACGCTCCAGGCAGTCGGTGATGGCGACGAACGACTGCCAAGCTCCTACGGGTCGCCTCTTCATCAAGGACAATGGAACCGGAACTGAATTTTTAATAGACACTGGTAGTGACATTTGTGTGTATCCGATTTCCGCTTTACGTGAGCGACGTACAAAAACTTGTTACCAGCTCTGTGCCGCCAATGGTTCAGTTATCGACACATACGGCTACCTACAACTGAATTTAAATTTAGGGTTACGCCGTAATTTCCCATGGCGTTTTGTTGTCGCTGACGTCACGAAGGCAATAATCGGTGTTGATTTTCTTTCATTTTACCGCCTTATCGTAGACGTCAGCGAACAAAAAATTGTCGATAGCTTGACCAACGTCAGCACAGTAGCCTCTATATTTAAGAAAAATTGTCTTGTGTCTAGCGTAAAAATCTTGACTGGTGGCGATAGTAGGTATCACCAAATTTTAGCAGAATATCCGGAAATAACGCGCCCTGCTGGTACTCCGGGTATCGTCAAGCACAACACTACACACCACATTCGCACTACACCAGGTCCGCCAGTTTCCTGCTCACCGCGACGCCTCGCCCCCGACAAACTCAAAATAGCTAAGCAAGAGTTTGAGGCTATGTTGGCTTGCGGAACAGCTCGTCCGTCTGACAGCCAGTGGTCGTCACCTCTCCATCTCGCCTCCAAAAAGGACAATGGATGGCGTCCATGTGGCGACTATAGACAACTCAACGCACGAACCATACCCGACAAGTATCCAATTAGACATATACACGATTTTTCGCACTGTCTGTCCGGTTGTAAAATTTTTTCGGTTATTGATTTAGTGAAGGCTTACAATCAGATACCGGTCTTCAAGGACGACATACCGAAGACTGCAATCACCACACCCTTCGGTTTGTACGAATTTCCTTTTATGACTTTTGGACTTAGCAACGCCGGGCAAACTTTTCAGAGATTTGTCGACGAATTGACTCGTGGACTTGATTTTTGTTATCCCTACCTAGACGATTTTTTAATTTTCAGCAAATCGTCACGTGACCACGAAGACCACTTGCGCCAGGTCTTCGAACGCATGCGCGACTACGGCGTGCTCATCAACACGGCCAAGTGTGTCTTCGGCGTGTCAGAGGTTAAGTTCTTAGGTTATCAAATCTCTGAAGAGGGCACCAGACCTCTGGCCAGCAAGGTGACGGCAATATCCGAGTTCCCGGTTCCTAAAACCGTTAGGGAACTCAGAAGGTTTTTGGGCATGATTAACTTCTACAGGCGATTTTTGCCCAACTCTGCCCAAATCCAAGCGCCCTTGAACGCCTTGCTGACCGGATACGTTAAAGGTTCGCATCCAGTTGTGATAGAAGGAAATTCGCTGCAAGCCTTCGAAGATTGCAAACAGAGTCTTTGTGAAGCAGCTCTTCTAGCTCATCCCGACACGCAGGCTAAATTAGGACTAGTCACGGACGCCTCCGATACGGCGATAGGTGGAGTCCTTCAGCAGTGCAAGGATGGTGACTGGCAGCCGTTAGCATTTTTCTCGCGCAAGTTGAGCCCATCGCAAACGAAATACTCACCGTACGATCGCGAGCTCCTTGCCATCTACGAGAGTATAAAATACTTTCGTCACATGCTAGAGGCCACTCACTTCACCGTCTATACTGACCACAAGCCGCTGTGTTACGCTTTCCACGAACGGAAAAGTAACTGTTCGCCACGTCAGTATAGACACTTGGACTTCATCTCGCAGTTCACAACCGCGATACAGCACATATCGGGCAAAGACAACGTTGTCGCTGATGCCCTTAGCCGCGTTTGTGAACTGCAGAGGCCTGTCGATTTAGAAGTGATGGCCCAGCAACAAACTACCGATCCTGACCTCGCAGCACATCTTGAAGGCGAAACTTCACTTCGCCTGGTAAAGATGAGCCTACCTGGTAGTCGTACTGAATTGTACTGCGACGTCAGTACACCGACTCCCAGGCCGTTCGTCCCCAAACAGTTGCGTCATCAGGTATTTAGCTGTCTTCACTCACTCAGCCACCCAGGTGCCAACGCTACAACCAAACTCGTTGCTCAACGCTTCGTTTGGCCACTGATGCGGAAAAACTGCCGTGAATGGGCTAAGGCATGTTTGACTTGCCAGCGCTCGAAGGTAACTAGACACGTTGCCTCACCTTTAGGTACGCACGACTTACCTTCAGCGCGGTTCAAACATGTCCATTTAGACCTGATCGGCCCGTTACCGCCCGCTGGTGACTATCGGTACTGCCTCACAGCCGTCGATCGCTTCACGCGATGGCCGGAAGTTGTGCCCATTACCGATGTCACCGCCGAAACAGTGGCCAAGGCGTTCATCACCTGTTGGGTTGCCCGATACGGTTGTCCTACCGAGATCGTAACCGATCGCGGCGGACAATTCCAGTCGGCACTGTTTCAACAGCTATCCAAGTCCATCGGTTACGATCACCGTAGGACAACGGCGTACCACCCACAGTGCAACGGTTTGGTTGAACGATTCCACCGACAGTTGAAGGCAGCTATTACCTGCCACGCGGACGCCAACTGGGTGGAAACTCTGCCACTCGTGCTTCTCGGCATAAGGAGCGCCTTCAAGGAAGACCTTCAGTCTTCATCGGCTGAGCTGGTGTACGGTGAGCCACTTCGTCTGCCCGGAGAGTTCTTCGGCCACGACGTTGCCCACTACACCACCGACATCACCGATTTCTCAGCCCGTATGAAGTCCTTTGCCGACAAGATACGTCCCGTTCCACCTCAGCACCACTCCAACACACGCAGACCTTTCGTATTTAAGGACTTAGCCAGCTGTAGCCACGTATTCCTCAGGGAAGAAGTGCTACGTGGCTCACTTCATCCCGCTTACACCGGCCCATACGAAGTTCGGCAGAGAGGTGCTAAGACATTCAAAATTAGCGTTCGTCACAAAGACGTGACAGTTAGTATAGACCGCCTTAAGCCAGCCTATCTGCTGTCCAACAGCGACACGCCATCTCAACCTGAGATGCCACCACCAGACCCTCCGCCACAGCCACCTGATCCACCGGCGACTTATACAACGCGTTCGGGAAGACGAGTCCGCTTCCCGGATTATTATCGCCCGTAGACACGGTCTCTGGACTCTGGGGAGTGATGTAGGGAACATATATTTTAATATCTATTAATTTGTTGTATTTATTTATTTACACTTAACAAATCATTATTATATAATATTTCATATTTATTTATGTATAGAATAACTCCCTGACACACATCACACACATACATCACGCTATCATACATCACACGGCACAAACGTATTATATCGCACGGCCAAAGCCGGGCGAAACCCGTAGTGCAGCGGCGGACCGTTATTCCGGTATACACATGTACCTACGACAGCGGCCTGCGCGCCCGCCGGCCGCTCGCCCGTTCCGTCGCCAGTCGAGCCGCATCAATTCCTCGCGAAGCCCGTGTCGCTCGGCTAACCACCCGCACCTCGCGCTTACGCCATTTATTGTTATAATTTGCCTATATCGTTCTATGTACTTTTCTACCTGTGCCTGTGCTTTGTATTCTTCCATCTGTGACTCTTTGAACTCTCTCCTTCTAATTATTATTTTTCACTTGTGTTTGTGCAATAAACTTTATGCTTGTGCACCGTGCTTGGGACTTTTTATTTCAAGCCACCTAACTACTAGGACCACGCAAGTACCTAAAGTAATAGCTCGTAAACCGTATTAGTGTGTTATGCATGACTGGCTCCTACGCTGAAGCATCATTTAGTAAACTAAGTTTGAACTAGTTTAAAGCTTATATCTACTTGACATGTTTGTGGATCTCGTGGAATAGCTGGGCTGGTCGGTCGTAGTGATCGGAAACTGCAATGAACTTTCGTTGAATCCAGACATCTTTGTAAAACCATAACAAGGTTGTAGGGCTCAAAGTCAAAGTCAAAGTAAATTTTTATTTATTCAATAGGATACATTGTGATCACTTTAAAACGTCAAACTTAAAACTAGCTACACCTGTTCCAACCTCCTTACGCCGGCAAAAGAACAGACAAGAAACGCCCGGCAGGTAATTTTTTTGGCGCGATCACATTGACAATTTTATTCTTATTACTAATACCAATCAGATTGGAGCAAGTTCACTAAAATCCCAAGCTTTTTTTTGTCATCTAATGGTCCGATATTTTTTAATTAGCTTTACTAATAAGATTTCTCTTGTTTGGTTGTACACTTTGGGATATGGGAACATGAATATTAATGAGTTGCGGGATCACAACCAAAGCAGACCAGACCCCACCAAGGCTATTGCCAATCCTTGCCTGGCTAGATATACCAAACTATGGTTTCAACACGATGTTTTCCTTCAACGAAAGTTCTAGCTCATTGTATGATTTGAACCCATGCCTACATATTGCAAGCCAATGTTACTACCAGTAACGGCCGGTTTCAATCACCGATCTATCCACGGTTTGACATAAATTTGACATTACTTCTATGGAGCTTATGTCAAATTTCCATCTCCAGTAATGGCAAATCGTGGATAGAGCGGTTATTGGAAGCGGCCGTAAATCGCTTTAACAAGTCCCATACGGTTCACAGAAACAAGTAGCTAAAAAGGAATGTCGAAAACTTTACAAGCTCTTTCATCGTGAAAAATCTTGGTGCTTGAAGTTTGAGAGGCAAATTAGGCTTCTTGGTACTCTCAAGAAACTTAAGAACGTTTAAGTTTCAGCTGCAGATCAAAGTTGCGTAGTTCACAACTTTTTGTCTCTGAAGTTCTAATCTTGCCCTATTATTTAAGACGTGTCCTGTGTTATAAAGTGGGAGCTCCCATTGCTTATCCGACGTATTGTTATCGAAGAAACTTGGACTTTCCTTACAACTACAACCTTTGTGAAAGTTAATATAGCGTTATTTGTGAAGAGGATTTTCAGGTTTCAGATTTTTTCATTTGGATCTGAGCAGACTTGTAAGTGCAACTACTTTATAGTAGTCAGTACACAATTTTTAAATAAAAATCGGCCTCTTCGGTCTTCCGAAACGGCTGATTCCCTGCTGAACTCATATTCGATAACAAACACTGTGACACGAGATTTTTGTCTAACAGATAATATAAAAATAATGTGACAGCCCTAAAAATGTCTCAAGAATTGCGAGATTTTCGCTCTGTATTAAGATTTTCACGCCCAATTTCAAGCGCTTAAAGCAATAAAACAATGAATCTTTATTTGTACCGCCGTTAATAAATCACGATGATTTACTACTCAAAGCTTAACAATCAAGTAATTCTAAATTCATATCACCACAGTCGGTTACCTAAATTGGGTGGACTTCGCCGCGAAAGTTGGTGTTTAATTTTGATTTATACGAAATTAGGAATGGTGGGTGTGTTCAAAACAATGGCCGTTGGAGTATAAAGCTGAAACTCCAAACTAGGCGTTAAACAATGAGTCGGTTTCAGCCATTTAATGGGTTCCTTTCATCTTGGTGGGGTGCGGGGTGTCTGCGAGGGGAGAAGGCTTTAATTGTCTGCGCTCCACTCCGTCCGAATTAGGCGGATTTCGGCCTCTTTTTTACGCGGTATAGAGTTGCGTATCCAAGGATTAGGCTTTGGTGTCTGGTAGATAAGAGAGTTCAAGTTTGCGGGCGGACTCTTTATTGAAATGAATTGCGATCGATCGGTTTGGGAGGAAGGGCTTTGATGGTTGGGTTTTTTTCTGCGCTCTCGTTTTATACCGATTAGGTTAAATTTAATGGAGCGCTGGTGAAACCATTACGGGTCAGAATCTAGCAGTAGCTAGTCTAAACAAAATGAAATGGTCGTGGAGAAACCGGCAAGTTTTAAAAATACAATATTCAAGGGCATACGACATCTACAAATCCACACTAGGCGAGCGTGATAGATTAATACCTATATTTTCGCGCAGAAAAGGCCTGCGTCCCAGCAGTGGAAATATAATGAGCTGATTATGATGTAGGTCTGGTGTTCCTCAATATAACTAACTATAACATGTTATTAATTCCTTTGTGGGTGTTTAATTCCTCAGGCTCCGGCTTATTTCAAATTGTAAACCAAACTTAATCGTAGGTATACATGGCGATTACATACTAAGTACACGATTACGCTTTGGGTATCGGTTTCAGATAATTAACTAAACAAATTCAAACATATATATGTATATATATATATCATATATATAAATATAGAGCAATAATTATTCTTCATAATAATAAATGAAAAACGACTGTAAAACAAAATGCAAAAAATGTGTATGAAAAAGATAAAACAGCAAAAGAACAGGCAGTAAACGCCCGGCAGGTAATTTTCAACATGTGAACCAGACTTTTGCAGTTCGAACTGCTACCAAATGCACGTAACAACACTAGCAGTAGGTACTCGATATATCAGGGTGTCAGTTTGTGCACCGATACGTATCGACAGCGTCGCATCACTAATTAGCAAACGTCAGGTCGCGGAGGACGCCAAATTGGTCACGGGATCGGTGTCAGTAATTGCTACATTACGATGTAATTGCCAATCGATATGCACTTAATTATAGTGACGTAGTGTTAATTAACAGGTGTTGGTGTGGGAAAGGGATGATTAAAGAAAAGAAGTTCTTGGTGCAATGTTTTTTATTCTAGAAAAATATAAGCTTTATAGGATTTTTTTTTAAATTACTATATTGATATTTTCCCACATAATATTTTTTTGTCCTGACTTCAGATTCTCACAATAAAAAGTATTCTATGTCCTTCCCCAGGGTTAAATCTATTTCCATAGCAAATTTCGCAAAATCGATTCTATAGTTTTTTTTTTGTTGATCCGGAATAACTTTTTTTCTTCTTAAAAGGGCTTTTAATAAAATATCAGACCAATAAGAACACAAAAAAAGCTTAGAATTGTTTTTTTTTTGTTTCCTAAAGGGTAGCCTTTGAATACAAGTCATCAGATGTTATGTGACGATGTGGTCAAAGGTGGCGTCACGCTACACTTGGACTGGGGACTAGCTCTCAAGTGAGACTGCCGACACACTGATAGACAGTGGTTGTAATAAAATTGCTTCTATAAGTGATAATAAAAATATGTAAATGTGATCGCACCCAAAAATAATAATTCGAATGATAATAATAATACATATTTCAATATAAGAAAAATTTAATATTAGGTATTATTATTTCACGTCGCAATAGCTGGCTATAAAGCTCAAAGCAAAGAATATATCTGAAAATAGCTTATTGAAAGAGACCTGATAACGAAAATCCAATAATTGAAAAAAACTTATTCCACATATATGCGAAACGTGTGCAAATATTGCCAGCGTAAAAATACTAAAGTGTTACTATCTAAAATCGAATCCTTTTTTGAACCAGTTGAGCACCGTGGTTTCACTCGGGTGGCCTACACTTTTCGTGATCGAAAGTATCATTTAAATTCATTTATGTCTTTCCAGACGTTCTGTAGGTAGGCCCCCCACTAGGTGGACCGACGACATTGTAAGAGTCGCAGGGAGCCGATGCAGTGGACTTCTTCCGGCTGATGATGATGATGATGATGTCTTTCCAAAGGGTTCGCACTATCTTCATATTATCAAATAATAAATGGAAAGGAAACAAAAAAACAGACAGCAGTTACTTTCGCTTATATAATACTAGCTGTTCCCCGCGGTTTCACCCGCGTGGGCAACAGTTTCCCATTTTTACCCCCTTAGGGGTTGAATTTAAAACAATCCTTTCTAAGTCTACGCATCAAGACAAACATACCCTCCAAATTTTAAGTCTCTACAACAGCGGTTTAAACTGTGCGTTGCTATCAGTCAGTCAGGACTTTGATTCTTATATATTATGTAGATTGTTGACTGTGCCCCACGGTTACACTTGCGGTTTTCCCGTTATGTACAGAAACTTTCTTCTGGGATAAAACGTAGCTCGTGTGTTAATTCAAAGTGTCAGCTATCTCTATTCCAAATCTCACTCAAATCTGTTTAGATATTACTGAGTGAAGAAGTAACAAACAATAACAAATAATATGCCAGTGACGTCATCAACGTCTTAAACAGAAGACTAAGGCAAATAATGCATTTGTTTTTAGCATTTTTGTATAAGTTGATGCAAATAAATGTTTCTTATACATATACACACTCACTCACAAAATTTTACTTATTAATTTTAGTGTGATTAGAGTGTGTACAGATTGAATAAATTAAACATTTAATTTTGTACAAACGCGTATTATTACGCAGATACCTACCGAATTACAAATCTCTGTTACGGTTGGATCTGAACATTTACTTTTATTGTATTTGAATTTCATTTGTTCCGAAACGATAATGGCCCAATTAACCCGCACTTACCCTTTGGCCGGGCGTCTGTCGCTCCAGATGTACTTTAGTTCAATGTTTGTTGTACAGATATTGTAATGAAATTATGAAGATGTTTCTGCTAATAAAACTCGAATTGAAAGCCGTTTTTGTTCAACTTTCCTCTTGAATCGCTATTTATACTCTGAGACAAGTTTTTAATTGAAAACTTTCATTTATTATTTTAGTTATCTCATTTTTTGAGAGAGGTTTTTTGACAGACTATATTTATTTTATTAGTTACAGGTTAGTGTTTGACCACAAGTCACCTAATGGCAAGTGATGATGTGGTCGAAGATGGCACACACCTGGATTGTTGACTGGCTCTCAAGTGAGGCTGCCGGAACACACCGATAGGTGCTTGGCGACAGATTGGTAGCTAGCCAGGCGAGTACTAGAAAATACCCTACCACCAAGCTATGGTTTCATCACGATATTTTCCTTCACCGAAAGCTCAAGCTTATTGTAGGATTCGAACCCACGTCCTACAGATCACAAGCCGACATCACTACCACTGAACCATCATCAGTATAATCAAAATAATATGGCGTTAGCTACATATACCTAAGGAGCCAGAAAATTCTACATAGAAAAACTTTCATTTCTTCTAACCAATATGTCAGACTAGATTTTGTTGAAAGCAGTGAAGTGAAGTGACAGTTGGTTGAGTGGCAAATGCCGTAGCTGTCAGACGAATATTTTTTATTTCTAGCTTTCCGCTGCTGAACTGTGTTTGGTAGTAGGCTTCGATGCCTTTGGTTTTTAACCCTCTGACAAAAAAGGAGTATCTGTGTGTCTATCTGTGGTTCACAAACGAATCAACCTATTTTGATTTATTTTTCTACTAGCTGTTCCCCGCGGTTTCACCCGCGTGGGCTACAGTTTATCTCGATAAAAAGTATCATATGTCCTTTCTCAGGGTTCAAACTATCTCCGTACCAAATTTTATTTAAATCAGTCTAGTAGTTTAGGCGTGAGAGCGTGACATACAGACAAAACTATGATAGTTAAGGGTTTTTAAAATGTTAATTTCACTGAACAATTGTCAAAAAGAGATGTTCATGTACAGGTAGCGCCATCTAGCGATGGTTTAAGAACTACCTTTTCGCAGTTCTCAGAAAACCTCCTATTCCAAGAAAAAAATATATCATGTCGATGTTTACGCTCTGATGGAGCGCTGATTGAAGAAAAATACGTTTTATTTACGCGAGATATTTACGGCTTCATTAAAATCACCCCCGAAATCTCTTAAAATTTGTGCTTTTAACAGATTTCGTGGTAAAATATTCAGAACACTTTAGCGGAATTACTAAGAATATAAAAGTATCCGGTTTGCGAGCGCGGCCCCTGATCCAATAATAGGTCGCAGTCTTGTGCTGATGAATATTCAGCAGACGCGAGGGTTAGTCTGCGTTTAAGGAAGAACAAAGTATGACCGCTTCTTTGAGTGGTTTGGTACAGTTCTGTATGAAGGTTAAACGATTTCATCGTGATGAAACCATAGGTAGGTGGTGCTTTTGCTAGCGCATGCTTGGATAGCCCACAACCTCAAGAATCTGCCGCCAAGCACAGAGGTGCTGTGGGGTGCATACTGACAGCCACTTGATAGCCAATAATTTAAACTAGGAATAAAAGTCTAATTCCTGCACCCACTACTAGGCTCCACAAAGTTAGCAAATCCTTCAGAGGTGTGTACGTTTTTACAACGAAATTCCAAGTGAAATACAAGACTTGTCGATGACTAAATTTCATGTCCATGTATAATGAAATTATATTAATAAACATTCTTATAAAATATCAGACCATTTAAATGATAAAAGCTTAGGATTGTAGCAAACTTTCTTCAATTCCATCAGTTAGTAATAAGGAAAACATTGTGAATGTGATCAAGCCCAAATAATTACTTGCCGGACTTTTCTTCCCTATTGTTTTGCCGGTGTAAGGAAGTTGAAACCGGCGTGGCTAGTTTTATGTTTGCATTTTAAAGTACCCACCTTTTTTTAAATACATTCATTTTTACTCTGAGTTTGAATTCACGCTTCGACTAAGCTGCTCAAACAATACCATATAATAAGTAAAACAAGTCTATAATTATAGTAAGGTGAACCAGTAATAAGT
The DNA here is from genome assembly GCA_931315375.2 of Opisthograptis luteolata. Taxonomy (NCBI): domain Eukaryota; kingdom Metazoa; phylum Arthropoda; class Insecta; order Lepidoptera; family Geometridae; genus Opisthograptis; species Opisthograptis luteolata. The sequence goes on from OV928039.1 coordinate 13,569,684, forward strand.
AAAATAAAGTCCAAATTGCTTTAGCTGGGTATAAAACGAGCAACTAGCCTCGAAACCTCGATCACAGAGTAAACTTGAAAGTAGGCACTTTGCGGGTTATCCACTGATCGTAGGTCAAAGATAATGGACCTTTAAGGTAATTACCAGTTAATTAAGTGTCTATTGTCAAGATAGATAATGAGCTTTTGGGTAGAGTTAGTAATAGGTAAGAGTTGAAGAAGTTTTTATACCTAAATTTATGTGTAACAATGTAAAAAAGTCGAGTTAGTTACACCAGTTACAACTTAAAAACGGCTGGACGGATTTTTCATCATCATTATCAGCCTTTCACGTTCCCACTGCTGGGACCCTGGCCTTCTCTCAGAGAGAGAGTATGGGCTGTAATCTACCACGCTGGCCCAGTGCGGGTTGGTAGATGTCGCATGCCCTTGAATGTTGCAGTTCTTGGGCATGCCGGTTTCCTCACGATGTTTTCCTTCACCGTTTTGAGCGATGGCAAATCCGCACAACATCGCTCTTACGGACGGATTTGTATGATCTCTGATTTGGTTGGATTTGTGTTTGCCCAGAATAGCAGAGTATTAAAAGATTGAGAATAAGTGTGTTTGTATGTTTGTCTTCTCTCTAAAACAGCTGAACGGATTTGAGTGAAATTTGGAATGGATATTGCATAGAATCTGGATTAACACAAAAACTACTTTTAATCCTGGGAATGACCTTTGAGGGACACACTGAGAAAAAAATTCAGACTTCCCTTCCGAGTCTTTCCTTCCAAGACCGATTCCTTCCCTTTTTTACCTCAGATTTCCTTCTGAATAACAAATCCTTCCTTTTTGACTCGGAAGGAAAACGGTATTTCGGAAGGTCTCTTTTCTTCGTGCAACAGGAAAACTGCGCCGTAGTTATCTGTAATGAACGCTCTTCAAGCGAAGTAATATAATTATTATCTCACAAATAAATCATCAGTTGTTTTATTACAAAATATGAAAACGGAAGTAAATTTATGATCCAATTAAATTTTAAACTGAATTTTGCATTGCAAATGCGAAGCTCACAAATCAATTTTATTATTAAATAGAACGTGAACATAAATCAACCACATTATGGGAGCCGTAGTTACTGTTGAATATAATATATATACGCATTCATTTTTGGTATGTTTGTGTAATGAATCCGTTTGTATTGTTGGTATCCAAGTACTTCGTACATGAAACAAAGACGGGTTCGTTAAACCATGTAAGATCATCAGAATGGCTGGACCGATGTCTGATTTGTGATTTGTTTTTGTTTTTTTTTGTGATTTGTTGGATGATTTGTTGAATCCAGAGATAATTATTCGTCCTGAATAGCAGCATAAGTAGGTATTAAACACTCTAAATTAGTATGTCATTTTCGACGACCGATGTGGTGCAATGGGCGGATAGCTGACTGTGAAGCGTGAGGTCGCGGGTTCGATTCCCGCTACAGGACAAATATTTGTGAATTGAAAAAAAAGCGCAAGTATTTGTTCTGTGTCTGGGTGTTGTGGATCCCCGATACTCGTAGTTTCTGATACTCTAGATACAGGGGAACCTAGTTAGGGGTCAGAGCCTATGTATGTGATTGTGCGGGCATTAATATTAAAAAAAAATTTTAGTAGTACTCTCTCTCTAAGTCAAGTCCTAGTACCAAAATGACATATCGATCCAAAACCGCGGATAATGGACCAGGATGGATTATTCATTTCGGGCGTAAATGTGCCAGTGTCAAGTACTAAATATTTCAAACTTGGAGAGTTGAATCAAGTATTAATGATGATGATGATGAGATGATGGGACCCAGCAACAAGCCGGGTCAAAGTGGATAGTGTAAAGTAGTGGCACTTTACTTAAACTTTACACGGACTTTTTTGGAGCAATTAGAAAAGTCACTTTCACAACTTTATTTCAATTTCCCATACTCGTACACATTAACGGACATATAATGGTTAATAATCCACCAATATTACACATTATTACTCGAAGAAACACAAGTTTTTGAAATAAAAACAAAATTTTCACGTTGACAATTCGATTGCCGCCAAAAAAGTTGGTTGTCATGTCACGATATTGATGAAGGTGGATTAGTTACAACCTCATTAGTCAACGAACAAAAAAGTATTTAGCAGAGTTCCTTAACCACTATTCATTGTTCCTCCTTAGAAGAAAACCGGCTTGAGCTCAATCGCATCTCAATAGAGCTACAAGATCCTTTTCTCTCAATGTCAAAGCCGAAACGGGGTTTTCTTTCCAAAACTACTCATCTATTCAGTTCAGACAAATCCCGTCCCATCTCAGAGTGTACAAAGAAAACCAATATCCAGCAATCGTCACGGTTTTCCAACCTGACAAAAAAAAACGGTTTTTGCGACAAAAAAAAAAACGAATAAACACCTAGTTTTCAATTCAGACCTTTGAAAGCCAATAGTTTTTGTCACCACTGTGCGAGCGTTTTTGAACGAAAGTCATGAAAAGCTATCACGTAGCGGCATCGAATGAATTCCGAAATATCTTTCGGTACATTCATATTTGATTGAACCAGCCGAGTCGGCTTGTGAACATATCCAACTATATTTATGACATGCAACTTTGACTGACGTATTAATTCTGATATAAAATTTGAAATATCGAAATAAAATGTGCACAATACAGTCCTTCAAGATTGGTGTGGAAATATTTTTTAAGGCTCTGCAACGGATCGACAGTGGCCCTAGTGTTGCAACTAATCGTTACCCTATGGAGTAGGTACACGGAGAAAAAAGACCTTCCGAAATACCGTTTTCCTTCTGTGTCAAAAGGGAAGGAATTGTGATTCAGAAGTAAAACTAATACAAAATAAGGGAGGAAACAGTCTTGGAAGGTAAAGACTCAAAAGGAAAGTCAGTTTTTTTTTCTCAGTGTACTAAAAACGTACAAGTAACCTTGAGCAAAAAATGAGTCGAAATATTGATATTTTCTCCTAACATTACTGATATATAACGTCGTTATTTTTAACCGCAATATTTCCAAATTCGATATTTATTTATTTTGAAGTATCGAATTCATATTCATTACGATATATAATATGTATTATTTAAAGCAACTCTGGTTTCGTATTTAATGTTACTAGTAGGTAGATAGTGATGCAACGGAATTGTCATAATCGTTACAAAAGCTAACACAGAAACAGATGTCAAAAGTGTCTTCCAGCGGAAGTAGAAGCGATAGCAGATACGGAACAGAAATAAATTAAACATTTTGCTTGAAAAAAATAAATTACACTGGAACGTCGATATTTCTCACTCGATAATTATCGATACTACTTAAAAGTATCGACATATAAAATATATTCTTCACTTGCACATCCCTTTAAACAGGTATTTGGATTAACAGAGTGGTTAAACTACATAACAGGTACATAGCTAAAAAGTTTGCAGACAGCTTAAATCTCATTATCAGCTAGCCATCTCTGCGATAACAAGCACCTAATTACCCCTAGAGACATTACGTCGGCTGCCGTGGCCTGGATGACCCCACTTATTATGACGGCGGAGGGCGAGATTGTGAAGTGGGATTCATTAAATGAGCTAAGCGGTGCTTGGTAGCTCGTAAAAGTGGCTCGAAGGTGTTAGTTTCAAGATTTTTTTACTACTGACTAGGCACCTGATGAAGTGACGTCACTACCACTGAGCCATTATCGCTATCAAAGACCTTCCGAACTATAAAAGGGATATCCTTCCCTTTTAACTCAGAAGGAAAACAAAGGTAAAACTAGGAAAGAAAAGGATACATTTTGGAAGGAATCGATCTTGGAATTTAAGAATCGGAAGGAAAGTCAGGATTTTTTCTCAGTGTACGTTGTGCTAATTCAATTCCAAATTCTTTATTTAATAGAATACATAATATTATCATTTTGAAACGTCAAACTTAAGACTGGCTACGCCTTTTTTTTTGACCCGGGGAAATGCTTTTACGCACTAATTCCTCCGGTGCAATTCCAATCTCTAAATCTTTTATGTGTTTGTTCAACCTTAAGCTAGTTAGTAATTTGCGACAATTTATTTCTTATTCAATTTTTTTGGTAGTAAGTATTAAAATATTTTTTGTGTACCTTTTTCTTCATATATTACCTATTCACGCCTAAGCTGCTGAGGCGATTTCTATGAAATTTTTTATGAAAATAGTTAGAACCTTTGGAAAGGACATAGGATACTTTTTATCGCGATCAACTGTATAGTTTACGTAGGAAAACTGCTATCTGCTAGCCGAAAATGATTCCGGCAGCAGAGCTATTCGTGAAATGATTTCAATGTTCCGTAAATTGAAATGTGGCTAATGGCTATTGAAATAGGACCAGTCATTCAAAGTCGGTAAAATAACGCAGATAACGTTATATTGTTTTGCACCGTTGATATTTCTGTAACGGTAAACCCACTTTATATAGCTTTGAGGTTCGGCACTATATTACAAGGGGAATCTCAATATTGAAAATCCAATTTTGTGTTGAGACTGTAACTTTCAACTTATTTTCATATCGCGGTTGGCAAATATTTGCTCCACTTCTGGAATTTTGTGAAAATCTAGTTCTCAACTTTATCTCTATTGATGTATAGTTTTTGATATCCGAGAACTGTTTTTGGTAAATATTAGCTTCGGAGTTTCAAACGAGTAACAGTCATTATACGGATTTCGAGGATTTAATTTGAAATCGTTGTATTTATCTCCAGAGATAGTGACAGTAATTTGATCTTTGTATCAGCTTATTATGGTACATCGTGATCTCTAAGTAGGATTATCTGTAAACTATGTAATAGTACTATCATCATCATCATCATCAGCCTGTATCAGTCCACTGCTGGACATAGGCCTCTTCCAAAGTACGCCACTAAGCCCGGTCTTCAGCTCCACTCATCCAACTCCTGCCAGCCACTCGGCGCAAGTCGTCGCTCCACCTTGCCGCAGGGCGTCTTACACTACATTTGCCAAGTCGCGGGTCTCCACTCCGGAACACGTCTACCCCAACGGTTATCGGTTCTGCGCCTTATATGACCAGCCTACTGCCAATTCAGCTTGCTAAGTCTAGTACAGTACTATACCATTAAAAAATATGTATAGCTCATTATGCCAAAGTAAAATAGGAGCAACAAAAATATGCGCACTAAAAGGATCTCTAGTTTTTTGTGCTTAAAGTTTGTATTCCGTTGATTTGTGTGTCCATTCCCTAGCGTGGGCTTTGTGTAAACGGAAACGTTTTATCAAACTATGCGCCTGCCATATTCAGTAGCGAGACAGGTCTCAAATATGGCACAAACATCTCCGAATGCAAAGTAGCTCTGTCCAGCGGAATACAATGGAGCCACCGGCTCCACAAGGCACTTGTTGCCTACAGCTAGAGAGTGCCGTATTTTTCATAGCCTTGTTTATTACTCTCGAGTGCCTTTCGAGCGCTTCAAGCTGTTTCAAGCGGCTTTAGCTGGAGTTTTATAATGCTGTATTGTCAGTATTTTTGTTTTTTGTTTGCATTTTTGTGGCTTAGTGTGCAGTTTGCAGAACTTAGATGCGGGCTGGTGTGGTTTGATTTAGCAAGGATTACGTTGTTTTTCATAATTCCATTAAGAAAGCGGGGGGGATACTGCCTTCAGCATAGTGATATATATTAACTTTCGCGAAGTACTGGCAGGAAGTCGCGCAGGACAGACCAATGTGATGTCTTCTATTATCGAAGGCCAAGACTCAATGTTCCGAAAATGCAATCCCTGTCCAATAAAAGAATCATCAAGTTCAAAGTTCACTGTAAAAATGCATGGTTAAACAAAGAGAAAATGTATATACAAGGAGACTTGAGAACCTCCTCTTGGTGTCGACATAGATCTAAAATTAACCGAGTAACTTCTCTCTTAAACGTCAAAGACTGTCTAAGTTTATCGCTGTAGAGCAAACTTAGATGTGCGGTAGAGAATCTGAGACGTTATTGATTACTCTATATGAATATGGCTACCAAGTCTACCTGCACTCCGTGAGCTAACTCCACGATTATACCTCCTCGAAACTTCCTTGAATATACTTCACAAGTTGAGTTTGACTTTCGATACTTTGGTTAACAGCTTTGTACGAATTTGAGAGCTTGTTCAAAACTTACTAGGAGCGTTATTCTTTGGTTTAAAAATGTCTTTGTCGAAACTAAGGCGTATTAGTTGGTATGAAATTAATGTTTTTAATTTTCTTAGGGCGATTTGGAAATGTTTTATGTAGAAAATTGAGGTTCACGAAATCAATCCAAACTATCCATAACTCAGTCTGTCTCTTTGGCTTGTTACCATTTCAAGCCTAATAAAGCATTGAACACTTGAACAGATTTTAATGTGATTTAGTAAAGAGATAGTTTGAACCTTGGGGAACAATGTAGAATACTTTTAATTGCGATAAATTGTGGTTTATACGGGTGAAACCATGGGGAGTGGCTAGTTATATCATACTTTTAATTACGTTTTACAAACATGGCATGTTAATTTTTTTCTTCACTACGGAGAAAAAATACCTTTCGAAATACCGTCTTCCTTCTGAGTCAAAAGGGAAGGACTTGTGATTCAGAAGGAAAACTAAGGTAAAATAAGGAAGGAATCGGTCTTGGAAGGTAAGACTCAGAAGGAAAGTCCGATTATTTTTCTCAGTGATGTTTATGCTCAGTAATTTCATTGTACCCTATTGTCCTTAAAAACTTCATACACTAAGTAGGGACACATTACTGCTTGGTAGGAAAAAATCCTACTAGAGTAATATAGTAGTTTGTCAACACATGGAGGAAAAGACCTTCCAAAAAGAAAAACTAAGGTAAAATAAGGAAGGAAAAGGTTACATTTTGGAAGGAATCGGTCTTGGAAAGTCAAGAATTTTTCTCTGTGCAGACAAACTATCTAATAGCTAGTACCTACCTGCAAACTAATTTTCAATGAACAACCTCTTTACATTGACCTAGCAAAAAAGTCATTCATCTTAAACTTCAACATCTTGAAAACGGTCGAACTTTACCATACTAGGGACTTCTATCCCATAAAACTAGGAGAACTATATCCCACTTATCTCGCGTTAAGACTTAGTCCCGAGATACGAGCAGGGATGGCTTTAAAACACTAAGAAAGACGTTAACGACTCTGTAGGAAGAATAATGGATCCCGATGCTTTTACCCAAATTACCGGAAGTCTCGTCTTTAAACGGCGATAACTTTATGAGTTACTACTCCAATACTCTTGTTGTACTGGACATTATCCCGATTGGATCGTGGAATTGAATGAGGTAGATTGGTCTGCGTTGATTGGAACTACTTAGTTTAAATATTTTGGCTTTTTTTGCTGTTTGTTTGTTTGTTTGTTTAGTGAAGTCTTGCGAGAAAGTGCCGCAGGACAAATCGAAGTGGCGGGATGGACACAGAGGGATGTTATGAATTTAACTTAATATGTTTAATATGTGTACCTGTCTGTGGCATCTTAGTGAGGATGAACCAATTTTGAAATAGACTCTTTAATTTGAAAGGTGGCATGATTGTGAGTATTTTTAGATTGATAAATTTTATTTCTCCAGTTCAGAAAATTTACGGATTCTACAAAATAAGTTAGAGGAAAGATTAGGCTCAACCCGTCATACTTTCTGCACGCATATCAGAACCTATTACAGCAGTTCTGTTCCGATATCTCCCATCGGCTGTTATTTATATTTCATAATGCCCGGCCATCAAAACTTTATGAAGGGCGCCGCTAGATGGCTCTTCGATACAGATCGTTACGTTTTTACTGGCTCCTCCTATACATGCTGATATTATTGCGGGGCGGGCTGGGCTAGTTTTAGTGCTAAATACATGTAATAAAAATTTTGTTTGTTCCGAGATAGGCTTTCAGGAGGCTAAGCTGCACGTAAAACTTTGGGGACATCGATATCGTGTTGCCCTATAGTAAGTTAACCCTTTCCGCACACGGCATCGTAGCGTTAGCGTATATACGAGTTTATAGTAAGAGACGCGGACATATTTGAAGACGCACGAGCACGTATTACGCGCGTACTTATGATACTTACGACTCAAGTGCGGAAAGCATAAAATTCCGGCTAGGTGGATACACGCAAAATGGCTGGAAACAGCGCTTCTTCTCAGCGCACCTAACCGAGACTTGGAGGAACTAAAATCGATAATACGGGTTATTTCAAATCGTTGTATTGGAATTCTAACAAAGGTTTTGAGTTACTTTTTGAATTTTGACAATGTGATTTGCCACTTTGACAAGTTGGCGGCATTAAACTTTTACGTTTACGAAAACTTTTATAGTTTTCAATACTTGTACTAAAGGTACATACAGTTCATGCCTGATTTGATCTTAAACAGAAACTCCGAGCAAAGCCCTTTCGTTCCGTTCTTATGACCAGGTTTTATCAAATAAATAATTTGGTTCCATCACTAAAAATACAACCTCATTTTCAAACAAAAACTTGTATATAACAGAACAGCACAATTGAATTTCTCTCTTCAACTGTCAACTGTCTTTCTAGCCCGCTAGCTCGTCAGCTACCCGCATGATGTCTAATTTGGGCAGAGTTGAGCAGTTTCCAGTACGAACAGATTTTATCTGTGCACCGACGCTGTGCATAAAACATTTACGGAGTTTGGCAAAATCGTATTGACACCGTGCGCCAAGTTTGTTAGACGCTGGTACAAGGTGTGAACGATAGAAATCAAGCGATAATAGCTCTGTAGTTTTGCGACTACCTTCATCATCTTAAACACCAATCTTCGACCGCAGCATCATTTAAAATCAGATGTGTTGTGTTGTACCTAACGCCATCCCCGTCGTAGAAAAATATATATTATTAACGCGTCGTATTATTGCAACATACAAGTAAAACGAAATCAAGGTTGAGCCAACGGACAAAAATAATAAAAAGTTATAACATGAATTCTAAAACAAAGAGCTTAGCGTACACCCCTAGCTTAGGAGATTAGTGCCGGAATTTTAAATGTCGAATACATAAAGCATGCTTCGGACACGGAAATGGACGAAAGGGGTCGAAAACGTACGACGCGGGCGGCGTCTCTGGCTCTGGGGAGAAAGAAAAAACACAAGATGGAGGCGGTTGATAGTTCGAATTTAAAATCTGGAATTTTAGAAAAAAAAGGATTAGAATACATTTTGCGAGGAATTATTAGAGTTCTAGTCAGATCTAGCTTGTGATATTTTAGAATCTAGATATTTTTAACAATCTATCGTGCCGTTTAAAGTTTGAATGTTTTATTGTGAAAGTGGTGAAAGAAAAAAGTTGTGTTAGTGAAAAGAATCTGAAGAGCGCGAGGAGAATCAGGCTGAAAGTCCGTGAGAATTTATTGATTTAATATCTTATTGCGTACACTAATGATCATACCTAATACATGGCGTAGGAATGGAATACACAACTAGAAGCCTTCGATGGTTTCCTTTCTTGTTAGCACACAAGTGATCAAACATAATTAGAGCATAGCTAGAGTCGCCTAGAGTATTCGGAGGTCCTTAAAATAACAAAACATCATTAGTTTCACTTTGCATTAAACTTACCTACTTGCATATTATACCATATTTTGATACACAAGAACTTTACTAAATTGATGAGGATTGTCCAAATTTCATCCAGTTTCTCCTCAAAATAGGTTTTATGAACGCTCTACTTACTATTTTTTGTATGTGGTTTTATGATTGAGTAGTTAATTAAAGTGACATAATAAATTTGAAATATTTGATTTTTATAATTATGTACTGCGAAGAAATATTTTTATAACAGGAAACTTCAATTTCTTTATTTTGCTTAGTAGGAATGGATTGATACTAAAAGTAAACATGTATAGAATTAAGGATAAGCTATAGCTCAATGTCCATTAACAAAATTAGTATGATTTAACATTTTAGTGATTTTTCATCGTTCTCTCCGTAAAAACTGAAATCGCAAACTTCCATATTTTGTTTAATGTGAATGGACTGATAGTTGATGTGACCTCATATTAGATTGAGGCACAATCTATAATTCAATTTCCCTGCAAATCACTACTTATTATAAAACAAAGTCCCCGCACCGCGTCTGTCTGTTCGCGATAAACTCAACTACTGCACCGATCTTCATGCTGTTTTCACCAATAGATAGAGTGGTTCTCGAGGAAGGTTTTAGGAAATAATTCGTTAAGTTTTTGTTTACATTGGCTAAAATATAACGATATTTGTTGGAGAGGTCGGAAAAAAATAAGCCGTCTGGGAGCTTTCAACAAAAACGCTGCCTAAACCCTTTGAGATATAACAAAAATAATGAAAAAAAAAAAATGATGTACTGTGGAATTGTGTATCTTATACAGGTCTACAAAAAAGTCCGCGATGGCATATGTTTATCTCTTAAGGATAACATACTATAACTACTTTTTTACATTTTAAAAGTTGATAAAAAGGCCGACTAAAATCGGACCGTGTTTTCCATACTTTTATATTAATCCTTATCAAAATAAATCGTATTCAAGGTTGTTCCAATAGCTGTAGATTACTTTTTGAATTGTTCAAATCGAACATTCTGTTCAAAGATATTACGAAATTAAAAAATGTCAAGCTAATCGAAAAATAAACTCGCCGCGCGCCGTACCGCAGCGCAGCGGGAAACGCGGTGAGGTGGCTCAGGAGGAAAGTCAGGATTTTATTCTCAGTGAAGCTACAGTTGATTTCAACTGCAACAATAACTTTGACTATGGTTATAACGGAGCGCAGCCTTAGTATGGATGCATCTGATGTCCAACCGCCGTCGTCCTGTGCCTCGGGCCGCTGTTTAGATTTGCATCTGCGAAGTTTGGCGCCAGCAGAGTTGTAGTAAACAGGATTAGCGACTTCATTGTTGGCAACTCGCTGCCGTATAATTAACAACGGTGAACGGTTATTGTTGTCGTTTTACACAGACCGATTGAATTTCATGTTTCGCTCGGCGGCGTTTGTTACAATTAACAAAGTAGATTGTTTTATTATTTACTAGCTGCGGCCCGCGGTTAACCCAAATATAAAATTATGTATTATTGGATAGGTAGGTACTTATATATAACCTATCTCCATTCCAAAGAACAATGGCCAGAACGGACCCGAGGTCGTATGAAAACGATCTATATGCGATAAAATTTTTAATTTTCTTGCCTATTAAGATTATACAAGCGATATTTTAAAGAAAGTGTAGAAAAAAAAAGATATTGATTTTTTTAACTTCGTAGTTTCTTAGGATATTTTTTAACTTACACGATGCTTGGATGTTATGAACGCACTCCGCAAATCCTTTGCCATTCCGTTTCACGCTTTCGAAGTCGGCCCTACTTAAATTAAGTCATTAAAATCAACATTATTTGCAAATTATTTCCCAAACATGAACCAAAACTAATATTTTAAATTTTAATCTATGTACTAGCAAATTGACTGTCACTGTCAAGTGACATTGACAGAAACGAAAATTTTTATACAAAAGATATTGCGGTCAGGTCCAGGGCAGTATGAATATATAGTTTAAAAAACTAAAAAAAACACTTTAAAAACGCACTCAAAAATATAAAATAATTAAATTGACTTGTATTAGTTACGATATAATGGTTAATTCAAAAAGTGTGGAGCACTTTTTGGTTGTGTGTACTTTTATTTACCCAGTAAAAGAAGCGCTCCACACTTTTTGAATTAACCATTATATCGTAACTAATACAAGTCAATTTAATTATTTTATATTTTTGAGTGCGTTTTTAAAGTGTTTCTTTTAGTTTTTTAAACTATATATTTTTATTTTTTTACTTTTTAGTCTTTTGTTACCAAGTCCAATCTATCGGACTCATCAAGACGAATCATATGAACCCAAACACGAGGGGTTTACTAGTAGCCACTGCAGAGATCCTCTACCCACCTTCCGGTTGCATCATCAGACCCTCGTCACCAAGTTCAATCTATTGGACTCATCAAGACGATTCATATGAGCCCAAACACGAGGGGTTTACTAGTAGCCACTGCAGAGATCCCCTACCCACCTTCCGGTTGCATCATCAGACCCTCGTCACCAACTCCAATCTATTTTACTCATCAAGACGATTCTTATGAGCCCAAACACGAGAGGTTTACTAGTAGCCAGCGCAGAGATGCCCTACCCACCTTCCGGCTGCATCATCAGATCAGGTCGATGATACCAAATTATTGCATTGTCACCGAGATTACATACACATACAAAGTTTCAAGTCGATACGACAATTAGAAGTAGGTGAAAATTGACTTCTAAGATTTGATTACATTGTTAGTTAGTTAGTTAGTTAGTTACAAGTCAAGCTAATAAAAGTGTTTTAAAAATGGCCAATGTTCTTTCAGTCAAATACATTCAGCCATTTCAGAGTGAAGAAGTGTCAAACATGCACACTCGCGTGGACTAACATTTCAGGCATCCTGCTTCATAGGCATCCCTCAATTAGGGCAAAGAGCTTTTTAGGCAAATCTGATGTTTAGGTATAGCGCCTTTATTGGCCTCTTGCGTTTAAGGTAACTCGATCAAGAGGAAATTTATCGTGATATCACTCCATACTTACTATATTTCATCAATATTGGCTCAGTTTATTTTATTTATACCTATCCTGTAATACTTTTTAAGAATACTTTTCGAATTAGAAGTTGTATTTTTAACTATAACGGCGATTACATCGATGACCTTTATAAAAAAACTAGCTGTTCCCCGCGGTTTCACCCCTTTTTTACCCCCTTAGGGGTTTAATTTCAAAAAATCCTTTCTTAGTACATGTCTACGCATCAAGACGAACATACCCTCTAAATTTCAAGTTTCTACAACCTGCAGTTTAGGCTGTGCGTTGATATCATTCAAACAGGACTTTGATTCATATAATATTGTTGTTGTTGTTGTTGTTGTACAATAATGTTATATAGATTGAAATAAACATTTTATAAGGCAAAAAATTCGATTTCACTCCAAGAAGGCCTATTTCGAATAAAGCTTATGAACCGAAAACAGATCCCACCTCGCCTTTCAAAATTACAAGTAAATCAGATTCCTAAGACAGACGAGCATCCCGTTCGTTAGGTTTTTGAAGATAGGTATTTTTAGAGGCGACGTGACACAACTTTGCTTTTACCTCTTACCGTCTCGCAATAAATCCCTATCGATTCTCTTTCGTAGAAGCCTCTAGAATAATAAGAGGCGCGATAGGTAGGCCATCTTCATGCCGCTATCAAATTTTTATGACGGGCGCGAACACGTTACTGAGTCGTTGATGTAATATCATAAAATGAGACGCCTGGTTCGATAGTTTATGTTTCAAGTGAATATGTGGAAGGATTTACTTATTTTTGTTTTGCATTAAATACGTTGTAGGTACTGCATCATTATCGTAAAAAGGGTGTAAATAGTTCCATATACATTATATGAAAGATTCACATTCACAAGTGGTTTTTTAACTAACTAACTAACTTAACGGATCGGGATTGAGAAAGAGACAACTACATCAATAATATTATGTGTCTGTCGACTAGGTTAGCTAATTACTTGCGGAGCTCTTAGGCTGGCCATACACGGACAGCCTGAAGCAGTTGACTGTCGACTGCTTCAAGCTGCGACTGCATAGTACTTCTACGTACGTATATACATGAAGTACATGAACACACTGAGAAAAAGTTCTGACTTTCCTTCTGAGTCTTTACCTTTCAAGACCATTTCCTTCCTTATTTTGTATTAGTTTTCCTTCTGAATCACAAGTCCTTCCCTTTTGACTCAGAAGGAAAACGGAATTTCGGAAGGTCATTTTTCTCTGTGCAGCTCGAGCAGTTGCAGTAGTTCACTATGCAGTCGCAGCTTTAAGCAAAATCAAAATCAAAATCAAAAATATGTTTATTCAATAGGATACATTGTGATCACTTTAAAACGTCAACTTAAAACTAGCTACGCCTGTTCCAACCTCCTTACGCCGGCAAAAGAACAGGCAAGAAACGCCCGGCAGGTAATTTTTTTGGCGCGATCACATTGACAATTTTATTCTTATTACTAATTGATTGAATTGGAGCAGGCGATCCTGATAGCTCCAGGCCGTGTATAGCCAGCCATATAAATTATCCACACCGTTTTATATAATATCAATGGTTAATTGACGATGAGGTCAAACGTTAGCTTAAACGAAGAAAAAAACTTAAGTAGGTACATATTAATTAGGGTCCCATCTTTTATGGTTTGTTGTTCTCGTATCGTGTTAATAATACAATAGATAAACAATGTTATGAGTCCATAAATTATGACGGTGAATATATGCAGAGATCACAAACAAACATTTTCTCGATATATCGAGAAAATGTTTGTTTGTTATACTTTATGATTTCTACTAGAGAAAAGCTTGCATTTTTCTGACGTCTGAATGGAACTACTTCCGACAATCGCCGCCTTGTGCCAAACATCTTTGCTCCAGAAAAAAGCCTTTATTTTTTGTTCGCGATCACAATACTTGAATAGACGTACTACAGTCAGTTTTATTCTTTCATATGCAAATCATTTGAGAAACATAAAAAATGTTAAAACTACAGATGTTATACGTAAAATAATGTTTCTTATCGTATACCTAAATTTAATGTTCTATGATTCGCTTATATCAGTAGCTCACCCAAGCACAGGTTTCGACCTATTTGGGTGGCTATTAGTCATAACACCATCATGTAATTTTTTGTTTTGTTTTTAAAACAATCATGGGAAAGGAGTCTTCTCTACTCATCTCTTAACACCACGGTTTTTCACGTTTTGACCGTTAATATGCTTAACAAAAGCTACTTTTTATCCCGGAAAAATATTCCTGTTCTGTAAGGGGAAAACCTCGGGGCACAGTTAGTATGTATGTCCATGTATTCGGAAACCTCTCTCACATTTCATCCAGCTAGTTGGATTAAATTAAACGTCAGCCAGATAACCGATAGAGTTTGTCATCTCCCGCCTCAGAAAGTCGTGCTAAGTGTTTCCTTCGCTTCCCGAACTCGACATAAACTGTTTTGATTAATGACGTTGGATGTAACATGTAAGTTGGGATGCTGGTTTGTTGTACATGTGTCTCCGAGTGTCTCGTTTATAGATCGCTAACTCGTTTTGACTTTCTGTAGATAAGTACAGTCAGCGACATGGTTTTACTGACGTAATGAGGTTGGAACAGACGTAGCTAGTCTTAAGTTTGACGTTTTGAAGTGATCATAAATGTATTTAAATAAAGAATTTTGATTTTGATTTTGATAAAAGTAGCTGATCGTACTCGATTTTGCAAATAAATGTTTTTTTGATCAGTAATATTTGTTATTTTTTACAACTTAAAAAGTAGAGTTTGACCATACAAAACAACAAACCTAATGTAAAGCAATGATTTGGTCGAAGGTTGTGGGTACTTAAGATGATAAAGGTAATCACAAAATGTGTTTTTGTTCAGTGATCTTTGTCGTTGCCTGTACCTATGTTATTGTATGGGTGTCATTATTATTTTTACTACAGCCGGAGAGCAAATAGCAGTTCCTGTCGAAGCCCACAACAAACAAGTCTCTCCATCCCCCAAAAACAATAATCAATGGAGCGGAGTTAACCTCGAAATTCATTTACGAAAGTTCGAACAAGTAATCAATAAGTTACGAAAGCTTTTAAAGAGCCCAATATTTCCGAGAAACAGATTATGAAAATGTTTTTTGAAATATAAGATGAGAAAGATTAAGTAAAAGTGGGCTGAGTGCTTGCCCTAGGGCTTTACTACAAGGGAGGAGTACAGTCTACAACAAAAGTCGCTGAACAATAACAAATATTCCGATTACCTGCAGCATCTTAACTTAACATCATCACTTAACATCAGGTGTGGTGTGTTTTGGTGAAACGCTACCTTGTAATTCGTATAAAAACACAAACATGACTAATCTAAGACACATTTGAAAAATCGACTGTGATCAGCTACTTTTATCGCTAACTGTACCACAGAATGTCTAATAGTGTTAACGTACCTCGGATTGGTTAATTAAGCAATCGAATCGTTTCAAATAAATGATTTACAGTTATCCATAACATTAAAAATTGGATCAACTATGATCCAATTTACAAAACTAAATTATACACTAAATTACTAAAACACACACACACACACACTAAATTAACTAAATTATTACTAAATTATAAAACCTTTGTGGTGCCCGAAATACTGGGAACTGTGTTTCAAGTTAAATTTAAGTTGGAATGAATGTGAATCAAATCGTTTATTTCTTTTTGTTAAATAGGTAGGTGAGTCAATACCTAAAAACTAGTCGTTACGCTTTTCCATACGTACCTATTACTGGTTTAGCCCGCAAGTCCAAAAGCCAAAATCTAGGAAACATACCTAGGTGGGCACAGTTAATCCAAAAGTTAACTTCGTATATCGTTAATTCGTCAGTTAAAAAGTTAACTTAGCCTTTTATTTTATCTTTTGTTATAGACATGAAATAAAAGGCAAAACAGAAGACTTTTTGATTTGCCTTCTTCAGTTTGATTGCTCTTTCTCAAAAACACTGATAGACAACCGAGTCTATTGACCTTAACTTATGTATTAATCTTATGTAGCTCTAAATAACCAGCCCTTACCAAATAAAGTACTATGTATCTACGCCCTGCGGCCCCGTTATCCCACAGGAACCTTTTTCGGGATAAAAAGTAACCTATGTGTTAATCCTGGGTATAAGCTATGTTCGTTCCCAATTTCACTCGGATCCATTGGGTCGTTTCAGAGCGAAAATGTAACGAATATACTGATTCAATCAATAGAAAACGTTAGCATTTAGAACATTCTATTCTTTATAGACATTATAATAAAACAGAACACATAATCATTAGGTTACAAATAAAAGTTATATGTCTACTATGTTATATGCCTACATTTAATCTCAGCTATATAGAACTGTGTTATTTGCGAAGAAAATTTTAGTTTCTCTTCATTTCTCATTAATTTAATGACGTAGGTAGTACGAGAAGACAAAATAATTTATGCAGGTTTCTAGGCGAAGTGTCCAGAAAAGTAGTTTTATTCCCCCTGTATTCCGGACAAGCGAGACTGATTGACTTTTTCTTTCCTTCCCGGGACAAAGACAAACAAGGTAGCCTTTCTATAGGTGAGCTATTGGGAGAATAATCTTGGAAGTTTTCCTATTAGCCGACTGATTGCGGGAGTTGTCCCGCTCGAGGTTTTAATTTGAAAAGTTACGCGATGCAATTTATATCAGTAAGAGTTCGTCCCTTCGACCCCCGTTTTTACTGGCTTTACTGGCAAACTGTAGTTATTGGTTTTCTTGTTTCAAGGGCGGTTAGACTGAGGCTTCATTATCGTTAAAGCCTGCCTTCGTGGAGTCTGCTAACTTGTAATCATTTTATATTCATCGGATTTTTAATGGTTGGTTTTTAGTGCCGTTATTTAAGCGCATCCATCGGCTCCCTGCGACTGTTAAAATGTCGTCGGTCCATCTAGTGGGGGGCCTACCTACAGAACGTCTTCCGGTTCGTGGTTGCCACTCGAGAACTTTTCTTCCCCATCGGTTAGCCGTTCATGGTGGTGTTCAAGAGGGTAGGCCTATGTTCAGCAGTGGACTTCCTCCGGATAATGATGATGATTTAAGCACTCGTAGCGGAGCTTGTCTGGTCGTTCTAAACCAGGTATTAGGCTACGTCGGTGGCCTGAAAACTCCGACACTATGGCTGGCCATCAGCTTATATATCCGTCAACTCGCATTGGGCCTGCGTAGTGGATTAGGGTCCATATTATGTCTCTCTGAAAGAAGGCCTGATAATGAAATGAATGAATAATAGACTGATAGTAAAATGAAGTGTCTATTCCAGGGTTATTGATCAAATGTCTCAGAGTGACGATTGTAAGTACCTACCACATTGCCGGCAAGATTTTGGACTGTTCAAGTTTAATATTCTGAGTGTTATTGAACTGTAATGGTCAAGCCTGGCGCTTACCATCAGGCGAGTGCCTTGCTAACCTCGTCATTCAGTTACATGAAAAGTAAAAATGCCACATTGTTTTCCATGAAAATGAACAAAAGTTTGAAAAGAAAAAGGCCCCGCATTTATTTGATACGAATGTAAAACAAACGTCAGACACACAAAGCCTTAATTTCCTGTAATATTTAACCTTAATCAATTAACACACGCAATTCGCCGATTATGCACCAAAAATGTTTCCATTTAATTCACAAAGGTTCTGTGTTGGGATAATTAATTAAAATCGAGCCCACTAAAACATTCATTTTCATTAATAGACAAGCGCTGTACTTGAGTACAATAAACACCCATCACCTTAACAATGGCTGATTCCATTGAGAGATTAAGTAAAATGTTAAATCTCAAATCCATATTAATATTGATTAATTAGCTATAGCGACCCGCCCCGGCTTTACATGGGCAGGCAAGCTAGCGTAAGGTGATCGTCTTATTCTTCTCTGACTTTATTTTTTACTAGCTGTTCCCCGCGGGTTCACCTGCTTGGGCTACAGCTTTATGCATGCAAAACCTCAGCCCGATCGGTTTAAAATTGAGAAAGTTTCATACAAACTTTCAACCCCTATTTTATCTCCTTGGGGGTAGAATTAATCAAAATCCTTTCTTAACGGATGCTAACGTCATAACATCTACCTGCATGCCAAATTTCAGCCCGATCCGTCCAGTGGTTTGGGCTGTGCGTTGATAGATCACAATGTCAGTCAGTCACCTTTGAGTTATATATATATATAAAAAATGATTATCTTCTAAAGTTTTCTTTTGTATTGTTTTAGGTGGCCGGTGTAGTTGGGCGAGCGGATGTCCTGGCATGCACCTTCTTTCTATCTTCTATTCTGCTGTACCACGGGTAAGTCTTTGATTTCAAACCGTCCACATTCAACATATCGTGTACCGCAAAGGTGCCCTTGTCAAAAAATACCTATCTTCTAATGGCCAGTTTCAATAACCTATCTATACATTACGTCTATGGAGCATACGTCATTATTCTATCTCAAGAAGGACAACCCGTGGATAGATAGGCGAGATGGCGATCTATTGCAGGGCTATTCGCACTAAATAACATAGTTAAACGCATACCTGAAGCATCAATATGGTGTGGAAATAAACCACTCTGTATCTCCTATATAGTGCTACATATTCTGACAAAATAGTCACGTAGCAGTGAGCATAATATAACATCTGGATGCCAAGTTTAGTGTGTTAGACTTGAGGGCCCCTTTATAAAACTGTAGGTACAGTACAAGGACAAAATTGCAGTAGCACCTACATGTTCATTTGTCTGATGTACCTATGTGCGACTGGATACTGTGCTCTTTCTGCGCCCTTATTCACTATGACCTTATATGCACGTAAAGTGGATGCGTTATGTTATTGGCAAGGAATCTTGATGCTCATAGCGAATAAGGCCCTGTGATTGGTTAATGTACACATGTACGTGACAAACAGCATATTTCTTTGTAAGACTGCGACTGAAGTTCTGACTCTAACCGTACTACATACGCACACACCCCGTCACCAAAACTTTTCGGGCACGTCACATCCGCGTCGCAATATCCTCTTATTTAGAAGCTGACCCGAAGACGAGGGAAACTTTGTCACAACATGGTGCTAAGTACCGCAACAACGCCGAGGCAACTATGGCCAACTACGCGCCAACTACGCTTCCACAAAGCCAACTGGCGCGCTGAAACAAACCGCGGTAACAAGACTTGGGAACTATGCGACGGTCGATGATGCCGGATAATTTTACGGGCGGACTTGGGAATGTGCGTGATGCTGGCTTAAGGCGCTGGTTCCCAAACTAAGCTGAAAAACGGGGTTAATTAAAACTATCTTTCTGTGTAATTTGTGTTAATCTACTTGATTTAGGTAATGAAGGTAATGGTGGTAGGTGATGTATGTGTGTGATGTGTGTCAGGGAGTTAACCTATACGTAAATAAATATGAAATATTATATAATACTGATTTGTTAAGTGTAAATAAATAAATACAACAAATTAATAGATATTAAAATATATGTTCCCTACACTTGATATGTAGCAGAACATCTTCAGGCCAAATATTAAAAAAATAATTTATATATTGAAAAAAAATGTGCAAAGTGCCCCATTTTCTAAAAGTTTAATACTACTTTACTCTTAAACTATATATGCAACAAAGACCTGTTAATACCATCAGCGTATTAAGAAATATAATACCCAAAACACCTTCAGGCCATTTTTTTTAAATACTGCTTTAATTTTTTTTGCGAATTTTTGACTTATTTCATACTCGCAAATCGGCACGTAATCGCCCATAAAGTCAGAGCGGGATGCTTTCACCTGATCAAGCAAGGTCAACGGCGTATGGCAGGGCCTTAAGTGCAAATATGTCTCAACTAGTTGCACCCCGCGGTTTCACCCGCGTCTTCCCGTTATCCCGCAGGAACCTCTTTCCGGGATAAAGAGTAGCCTATGTGTTAATCCAGGGTATAAGCTATCCATCCCAAATTTCATCAAAATCAGTTTAATAGTTACGGTGATATGTGATTACAAACAACACACACATACAAACTTTCGCATTTTTAATATCGGTAGGAAGTATATTTACAGAAAAACATATCGCATGCTCATGTTTTGAGTTCGCCATTAGTAAAATAAAATGATATTTCCGTATATTTCCGCATGTTCTCCGCTGACCCAGATAATGACAAATTATGCCGAGAATCGAATCGATGAGAATTCGACGCCTGTCGGTAATGATCGCTACGAAGTTATGTTATACACAACTTTAACAGAACCACAGTTCCAACTTCCATGCGAAATATATTGAGACGTACTGGCTCTATGTAATAAGCTATGTATGTCCACACTGTCTTCTTTTGTTCATCAAGGGCATGTGTCATAGCGCAGTAAACAGCGCACGTGAGGCATGCCCTTAACGCTCGCGATGACAGTTGAAAGCGAAGCGCGAAGAAACTACGGCTGAACTAAATGAATATATTGGCGTTGATTATTGAAAGCGCCAAACGAAAGTTGAATGGAAAAATGAAGACGAAAGTTGAACAAAAAAAGGCACAGTGTGGACATAGCTAATGAGTGTCAAATAAGCAGACGGCGCATCTGATGATGAGCGGTTGCCGTTGCCTGACATTTGCAACACTTGTGGGCGATGTCCATGCGTTGCAAGAACTCGTTGTAAGAACTCATTTCACACCTTGAAAGACTGCAATTTGTACCTAATTGTATTTTTTTTGGTTATGATTATATTATTCTATGTCCATCGTTTATAGGCAATCTTTATTACTAAATGCTGTAAAACGCTTTGCTATACTCATACTTTTAGGTACCGCGGTTTTACCCGTGATTTTCCTGGATAAAAGTAATCTATGCATTATATGCACCAGAGTAAACCAAAGTTGGCTACTGCGAGCCCACCTCGCCCCTGTAACATCTTCGGTGGAGGAGTTTTTAGTTCGTCTGAAATCCAAAAAAGTTCACGGCATTTTCCTGCCGATTAATGACTTTGATTCGAATATTTTCTTAAAGCGAACTATTTTTGAAAGAACCGCTATTTCTCGTTCTTGAATTGCCAATTTGTGTAAAGACTAGTTACTGTTATACTCCGATGCGGTTATAATCAAGAACGCTCGTAAATACACTGAAATGTGATCAATAATGAACGCGAGCCTCCGCTGAATGATGTGATGCAATTTATGTAAAGGCGGGGGTGAAGAAAAATGTTACCAGGCGAGAGGTGGAGTCATCTACGCGTATTTTTTATACGAAACGGTATCATTTCATTTATCAAACGTAATGATGGGAAAAACGTTTTTGATTGCGATGTTTGTTTGGAACAAGCTGCAACCCTGGTTTCACCTGAGGTTTTTCCGTTATCTCGTAAACATTTCCGAGATCAAATATATAGTGTTACATTTGGAGTATTATCTATCTCCATTCCACGTTCCACTCAAAATAGTTTTAAATTTCCGAATATGATTTTGTCCCATTCGGTGTTGAGACCCTTGGTCCGTGGGGTCCTAGCGCTTTAAGCCTTTTTAAGGAAATAACAAAAAGGTTAGTCGACATCACCGGAGACCGAAGAGCTGGCAGCTACCTCGGACAAAGAATTAGTCTAGCCATTCAAAGGGGGAACGCTGCCAGTATCTTCGGTACCTTGCCTAAAGGGACTTCTTTTAATAATGTATTTTAGTTATTAGTTTAGATTTATTTGTTTTTATTTCTTTGTTATGGTATATTATTTTTAGTTTGAAGTTTTAAATTTTAAATTAAGTATTAATAAACAAACACACTCACTCACAAACTTTCGCATTTATAATATTAAGTGTGGTTAGTGTGGTATTTTGGTGCTGAAATAGTATACGAGTTTCCAGTACAAAATAATTTTAAAAGTTTTTGGTAAACTGTGGTTAATATTTTCATAACACTCGTGAACAGTCGTTAAAATTAATTACTCAGTTAATTAATTGACGTTAAAGAGAGTAAAGATCACACTCACATTATTATTGCTAAAGTTTGTGAGTGAGTGAGTACATATCAGTATGTACTCATGTTTACTCTTTCATGCTGAAACAACTCAACGGATTGAAGTGAACCTTAGAATAAAGATTATAACCTTATAACCATGGACTGAGATATAATAATGTCACTTTCATATTACGAAACAGATCTTGCAGGATAATAGGAAAGTGCTGCTGTATGTAGTTAGTTAGTTCTTAGCATAATGATTGTACAGGCAACGACAAAAGTCACTGAACACTAACAAATTTTCCGATTACCTTTATCATCTTAAACCCCAACCTTTGACTGCATCATCCCTTAACATCAGGTGCGTTGTGTTGTGATCAAACGCTTTCTTGCTAGTTGTAAAAAATTTCAAACATTACTGACACATTTGGAAAATCGAGTGTGATCTGCTACTTTGTCTTCAACTGTACGTAACAGTGTTTCTAATAGAACATTACGTTCTGTTCCAGACCTTCAGGACGACATCGGGTGTGGTCCAGCATAGTGCTCGCAGCACTCAGCATGCTGGCTAAAGAAACTGGTCTTACTGCGTTGCTGTTCAACATAGCTTTCGACATGTACAAATGCTGGACTCCTATAGCCAGGTCAGTATGAACCAGAGAGGATTGAGCATGGAACAAGCGTGGAACAATTTAGTCTTAACTTCATCATGAGCTGGTGTCAGTCTACTGCTGTACAAAGGTACGACACTGAGCCCGGCCTTCAGCTCTTCTCATCCAACTACTGCCAGCTACTCGGCACAAGTCGTCGCTCAATCTAGTCAGAAGGCGTCCAACACTACGTTTGCCAAGTCGCGGTCTTCACTCAAAAACTCGACTACCGCAACGGTTATCGGTTCTGCGGCTCAGTCCACTTCAATTTTGTGAGCTATGTCGGTGACCTTAGTTCTCTGACGGATCACCTCATTTCTGATTCAAATTAACTTCATCCAGATTTTACTACACAGATTCAAGAAGTGTTTCATTGACTGAACTGTCATTTCCGTATGCTTCCAGATCATCGTCACCGGTGAAGTGGCGGTGGAAATGTGAGAGCTTCTGTGGCAGAGTGGTGCGAGCCCTCGCTGGATTGACTCTCCTGGTGGGAGTCAGATTGGCACTGCTGCAAGGATCGCTACCTGCTTTCTCACCGCAGGACAATCCACCAGCTTTCCATCCTTCCATCGCAGTCAGGTTTGTACATCCCCAGATCGTCATATGCTAGCTGGGTCAAAGACCTTCGCTCAGATGAAACGTATTAAGATTACAGCAGGTTTGGTTTGTAAGAAAATGTTGTGTCCCAAAGGACTTTTTGAATTACGTCATGTCCTAACAAAGGATTTCTTGATTAAATAAACATCCCAAGCGCGTCAGATGATTTTGCTACAATACTAATATATGGGTGGAAAAAAAACTGTATAACTGATATTCCACAGATTTTATTTGTATTTGATAAAATAAAAACGTAGATATAGAAGGAAAAGAACAAGTACCTTCTAGGTATTTGAAATAAAAAAACAGGACGAAAAGATTTTCACTGTGGATAAACAGTACTTAAACATATTACCACACTTATGGCTTGTTTTGCTTTATTGTGTTTAATAACATATTTCTTACAAATGTTCCAGGATAATGACCTTCTGCTACCTGGCTGCGTTCAACTGGTGGCTGTTGTTGTGCCCCTGGACGCTGAGCCACGACTGGCAGATGGGCTCGGTCCCACTCCTCACTTCCGGCTGGGACCCGAGGAACCTGCTGACGTGTGCGGCCCTCATCGCGCTCTTGGCTCTGTCTTACCGGTGTTTGATGGACTTGGAGGTATAGAACAAACAAAATTTAATTTTTTATTTTGTCCTACTTACAGAGTAGCGTTTGACAACAGTAATTTCAACAGATGTTAAGTGACGATGTGGCCGAAGGTGATGTCACACTACATCTGGATTGGCTCTGAAGTAACGCTGCCGTTACAAACCGATAGGTTTTCTTTGTACCCACGACGCAACGTAGACGGTATATGCGTTTGGGGTGAGATGTATGTTTGTTTGTGCAAATCCATGTTGCCATTTTTCTCCAAAACGATCGTCCGATTTTGACGCAGTTTTTGGTTATGGGTTCGGGTTTGTTTAACTTTTATTGCCTACTTAGGAAGATTCTTTCGATGTTTTTTTCTTAGTAATATGATTTATAAGATTAACTTTACCTAATCATTTTGTTCACTTATTTCAGTTACAAAGACACACGCCAGCTGTGGTGGGTCTCATGATGCTGGTTATACCATACCTGCCAGCTTCCAATCTCCTTGTGACAGTGGGGTTCGTGGTCGCTGAGAGGGTTCTTTACATTCCCAGGTACTCACTCACAAACTTTCATATTTAGTGTGATTTTTGGACAGGAGCGACTATGATCCTAAATACACGAAAACAGCGTTGTCCAAACTCAATTCTTCATCATCAGCCTATTACGTTCCCACCGCTGGAACTCTGGCCTTCTCTCAAATAGAGTAAGTAGGTATAGACCGCATTCTACCACATTGGTCCAGTGCGGGTTGGTAGATGTCGCAAGCCCTTGAATCTTGTGGTTCTTGGACATGCCTGTTTCCTCACGATGTTTTCCTTCACCATTTTGAGCTATGCCAAATCCACACACAACATATTAAGTCATAGATGCGGGGCCGAGAAGATTCGAACCTTGTACAGCGCTCGCGTTCGGCAAACTTCGCTCAAACTGCATTCATAACTAACAAATACTATCTAGTACTAAATCTCAAGCAACCTAACCTTTTAAAACTGCATAGAGTAGATTAAGGTCAACTTCTGAGTATCCTTCTTGATTCCAGCGTGGGTTCAGTTTTCCTAACGGTGTATGGTGTTCAACTGCTATGGCGGCGAGGCGGCGACGGTCGCCGGATGGCAGTGGTGGGCATCTTCGTGTTGGTAGCGGCAGGAGTGGCCAGGACTCAGCTGAGGAACCGGGACTGGAGGACGAGGGAAACGCTGCTCAGGTAAACACGTAACTTGCAAACTTTGAGGGCTATGACCAAGATTACATTTGTAAATTGAAAATTCGCGGAGCTTGTCACTTTTTTTGGGTTGGAAAACTTTGCCACTCTTCTCTTTCGTCATGCCCGTGGTCTCTGGGGCTCAAACCTACTAAAAACTTTCCAGGACTAGTCCGCCCCGGGCAAAATGGGGGTCGCGCTAGCCTTCATGATATCGTCCCAGTAGTCGTTAACCTAGCCTTTTAGACTGGAACAATGTAATGCAAACACTACTGCTTGCCAGCAGTAAAATATTTTGCAATGAGGGTACCTACCCAGATGCATGTTTGCATAAAAAGATATTTCTAGTATCTGATAAAATCCACCATCGGCAACTCCCTAAAATAAGAGTCAATGACTTTATTTTGTTTTCATCTAACTTTTCGACGAGAAGAGCTATAGTTATATTTAAACAGTTCAGTGGCACCCAGAA
The DNA here is from genome assembly GCA_931315375.2 of Opisthograptis luteolata. Classification (NCBI taxonomy): domain Eukaryota; kingdom Metazoa; phylum Arthropoda; class Insecta; order Lepidoptera; family Geometridae; genus Opisthograptis; species Opisthograptis luteolata. Next base: position 13,595,694 of record OV928039.1, read on the forward strand.
TTTTGAACTTCACGATTTCAAAATCCTGTGAGCTCGTCACACTGAGGCAATGTACCTAAAATAATGAGTCTCTTTATACCCTTTACTTCATTGCAAACATTTTGAAGACGATGCATTAAAAGATGGATCCAATTAACCTTATACTGTTTGTTTTAGGGCTGATCTCTCGGTGCTACCACACAATGCGAAACTCCACTACAACTTCGCCAATTTCCTGAAAGATGTCGATCAGCAAGAAAATGCCATTAAACATTACAAAGAGGCTCTGACGTAAGTATTAGAAGAAGCGAAGAAAGTATTTATTCCTCCGTTTTGTGAATAATAACTTTATCATATTAGATTACATGGAAGCACGAAACTAAAAGAAGAAAGTAAAAGTAATTACAAAATTTCTTCATTTTTCAGCTATTTCTTGTACATGCATTTTAACGACACACAGACAGACGAAACTCCTACTTTTTTTGAAGTCTGTTACAAACAGCCTCCAATTTATTGATGGTCAATTTACTGACTTCTGCTTTGAAAGTAGATACTTATCTTTCATAGTCTATGATAAAATCAGTGGTGATAATGATATTTCTTTGTCTGAGGACTGTTAACACCAAACACATTATTTCCCTTTATTTATTTAGGCTCGTCTTCCCCCTCCTAAAACATGCTGAGGTTACATTCTCTCAGAAAGGAATCCCATGTGCCAGCAACAGCCTAGACGTAAGAAAAACTCGACAAACCTCTTTTATTCATTCCAGGCTATGGCCTAGCTACGCCAGCGCGCACAATAACCTTGGCACCTTAGTTCTGGCATCAGGGCGAGCTGAACATCACTTCCTGCAAGCCCTCAAGTACAACAGGGATCACGTTAACGCGCATTACAATCTCGCTAAACTGTACAGGTAAGTCGGCTTTGTGAAAATATCTACCTGCTGCCTGTTATTTACATTTTGTTGAATCAAAACACGGCGAACTGACCACTGGGAATATGACAACTTACAAGGTAGATGTTAGGTGATGATTTGGTCGATGGTCGGTGTTTAACATGATATATAAAATGTAAGAACTTTGATGTTGTTGCTAATTTTGTTGCTGACTGTACTGTACGGTCATTTTCAATTTTTCAAATGCGTATTAAATCCGTAATACGTGTTTTTTTCTGATGATTCAGTCGAAAGTTGGTGCTTATGATGAGAAAAACAGAAAATTAATTAATCTTCGGCTTCTTTTGTCGTTGACCATACCTATAGTTATTATATTTTTTAGTAAAACAATTCATTAGTAAATTAAAGGTAAGTAAACTGTGAAAATCTGAGTGCAACCGCTGCCGCTGGGCGCAGTATTTTCACTTTTTTATTAGATTTCTGTTGTTTATTTAGATCCATGCGTAGATGCATTGTCTTATTCCATATTTACACTCGAGATAGCACATTAATTTGAACCTACCACAACTAACCACATTGTGATTATTTTATTTGTTCAGTTAATATTTAAACGCTACAATGTAGAAGATAGGGTTTATCACTCCATCTCGTGCGTATGAGACAGCCTTCAGATTCCAAGGGTGAATCGTAAAGTCAAAGAGTAATGGCCGTGGCTGTACTTATTCGCTATGACCATCAAGATTCCTTGTTAACGTGTGACGTGTCTCTCTGAGAGAAGGCCTGTGTCCCAGCAGTGGGAACTTTATAGGCTGATGATGATGATAATGAACGTGTGACTTCATTACGTGCTTTATGGGTCATTCCACGCAGATAACGTAGCGCGCCCGCCCCTGGCTTTCAAGTGTGAATGCCGAGACACACCGGTTCTTGGTCACAGGTTCTTAATAATATAGCTAGCCAGGCAAGCACTAGAAATTGCCATTTTTACATAACAACAATCTAAGGTTTCATCATGATGTATTGTTTTCTGTCACCTAAAGCTTAATCTCATGCAGGACTAGCTGCGCCCCGCACTCAGACTTGCGCTCTTTTTTAGCCAACCTGAAAGGAACCTTTTCGAGATAAATCCATTCCAAATTTCGCTCAAATCCGTTGAGCCTTATCTGCATGAAAAAAGAACAAACATACACTCACTCATTTTCGCACTTAAAACAGTGTAATTCGAACTTATGATCTATAGATCGCAAGGATACATTACTAGCCATCGCTTCTTCAAGTACCTTTAGGACAAAAGAAATGCATGAAACCTAGAACCTTCATTTCTAAATGACGCACGTAGAGAGAGCGTAGCATTAATTAACTGAATCATAGCGAGTCGTTGACTTAACTTTCTTCATCACGTCATTCAACAAAGAACAGAAGGTACTTATTTGTTCCGTGTCTGGCTGTTGTGGATCTTCCATCCACGTAGATTCTGATAACCTTAACACAGGGAATCCTAAATAAAGTCACATAAGTGATTGGTTACCTAAAGATATATTTGATTAATACTGGGCTGGACTGGAACTGGGGCTTGACTCTCGTGAAGTAAGTTAAATGGACAGTTCCTTGAAGTTTCTACGACTAAGACCTTACGATAAAGCTCTTTCCAAAAATTAATGCGTTAAGGAAGAGTTCCTTAATCAAGATTTTTCATTTCGCTTCTACTATTATGTGAACGGCCAAGGAGTGGAACACCCTGTGCGTCTTTGTTTCCTGAGAAGTATAGTTTGGGAGCCTATAGGTCAAGACTGAATAGGTATCTTCGACCTCGTTATCTCTTACCATCAGGTAATACTGGGGTCAAATCCTTCAATAATACTCCTAATAAAAAACTTAGTTCGAGAATCTAACCTTATGTTCTGGTTAGTAACAAACCTCTCACATTATTTCCAGAAAAAAGAACCGTCAGTCTGATGCTCTCAAGATGCTCGAGCGCTGCATCTCGCTCGAGCCACGCTTCGTCCAAGCATACCTCGAGTTGCTGCATCTGATGCCGGAGGAAGACAAGCGGTGGGTCCTGAACAAGCTGCTGGAGCTTGAACCGGGGAACTGGGAGCATTACGTGCTGTATGGCAACTGGATGAAAGACCGAGGTAGGTGGGGCTGGGGCTATGGACTGCTTGATGAAGACCTGCTTTGCTGAAGCTAAAAAATAAAGGCTAGGCTAGGGTTTGGCATCGTAGCAAAACTTTTCAGGGTTGAGATAGCATGGTGCAAAGAAATCAGAAAAATTGCTTGCTGAACTAATATTTAGCGTGATAGCCGGAAGACTTTGACTAGAAAGTGTGAGATCGTGGGTTTGGTTTCAGCTACAGGAGAATTGATATATGTGCATTTCGAAAAGTGCAGATATCTATTTCGTATCAGAATGCTGTTGTTCCACGATACAACTATCATTTAAAGACTAATTAGAGGGACTCTTGGTTGATCTGCTTGTAAGACCTAAAAATTCAAGATAACTCTCTTTATGCCGTTTCTTTTGCAGGTCTGCTGCCATTAGCTCTCGATTACTACACGGTCACCATGCGTCTAGCGCTCGGGCGAGGCAGTGCCCGCGGCGAAGCAGTAGCAGTGCGAGCCGCTTGCCTCGCGCTACGCACTGCAGGCCAGCATGCTAGGATCCTGCAGCTGCTGACGAGGTAATCCAGGTTCACTGTGAAACGATGGTAATGGTCTGATTTTTTTCAGATCGGAACTAGGCTAAGTTTCTGTCACCAAGCTCCTATCGCTGTGTTTTGGCAATTTTATTTGAAAGCCAAGTGTCTAGGCATATATATGGTACCGACCACATCGTCGCATAACATCATATGGCTTGCGATCAATGGCTACTTAAAAACTGATGATGTGACTGAGAGCTGCAGCAGGCCCATGGACACCCAACTATGGGGTGGTGAATAGATAGTTTAGCATGCTCCTCTCCTGGTCTCAGATGGCACAGCACGCGGGGCGACGGGCAGCCCGCCAGCCGGCGCGTGCAGGCGGCGCGGGCGTGGCGCCTGCGGCTAGAAATGGCGGAGCGCGCCGCGTTGTATGCGCGCCCAAGCCGGGACCGATCTGTATGTCATTTTAATCATACTTTTTATGTAATAGAGTGGCAAGCGAGTAGACGGCACGTCTGATGGTAAGCGGTCACCGTCGCTTATGGAAATTTCTCAATCTGGGGGCGTTGCCGATGCAATGTCAACCCTTAAGTACTCTTTTCAAACAGATCTTGAAGGACTGCATTTTGTGTACAGAGAAAAAACTTGTGGAGGGAGCTCATTCACACAGATAAACCGAAATTTTGTTAATGAATATGTAAATAAATAATAATAATGTTAGTACCTACCATTAACCAAACACAAAACCACGTAAGTTTATATCTACCTTAGAATCTGATCCCAAATTTACCTTTCAGATGACATCAACCTGCCTCCACCACAGCCAGCTGGAGGTCTCACCAGAGGCCTACATCAACAAATTAAAACAAAACGATTTTCAAACAACCGACCCTAGAACTTTACACAGTGGCGCCGCGTGCGAGAGCAAAACAGCCAGCAAAAATAATTGCCAAAAACAGTTTAGCAAAAAAAGTGTCTCCATTTCCGCTCAGTACAAACCTACGCATAACAAATCGGAGACAGGTCACAAGCAGAAAAGTTGTCCGCTGCACAAAACGAAGAAAATCAAAGGTCCGGAGGCTTTCACACCCTTCGTCTCTGACCATTTGATAAAGACTTACTAGATATTATGTAAAAATTTATCAGAAATTTTGTTTTTTTATTTGTAAAGTGTTCAAATGATTGTGAAGCGAATTAATACTTGATAAACTATTTGGTTTTGACGAAACTTTAAATAATATACTTAGTAAGATTTTATACGGGTGTGATTTGTCCCACCAATGGGAAATAATAGTAGGACAAAGTAGGCTTCAAATTAAGCAGTCCACTTTGTCCCATATTTTTTTGTAATTTAAAACTGTGACTTCTAACATTTCCACTTTGTGTGATATTGTTTTTACGTAAAACTACAGTATATCCTTTTTTGGAACGGAGAGTTAGAAATTGTTATTAAAAAGTAAAAAGAGGAATTGAAGAAACAATAGTTCCATGCTACAACGATTATTTTCTTAATCTGAGTTAAGAATGTCCTAATTTAAAGTAAGCAGTATTATAAACATAAATATGTATTTTATCGAAATGGAAAGACTTGTGAATTCGTTTAAGTATTTAGGATATTTTAATGTAATAAAATGTGCCATACATGCAAATTAATCGGAAATATTGCAGAAAGGGCATTAGTTCAGTATCATTACAAAATGTCTGTTAATCAGAGGTCACTTTGGATCGTTGTGCCATCTTAGTTAATTTGTTTTACGAACATTCACTTCCAAGCATAGATCAGTGTTTTCCGGCAGCCTCACTTGAGAGCTAGTTCCCAGACCAGATGAAGCGTGTTGCCACCTTCAACTACATCGAAACTTAAGATCAAGTGACTTGTGGTCAAATAGTACCATGATTACGCCTAACAATATCGACTACTAATGAAACCGTTGTGATGAAATATATTACTAAGTTTTACTAAACTTAGATCAGGACTAACGCCCTTTCTGTAATGTTGCGATCCAAACTGTTTATCAAACTATAAACAAATTAAAAAGGGGATTGGAAATAGTTACTATCTTAATTAGATGATAGGTAAATATAATGTTTATATAACACTTAAGGTTCTTTCATTTGAAACATTGTATATAAATGAATGAATGAATTGTAAATAAGATTGTTACACATATAGACGTTAGTTACCTTTTCTGATAAGAAATAATACTAAATTGCACGTTTTGCTTTAGATGTAACCTTTCAGTTTGTTAACACATGAAATAAAAACTTTTTTGACAATTTTTATGACTTTCTTTCTTTCTTGAAACCTTGGTTTTTTTTTTAGTTTTATGTAGTAGCGTTTGTGCACAAGTTACCTGTAGTTAAGTACCTATGTGGTCGAAGGTGGCGCCACGAAACGCCGGGACTTGAATCTGTCTCTCAAGTGAAGCTGCCGAAACACATTGATAGGTCTGACATGACTTTGAACCTTGGGTATCAAAAACTACGAGGATCAGGGATCCACAACACCTAGATAGACGGTTCAAATACTTCCACTAACATTTGATCCGCAGCATATCGTATTGATAAATAAGACTAACCATTGATTAGGTCTTGTAATTAACTCGATTTTTCTAGTTGGCACAATATCATTTCAAAATTAACATTTGCATAATGTCATTACCCTAATAAACATTGACCTGTGTTGCCCGTGCAAAAAATAGATTGAAATTAAATTGGTAAGCTGCTATTCGGTTTCTAAAACCCATTACCACTCGTTTCTTAACTATTAATTGAAATTTCCTCATGTTATTGAAGGCTACTTTTGTTAATGAAACCTTCGTTATTTCTCTATAGGAAGTACTGCACAAAATTAGAAAAAAATCTATAAGTAGCAGACAGTTGTGCAACAATAAAAAAACAAAACAAAGTAAATCTTCTTTAGATCTATTGTATTTTTTAAGAAAGATGTTCGTTATCATCAGCCTATTGCGTTGCCACTGCTGGGATACAGGCCTTATGTTAGAGAGAGTGAATCTACCACGCTGGCCCACGTTTAGTGCTAGTCCACTGCCCATATATTCAACAGTTCACTAGTGCTTTTATAGGCTCCCCCTTTGAACGCCACCATGAACGGCTACTAGCCAATTGCATTCATCGGCTCTTAGATGTCATCAGACCACTTGTGAAAGGCTTTTCAATTCGTGGTCTCCAGTCGAGAACCTTTCTTCCCCATCGACTATTGGTCCGTCAAGCGATGTATCCACGTCAACTGGCAGATTCTAAGAGCTGTCTATAATTTTGGTTTTTCGGTGAATTTCGATTGCAGTTACCCCGGCTGTAATTTTAGGCCCAACTTATTGTGACTTAAAATTAAGTAAACTATTTCAAAACTTAAATAATAATACTTATGCAGCACGCAATATCGTTTGACATCTTTGTCGATGCGTTCATTTACTTTGATTGAAAACTAGGTGGCGCAGTCGTGCGAGACGAAGCGAGACGGTGGTATTACGGAGTGTGAGCAAGTCCGCTTCGAGTTTGTATCAAGATCAAAATTGCTTTACGTTCGACCTGCGTCAAAGAATCGTGATGAGAGAAAGCAGAGTTAGAATAAAGTTATGTGAGATCAGAGTTTAGGTAGGTACATATCTACACATCTTAACAAATTGCATCATAATTTTGCTTGACTCGCCAAGAAAAAGTGATGATTTTACTGTCTCCAACATTGTTTTGGTCGAACTTAATATCTTTGATTAAAACGGTTACAACCAATTATATTAATGGCAAGAAATAGGAAAATTATACTCGTGCTTCGTCCTCGAGATTAGTAACATGAGAATATTATTGAACACAATGTAGTAACGCTTACGTGACACCACTTCACCACTATAGTTTAGAAAAATTTGCCACTCCCTAAGTTGGCAACACTAAAAAGTTCTTACCCCCGCTCAAGTCAGCTTACCTCCACTGTGCGTCAGTCGGTAGCTCTTCATTCGCATTTTAGTGCTCAACCACTTCGCTCGTTCGCTCATAGTTCGCACAAATTAGGCCATAATCATGCCGAAACGTGCTAGCGATAATAGTTTGAAATTCATAGCAAATTACAAAAGCAAAGTCAACGTTCACGTTGTAAAAAACGCATCATCGAGGAGACCTAAACAGTGAGTATTTTAACATGTTTTTCTCGTGAGGTAGTTCGATTTTTTTCGCCACATTCAATAAAGACTATCTCATCGTATTCGAAGTCCGTGGCAGTAAATGCCTAGCTTATAAACACGCATCAGAGTAGTCTGAGGGACAATCTGGTCGCATTCGAATTGTAACCGCTGTAAATGCCCGGCTTGTAAACATGCATCAGAGTAGTCTGAGGGACTATCTCGTCGCATTCGAATGGTAACAGCCATAAAATGCCTAGCTCGACAAAATGCATCAGAGTAGTCTGTGGGACTATCTCGCCGCATTGGAATTGTAACAGCTGTAAAATGCCTAGCTCAAACAAATGCATCAGAGTAGTCTGTGGGACTATCTCGCCGCATTGGAATTGTAACAGCTGTAAAATGCCTAGCTCAAACAAATGCATCAGAGTAGTCTGTGGGACTATCTCGCCGCATTGGAATTGTAACAGCCATAAAATGCCTAGCTCGACAAAATGCATCAGAGTAGTCTGTGGGACTATCTTGCCGCATTGGAATTGTAACGGCTGTAAAATGCCCAGCTCAAACAAATGCATCAGAGTAGTCTGTGGGACTATCTCGCCGCATTGGAATTGTAACAGCTGTAAAATGCCTAGGTCAAACAAATGCATCAGAGTAGTCTGTGGGACTATCTCGCCGCATTGGAATTGTAAGAGCCATAAAATGCCTAGCTCGACAAAATGCATCAGAGTAGTCTGTGGGACTATCTCGCCGCATTGGAATTGTCACGGCTGTAAAATGCCTAGCTTAAACAAATGCATCAGAGTAGTCTGTGGGACTATCTCGCCGCATTGGAATTGTAACAGCTGTAAAATGCCTAGCTCAAACAAATGCATCAGAGTAGTCTGTGGGACTATCTCGCCGCATTGGAATTGTAACAGCTGTAAAATGCCTAGCTCAAACAAATGCATCAGAGTAGTCTGTGGGACTATCTCGCCGCATTGGAATTGTAACAGCCATAAAATGCCTAGCTCGACAAAATGCATCAGAGTAGTCTGTGGGACTATCTCGCCGCATTGGAATTATAACGGCTGTAAAATGCCTAGCTCAAACAAATGCATCAGAGTAGTCTGCGGGACTATATCGTCGCATTTGAATTGTAATGGCTGTAAAATGCCTAGCTTGAAAAAAAAAAAATGTACGTAGTCTATGGTCGAAATGCAACCAAGGCGCTCCAGAAATATTGGACATATTAGGAGTGGATTCATCCATAACAATATCCAATCATAGACCAGCTAGCTATTAATAAAGATGTGGCATCAATAATTGCTCATATAGCAAGCAACGTTGGGGCAAGCAAGAAGACCCGGAAACATCTTCTTTAGAGGTACCTGATACTTGAAAACCGCAAAATTATAGCTGCGCCTCAGCTAAATGCAGAAATTAAGGTAGAAACTAATGGCGGTACCCATTTCATCATCGGCCAAAATATTTGGCCATATATGTATCAAAAATGTTCTTGTGACATACAACATTCCGAATCGGAAGCAAGGCGCATTTTGCACTTAAAGCCGCGAAGGCTGTTTCGAAATTTAGTTCAGATTTGAAACTAGATGTACCCAAAAACCGGAACCTTTGGTGTCTACTAGGAAGAATTTAAACGCGATGGCGATGACCCTGGCTCACAGGTTGCTGATGGGTCCATCGCCGCGTCACCAATCGCTTGTCACGCAGAACGCGCTGCCTTCGTGCACCTGCGTCGCACAACGCGTAGCAGACCCAATGCCCGCAGACCCGGTATGCAATGCTCGTAGACCTGGTCATTTTCGTGAAAAATGTTCCTTGATAATACGTGTTCGATATATTTTATCCTGGATAAACGGCTATCAATACATTTTTACCACCCGGTCCATCAACCTTGTTTACCAACGCTAAACATTCACAGATTCTGAAAAGACACGCTTGCTAGATACCTTACATAATCTGTTATCTATTGGAGCAACTTAAGTGTAAATCCTGTCCTGATCAATACGCATCACTTGTATTTTTGGTACAGAAAACAAATGGCAAGATGAGATTCATCCTGATCTCAAAAGGCTTAAATAAATTTATCACTATAAATAGGATCTTATATCGAACAATGAATTTAAAGATGCATATTTTTAATTATCATGCATCCAGATTCGCGAAAATATTTTCGCTTTTTTATAGACTATACAACAAACTGTATGAAATCAATGCCCTTGAATGTATGTGCACTCCGTTCATTTTTACATAACTGATGAATCCTGTCTTTGGCTGGTTACGATACTGTGGTTTTATATATTATCATCTACATAATTAGATGATTTATTTTTAATGGGTTAAAATACAACCTGTCATGATTCTTTGTCCATATGTGCCTATCAAGAATGTATACAACACAACGAGACCACTCAAACGCTATTACGGGCGTTATGGTTCGTCATCAACAAAGGAAAAAGTGTAGGGTAGTTAAACTTACCGTCATACAAAACAACTCAAATTAAATCGGAGTTACAAAATGTCAAGAAATTAAAACGTCGCAAAATGAGACGATTCATACAACTAATAGAGTTGTTAGTTTTTACCTGCCCTACCATTGCATTTGGATGGTTTTGGCTATAAAATATAGTCTATATACCAAGCGATTAGAACGCTCCAAGTTTCTTAGTTTACGAGGATTGCCTCGTCATCATTGGACGATAAATTTGATTATTCGATTAATTTGAATTTTAATTGATTACGATAAATTTATGACAATACCACAGTCATTGTTGCCCGATATAACAGGGTGATTCAATGTTATAGAAGCAATTCCGTACATTGAATTAGGAATGACATTAATTAGGTCTTAGAGATTTTATCTGACGCCTCAACGGTGGGGTGCGACTTATAATGGGCAAATAACTAGCGGCTGATGGACCAATAACGAAGCGCTATTGCTCATTTAAAACCTAGATCTCTTAGCAGCATAATTTGTTCCCAAAAAAAAAAAAAAAAAAACTATTTCAACAGTCTAATGTTACCGCGTAATGACAAAACCATCGCAGAAGGCTATATTAATAGTATTGTTGGTGTTCAATACCCCATCCGAACTTATTTACCAAAGACATATTGCCAGTGATATGAAACCCATAATATTGTAATTAAAGTAGTTCACGTATAAAATCATCAAGCAATGTGATTGCTGATAAGGAATCCAGACCAACACATCCTGACGTTAAATGGGAACCTTCTAATTCAGGCTTCCAACAAGCGATAGATACATTTAAAGTGCCAAATTATTCGCTTCTCGTCTTAATATGAAACATTATACTTACGCCTCTTGGCACAGCGACCGAAGCCTTTGCATTTGATGCTTTTACGTTAAACTGGTCCAAAACAACAGCAGTCCGTATTGAAAATAATATCAAATAAACCTGAAGGTATTGTAGTAGTGCCTGATTAGCTCACTCAAACTTGGTACCCATTATTTATACGTCTTCTTTCTTGGGGTTTACTAAAATTAAAAATCTAATGTGAAAATCCGTAACGGAACATCCAATCTCACATTACCCTGGTGGTCAGAACGTTATCCGGACGGCACTGCTACAGCGATGTGTTCTAGCATCCGCTTTAGAAATCATTGTGGCCTCGTTGTCAGATATCAGATAATACTATAAAGCAGTATAATGTTTGCCTCAAACATTGGTGTACCTTTTGTATTGAAAATGGAATAACCATGTATGTGTATCAATTCCGATAATTAATCATAGAATTTCTCGCAATGATATTATGATAGTGATCAATATGGAACTATTAATAGCCATAGACCTGCGCTTTTCCAAATTGTTGGTAATATAAATTTGTAGATGATATGCTTACAAAATTCCTCAAAGGAGTATACAAACTAAGGTCACCGCTACCGCGGTATATTCTTCATGGGATGCAATCCTGGTTACAAATTACTTAGCAGGTTTGTCTCCTAATTAAAGTTAACACTTGAACAACTATCAAATAGTGTACTAAGTACACTGCTCACAGGGTACAAACCCTATCCAAAATAATAACTGTTTGTCTTAAATAACCTAATTGTTGTTAAAATAACGGAACCGATAAAATCACCCAAAGTACGTACTCTGGATGATCTGTATGGTCAGTTCTTTATTGCCACGTAGATTTATCGTTCTTGGTGAACGACCCGAGATTTGTCCCGCAGCATAAATAAAACTAAATGCTTGCGAAAGTCAATACAAATTTTTGTTCGCTCTAGTAAAACTCACGTCGGCGTTTCAACACAAACCATTATTCGTTGGATTAAGTCGACTTTGGAAGATAGTGGAATTGACGTGTATGTGTTTTAATCTCATAGCACAAGGCATGCCTCAATAGCTATAGCCCAAAATTAGGGGTCCGCTTAGATCTTAGAAGGCAAACTGCCGAGCGGGGCGGCAATTACACTATCTTTGCCAAATTTTATAACAGATCTGTCCAAAACGAAGATAACGTGGCTCTAGCAAGGGCAATGTGTTCCCGATAATCATCATATAAATATAGAAAATTGCATCTTATTGCCTATATTATTCAATAAGAAAAATAAAAATTAATGAATGATGTCATTAATTTTATTCTTACGATATTTCCTCCACTTACTCTCAACATCTACATTGTGTTCAATAATATTCTCATGTTACTAATCTCGAGGACGAAGCACGAGTATAATTAATGATTAAACGAACTTACCTGTACGTGAAGTTCTATCATAATTATACGAAGTGCTTCGTCCGAAGAGATTAGTAACACCCACCCACCCTGGGCAGCCCCCAGTGAACGCGGAGGAAATATCTTATTCTTTTAACTAACTGAAGAGCTACCGACTGACGCACAGTGGAGGTAAGCTGACTTGAGCGGGGGTAAGAACTTTTTAGTGTTGCCAACTTAGGGAGTGGCAAATTTTTCTAAACTATAGTGGTGAAGTGGTGTCACGTAAGCGTTACTACATTGTGTTCAATAATATTCTCATGTTACTAATCTCTTCGGACGAAGCACTTCGTATAATTATGATAGAACTTCACGTACAGGTAAGTTCGTTTAATCATTAATAATTCACTAAAAAGTACAATTTACTTATTGAAAATTCAAATTTAAACAAATGTCAGAGAAAAAAAACTATGGTCATATCAAATATTCAAATTTCTAAGCCAAAAATGATAATTTAAAAATATAAAATGATAATTTAATTAATATGAATGGTATATATAAAAAAGGTTAGGTCTTTTATCGCTACACAAAATAAGCTCAAGTACAAATTAAAAATTTGTTATAACTGAAGGACGAAACAACATCGAATTCAATAGAACTTTTCGCAAAACCAGTCACAGAATAACGACACCTGTCTCAAAATGAATAGTCCACAAAAACACCTGCTTGCACCATCCTTATTGGTCAAGGCAAAAGCAGTTGGTTACAGAGCCTTTTATTTGAATTCAATAATCATAATCATTATTTCAGCCAAGATCACGCTGACTATTATTTAGTTTAAAGAGCACGACTTACAAAGAATTTAAGCTAAGTTGGCAAGATTGCAAAAAAATAGTAAGAATTACATTATTTAGCAAATCTATTTGTTACTGTAATCTCATTATGAAAATGGCATCGGTAGACTTTAGCAATTTTTTTTACTGCTTTCAGCTATGCTTACAGGGTAGCGTTTGATCACAAGTCACCTGATGTTAAGTGACGATGTTAACAAAGATGGCACCACGCACCTGGACAGGGAACTAGGTCTCAAGTGAGACTGTCGGAACACACCGGCAGATTCTAAACTGGTTAAGGGTGGTAGCCAGGCGAGCACTTGAAAACACCCTACCACCAAGCTATGGTTGTATCACGATGTTTTCCTTCACCGAAAACTCAAGCTGATTGAAAAATTCGAACCCACGACCTAAGGGTCACAAGCCGACGTCACTACCACTGAGCCATTATAGCTTCAAAACTAATGCGAGAGATGCCGATACTGAGTTTGAATCCGACCCGTACCTAGCAGCGCCCCGCGGTTACACTCGCGACTGTCCCGTTCTTCCGCAGGAACATTTTCCCGGATAACTAGTAGCCTACGTGTTAATCCAGAACATAAGCTATCTCCATTTCAAATTTCAATCAAATCCGTTGAGTAGTTTCAGCGTGAAACAGCAACAAACATGCACACTCACTTACAAACTTTCGCTATAAACTTGTAAACAAAGTTGTACTTTATTTACATTAAATTAGTTATGAACATAATAAGTAATGAAGCCGACAGACACATGAAAGATTGCATTGAGCCAGTTTTGGCTTCTAATCTTGGTTATTTTTATCCTTAAATAAATGATATTGTTTAAGAGAGACATAGCAAAACATTCTCACATTTGCTTACTTTATGTTTGACATTGAATGTTCTTGTAATATGGGTAGGTATGAGTCGCTTGCCAGTGTCAGAGTTCAACGCATAACTTTCCTGATCCCGCAGTTACGCGTCATTACGCAAGCTGATCTCACGGCTGCAAACGATTAGAAGACAAATTCAATTCACGGCCGTTTTCACCGCATTAGAAAAATCGTGAAGATAATCGCCGATTGGCGCTGGGCTGTTAACAACGCTTTCTAGGTTCGACCCGCCACCGCGGCAGTGTCACTCGTACGCGGCGTCCGCGCGCTCGTCTCTGCAAACAACCATGTTTGTCTACCGCCTAGTATAAAAAAGATAACCGCCCGCCGGGAGCCCGACTCGCAACCCCGCCGCGTTTAGCAACGCATCCTTCGGTGAAAGGTTTACGAGTATAAGTATAAAACAAAAAAGTTGCAAGTTCCGTCTCAGTGGGTGCAACGATGCGATCAGTCGTGATTTGGCTGGTGCTGGCCGTCGCGGTCGCCGAGTTCGTCGACGAGCCGTGGGTCGAGGAAGAGGACGTAGAAGAACCTTACGGAGAAGAAGATGAGGAGGTTGTCTACAGGAGAAGACGGGAAGCTTACAACGAGGACCCGTACGAAGAGCACATTCGTGTGAAGCGATGCTGCGAGGAGCCGAGGCGTGAACGTCGCTCGGCAGATTACGTCAGAACTCCGCGACAGGTGCACCAGTACGAAGTGCATGAGTTTACTGAAGAACACGCTGAGCCTTCGTCGCCTCCGTATGAGGAAATGCTTGCGGCTGCTAGTGACCACTACCATAGAGTGTACTCATCGCCGGGCGCGTCTAAATCCGCACGGTACCTCAACCCCGAAGTGAGTTCCACTGTCAATGTGGTGTCCAAACATCCTGCAAATCAGCCCTCACAGAACGCTTATCCAGCAAATCAAGCTGCATTTGCGTACCAAGCAGCTCCTCTCGCATACCAAGCAGCTGAAGCCTCTTACAAGCCAGCTCAGCCTGCTCCATTTACAAAGCTTCCAATTCATTCAGTGCCACCCGCTCAGTTCACTCATACATCAGGTGTGTCTGCTCCTGTGTTTGTCTCCCCCTTGGCGTCTGCCCCCGCTGAGTTGCCCGTCCCCGTGGCTGCGGGGCCGGTGGTCCCACTGCAGCTGCTGGATGGAGACCAGTCGGTAGCAGCCGCTGGACATCATCACCAGCAGAGACATGGTCACGGCCACAAGCAGGGTGGTGGTCACGCGCAGCATGCCAAACATTATGGGCAGCATGGCGGAAAGGTAAGTTTTGTGTGGCTTTATTTGTTTCATTCATCAATTTAAAAGTACCCACATTACTGTGCTTTGAATGTTTTATTGTCTTGATGTCTTTTTTGCCTTATTATCCGTTTACGGTAAAGCAGCATTATGGGTGTTTATCTACACGTCTCGGGTCTTTATGTTTTATAGATTTAATGACAATTGGATGTTTAAATATTGACATAACTACTTTCGTAAGTAGTACCTACTAAGAGTAGGTAAATATTTTGTATTACTTTACTGTAGCCACCTTACTGACTAGGTGATTGTTCGGTAAAGATGGTTTATCCAGAATTTGATGATTTAAATCAAGCCCATACCGCATTTTTTTCTTTTTTTTTACTACTTACAGGGTATCGTTTGACCATATGTCACCTGATGTTAAGTGACAATGTGGTGTAAGATGGCTACGCTACACCTGGATTGAAAACTGGCTCTAAAGTGGGACTGCTGGAACACACCGATAGATGATTGGCGACAGATACGTATCTACCGGTTCGGTATACCACCTAATGGTTTCTAATAAATATGATCGCAGTACATAAAAGATTTAGGGTTTTTTGGGTATTTGATCGCAGGTTACCTACCTGACGTTAAGCCACCACGCTATGCTTGATTGGGAACTGGCTCTAAACGACCGATTTTGCCTATTTTATTTTCTAATATGACAATAGGTAAAAAATAAGACGAGTTGTAATGAGAGGTGGTAAATATCCCAATACCTATCTTCTATTTTTGTTTCTTTTACCTTGACTATTTTAGTACGTTTGAAAAAGGTCAATGTCATCATATTTTTGGATCGTTGTCAAAATAATAACACTAGAATATTTATAGAGATTATAAAAATTCTTTTAAATGATTTTTGCTCAGTACAGAAGGATTATACCTATAGGTACCAGGTAGGTTACTTATAGCTTTTCAGTTACAGGTTTGAATTAATAATGTAAATAAGTTTCATAATTTATGGAAAGGTTGCAATAAAATACGCTGGCAGTCCCCCAGTTCTACTACGGTATAATCAAACGTTAAACTATATACCTATATCATTTTTTTTATTGTCTCAAACAATATCTGTACCCTCTAATGTTTCAGACCACCAAAGGTTTCAACCAAGACCACTACGTAGACAAGGGAGGCAAAGGACACAAGATCGATGAGCACCACAGAAAGGAGTACGAAGAGGCAGCCGGGAAGAAGAAGAAGCACCACGATAAGGCCGGCCACAAGGGAAGCCACGAGGAAGAGGCCCATGGCCACAGGGGCGCGCATTTCGACGAGAAGAAGGGCCACAAGAAAGGACATAAGACTAAAGGTTAGTTTCCTTTCTTCTTTTTTGTATTATAAACCAGGCGTAGTGTGGTGCCATATTCGATCACATCGTCACTTAGGTGATATGTGGTCAAACGTTGTGGTTCAGGAGAAAAAATATATAAATAATTATTCTAGCTACTTAATCAGTTTGTGCCAGCGTGGGTGGTTATGGCCCATTCTCTGAGAAAAAGCCTGCGTCCTTGCAGTGAGAACAGAATATGATGATACTAGCTTCGATCCGCGGTTTCACCCGCGGTTTTTCCTTTAACCTTTAAAGACGTTTGTTCGGAATACAAAACAGCTTATAAGTCAGAGTTTAATCTCCATTTCAGTAAGCCGTTTTAGCATAAAGAAGTAACAAACACTTGCACAAACTTTCGCGTTTATGTTATTACTAGTTGTGCCCCGCGGTTACAATCGCGTCTTCCCATTAACCCGCAGGAACCTTTTTCCGGGATAAAAAGTAACCTATGTGTTAATCCAGGGTATAAGCTATCTCCATTCCAAATTTCATTCAGATCCGTTCTGTAGTTTTTGCGTGAAAGAGTAACAAACATCCATCCATCCATACTCACAAACTTTCGTTTATAATATTAGTAGGAAGTGTGATCAACAATTACATAATACGTTTGTATATACGTAGGTAGTTAAACTTACACAAAAAAAAGTCAATTATACACGCTTCTAGATATTAACTGCTATGTTTCTTCTATAAATATGAACAAGCTATTGTCACCTATTGTTTCAATATCATAGGTTAGAGTACTAAGGCACAAAAAGTTGTTGGATTACTGATAATTGTTATTGATTGAACAATAGACTGAGTAGACAAAAGATAACGGCAAAAACAAACCGAGGTAGGTACCCACTTCAAAAGCTTAACGTATGACATGAAAAGAAATACCATTATTCTAGTAAAATATTAACCTGCCAATATTTTGGAATATGATAAGATTTATGAGAGAAAACTCTTCTTTTTTCTAGCCGTGATTTCATTGATGTGGGCTCAACGCAGTATGTCTTCTTCAACCACTCTCTCCCTTGTCATTCTTCTATTCACTTCTTTTTTTGCTTACATTTCCTCTTCTCTTCCATCCATCAACTTAATTATAACGAAGACTAAGGGAAAAAAAATCTTTTCGTTTTTTGGCCAATCCACTTGTTTGTTAGAAAAGTTAAGACCTTCTAAGTACATTACCTCTTTATTCCATAAACCTATTTACGTTGCGGTCGAGAGAAAGCGGGCCGTTACGTAAAGTTATTGTTATTTATTCTGTAATGAATATAATAAGTTGACCTCAACCGCAATCACATCAAGCATTTCCATTTTGTTCTATTGCTTTTACGCAATTTTTTCTAAATTTCCGTTTAGTTAGTTACATTACTATTTTTGTTTAATGCTGCTGCTGATTACAATTTCATTTTAATTCTATCTCGTGTAATCAATTTTGTAAGGTTGTAAACAAGTGTACCTACATTGATGCAATATTTTAATACAAGCGCTTTGGTAACCCGCAGTTTTCCCGCTCGAACATTTTTCTGGAATAAAAGTAGCCTTTTAACAGATAATTAAAAAAAAACGAGTCAATAGTTTTATTCGGTTTAGGTATCTTCTAAATATATACAACTCAAAGGTAACTGACTGACACAGTGATCTATCAACGCACAGCCCAAACCACTCGACGGATCGGGCTGAAATTTGGCATGCAGGTAGATGTTATGACGTAGGCATCTGCTAAGAAAGGATTTTTATTAATTCTACCCGGAAAGGGATAAAATAGGGGATGAAAGTTTGTCAATTTTAAGCCGATCGGGCTCAAACTTTGCATGCATAAAGCTGTAGCCCACGCTGGTGAAACCGTGGGGAACAGCTAGTCTCATATACAAACAAAGATTACCATTATCCTTTATGGATAGGCATGCCAATTTCGTTAGGTAGTAGGTACCGAAACATTGAGCCATGGTCATGAGCCTATCACGCAGCCTGCTTATACCTAGGCGTAACTTTTTTACTTAATTTATTACTAACCAGCATGAAGGTGTAATCTAAATTTACGTGTTGAATTAAATTAAAAACGATTCGCTCGCATCGTCTATCTACCCACATTTTGTTTGTTTTTGTTTTAGAGCTGCTATTTGCTAATAATGATATTTTTATAAACATAGCAGTATTTTGCTACTTCGTCATTCATCATCATCAGCCTATACGGTCACCACTGCTAGGACTCTGGCCTTCTCTTAAAGTTAGAGTATGGGCCGTAATCTACCACGCTAGCTCGATGCGGGTTGGCAGAAGTCACATGCTCTTGAACGTTCACTGCGTTATGACTTCATGAGGTCTAACAAGCCACATGCGTGACTTCTCGCAGGTGCGCCAGTCAAAATCACGCTCTATCACTCTGTGCGGGGGGCGACTATGTTAACATTTCAATAAGTATGACAGAGACAAATTTATAAAATCACACTTCACTTTCGAGCTATATTTAACGTGCTTTCTAGAAACAACATTTGTGAGGCTGAAAAGGTCTCATACGCACTGCAAAGAAGTTCAACCTTGCCTCGAAAATACCTCTCAGACACTGGCTGAAAGTCCATTAAAAATGGCTTCGCAGCTAGCGTGTTAGGCCACCAGCTACCTAAGAGACTTTTGACTTGCAGGCTACCACAACAAATATCACAAGGATGAGTTCCACAAGGAGCACAAATTCTACGACGACTACCACAAGAGCGGCGAACATCACCGCTTCGGCAAATTCAACGCCAAGCACGCCAGCAACGAGAGCGGGAAGAAGAAGGCCCACCACGTCAACGCTGGCCACGACTACGTGGAACGAGGGAAGAAGGGTTATAGGTGAGTTAACTTATGAGACTAGATGGAGCAAGGTCAACTCGAGTACGCTAGGAGCAGGGAGAAGGCATACCCCGTCTATGTTGGCCACAACTTCTATAGGCATGGGAAGTACGTTTACAGTATACATGCGAGTTACTTCAGAAGTTCTTAAAGTATTGTTAAGTTTTAAAAACAACGCTAGCAATGATCGATGATCAAGGTACAAGCCATACCTAATGTTTCCAATAAATGATTGAGTATTGAGAAGACGAAAGTGTAGCAAATCAACGAGAAATCTGACAAACTTACCTAGTTGAGTAAGGTGAGGTACTTACCTACTTACCCGTGGGAATATCATTGCGGGTGCTGCAAAAATACCTAATTAGGTATCTACTATTAACACTACCACTATTTAACAAAGGCTTTTTCTCTTTTAATGACAATAAGGTATCACTACACATTGAATTCTCATGATTTTATATGCTCACCGCTAACGCTACCCAAGCCATGAATTTATCCTAAAAACGTTTTGAAACTATAAAATGCAGTGAAACTATAAAACCCACCAACACTTTGTTGTCAGCTTGATAACTACTTACATAATAACTACTAATTCCCTAACCCTTCTTCCACAGTAACAAAGGCCACGTGGACGCAGACCACAAGGGCCACGATGGCAAGGATGGCCACGAGGAACATCATCAGCACCAATCATCACACGGGAAGAAAGGCGGCAAAGAAGGAGGATCCCAGTGGGGTTACGCAAAGAAGAACTAAGCCTTATTACAAACGTGTTAAGGGCTATAGTAGCTTTTTTTGTAGGTTTATGGAATCGAGGAATCAGCTCAAAGGAGATACATGCGCGAAACGTGTAAGCTCAATTTGATTCTGTCAACCATCAATTAGATTATTAATTATCTTATGGTAGTATTGACTTACCATATTCGTCTCATAAATGCTTCTTCTGAAGGAAGTAAAAATCATTTTTTTTACGCTAGCTAAAGAGCTGTACTTATCAGAACTGCTAGTTTCAACTAAGCTCCGCTCTGAGATTGGCTGTTCTTGTATCAATACTGACGTAATGCCGTGTCATTGGCTGATTCAATTAACGGCCGTTATTATTAACCTATCTGTATTTAGCCACGGTTTGCGATTCTAGAGATAGAAATTTGACACAAGCTTCATAATAGGTAATGTCAAAAATCTATCTCTAGGAGACAAACTGTCTTAGTTATGAGCTGACAGGACTTTTGCGATCCTTTTTGAGATGTTTCCTTGATATTATAGAACGGTGCTGTGGCTGTAGATCTAATTGTGATAGAAGGTAATGTAGTGGCCCTCCCCTAGATTTACCTAATATATCTTTAGTGTAATATGTATTCATGAATGTAGTAGCCAACTGCCAAGATTAACGTTATGGTATGCCATTATGAAGATTTTTTATATAGAAAAAGTACCTACACCAAAGTGATATTTATACGTGATTAATTGATTATACTTAAATTGTTTGATGTTTGCAGAGTCGTAACAGAGACTTCATATTGTTTAATAAAAATTGTGTAGCATTTTTTCAGGTGATACATTATTTCTTTTGTTACTGAAAATAAAACTCTGCATGTTTGATAATTTCACAAAATTTAGTGTAGTTTTTGTACGTTCTTTTGCTACTTCAGTTATTATTTTTTTATAAAATTAATTTGTTATTAATCATTTGTTCAATAACTTTCCTTAGAAAATTGTAAAAACTATCTTTTATGTCGTAAAAGTTTTGTAAGGAGATCTTAATGAGTTAGTATTATTACAATATTTTAACCTAAGTTTAGGTTAAAAATACTTAATTATATTTATTGTTGATAACTACTTGTTATTAAAGATTAAGTAAATAGTAAAGTTTTCTATGAATTTTAATAAAAATATACAGTTATTTGTTCTGTCATTTTATTAATAAAAAGTACAAATCAAATTAACATAATTATCTAGACGACTATTTTTCGACACTGTTAGTTGCTTACAGAGTGATAATTTAATCATAATTTTTTTTCTTACTTTTTTCAACATTTTACTCTGAAAACAATATAGTATGTCTTTACTACTAGAAACATTATGTGCTGATGCAACATGCTAAATTTAGACCTACCTACGCTTAACTTTACAGTTTTGACACAAAATTGAATAATAGCTTCCAACGGTTCACCAATAGATGTCGCTATTAGCAATACATAGTGTACTTATATTGAGATCAAAATGTTCTATCAAACCTCTTGGTGGGGTAGCAAGGCTTAGTACGGCGGCTTGCATGGCACGATGCCACCAATCTTGGGGTCGAAGCTCTTGGCGTAAACGGTAACCGAGTGGTGTGGTCGCCGCGGGAAGAAAACACGCTGCCCAGCGTCGTCCACAAAGTCTGTGTAGTCCATTGACCATTCGCGTTTCATGCCGCATCGCTCGCATACTTTGTTCCTGAGCAGAATGAAACAAACATTTTTAATGTCGCGATTAGTGCAGAATGATGAACAAATCCAAAACAATACCTACTTCAAAATAGGTACAGCACCAGAACAATATTGTGATAGCGCCACAATGTTCATAGTCGCCCGTACGATAGGCATGCTGTATCTGTATGGGTGTGCGACCAGTATCCGCGCTCACGCTGATTGGTTCATCTAAACTTGTAGGTACGTACTAAACGGCGATTTTCTTACATGCTATTGCTTTTGGTGACTGCTATACTAGAATTCTGATCCCGACCTAACAAGTCTTTAAGCTAGCCAGTACCTGCAACACAGTATATGTGTAGGTTTAGGTGTAGCAATCATGTTTAGAAGCCTGTTCTATTTTGCCTTAAAAATTCCCAAATTATAGCGAAACCCAGACTCTGGCAAGAAGTTCCATTTGTCTGTAAATTAGCGCATGCATACGTACGCGTAGACAAATGGAACTTTTTGCCAGAGTGTAAATGTTTTTGTCTCCGTCTCACGCGGTCAAGGTTATGAGCGTGACAAAGATTGTTACTGTCTAAACCGGCAGAGTGCAGACTTGTGGACTCACGTATAGTGACTGACGGATATAACTTGCACGAGGGGGTGCCGCAACTCTTCCGCGTTGTGCAAGGCGTCACGCAGTAGCATCGTCGCTACACCCTGGCCTGTCGCTTCCGCTGCCGTGCCCAGTACTTCCACCTATGGATGAAGGATGGAACAGTAGACAATATTATATTTAAGAATTTGTCACCAATCATATCAGTCTTCCTTATGCCTCACCACCACCGACCACATCGTTACTTAAAATGATCAAATGCTACCTTTTAAGAAGATTCAAATCTGAGAAAATAAGCAGTAGGTACCTACAAACTGCGCAACAGGAGTATGAAACGGTTGACCTCCATCCCTTTCGTCGATGATGCGGTCGATGGCAAAGCAAGCATGCCTAGGTGATAGGGGCCTATTCACTTTCGCTTTAAGGATTCCCAAATAATAGCCATTAGACTATGGTAAGTTCTACTCCTTAGCTGTATACACATGATGAATGTAGAAGCAAAAATACTCGTAGTACGAGTATATTAAGAAGAGAATTTGATACCTGCTTCGTTTAGAAGAAAGAAAGATTCTAGTCCAGGCGTATCGTGGTGCCAACTTCGACCACATCGTCACTTAACATCTGTTAATTCTGGTCAAATGCTATCTTGTAAAAAGTTAACATCCATTATACAGAAGCAAAAAAAACTCACGTCATAGATATAAGATACGTTATACTTCTTGAATAAGTTAGGACTACTCAAGCAATGTGCAGTGAAGTACATCCTGTTTCTCTCGGACTTGCAGTACGTGAAGTGAGCCCACTCCTCGAGCTCTTTTATCATCCACGGCCAGATTGTGTTCGCGACTAGCACCCCTATCAGCTTTCTTTCATTTGTGCGTTCCATTCGCTCATAGGCTAGGAAACGATCACCTGCAACGAGAAAGTCTTAAGTCAATTGATTTGCGTGTCAAGTGGTTTCCTTGACTGTGCTCTTTGAGGCACAAGCAATACTGCCAGAGCCAATCTTAGATACTGCCAGGAGAACAATTGGGAAGGCAGTAGCACTATATTTATCTAAATAGACTCTTAAGGCGTCAGTCTAAACATCACAACCGTCAGATCGGATTCGGACCTTCTTACGTTCGTGCTTTACCGTTCAGCCACCACAGCTCCTTTCTTAAGAAGTAGTAAGTACGTCAAATTGTAGCTACTGATGCAAGAAAATCTATATTACCACTGCTGTTATGAGATACAAACTAGTATGTACCTTATCTCCTTTCGCCGCCTTGTTATACATTGTTAAGACATAATTAGCTGCACCTACCAAAACTCGTGAATAAAAAACGACATCAAGGTATTCAATCGGAAACATCGTCTATCGTTTCGTAATATTGATTGCTTCTGTTGATGACGGAATGCACCTAGTGTTCACAGATTAGATAGACCTCATTAAAATGAGGAACAAAATAATGGTTTTTGAACAATATTGCTACATGAACCAGTTTTTAATACCCCTAAATAGTACCAACCTAAATAGACATTCTTGTAAAAGGGCCCGTCTAAAGATATACTATCACCATACATATACCTACTATTTCAATAAGCAGCATTACGATGTTTTGGATTAAAGGGTAATACTGGTGAATTAATGGTGATCCTCAACCATTGACTCAAGGTGACGGAAACATAGGGCTCTTGCTAAGTGGACTACGAGGTAATGCGTTGTTACCGCATAACACCAAGTGGGCTATAGGTTTGTTACATCATCATCATCATCATCAGTCTGTTTCGTTTCCTTTCCAATTTTAGGACCTACTAGGCCTTTTCTCAGGCAACATGGAACCATATCTATCCGGCTATAGCCCAGTCCGGGTCAGTCATATCGCATACTCTTTGACATACAGCGGGTTTTCATTCATGATGTTTTTCTTTCCCGTTTTGAGCGATGGTAAATCTGCACATAGCTTATCGTATATTAAAGTGGGGTTCGTGTAGCTGTTCTCAATAAGACGCCTTTAAATAACACTAAGCAAAAGAAACAAGAAAGATCATCTTACCAGAATTGGCATACTTTTCGGATAGAGTTTCCAGGTACGGACTGTCAAGTGACATCCACAATCCAACAACACTCGGCTCCCGAGGCCAGTAGTGCGTGTAAAGGAAGGATCGGATTAGATTCGCGTGGATCTGGTTACCTCTCTCCCGAATCACTTTCTTCGGGTCGAAACACTGCAATGACATTAATTTCAGATTGATTCAAATTCCTTGTTCTTACTATACTACAAAGAGAGAATGCGTGGGACTTTCATAAACTGTCTTAAGTTTGTTTTCGTTCAGGTGTCTTGCTTTACTTTTCAAATAGCTTGCCTTTGAATAAACTTATAGATATACATAGGTATTTGTTTCAGCAAGAATCCGAAAATATCAAAGGGTGGTCAATAATACTATTCCATTTCATTTTGAACCCGTACCCTTCGTGGTTTTAGCCTAGCTACTCCCCCCTACACTATAAAACAGTAAGAATTCGAAGCATCTCTGTGGTAATTCTTAGGGTCTATTACGAACATATCTGCTCTAAAAATCATCAAATCTTGTAGCTATATACATTGGTAATATATCTAACCGTTTTTTTATCACCGGGATACAAGCACATGTTACACAGCGAAGGTTTCCTGAACCGTTTTATACAAGAGTTGATGCAAGGCTTAGAGGGTAGGGAAGATACCCTAACAGCCCCATAATTCAGACACTTCAGGACATTCATCCTGGACCAGTCCTGTTCAAGTCAAACCATAATTTTGTGTTTTTCAACAGTTTAGGAACTGTTTTTACCGAAACTACTTATTTATGTACATTTTCTACGTTTTTACAAAAACATGAATGAGCTCTGTCAAGAAGAATTCTTGCAATGTCAAGTTAACGTTAGTGAACTTCTTAATAAGATCTTCTTGATAGAAGTGGAAATAAATGATATATTATTCTTATTATGTGGGTTTTGTAAGTTGGATTTAGATTTCCTAGTAGATTTATTTATTTTCTCGAGTGATTTAAATTGTAGGTTCATAAATATTTCTATGTAATGAACGAGCGCTTGCGGAAAACAAGCAAGGTTACGTTCAATTAAAACCTATTCCATCAATAACCTACTCACACGATGACATAAGTTGACACAACACAATCAATACTTTCAAATTCAGAAAAACAGAATGCAATTTGTCCTCCTCTTACGCAATAATTGTATTCTCTTTGATACAATCTTGACACGGCAACCGTCAGCATGCCATCACTTTTTATCTAGGTTATTTTGGATAAAATAATGTTAAATTGCAAGTAATCATGACTTCTCGCCGGATATAATACACACCTTTAGCAACATTCTTGGCTATCCCATCATGTCCACATTGTCAAACTGGTTCCGATTGTTGGCCAGCAAACAGGTATTCAGGAGGACGCCGACATTCAGTTTCATGAACAGCCGTCATGCCAGGACCTTTGCTGACACGCCTGATACAACCTCCAAGGAGATTATGGTAAGTTGTCGAAGGTATGCCAGGAGAAATCTGAACATATGAAACTGAATCTGGTCGATCTTTTTGAGGTGAAGGGACGTAAAGGAGGCAAAGACAGATGGCGTGCCTGATGGTAAGCGGTCACTGTCACCTATGAACATAAGCAACATCGGAGGAATTGCCGACCCATAAGAACTCTTCTCACACCCATCTTGAAGGACTGCCATTTGAAGCACTGTGAAAAGACTTGTTGTTTTGACTTGACGCTTATTATAGGTTACTTGAAAATCTTAACATTTCATATCATGTCAAAAAAACATAATAAAAAGCATTCAAGCGTAACTTGTCTTTGATGTAATGTGTCAACAGTTGTCTGCGGCAGACACTTTTGTTATTGAATACAAAGGCCAACTCGCCGAGAAAAAAAAGATTCAAATTGTTACGTCTGGTCATTTTCGTCAATGTTCAGGTTCAGGGAACTGAGACGGAAGACAAGGTGCGCGTGCGGCGCGCGCGGCCGTCCGATGTGCCGCGGGTGCTGCGTTTTGTGCGGGAACATGCGCAGGCTGCCTGGCCGGGCCTGGCTGCGCCGCCCTGCGCGCCGCAGCTGATGCTGTGTGACTATGTGGCGCGGGCACTGGCTCAAGGTACCAGTCCTTAGGCCCCACAACCCTCACATAATGCAGTTTGCTTGAAGGTTAAAAACAGAGGCTGTTGATGTGTGATCTAACCTCTAAGCCGACCACTTGTTTATAGCTTATTAAGCCTAAAATGTTCTTCTTCGTCTTGAGGTGCCATCTCCTATCCTATCTATTATCATTAGGCATGCTGCTGCTCGGTACAGGGATCTTGTGCTCATTTTGAACCATATCCGGATATTATTGTCTTCTTCCAGGTCTTCTAGCTCCGAAATGTTAGCTTGATTAGTACCTGCTTACATCTTGAATATTCGTTCAAGAAACAGTCACAATCTTTAGGATAGAACTATCTGTTGACAGTTTGAGGGGTCGTGATGGGATTCAAATCGGTATTGGCACCTTTTTCATGTGTTCGAACACACAACACACATATGTTTTAGGTTTGGTGGTGGTCGACCACCACCGCTGTACAAACCACCCATTATGGTCATTTTTCTTTTTCCTCTCAATCCTAAAGAACGACAGAAGCAGAACCATATCCGCAATACATTCCAGGACATTCCATGCTAGCCGAACAGCAGGAGATGCGTAGAGGTTGGACGCAGATCAGAGGGCTGGCTCTCGGTGTATCGGTGTGCCCGTGGGATGCCTCAATGCTGGAGAAATGGTCACGGTGCGTGAGGTGCGCGCGCTCCAGGAGGCTCATGGCCTTTACAGCTCACTGCTTGCGTGCACCTGCCTTACATGACAAGTACCGTGTACATAACATACTGCAGGTACTGCTGTCTACATTTTACATCCAATGGACATATCTATAACTTAGTTCTGTTTGATGGCAGTTTCGAAGACAGGACAACAAAATTTTAGGTCTAATTTGTTTTGTGTTAAATGTTGTGGTTCTTGGGCATGTTGGTTCTTCATGATGTTTTCCTTCACCGTTTTGAGCGATGGTAAGTCGAGTTATAGGTGCGGGCCCGAAAACTTACAAACTCGGTATCGGTGCCTTGTAAGACGCACGCGTTACTGTTGCGGCACCATCGATCGCTAACACATAGTTATTATTATTTGAGGTGAAGCCTAATTAATGTAAAGTTAAAAAATGTAAATTAAATACTGGCTTTAACTAAGCAGTGATCTGATGGAAATTAATAATTTCAGGTAATGCTAATAGTACCTCAAGATAAACAAAAAAGGGCTGAAATAGTCAATATTTTAATAAAGAATTCCATAAAAAGAGGCGAAGAAGTTGGTTTTCCACTAATTAGGTTTGATGTAACCTGCGACGAAACGTAAGTATCTACGACTGTGACTGAGTATGATAATTTATTTTGCTTTTTTCAAGTAAGTAGGTGCCTTGTAAAAACTACTCATTGGGTTGGTTTATTCTCAGAGCAAAAGCACTGGAAGAACTACAGCTTAAAAAAGAATGGCAACTTTCCTACGATATTGTAAACGATACCGTTTCTCCAACGAAAAATCCAGAAGTCCAAACAAGTTCAGAAAAACCTCATATATCTACAACCGAAGCTACTCCTGTAAAACCTCTTCTACTCGAAAATAGTGCACTGAAGCCTCCAGTAACAGAGAAAGCGGATGCAAAATCTGATGAGAAGATAAAAGCTTTGTACAAGCATCACATAACAGTATACACTGCACAAACAAACTCTGTTACGAATAAGAATAAAGTGACTACATAGTTAGACCGCATATTGACGGTTGCCAATAAATTTAATCGATACAATTTAGTTTTTTTATTGGGACTTGATGTTACTTTATTTTAGTTAGGTAAGTCCACATTTGTCTACCTATGGCATTGTCCCGTTGTCTACAGCTACACATTCTATTGTGGCAGAATTTTTTGTTGTGTAGCCGCTTTTGCCGATTCATGGCACAATCACATAACAATAAATTTCATTACACATTGATTTGCGACATAATTAATGTAAACCACTTCTTTCTCCGCCTACATTGCGGTTAATTTCATGCTATATTGGTTTTGTGGAGGTCGGATTTATATAGAACGACTAAACGGTTGCCGCTAAATTTGAGCAATAAAACGTTAATTTTCTGGTAATCATAGTTTCAAAATCATTAGCGAAGGCTGTAGAAACCGTCGTAAGAACTTTGTACACAAAAGTTAAACAATGGACTAATCAGTTGATGGACACAAATAAGGAGGTTCACGGGTCGTTGATTCTTAAGCCTATCTTGATTTCTAAGAAGCGTTTAATACAATACGGCTAAAAAACTAAGCACCTCAATCGACGAAGAATTCTTGACAAGGGTCAGCCAACAAACCATTGTGAAAGACCCGACGAGCGCAATGTTGAGTTATATAAAATACAAGATCTGTACCACTATCAAGAGTTAGTCCGTCGAGTGAACGTTGACAGTTGTTTTGTACTGCAAGGTAAATAAATTATTTCTTTGACTTTTTTTCGTGATGAACTGATTGATGGCTGACATTTCAGTGTGTTCGTTGTTTTTCAGGGATTTAGTAATGGCTTTCAAGTTTGTGACTGTTGGACTGGCGCTGTTGCACGTTGCTGCAGCTATGCCACATTTGACTTTGGAGGACTTGGAGATTGCTGATGATACGATGGCTGTCGGCTCGTATATTAGAGGGGCGAGAGCCGCAGCGGTAAGTTATTTAAGTTTCTAAGGAGATATAAAACGTTAGTTAACATTTAGTTTGGTATAAATTATGAAATGCATCATCATCGTCTCACAGCAGTCCACTGCTGGACTTTGGCTTTTCCAATTAGGGAGGGTTTGCCTCCACGCCGAGCCTACCAGTGGGCGTTTCTAAGGTGCACCTTCTCCCTAGCTGACGGTTCTATCCACCAGTGTATAATTAGCCTAATTAGGTAACCCATTATTGCCAAGATTTACTTCAACGGGAATCGTTCTTTCAAAGCCAGTGTTTCTATTGAGAGCGAGTGGGAGAAGGAATAGAGTGGAGATGTTTGTTCTTCATAAAAAGAGTAGGTATAATAGAAATTCCAGATTGCATACCAGCCGTTTCAATCATCAGCCGGACTGCTGAACATATGGCTACCCCTTTGAACGCCACCATGAACGGCTATTAGCCATTTGCACCCATCACCTCCCCGCGGCTCTTACAATGTCGTCGGTCCACCTAGTGAGGGGCCTACCTTCAGAGCGTCTTCCGGTTCGTGGTCGCCACTCGAGAACCTTTCTACCCCATCATAAATTCTTTTCACAGCCTGAAAACTATCACAAGTCTTACGAGAATGAAGGTGACGGTGAGATCGGTTACTCCCGCAAGAAGAACGGCGGCGGCAAGAAAGGTTACCAGCACTTCGACTCCTACCACAAGAAGGCTGGTGACAACTACGAGTTCGAGAAACAGGACTCCTACGGCCAGGATGAAGGGGGGCACACGGGAGGTCACGAGGGAGGTCACGAAGGGGCCCACAGCCACAACCACGAGAGGAAAGGTGACACATCTAATGTTAATGATGATGTGACAGATGAAAATCATAGGTCTGAGAAGATTATTAGGAGACCTGTCAAGTTTGTTAGGAGAGTGCTGAAATGGTTTGGGAAATGATGATGATTGGTTAGAAGTGAAGAAAATAAAATATGTATCAATTAGAGAAAAAGGGCAATGAAAATGACATGGGAGTAATTCATCACTTGGCTTCTAAACTAGGTTCGTAATCCAGTATGATAGTTACTTTGCAAGTATGACGAATCATGTGAATAAAAAAAACCGGCGTATATGACCTTGAACTTGAATTAAAGTACAAAAGATGGAACAAAAAGTTATTTTGCCTCCAAAGTCGTTGTATTCTAGGCAATATTGTGAAATGCGTCCGTTGGTTTTGAAATGGAAAACGAATAGCTAGGCAATACAATAAAAACATTCAATTCTGTTTCAAAAGAGTACGTAGGTGCAATGGACTAACAAGAAATGTATAAGAATTACAACCATACTTATTTTACAGAAAAAGGTTTGTCAAATCAGAATTTGTACTGAATTTGTGAATTTCTTATTCTACTACCTACTGCCAGCCACTCGACGCAAGTCGTCGCTCTACCTATTTGCAGGGCGTTCTACACTAACGGCCGTTCCCAATAACCTATCAATCCACGGTTTGCCCTACTCGAGATATAAATCTGATATACCTAAGGTCCATATAAGTAATGTCAAATATCTATCGGCCGTGCATGCACCTAAGTGTAAGAATATGTTTTCCTTTCCACTTTCAGTTGACAGTGAGAGAATCAAGGAACCGGAATCGGAAGACATTGACGAGGGACACCACAGTGGGTCTGTCAAGGAGAAGAAGAACCATCTTGATAGGCATCATGAGGAGTTAAAGTGAGTTGATAAACTTTTCTATGTCACTAAGTGAAGAGATGAGGTAGCCACTTGCTTGATGGTAGTATTATTATAGTTCAGTTCCACCCTGAATTTTGAACTTCAGCTGCTCAGTCCTGCACAGTGAACTGCGCTGTCACCCTGAGATCGGGTCGCGAATCGCGATATCTAGTACGATGTAGGTAGGTACTTAGTACAGTCAGCAACAGAAGTAGCTGATCATACTAAATTGCCTAAATGTGTCATATAGATCAGTAATGCGTGGTTTTCTTTACATTTTACAAGGTGGCGCTCTGGTCACAACTTATCACACCTGATTTTATGTGATGATGTAGTCAAAGTTTGGTGTTTAAAATGATGCCGGTAATCGGAAATTGTGTTATTGTTGAGCTACTTTTGTCGTCGACTGTACCTACCTACTTTTTTTTATTTTTTGTTTTGTTATGGCCTCACACGATTAGTGTATTTGCCAGTGTCAAGTTTAAAATATTTCAAACTCAGAGAGTTAAATCAAGTTTAAATAATGATGATGATGATGAGATGAAGGGATGAGGAAAGTGTTTAAGTAAAGTAGTGGCGCTTTACTTAAACTTTACACGGACTTTTTTGGAGCAACTCGAAAAGTCACTTTCACAACTTTATTTCAATTTCCCTCACTCGTACACATTAACGAACACATAATGGTTAATAATCCACCTATATTACACACTCGAAGAAACACAAGTTTTGGAAATAAAAACAAAATTTTCACGTTGACAATTCGATTGCCGCCAAAAAAGTCCTCTGTACCTACTTAAAAGTCGTTGAACCAATAAAAAATCTAGGTTGTACAGTCAACGACAAAAGTAGCTGGTCATACTAGATTATTAAAATGTCTTCTAATTCAGTATTTTTTGGGTTTTATTTACAACCTACAAGATAGTGTTTGAACCCAACACAAGACACCTGTCGTGTTCGTGTTCCAATATTTTAAAATTTTAATACTGTATTAGTATTAAGTTTTACCTACATACTTTTTTTTTAAATAATTGTATCTTTTGTGACAGAGAAGGCGCCAATGATGGCAACGGTGGTGTTGAAGCGATTGGCCACGACCCCGCGGATTATGTCCTTCCGGAGAAATATACCTACGGGGAAGGAGAAGAGTTTAACTTCTAGGATAATGACAAATACTTTGAATTTGAAAAATTCTTGACTGAAGTTAGATATTAAGTTGAACAGAACATTGCGGGTGAACATTATATTATTAAGTTTAGCGCCATCTGTGAATGGGTGCTGGAACTATTGGTAATGTTTTTATAAATTACAAAGGTACAACAAAAAATATCAAAATGATTTTTTATTGTCGCTTTTCTCACCTTTTCTCTAATTTACCCACCTACTGAACGAAAACATGAACTTTCCCGACTAATTTCCAAAGCTTGACGTTACATGACACTGACGATATACGTTTTTTTTTTTTGTTTTGTTATGGCGTCACAACACGATTAGTGTATTTGCCAGTGTCAAGTATTAAATATTTCAAACTCAGAGAGTTGAATCAAGTTTAAATGATGATGATGATGATGATGATGACGATGAGATGATGGGATGAGGATGTTGTTTAAGTAAAGTAGTGGCGCTTTACTTAAACTTTACACGGACTTTTTTGGAGCAACTCGAAAAGTCACTTTCACAACTTTATTTCAATTTCCCACACTCGTACACATTAACGAACACATAATGGTTAATAATCCACCAATATTACACATTATCACTCGAAGAAACACAAGTTTTGGAAATAAAAACAAAATTATCACGTTGACAATTCGATGGCCGCCAAAAAAAAAAGCCAACGATATACGTTTGATAACAGTTGTCATGTTGACAATTTGACTAAGTTGACTTGACAGCTTGACTTGTCACTTTTGTTTGTGCTACATTTTCCAGAAACCAAGACAGCAGTCGTTTCGTTTCGCGTTCGCAATTTAGAAATAAAGAAAAACTATTGCGTGCATCGAAGATTGTGATGTGATTAACGAGAGTACAAGAAGAAAAACAAAATGGGTGTAAAAGTCGTAGATATATTGTTAGCTTTGGCGTTAAACTTCGTGCACAGCGCGCACAGCGGTAAGCAGACAACAATTATTTAATTGAATCAATTTGTGCGGGACGTTCTCGTTGAAGCTTGTTCTTTTTAACAGAGCTCATCCTGTCCTGCAACGTGACCTCTATTCATCCGTGCCCGGGCGAGCACCAGATCTGTAGCGAGGCAAAGGGCAGTTGCATTTGTATGGAGGGCTTTGTCCTCTCAGGCGACGAATGTGAATCGCCGGACAGCATAAAACCTCAGGAGTCTCACAGTGCTACGGCCGTCATCGTCACGATCTTCACGCTTGTCTTCGTAGCATTCAGCCTCGTGTTAGTCGTTAGAAAGTACCACTTAGTAGAGTATGTCCGACGAAAGATTAACTATAGGAGAAACAACGATGTCATGTACGAGGATGTCATGATTGGAAGCGATGACCCTCCTCTTAGCCCGTAAATGTTGCATTGTCTGTTATGCTATACATTGGGTATCATGCACGTTGAATTGAGACAAGATTTGTATCAATCAAAAATCAAAATCAAAATCAAAAATATGTTTATTCAATAGGATACATTGTGATCACTTTAAAACGTCAACTTAAAACTAGCTACGCCTGTTCCAACCTCCTTACGCCGGCAAAAGAACAGGCAAGAAACGCCCGGCAGGTAATTTTTTTGGCGCGATCACATTGACAATTTTATTCTTATTACTAATTGATTGAATTGGAGCAAGTTCACTAAAATCCCAAGCTTTTTTTTTTGTCATCTAATAGTCCGATATTTTTTATTTAGCTTTACTAATAATAAGATTTCTCTTGTTTGGTTGTACACATTGGGATATGGGAACATGAATATTAACGAGTTGCGGGATCACAACCAAAGCAGACCAGACCCCACAAGCAGCACCCGTTCACGAGTTGACGCATGTGCCAGCCATCGCTCTCCTCGACCATATGAGAGGGAAGAGGGCGACCCGACACATGACGCCGCTGCAAGCAAAGTCACTTTCGTGAGCATGACTGTTTTGGCTGTTTACCGAAAATGGTTAGAATAGGGGAAATAGGGAGAATAGATAGATAGAAAGAAAGATAGATAGATTAACTACAATCCCAAGCTTGTTTGTCATCTAGATAGTCCGATATTTTATAATAAGCTTTACTAATGAGATTTCTCTTTATACGAATTTGAAATTTTGTTATAGACAAGTCTTGAATTTCACTTGGGATTTTGTTGAAAAAGCGTACACATTGACCTTTGAACGAGTTGCTAACTTTATGGAGCCTAGTGGTGGGTACAGCAATTTTATCTTTGTTTCTAGTATTAAAATTGTGATAATCACTTCTCTTTTTGAAGCTATTTAAATTTTTCCGTATGTACATTACATTTTCATAAATATATTGACAAATAACTGTCATTATTTTGGTTTCTATTTTGGTTTCTATGGTATCAAAATTGCAAGTCATTTTCTAATAAAGCAGTTGAAGTTGCAGAGAATACAATGTTATTATGTTTGCTATTATGACCCAGTTCTGGCATTTAACCAGATGTTATTGGAATGCTTGCCAAAATAGAAATACTTTATTTACATTGTTGTACTGGAAAGATACAGGAAAGGGGATAGGACATTATTCTTATGATAAAGGTGAAAACAAAACAATACTTTTTAGTCTTACTTGGCATACTTACAATGAGCTTGTCCATGATGTCTATCTGTCCCACATTGTGAAAGAAAAAAAAGGTGAGTGTACCTATTCAAAAGTAAGGCATAAAAAGTTGGTAGTGACCCAGTTCAGTTTCGTATGAGACTGCATATATTTGGACAGACTGAAATGTTTGCATTTTTCTTACATGAAAAGAAACCTGTGTTGGTCTCAGAGTATAAGATCTGAACATGATACCTAATGTATTAAACTTCTATTTAGTCGAGATACTATTGCTTCAATGTGCCTAATAACACACAGCACATTATTGCTTTCCTGTATATTATGTTAGATAAACTATTCCAAGTTTTTAGTGTAACATGTACCAAAACAATGATATTAAGAAAATAATGTAAGGGTAGATAAGTCAATATTTATACTATGTGTAATTAGCTAACTCCAGATAACATTATTCAACTAGGTATTTGAGTGAATCCAAGAATCCAAACATACTAACACTAAAATGCAAAAATAACTCTGTCCCTCTGTTTGTTACCCTTATATGCCTAAACCGATGAACAAATCTCGGTGAAATTTCGTATGGAGATATAGTCGGCTAGCAAACAACACCGCACAAGTCAAAATTTTGTGGTATTGACATTTTAATGCCATTACATGCAGTTTTGGCGTGCGCTTCTATGAACCTGTCAGTTCCAAGCGTTTTGACTAAGTAGATGCCGTTAATTAAAAACTGTAACACACACAAGTCAATAATTTACATAAAAAACATTCAAATAAAACAGTTTTATGTCTCTCCTGAAAAGTTGCAAAATTTGACTTGCGCGGTGTTGTTAGCTAGCCGATGATATGTAGTTTGAATCCTGGGGAAGAACATAGGATAGTTTTTTATCACAGTAAACTGTAGCTAGTGGCACGGATATAGACATAATTATATTGTTGTTTATACACTCTTGTGTAGTCGGGACTCCAATTACCCCAATTAAACAATTCAAAGGAAAACAATGCGCACAAATGTTCTAAACTAAAACTAGCTTTGCTCAATATTACCAAAGACTTGAACGCTGCATTGCACAAGTTATTTCTAAGTATATTTTTGCAATTTCTTGTATCAGTCTTCCTAGAATAAGTAAAAGTTTATTGCAAAGATTTCTCAACATATTTGTTTCGCAAGTTTTTATGTTGGTAACTGACATTTGGAATTTTTTACGTTGTTGTTTATCTCTTGTAGGCAGAGTTCTGTTTAGGGTTGTGCTTAGGCCGAAAATATATGTTGCTTTATTTGTTTACATTAATCAATGTTACACATTTAGTTTTATTTGTATGTCTAGAATTTTATAAAACATTCAGTATTTTTTTTTGTAAAGAAAGTTTTTTTAAGAGAGCACTATTGGCACCAACTGATTTGAAAAAGCTTAATTTTCTTAAGTCATTAGATGTTGTGAATTTATTATGTGTGAAATACTTGTGCAGCTAGGGCATCTTTAAAAGTATAGCTTGTATGTAAATTTGTTGAAGTTTTCTTAGTTAAGACATTTACCACTATTATTTTTAACTTTAACCTGAAACTTGAATTGTAACATCGGGGTCCAAGTTGCACGATCTACTAATATGTTAAGATGTAATCAATAGTAGCTTTTGTTCCTTTAAATATTATTACTTATAATTATATTCCTAGATCTTTTTTTTATTTTTATATAATAGGTAACTTTGTCTAACTTATGTATGTGTATGGCAAAAACTAGTTAGTAAATAAACTTTTTCTTATAAACAAACAAGCCGTATTGTAACTGCCGTAGAAATATAAGGCTATGGTGAAATAAATATTATATTTGAAATAAATACTCTGTGATACTGTAAATACTACTTTTATTCACGTAACAAAAGTCCTCAGGTAGGGAGTTATGTAGAAGCTTGTAGCATACTTTGAAAGGATACTTACGGACACGGTGAGCATTGTTACGGCCAATGAACATTCGTATAGCACTGGAACAATAGATTTTTATATAAGGTCTACAGGCAAGAGTTTTTTAGGGTTCTGTACCTTAAAGGAAAACCGGAACCCTTATAGAATCACTTTGTTGTCCATCTATCTGTCTGTCTCAATGCAAAAGACCCTTTTCCTCAAGAACACATTGAGGTATCAAGTTGAAATTCAATACTCGGCTTTATGGTCTCTTTCAGCTGTGAAAAATAGGTTAAAGCGATCAAAAAACTTGACCGTCTAAGTCACATATTTTGCTTTTTCACAAGGGAATCAAAACCTACCTTATAGGTTTACCTACTTCCCGTTGACCTAGAAATCCTAGAGTCATGAAATTTGGCATAAAGCAACATCTTCCAGCACATTCTTACTGGAAAAAGTCGAAAAACCGTAAATATGTAGTAGTAATTAACAACAAACAAAACCCGGCCAAGTGCGAGTTGGACTCGCGCTCCGAGCGAGGGTTCCGTGCAAATAGAAACCCTTAAAATCAGTTTCAACGGAACCCCCAGGGTGCAAGTCTAACTTGCACTTGGCTGGCTGGTTTTTCCATACTGTGAAACTTACCAGTAAACATACTGACGAATACGACAAAACTGTACAAAAACACGAGTGAGTAATGCACCGTGCGCGTCTTGGCCGAAGTCTCAGCGTTCCCCCACACTAGCATCGGTAGCGTGAACAGAATGCTCACGTTGGCCAGGGAGAACGCTTTCAGCAGCTGAATTGGTGTTGCTGGAAACGGAAATACATCAAATTTATTTTTAAATCTCTTTTTTTTGGTACTTCTTACAGGGTAGCGTTTGACCACAAGTCACCAGATGTTATGTGACGATGTGGTCGAAGGTACGAAGGTAGAACCACGCTGCACCTCGATTGGGAACTGGCTCTCAAGTGAGGCTGCCGGAACACACCGATAGGTGCTTAGCGCTTAAACGCTGCCCTAAAGGTACGTAACTAGTAAAAGAAAATAAAAAGTATACTTGAACTACCTTTTAATTTTTTATTTGTTTTACTATTTACAGGGTAGCGTTTGACCACCAGACACCTGATGTTAAGTGACGACGTAGTCGAAGATGGCGTCACGCTACACCTGGTAAGGTTGCTGTCGCTAAATTGAATTTAAATAGTTGAATTAGAAAAAATGAGGTCTTGTGTCAGGGAATCATTTCAGGAACTAAATAGATAAAGATAAAGATAAGATAAAGATAAATTTAATTTGTATAAAACATGAGTGGTTAGTACAGACAAATGATGTAGGTACAATGATCTTCCGGTAATAGAGTAGCGTCATGTTTTGCCGTTATTGGCGTACAAAATCAAGAAAGCTGAGATACTGTCACCATGAAATAAAATATGTAGGTACATAAAAATTAAATACAATTAAATTAAACGAACATAAGGTGAACATTAGAAATAGAAAATACAAATAATAAAATAATTGGTTAATTACATACTAAAGTTAGATACATATTTGAAGGTAAATTA
Organism: Opisthograptis luteolata; assembly: GCA_931315375.2. Taxonomy (NCBI): domain Eukaryota; kingdom Metazoa; phylum Arthropoda; class Insecta; order Lepidoptera; family Geometridae; genus Opisthograptis; species Opisthograptis luteolata. Next base: position 13,633,884 of record OV928039.1, read on the forward strand.
TATAAGTATAGCAAATGTCAAAAGAAATTAAGAAATAGAATAATAATATAGATCATAGTCATTATAGTCATCTAAAATTTGTCATTGAGGAATTCATTTATTGTGTAGTAACATTTATCTATTAATAACTTTTTGAGGTGTTTTTTGAATAAATTGGCATTTAAGTCTTTGTAGCTCTTAGGAATTTTATTATATATAATAGGTGCCATGCACACTACACTGTTGTGCAAGAGCGCTGTTTTAGATGAGTGTAGGCACAGTCTAGAATCATCACGACGATTTCTTTTTACAACATCTGAGAGTTTTGGAAATAATTCCGGATTACCCTTAACAAAGAGAGCGATTTCAATTATGTAAAGGGACGGAAGTGTGAGAATTCTATTTTCAGTAAAATATGCCCTACAACTATCTGTCGTTTGAAGACCAAACATGGCCCTTATGCATCGTTTCTGCATTTTGAAGATTATTTCTTTGTCTGTAGAATTACCCCAGAAGATGATACCATATCTAAGAGAAGACTCTATTAAGCCGTAGTAGGCTGAAAGTAACGCGTCATTGTTTAAGGTGGCCGCCAGCCTACGCAGAACAAATGCCAGACTGCTGATTTTTTTACAAATTTGTTCTATGTGTTTTTTCCAGTTCAACTTTTTGTCGATAGTGAGTCCAAGAAATTTAACATGTTCAACTTGATCAACTTTATTATTATTAAAAGTTAAATTGATGTCTGAAGAATTTTGTGCCCTTTGGCTAAAATGCATTATATTAGTTTTATTCAGATTAATCTTTAAATTATTATTATCAAGCCAATTAATTACAGATGCCAAAGAATTATTTATGTCAGTTTCATACAATTGAATGTCCTTACAGGCTACAGTAAGAGTACTGTCATCTGCAAAAAGCGACATTGGTTGATTAGTTGTATTCGGTAAATCGTTTATGTAAATGATGAATAGAAAGATTGTATATTACTTTACTACTTATAAAATAATACTAACCGTTACTCTGCGAAGTTACAGGCTTCAATAAATGCATTGAACTCTGGACTGTCAATATGAAGGTTGCTATTCCTGAAACGTGATGAAATAATGTTAGATAGATTAACTTTCTTTCATTACAATTACAATACAGAAAAATTTAACTAGAACAACAATAAAACCTGATAGTAAGTATCACAAAGGGTAGTGTCCTTGCTCTAAGCAATCTCTTCTAGACAACCTAATGGCAGAGGATCGTACAAATAAATCAAATATCAATTCGGTTTTGCATTCTCTAAAACTAAACTAAGTTTGACAGGTCCTAGAGTATTGCTGTCCTTTTTTTACTTTATTGGTTCGAATAGGACAGCAATACTATTAGACCTGTCAAACTTAGTGTAGCTTTAGAGAATGCAAAACCGAATTGACTCCATTGTTGTTTTTGTTTACTAAATAGGACATTTATTATCGTCATCAGCCGGAAAAAGTCCACTGAACGGCTATTACAATGATGTTGGTCCACCTAGTGGTGGGCCTGCCTACAGAACGTCTTCCGGTTCGTGGTCACCACTTGAGAACCTTCCTTATCCGCCAATTGTCGTTTCGTCGAGCGATGTGGCCTGCCCATTGCCACTTGGGCATTATGCCATGAAAAAATTCCGTATCTGTAAGGGGGCGTAAAGTGAAAAGATAGGCAACCCCTGCTAATATAACAGTATTTTCACCTGCAAATATGGAAATGAACTTGATGTAGAAATCCTTCTCCCATATGAACAGGTCCGTGTCATCCCCTTTCTCTTCCCGAGCCCACACCTCGCAGTTGCTGTTGTTCCTCCACGATTCCAGGACAGGGATGTTAAATGGTAGACTTCTGAAAAACATAAATAAACAATATTTTAAAGTAGTAGTAGGTAGCAGGTTAATGGCTGTATTTTTCTTATTCTCTAAAAATGTGGGTCAGCCATCATTGTAGTCATAAGATTTATCAGGTAATGCATTCTTAAAAACTGCAAAATACTAAAGTGAAAGTTTGTGCTTCTTCATGCTTAAAAAGCTCAACGGATTTGTGTAAGATTTGAAATAGATACCGCTTCTACTCTCGAAACACATAGGCTACTTTTATCCCAGAAAATGATTCCTGTGGGATAACAGGAAATCTTTGCTTATAACTGTGCAGTGCAGCTAGCGTTCTTAGCAAAAATAGAAGAATCAACTCAGGATAAAACTATAACTTCTTTCTTTTTACTTCATAAAAAGTCACAGGTCACCTGATCTTATGTGACGATGTGGTCGCAGGTGGCGCCACACTATACCTGGATTGGGAGCTGGCTCTCAAGTGGGGCTACCAGAACACACTGATAGGTACTTGGCGACAGATTCTTCAGTGGTAGCTAGCCAGCTGAGCATTTGTAAATTCCCTACCACCAAGCATTGGCTTCATCACAATGTTTTCCTGCCCCGAAAGCTCAAGCTCATTGCTGGATTCGAACCCGGAGCACAAGCCAATGTCACTACAACTGAGCCATCATCGTTTTATAAACATAATGTTGTATACATACTTACAGGATTGTAGAATTGATTGTACTATTGTTTTGTGTGCTGCATATAGTGTTGATAACAATGTTGAACAGGCTATCACTCCGCCAGACTCCGTATGTCTCCAGCATTATCAGGATTATAAGGAGCTTCCAATACGACTGGAAAACATCATAGTAAAAGTAAAATTAGTGTTTATTTACAAGGAGCTTTGCCTAATGGGATAATCAGATCTTAATTTGATTTTGTTTTATATGGACTTAAAAATTTTATATAGCTATCGACAAGTATTGGATTTCACTCTTCACTTCAAATCACACATACGGCCGGTTTCAATAACTGATCTATCCACGATTTGCCCTACAGGAGATGGAAATTTGACATAAGCTCCTTAGAAGTAATGTCAAATTTATGTCAAATTGTGGGCCGCTAGCCTATAAAAGCTAGCGCAATCTAAAAGAGATTGTTGTTTTGACTGAGGAATATTTTCTTTTCATAGCATATTTCAGAAGAAGCATGGAAAGTATTCGGTCTCACCTTAAACTCTGTATTGTACAAAATATGTCTCTGTGCCTCTTTAGACATCAGCACCAGGTCGATCATCACAATCACTGGGTCGTATTCTATGTATTTGTCCACATTGCCTTTGCAGTTATCCTGAAATTTAAACATATCTTTGTTATGAATCAATCTTACTGGCTATAGTGTAAGGCCGCACTACCGTTTTCTACCGCAAGCAGAACTGTAGATTTTTTTAGAGTTTAAAAAGAGGTCATTGCTACCAATATAATATTTCCATTTCTCAGTAAAATATAAACTGAAATCTCTAAACTTGAGGTGTTATTCTGAGCACAAGGCAGAAGGGAACGCAGCACTGCACTTATAAATTCTCTTACACATTTAGTAAGTTTCAGAACTGTAGGTCCGTATGTCTTGAATAAGGCGGCAGCAGGTTCCCCACAATTCACACATTTATATCGCATATTTTCAGTCATTTTAATTGAAAGCCAAGCGAATAGCGACGAAAACGAAAATGAAAAAATGTAAACATTAAAAAATAAACAAAGCAAAGCAAGCATTGATAATTGACAGTTGACAGTAGATAGTTGACAGTATATCAAAGCATTGAGATAGAAAAAAACATAGGTCAATGATATCAAAGCGACTGGTCGATGCTACCCGTGACCAAAATGCTGGTCGTTTTATAGGTCAATGATATCAAAGCGACTGGTCGATGCTACCCGTGACCAAAATGCTGGTCGTTATTTTGCGCAACGAATAAACATTGCCGTTCAACGCGGCAATGCGGCCAGCATTTTGGGAACGTTGCCAACTGGTAGTGGTTTATTAGATTAAGTAGTTTGTTTAGTTTGATAGGTAGTTTTATTTTACATTTTAAGGTTTAGATAAGTGTTTTTATTTGTGTTATTTCTTTTTAAATTGATTAAAATGCCTTCATGTTGACAGTTGTATGACATTAGTGCTGACATTTTACTTTTTATCACAGAAAAAAAATGCCCAGAGTGCTACAGCAGTGCTCCTTTGATTTTGGTTTTACGCCCTCTATGCTATTTTACCATGACTTACTTTGATTGTACGAGCAAAAGTTTTCATGAACATTGCCTAGATGGCGGTGTAACTAAATATTCACATGATTGTTTCGAGATAATTATTTCATAGGGATTTTAAGATATATCTAAGGTTTTACATTTATAACGTTTACTTACAAAGCACAAAAACGAATCTTGACGCTGTTGAGAACATAAAAAATAAATTAAAATAAATTCCGCCCATGTCCTTGTGGGTAAAATCACACACGTCAGTCTAAAATTGACACACCTAGTTTTATCGGTGCACATTTTATTTCTTGGCGCAAAAGCAGCCAATAGAGTGTGGCACCATTGCTTATGCTCCTGACTTCGATTTGCTGTAGGTGTCTACTTATAATTTGTTTCAATAATACAGCTATCAGCAGTGGAGTCATCATAATCATCATCATCAGGGGCCCAGGGCCCTTTTCGCTATGACCACCCAGAATCATTGCCAAAAACGCGTGACATCATTACGGGCTTAAGCGGTCATTCCTCGCAGGTAACGCGTACGCGTTACGTGCTTAGATGGTCATAGCGAATCAGGGCCCTGAATAAAATCTTCCACAGAATCATAATCATGAGGTTACTGAGGAGTAAAATCTTCCACAAATTCGGCATTTGTGGAAGATTTTTTTTTTTTTCATCCTGCAGGATAGTAGGTATACCCCATTACCTGCTCACTCAATTTCTCATATTTTCCTCCCACAACCATTCGCTAGCGCCTATATAAAGACGTAGGTGGTACCTACATAAAACGAAAGTCCACATCTAATAAGGTGGTTGGCCTCAAGGTCTGTGCATGTTGAGAAATATAAATTAGGATATCTATCCTAAATCTACGTTTCGCACCATAAAAGGTGGTGTAGATGTCATCTACATAAAACACAGTCCAAATACCTAACCCGAATAAGCCTCAGAAAGTAAAAATAAAAGCAAACAAATTTACAAAACGATGATCTTGTAATTTCAGAGCAAGAAAATATTAAAAATCTCGTTACTCGTTCAGTGTAAAGTCTCGCGAACACCTCGCCAATATAAATGCAAATTCAGTTAAAGCACGAAGGGTCTAAGCCCTACATAAAAGTGGCACTTTTATTAACCGGACTTAGTCAAATTTTAATAAAAACACTGAAGTTGCCCCATAAAGGGCAAACTTTGCAATAGGGAAGCTTTGAAGTAAGTTACGTATTTTAAAGAGATTTTATTAATTTTTAAACTGCTTTCTGTTTTCGAGTAAAAATAATAACTTTATCAATGTAGAATAATAATTATTGTTGTAGAAAGATGTTTGTTGTGTTGGTGTTTGTGTCGTTGTGTTTTCATTAAAACTGTATGGCAAATAGGTTTTTTGTATTCAGCTGAGTTTCTAGATGAGCAAATCATCTGATGGTAAGCGCCACGCAGAATTTTGATCTTCAACAAATTTGACGTGGCATTGCACTGTGTTTGTCGCCCTCAGATATCAGATTATACTTATATTGTGACGCGCCGTACCAACGGCTCGTTTATCCACTCGCCTGCCGTTCAAACATTCCCGCGCCTAACGTTTCGGTGGCGGATCCAACCAGCGTCTGCGACTCTGCGTTCGCGCGTTGCCAGACTAGCGCCGCCGTGCGGTCTGCGGTAGCTTTACGCAAGATTCGGGCACGCGAAGCCCGGCGAAGCCAACAAGAGAGCGGGTCGGCGTCCCGCGCGATACATTTAACTTTTAATCGTGTTTTATTATATTTCTATTGTAATCTGTTTCTATATTGGTGTTTTGTTTTACGTGCATTAAACTGTTTTTACTACCGAAGTGAACTCGTATTACTTGACTTCGAGTCATAGTTTATTAAAATATACCTTCTGTAATTTCAATGAAAATATAGACCTTTATGTACCAAAGCTTAATAACTTAACCACTTTGTTCACCATAGTGAATGCAAGAGCGGCGTGCGGCGCGGCCGCGAGATGGTCAGTAAACAGTAAGACGATCCCAGGGGTAGTTCACTGGAATTTTCAAAGCTCTTATCCCCAAAGCTCAACTTTTGGTGCCTTGCTTGGGTCTAAAGTAGTACATACCTGCTTTAGAACCACGCAGGGCTCTATCTATTTAGCCTTTGGATAAAACCTAACCAAATAAAACCTAAAACACTTATCTAAAAACTTTTTCTCATAATTTAGCAACTGTCTGAATTTATATATTGAAGTGTTCCCCTCTAGTTGCAGCAACTCTACCGTTATACTCCCAGTACAGGTTTTGATAATAGTTTACACAAACTACTTACTACTTATGAAAGTTTTCGTTTTCTTCCAAATACTTTTTTCAGCGCGCATTACTGGAACTTGGAAGGTCTTAAATCGGTAATCCGGGTTTTTATAATCGTATTTCAACGAAGTTTTCGAGTTACTATTAAATTTGAAATTAGGCAGTTGCCACTTTGACTAATGACAGTAGTAAACTTTGACGTATACGAAAACTTTTATAGTTTTCAAAATCGTAAGGCCTAAAGTTCCCTCACGTGAATCTGGTTATTCCATTACGCGGTCGCAGGCGAGCTTTCGGCCTTATTTCAAAATAATTGGACGCCATAACTGGATCACGTGCCCTGGTTAACCGCATGTGAACTAAAAACGCACGTGATTTTTTTTAAACAAAAATTCTCTGTACTTTTTACAAAAACCTTTTTATCGCTCGCCTTTCAGGATTCCGCGTTGAATTTTTGTTCTCATTCCTGAGTATTGTCTAAATTAGGTAAGGTAAAACATAAAACCAGATTAAAATGTCTTCTAAGATTATAAATGTACCGGGGTGTCTAGCGTACGAAATTCCTGGTAGCCTTTTGTGGAAAGCTCGTTGTATTACCTAAGTAATTTTCCTGAATTCTAAGAAATAAACTTCCAACAAATAGAAGGTTGATTTCAGTAGCAATAGGCTCTTGAAAACATTTACCTTGGGTAGGTATTAACAATGTAGAAACAGAACGGCTGAGTTTCGTCCTTGTGTTTGGATTAATTTAGAACAAAAATTGAGTAAACAACTACATTACAAAAGAATTGTTTTAGAATATTAGCGGGTCGCCTTCAGCCATGTCTATTTATCGCACTTTATGTATGAGCAAAGCTTATGAGTTGTAAATAGCATTTTTAAAATATTATTAGTAACTAGCTAATAAGCTGGATAAAGTTAACCACGATATAAAGTACGATTACAACAAATCGTTTTAGCGGTTTCTAGCCAGTTTCAATAACCAATCCCTACTTTGCCCTACTGGAGGAGCAAATTTGACATAAGCTCCATATAAGTAATGTCAAATTTATGTCAAACCGTGGATAGATCGGTTATTGAAACTGGCCGCTAGTCGTTAAAAGTAACAAAAAAACAGGGTTAATTCAGCATTTGTACTATTAGGCCCACTTGCGTCAAGCAAGGTTAGCGTAGTTAACTCGGAGTTAAGTAGTAACTCAGAGTTAAATTGATAAATGGCCTTGCACCATTGTGAGTTAAGTGTTAACTCTGAGTTAGATGGGTAAATATTTAACTCTCCGATTTTGGTGGGTTAAATGATTAACTCTGACTTTGACGTTTATTTGTGAGGTTATGATAAGTTCATGTCTTCCTTTAAATTTGTTTCTCTAAAAACACGACAAACAGAAACGCAGTGAAAATAAAAACTACATTCAGGATTTTGAGCAGTGTCGCTATGAATAGTGATATTATGTTCGATGACTTATTCTCCGATGACGATGAAGAAATAGTGCAATATATAGACACAGATTTTTTTAATAGAAGAGTTGAAACTCGGCAAGATCATTTTAACTCGATGAGAGAAAAGGATTTTCACAGAAGATTCAGGCTGCAAAAAACAGTAGTTTCGGCTTTGCTGGAAAAAATTGAACATAAATTGGAATATCATCACAATAATAATATGTAAGTACCTACTTATGTAGGATTACTGTAATTTTTTATTTTTTGTCTATTGGCACCTACCTACTTCTCGTACATAATTACCTTTATACAGAATTATTAGAATTAGACTGCAATAAAACTTATCTTACATTATTTTTCTTTCCACAGAAATGAGGCAGTTACACCCATGAACCAATTATTGTGTACGCTGCGTTTTTATGCTACTGGAAGCCAATTAATTACATGTGGAGACTTCATTGGTATCCATGAATCTACAGCATGCAGAATAGTGCACAAAGTTACTGATGCTATAGCTCGATTGTATGGACAGTATATTCATATGCCAGTTACACAATGGGATCAAAGAAAAGCTGCGCTTGACTTCTACCAGATCGCTCGTTTTCCACTAGCTATAGGGGCAATAGACTGCACACATGTACGGATGAAATCTCCAGGTAATTATCTACTATTATCAGGTAGTTACCTTTTTTCTCTTTAGTAGCCAAATCTAACAATGTGGTTATGAAACTCTTCAGGTGGAGATCACGCTGAGATATACAGAAACAGAAAAGGCTATTTCTCAGTCAATGTTCAGGCAATATGCTCCTCACAAATGTTATTTAACGATGTAGTTGCAAGATGGCATGGTTCTGCCCATGATTCACATATTTGGGATAACAGTAATCAAAGAAGAAACTTCTTACAAGGTGTATATGGCGATCACTTATTAGTTGGAGATAGTGGATATGCACAAACCACTTTTATGATGACTCCATTGGCCAGTGTAAACACCCAAAGTCAATCCCTGTACAATGAATCACAAATCAGAACCAGAAATGTTATTGAAAGAACATTTGGTGTGTGGAAACGAAGATTTCCCATACTCTCAAGAAGTTTGCAAGTGCATTTGAGTAGAATTCCAGGAATCATCATTGCAACATGCGTCCTTCACAACCTTGCACAGCAAAATGGAGACCCAGAGCCACCCTTGGATCCTGAGTACCCCCCAATATTTGATGTTGAAGGTGTAGGTTCAAACCAGACTACAAATATTTCAAGTACACCTGGTTCTAGATTTCGTGAAGCTTTTATTCAACAACATTTTGGCAGAATGTAGATTGTTAAAAATAATGTGTTTACCATATTTATTTAATCAATAAATAAAATACATTTATTTAGAAATCAAATTTTTATTTATTTAGAAATTTATTTTTTTCTTCCTGCCTTAGGAACTCGTTATGTGCAACTTTTTTTTTAGTTTCCTCCAACTCTATCGACCACAGCATTCGCATATGTGCTAGTTTTTCCTCATGTTCTGTCTTCTCCAGGTGTGCACATGCTAGTTTTTCTTTCTCCACGTTAATTTGAATTGTTGTCAATTCCTTCTGCAGCATTGTTAATTCCAGTTTCTCACCAGCCAGAGTCTTAAACTTGTCACAAGCAGTGTCATTTCCCACATTTTTCTTTAATCTTTTTGGGGCTGGAAAATGATAGAAAAGATCAGTGTCGTAATCATAAATAACTAGGCCAGTTTATTTCTTTTTTTCTGACAATAAGTAATATACATTACTAAAATGTGATAGAGACAGCTTTGGTTTGTAACTTCATCCACAAGAACTATATAAAAGTACATAGTTGTATTAAATTGAGTATTCCCATATTATGTTCCCTATGTATCATTCCAGTTTATGCTGCAGCATTAGTGAAATGAGTGAATTAAAATCACTTCACTTTACAAGTAATTTGCATTGATATTATAGAATGTGACTTTATGTGACTAGTTACTTGTACTACTAGTGTGTGTTACTAGTTACTTGTAGAAAAGTAATAAGAACAAATGGTACTCACTAGTAAGTTTTGGGTCTGGTTTGCGTTTTAAATTTGCTCTGTCGTTTGTGAACGGAGCGGTCAATAAGTTTGTTTCCTCCGATACTTCCGGTACATTATTATCTTGCTTAACCTCAATCGGGATAATACCTTGCGATTCCATTAAGGAACTATCTCCATCATATATTGTGTAAAAACCATCCATAGTTGGTCCCACAAGACTACACACCTTGTCTAAAAGTACATCGCTTTTAGGCTGACTGGATGGTCCACCACCTGTGGAAAATGAACAAAATTGAAAAGTAAGCATAAAATTAATCAAAGTAAGAGTCTGGATACTAATGATACGGAGAGAATTCATTAACTAGTAGATGATTAAAGGTTGATATGGTGCATACATGTATAAATTTTTACATACCTGTACCTAATATATGTTTTTTTGTGCCCATTTCTTGCTTTTTGGCAGCTTTCATTAAAATATCGAATTCTTCTTTACATGTCTCCTGGGAAACTCCAACGGATTCAGATATTGTCTGCCAATTGCCAGAACCATGCTGTTCAATTGTTTCTATGAGCAACTCTCTATCTACTGCCACTGTAATGAAATAGATATTTAATTGTAGGGAAATAGGTATAAAAAGGAATAATCGGTATGGGCTACTGGATTTGTAGCATTAAATTAATCAACATTTACTCGCCTGGGATACTCATTTTTGCTGCTGAATGCTGTTTTTTGGCTTTTTTCTTCATGTTTTTATAACACTGCATTAGGCTTTCTACGGTTCTTGCATATGATATTGTCGTTGAGTTATATTCCTCGACCACCTTCAGCCAAGCCTTCTGTTTGTCTAGAAGGGTTGCTCCATCCGTTTTTTTATTTTCAATTAAAGCTTTGTGCGTTTCAATTATTTCACATAAATGAAGACACTCTGCTGTTGTAAAATTAGGTGCTCTAAGGCGAATTTTCTTGTTTTCGGTTTCCATAATTATGCTCTCAATTATTTTATTCCACAAAGCTATCTCACAAGAAACAAGGAAAATACCACGAAATACTTTGGTTGGAAATGATTGCATCAAATTGACAAAAACAAAGCCACTACAATAAACACTGATTGACTTTGACAATGACATTCATCAATCAGTGCACCGCATTTCATTCAGTATAACCTTTCAAAACGTATAGGGATCGTAGGATCCACCGACCGGGCGACAGCTAATGCACAAATGCTCTAGTGTAAGGGAGATGGGTATATTTGGTTCATTCATTATTGTTTCTTTTACATTTTGTTCGGTAATCTAAGAACGAACGATAGACATAAAAAAATACAATGCGTCTGTGGCACATTGCATTATGTTGGCGACCCTGGCAGGGTTACTTAACCCAGGGGTAGTTTAGGTAGACGCAAGACAAATAATGAGTTAACGATATTCACATCTAACCCAGAGTTACCTAACTCTTGCATTACATTTTTAACCCACTATTTGACGCAAGTGGGCCTTAGATAAAAAGACACGAAAAGTCAGTCTAAATCATAATAATGTTACTTACTTAAAAAGTTAGATGAGTTTTTGGAATCCGGAAGGTTTCTGGGACGACGTGGTAAATTTCCATGGCGAGTAGAAGCAAGCTGATGAATTTCGTGTCCATTTTTCACCTGACCCGCCTCCACCTAGAAGCAACACAATTTCGTTCATTTTCTATACCTAGCGTGAGCCGCGCCGCACTTTGCATTGGCGCCGTTATTTTCTGTACTTCGACCCAATAAAAGCAATTTAGTGGTCGTGTGCCTTTACTACCCCTGTTTAATATTTATGTGCCGTTTTCCACCTACCTACAATATTTAGTGAAATTTGAAAGACTAACTGAATTAGGTTGGAGATCAATTAGGATAGAATATATGATAGGCTGATGGTAGGGTTGTTTGCTAATACCAACTTGTCCGTGGACAAATATTATTGTGTTTGTAGAGGTGCCATGACTCCGGGAGCAATATGCCTCACTACTACTCAGACAGGCACTTGAAAGCCAGTTCCTAGACCAGGTGTAGCGTGGCGTCATCTTTGACCACATTGTCACTTAACAACGCTGCCTATATAAAGTTAAAAAGCACAAGCAGCAGGTTCAGTAAAATCATAAGCTTTCCTCTCGTTCTACATAGACTTGAAGTTTAGTTCGACGAGTCTTGGTTATAGTTTTTGATACCCTAGATCCAGAAATCCTAGCCTAGTTCTTTTGTATGTGATTGTGTGGGCATGGCAAGCTTCGCTATATTTTGAATACCATTATCCATAATACTGGTAACATTCCACACCAATTTTCACCATCATCAAATTGAAGCTTCCGACCGTGTTAAACTAAATACAAGCGAGCGTTCTGTAATGATGCGGAGGGTCGATTGTTGCGGCGGTGGGGAGGTGGCTCGTTGGCTCCTCGTAAACGCTCGGACAAGCTCTTTGCGCGCCGGCCTGAAGATAACGGACCAGGTGCTAGGATAGCCATAAGCGGAGCGATGTGTTGTCTTATTGTGATCATAGTATCTTGTAAAATAAAGAATTTTTGAAATTTGAAGTTTGATAAAAGCGCACTAACTTCAGTGGCTCGGCCACTTTGAAAGAATGTGACAGGATCGTGTAGTTAAGCAAGCATACGTAGGACGGCTGAATGTCCGAGCATTTCTGAGTATCACTGGAAAGACGAAGTCATGAAGAACTTCCGCGACCTCCAGATGGAGGATTGATTGAAATGGCATCTTATTATCGGAGGCCAAGACTCACTTTGGGTCGTTATGCCATCTAAGTAAGTTTTATTAGGAAGTACATAGTGGAAAAGTTTTAATTAAATTCCCGCATCTCATCAACACGTCCTGTACCTTAACATTAATATTCATTTACAGTAGACGGCAGCAAGAGGCACTAGGTTTAGGTTTACTGCTGACTTGCTGCGTTTTGTTTAATGGCTATACCTCAGGATAATGTAGGTAGGTACTGCTGACTCCAGCATTTGCCGCAGCATTTTCAGGATATCGTTTAAATACGAGTGGCGCGGAATGAGTTTGGTAACACTCACTCTAAGGCTGTTGTTATCTGAGCAGGCTGGTGTGGAACAGGAATTGTCTCTGGTAGTTACGTGGAGGGATGGAGGAATTTACCGTGATATGGGAATGAATGTAATAATAGATAGAATAACGCAGTTTGAGTGAGATTGACGCAGTTTGAGTTTGAGTGATGCTATGAAAATATAATTATCATCAAACCTGCGCTGAAGTACCTGGTTACCTTGATTTATTAATTCTATTTCTCACTAGAAACTATCTGACCCCAAACTAACATTTCACGTATCTAGGCTATCAGACACAGTTTCTGATAGAGTTTCCTTAGATCAGAAAGATTGAACTTGCAGTGAAGGAAAACATCGTGACATCAACATATTATAGCTTTGTGGTAGGACATTTTGAAGTGCTCGCCTAACTAGCTACCACTTTCGAGCTAAGAAACTGTCGCCAAGAACCTATCGGTGTATTCCGGTAGCCACACTTGAGAGCCAGTTTCCAATCCAGGTGGTGTCAACTTTCGACTACATCGTCACTTATAATTGCAACCCTGTAAATAAAAAAACCAAATCCTAGTTACAGGTAAGAGAATTTCAGCCGTATTAAATCTATTTACGTAAAATTTTCTAGCAAGTATTTCGTATAAAATATGATAAATCGGAGTAGATACGACGCTCGATTACGGCTAGCAGCCAGCATTATATCACGACGTTACGGCCAAGATATAACAAGATAATGTTTGTGGGTATTCAGCTGGGAATGTGGTCCTAGTGAGGCGACAAGTTTCTATAGTTCGTCATTAAAGATTTCTGTCGCTAGGTCAAATAGCAAGAATTTTTAAGCAGCCTCACTCGTGGGACAGTCCTAAATCAACGTTCAGCGGGACGCCACCTTCGACCATATCGCTACTTAACATCGGGAGACAAACACTACCTAAGAATAAAAAAATGCACTATAACACTAAATTAGTATATTTTATAAGTATCAACTTTATGAAGGTTTAAATTTGGTAAATTTACAAAGATTAACGAATATCTAAACAAGACCAATAAGACAAGTTCTTGCTTCAGTTTACTAAGATATAAAAAAACATTGAAGTATGTAAACACTTCCCTAATTACAATTCTAATAAAGTTTCTCCGAAGAAGCTTCCAATCTTCCTGCTTTCTAAGAAAACTGAAATACTCGTCTAATTTCATCGTTTCACAGAGATGGTTAGACGTAAGTAAACATCGTACTTTGGCACATCCCTACGCAGTATTGCAGACTTTTACAGTATTATAAACATTTTAGAGGCAATTTGGGCAGGATTACGAGTTCTTGGAACCGTCAAGTACTTTGTCAAATTATTACAGCTCTCCTAAAGTGTCTGTTCACCTGGTATATCATGTGACATATTGCGGCTACAAAGTTGAAACGGGAGGAAGTTTTATACTTTCAAAGAAAATAAAGATTTAACAGGGCTGTAAATTAAGGCATCTATTAATTAATTAATCAATTAGCGCGAGTATTTGTTCTGTGTAATATTCATGTTTCCAAATCCCAATGTGCACAACCAACAAAGAGAAATCTTATTAGTAAAGCTTATTAAAAAAATATCGGACTATTAGATGACAAAAAAAAGCTTGGGATTTAGTGAACTTGCTCCAATTCAATCAATTTATTAGTAATAAGATTAAATTTTCAATGTGATCGCGCCAAATAAATTACCTTCCGGGCGTTTCTTGTCTCAGACAAGCAACTAGAAAAGTCACTTTCACAACTTTATTTCAATTTCACACACTCGTACACATTAACGAATACATAATGGTTAATAATCCACCAATATTACACATTATCACATACACATATACATTATTATACATTATCATTATCATTTATTATCACTCGAAGAAACACAAGTTTTGGAAATAAAAACAAAATCTTCATGTTGACAGTTTAATTGCCGCCAAAAAAGTCAAAAAGAATCCATATTTTCGCGTGAGATACGACGAAACGACGATACAGAATGGCAACGCCGCAACGCCAAATCACTGTATTTACCGCGCGCCGCGCGCATCGCTGCGATATTAGCGGCCGGCGCCGGCGATCACCGTATCGACTATCGTGAATTTCTTGTATTCGGTTTAGTTTGACTAATACCTCGGAGCCAAATATTGTGTATTGGTATATTATAATACGGAATACTTGGCGCGTATTATAATCCCTATATTTAATATGAGTATATTAGTTACACCTCTACTTGTCTGTTCTTTTGCCGGCGTAAGGAGGTTGGAATAGGCGTAGCTAGTTTTAAGCTTGACGTTTTAAAGTGATCACAATATGATGTGAGGTGATTTATAGCGATGATGGCTCAGTGGTAGTGACGTCGGCTTGCGATCCGTAGGACGTGGGTTCGAATCCTACAATGAGCTTGAGCTTTCGGTGAAGGAAAACATCGTGATGAAACCATAGCTTGGTGGTAGGGTATTTTCTAGTACTCGTCTGGCTAGCTACCACCCTCTTGTTAAGAATCTGTCGCCAAGCACCTATCGGTGTGTTCCGGCAGCCTCACTTGAGAGCCAGTTCCCAGTCCAGGTGTAGCGTGGCGCCATCTTCGACCACATCGTCACTTAACATCAGGTGACTTGTGGTCAAACGCTACCCTGTAATTAGTAAAAAAAAAAAACAATGTATCCTATTAAATAGACAACATTTAAATTATTTTTTTTGAATTTTTTGTGTCTGGAATCTGGATGTTGTGTTCCGCGTAGAATCTCATACCCTAGATACAGGGAATCTTAGTTAAGAGTCAGAGCTATTTATGTTTTTGTATAGTGTTATTTTATTTTTTATTATTGATACTTCTATACGTGTAATACAGGCTATGTTTTATTTTGATAAAGTAGAGTTTTCAGTATGAAATTACAGTATTTGTAAAATAAGTCGGAGAAAAATGAGACAACTGGCTACTCTATCCGCTTACGCTAGCTAAAAGGTTTGGATAGAGTTGATGCAATAGGTATATAAAAAGAAGGAGGCTTCTAGTAAGTTTACGAAAAAAACACAATGCTTATTTATTGTCGAATTATTTGCCTAACCAACCTGAGATGGCGCAACGACCCAAAGTGAGTCTTGGCCTCCGTTAACAAAAGACGCCACTTCGGTCTGTCTTGCACCTGGAGCTCGCGCAAATCCTTCGTGACTTCGTATTTCCAGTCAAACAATAGGGATGTTAACACTAATTACAAAATAATGTTTAATTTTATCTTTATGTTAGTTTGTATTATTAGGATATCGAAAAACATATTTTTGTATTTAAATATAACTTAATAATTTTTAAATGCTATATTTATAATCTTTTGTCACGTGACTGCAAACACCAAAAAGAGCTTCTTACGTCACTAACCGATCAGGCGATTTGTGCTTCGATGGTTGCCCGCGCGTCGGTAGCCGCGGGTCGGCGTCGGGGGTCGGCGCGGTGGTATGGTCACGAATCGTGACCATCGTGTTTTCGGTCAGTGACGTCATGTCAGTCACGTGACAGTTGTTAGTGTTTTGTCGGAAAAATTCATAATTACTCTAATTTTGTATATTCTCATCGAAAATACTAAAAAAAAAAATATCGATAAAATATTTTTTTTGTGGTAAACAAGAGTCAATCTTTAAAATAAAAGCAATTCCGAAAAATGGTTAACATCCCTATTCTTTGCCTACACTTGTGAAATTTTTAGAAGATGGTTTGATATTCCTCCAGAAAATTTTTGCCCATAAAATGTTCGAGGTGTTCACTGGTCACCGACAGTATAATCTTTATTCCCTCTTACTTTATAACAATTCAACCTTACCTGAGTTCAGCGAAGTAATTTCCTCTGCAAGTTTCCCAATCAGGGCGGAAGCGTTATAAAGCCATTCAGTTTAATGAAAGCGCTCGAGCAAGTCCGTAGATTATTTACATTTGCCAACTTTCTTTTACATAAATAACTTGTGTTATTTACAGTCCAATATTTGCAGATTTCAATCTTTAATTACACAGTTTCAAGATTTATTTTTTTTAATTTTGTAATGTGAATCAATTAAATTAAAGACTTTACTTGTAAGTGAATTTATTAGTTGTAATTATAAGTAGTTTTTGCTAATTAATCAGGGCACTTCATTAATGCCACAAATAAATCAATTAAAATTAACATTTAAAACTTTGTAAGTATGTTTATTACTTCTTCGCGTAACTTTTTTTTTTTTTTGTTTTGTTATGGCGTCACACGATTAGTGTATTTGCCAGTGTCATGTATAAAATATTTCAAACTCAGAGAGTTGAATCAAGTTTAAATGATGATGATGATGATGATGACGATGAGATGATGGGATGAGGATAGTGTTTAAGTAAAGTAGTGGAGCTTTACTTAAACTTTACACGGACTTTTTTGGAGCAACTAGAAAAGTCACTTGCACAACTTTATTTCAATTTCCACACATTAACGAACACATAATGGTTAATAATCCACCAATATTACACATTAGCACTCGAAGAAACACAAGTTTTGGAAATAAAAACAAAATTTTCACGTTGACAATTCGATTGCCGCCAAAAAAGTCCATTCGCGTAACTTAGTTAAATTTGGAATGGTGATAGAATTCTTTTTAACCCGGAAAAAGGTTTTTAGAGAAAAATAGGAAAGCCACAGATATATAACCGAAGCAAATTGTAAATAAGATACCTGTTACTGATTTTAATAATGACTAGATTCAGAGAAAATACGTTCCCCAAATGTTGGATTTCAATCCAGCCCAGGACTTCCTGGCTAATGATAAATCAATTCCAAAAGCATAAATTGTACACGTACTGTTTCCACAAACTGGTATATTCTCGTAATCCTAATAAATCCGTACTGAATGTCATCCCAGTCCGTATGTTTATCCTTTTTTAAGAAAAACGATACATTTTCTCTGTGGCTCTTTTCAAACATTGACATTAACGTAGGGTTTTCAGCAAGACGAGCATTTTATATCTGCTCGCTTTGAAACTTTTGACTATTTGTTAAGCAATGTTTCCAAAAGACTGAACGTGATGTTTACTACTTGAATAAATAAATATATAACGCCCACACAATCTCTCGTATAGCTCTTACCCCTAATACAGACGCGTCGGTTATCTAAAACTGGCACGAGCACAGTACTCACACCGACGCAATTTCATTAAACAGTAGTAAAAACAAAATAATAACAATCTCTATTACACTCATAACCTTGACCGCGTGCGAGCGAGACAGAGAGACGTTTCATAATGCGAATGCAGTGCGACGTCATGCCTTATGCTTATTCATTGACAAAAGTTTGAATGTGTTGTGGATGCCAGCTTGGTAACCTACCAGAATTTGGGGTGCCAGAACTACGCGGATCGAGGAAACGCAATACCAAAACGCGGAACAAAAACTTGCGCTTTTATTTCAATGTACCAATATTTGTCACATTGCGGGAATTGTCGATATCTACATAATTTTAATTATACCATGTAGTATACAAATACATCACCAGTGATCAGTATAATATATTTTTAGTCATTTCATATAAACCCAGCTTTATTCCTTAGCTTTGACGTTGGCTAAATAAATATTAACTGAGAATTTTTTGATGCAATTTTTCGCTATATTTGTGCAGATTTTAAGATATATATGAGTTTCAAATTGAAGTCTTTATTTTAACAATTTATAAAGTATCTTTGACTACAGGTTAAGTGATGATAAATGACGATATGGTTGGATATGACGCTACGCTACACCTGGGTTGGGATCTGGCTCTCAAGCGAAGCTACCGGGAAACCCCGGTAGGTTCTCTTATCAACATAAGCCTCCTCCTCAAATGCTGTTCATTATGGCGTTTAAAGAAACACCATAATGAACAGCATTTGCATGCATTGGCTCCCCGTGACTTTTACGATGTCGTCAAAGTACCTAAAATGTCTTACCATCAAGCAAATTAATTGCGAAGACGCCAAATTCTTATTGCTCATTCCTAACTTAACATCTAGGTTGCATTCCCAATTGTTTTGCTGGAGGAAAAATCTTTTCAGATTTAAGCCCACCTTCGTACATATTTATTTGTGTAGCATGGACTAATAAAAAAGTTACTTACAGAATTTTCGCAAAAAAAATCTCATTACCTGTATATTTATTTTCCCAGTTTCGTATTTCGCTCACACGTTTCCCGAAGCCCTCGAGCCGACACCATTGTGTTCTCCATTAAGGCGTTTTCTTTCATCGCCGAGGCTAGTTCTCATCGGTGAAGTTTATCGCTGACGCACAATAGCTATTCAATCGCCGCCCGGCTATCACCAAATGAATGTGTAGGGATGAGGTGTGATTTCATGCTTTATTTGTAAGGTATCGATAGTAATGTTTTTTTTCACAGTGTAGCGTATGGATATTATTATTTTTACAGTGTAGCGTTTGAACCCAAGTCTTATGATGTTAAGTGACGATGTGGTTGAAGATGGCGCTACGCTCCACCTGGAAAGGGAACTGGCTCTCAAGTGAGGTTGCCGGAACACACTGATAGGTGCTTGGTGACAGATTCTTAACTAGGTGGTTGTAGCACTGCTATAGCTAGCGCTAGGCAAGCATTGCAAATGCCCTACCCTTCGTTATGGTTTCAAAACATTGTGTCTTTGTTGATCACCACTACACCACCTATGTTCGTCATGCATTGCATTGCCTCTTTTTTTTGATCAAATACGCAGTATTTTTTATTTTCAAAAATCTTTGCAGGTACAAGAACTCATTGAAGTTTCATTGCAAACATATGAGTGACATAAGATGGGACCAACAAACAAAGATAGATTTTTTAATTATAGCTATCGATATAGAAACGAGATTAATGATATAATTGAAAATATAGATATGTCTCGAATGTGATTGGTTTTTTTTAAACTTAATATATCAATCGTTCTATATAGCACTACCTAGTAAGTTTTTTTTTTTTAGTACTTACAGGGTAGCATTTGACCACAAGTCACCTAATGTTAAGTGACGATGTGGTCGAAGATGGCGCCACACTACACTGGACTGGACTGGGAACTGGCTTTCATGTGTGGCTGCCAGAACACACCGATAGGTGCTTGGTGACAGATTCTTAACATGAGGGTGGTAACTAGCAAGTTTTATTGTTATCAATTTCACAGCTCACATTAATAATTAAAAAGTGCTTTTGGGTTATGTATCGTTCGCAAATTCTAACGTGTACATTGTTAATCGATACCAGTCCGCACATCACTGTTCACCACTCTAGGGCATCCTCCAAGCGGCATTGTCTCCAGACAATAGTGTCCGTTTACTCGCTTTTTATTTTAATGCTTTATAATTAAACAGCGCGCAAGTGGCGCGTGACAGCCCTACTCAATGAGTGTAGCTTCTTTGATTGGTTCAATTTATTTCATTAAAACGTTACCTACTGGTGTAAAATAATAGTTGTTAAATTGGAAATTAATTAATTCGAGACTTGTAAAGTGGATTGCACTTCTAGAGGACAAAATTTAATTGAAAGCGTCTGATAACGGTAGTATTTATAGCAAAACTAGTTGCACCCCGCATTTCCACCCACGTCTCCCCGTTGTCCCGCAGTAACTTTTTTCCGGGATAAAAAGTAGTCTATGTTTTAATCCAGGGTATAAGCTATCTCTATTCCAAATTACATTGAAATCGGTTTAGTAGTTACGGTGATACGTGGTAACAAACATTCATACAGACACACACAAACTTTCGCATAGGTATATTTGATAGGATTTTTTACATTATGATTAAACATTTATAGGAATATAACAAAATGATATATTATAATGGTACCAAAATATATAAAGCATATACATAATTTTTTTTAATAGGTTTTGGTAACCGCTTGCATAATTCTAAATCAACACACTAACATCAATCCACGTTTGACTTAATATTTGAACACGACATGAAAACATTAATTTCACCAACGAAATTGGATTCGAAATTAAACCCAGCGAGGTTTTAGTTAGCTAGTTTGAATTCAGTGGGTCACGTCACTCATGTCACGTGTCGAGCTGTCAATGATTGCTGCCATAAAACTTTGCAAATTGAATTTTGTTGGTTAGTGTTGAAAATATTAATCAGAGTCGAAACAATACCTGTAGTTCCGTTCATTAGCGGTTACATACTTGCTTAAACCTCTACCTCTTTCATCCATATTACAATACTATAAATGTGAAAGTAATAAATAAAAATGAAATAAATAAATATCTGGGACAATTGCACACAAATTGACCTAGCCCCATATTAAGCTCGAAACTTGTGTCATGGGTACTAGACAACGATATACATACTTATATAGAGAAATAAATACTTATATAGATAGAAATATCCAAGACTCAGGTACAAATAATATTCGTGCTCATCACATATATATTTGCCTATTTTTTTAGTCATTCTGTCTGTCTGTTTGTATGTCTTTCTTTCACGCCTAAACTACTGAACGAACTTGTTACAGATATAGTTTAAAGCCTGAGGAAGGACATAGGCTACTTTTTATCTAGATAAACTGTAGCCAACGCGGGAAAAACCGCCGGGATCAGCTAGTATTTGTATATATTCAAAAAAGCTCGGAATTGTAGTAAACTTGCTGTAATTAAATCAATTAGTAATAAATATAAAACTGTCAATGTGATCGCGTTCAAAAAATTACCTGCCGGGCGTTGGCTACTAACTAGACTTTCTGCTAACCCGCGCTGTGTCCACGTGGTGGATTATAATCCATATGGATATACCCATCCATTATGGGATATACCCATGCTATCTCCGAGAAGGCCTGTGTCCTAGCAGTGGGGACAAAATGGGCTAATGATGATTTTTTATAAGTAACAGCCCCGTAATGTAATCAAGGATATGTCCTTAAAAAACAAAAAAATAAACAAAAACAAAAACAAAACAAATATACAAACAAAAACAAACAAATATTACTCACAAACAAATATTACTCACAAACTTACATATTTATAATAATAGTGTGTTAGATATAAGTATATTGATAGCAATATACTTTTTAAACTGCCTTGGTCATTAACATTAGACTTAAAAACGGGTTATGAGTTCCCTCGTGATCATGGCGCTAGCGACAGTGCCTAAACATCGAGAACTCAAAACAAAAACAAATACACACACATAAATGTCCCGTTTCTAATTCCTTGATAACTATTGGGACACAAAATCAATGTTTATTCGAAACCTGACTCAATATTGAAAGCGTCTTGACTCAATGTAGCTCAAACTCAAATATTTACAGCAGAGCGAGCGTGAAGCGAGTCAAATGCAGCGGGGAGCCACTGGGGCCTGCTCGTTATCGCGCCGAGAGTGTAGCACCGTACAACACCGCAGTGTAACAAAAATTTAAAATTAAAAACCCTTAACATTTTAGACCGATTTTTAACAAACATAGCTAAAAAATGCCATACATAATTTTGGAAAAGTGCTGATACTCTAACACTGCTGGACCGATATTAACCAAACATGACAAAGAACCACCGCAAAGAAACTGGCTTTCAAATGAAAAAACCTGCATCAAAATTGGTCTATCCGTTAGAGAGCTACGATGCAAACAGACACACACATACATCGATATGAAACTTATAACACCCCTCTTTTTGCGTCGGGGGTTAAAAAGTCGAATCTTGGAAATCCCACACTACTCGATTTATGCCCCTCATTCCGCATACTTGCAAAATGTGGAATGCAATGAGCTACCTTCAGCAATGTCGCAGTGCAGTGCTACAAATTGCAGTTTTTTAAGATGGGTGTGAAAAGATTTCTTAAGGTCAGTGACCGCTTACCACCAGGCGATTAAGAACCCTACAGGTCGGTTATCTAAAGCTGGTACGTGCAACACATTCACATTATTGTCTTCGAATGAGTGCAACATTAAATTACGAGTACAGTTCGGTGTGATTGTAGCTACAACGCGGTTGCGTGCAAGGATTTCACCTAATTTAACGTTAACTGCGTCGGGAACACTCCTTTAATAGCGAAGCCATATAAGGCTGCCATATTTCCTATACAAAATAAATAGTTTACTGCTTACTTTAGAATATTACTAACATTGAATACATACTCAAAGCCATTGCTTTAGTTTGGTAGCTCCTGTGATATTCGTAAGCATTTAAAACGAAAAATTCATTATGTACTTTATCCCGGAAAAGGTTCCTGCGTGATAACAGGAAGATGCGAGTGAAACTGTGGAGCACAACTAGTGCTGAATATTCGACTTGTAACGTGCTCACATCGAGTGAATGCTCATGTCAGTCTCCACCTTTACGCTTGTCACCTTTTGCACCACATCGGTCGTCTGCCTTGGTTCGAAAAAGTCATCCGGGGCCGATGAGTGGCCTCGCCATCCTAACTAAAGCTGTAATACCGCTTACATCTGCAAAACCCGTTATTTCTACGAGCTTAGCTTTTATATCGCACTTAACTTTTTACTGTTATACCTGGCCAGCAGCGATGTTTACTAACTATTGGATACGAGGTTTATTGGTACAATGAAATGCGGAGAGATATTTTTATCTGGTGCACGTAAAAATATTATGTGGAGACCTGATTTTATGTAAACGCTTTTTGGAATATATAAATATTTTTGCACTTACATTTGCTGTATTTCTGTTATCCCACAGAACCTATATAAAAAGTACTGTATGCAAGGCCGTAGCTAAAATTTATTTTTAAAGTTCAAGCCGGTCAAAATTTGATCCAGTTATTAGCCTACTAATATGATAAACGCGAAACTTTGTGTGTATGTATGTTTGTTGCTCTTTCACGTAAAAACTACCGAATGGATTTTGATAAAATTTGGAATGGAGATAGTTTATACCCTGGATTAACACATAAGTTACTTTTTATCCCGGAAAATGGTTCCTGCGGGATAGCGGGAAGACGCGGGTGAAACCGCAGGGTGCAGCTAGTATTGCTATAATTCCACGATTGAATTGGATTGCTCTTTTAATAATAATAGATCCATAAAGAGAGTTATTTTTTACGATATATTGGTTATGTCATTTTTCATTCAACTGTGTGTGATAAGTGATAAGATGAGTAAATCGGTACATTTCAAGCTTTAAGCTTCTAAATGGCATTATGTAATGCTGCTGCGTCCCCTATTCTAATTAACAAAGCTTCCCTTCGTTAGATCGTACATCAAGTCCAATAACATTCAAAGCAATCACCCTCTCTACATATTCAAATGCCTACTGAAGACGAATCATTCCACATTTGGCATAAGCATTATTCCCGATTGAGATTGTGATTCATGTCGCGAACAGTTTACTCCCCTACGTGGTATCAAGTCATAGGGAGTACAGTCAGCGACAAAAGTCACTGAACAATAGCAAACTTTTGTTTTTTTCTTACTACTTAGGGTGAAACCAAACGAGCGTAATTTTGTGAGTCGTGAGTCGCAGAATTTCGGTAGCATAAATTCTGCTGCATTCGGTTTCATACAAAAAGGCAGTTGGTGCGCCACACGACGACGCAAAGTGAGTTGTTTGCTTCAGTTGAACGTAAAATGAGCGACCGAAAATACGCGACTCACGACTCACAAAATTACGCTCGTTTGGTTTCATCCTTACAAGGTAGCGTTTGACCACATCACACCACATCGTCACTTAACATCACAAGTCATCTGATGTTAAGTGACGATGTGGCCGAAGATGGCGCTACGTCACGCTACATCTGGACTAGGAACTGGCTCTCAAGTGAGTGCCGGAACAAACCGATAGGTGCTTGGCGACAGGTTCTGAACTTGAGGGTCGTAGCTAGCCAGGCGAGCATTAGAAAATACCCTACAACCAAGTTTCATATATAGTTTCATCATGATGTTTTCCTTCACCGAAAGCTCAAGCTCATTGTAGGATTCGAACTTACGTCCTACGGATCGCAAGTCGACGTCACTACTACTGAGCCATCATCGCTATAAACTTTTTGTTTACTTTCATCGTATAACCCAACCTTTGACCGCTTCATCACTTAACATTATGTGTTGGTCGTCTCATCACTCTGTTGCATACAATAATAACAACCCCTCCCTAATGCCTTAGCCAATCTACTATTTCATACATACCATCAAAAACATTGTTGTGGTCAAACGCTACCTTGTAAGTTGTGAAGAAAAATCAAACATTACTGATCTAATAAACTAGGGGAAAATCAAATATGATCTATTACTGTTATCGCTGACTGTACAACGTGATTCCAGTACAAATAACGTATTGATGGTATTTCTTAGAATTCCAGGCTACAGGCGCCAGAGTGAAGTCACAGTAACTTGCCAAGAAATGTTTGATATTTCCACATTTCTCGGGAATCATGTTATATCCTAGAGGTCGAGGTCTGGTTGTGATAATATTTTTAAATGTGTGTAGATGGGGAAAGATTTCTTTATGAGTTACTAGTTGCGCCTCGCGGTTTCACCCGCGTCATCCTGTTATCCCACAGGAACATTTTTCCGGGATAAAAATTATGTGTTATTCCAAGGTATAAGCTATCTCCATTCCAAATTTGATTAAAATCGGTTTAGTAGTTACGGTGATACGTGGTAACAAACATTCACACACACACACAAACTTTCGCATTGGTAGGATAATGAAATTTCATGAATACATGAAAATACTCCTCCTTAGGCTGCCTTTTTAACAGGATAGCGTTAGAATAGCTCTATCTAGCAGATAAAAGCTACAATTATCGAACAATACGAGTACATATGGCAACACAATTATTCGACGCGCAATCAGTTCGATTGTGCCGAACTCCGTCACCTCGTGATGTATTAACTATCCCAACTACGAAACGATAGCGATATATTTCTGATGAACATTTGTGACCTATGCCGAAATGAGATTCGTGAACTTTACATCCTTCACCATCATCATCATCATTGGCATGTCCGGTCTTCGGCTCTTCTCATCCAACTACTGTCAGCCACTCGGCTCAAGTCGTCGCTCCACCTAGTCGCAGGGCGTCCAACACTACGATTGCCATTTCGCATCCTTCGTAGGTACCATTAAAGTGAGGTACCATACCCACCTACCATATATTTTACATCACTCTAGAACAATTAGATTAAGATGGTAGCTATTACATATGAGTCTATTGTTATATTTTTCATCTTTTCATATTTTAATTATTTTCGAGCTCCCGCCACGAGTCTTTCCGCTGTACTACAAAAAAATGCAGTCCTTCAAAATAGGTGTAAAGAGTTCTTCAGGGTCGGCAACGCCTCTTGTGTTTGAAATGTCCAAAGGTGGAAAGTCTTTTATAAACCAAAAAACAAACGAAATAAAAAGTGTTAGACTTTAAATATATCTGAAAGTCCGACCACACTATATATAACAAACTTAAGCAATATAACCATGACTACAACCGATTTAACATAAAATACCTATAAGTAGGTCTCTGCTCAGGTCAGCTACCTTGTTATTAGAAAGGTTAGTAGTAGGTACCATTAGTAGTGGAAATCAAACCTAATGTCAGGTTAGCGCATTAGCCTCGCAGCAGTGATTAGCGAGCTCCGACGGTACAACCGCCGTCAGCCATGTTGGATTTCATCCTAATGGCGCGCGTTTCATCATTAAGATTAGAGACGGGCCGAATATTCGTTAATATTCGTATTCGTTTTTCGGTAAACGCATTCAAACCCTTCGTTAGTTCGTCTTTTCAGCAATACCGGCCAACCGGGCGATGGCCACTCGGCCTTCCAATTTATGCTCTTTTGACCGCACGATCTTCTAGGTACCCAAGCCACTAAAGTCAAATAAATTAGCAAGAATTAAAACAACGAAAAATTAAGTACAAAATAAAAAGCTCACTTCAAAAATGCTTTATTAAGCAAAAGAGCAGTAAATAAGCTCAGGGCTGTCAACCGTCCTAGTTTTACTTTGAGAATCCGGGTTAACATTGTACATCTCCGCCGGATAAGTTTGGGCTTAAAATCTGCCCATGCATGACTCACTGACAGATTTTTGGCGGAAAATACTTGGAAAGTTTTCTCTATTTATTTTTACTCTGTCATAACCTTCATAAACACCTGATAAGCTTTAAAAAACAGAGCATGAAAAATTTACGCATGTGATTTCTTAAACAATTTATCTCATTAAATCAATGAATTTTAAAAATTAAGGTGAAATTAAAAAAAATGATTTGTTATTTTTATATCATCATCACCAGCCTGTATCAGTCCACCGCTAGTCATAGGCCTCTCCCAAGGGACACCACTGAGCCCGGTCTTCAGGCTCTCAACCAACTACAGCCAGCGACCCGGCGCGAGCTTGAATTTTTTTAAACATATAAAACCACCATTTTTCTTTTATTGTTTCTCTCAAAACTCCAGGTTTGTCACTTTAGAAAGTTGGCAGCCCTAACTAAGCCCCAGTTCCGAGTATGAAAGAAACGGTTATAAAACATGTTATCATAACTTTGGCCGCGTTCGAATACAAGAAGTATTACCGTTCGCCGGCCAACCAGAAGTGCCAACTTTCCGCAAAGAAAACATTCTAGATGGCAGCACTGACGATTTACGATCTAATATGGTCGAACTTTTGTAATGTACGAAGTTAAAAATGGGATTCGGTTTGGTTTGATAATACCTCCTTGCTTCCAAAGATCTAATGAACTTTTGACGTGACAACGTCTTATAAATTGGTTTGCCGGGTGACACTTCAAGAAACTGCGTTACGCTCCGCTCACGTTATGCGCTCACAATGAGAGCGAGTGAGAGGCACGCGTCCCTTCCACTCGGGCATGGTTAGCCCGCCTAAGAGCGAGAGAGAC
This sequence comes from Opisthograptis luteolata, assembly GCA_931315375.2. NCBI lineage: Eukaryota > Metazoa > Arthropoda > Insecta > Lepidoptera > Geometridae > Opisthograptis > Opisthograptis luteolata. Next base: position 13,661,556 of record OV928039.1, read on the forward strand.
AGACATAAAAAGTGAAAGGCACGCGTCCAGATGAATATTCACATTAAAATTATTTTACCACTCAAAGTCGTTGTCACGTAAAACTTTCGCCCGTATACCGACTTTACAGGCAACCAATTTTTTTTTTATTCTATCAATAGTAAGTGAGGAAGTATAAAACGTTATTTTAGTCAATATACATATGCACTACGATTATAACGCTCATGCATATACCCCCTAATTGAGAGCCAGTTACCTGTTCAGGTGTAGCGTGGCGCCATCTTTGACCACATCGTCACATAACATCAGGTGACTTGTGGTCAAACACGACCCTGTAACAGGAAAAAAAACTTACGTGTATTATGCAAAATGTGGAGCAAGTTTCCTCCACAAACTTTTCCACAATGCTACAGAACAGAATACAGTCCTGTAAAAAGTGTTATTCAGGATAGACAACGCATCGGCAACGCCCCTAGTGCTGTTGCAAATGCCCACACGCGATGGTGACCGCTTACCAACATACCAACAGGCGAGGCTTTTGCTTGCTTGCCACTTTATGACATTACAAAAAAACTGGACCACAATATTCAAGAACATGCGACATCTACCAACTTGCACTTGGCTAACGTGGTAGATTACGGCGTGTATGTGCTCTTTCATCTCTGAGAGAAGGCCAGATTTCCAACAGTGAAATGATAAAGATAAAGATGTTTTATTTGTAAACATGTGATAGTACATAACAAGTTTGCATGCAGATCTTAAATATAGTGATTACAACATGTATTGCCTAAATAGGCGAACAAATAGAGCGAGATGGCCGCTAATTAAAAAATAAAAATAAAAAAGAACGTAATATTAGGTATGTACATGTAAAATAAAATAATATTAATAAAAATATCACAATAAATAAAAGAAAAATAGAATGATTACAAATAAAATAATAAACAAGAATCGACAAAAGTCATAGAAGTCATTGAATAATAAAAATATAATTGAACGAACGAACAGAGCGAACGAACGAACATAAAGAGGCTGATGATGATGCTGATAATAGATTAAAAATAAATTCTACATGAACGAAGGAATTCCGACCGACAATAACGACACACTTCCACCTTTAGATACTCGCAATACTACAGCGTAACTGTTGCCATTTAGAGCTCATTTTACCTTCTATTTAAAGAAAAGAACTCCCTAATAAAGTTTCAGTAAGACAAACGCAATCTCATTCCAAATTTTCAAGGCGCTAAATACGATTTAAAACTGTGATCAAAACTTCTCGAATTCTATTTACGCGGCGCAACCTCGACCGCATAATCGCCTTGGATAGAGATGGGCTAACTTCACTTACTGACCCGAGTTAAATCGAGTTTGATTCTCTCTAACTCGTGTTTGTGCTGGCCGTATATGAATGACTCAAGCAAGCAAGTGAAAAAGCGACTAACTCGATGTGTGCACGCTTTGTGTTCCCGCCATATTGCATCGACCAAATGACACCGACCATAATACGAAGTTTGCCGATCATATCAAACCATTTTTGCGTGTCAAAATATTGCAGATTCAAGGTTATTTTGTAAAAACTTTATACAGGTTAGCGTGTGACTACATGTCACCTGTCATGTTAAGTGACCATGTGGTCAAAAGTGGCGTAACGTTACACTTGGATTGGGAACTGGTTCTCAAGTGAGGCTGCTGGAACTCACCGATAGGTGCTTGGCGACAGATTCTAAAAGGTTATCATTAGATTAGTTATATGGAAAACCAAATAAATGTACTCTGTTTCGTTCTAAAACTTGAGTTTTATTCGAGTTACGTGAATTTCATTACGAGTTAACTCGAATCGTGTTTTCCGAGTTGGCCCACCTCTAGCCTTGGAGTAAGTTAGGGCGCGCTCCATAAAACACAGTTCCCTCAAGTTTGAGGCAAAAAGTATTAACTGTCTCCTGACGCGCTGTAAATTCACGTAGAGGGAACCCTAAGGTAGTATCGCACTGGGGTATATCACGCGGGATCGAGAGAGCGTCATTAGGAAAAAGAAAAATAAGCCTAGACTAGATTTAACAAGACTGAGGTTTGTGGAAAGATTTTTAGAATGTTTTTTGTGACTACTGCGTTAACTAGTTTATGTCGCAAGTACTTAATTATTATTAATTTTTGTTTGTAGTTTATTTTTAGTAGAAACAAAGGGTACATTTACTGTCCCATCTCTTTAAATAATTATTTTACTCCTACCACAAAATTGAATGATTGTCAGAATAACGTACCGAATAAATATGCTAATATACTATTTAATCAATTGTCTGTCTATGCTACGTGATAAATCCTTCAATAGTAATTTTTTTTAGTTATTACAATATTTTTTGGTTTTTAATAACTATTGTATTTTTATTAAAACAACCACACAAATGTCTATTAGACATCAGGTGACTTGTGGTCAAACGCTACCGTGTAAATAGTAAAAAAAAAAAAAATATAGTTCAGTTGACATTACCTATTAAACATTGCCTTCTTATTTACGGCCGTTCCCAATAACCGATCTATCCACGGTTTGCCTTACTGGAGATATAGAATTTTACATAAGCTCCATAGAAGTAATGTCAAATTTCTATCTCTAGAAGGGCAAACTGTGGATAGATCGGTTATTGGGAACGGCCGTTAATGGATATCACTGACAGAAGGATGGTAAACGGTAGCAGGGTCACGGCAAACGTTTCCAATAGCCAACGTTTAGCAAACGCCAGTGTGATTGGACCTTCACAAAGTAAGCCACGGTAAGTGGCCGAGGTGCAATTTGCATGTAAATTGGGCAGTCGGTCGGTCGGCCAGCCTCGGAGGAGGCGGTGGTCTGAAGGGGGCCTTAGCGCGTCATCGCGAGCTTTTTACTGTCTCTAGAAAGATTTATGTTAAGTCCTTTTATGGGAAACTAGTGACCCGCCCCGGCTACTTTTGGATAGCTTTTAATAAAACTAGTACGAGTATAGTTATGTATGTTAGTACCACGCGAACTCCAAACTCTGAACTGGGGTGACATTGCTCGAAATAGAGAGGAATGGCGCTCTCTCGTTCCGAAAACCAAGACATATTTTGGGTCGCTGAGCCATCGGAGTTAGTCAGCTATGTTCGTAAAGCAGCAAAACTGTAGCTTTCAATCAAAGAAAGAAAATTTACAGAGTCGGGTTATTAATTCTAGAGATTCATATTGCTAAAGATTGATTATAGCCAAAGAATTTGGACCACAAATAAAGTAGCCCAGTCACGATGCAACCAATTTGTTCCCTTACACCAGCCACCACTGTACCGTCCGTATGTACACCATGTACGATATAAAAAGCTAAATATGGTGTGCAAATGTACAAAGCAGACCACAAAGTGATTTATTCACTCGCCTACTTAGCGTCGAGTGGGACTACTGAGTTATTTATAGGCTTTTTCCCTTCAGACTTAATTCGGTACAATTCCGCGTTTCTAAAGGATTTCCTCGGACATTTGTGTAGATAAGAATAAATTATTGCTTACGATACCACTGGCATGAGGCTTATTAACAGATACTTAGAGTACGTATTTAATTTAATATTTGTCGTATCGTCCATAATTTGGCCACCAAGATCAGACGTTATGTGGGCATACGCTAGGGAAACCTGCGGATGAGAAAAATAGCAAAGTACACAATATACTTAATTTAAATTAATTCCTATCAACAATAGGAATTAATTCCTGTGAAATTACTAGTCATACAAACATTTTGCAGGGTAGCGTTTGATCACAAACCACAAGTCACCCGAAGTTAAATAACGTGAAAGTGATACTATTTTACGCCTGCATTGGAAACTCGATCTCAAGAGAGGCTGTCGAAAAACACTGATATGCTGTTTGGTGACAGATAGGGTGAAAGCTAGTCACTAAAGAATGACATTCAAGTTATGATTTTATCACTATGTTTTTCTGCACCAGAAGCTTAAGTTTATTGCAAGATTTGAGCCCATGATCTACGGGTTGCAGCATGTCCACTGAGTCATCATTGCCTCAAAATCGCCATTTCAGTTTGCGTTTCGGTTATTTTACACTCCGCTTCAGCGTTGTTTTTACGCAGAAAACTAGCTTCAGTGTGGCAAACAGCAATGTGTTATTTTCATCCCGGAAAAGCCTCCACAAACGATGCCACGGGTAGAAGCTCTCGCACAATAAGCGTTAAGGCTTACAGTTTGGGTAGTTATTAAATAGCGGTAGTTAGGCAACTGTAAGCATTGTTAATAGCACGATGTTGCGAAGTTAGAAAACAGAAAGCTATGATACCTCAGTGGTTGTAATGCAACTCGTAAGTAGATCGTGGGCTCAAATCTTGCAATGTGTTTGAGATTTTCGTAAATGAAAGTATTATGGTGAAACCAAGCATGTGGTGGAGCATTTCCTAGAGATCTGTCGCCCAGCACCTGTAGGTGTGTTCCGGAAGCCAGCCCCTAAGCCAGGTGTAGCGTGGCGCCACCTTCAACAAAATTGTCACTTAAGTGTCAGTTAAGGTATAGTAAAGCAAATAAGTGTATTTATATTAATTAAAAAGTAGATCTACGCCTAAAATCAAGTTACCACTAGTTAAGAATCTGTCGCCAAGCACCTATCCGCGTGTTCCGGCAGTCTAACTTGAGAGCCAGTTTCTTTATTCAGGTGTACCATGATGCCACGCTACATAGAATTTTTCATTATGAATTTAGTAAGTGACCCTTATAAGTACAGATATGCGATTTAAGGCAGTACATACATATATTTTCAAAATTGGGGGTTATTAACATGGTTTGGAAACACTGGTAGTTTGAAAGTGCTAGCTTGCTGTTTGGTACAGCATAAAACACCGCAATGTATTGCGGCGAATACACGCTGCCGCACTGATGAGACTCAATTAATTAATTATCAGTGTTGTTTTTAGTAATTTGGGTAAATTTGTTACCTAATTTGCAGATTAACTCTGTGGTCAAACAACATATTTGATCATGATAAACACTGCAGTGCGTCCGATTTGCGTTCACAAATTGTTTTGTTTGCAGTTGTCAGCGAATTTCAGTTAAGTTTTGAGCACGCTTCATAATGCGCTTAATTAGAACATTCCCTAAGTTTCGTGCTAATGATCTAACTTATACTAAAGACTCAGACTAGATGAATAAGCGTCTGAACTTTACAAAAATTACAACTGTATTTCAAAAAACTTTTCGGCTCTTTTGAATTCGTTTAAAATGATAATTCTAGCACGATGACTACATAAATACTAGCAAATTAGCCAGCCCTGTTTCATCTGTAGGTACTCATTAGCATAATGTCTTAGGAGCAAAGATTTATTACTTTTGACAAACGGCTAATTCCATTGCCACGTGTGATCCTTTGTCCTTGATACAGAGTGAAACAAGGCCTAAATGAGCCCCTAGGCAAACAGGTCACGTCCCTCCGAGGCCTGCGGGAAAGCATGTTGAATTCTTATCGATGGAAATTACCCGACTTTTAGCATTTTCATGAGTAAGCTGCGAAAGAGATTAAAATACGAAAAGTACGCGTCGTATTTACAGCGAAATTGTGTTTTATGTTCGTGAGATGTGAAACATTGATGTCGTTGAATTTTAATGGGTACACCATACGGTTTATTTAATTTAGACATATAAAAGGAAATTTTATTAGTGAAACTTACTATAAAATATCCTCCATTCAAGGGCACGCGATATCTACCAGCACGCACTGGGTTAGCGTGGTAGATTACGGCCCATACTCTTCCTCTGAGAGAAGGCAAGAATCCTAGAAGTAGAAACGTAATAAACTGATAATTCTAAAATATCAGACTATTTAGATGACATAGGAGCTTGGGATTGTTGATTAGTGAAGTTTTTCTAATCAAATCAATTAGTAATAAGAAGAAAATAGTAAATAAGATCGCACCCAAAATTTGACCTGCCAGGCAATTCTTGCCAATTCTTTTGCCGGTATAAAGAGGTTGGTAAAAGCAAACTAGCTATAATTTGTAAGATCTAAAGTGATCACATGTTGTATTCTACTAAAAACACATATGTTTCACGATTAGAAAAAAAAAAACTTGTGTTTTATTTCCACATTAACCCCTTTTTACGCCCTCCATAAAAAAAGCAAAGCATATCCACGTCACATCCGGCATATCGTGATCGAAAGTGGGCGGATACATGTGGATTCACGCGGATAGGTTCGGATATTACTAGGAAATTGTGCACGGGCCGCCGTGAGATGGATTCGAAAGTGCGCTGCCGTATAATTAAGGGCGGGAAATTACCTGCTGGAATAAGGCTGGAATGTAGGCATTCAGCGATATGGAACTTGTACCCAATTGGAATAGTTTTACCAAGTGGTTTTAGTAGCGCTTCAAGCGCTATTCCCTAATCCTACAATGAGCTTGAGATTTCAGTAACGGGAAACATGTGAACGGTTCCAAAGGAAGAGTAGCGCTGGTTGATTAACCACATTATGCTACGCGAGTTGGGGCCGATTTTCGATGGTGATATTTTTTATGTATATTATAATCGCTACTCAAATATTGATTAACACTTGTGATTTATACTAGAACAAGCTGTTCCCCGCGGTTCCACCCGCGTGGGCTACAGTTTATCGCGAAATCCTTTCTTAGCGGATGCCTACGTCATAACATCTACGTGCATGACAAATTTCAGCCCGATCCGTCCAGTGGTTTGGGTTGTGCGTTGATAGATCACTATGTCAGTCACCTTTAAGTTATATTTATCTAGAGACACCAGTCTAAAACATTAATCTGCTTGAATCGTGTTTCCAGCTCTACACGGGCTTATAGTTCAATTTAACCCAATAATTGGGTTAAACCATTAATTCCACTTTATTAATTTAAACACTCTAATTACCAATATTAATACAGCAGTAACAATTCCGCAATGATTAGGTCTCTCATTAATTTAGTTTGAATGCAGCTAATGCCAGAGCTGTATCACATTTGCACTGTTATTGCTATCGGAATTGTTTCTTAATTGGATCATTTATAATTACTTGGGCAAGAAGGAGCGATGGTGGCTGAACGGTAATACGTGCGCCTTACAAGACGCCGACACTGAGTTCGAATCCTCTCGGTCCTCGCGGTGTTAAATATCAATTCAGCTACCATAATTCAGACCGTCCTTACTGCCGGTTCATCTGCCCAGCCTAATAGATATTGGTAGTTCGGCCCAGTTGCCATCGTGCATAATTGATGACCGACTCAATTTTAGGGTTACGTCGCGGGAATACGAACTTGGAGCCTTACCTACTTAGGGTTCGAGAAAATAACTACCCACTCTGACTTGTCTCGTCCCGAGGGACCACCCTGTTGAGTCAAGGGATATTGATATGAAAGGTCCGATATGGTTTTTGAAAGCAGATTTGGTCCTAACCAGCCAGCCAGTTTCAATAACCAATCTTTTCACGGTTTGACACAAAATTAACATTACTTTTATATACAAACATAAATTTTATTGCACATAGGTACATACATATTTTTAAATGACATGACACTAAAGGAAACAATCACACGTAGCGTCAAGCACAACTACATGATTACCTTGTCGCAATAAGAAAAATTTTACGCTCCTCTGGTTTTTAAAGGCGGCTTCAAAAATTTAATTTATAATTGGTTCCAACAGTTTGCATACTTAAAGCCTTGACGTACCGCGCCAAGCTGCTCCTAATATAAGTCCCGAGACCCTCATCGACGGTAACATTAGCATGAGGCTCGTTACGTCACTTACGCCATCGCTTGTTCTCTGCACGTGACGTCACACCACCAACTCGCTTTATTTGATTTTTGTACGTTAAAATGTATGACATTTCATTGTTGTAAAACTTACGGTAGGTATCTACAAGCCTAGAATACCAAGGTAGCTTTTAGGTATTGTAACTTTTGGCACCACCTTTTACCGCATGGACACTTAACACCACGTGTCTTATGTATGAACGCTACAATGAAAGAAGCAAAAGACCAAAAAATCTACAACTAAAATTATTAGGTGCTATAAAGCCACTCGCCTGTACACGGGAAGGCAAATCTTTTGACAATCGGGAGTTTATTTAAGCAGCTAGATATCTTTTTTGTTGACTGGTTACTACGTTCAAATTTCAAATTTCAAATTTCAAAACTTTTTTATTTAATAGGATACATTGTGATCACTTTAAAACGTCAACTTAAAACTAGCTACGCCTGTTCCAACCTCCTTACGCCGGCAAAAGAACAGGCAAGAAACGCCCGGCAGGTAATTTTTTTGGCGCGATCACTTTGACAATTTTATTCTTATTACTAATTGATTGAATTGGAGCAAGTTCACTAAAATCCCAAGCTTTTTTTTTTGTCATCTAATAGTCCGATATTTTTTAATCAGCTTTACTAATAAGAAGATTTCTCTTGTTTGGTTGTACACATTGGGATATGGGAACATGAATATTAACGAGTTGCGGGATCACAACCAAAGCAGACCAGACCCCACAAGCAGCACCCGTTCACGAGTTGACGCATGTGCCAGCCATCGCTCGTTTCTTTCATAATTATCAACTCTGATCAAACCATGTTGCTCATAAAGCAGCCAGTTGTTTAATTTTTTCATACGTGTAAAGCATATCGTGATTACTCACCGAAAAATCTTTTTGATCACAAAAAAGTAGCCTCTGAAACTTCATATTATTAGTAAAATGATTTTTGTAGCAGTAGCAGTACTTTAGGGGGTTAAAAAACAAATTTCACCTTTTCATAAAAATAGTCTAGACTTTTTAATTAGTATCTCATCACTATCAGCCTATTCGTTCCCACAGCTGGGACAAAGGACTTCTCTCAGAGAGAGAGAGCATGGCGAATAAACACGACAAAACTAAAAATAGGTTTTAATCGCTTTCAATAACAGCTAAAGGCTCGCCCGGATTCTGAAACGGAGCAAATCAAACGTAAATTAGGTTACCGGTTGATAGAGCAAGGCCATAGGCAGCGGTCCGCTAATCCCCGATAATATGGCCCGATCTCGATGGATATCGACACTTGTACAGAATCATTAAAAGGTTAAACTAGGTTGGCCTTTGATTTTCTGGTCAGTTAGTTCTCAATTAAACAGGTTTAAGTCTATTTGGGTTGGACTATTCGGGTTGGATAGTAAATATTAATAGAGCGGTATTGAAATCTGAGAGGATTGAGAGAACAGATATCTGTATGATTTTAAATACGCTTACTTCACAGTAATTTTTACCTAATAACTCGTTCAAACTACAGTTTTAATGCAAGGGCTGAAGGTAGGGTTTATCTGGACGCAAACACCTAGGCCCTTATTCGCTATGACCATCAAGATACCTTGCCAATAACGTGTGACATCATTACGTGCTTCAGCGGTCATTCCACGCAGGCTTTTCTTACGAATTCCGCTTAATGATAGATATATCAAAGCAAAGTACTGCATAATAATTGACCTAGAATCTATTTCGAATCGGTTAAAATAAAGGTAGTTTTTTTTAATCTGTTTTTTTTTTTGTTTTTTTACAGGGTTTTGGTTTAACAAAACATACCACCCTTATAGCTAAACAAAATTATAACAACAACAAAGAACAAAAAAAGAAAATGCAAAAAAAAAACAGAAAAGAAAATCATTACTTGATTACGATCTCAATTTTAAAACTAATTGGTATAGCTCATATATTTTAACTGCATCCTCCGAATGAGGCTGTGAGAGTATGCAGTTAAAACCACCCACCTGCCAAAAGACGTGGTCGTCGACAAACAGCTGTCAACGTAGACCGTCGACCCTAGCACATTCCATGATGATGTGGTAAACATCTTCAATTTGATTGCATACATCACAATTTGGTGAATTAATTTTGCCCATCATATATCCGAATTTATTTAATGGAACGTGCCCAGTTCGAAGCCTAACAGCCGTAAAAAATAAAGGTAGTTAAAAATTGCAAATTACTTACACTGAAGCGAAGTGTAATATTATCAACTCCCAGTCGAGTTTAACACAAGAAAGCAATGTGTAATGTTTTGTTCTCAGAGAGCTGTATACCTTAGCATTCAATTTACTTGGAGTCTACCTTCATTTCAACTGCAACAGGAGGCCGCATTTACACATTCGTGTAGCTCAGAAAACGTTACCATAATACAGAGGACATTTATGCTTGGTGGCAGGGCTTTTTCTAACGTTTGCCTGATTACCAACCGCTCTCAAGTGTATACCGGCAGCCTTAGATGAGAACTAAATCCTATTTTAGACATATCGTGTCACTACCTTTAAAATATAATTTCTTAATATTAGATTGATATGTTGTTAAAATCTTGAGTGATATTAAAAAACTAATTTTTTTATATTTTGTCTCAATGTAAAAAATCTACTTGGTAAACGTAGATTTGAGTGAAAAAACCCAATTGTAATTTTCTTTAAGATCTTGCAGGGTAGCGTTTGACCGCAAGTTACGATACTATTGGAACTGACTTTCAGTTGAGGCTGCCGAAACACAACGATAGTGGTGCTTGGTGATGTAAAATGAAACTATACTTTAAAGACGATGTTATCTTTTACCGAAAGTTAATATTCGCTGCAAGATTCGTACCAACGACATACCTACGGGTCGCAAGGTCTACTATCTAACGTAATAATAATATAATCGTCGCTTTACAAGAATCGCACAGCGAGCTGCGTGCACGACGGTGTAAATGTGGTATGAAACGTTATTACACGCTGCAATCTATGTTCCAAAACCAATTTGCATATAATCACGCTTTATTTATAACTGAAGCAAATCCCGGCTATCTACAGAGAAATTCTTGGAGAAGGGTTTTCGAACTCAATATTTTTGATCTCAGTACATCTACTTTTGAATGGTCAATTGGTCACTCTAAATATTTAAAAGCGCTTGTTACTTATAAAGCAATTATGTATAACTAAGATACTTTGCCAAGAGATGCATAAACTAAACAGACTATAAGCATAACAACGCGTAAAATATAAATCCTACTAATATTATAAACGTGTGAAAGTTTGTGGGTATGGCTAGATGGATGTTTGTCACTCTTTCACGCAAAAACTACTGTACGGATTTGAGTAAAATTTGGAATGGAGATAGCTTATACCCTGGATTAACACATATGCTACATTTTATCCCGGAAAAAGGTGTCTGCGGGATAACGAGAAGACGCGGGTGAAACCGCAGGGCGCAGCTAGTCAAATATATAGTAATCATCATGACCAATCTATTCCTCCTGGGACTCTGGCCTTCTCTCGGAGAGAGAGGCTGTAATCTACCACGCTGGCCCAGTGCGGGTAGGTCGATGTCGCATGCCCTTGAATGTTGCAGTTCTTGGACATGCCGGTTTCCTCACGATGTTTTCCTTCACCGTTTTGAGCGATGGCAAATCCGCACATAACCTAAGTATTAAGTCATAGGTGCGGGGCCGAGATAATTCGAACTCGGTGTCGGCGTCTTGTAAGTCGCGCGCCTAACCGTTCGGTCACCATCGCTACATATCATGTCATAGTTTCTTGCTTGGTGTAAACTTAGTCCACTACTACAATTAGTATAATATAGGTCGTTCCTGATCTTTAACGCTCAGATAAAATGAATCAATTTTCAGTAATCCAAAAAACTTACAAATTCAATACCGAGAGAGATATAATTCAGCTTTCAAAGAGACGTTAGTGTTTTTTTTACGATTCCCGGTATGACAGTGAACGGCTGCGTGTAGTCCGGGGCGCAATAAAAGTCTTTCAGAGTAGGTGAGTCTAATCTCTTAAGACTTGAAGTCAGTGGAAAAGTTGGAATGGGAAGCGAGAATGCAGCAGGAAGGTATTAGAAAAGGAACGGCGAACAAATACAAAAGCATTCGGGCCGGAACGAACTCGTATGGAATTCTTACAAGAGGCGAGGCGTTTAGAGGATGCGATACGACGTAAAAAAAGAAAAAAAAAGAAGAAGAGTCATGATGGATCCGCGACCTAAAGTGTCTCATGGCCTCCGAAACGAGAGAGCGCCACACTTCTCTATCTTGAGCGATTTCAGCCCAGTTCAGAGTCTGGAGCTCGCGTAGGTCCACATCCACCGCGTCCTTCCAGTGGTATCTAGGCCGTCCGACCGGCCTACAGTCATTTCGTCGTCCCAAATAAGAACTCCGAAAAATCATTTATTTGCAACAAATTACACAAAAGTACTTAAAAGGAAATTAAGTAGTAACTACAGAAGATGTGTTGTTGCAAGCTGGCCTCAACTCAGCGTTGTGCTGGTCGTCTATCTGCCATGCTCTTGACAATAAAAATCAATAAATATGTTTTATCTGACTTGAGAACGTTCTAATTTTTTTCGTTTTTTTGGTTAGTAATGCTAAATAAACTCGTTGAAGTTTTAGTCGAATCGATTTGAATGAAAGCTTGAGTGCCAATTCAAACCAGTAGTGGTAAATGCTGAAATATCGGCGAATTCAATTAACAGTAGATCGGTTAATTTAATTAACTTCAGCACTGAAAAGTCGATGCGGCGAGTTCCGTGTACCTATGATTTTATATTTATTTCAATCCCAATTACAAGCCTTTCACTTCCATTTTGGGCAGTATCAATTGGCAGAAATGAAATGGGAAATGTGTGGGTTACGTGTTTCTGAAAACTCAAAGGATATATAATATTTTAATGGAAATTTTATGTGTGGTTTTCAATTTTTATATCAACGAGGAAAACATTAATAAGGATTTTTTTCTATTTGAGATACTTTGAAAATTAATTCTATATGCTAAAGTATGTAAATATTTATGAAGAGCGCTAATGACCGAATGGTAAAACTTGTGGCTTACAGAGCACCGATAGCAAGTTCATATCCTATTTTGGCCCTGCTCATAGGAGCTATAAGCTATAGAGCTTAGTTATATGCAGATTTGCCATCGCTCAAAACGGTGAAAGAATATATCGTAAGAAAAGTATTTTTACTATTTACAAGGAAGCGTTTGACCACAAGTCACCTGATGTTAAGTGACGATGTGGTCGAAGGTGGCATCACACTAAACTTGAATTAGGAACTGGCTCTCTAGTGATAGGTCAATAGGTGCTTGGCGACCGATTCTTAACTTGTAGCTGGTAGCTAGCCAGGCAAGTACCTACTAGAAAATACCCTACAACCAAGCTATGGATAGATGATGCTTGGCGACAGATTATTTACATGAAGGTGGTAGCTATGGTTTCCCCACGATTCCTTCACCGAAAGCTCAAACTCATGGTAGCATTTGAGCCCACGTCCTACGGATCGCAAGCCGACGTACTTTTTTGATGATGGTGAAAGTATATTTATAGCATTTTGTATGTATGTATGAATCCACGACCTCCGGATTTCAAGCCGACACCCAGGAGCGTAGGTACATCAACATTCAACAACTAATCTAATAATGGATTTCAACGAACATCCGCTTTTAAAATTTCGAAAGCGAAGTAAAACAAACGGCCTTTAAATCCGGTAATTGCCCACTTTTTGCCGTTGTTGGCGAGAACAAGCGGCAGAATGAATGTTAAACAGCCATTTGGGACGCGGGTTATCTTTTATCCATTGGTCGGATTTTAAAATACGTCCCCGTCTTTGCAGCGTGCTTGTGGAAATGATCGCGATTTTCTTTTGTTGGATATTTGTTGTAGTTGTGGCCAGACTAACGGGAAATGCCGTTAAATAGCGCGATGATTGACGTTTGACATATGTGTGGCCACGACATTTGACAACGGCTTTCACATTGGCGTTTGACGTTAGCCGATAACTCAAGTGCATTCACGTCGACCGTTCAAGTGTAGCCACTCACATAATTGCATTATTATTTATCGTGATGATAGGCATTGACATTTCCCTTGACGTTGACCTTAGTGTGGCCCCAGCATTACAAACAAACTCACTACTTTTATTAGATGTGTTTTTATTCCAGCTTTAGGTACATTATACATTGCTCATTGGAAGTGTTGATAAGTTGCTACCTTGCCATTCGTCGATTAATATAATAATATAAGTATCTGTATCTGTAGATACCTACTGTAACTATGACTCTATAAACTAGGTAGGCTTTATAAAGACAGCATATTCTTCAAAGGTTAATGTGTTTCCATAGTCGATTCATTTCAAATCCATACAAAATGAAGTCCTATTCTTAAATATCAATTTAGATGACAAATCGTAATTATAATTGCACCCAAAAATGACCTGCTGGCAGTGACTGCCGGGTGTTTCTGGTGTTCTATTGCCGGTAGGTATATCCTATCCTATATTATAAATGCAGAAGGTTGTGTTCGTGAATGTTTGTTACCACGTATCACCGTAACTAATTAACCGATTTTAATGAAATTTAGATTGTACATAGCTTATACCCTGGATTAACACATAGGCTATTTATATAAAGGAAAAAGGTTTCTGCGCGATAACGGAAAGACGCGGATGAAACCGCGGGTCGCAACTAGTATAAACATATTTTGATTAAACTTTTGGCTCATATTTAATTTAATAAATGTTCCACGTAACAGCACTAAATGCAAGTGGTATCTGCTTTGAGAGCCCGAGCAGTGGTCCAATACCCTGAGCGCTGCGATGGTCCTCTAATGGAATTGATTCCAAGTTTACTGCTGCTCGTTCTGGGGGTTGTTCACAACCTCCTCGCTTGAACTTTAAGTGCATTTCATTCTATTAACTACTACTATTGGTTGCATTAAACGACGATAGAATAATCTGCAATGGGGTTGAGCTTGCCTGACTATTTGCCATCTTTTATTATTTACTAGTTGCGCCTTACGGTTTCACCCGCGTCCGCAGGAACCTTTTTCCGGGATAAGAAACCTATGTGGTAATCCAAGGTATAAGCTATCTCTATTCCAAATTTCATCAAAATCGGTACAGTAGTTACGGTGATACGTAAAACAAATTTAGGATTGACTGATTTGAGGTAGCACAAAACGTTTATGTACAGCTTTTCATATTTTCATATTCAATCATTTATAGCTTTTCAGCTTTTGGAATATTCATTATCAGAAACTTGCTTCATGCAGTTTTGGATTTTAAGTCATTAAAACTGAAACATGTTTTATCGCACTATGACATCAAAGATGCTGAGATATTCTAATTACAGATATCAAGGGATAACTATTTAAATTTATTACTTCAAACTAAAAATAACAAAGAAATAAAAACAAATAAATCTAAACTAATAACTAAAATACATTACTAAAAGAAGTCCCTTTAGGCAAGGTACCGAAGATACTGGCAGCGTTCCCCCTTTGAATGGCTAGACTAATTCTTTGTCCGAGGTAGCTGCCAGATCTTCGGTCTCCGGTGATGTCGACTAACCTTTTTGTTATTTCCTTAAAAAGGCTTAAAGCGCTAGGACCCCACGGACCAAGGGTCTCGACACCGAATGGGACAAAATCATATTCGGCGCCTAGACCCCTGTATTTGTATGCCTTCGCTTTTTCAGCCGCTTCACACGCCGCACCAGCTCTGATGTTGGTTCCATGTAGATGGGAAGGGGCTAGCGTGTCTGCACAGGTTGGTTGGGATAACTTGTACAAAATCTCGCGCAATATGCTACGACTATACCTAAATACATCAAAGCCTATTTCATAATGTTGAACGCTACAAAATTCCCCCAACTTCCTTAGTGGCTCCCTAAAGTTTCACTGTTCAAATAATGTGAAGCCTTTGAACTCTCAAAAAGTTCAAAACTACTTCACTCTGTAATTTCATGCCAAGATACTTCGAGTAAATACTTGAACTTTAAATATGTGAATGTTATTGTTGCATGTTAGCTAGAAAATTCCTCTTCTTGCCCTTGGCACATCATCATCTTCATAATCAACCCGTTTCAGTCCACTGCTGGACATAGGCCTCTCCCAAATTACACCACTGACCACTGAGCCCGACCTTCGGCTTCTCTCATCCATACGCTGCCAGCCATTTTGCGTATGTCGTCGCTCTACCTAGCAGGAGGGCGTTCTACACTAAGTTTGCCGAGTCGCGGTCTCCACTCCAGAACACGTTTGCCCCAACGATTATCAGCCCTTGGTACAGTCGGGTTATTATTATTTTCAAGAAGCTAGTGCCACGCATCAACTGGATTGGGAACTGGATTTCAATTATAGCGGGTGGAGCAAACCGATGGGTGCAAGGTGACAGAGTTCCAGGACCCTTATTTGCTATGACCATCTAAGAACGCAAAACGGGCGGGCGCGTTACGTTTGCTACGCGGAATGACCACTAAAGCACTTAATGACGTCCCACTTTATTGGCAAGAAATCCACCAAGTTATAGTTTGATTACAATTAATACAATAAGCAGTCTCCAGTTCAATAAATCGGTTTAGCGGTCGGTGAAAAAGGTATCAAACACTCATTCACAAACTTTCGCATCTAAGTTGTTATCACACATGATTGCCCTTCATATTTGAGGAGCTTCCGAACAAAAACCGGTAAATCCACTTTCACAAGTCTAATTTCCTCAAGGCTCATTGAATGGATTTATCGAATTATGTTCAGATTCGTAATTTTTGAACGCATTTTTAAGGCGGATTTAGTGGTTTCAGGTCAGGTAGCTTTTTATGTGGACCAGAAGAATGTCAACCATATAACTACGGCCAATTTATTCTAATCAATAATTAAATCTAAATTAAATGCAAATCACAAATTAGAGCAATTATCATTCCTTTTACTTTTTTTTAGTGGTATAATATTAACAACAAAGTGTGTATGAAACCCTTCTAATTGACCGCCATCACAACATTGCACCATATTTCAACCTGAACATTCCAACAATGGCTCACGCTCTTCCGGCAATCAGGCGGGTCTCATAAAAATTGAATTGGATTCATGTAATTGCAATTAGTCGGGTACAATTAGGTGGGTCGGAGTGTTTGGTGGCATGCGATGATTGTTGCCTCGGGGTCCCGCACTCGTAGGTAGCGTTAATGTGTTTCAAGTATTCATGTACAGTCAGCGACAAAAGTAGCTGATCATACTCGATTTTCCCATTGTGCTTTAGATCAGTAATGTTTGGCTTTTCTTCACAACTTACAAGGTAGCGTTTGACTACAACACTACACACCTGCTGTTAAGTAATGATGCGGTCAAAGCTTGGGGCTTAAGATGATAAACGTAATCGGAAAGTGTGTTATTGTTCAACGACTTTTGTCGCTGACTGTACGTATAGAAATATATTTGTTGATTGTAATATAAACATCAGCTGATAGCGACATAAAGAACACTTTATTAAAAAAAAACATACGATTAAACTTTATAAGTTTGCTTGATTTTTTTTAGTTCTCGCTTGGCTAGCTACCATTTTCATGTTAAGAATCTGTGCCATTTTTAACCACATCGTTATGACCAGTGGCCAAACGCTAAGCTATAAAAACAGTTCGTAGACAGTGACTTTCGTTGCTGGTGCTACGACACTGCGTTATGTAACGCTTCCGCTACGAGAACATAGAATAGTATCATCGGTTGCCACAACGCACATCGTAATATACCTTGAGTTTCTCGTAGCTGACACTACGTGTGCTACGAAACTGCGTTTTGTTACACTTCCGCTACGAGAACACAGAATAGTATCGTCGGTTGACACAAAATACGCAAATCGTAAGATACCTTGTGGTTCTCGTAGCTGACACTACGTGTGCTACGAAAATGCGTTTTGTTACACTTCCGCTACGAGAACACAGAATAGTATCATCGGTTGACACAAAATACGCAAATCGTAAGATACCTTGAGATTCTCGTAGCTGACACTACGTGTGCTACGAAACTGCGTTTTGTTACACTTCCGCTACGAGAACAGAGGATAGTATCATCACATGCATCCTAATAAATAAATACATTCTGATTTAAATTCGAAAAAAAATAAAGTTGAATGACATTAACCTTATTAATTTATATATCTATTTATTGTTACATAGTACGCAACACATTTTAACATTGACTTTATTTTACCACGCTCTGTTCGAGTTCCTAGTCTATTTTACGGTACCTTGCTCTATTTAATTATAGTAAAGGAGCAATGTCCTTAAATGTTTTGGCATAAAACATTTATGGCTATCATTATGCAGGTCAGCGTTTTGGTAATGTGCCGTTGGTAAACTTTGTTTGCAATATTATTTAGTATTTTCGGTCGTAACTCCAGGTGTGTGTTTATGCTAATTCATAGGTGCTTATAGTAGTTTACTGTTACGGCACTAGGTTTTTGTTTTAACCAAAACAAGTTTGTACGGTAATATTACATGTGTGATAGTCGTAATACCAGACTTTTTTCTATTGTTTAGTCGGGCTCTTGAAAATTTGCTTTGTTGATGCAGATTTTTATTCAGATCGCAACAGACATTAAATTTAATAAATTGGGAGGGACACACGAATTGGGAGGGTCGGAAAATTACGTAGTTTACCTCCTAGTAATGCATTAGGTCTTTAGGAGATAATTCTTCATCCATGACATTGGTACAATGACTATACAAAAATACTTCCTACTAATATTATAAATGCAAAAGTTGGCGTGTGCGTGCGTGTATGTTTTTTACCACGTAACTACTCAACTGATATTGATAAAATTTGAAATGGAGATAGTGTTTATTCCGGAAAAAAGTTCCTGCGGGATAACGGGAAGTGAAACCGCGGGGAGCATTTAGTCAAGAAATAAATAACGCATTAGCATACGTTGGCAGCACTTCTGCAGTCCGCGAGTGAAGTGCGACCAAGTCGCGCTCCGAATATTTACACAGACGGCAGATGGCACCGACTTCTACAAGTCAGTTGGGGGAACAAGTTCAATCTGAAACGACTAGTACGAGTTAAATCACGTTCAAAACTGCTAACATGACTTTAGCGCGCTAAAAGCTATTAGCTATTAGGCGCATAGTTATTGATATTTTTAAGTAATTTATTAATTTTCTATGATGAAAATCTTTTTTATGACAATAGAAAAAATAGATGGGTTAATAACGTGATAGTAGTAAAACCTAATGGTAAAAGGACTGACTGACGGTGACTCTAAACATTACGCGTACGTTCGCGTGCTATTTATACACAAACGTGACGCGTTTAATAGCAGCGATTAGCACGCTTTAGCACGCGAATCTCAACTCAACGCTAGGTATACATTAGTGACGCGAATTTCAAAGCGCCAAGCGAGAGCCGTATTATCAGGCAATACAGATTCAGTAAAATAGCGCGCTAAGCGTTATATTAGCCAGCTCTAATACAAATATGCACTGTATGATTAGAGGAACGGAATACATAGCGGTAATAATCAAACAAAATTGAGTGTGCCAAGCCGGAGGGCGCACTGAGTACTTAATGAATTAAATGTTTGAAGTGCGGTGAGCTAATTTGAAGAGCAACTTAATATAAACTTATGTTGCTTCTTGATTTTCAAGTTGAGGAAATGGGGCTGATGAGCTAGTTAGTAAGGGTTGGAATTAAAATTAATTAACAGACCGGCTTCTGAAACTATTCATTAATGTTAAATTCGGATCATATGTCGAAATCCGTTTGACGTAGTTATTGCCTTTTCACGTTGCTCAAGAGATCCCCTTATCTTAATTAGAGGTAAAGATTGTTGAAAGTTACTTGTAAATATGTAAAGGCTAACCTCTGAAAGTACTGATCTGATTTTGATTATAATTTTCCTGCTCAAAAGCTACATTATTCCTATCATATGCTGTGTTATTTTAATGGATTGTTATGCTTAATCTTTAATTTAGTTTTAATTAAAACTCTAAACAAAAAAATAAGACAGTTCTTACAAATCGTTAGATTCAGTCATCTTTTAACATAGTTTTATTTTTATTTTAGTATTTATCCTTTTTTATTTAAGCTCATGTGACAATAATTGTAATTTGAATTTAATATTTACTTTTACAAATTAAAGTACCATTTTTTATTTAATAAAATAGCAAACAAGCAGACCCACCTGAAGATAAGCAGCCACCATAGCCTTAGCAACACCAAGGGCGTTGCCAATGTGTTACATCATGATCATAAAACGTCTTACAAAACTCACGTACCTAATAAAAGTAAGTTGCACTCGCCCCGTTACTTACCACCGCCCGCAGACAGTCAAACTCCGTTTATCGGCAAATAAAACCGTAGAATAAGTAACCGACTATCATTTTCTGAGCGATAAAACGCTATGGAAAAGCGACATTGTAGTGTAACGCTCATCTGTTCGCCGATAAAAGTCTACCGAACCGTAAAAGTTGGAAGGATTAACTGGATCTGAATTGTGGGTAATGGTTGTTAGGGGAGATTGATCGCGGGAGATAGCAGATACGCCGCGTGCCGATGGGAAATGGTTACTAATTTCGAAGTGATATTTTGCAAGGTCACCGTCATAGTACACACATCGTCATTTTTTGTCGCCAATTCCACTGTTTTTTTCTGTTTGTTACCTCAGAACTTTCGACTGGGTGAATCAATTTTGATTATTATTTTTTTATTAGAAAGCTAGTTTGTCCATTCGTGGTTTCATTTTAATTTGGTCCAGTTTTGAAAATGGCATTCATGGGAAAAATAAATAAATCAAAAGTTTGCATTAAAAGTTGTTTTTTTCTGTTAAAATTGTATACCAGGTGACTTGTGGTCAAACGCTAACCTATAAGAAGTGAAACTAAAGGCATATGCTAAAGATAAGAGTACCTTTATTGCCCAATCATTAAAATATGTAAGGTACTATAATGAACAGTGTAGGTACAGTGGCAAATGTTTATGGTACATATTGAACAGACAGAGCGACATAGATAGTTACTTTAGCATATTCAATACCGCGAAACGGGATAAAAGTTATCCAGAGTAAGCTACAATCCATCAAGCCATTTTAGCGTGAATAAGTAACAAACTTACCTTCTCACTCACAAACTTTCGCATTTACGGCAGTTGTGTGATTAGAAAGGATTATTGAAAACGTGTCCCATTCTGGAGCTATCTAAATCTATTCCATAAACCATGCGACGCGACGGTTCGACCGAATACGAGTTTTATTACGTCGATGGCCAGAACAAGTGTCTTCCACAGACACAAGCGGGATGGAAAAGTGGGACACTGGCCCGATATTGACTGCGAGTAGAATCCCACATTCGTAGAGCAGAATAGGCGCTCTAACAGTTTAGATGGAGCGTTAGTTTCGATTTTTATTGGGACAAAAAGTATCGGCTGCCTTTGAAACGGGTTTCATGTTAGGTTTAATATTTGGCGAGACGATAGAATCGTTTTAGTCTGGTGCGCCTATCTTTCTAACATAGATTCTAATGTTAACCCGTAACATGGCCTATTTTGGTAAGGTCTAATGGATTCTTTTTTCTATTGAACTTTTCTATATTCTTTGTAGGTATGTAGGTATGCCTTTTATACAAGTGCGATTCAGAACGAAGTGCTAATAGCGGAGTTTATCCAGTTGTGTTTAGCCAATCAACTAGGTAAAGCAACGTTCTCTGCAATCACTACTTGCATGGGTGACCAATTTATAAAGCGCATCCGTGCTTTTAGGATAGCTGTCTTAACGTTATGTCAGGGACTCAGGGACCGGTGGATGGTATGAGAAGTTTGATACTGGGGCTGGCATTAGCCTATCAGCCAACCATGGTGGATTATGGCCCATTCTTTCTCTTTGAAAAAAAGCACGCATCTGAGCAGTGAAACCGTTATACGCTGATGATGATGATGACAAATAGTACGATTTTCCCAGAACCAGAATATCGCATGTGTAACGTCATTAAACGGGACATAATGAGCATTTTCGAAGCACACCTGCTGTCGTAAAATTTATGCTCAGAATGTCACGTATTTTTTGTTTCAACAAATCAATCACGAACAATGCCCTATATACAGTCACGCACGACATAAAGGTGGACTTCCATGGATCGCGATGCGACGCTTCGCGGCTGACGCAGTGACACTAAGTGGATGTATCAAGATGTCCCAGAAACAGACGCTCACACATGAAATCTATTTCTGAAAGGAGGTTATTTAAACACAGCTATAAAATACAGATGCAGATTTAATCAATAATAACTATGCCTAATCACATATCTACCATATCATTTAGTACAATACTACTAATAACGGTCAAAATAAGAAAGTAGCATAGTTACATTCCGTGCAGCAAAAAACGCGTCGTTCATTCGTAAAACGTAACTACATATTTGTCTTTGGCTCAAATTCACTTCACCAGTGCCGCCAACACACACGATTGTAACGCTAATGACTTTTCAGAAGCAGTTGTAAACATTTGATTAGTGTTTAAAGTATACCTTTGTAAGTAGCGACAATAGCGACTGACTTTCGACATTACTCACAATATAAATTTGTATGGGAACTGCTGACATCAGCGGCACGCTTCTGTAACTCTCATACATTTTCATAGAGAGAAAGAGAGAGATAAAGAGAGAGAGAGAGAGAGAGAGAGAAGGATTTGAAAAACTGCACACAATAACAAATAGTGCATAGTGTCAAGTCTGCTGCGGCACGCCGGTCGCACGCGGCTGTTGCAACTGTAAAAGTCCACCTTAAACAGCTATAAATCAATCAGTATCTAGTAGTTATTCCAGTAATCCTAAATTAATCCTAAACGGGCTGTAAGGCTTTACACATAAATGTGGTGTTAATCAGAGTTAGTGTAATTAGTATTAGGTAATGAATGGAGCAACTAGCGCGGCTAGGTAGTTTTAGGTAATTGGATTCCTCAAATATAGAGGAACGAGGGTGTGGTAATCCAGCGCGCACCTTTTTGTTCAAAAGGATTTCAAATTGGATTCTACTGACTTGTTACGTAGCTTAGAAGGCAGGTTTGACAATGCTGTAAGGTTCATAGTGGGCTGCCAATTATCAAAGGGAGGATTAGAAAGGATGCAGTAAGCAATTCAAAGGTATTTCTCACAACTTGACTTGTTATTTGACACATCTTTTTTTGCCAGTCAACTTACGTAATGATCTTTACCGACAGTTCCATGGATAGCCAGTCCCACATTAGGTCGTCTCGTCTGGAGCGGCTTGAAAAATGAACTTTAGCAACGATTAAACGAACACTCATTACGTCAGACGCCGTGAGGTCTGATCTGTGGTAAAGCCAGCCGTTGGCCCCCAACTTAACACGTTGATTACATATCGGATTAGCTCGACTTTGATGTGTTATTTTCTACATTAACTTGGAAATAAAAAAACTCATTCTCAGTCTTGATTCTCAAATGGGAAAACGGGAAAAGGAGAGTTTAACTAAAGGCGTAATAAATAAATAAATAAATAAAATATAACCATCGATAGAGGATCCATATTACCCCTTGTCTACGAGCCCCTTCGCTCAATAAAGAAAACTTATTGTGCGCCCTTCGAGCTGGTTCGTATGGAAATAGTTTTATGAGGGAGAATAGGGGACCATAAATTACTAGCCCCGTTTTTATGGACGCGTGCTTCTTTATGAAGCCATGTTAGAATGTAAGGGTAGTTTGTGTAAGTTAAACTACTTGCTTCTGGGAAAATAATACGTCAAAAAGTTGCGGGAAGTTCTAATGGATAATTTTGGTAATGACTTCATTTATATGTTTGGAATTTTCTTGTTATTTTATTGGGCATGGCAAGTTTTATGGGTCGTGCGCATTCCAGTTGTGTACGTTGAAAAATTTTCATGGTTTTGATTTTGTTGATCCCTTTACACTCATTGTTTTAAATATTGTATCTACTTTACATCGATAGATAACGCTAAAGAACCTACCTATAGAGGAGAGCTTAGTGAAATAAATAACATTAGAAAAGATCTTAGAACTAGTGTTACAATAGGCAGTCTTATTGCTTAGAGCGATTTCTACCACCCAAAAATGGACAGAAGTTTCAAGAAATATAATGCGGTGTAATTATGTATCTTTTTTATAAACTAGTATTTCTAGTAAATGTTACGTCTAGTTTATTAAAAAAGTAATAGTGCAAAAACTTTTTTACAATCCTGGAATTTTTTTGTTCATTTGTGAACACCTTTTATTTAAAATTAATACATACCGACACGTCCAAATCAACTGTATATATGAAAATTGAACAATTAAACAATACTTATCTAGAATCTCAACTAAATTACCAACATCTAAAACAAGAACGAAGAACAACACAATCTAATTACACTCAAAAACTAAACAGAGTGCCGTCAGCCATTCCGCCATTTGTCCTTAACATCCACAGAATTAATTCAATTGTCATAACGGCCTTATTCGAGCTTTAATTACACAAGTTTAAATTACTGTAATCAGGAAGGGGGCCCCGGTGAACACCGGGGGGCCTCCAAAATCCGATAGCTGCTACAAATGCTGATTTGAAACTCCGAGGACATTGGAATCGTTGCAATTGAAATGTAATGCAATTAAGAGAAACGTTAGTTTTTGTAAATTGTTTATAATCGTAATTTGATTGTCTATTAGTAGGTTCAATAATTGCAAAGAATAGTTTTAACGTGTGCCTTATAAAACTCACGAGTTCTTTAGGGTTGGCAACGTATCGGTAACGCCCCTAGTTTTGCAAATGTCTAGGGACTGTAACCGCTTACCTTTAGGCGAGCTGTGTGCCGTTTGCTTGTTTGCCATTCCAATATACAAAAAAAAACATATATCTGACTACTAATTAGAATTCTCTGTATCAAGACTATGAAAAACGGGGATCCACAGCATCGAACAAATACTTCTGCGTCTATATTTTAATGCACGGTCGTCAATTTAATAATATAGGCCACTATTGAATAAAAACTATTTGAATATAATACTAAAGCTTATTATGAGATTATTTTAATGTGTTGTAATTCACCTGCAGAGAGGGAAGTAAATCACCCATTTTCCCTACTAATAACGTAACTCTGCCTGTTTGTCTGTCTATTTCACGCCTAAACTGCTGAACCGATTTAAACAAAATTTGGTACGGAGATAGTTTGAACCCTGAGGAAGGACACAGGGTACTTTTTATCGCGATAAACTCTAGCCCACGTTGGTGAAACGGCAGGGAACAGCTAGTCTACATATAAAAGTGCCTTAGTGAGACGTCGAGGGTCCCACAGTCCGGATATAAAATCCTAATTACGCCCACCCAAGTTCGCTTATTTGGCTTTGTCTCGCGAATAACTGTATCTGTCTCGGATCTAATTGGGCAAAAGAAAACAGACTTAAATTATATTGTTTGTAACGTAAACGAAATACTTAGTAGGTAATTATGTTTGGGGAGTCACAAAGTTGGATCGATTTAGCCTTTGTACTTTTTAAGCCTTTACGAAATTTTTGTTTGTGGTGTTGGCAGTAGTTCTTGAGAGCTTGACGAAGGGATTAAACTGAAAGTTGGGGCTAATTACAACCGTTTTTCTCTGTAATTACGATAGTAATAACATTTATACCTATTTATATCTATATGATATATAGCTTGAGCTTTAGAGAAAAATGTATAAAGCTATTGTAAAAAAATTGCAGAGTAACACATTTTTTAAGATTACGATATGTTTTTCTC
The DNA here is from genome assembly GCA_931315375.2 of Opisthograptis luteolata. Lineage (NCBI taxonomy): Eukaryota > Metazoa > Arthropoda > Insecta > Lepidoptera > Geometridae > Opisthograptis > Opisthograptis luteolata. The sequence goes on from OV928039.1 coordinate 13,687,020, forward strand.
CAGATTTAAATAAAACAAAGACTTGTTAGTACCATCAACATACTCGTATTAGGAAATACAATACCTATAAAAATGGAGCAATAAGGCGGGGTTCACAATCACACTCATCATTATCAGTCTTTCACGTTCCCACTGCTGGGGCTCTGGCCTTCTCGCAGAGAGAGAGTATGGGCTGTAATCTACCACGCTGGCCCAATGCGGGTTGGTAGATGTCGCACGCCCTTGAATGTTGCAGTTCTTGGGCATGATGGTTTCCTCACGATGTTTTCCTTCACCGTTTCACAATCACACTAATATATTTTAAATGAGAAAGTTTGTGAGTGAGTGAGTGAGAGAGAGAGAGAGAGAGAGATAGAAATAGAGAGTGAGATAGAGATAGAGGGAGAGAGAGAGACTTTATTTGGGAAAACTGCATGTTTGTTTGCTTGTTACTCCTTCACGCTCAAATGGCTCAACAGATGTAGATAGTTTATTATACCCTACATTAACACATAAGCCACTTTTTATCCCAGAAGAAATTGAAATCACAGAGAACCGCGGGGTGCCCCTAGTATACCACGACAATTTTCTTGCCAACCTTGAAAAGCTTTATATTTCCCTTATTCTGTTTTTTGTACGCGTTCCATTTAATTTGTTTACGTTTCCTAAGGCTCTAACGTGTCTTTCTTTAATTGGTTTTGGTTATTTACGACTCGAGTTACTTAAGTTTTAATTGCTCGAAGGTTCTCAAAGATATTTATGTAGAAGCTAAGGGCTGGGACCTGATAAGGGCTGAACACCTTCAGGAAAAACTTATAATTGCCTCGATAAGAGGGTTAATTTACCCTTAGACTTATTCATTTAGAGGAGTAAGCATTTAACTAATTAAAAAGTCTGTTTTCAAATGAAGCCATCAACATGAATTGGAATTAAAATTGTTTTACATTAATCATTTGTTTATTTATTTGCATACAAATGTGAACACTTTAAATCTTCATACATAAAACTAGCTACGCCTGTTTTTATGGTCTGCTTTGGTTGTGATCCCGCAACTCATTAACATTCATGTTCACATATCCCAATGTGTACAACCAAACAAGAGAAATCTTATTTGTAAAGCTAATTAAAAAATATCAGACCACAAACAGATGACAATAAAAAGCTTGGGATTTTAGTGAACTTGCTCCAATTCAATCAATTAGTAATGAGAATAAAATTGTCAATGTGATCGCGCCAAAAAAATTACCTGTCGGGCGTTTCTTGCCTGTTCTTTTGCCGGCGTAAGGAGGTTGGAACAAGCGTAGCTAGTTTTAAGTTTGACGTTTTAAAGTGATCACAATGTATCCTATTGAATAAATAAAAATTGACTAGGTATTGAATATATATTTATAATTTAACAATTTTTCGCATTTAGAATATTAGTTGTAATTAGCGTCATTAGTGTGATATTTCCAAAGTAATCAGCATTTTCGTATAAAAACTTGACAATACGACCTAATGTAATCTTGTATCTGCTTTAACTAAATAGCCCGAGATTTTAGCAGATTTTTTTTTCGCGTCGTCATTTTGGCTAGCCCAAAGCCCAATTTATAAAGCAATCTGCAGACATTAGACTTTTTACTCGAATCTCAGGGGTTTTTCCTTCCTTTTACTGTTTGGAACCCAAAAAATGTCGCTTCTTTTATACTAGGCTAACATAAGTAAACAGCTGTGTTGCTTAATAGAATTAAACCAGTCATGCATAATATTGCAGACTGTATACGTATGTATCACTATCATCATCATCATCAGCCTGTTTCAGTCCACTGCTGGACGTAGGTCTCTCCCAAAGTACACCACTGAGCCTGATCTTCGGTTCCTCTCATCCATCCGCTGCCAGCGGCTTTGGATATGTCGTCGCTCCACCTAGCCGGAGGACGTCTTACACTACGTTTGCCGGTTGCAAAACCATGTCACTGTTAACGTTACTTACACCACTTCTAACGTAAGAACGGCTGGATTGTTGTTTATAGTGTTTGATGATTGGTTGTATCAATTATATCAACCTCCTTTTAAGAAAGATATTTATAAAAAAAAAGTATTTAACATGTGTATTTATATTTATAATGTCATACCATGTAATATTAAACTTGAAAAAGGATTACAATTTAAAAAAAATTAAGTGACTGGCTTTTAAAATATTGTTTTTATAGTGTAAAATAATTTATAGAGCACTAGCAAACCCGGCGAACTCCGTTTCGCCATCTGGCTACGTTTTATGTAACATTTTGTTTGGTGATTAAAAGAAGAAAAAAAATTTTATTTGAGCCATGCGAATGATTAATTATTCCTTGTATCTATAATTGCAAACAATCATTTGTTGAAGAATACGGTGTAGTACATGCTATGTATCAGAGATGGCGCTGTATGTGAAAAAAGATTTTCCCGCTTTTCTGTTGAAATTTTTCCTTAATTTTCTTTATTATAAACCTCACGGAGCCCGAGACCTTTCCAACGAATGCAAAACCGTGGAAATCGGTTCGTGCGTTCTGGAGTTATAGCGTCGGGAAGGAAAACCCGACTTATTTTTATATAGTAGATTATTCGAGCAAAAATATTTGTTAACATTTGCACGTCTGCATGCAGGCTGAATACTTCACCAAATTTTAATTTAAGATCTTATTATGATGTATATTATGTATTCTTGCAAATAAATGATTGATTGATTGATAACTTATTAAGTTATAGGTGCGGGGCCGAGAGTAACAAATTTGGTGTCAGCGCGTTGAAAATCGCAATTTCGCCACCACCACGGTAGCAGCTCGTAAATCATATACCTTAAATATAACGAAAACAACTTCCGAACAATAAATAATAATATTAATAATATATAATTCACCAAAAGGCAAGCTAACAAATATAAACGATGATTTATTCCAACATCTATATGGAAACAGTTGAGCCCGGCGACCGGTCTCCCACACCTGTCAAAATTAATTGGGCCTAAGGAAAACGGTATTTTTATTACCCAGCCATTCCTCTTAAATTTGATATCGATAAATTGACGAGGGGTTGTCTGTAAGTCAAAAATCAAACGTGAATTTATGGGGTCGTACTCGTAAAATGATATTTATTAAAGTTATTTGAAAAATTAGGATTGAAATATAAGACAATACATGACACACACACTTCTCCGACTCGCTGGACCGATGTTATCAAAAAGACCACAGACGCATCCATGACCCAATGTTCTCGCAACGCCATTAATAGGTAAAAATGGCGTCACATTGCCATCAGAGGTACCCAAGCCGAAGGCCGAGCATCAGAGCAACCACGACCACTCTGGCAAGAGTGTACGACTCAAAAGATCAAATTCCTGCACTGCAATGCACTGCGCTCGTCACTCGGAGATATAAGATCTTTTTGTACCCTGTAATTTCCCAAGAAACACTGCCCTACAATCCAGAACACAGTAATGACTAAACTGCTTTCTGAAACGAGTCTAGATCTCAGAGTTTACAATTCTAATCTTATCTGGGCTGTAATAATACCCGGCACTAAAGCCCAACCTCCATTAATCTGCTAGGGTCTCCTTACAGGTTTGCAATTAGTCAATCTCTCTGTAATTCTCTTTTACTACTACAATCTTGGTAAATTCCTTTGTATCAATGTGACTAATATAAATGTTAAATTATGTTAGTGAATGTGTATGTTTGTTCTACGGCTTCACGATGAAACGGCTTAACGAGTTTGAGTGAAATTTGGAATGGCGGTAGCTTGGATTAAAATAAGATTACTTTTTATTCCGGAAAAGTTTCCATAGGTAAATAAACTGTGCTTAACTACAACCACAACCAATCATAACTTAGTTAATAAATATTTGACAAATTTAATATCATCATCATAATAAACCAGTTCACTCCACTTTATGTATTTCTTCTAGCTTCTTCGTCGGACACCCAGGTTCCACGGTTGGTCATCTGGTCTGGTGTGGCTTGATTTGTAGGAAAATGAACCTTAGGAACGATCAAACAAGCACGCACAACGTCAGACAGCCACAAGCAGGGTGTATTTAACGTGCGCCGTGCTGTCTCCAATTTTACACATCATCATCATCATCAGCAGCCTATATCAGTCCACTGCTGGACATAGGCCTCTCCCAAGGTACGCCACTGAGCCCGGTCTTCGGCTCTTCTCATCCAACTACTGCCAGCCACTCGGCGCAAATCGTCGCTCCATATTTGGTCGCAGAACGTCCTACACTACGTTTGCCAACTCGCAGTCTCCACTCGAGAACACCTCTACCCCAACGGTTGTCAGTTCTTTACACTAAATTTGCAATCAAAATGATTTGCAAAACAGTGAAAATCTACGCGGTCCACTCACTCCCCTTCATCATTGGCCTGCGTCCATCTACAAGAGATGATATTAAGTAACATCCGAAAAACATCTGCGCTCATGGCTAAGTAAGCCAATCCGGGAGCCACAGATGCGGTCACACTTCCCACCCACTCAGCTTAGCTCAGCTGTAGTGGGTGAAGTGACCTCTCCACGGACGCTACCTCGCCTGGGACGCGATTTTGAAAACACAGGCATGCCCAGAACCTGCGTCACCCTCTCGACCTAACCAGCAGGATCCACAGAAATGACGAATCACTACGTGTGGTGCTGGGTTGGTTGCAGGACCTAGCTCGTGCCTTACTGAGATACCATTCCGGGTTTATTCCGAGTTTCCTTCTCTGAATTGTGATGGCACTGTAGTTTGTCATAGATATCTGCTAAGTTAAGGGCCGTCAAGTACCTCAGTCGGCTCTTACGACACCTGGTACTATTCTACTCTGCCGGCAAGCCCCACAGGCACACTCCCCTTATACATAATGAATTTGCCAAGGTTTTAAAATGTGAAATCAGCTGTATAAATACAATAAAGGTAGCAATTAGGCAGCTGTTTTACATTCGACTCGCGATGCAAAATCGAGGGGACATTACCATCTCAATAGCAAGCAATTTGTGAAGGGTGTAAAATAGATACGGGAAACGGGACCAATAGATGACGTCAACTCTGTTATTTTACCGCTCCAGTACTGGGGAATTGGGGATTGATTGCAGGTTGTATTTTTTTGTAGATTGAACTAGCTGCGTCATTGTATTTAGGTTATCTGCAAAAATACCATTTGTATCAAAAAAAAAAAAATCTTGACATAAAAATAAATCAACCGGACTATCGCGACTGTACCACGGGCAAGGAGTGATTTGATCGCGTCTACGCAAGTTAAATTTTTAACAAAACAAAAACCGACTTCAGGTTTCCTTCGGTTTCTCTGGTCTGCCATCATCAAACTCTGATTTCCTTATCATAGGACCTTTGAAATATCTTCTTTCTAACAAAAAAAAATCAATTTTGTAAAACCGTCTATATTGGAAGTCGTTTAAAAATCACTTGCCGGGCGTTTTAAGCAAAAAAAACATACGAAAAATAAAAACAGGCATGGAAGTGGGAACAGCTCGTTTTGAGTTTGACGTTTTAAAGTGATCACAAATGTTGTATCTTGTATCTTACTTAATAAATATAGTTTGACTTGACACCCACTACCATACCCACTGCGTCGTAAGTCAACAGCACTACCACTGAGCCATAATCGCTTCAATCCAATTTTCAGCTTAATTTTGTAATTAATTTTTCACCCATTTTTCATCGTACGCTTTAAATTAACCCCAGCCTATAACTACCCTTCGGACCAGTAATCGCTGCCGACAGCCGCGCCGGTCCGGCTCCAGAACCTTCTCCTAATAGTTTAATAACAGTTACCCGAATAGTTGAGCAAGATTATACTGTTTGGAGCTACGACTTTAATGGAGTTATTAGTTATTGAGACGTGATTTCACGAACAAACTGGATTTAGTACGGGTGTAGGCTGTTTTATAAATCTTGTGGAGTTTGGGAATGGGTGCTCACCTAAATTGCTCAATTTGAATGTAGCTATCCAAAACTGATTAGATGAAGACTTCACCTAGAGCTCTCAGTGGTAATGTTTAGCTTCCTCATCATCATCATCATCATCATCATCATCATCAGCCGGAAGAAGTCCACTGCTGAACATAGGCCTCCCCCTTTGAACGCCACCATAAAAAGTACTGTAATAAAAATCTAAAAGTACTCTTATAATCATCAAAGCTAAGATGCGAAGCTTTTGCCGTAGCTGACACCAATGCCGGTTGCATTGGTGACATTTTTAATTAATAAATGTAATAATGTGTAGTATGTAACAATATGTACCATGTATAAATTATATACCTACTTTTCTATTTTTTATACTAGTCTTAGAGTTGTGTTTGACTACAAGTCACCTGATGTTAAGTGACGATGCGTTCGTTGGTGCCACGCTAGGTGCTTGGTGACAGATTCTTAGCCATCTTGTGATTGAAGTGTATTAATTTCGCATGTTTCAAACCGATTTTGACGAAATTTCGTATGGAGATATTTTGAACTTTGTATCACAATAAACTATAGCCTACGTGGGTTAAACCACGGTGCAAAGCCAGTGTGGCTATAATGAATTTATTATGCCCACAAATATCCTAAGCTCATGTCCAAACTCACGCAGTTTCATGTACAACACGATCAATATATTATGATGTTACATCGTACATCCAACCACAGCCCTGGGAGCTTGATTAATGATATTGAATTAATATTGAACCTAATAACATTCATAATGCTCAAAATACGACCGCGGGACACACGCCGCGCGTCTCGCCGAGTAGTTTTGGATGATAAATTACAATCATTGTATGTACAGCGATGGAGTATTACTAATTAATTGCTACTGATGTAGCGAACAGCACACTGAAAAGTAGTAGCGGTGGGCAAGGAGCTTAAGATGGGACAAACAGACAATTTTGAATCTAAAAAGACTCACTTAAATTGTTTCAAAGGTTTTAAAAACAAAAAGAAAATCTCATTTAGTGACCGACCGAAACTTCGGTTTCGGTTTCGACCAAACAATCTAGTTTCTGCTGTAGTTTCAGTTTCGGCCGAAACAGAGAGCATGGCCGAAAGTTCAGTTTCGGTTTCTGCTGAAAAATCAGTTTCGGTCGGACACTAATTCTCATTGTCAAAGCAATTTAACATTATCATAGTGGGTTGCAACTGCAATCATTTCACACGCGTGAAACCGCGGGGAACTGCTAGTAACATAATATAATGTTGCTCTACTTTATTTGCTCTTCAAACAGAAAATTGAGCAATAGTTTGGGAGTAACCCTAATACATATTTCATTTGGTAAGCTCTTCGCGTGTACTTGTAAGTATTAACCTACGATTTCAAAGGAACAAGAGTCAAAGGAGCTAGTTTTGAGGGTCTGTATTATTAAAGGTTAAGTATTACCTACCTACTTTTAGTTGCAAAATGTATAATAGTACCCATCCTGACTGACTTCAAATGGGTAGGCAAAAATAGATGTGAAAGCTAGAGACTTGTTAGCTTTGTTGTAGACCAACTGCCGTTGTAAGTTGATACTATCCAGTTGTGACGGTGGAGAAAAACATCGTGAGGAAACCGGCATGTCCAAGAACTGCAACATTCAAGGGCATACGACATCTACCAACCCGCACTGGGCCAGCGTGGTAGATTACGGCCCGTACCCTTTCGCTGAGAGAAAGCCAGAGTCCCAGCAGTGGGAACGTAAAAGGCTGATAAGGACTATCCAGTTGTAACGTTTTTCTCCAACTTGTTTTACAAAAATGCCCAAACTCGAGTTGGGGGCGATATGACCATGCATGCATCAAAGCCATTACTGCAATATTATTTTTAATAATTTGTTGCAAATCCATTCTTCTTCAGTAAAAAGTTTTCGTTTGTTACTTTTTCATGACTAAGCCGATCTTGATGAATTCCCTGAGTAAGGAAATAGGTTAGATACTTTTTATCGCGATATCTATTTCACGTGACCTTTGTAAAACACAGTAAAGGTGCCTATAGGTAAATTTCAATATATGAAATTGCGACAGCCTGAGGTCCCGTAAGCCTCTGATTAATGAATATGGAACACCGCGTAATTCCGATTCTAATTCAAACGAGCGACGCCGGGCTTAATCACTAACCAAATTAATATTACGGTTTGTTTGATTAATGTGGACCTGGGCAATATTCTGTTGATACCGTCACCACAAAACCGACAGCTTACCACATAAGGTACGTAGACACCGGCGTTACAGGGCGTAACGTGACGTGTTACACAGCGAACGTTCGTGTAGGCAGTACGGGGAAACAACGCAGAGTGCCTGGTTGAAATTCCCCCAATCCGCACAAAAAGTTCGCTTCCACTTTTATAATGCAAACAACGGAATAGTGGAAGACTTTGCCAGCGACTTTGTTGCCTATAAGTATACCTAATTTGGAAGCCTTCAAGTCAAGAGTGAATAGGCAAAATTTAGACAAGCATGCTTAAACATCACTTGCCATCAGGTAGGTACTGGTGATACTGGGGTCAAATGTTTGCCTTTTACAAATAAAATAATATAAAACTGAGTGCGCTCGCTGTGTAACACGTCACATTACGTCCCCTAAAGTTGGTTAGTACGCACCTGTATGGGATTGAGTTGGGGCTCACCACTCTGCTGCATTAACAAATGTAGCTCGACCTTATAGTCTATGAATTTTGTATTTTAATTCCATCACGCAATTTGTATCGCATCGCTCCATGACGTACATGCAACCATCAATGGACTCGATGTCGCTCGAATTGCATCGCGTCGTAAGGAAAGTTCCTTTGACTTACGCATTTTTAGTAATTTGACCTAACTTCACACATTTCACTGTTTCCTCACAAATACCGGTAGCGTTGACGCTTTCTTGTTAAATTAGAATTTTAGCGCTCATTTTAATACATTAACCTGTCGTTGCTTTCATTCCATCAAAATTAGCATGTTTTACCATTTCTTACCCTTGTTTTCCACTTAATTTGACTTACCTATCTATAATTTATTGCTACTGCGCCGCCGCGTAGGTTAGTTTTTAGTAGTGGTTTGTTACTCAAGAGAAGTGAAGTCTCATTTTTAAGGCACAATTTTAACAATTTCCCACAAAGCATATTAACTCGTTATAAGAATATTTTTCTAAAAATTTGAAATTATTGCACCTACCTACTTTTACATAAAATAATATGTTTCTATCAGATCAATTATGCTGGTTAGATATTTATTTTAGACGAGCTCCAGCAATGAACATGAATTAAAGAAAAAATGACTGTGAAAAGTACTTACATAGAATGCAGAATACAGACTGCTTGTCTGCCACTTTTGTCTTTTTCAAAGTCGATTAATGGCGAATGGCAACACAACATAACAAACAAATTATCAAACTGTTTCCACCAGACAATATTTCATGTAACATCTGCCAAATCTCATTAATCCCGTTTCATTTATACATTTTCTCGCAGCAACAAATTTCTTCAATAAATCTTAACCCTGCTCAAAGAAAAATAACGTTAATAATGGAATAAGTTCATTTCAAATGCAATTTTAAAGGAGACATTGGAAATCTGTGGATCTCGTTAGTGTTCTAGAATATTCTATGAGGATTAAGTCCCATTCAGACTGAATGAGGCTTTTGTTGGCTCCATACTGCAGGGACGTAACCGTAAGCTAATGATTCCACTTGAGATCCCAGTGAATAGGTGCCTTAATGGCATTTCGATGTTGAGTAAAAAATGCTGGTATTTGAAATGGATATTTTGTTTCTCTTCTAAATAATTATTGTTTGGTTTAAAATGGAATACGAGATAGAATTTTGTTTCTTTTTGAATTGAGAGAATGGAAATTGGATTTTATTCTAGGATCGAATCGAAATACAGGTAAATAATGATTATTCAAGCTTTGAAGTAAGTAACCCGTGCTATATCATCTGCGCAAACGTGACAATCAACTTTTCAATCAATCTTGTGGTCAAACCAAGGACGTGTTAAAACGCTAATCTGTAAGAAACAAAAGAAAATATACCTAATAGAGTTGAGTGAAGTGGAGTGGAGCGGAGCAAACTGGAGCAGAAACTGGGCTTGAGCAAAAAATATTGATATACTCGTATTCCTAATCACAAAATTCTACTAATGTTATAAACGTGAAAGTTTGTGAGTATATAAACTCAAACTCAAACTCAAACTCAAAAATATGTTTATTCAATAGGATACATTGTGATCACTTTAAAACGTCAACTTAAAACTAGCTACGCCTGTTCCAACCTCCTTACGCCGGCAAAAGAACAGGCAAGAAACGCCCGGCAGGTAATTTTTTTGGCGCGATCACATTGACAATTTTATTCTTATTACTAATTTTTTGAATTGGAGCAAGCTCACTAAAATCCCAAGCTTTTTTTTGTCATCTAATAGTCCGATATTTTTTATTTAGCTTTACTAATAAGAAGATTTCTCTTGTTTGGTTGTACACATTGGGATATGGGAACATGAATATTAACGAGTTGCGGGATCACAACCAAAGCAGACCAGACCCCACAAGCAGCACCCGTTCACGAGTTGACGCATGTGCCAGCCATCGCTCTCCTCGACCATATGAGAGGGAAGAGGGCGACCCGACACATGACGCCGCTGCAAGCAAAGTCACTTTCGTGAGCATGACTGTTTTGGCTGTTTACCGAAAATGGTTAGAATAGGGGAAATAGGGAGAATAGATAGATAGAAAGAAAGATAGATAGATTAACTACAATCCCAAGCTTGTTTGTCATCTAGATAGTCCGATATTTTATAATAAGCTTTACTAATGAGATTTCTCTTTATACGAATTTGAAATTTTGTTATAGACAAGTCTTGAATTTCACTTGGGATTTTGTTGAAAAAGCGTACACATTGACCTTTGAACGAGTTGCTAACTTTATGGAGCCTAGTGGTGGGTACAGCAATTTTATCTTTGTTTCTAGTATTAAAATTGTGATAATCACTTCTCTTTTTGAAGCTATTTAAATTTTTCCGTATGTACATTACATTTTCATAAATATATTGACAAATAACTGTCATTATTTTGGTTTCTTTAAACTTAATTCTTAAAGATTCTCTGGGGCCCATGTTATAAATCGCACGAACAGCTCTCTTCTGCAATACAAATATGGTGTTAATATCAGCAGCGTTTCCCCACAGCAATATTCCATAAAGTATAATTCAATATTCCATATAGATGTTTGTTTCTCTTTCAAGCAAAAACTACTGAACGGATATGAGTGAAATTTGGAATGGAGATAGCTGATACCCTGTATTAACATATAGGCTACTATTCATCCCGGAAAAATGTTCCTGCGGGAAGACGTGGATGAAACCGCAGGGTGCAGTTAGTGTCTCATAAAGCGTTGACGTTGTGCTCAAATTCCTTTCGTCTAATTATTTAACGCTAAGCTAGTTGTTTCGACGGTCGGCTCGGATTATCGAGAATAGTGAAGTGCCCGTTAAATGAATAGTGGTCGATGAAGCGTGCATTGTAATTTAGATTTTAGTATTAATAACTAGTTCGTGGCACAGAATACTTAATAGTAAGTACAGGCTCACGGGAAACAGAGCGTAATTGTTTTAAATAGCCGGAAGGGGACGCAATATCGTTAGGTATTTATTCAATATCAGATAATTGAATTGATTTAGGCTTGGAGTTTATCTTTGATGGTTTCGAGGGTTTATGCTGCGACACTTACAATGTCTCCGGTCCACCTAGTGGGGGGCCTACCTACAGCACGCCTCATTGTTCTATTTTAGCTTGACTTGTAACTAACTAACAATGAAATCAACTCTTAGAAGTATTTTTTTTATCTACTTCTAATTAATATTAGATGCGCCACGGGTTTTCCGGGATATAAAGTAGCTTATTTTTTAAAACAGGGTATCAGCTATCACCATTCCGAATTTCATCAAAATCGGTTGAGTAGTTACGGTGATACGCGGTAACAAACATTCACACACACACAAACTTTCGTATTTTTTTTTGAAATTTTATCTGGTAAATTGAACAGCTTTTACAAGCACAGAAAAAATATACAGTAAAATAACAATGACAAGCTAGTTACAGGTTCTCACGAAAAGAAAATAAGTAAATAAAAACACGTGAAAACACAGATACAACACGCTAGAAATATTACTTTTCTAAATAACATATTAAACTAAAAATGAAATAAATATTACTATTATTACTAGTATGATAATATGAAGTATCACTAACAAGATTTACTACAAAGTATTCTCTCAAAATCTACTTAAGCAATCATTGCCCTACGAGTATAAAGGCGCGTCATAAATCCTCATCTTTGCTTTAATAGCCTCTAGAATCAGGAATGCAGCATCTTCAGCTGCGCAGCTGAATAAATGATTTTATGGCACTGCCGTTGTGTACGGTCAACGACAAAAGTCGCTGAACAGTTACAAGTAGTGATGATGGCTCGGTGGTAGTGACGTCGGCTTGCGATCCGTACAAATTTTACCTGAACCATTTTTCGATAACTTCTACCGTTGAAGTGATATATTCGAAAAACTATGAATGGTGACGCTTAACCTTAAATGAAAAGTGACGCGCCAGCGGGGTACTCAGGGACTTTTGACATATCATTGGTAACGAGGTGTTTAACACCTGTACCGAAATCCAGCTTGTTGAGAATTAATGTAAGGTGGAATGTCTATTTTGACTGGGCTATCATCATCATCATCATCAGCCTGTATCAGTCCACTGCTGGACATAGGCCTCTCCCATGATACGCCACTGAGCCCGGTCTTCGGCTTTTCTCATCCAACCACTGCCAGCCACTCGGCGCAAGTCGTCGCTCCACCTTGTCGCAGGACGTCCTACACTACGTTTGCCAAGTCGCGGTCTCCACTCAAGAACACGTCTACCCCAACGGTTGTCGGTTCTGCGGCTTATATGACCAGCCCACTGCCACTTCAGCTTGCTAATTCTGTGAGCTATGTCGGTGACTTTAGTTCTCTGACGGATCACCTCATCACTGGGCTATAACATTTGCTAAATCGTGTCAGCTACTTTTGCTGTTGACTGTACTTACTCCTCAAGCGCTGTAATCCGTTGTGCGCTGCTTTATGGACGCTTAGCCTTTGTTTTATAGAAGCATGAACAATTGACTGTGCTTCTGTGTAGGTTTTAGGGATCCGTACATCTGATGAAAAAACCGGCCAAGTGCAAGTTGGACTCGCGCACCGAGGGTTCCGTACAAACTTGTTTTTTGTTATTTAACTACATATTTATGGTTTTCTGACTTTTCTATTACATTTGCTGTAAGGAATTGCTTTATGTCAAATTTCACGATTCTAGGTCAAATGAAAGTACCGTAGGTTTTGATTCGAATCGCAATATATGTGACATAAACAGTCATATCTTTTGACCGCGCTGTCCTTTATCGGTACTGTTTTTCCTCCTGAGCTTATAGCTCATTTTCACAGCTTATATTAGCTTTAAAGTGAAAATAGCTAAACCATCAAACAGGACGAAGTATTACAAGATGTATAGAAAGACCACAAACGAGATTGAAGCGCGTTTTATTATTCTGTAAGTAGATTTTTTTCGAGAGCACTTTTCAGAGATAAACCTTTTTAATAACTGTTCACACGGAAACTTTAAGTATTTCCACCGGCTCTCAGAAGCCCTGTGCGCACTGAAAGCGAATAAATCTCGAGCGCAGTGCTAACTCGATTTAGCGCGGGCGCTACAAGCGTTATAAGAATTTCAGCACTTGCCACACTAAGCGGTTAATCTTTTGCTCAGTGCTCAGGACCGCGTAACCTAAAAACTTCGGTACTTTTTTTTCTCAAAAGTATAGCTACACTAGCTGCGTTCGGCGATTACACCCGCCGTTTTCCCCTTATTCCACAGAAAAAAATACCGCTTCGTCCCTATTTTTAGCTATCTTCATTCCAAATTTCATTCAAATTCGTCGAGCCACTACAACGTGAATAAACATACCTTCAGTGAAAATTACATACCTTCGCATTTCAAATATTAGTGTAAAGTGTGAAATTATTAAGATTTTTTGATTTTTTTAGTACTTTACCTACTAGTTAAAATAAAGAGAATTAATTTGCATTGCATACACTACTAGATAAGAAGAAAGCAGAGATAGACAGAAATAGTAAGTTTGAACATAAAACTGTAGTTTCTTTTTATAGCACAAGTTTATTACTTTTTCACGTTACACGCCACATCTATTGCTAACTTGACTCATAGAAAATATTTATATATTTTAATATATTAAAAATTAATTAGTACGTTAAAATATATACGGATTGATATTATTCCTTTAGGCGGACCAGGACAGATTTAGTAGAAAACGAAGGCAACAAGCGGTCGTTAATGTGTAAAAAGAAATCTTTTTCGGTACAAAATTTAAAAAATATTGTAGAATAGAATAAACATATTTATTAGCCACATAACTTTGTCCGTTACACAAGGCAACAGCTGCACGTATACTTCAAGTTGTTAAACTAAATATACCGCTATTTTAAACCGTTTTACTCCTTTCAGTCCTCGCTTAAAGTTTCACTTGTAAAGGTAAGGAAACCTCGCAACAGTAAAGGAAAGGAAATTGCGCGTATAAATCCTTTTGCAAGTAGAACTGGGCTATGAATACCGATCGGCGCTGTTGTGCTCGAGACGTGGGCAAATAGTTCTATAGACTTGCTAAATTATTTTCTTCTATGCATCGGTGATTTACGAGAACTGATATGAAATATGCATGCCAGTATCAGACCATAAGCTACATACATATTTTCTTAACAAAATCCAGTAAAATATCTTCACCTTTTGAACCCCCGACACAAAAGGAGGGGCGTTATAAGTTTGACGTGTCTGTCTGTTTGTCTGTCTGTCTGTCTGTCTGTGGCACTTTAGCTCGCGAACGGATGAAGCGTTTTTTTTTTGGACGAAAGGTGAGTTACGGGCACTTGCCGTTTTTAGCTATGTTTGATGAAAATCGGTGCAAGATGTCGAAAAGTTTCTAAATATATATTTATATTTATTTCAGGTAAACGTTTGCAACTAACGTCATTCGATGATAAGCGAAGCCGAGTCGTGGTGCCACGCTACGTCTGGATTGGAAACTGGCTCTCATATGAGACTGCCAGAACACATCGATAGATACTTGGCGACGAATTCTTAGGAAGCTTTAAAACTTTCCCTACCACCTTTCATTATGATGTTTTCCTTCACCAAAGCCGATGTCACTACCACTGCGCTATCATCGCTTCGTCTTAGCAAGACGCTGTTTTTACGTCCTACTGTGAAGTGAGACAAGTGTGCGATGAAAAGTAATTAGAATTTTAAAAGAGCAACATCAAAGTAAATTAATCTTTCAGTTTGTTTCAGCATCATGCATTGTAGCTTACAAACTCAAAAAAACAAACGTAAACAATAACGATACAAATATCAATGTATTCTCAAACCCAGTATCCCCAATCATGTCGTCGATACCGCAATTCAGTGAATCGGTCCTCTGAACTTGTCCCTCGATTCTTGCCGAGGGTCTCACCCGAGATCTTTGATTGAGTGGGAACGTAATTTGCCGGAAAACGGTTTAAAGGAAAAACCGCTGATCCGGCTTTTTATCGGCGGATCTGATTGTGAGATCGGGTCATTTGGAAAGAACTTTACAGTTCCGTGATTGGAGGTCTAGATTTGTAGGATTTCGGTTGCAGAAAGGAGTTGTCGTCAGCGCGGATTACGTTGAACTATTGATATTGAACTTCTAGAAATCTGTGTGGAACTTAGAACGTAGCGGTAGCGTTTGATTACAAGTCACTTGTTATTAAGTGACGATGTGGTCAAGGGATTAAGAACTGACTCTCAAATGGTGATATCGGAACACACCGATAGATGCTTGCTGATAGATTATTAATTTAAGGGTACTAGAAAATACCTTTCCGCCATAAAATATTGTTTAAAACGATATTTTCCTTCACCGAAAGCTGAAAACCATTGTAGGATTAAAATCCACGGCTCGCAAATCAACGTTACTACAAATTGAGCCATTATCATCGCTTATATAATAACCATTAAGCTCCGTTCAAAAATGTCAAAACTATTGTTGCACGATGATAAGTTACCGCGTAAACGCAACGCGATCCGAAACAACTCGTAAACCGTTCAGAAACGCGCGTAAACGTCAAATAAACATCACGCCTACCACCGACAAACTGCGAACTGCAGAGTGGTTACACACTTGTATGCTGAGTTATTTGATTCTGGCTTTCATCTGGATGTTAGAAAAATTAGACTACTGTATAAAAGTTATGCATGAACAGGTCGTACATAGAAAATAAAATTATGTACGCGGCGACTTGAGGAATTGTATTATCATGTAGGTACAGTCAGCGACAAAAGTAACTGATCATACTCAATTTTACAAGGTTTAAGATGAATGATGGTTAAGGGAAAATCTCTTATTGTTTAGCGACTTTTGTTATTGACCGTACCTAAGTATCTGACCACTTTCGACAATAAAATTTCAATCAGTTTAAAATTTGAATGGATCGGATCAGATGGCATCGAATCTGATCGGATAAGATTGGATCTAATATAATAATTTAATTAAGTTTGTAATATTCTAAAAAACGATAAAGAAACTACTTAAAGTTTATAAATTTTGCGAAGCATTTATATTTCACTTGAATCATAAGATTCACACTAAAAAGTTTGTATACCTAACGAGAAAACATGTCGTTCACTTGCCTACACAACCCACGTACAAACAAAATCCTCTCATGTCCGCAATATCAGCTCTGATTAATCGCGATCCGTACACGTGTCAGTACAAAAATAGCCTGCCTCATAAATACAGCGATGTAACAGCGGTGTAAATCACGGCTTGATGTAGCGAGCGGTCGCGTGATGGATCGCCTGCGATGGCGGCAGCGTTAGCGGGGAATCGTCCGGTAGCGCGGCACGGCGGAACAACCGGCTAACACGGCCGGATAGGCTGCCCTGGTGTGTAGGGCTCTTTAAGTGAATAGCTTATAGAATGCTTTGTACATTAGAAATCACAAAAATTGTAATGTGTGTTTTTTTGTATCATAGATATGTACTTAAAATGAAAACACATTACTCCCTTCAATGGCTGTGCGCTGCACTTTTCCCGTTACTCTGTAGGAACCTTTTTCGATGATAAAAAGTACACATAAGACCAGGGTATAAGCTGCTGTCGCTTTTCAAATTTCGCTCAATTCTGTTAAACCGTTTCAGTGTAAAAAAATAACACATACACATTCACTCATTCGCTCACAAATTTTATTTTTTATAATATAGTGTTATTAAAGGTTATTTTTTAACTGACGAAAAAGATAAGGTTCTCAATTCAACAGGTATATTTTTTGTTTATTAATCATCCCTAGCTTTGCACGGAAAAGATTATGACAAAAGACATCCCAAAGTGTTTCCGTTTAGCCTCTTTTTCTGCGATGAAAAGTGGCTATGGATAGATTATGTATACACTAAATTTACCGTTTTAGCATGTGAGTAATAAGGGCTAACAAAGAAACAGACTTTTTTTCACTTTTCATGTATTAATTTTAAACTAGCTGTGATTAGCATGCCGTTCTTATTACAATAAGGAATAATAAATGTGAATATATATTATCACTTAAGGAAGTAGGAACTTTGTATTAGAAAACAATTCAATTCCATCAAAATTAAGTTTCGATTAACTTCACAAAAAGTTTAAAAATATTAAAACAGATTGTTAAGTAGGCAACTTAACCGCAACACAAACTCGAAAAGTTGTTACTAAGCAATGGAGCAGGAACTCTGTTTACAGATGCCACTTTTGGGAAATTGTTTGATTTTGACAAAGTTATTTTGAGGTACACCGAAAGCTGTATTACTTGGAAATCAATAAAGTTTACTTTAACAACGGCATATTTACCATGTATTTTTGTTAGCGGGAGATAAATACGCCTGCCCGTTATAATATCATCAATCTTACCCGCAGAAACTTTTAGTACCTTCGAGATCATGGCGCTTGCAACATTGCCGAAATATCGAGAACTCAAACAAAATGGTATATATCCAGTTTCAAATCTTGATTCTTATGTTAATGACTATTGCAGATTAAAAATCCCTACTTCCCTATCCCTACTTATATTATAAATGTGAAAGTAACTCTATCTGTCTGTCTGTTACGCTTTCACGTCTAAACTACTAAAATGATTTAAATGAAATTTTGTACAGAGATAGTTTGAATCCTGAGGAAGGACATTGGATACTTTTTATCGCGATAAACTGTAGCCCACGCGGGTGGAACCGCGGGGAACAGCTAGTGTAAAATAATCCATACCAATATTATAAAGTTTGTTTGAACGGATGTAGTCGGTAACTTTTTGTATGTAAATGTAAGTGTCATACAAGCAGACGGCCCACTTGATGGGAAGCCGTCACCGTTGCCTATGGACATTTGCAACACCATTATGACAAGTAAACTGCACACAATTTGGTCCCTAAACTACAGTTCCCACTAGTTCGGGTATTAGAAGCTTCATAATAACTCTTGATTTTATTGTGTCAAATAAATGCTTTGTTTGGTTAAACTGAATCTGAAAATTGTTTCTCGTTAATTCGGGGCGCTATACACAAACAAACACGACGTCTCCTAGTTTTATTCATAGGGACGTATAAGTTACACTCTTCATTAAGCACAACAAAAGTTTTGCTTCCCTTCGTCACGTTCGTGATGGCAGCCCTTAACCCTAATTGAGGAAACGCCAACCCTCGTAGCCGCAGCCCTGCACATTGCCTACTTAGCATTGCCACATTGGCTATTTAGCATTGCCGTTAGGGGTATGTGCTGCGATATGTCAGGTTGGGAAGGCAATCGGTCAGTTAGCCAAGTCAGAATGGGGAATTGGTGTAAATGTTTGGCCTATTTTAGAAGGTTTGGTCGATGAAATAGCAGATGGATTTATTATTTTGTGTAAAAATGTAGTACCTACTTACTTACCTTCTTGCAATATCTATAGCAATAAGACCGCCCTTTATAAAATTAGCTCTAAGATCTTTTCTTATAGGCTTTTCTATTATGTGTTTTTTGTGATGAAACAATAAAGCCTTATTATTATTTTAAGCTATGTTTTACTCTTATAAAGTAAAGGTTTTAGTATGTTTGTAAAACATGTCGGAGAAAAATGATACATCAGGCTGTTTTATTAGCTTACACTGGCTTAACGGTTTGATTAGAGTTGAAGTAATTTAATTATGAAAGAAATGTAACCTTTCAATTGGTTAATAAAAATGATCTAACTAGGTGTTTCTTGGCTGTTCCTTTGGCGCTGTAAGGACATCGGAACAGGTGCAGCTAGTTGTAAGTTTCATGTTGTATTCTGCTATTTGAAAGATTTTTAGTTATTTTCAAGCATGAAAGAGGGCGTCGTCTCTCCTGAGTTGTATATCAAAAGAAATATCAGGACACATGCCCTCGGCATGGTAATGCTTGTTTCACGGTGGCGTGTAGAGCAATGAGATTTGTCGCCTCTGATACGCGCGGAACGGGCGCGGAATATCAAATTGAAGTTGTAGGAGATGGAACAGGAATAGAAATATAAAAAAAAGTAATACGACTCAAGATTTATCTTTTTCTGCCGTTTTATTTTTTACTAGCTGTTTCCCGCGGTTTCACCTGTGTGTGCTACAGTTTATCGCGTTAAAAAATTGACTATGTCCTTTCTTAGGCTCTAGACTATCTCTGTACCGAATTTCATTTAAATCGGTTCAGTATAGGCATGAAAGACAGACAGAGTTACTGTCGCATTTATATTAGTAGGGATAGGGATGACACCAAAGGTTAGTTTTTTTATTATTATAGACTGGTGAGTAGTATTTGACTACAAGTCACTTGATGTTAATTGACGATGTGCTCGAACGCTAATCCCAGATTGGCAATTGGCTCTCAAATTGGGCGGCCGGAATACACCGATAGGTGACAAATTCTTAGGTAATTCTTGCTAACCACCAAAAGCTATGGTTTCATTGAAAAGAAAGAAAACTCTTTTAAAACTCTAGCTTATTGTAGAATTCAAACCTACGACCTGGGGATTGCAAACCGATTAGAGTATCACTGGGCGATCATCGCTCAAATTATTTACTTTCCAGGAAGGGGTTAAGATTGGCAGATAAACCATTCTAGCCCATCTACTTTCATCGTAGAAATGCTGATGATTTATACAACTCTTTTTTCAGCGTATTTAGCAAAGCTTTCAACACGATATTTACTCCAAAAACGATCATGGTTTCTGATAGACCTAATTTTACGGAGTGGGCTACAGTTGGTATTCACAAAAGCAGGCAAAAGCTGTACGATCTCTACAGTGAAAAACAATATAATACTAGTAATGAGTTTAAAGAAACTGTAAAAACATACTCAAAAATTTTTAAGACGGTCTGTCACATTGCAAAGTCTCGTTATATAAGTTCTAAGCTTAAAAATAGTAATGACAAAATTAAAGCAACTTGGAAAATTATAAATAGTGAGACTGGTAAAGTCAGGTCTCAAGCTAATAATTACAACCTAAATATTGGCGATACCAGTGTCAAGACTGACATTGAAGTAGCTAAAGCATTTGAAACCTTTTTCACTGACATTCCAGTCTCTACTACTAAGTTCTTAAACTCATCGCACACCATTGCAGAATCTATGTTAAAAACAAATGTACCAGAGTGCGAAATTCCTTTTCAATTTGACTATGTTAGTTGCAAAGATGTAGTAAAAGCTTTTAATATGATTAATGTCAAGAAAACTACTGACCTCTGGGGTATATCCGTGACCGTTGTTAAGCCATTAATTGAAATGATTGCACCCGAATTAGCCCTAATATTTAACAAATGTATTGACGACGGCGTGTTTCCTGATCTGATGAAACATAGTAAGATAACACCCTTGTTTAAATCGGGTACAACGACTGACCCTACTAACTTTAGACCAATATCAGTATTACCAACATTTAGTAAAATATTCGAAAAACTTATTCTAAATCAATTGCAAAGACATTTCTCAGCAAACAAATTACTTAATCAAAAACAGTTTGGCTTTACGCGTGGTCGCTCTACTACTGATGCTGGTGTCGAGTTATTAACTCACATCTATGATGCCTGGGAGGAGTCACGGGACGCTCTAGGCGTGTTCTGTGACTTGTCCAAGGCATTTGATTGTGTTCACCACGAGACACTGATCAGGAAGCTCCGGCACTATGGTATTCGAGGTGTTCCTCTGGACCTTGTAACCTCATACCTTAGTGATAGGATTCAGAGAGTTGACGTGAACGGGAAGCGATCCTCGGGGTCAGTAGTCACAATGGGAGTTCCGCAGGGTTCAATACTCGGACCTTTTCTGTTTTTAGTTTACATCAATGATTTGCCCAGCCTTGTTAGTGACAATCACGAAATAGTATTGTTTGCTGATGATACGTCACTTTTATTTAAGTTAAAGCGACAACATAACATTTCTGACGACGTGAACAATGCTCTCTCCAAAGTTACAGACTGGTTTGATGCGAACAATTTGATGTTAAATGGAAAAAAGACAAAATGCTTGAGATTTGTGCTGCCCAATGTTAAAGAAGTACCAACAAATGTAAAAATTAAGGACGAAGAATTGGACCTTGTCAAGACTACAGTATTCTTAGGCATAACTTTAGATCACAAATTGCAATGGGGTCCACATATTGTCAGTCTATCGAGCAGACTTAGCTCTGCAGCGTATGCTGTAAAGAAGATCCGTCACCTTACTGACGTTGATACAGCCAGACTAGTCTATTTCAGCTATTTTCACAGCATTATGTCCTATGGAATATTGCTGTGGGGAAACGCTGCTGATATTAACACCATATTTGTATTGCAGAAGAGAGCTGTTCGTGCGATTTATAACATGGGCCCCAGAGAATCTTTAAGAATTAAGTTTAAAGAAACCAAAATAATGACAGTTATTTGTCAATATATTTATGAAAATGTAATGTACATACGGAAAAATTTAAATAGCTTCAAAAAGAGAAGTGATTATCACAATTTTAATACTAGAAACAAAGATAAAATTGCTGTACCCACCACTAGGCTCCATAAAGTTAGCAACTCGTTCAAAGGTCAATGTGTACGCTTTTTCAACAAAATCCCAAGTGAAATTCAAGACTTGTCTATAACAAAATTTCAAATTCGTATAAAGAGAAATCTCATTAGTAAAGCTTATTATAAAATATCGGACTATCTAGATGACAAACAAGCTTGGGATTGTAGTTAATCTATCTATCTTTCTTTCTATCTATCTATTCTCCCTATTTCCCCTATTCTAACCATTTTCGGTAAACAGCCAAAACAGTCATGCTCACGAAAGTGACTTTGCTTGCAGCGGCGTCATGTGTCGGGTCGCCCTCTTCCCTCTCATATGGTCGAGGAGAGCGATGGCTGGCACATGCGTCAACTCGTGAACGGGTGCTGCTTGTGGGGTCTGGTCTGCTTTGGTTGTGATCCCGCAACTCGTTAATATTCATGTTCCCATATCCCAATGTGTACAACCAAACAAGAGAAATCTTCTTATTAGTAAAGCTAAATAAAAAATATCGGACTATTAGATGACAAAAAAAAAAGCTTGGGATTTTAGTGAACTTGCTCCAATTCAATCAATTAGTAATAAGAATAAAATTGTCAATGTGATCGCGCCAAAAAAATTACCTGCCGGGCGTTTCTTGCCTGTTCTTTTGCCGGCGTAAGGAGGTTGGAACAGGCGTAGCTAGTTTTAAGTTGACGTTTTAAAGTGATCACAATGTATCCTATTGAATAAACATATTTTTGATTTTGATTTTGATTTTGATCACTTCATCATTATTTCATTCATCATCAGCCTATTACGTTCCCACTGCTGGGACTCTGGCCTTCTCTCAGAGAGAGATTATAGGCCGTAATCTACCACGCTAGCCCAGTGCGGGTTGGAAGATGTCGCATGCTGTTGAATGTTGTGGTTCTTAGACATGCCGGTTATGACTTAATAAGTTATGTGTGGATTGACCATTGACCATCTCTCAAAACGGTGAAGGAAAACATCGTGAGGAAACCGGCATGTCTAAGAACCTGCTTTTAGTTTCATTTAAAAGCAAGTATCATTACGTATACACTAGGAGCTGTTACTACTTCTACTGTTCTATGTTTAATGCATTGTCTTTCGCTTGGATCGTCCGAGGAGGTTTAATTGATTGCTACTTCTATTCTAGGTGGAGTGTCGGGATAATTTATTGTACTCTTTGTTTTTGTATGCGAAATATCGCGATGAGACCATAGCTTGGTGGTGGGGCATTGTCCAGTGCTCACCTGGCTAACTACTCTTCTAAGAGTCTGTCCCCAAGCACTTATTAAGCATTTCGTCGTCCAGTTTTAGCGAGGCGCCTTCGATCACAGATTGTAATTAAAAAAATTAACAAAGCTATAAAAAATAATTAAGCACTTAAGTGGAGTGGGTATACATCACTTTCATCTCTATAAGTTGTGTTCAGTAAATATTATTAAGTCATAAATGTTAATTTGCCTTCCGTGTCCTGTATTTTGGGCTTAAAACATATTTTACGGGAAAATTTCCCTGCTTCAGTTAATCCAATTATTTTGAATTTGATTGGTACAGTAAATTCCAGTTCAAAAGCGATGAAAAAATTAAGTTATATTACAAGGTTTCGGATTTCATCCATATTATGTACTTCTGATAAGGAGCGCTTTTGAATCGATGATGGCTAGTGACGTCGGTTTGTGATCCTTCAAAGAGTCATGATGATGCTGTGTTTTGGTTGGGTCATTTTCCTTCACTGAAAGCTCAAGTTAATTGTTGAATTCAAACCCGCGACCTAAGAATCACATACCAACGTCATTAACACAAATCAGATATAAGTCAAAAGTCAAGTCAAAATTTGTTTATTTAGTAAGATATTTTTGTTTAAAACGTCAAACTTAAAACTATAGCTACGCCTGGTCAAACCTCCATAGGCCCGAAATTAATAATCGATCCTGATCCGTTATCTGCGGTTTTGGATCGATATTTCACGTTATAATATGTCATTTTAGTAATAACACCTATGTCAAGCCCTATAGTACTAAAATGACATATGACCTGACATATCGATCCAAACCGCGAATAACGGATCAGGATCGATTATTGATTATGGGCGTTAATTCTTACGCCGGTAAATGGACAGGCAAAAAACGCCCGGCAGGTAAACTCTTAGGCACGATCACATAGACAATTTTATTATTTAGCTTTGAACTATACCTTTTTGACTAAACAGCCAAAAGTGAAGGTAAAACAAATGCTAATGCCAAGTCAGCTCTTCAAAGCGACGCAGTAAATAGGTCAGCATCAGCTCGTTACACGGCGGATTGAGGAAGGGCAGAGACGCGAGCTGCAGATGCAGGTGCCACTGCAGCCGGTAAATTGTCTACTCGCCGGGAGCCGACCCGCTCTAGTGTTGCCGAACTATTGATAGTTTTCATCGATATTGGTGTCGATTCGGTTTTGTATTCTCTAAAACTAAACGATGTTTGACAGGTCTAAGAGTAACGCTGTCCTTTTTTTACTTCAGTGGTTAGAAATAGACAGCAATACTATTAGACCTGTCAAACTTAGTTTAGTTTTAGTGAATGCAAAACCGAATCGACACCAATGTGTAGTATGTACAAATATGTATATACTTTATTTATACTACTTTTAGAGTAGTGTTTGACTACAAGTCACCTGATGTTATGTGACGATGCGGTCGTTGGTGCCACAATGCTTAACCATCTTGTAATTGAAGTGTATTAATTTCGCGTGTTTCAAACGGATTTTCACGAATTCGTATGGAGATATTTTGAACTTTGTAATGCAAAACCGAATCGACGCCAGTATCGATTATTTTAGACTATCGATACGATAATCTGCCAATCGCGAAGAATAAACTATCGATACCATCGATATTTATTTATTTACAAGTGACAATACTATCCATAGTATCGATACTATCAATAGGAGGCCTATCGATAGCGTAGCGATTGGTTGGCTATCGATTGTCGACTATCGATCCGCAACACTAACCCGTTCCGGCCCGGGGACTTCAATCTCACGGGATTTGCAGCATTTTCAGGAATACGTTTGATATTTTCGAAGCTATTGCTGCTGTTAGAGATAGCTGTTTTGTTTGCGTCAACACATTTTGCTGTTAAATAAATATTGATGTCATTTGAATCGATTATAAAGACAGTCGTGGGATTAACGACTTGTCTTATACCAGAATTAATTACACTAATGAAAAAAGAGTTCCCAGTCCAGGAGTAGCATGGCGGCATCTTCAACCACATCGTCAGGTGACTTGTGGTCGCACGCTACAAAAAATCAGTGATACACCGCTATACACATACGATACGCCAAGTGAAGTTCCGCCATTCGAACTTTAGTATCGCTAATAAGTGTAAATTTATACGAGTATAACTTGTCATTCTCGTTAAATGTTAAAGCTTGAATATTTCAATATAACAACTTAGGTATTATTTCATTATTTAAGATCAAAACAAACAATTCCTTGTCAGCTTATAGGATTACAGAAGATAAAATGGAACTGCTTCTGTCGCAGTCATTATCAAGCGGCTATTTTCACGAAGCAAACAAAAATTTACAATTTTACAAGTAAAACAACTTCTTTAGAGTCTGCAATGCATTAACAACACCCTTTGTCTGTCCTCTAGCATTGCAAATGTCCATAGACGACGGTGACCGCTCACTATTAGTTGGGCGCCTGCTTGTTTGCGGAAAAACGGAATTGTGTAACTAACAAACTCTCATAATATTTTTTTCGCCTGTCTAGCTACCTCCCTTTTTTTTTTTTTACTCTTTACAGGGTAGCGTTTGACCACAAGTCACCTGATGTGAAGTGACGATGCGGTCGAAGATGGCACCACGCTACACCTGGACTGGGAACTGGCTCTCAAGTGAGGCTGCCGGAACACACCGATAGGTGCTTGGCGACAGATTCTTAACAAGAGGGTGGTAGCTAGCCAGGCGAGTACAGAAAATACCCTACCACCAAGCTATGGTTTCATCACGATGTTTTCCTTCACCGAAAGCTCAAGCTCATTGTAGGATTCGAACCCACGTCCTACGGATCGCAAGCCGACGTCACTACCACTGAGCCATCATCGCTATAAAAGTAAAGAACCTACCTCCCTCAAGTAAAGAAACTGCGCCAATCACCTATCGATGTTTTCCGGCAGCCCTACTTAAGAGTCAGTTCCCTGCTCAGATGTAGCGTATCGCCATCTCCGACCACATCGTCACTTAGCATCAAGTGCCTTGTGGTCAAACGCTACTCTAAAGTCTGAACCCTAAGTAAAAAAAATAATTATAACATCAACTTGTATTTTTTTTTGTAAAAGTCGCCATCTTTGTTTTACAGTATGCAAATCTTTAGTCAAGGACCGCAATGCACTTGTATATTTGTAACTCAGATAACAGGGCCGAGTACTTACGGAATTAAAAGAGAATCTCAGATAAGGGAAGTGGAGAGTTCCACTTTCAGCTTTTTGCTAGTTAATAAGAAAGCGCTGCAGCGACTGATGTAAATAAGGAAGGAATAAATTAAAAACGACAAGATGCTCAGTGTTTCCTAACTGTAAACAGTGTAGGAGTAGTGTTCTTTGGAGGTTGCAGCTTGCCGGAGCGCAATTTGAGAGAGAACTTTACTCGCAGTGCTTTACTGGGAGTAATTTAAATGAGATGGTTGGAAGTTGACAAAAACAACTTTGCTTTTATCTCGTACTAGCTGTTTCCCGCGGTTTCAACCGCGTGGACTACAGCTATATGCAAAAAAAACCAGTAAAAAGTTTTCCGGACCAGTAAAAAATCAATTCTTCGACTAATCGATCTCACAGCGTCACCCCTACATTGTTACCGTTATCCACCGCAGAGACACCCCGACACCCCATTTCATAATGTTTTGTTCCAACTTCAATTCAAACAATGCTAACAATGTTTAGCCGAGCGCAGTGAAGCCGAAATCCAATTTGAAACAAAACACTGGCTGTTCCCTAACCGGGACACACATCGGTGGGGACATTTCGTGTATCGGAAAAATCCAAAATACCATTTGAGAGGTACAATGTCGTTGCACGAATTGCAAGCAGTCACGTAGGCCATCTACCGTTCATTGGACGGCGGACCTAACGGACGGGACGTGAACCAATACTGCAGAGTGGACCTCTGGGATTATACGTTTAAAATAACAATAGTCTTTATAAAATTTACTAGCCTCGCGAGGGTTCTATCACACAAGATCCATTCATTAGATCCATTATGGATTTACTGAGTACCTATGGATTTCACTAAACAAAAGATCAAGATAGGTATAGCTTCACGACGACGCCTGGTTTGATGTGTTGGCCCAAAAACGCGCAATAAGACACCTTCGTGATACCAACCAGCTGCCACTCCCGTCGCGACATCATGTTTGTGGGAAGTGTGACCGCATTTGTGGCTCCTGGATTGGCTTACTTAGCCATGAGCGCGGAGGTTTTTCGGATGTTACCTAATATCATCTCTTGTAGATGGTCGCAGGCCAATGATGATGATAGCTTGAAATTTCGGCGAAGGAATACATCATAAGCACAAAACGCTTCGCTTCTACTTTTATAATGCGAAGGGTGTAGGAGTCGAACACCTTGCCAGCGTCAATGTTTCCCAATAAGTATAATTTAGGAGAAGTCAAGAGTAAATACTTGAATAGGCATCTTCTAGGCAAGCATGCTCCATCATCGACCTCGTCATCACTTACCATCAGGTGAGACTGGGGTCAAATGTTTGCATACATAAATATATCTTATTTATATAAAAGAAAGAAAGTCGTGTTAGTTACACTATTTATAATTCAAGAACGGCTAAACCGATTTGGCTGAAAATTGGTAAGGAGGTTGGTTATGCCGTTGTTCACTAAAACTGACGGAAGCGCCATCTAGGGTACAGAGCACGAACCGCTTGACGTTAGCCTAACTGTCACCCGAAATGGTTGCATACGTCATGCAGCGGCGCCCGCGCCGCACCAACCGCATCGCAGTATAGTCGACATCTAGCGTCCGTACTGGCCTCCGCACACCGAACCGTTACCGTTCAAATCTTGAACCACCGCTGATCTCAAACCGACGCGCTGTCTTGGAGCACCGTACACCGCTTTTCATCATCAGAACTGTAGTTGACATCCCGCGCCGCGACGTCACGGAGTGATATAGTGTTTCGCTTATTCCCGCGCTTCTGGACGTTCATCCGCCTTCACCATCACCATCACCTATCATCACCGCCTGCTGCTGCTGTGCATACCACTAGGAGGACGACTTGGCTGGCTTAACGGTAAGTGCTTTTGCCCTTCATCTGTTTCCGTTAGTGGTGTGAACACGGCATCTTCTCTTTACTTCTTTTTCTCCCCGCATCCGCATCCTGACTCTGAGCATCAGAGAAGGGACCACCCTCTTTGGGTTTTCTACCGCATCCGCATCATCAGAGGTAGCTTACGACCAGGAAATGGACATAGGATACTTTTTTATCCCGGAAGAGGTTCCTACGGGATAACAGAAGGACGCGGGGCGCAGCTAGTCTCTTATAAAAAAAAACATAGGTGGGCATATTCTAGTGCTTGCCTGGCTACTCGTAGCTATACAGAAAAAACATCTTTAACTGGTTTTTACCCATATTTAATTTTTCCAGTGAATGTTCGTCGTAATTTACTGGTATATCAAATTACGAGTATGTGAGTAGATGTTGGATGACTAAGGACAGATCGAAGTGCCGAGGTGTGGATGTCCGAGTCCTAAAAGCGTTTTAACGTCAATCGAACAACACAAACTTGTTTTATCTTACTGAGTCAACACTCCCGTATACATTACAGGCCGTTTACGATCCAGAAACATTCCTGGAAAGGTTCGGTACACAGTGAAGAAGAGAAGAAGGTGATGTTAGTATAAAAAATTATGCATCTGCAGTTTACCGTTTTCATTTACTATTCCATTGCAAGCCCTGCTCGTTATCTGCACGGTCTGAAACTTCGTGCAACGCTGAGCAGCACTGTTTGCTTTGCTAACTTCATCATACGAACATACGTGAACCGGACGATGCTCGCTTTACGCATCGTTTATTCAAAAATTAATGTTTTTAGTGACAAGAATGTTCACTCACTAGTTTTAACCAACCCGCTATGACGGGCCAGCGTAGTAAATTATGCACTTGACACAAGTTGCGCCTCGCGGTTTCACCCGCATCTTCCCGTTATTCCGTAGGCACCTTTCTCTAGGAAAAAGGCCTATGTGTTAATGCAGGGTATAAGCTATCTCCATTCCAAAAGATATGTGGTAACAAACATTCACACACACACGCACACAAACGTTCACATTTATAATATTAGTAGGATGCAGATTAGATTATGTTTGGTGCTTGGCGACAGATTCTCAACTCGAGGGTTGTAGAAGCAAAGCGAGCACTAGATAATTTTTGCTAGTACATAGATTAAAAAGATAACAATGAATTGCTTAACTAAACTGAAATATAAAAAAAAACCAAGCCTACAATTATTTATATACGTTTATATATATAGGCACATATATTAGATCGTTTGAACTAACTAAAGAAGGTCTATAGATAGTTCAAACGATCCTTGATGTCTGGCAACGTGCCCAGAATGCTGGCGGCATTGCCTCGCTGAATAGCGAGGCTTATTCTTTGTCCAAAATATAGGCCAGCATTCTGGTCACGTGATAAAAAAGATTAGTTTTTGATTAACCTCAGGTCCCTTTTAGCCATTGTTCTTTTGTGAGTGAGTAAGAGAGTGGGTATGTTTGTTAATTCTTTACGCCAAAACTGGATTGAAATTTTGAATTTTATTGAATCTATGTAATTTATGAATTTACTGTGAATTTACTTAGCTTTTGTTAGGTGCATGTTACTTTTTATATTTGTTTATATTTATAATTGTTAAATTTTTGCATGCCATTCAATTGGTACATATGTTATTTTCACATTTTTAACAAATAAAGTTTTCTATTCTATTCTATAACTCCCGTGATAAAATCTTTTTTTAGTCAACACAGTGTCACGAATTTCACAGCCTATTCACGGTTCAGGAAACTTCCGGGTCGACTGACCCCAGTTCAGTATTTGCACCAACTTTTCTCTATTTGCGCCGCATTTTCACAAGTTGCGTCAACTCTGCTGAGAGCCGAGAGGCGAGGCGCGTGTGCTTAGCGCCACTGATACCGGCACTTCACACTTCGTTGAGAGCGTTTATTGCTCACTCAATTTGTTCCATGGAATTTTAGAAGTTTAGCGTATATACATACTACCATTTAAATCGAGCAATTTATTTATATTTCATTTGATTTTAAGTTTTCCAATATACTTTACCTTTGAAGGAGTATGTTAAGTATTTATCACCAAGCACTAGTAGGACCTAAGAAAATAAAGTACTTAATCTCTATGCAATGTTGTGCATTTTCTAAGACTAAACTAATTTTGAGCAGTCTAAAAGTATTGCCGAGTTTTGCCGTATTGTGGACGGCCGAGTGGCCGTCGCCCTGTCGGCCGTCCCAGATATCGCTGGAAAGACGAAGTCACGAAGGATTTGCGCGAGCTCTAGGTGGAGGACTGGCAGGAGGTGGCGCAGGACAGACCGAAGTGGCGTCTTTTAAATTTGTTATCGGAGGCCAAGACTCACTTTGGGTCGTTGCGCCATCTCAGTTAGTTAGTTAGTTAAAAGTATTGCTGTCTTTTTCTGGCGACAGAAGTAAGAAAAAGACAGCATTACTATACATATAAGATCTGTCAAAATTAGTTTAGTTTTATAAAATGCACAATAAAATCGATACCACTATCGTATTTTATGATTTGATAAACGAGAGTAAAGATTTGAAATACAGTTTAACGTGTCCAATTCTGCTCAAGATAATTGTACTACGAGTATATTTTACAACAAAATAAATATGTAATACTTACATTTAAATATTTACCAAGAAAATAAGCAAGCAAGCTTGGCCTAGCTAAGCTTAGCTTTAGCCTTATGTTATATCCTAAACGATATCTTGTTGTCAACTTTTGGGCAAAAAATATGAAAATGCGAGTGTTTATTTTACGACCTGTGCTATTACTAGTAGGTATAACATGTAAATTAATTTTAAAACCGTTCCACAGCCCTCAATTATCTTCGCACCGATGAGATTGTACTACCCCTTAGCGTTCGAAACTAATCAAAACCCCCGTATTTGCATGCACTGTTCACACGCGATCTAATCCTCGTGTTTGTCCCCTCGGAGCGTTGCTAATGGATTTAACGTGCATGTGTCAGACAGCAGACGTCCCTGAGGACATATATATGTAGGTATTAGAATTACCTGGTTGTCAGCTCGTATAGGTACACTAGAAAATTCGCCGAAGAACCAAAATCACCGACATCACCATCATCATTATCAACCTGTATCAGTCCACTGCTGGACATAGGCCTCTCCCAAGGTACGCCACTGAGCCCGGTCTTCGGCTCTTCTCATCTAACTACTGCCAGCCGTTCGGTGCAAGTCGTCACTCCACCTTGTCGCAGGGCGTCCTACACTACGTTTGCCAAGTCAGGTCTCCACTCAAGAACACGTCTACTCCAACGGTTATCGGTTCTGCGGCCTATGTGACCAGCTCACTGCCACTTCAGCTTGCTAATTCTGTGAGGTATGTCGGCGATGAGGTAATCCTTCAGATAACTAAGGTCACACGTGTCTGAAATTGGGAATGGAGATAGCTTTTAGGTACCCTGGATTAACACATACGCTACTTTTATCCTGGAAAAAGGTTCCTGCGGGATAACGGGAAGACGCAGGTGAAAACGCGAGTCGCAACTAGTTATGTATATAATATATAAAAACAGACAATCTGATTTTTAAATGTATTCCAGCAGTTTAGGCGCTGATTTGAATTCAATCAGTTGATTAACCATTCAGGACTAACACTTTTGTATTATATCATATTTATTTATAGAACCGATCCACCAGGATGGCCTATAAAGCACTAGCAATTGATACAAATCGTTGTGAAGCATTCATACATCATGAAATACGTGGTCGTGACTCAATTGCCGCGTGATTTAGTACAATTCTGGGCATCGGAGCGCATAACTGAACTGGATTCAAAGAGAGGTCCAACATAGAATATTAAATGGAGAGCGCTCGTTTTAAATGAATATTCATGGTTTAGTTTCAAATATTTTATTCTATTTGTCGAACCTGAAATTAAATTAAAACAAATCGGTTCTGAATAAAATTGCTCTGTTTTCTAACCAAGTAGACTAAATTAAATTCATTCAGTTTTCTTTTCATTAAAAGTTTCTATCAAAGAAAATACATCCTTATTGTGTTCTACTCATTGAACGGAATAAAAGATTCTTTTATAAAAATAAACGCATGGATAGATTCGCATAATCTCGAAATAAATACAAACAAATCTAAAATAATGCAATTTCACCCATACCAAAAAAAGCCACTAAACCTGACGGCTTTGTCAAAATCTTTGAAAATAGACGAAGTACAAAATTTTTCACTACTAGGAATCGACATAGACACGCACCTTAACTGGAAGGGCCACATAGAAAAAATTAAAGTAAAACTATCGCGGTTTGTGTATGCGTTATCCGTTCTAAAAGCAAATACCAACCTAAAAACTGCAATGACTGCCTACTACGCGTACGCCTATGCCTGGCTAAAATACGGTGTAATCATATGGGGCAATAGTACTGACGCGAATGATTTGTTTATAAAACAAAAAAAATGCCTACGCATTCTGGCAAACATTAGACCACGAGACAGTTGCAAACCTTACTTTATACACAATAAAATGCTCACACTACCGTGCATATACATTCTCGAAGCGGCAATGTTCATAAGAAAACACACGAATTTATTTACATTTAATACTAACGCTCGACGACAAAACCAGCTTATAGCACCAGAGCCTAAACTAGAAATAATTAAGAGGGGGCCGCACTACATGCTTATAAAAATGTTTAATAAACTACCGGTAGAACTAAGAAAGGAAAAAAAAGAAAAAATATTTCAGATTAAACTTAAAAATTTATTAATTCATAAATGTTATTATACAATTCAAGAATTCATTGACGATAAAAGCGTCACAATCTCACTACCTCTAAAATAATATTGTGTGTACCTACTTAAGTATATAATTTCTTTATGTATGTGTTGTCCGTAACTAGATTTTTATGTCATTTCTATATGCTATACCCTAACAGGGTCATGTTGTGATTTTACAATTTGCATAAATAAATAAATAAATAAATAAACATTTACAAGGGTGATCTTCTCTAACTAATAACAATCTACATATTTAGGAATCAAAGTCCTGACTGACTGATTTCAATGCACAGCCTAAACCGTTGGTCATAGAAACTTAAAAATTTGGAGGGTATGTTTGTCTTGATGCATAGGGATGTACTAAGGATTTTTTGAAATTCAAGTGGAAAAAATGGAAAACTGTAGTACTTACACGAGTGAAAGCGTGGGGAACAGCTTGTGATTAATAAATGAATTAATGAAATAATTAATATTTTTGTTATTATATGAGATGTCGATATTGCAGCACTTTAATCTTGCAAGTGCGTTAAATCACATAGAAAAAGAACATATTATATAAAGTTTCATATCACAATTCTAAACCAAATTCTAATAATAAAGCAGATATGATCTTTAATGCAGTTATGATTTGAAGCGACTTTTCTACAATATTAAGCTCACCAGACGGTTAAAGGTTTTTCAGACGGCAATCCAGAACATAGCTGCAACAAGTTGGTATTACATTCTGAACCTTGAATAAATCTTCCATAGACGTAGAAATCCAATAGAAAAGGAATGAAAAAGTTGACTAACTCTTTTTATTGAATTAATTTCAGAGTGTCGCTAGTTCTGACAACAAAAGATATTCAAATGACATCTCGGGGTATGCTGGGCAAGGGTTAACGGACCGACCCGTCGCAACAGGTCGGTACAACATCCGGCCCTCCACTGAATTAAAATTCATTCATCCGTCCCACTCCGCGAACCGTGTTAACTTGCAGATGAATAATAATATAATGTAATGTACAATTCGTTTTTGAATAATCAGTACTACCAGAAATTTGAGAGTCGGATTAGAATATACAAAACCAAAAAATTCTTTTTTTCCCTCAAAAAAGTTCACAAATATCAGTTTTTCTTATTACTATTGTGCATAGACGTACCAAGAAATGGACTTCGGGTCCTAAGCTCCAAAAGCGTCCTAACCAAAAGGGTGCTAAAACGTAAAAAGAGTGCTAATCACACACCAGTCTTCGTATAGTCGCATGTGACGCGTCGTGATGAAACCATAGCTCATCTAGAGCATTCACTAGTCATCATCTGACTAACTCAAGCTACGGGTTTCGCCAAGCATCAATAGTGTATTCCGACAGTCTCACTTGAGACCCAGTTCACAGACTAGGCGCAGCAAGACACCACCTTCGAAGACATCATCGCTTAACATCCGGTGATTTGCGATGAAATGCTACCAAGAACCAAAAATAATTAATATAATAGAAAAATATACCACATTAGGATGGAGTACTTACCTCGTTTCTGAAGTGAAATACAGTACACAGAAATACCCTAAAAGCATACAGCTCAATTTCTACATTTCTCGTTTAACAAGCTTCTTTAGGCGATTAATAACAATCAACCAATCAGCCATTAAACTCGTTAACCCTCCGGTCACCGTCGTCGAACTTTTAATGACAAATGTCCCAAAACTATTAGTTAGCTTAACCTGCCCTTTGACCAGTCGGTTGCCGCGGTAAGTTGTAGCGAGTTCAATCTCGGGCCGGCCACCTGCTTCGCAATTTATCGCTTACTTTACAACGGCCTGGCGCCTTGCCACTCGCAACCCGCTATATAAGTGGTAATATTTACCCCCGTCAGTGTAGGGTGACTGTGAATATAGAGTGCAAGATATGAGGGTTAAAGTGTGGATTTTATTATTTTCGGTTAGGAAGATTTTGTTATAGGGTAAAGGCCGTCGTTGACATATTTTGTGTTCATATGAAAAAGTTCCGGACGAAAATTGGATTATATAATATTTATCTTACGATGATTTAGGTCCGTATTAATAAAACTTCGTCAGTACTGACAGCGCTCTTGAACACAATCTTTTTTTTTATTTTTTTATTTTATATATTTATGTAGTCCAACAGCGTTCCAATTATAAAATAGACAAACATTTTTTTTTTTTTTACTATTGACAGGGTAGCGTTTGACCACAAGTCACCTGATGTTAAATGACGATGTGGTCGAAGATGGCGCCACGCTACACCTGGACTGGGAACTGGCTCTCAAGTGAGGCTGCCGGAACACACCAATAGGTGCTTGGCGACAGATTCTTAACAAGAGGGTGGTAGCTAGCCAGGCGAGTACTAGAAAATACCCTACCACCAAGCTATGGTTTCATCACGATGTTTTCCTTCACCGAAAGCTCAAGCTCATTGTAGGATTCGAACCCACGTCCTACGGATCGCAAGCCGACGTCACTACCACTGCGCCATCATCGCTATAACATCGCTATAACGCTATATACATTTGTTATACAATAAGGCCAAAATAGGATTACACAAATTACAATAAAATCTAAATTAAGGGTAGGTAAGTAATTAAAAAACTAAGACTTATACTAAATTACAAGATATGATGAGCGTTGTGTGTGTGTGAGTGTGAGACTGTATGTGTGTAAGTGTGAGACTGTGAGAGCGTGTGGTGTGTGATGCATATAGCATATCTGATTAATAACTAAAGATTAAGAACGAAAAATTGGACCTTGTAGAGACTACAGTATTCCTAGGTATAACTTTAGATCACAAATTGCAATGGGGTCCACATATTGTCAGTCTATCGAGCAGACTTAGTTCTGCAGCATATGCTGTAAAGAAGATCCGTCACCTTACTGATGTTGATACAGCCAGACTAGTCTACTTCAGCTATTTTCACAGCATTATGTCCTATGGAATATTGCTGTGGGGAAACGCTGCTGATATAAACACCATATTTGTTTTGCAGAAGAGAGCTGTTCGTGCGATTTACAAGGTGGGCCCCAGAGAATCTTTAAGGACTAAGTTCAAAGAAATTAAAATAATGACAGTTGTTTGTCAATACATTTATGAAAATTTAATGTACATAAGGAAAAATTTAAATAGCTTCAAAAAGAGAAGTGATTATCACAATTTTAATACTAGAAACAAAGATAAAATTGCTGTACCCACTACTAGGCTCCATAAAGTTAGCAACTCGTTCAAAGGTCAATGTGTACGCTTTTTCAACCAAATCCCAAGTGAAATTCAAGACTTATCGATAGCAAAATTTCAAGTCCGTATAAAGAGAAATCTTATTAGTAAAGCTTATTATAAAATATCGGACTATTTAGATGACAAACAAGCTTGGGATTGTAGTTAATCTATCTATCTTTCTTTCTATCTACCTATTCTCCCTATTTCCCCTATTCTAACCATTTCCGGTAAACAGCCAAAACAGTCATACTCACGAAAGTGACTTTGCCTGCGGCGGCGTCGTGTGTCAGGTCGCCCTCTTCCCTCTCATATGGTCGAGGAGAGCGATGGCTGGCACATGCGTCAACTCGTGAACGGGTGCTGCTTGTGGGGTCTGGTCTGCTTTGGTTGTGATCCCGCAACTCATTAATAACTCATTAATATTCATGTTCCCATATCCCAATGTGTACAACCAAACAAGAGAAATCTTATTAGTAAAGCTAATTAAAAAATATCGGACCATTAGATGACAAAAAAAGCTTGGGATTTTAGTGAACTTGCTCCAATTCAATCAATTAGTAATAAGAATAAAATTGTCAATGTGATCGCGCCAAAAAAAATTACCTGCCGGGCGTTTCTTGCCTGTTCTTTTGCCGGCGTAAGGAGGTTGGAACAGGCGTAGCTAGTTTTAAGTTTGACGTTTTAAAGTGATCACAATGTATCCTATTGAATAAATAAATAAATTGAAATTGAAATTGAAATTGAAATTGAAATTAACGCATCTTGAGATGCTGCTCAAGATGCCGATTGAATTAGTATTGATTAATGAATTGCATTTCGGTGGTTTAGGGCCTAGTGAAACTCTGCATTCAAGAATGAAATATTGTGGCCGGAATCAATATTAATTACGATAAAAAAGAGACAATATTTTACAGCTCAATCAATCATAGATGCTGATTACGTGATGAGCGCGTATCAAAGCTAATATAGATAGATCCATACTCAATTATTTATTACATTAATTTATTCTGTATACCTTGAGATATAAATGCTTGAAATCTCTCATAAGTGTAACTGGCTCTATCGGTGTGCCGGAACAAACCGATGGGTGCTTGGCGATAGATTTTTAACTTGATTGGTAGTAGCTAGCCAGGCGAGCATTAGAAAATACCCTGCCAACAAGCTATGGTTTCATAACGATGTTTTCCGTTACCGAAAGCTCAAGCTTATTGTAGGATTCGAACCCACGACCTACTTGATTTCTTTCATAATTTTTAAGTACTAGTTGTGCCCTGCGGTTTTACCCGTGTCTTCCCGTTATCCCACAGGACCCGTTATTCCCGTTTTCCGGTAGTAAGTAGCCCATGTGTTAATCCAGGGTATATAAGCTATCTCCTTTCCAAATTTCATCAAAATCGGTTTAGTAGTTACGGTGATACGTGGTAACAAACATTCACACACACAAACTTTTTTAATATTAGTTAGTATATGGGATAAAAACTGCCTAAAAGAGTGATAAATATTTTGTATCAATATATATAGCCTTCAATCTCCTAACGAACTCTGAACTTGATTTAACTTCTCGCTGCTAAAATATTTCCCCAACCCCTAATAAAACACATAACTTCTCCAAAGTTCCACCGCGAAACTTTACAAAACCTTCACGTGCTCTCAAAAGTACACTTAGGCCCGATACAAGCACTTACCGGCAATTCCTGGCGCGAGCCGCCACCAACCATCAATGGCGCAGACATTCCTGGGCACCATCGCGGACGCCCATCCGTCCAAGAAGAGTTACGCAGGTTATCACCGAATATATGGGGATTCTCACTCAATTTATGACGGGTCTCTACTTACCACAGACATTGGACACTCAACTCATCCTTAAACCTACTAGCATAAGATTGAAAGTCTCCAAGACAAGGGCGGCAGTAAAGTGGTCAGGTAAAAAGAAAAACTGGAGCTTTTGCCGAATTTGTGTCAGAACTTGACCGTAAATTCGTACACGCAGCAATCGTGATACTGACCAAATGGAACGGAATAGTGAACGGCGGTGTCAATACTTGATTCGTTGATCGAGTTTTCAGCTCTAAAGAGTGAATTCGGAAAATATGGTCGAGTGATTACTTCGGAAGCTTATTCGAATGATTGCATCCGATTTTATTTAACCATTGGAAAAGCTTGAAGCTCCGATTTAAATTTGAACAACAGCTAGCTGCGACGCACTCGTAAAAAAGTTAATTCATAGCTACTCGTAAATTAATATACGTACCAAAGGATGTAAAAATGCCAAAACCGTTATTTTAAGTTTTTGTTATTATTAATTTATTTTATTTCATAAAATTCACGTCTTTGCTGCTCGTTAACTCTACGGAACAAATAGGTAAAAGATCAGCAAGCCACATGCTAAATCTTCGTAACTGCCCCGCTCAAAAACGTAATTAAAGCTAATTAGCATTAAATTCTGTTGAAACTCATATACTCGTAAAAGTTATTCGACGTCCCTGATTACGACTGAATTTTTATTTATCTAATTTTTTTTTACCTTTCTATTCCGAATTAACTTGTGCTTGACCGCCATCCCCCTGGTCAAACAATGATGAGGGCGACGCTGCAGCACGCATATCTAGAAAGTACCTACCTATTCACTGTTGCCTTGAAGATATCCAAATTAGAGCGATCGGGAAACAGCACACTCCTTAGCGGTCATCTTCATTATCATCATCATCAGCCGGAAGAAGTCTACTGCTGAACATAGGCCTCCCCCTTTGAACGCCACCATGAACGGCTATTAGCCATTTACATCCATCGGCTCCCTGTGACTCTTACAATGTCGTGGGTCCACCTAGTGGGGGGCCTACCTACAGAACGTCTGCCAGTTCGTGGTCGCCACTCGAAAACCTTTCTTCCCCATCGGTTATCGGTTCATTGAGCGATGCGGCCTGCCCGTTGCCACTTCAACTTGCAAATTCTGAAAGCTATGCGTACACATATTATTATGTCCTTAGCGGTACACATGATGAATGTCGAAGCAAAACGCCAACTTATCTGCAATCTGCGCTTCCAATCTCAAAACAAGGGCAAGTAACAAACACCATAACGACCAATCAATGTTAATTTAACTGAACGACTCAAAAACACAAGTAAACTTCAGCTCCTTTGATACATTCCGCCTGTAATTAAGTTAGTAAAGTACAAGTTAGGCACGCGTGGAAAACACGAAGTTGCGTGATATTGCACAGTTTGTACGATGCGGCGGTAACCCACTACCGAATGTAATGAGTGCTATACTTGAATATTTACTACGGCCAATGTAAGCTGTAATACCTACTTGTTAGCTTAAGAACTTAGCTAGTTATATGTTTTTTTTACATCTTGCAGGGGAGAGTTTGACCATAAGTCTTCTGCTGAGCGACGATGTGATCGAAGGTCGTGCCACGGTACACCTGGACTGAAAACAACAATAGCTTAATTGGCATCTATGAAGTGACGTCTAGGAACTGACATCTAGGAAGTGTCATCTAGAAAGTGACATCTAGAAAATAACAAACACGTTCTAGACACGCTTGCTTGCCTTTTCTTCGAGCGTATGTATCATCGCTTGGCAACAGGCGATAACAGGCTAAAATCAGGTCTAGCTATTCGTAAAAGAAGGAAAATAAAGAAATAAAACATTACAAAAAAGTAACGAAGTTCAATCAGAAAATTAACTTAAGGAGACTGATAAATTCAACACGTCTTCCAACATAACCGATGCGGCTTCATTTTATTTAATTTTCCGTAAGAATTTTAAATTCTCAATGAAACATAATTTCGTGGTTTGACTCCCTAAATATTTCATAGACCCTCTCTGTGCGAAATTTCATATCTAAGCAAAGAATAGGATGATTGAAACGGAAATTGCGCATAATGCCTTTTGTACACCTGAAGCAATGAAAACACGACTTCTGAAATAGGTAAGGGGCTATTGAAATTTTCAGGACTCTAGAATGCTTGATAAGAGCTGTGATATTTGACAGTCTCAATGAGATAAGGCAACCTTTAATGAATGTTATTCAGATACAAGCAGCACCCTGTTTTTGTCCTGTATCTTAATATATTTATCATTTATTTGTTTCAGGGCTGCAAAAACCAGACATTTTGTTTTGCGTTTGCTAAGTCGGGCTTGTGGTATGTTTGCTTCGGTGATATTGTCGAAAAATTGTCTTATTTCTTTATTTTATACTTAAATAGCTAGACAGGTTTTTGTCATATTGCAACGAGATGAAAGAAGATAATTACACTCAAAGATAATGTAGCTTCCAATTAGTAAAAAACTTGCATCAGTAGTTTCTGATATTCCGATTAACCGTTACATACATAAGTCAAAAGTCAATTTTTATTTATTCAATAGGATACATTGTGATCACCTTAAAACGTCAAACTTAAAACTAGTTACGCCTGTTCCAACCTCCTTACGCCGGCAAAGGAATAGGCAAGAAACGCCCGGCAGGTAATTTTTTTGGCGCGTTCACATTGACAATTTTATTCTTATTCTTATTACTAATTGATTGAATTGGAGCAAGTGTCATCTAAAAACATTTTTGTCATCATAAAACAAAGTTTACCTCATTTTTACTATCCTTATAATCAGAAAATAATATATACCTAAAACAGTCTAGTCACAAGTTACGGAGTAAGTTTTAGAAACTTAAACCTAAAATCTAAATGCATTGTATGGAGGACGGGTACTAAAGATTTTTTTGAAAATTATCTTTTTTAAAAAGTAATGTTATATTTTTTATATAATATCTAAAAAACATTACCTTTTCCCGAGGATGAAACCGCGTAGCGTATAAACAGTATTCAATATAAAAAATATGCGCCATTGGAGTATCTAACACCAAAATA
Source organism: Opisthograptis luteolata (assembly GCA_931315375.2). Taxonomy (NCBI): domain Eukaryota; kingdom Metazoa; phylum Arthropoda; class Insecta; order Lepidoptera; family Geometridae; genus Opisthograptis; species Opisthograptis luteolata. Next base: position 13,728,189 of record OV928039.1, read on the forward strand.
AGTGTGATCGACCATAAAATACCAATCACAAAAATAATCTTTGAAAGTAGATGGCGAAGATTATATGTCCACAGTTTAATATGCGTAGGTCCGATCAGATCCCGCCACTCCTGACAGTAACAAGGGTAGATGGGACAACATCAAGTGAAAATGATGGGGTGAGGTCGCAACCCCTTAACCATAAGGAGTTCCACGACGCAACTTTTATTTATTCTTTCAATAGAATCCTAATATTTAACTTTATGATTATTATTAATCCTAATAATTATCTTTTTCATTCAATTCAGTAGTAGTGACGTCACTTGCGATGTTTTTATTGCTTTAAGTTTGTCTGACCTTTAACTAGAATTCTTTTTATCTAGATCCACAACATCCAGATTGATGCATAAATATTTGTACTGTGGCGGGAATCGAACCTTACGCTTCGCAGTGGGCTATTCGCCCATCACTCCACATTGGTCATCAAATTATTTTAATTTTACAATAATGAAACCGTAGTGAAGTAGGAGGGCATTTTCTAGTGCTTGCTTGGCTGGCTACCGTCGTCAAGTTAAAAATCTGTTGCCAAGCGCGTGTGTTTCAGCAACCTCGTTTGAGAGTCAGTTTTCAATCCAGGTGTAGCGTAGCGCTACGTTCGACCACATTTAATTTTTAAATTCCCGTGGCGTAATGAAACGCTACTAAGGAAGATGTAAAATAATACGTTAGTGATAAAACTGAGTACATAATAATATGTGAAATGAACCTATTATTTCAAAAAACAAATACAAATGTAATTTATAATTCCGTATTCCCAAAGTATTGACAGGGTCGACTTCAAAGCTATATCGCATTGATTATTCAAATTGGACTGCGTCCGAATCAAGGCCCGTGGGATTAAAAAATCACTTATGAAAACTGAAATTGAATTCGGGATATGCCGGTTGTTATTTGTAACGGCCGCTCACAGATGGCGCGCCGATCGGTCAGGGGATATTTGGCTTTGGTATGGAAATTAAATTTAAGAAAGGCGGATGCGTGAGATGAATTCTAATAGAAAATCATAGCAATGAGAGTAGAAAAGGAATGACAAATTCTATGCATATAATCTAGGTTGGAAGTGATAAAACCTAATGGATTTAAGTACTACAGTTATTGTGTTTGGTTTGTGCTAAAGCACATTTTGAGAACTAAAGTGACTGACAAGGCGCAAAGACCCAAAGTGAGTCTTGACCTCCGATAATAAAAGACGCCACTACGGTCTGTCCTGCGCCACCTCCTGCCAGTCCTCCACCTGGAGTTCGCGTAAATCCTCCGTAACTTCGTCGTCGGCAGTCCGATGTATGTTCGTCGTATTTTATGTACGAGTATGTGCATTATTGTGTAAATACAACATCATGTAACATCAGTAACATCATGTCCCTATAAAGCCAAAGTCAGGGTATACCACACATCAAGGCAAACAAAATTAAATTTACAAAACAATATTTAAAATTTTGTTCATACTTGAAATGCTCTGCAAAGTTTCTTCCAGAAATGTACCTGACACCGCCCTAAAACAGCTGACTATTTTACTCACCGAGGCACTTATGAAATAACAGAGTTCAGAACACAAGTATCAAAATAGTCAGGCCATATCAGGTACATTTTTGGCAGAAACATTGCAGATTATAAGAATACCTTATTTTTTGTAAATTTAATTTTGTCCGCCTTGCTGTATGGAATATCGTCACTGCTTCCTTATATGGATATTATGTTACACATTGTGTATGCGTCGTGTCATCGGCGAGATAAAAACCGGTTCTTTATATTTTATACAGAGTTTATACAAAGAAAATGTTGCTTGCTCACTGCAAGGTGCGGTAATTACAACGTAGAGTCTGCGGTGATTGGAACAGTCTCGGCTCTTCTCGTTTCATTAGCTCTTAATAGGGAGGGAACTGTACTGCGATGGCTACAGCTTACTTACACCTGAGATACAGGTTCTCAAGTGTATTGGGTTTATTTCTTACACCTGGCTAGGCGATTATTAATACTTGACGTGTTTTTATGCAAACATCCCGTAGTAAGATACACCTTTACTTTTTCCGAATTTTTCCCAATGACAAATATGTATACGAAAAAAAATTGCCGTATCGGTCCTGTCATGCTCAAGTAAAGTGCTTACCAATGAACGACGTGTAATTTACATTTATTTAGCTATATATTTGTTCTATCTTCATTCCAAATTTCACTAAAATCCTTTCAGGCGATAAGGCGTGAGGTCAAGGTCAAGGTCAAGGTCAATTTTTATTTATTCAATAGGATACATTGTGATCACTTTAAAACGTCAAACTTAAAACTAGCTACGCCTGTTCCAACCTCCTTACGCCGGCAAAAGAACAGGCAAGAAACGCCCTGCAGGTAATTTTTTTGGCGCGATCACATTGACAATTTTATTCTTATTACTAATTGATTGAATTGGAGCAAGTTCACTAAAATCCCAAGCTTTTTTTGTCATCTAATGGTCCGATATTTTTTAATTAGCTTTACTAATAAGATTTCTCTTGTTTGGTTGTACACATTGGGATATGGGAACATGAATATTAATGAGTTGCGGGATCACAACCAAAGCAGACCAGACCCCACAAGCAGCACCCGTTCACGAGTTGACGCATGTGCCAGCCATCGCTCTCCTCGTCTTCGCTTCTCGTGAAGAAGCGTCTTGGTTAAAACTTGCGTATTTGTAATAAGAGGAGCCTAGGATGAGGAACTGTTTTCCTCGAAACCGGTCGAGCCATAATCGACTTTATTTTATCGTGAACTAAGCCGTTGTAACAATTAAATTATAGCGTTATGAAGCTATAAACGTACATACTGACTCTCAAACTTTTGAATTTTAAATACTAAGTAGTGTGAATTTAATCATAATCATTTGAGGATCGTAAAATTCAGATTTATTGTTTACCATTCGTTTGGAGGTATTAAAAAGTTAAAGAACTTGCTATATTAGTTACACAATAAAATTAAATTTCATATTATTAATACCGGCGCAGTTTGAGCATCACTCCGGAAGCATAATGTTGGAGAAAAGCTTGCCAATTTCCGCTCCGCTCTTCTCGATGTTCTAATGGAGTTATAAAGTTGGAACATCGCTTTGTTTACTGCTTACAAGCGGTTTGTAATGAGCTTTTGTTTATATTTTATCATCGACTGGGTTTATATTATAAACCTCTAAAATTAGGGATGGGAAAAACACGTACAGATATTTATCGTATCGATATTCAAATCCAGTTGTAGCGTGGTGCCACCTTTGACACACTGCCACTTGACTTCTGGTCACTTTTGGTCTTGTCGGATTGGTCGTAAGGAAGTGCAAAAAGTGTAACTTTTGTGTACTGCAATTACTACTTAAGCCACAATTAGAAAGCTTTGTTCTACAATAAATAAATAAGTGTTATTTTTGCAAATAAACGTATGTTATATTCCAGATTATTTTATTGTATTATTTTTTGCTAACCCCAACTTAGTAATGTATTGGTATGACATTACTATAATATTTGGCTGAAAAGCAGTAGAATACTATTGTACTGTTTACACAAATACACACGTCATGTACTTTCATTAAATTTATATTTCCAGAACATACAGCAAATTTGGGAACAAATAAATAATTGAAACAAACTGGCCGCGCAATATCTTTTATACTCACGTGTACTAAATCAGATTACGTAAAATAAACGGGAAAATGGTTTCTTTGCCTGTAATACAGTTTAAAATTGAATTTCGCATTGCGTTCGTTTTGAGTGGAGAGGGGGATGAAACGAGTAGGTATGAGCGATATTTGTCGATATCAGTGAAATGCCGATGTTAATATCCAAAATATCGATATTTTAGCATCGACATTGTCACCTTTAAAACTTAAATATTAGTTTGTTTATGATATTAATTTTAAGATTAACATCGTGTTCAAACTAATTAATAATTTATTTGAATATTTATTGATGCTAAATTACGTTAGATATAACGCTATGTGTATGAGATGAGTGCATTCTCTTTTCATTATCGAGAGTGAAATTAATAATTGGTCGTTAATTGTAACTTAGTAAGTCAATCTCTCTTGTTTTTTTCTTAATTCATTCGTGAGTTCAGACATTCTTATAGCAGTTAATCACGGGATGAGAGGTAACGTATATAACGTGATGATAAATAACGAGATTTGTAAACATCGATGATTTTCAGTCGATAATATTGAATTATCGATATTAAGCTACCGATATCAGTATCGCTTATCCCTAGAAACGAGTTTCATTTTATCGTGACCTGGCAACGGCGGTTGTTTCTTGAGATAACGCCGAAATAGAGTAAAAGTGAAAGGTTATAATTGATAAGGGTTTGAGTAAGTGAATGTTGGCAGTGGTTTTTCAAGTCATGCTTTTATTTCTTTTTAGTTGTATCCTTAGCTTTTTTAGGGTTCCGTATATCCGATAATGAAAAAACCCTTATAAAATCTCTCTCGTTTTCCATCTGTAACGGGTAAAGTTAAACGGAAACTGTAAGCCACGGAAAACAGGGCGGTACGGAATCCTCACCACGCGAGTGCAACTCGCACTTGACTGGTTTTTTATTCTATTGAATTGGATGAAATTCACTACAATCCTAAGCTTTTTGTCATCTAAATAGTCCGATATTTTGTAATATTATGCTTTACTAATAAGATTTCTCTTATTGACTTGAAATTTAATACATTTTCAGAAAATTCTTGCCACTGTAATGATATTTTACAGCAACCTACGCTACCAAGTGCCCGCGGCGAAGAAAAATAAATAAACAATAACATAGAACGTTTTCGTCGACAAAATCTTCACTAAATATTTAGTCAGCAAACATATTCGTCGGGATTGAGACTCGCCGTCCCAGGTCAGTGTTACGGATATTGCTGTTGTTATTTGCAAAGAATTATCACTCCATTTACCTGCTGATAATACAAGCGGCAAATATCTTGACGGATCTACGCACGTGTATTCTGGGGAGTGACAACGACACTGAGGCTTGTATGGACGTAAATAACAAACTACATTTAATTTTTCATGTCGGTACTGCAGCGGTGATTTACCTACTAGCTAATTTATATAATATGTAAATTTAGTTTATCCTTCGCATGTAGTGTAGGTAACGTTAATAAATTGTTTACATAGTGTATGCATATTTAGAGATATTTCTGGCTTAAAATTTTTGCTATCTATTACTATAAGAATGTACTGGAAATGTCCTGTTTTGTGTAAAAATGAAAATAAATTGTACAAAGTAATTTTTTGGCCTAAAATAAATTAAAGATTTTCAGTCTCTAATTTAATCTGACTGTTGAACAAAATGGAGACTGGCATTTTTTTAGCGATTTGGATTTGTTTTAGACGCTTCTGAGAGAACGACGTCCATTTCTTGGTACGAAGATAGCTTTCACAAAATTAACATTGATGGCGCCAGATAACGATTATATTATTATAGGTAATACGAGTTTTCGATTTAAAAAATGAAAAATGGACGAAGTGTCATCAGTTAAAGTCATCTGTTGGTTGTCATTTCACTCTGTTCCGTAAACCACTGTTAATTTTTGTTAAATATAAAAAACATTGGTGAAAACAAATTGCGGAATGAAAAGTTGTAGCCTCTAGCATGGTCTGTTTAAGGTCTATACCCTGAATCTTTGTTTGGTGAAAAACAACTACAAATTGCGCTTGAATCCGGCAATATCTTACCGAGTGACCTGGGATTAGCCCAGTTCAAGGTCACTCGCCTCGATCCACGGCCCGACCATTAATTTTTCAGGGTTTCTTTGTAACATTTATCACTTGTTTTCGCGCCAAGAACATTGTAACGAAAATGGAGTAAATTTCTTACGTACAAAAATACGCGTAATGGGAAAGCCGCGAGACTACTTAATTATCACACTAAGCTCGGGAAAATATTTTGTTAGTAAATAAGGTAAGGGAAGTAGCGCTTTGTCGCGGTAACAAGACGTTATGCGATGCTGGAGAAATTTATGTAGTTTATGTACTGTTATAATTCATGTTAATTATGTTACAGCCTCTTTTGAGAAAGAAGGCTCCCAGTCCAGGTGTAGCGTGACGCCACCTTCGACCACATCGTCACTTAACATTAGGTGACATGTGGTCAAACGCTACCCTGTAAATAGTAAAAAAAAGAAGGGACTAATTATTATTTTTTTGTAAATAATTAGAATATTCCTATGCGCTACACTGAATGTTTATCTAGTGCTTCAGAAGGCGCGTATCAAGCAGTCGGTGTCAGCTGTATCAGTCGTAAAGCCATGTCGGAGGCCTGTGGGCTGTCTGAAAAACTTCAACAGTAAAGTTAACCACTTGTTTTTACGAAAGAAGAAAAATTTTGGTGATCTATAAGCGTTGCCATTTGGCCGGCCCAGGTATATATAAGAGGATAAACTCTATTAGATTCAGGAAGTGAGATAGATGTTTTTATTTTTATATAACATAACTGTTATCTAATTAATAACATTCTTTATACTGATAGACACAAAGTTTCTTATGTAACTTTGATGATCAGTCAGAAGGGATTTTTTTAAATCATCCTTTAAGAGCCCTTATCGAATGGGGAGTTAAAATCTGTATGTCACCTCGCGCGGACTAAGCGTCGCTAGTTAAGTAAAAAATCACACACATATAAACTTTTAGCAGCAAAAATTTCCAAATACGATGTACTGATGCCCGGTAAAGCATCACATCTTGCCAGTCCCCTTCTACACATAAAACGTAGGATTGATGTTTTTACCTCGTAAAAAAACCTCTTCTTGTGTTAGTAGGAAATTTATCAAGTCTGGAAGAACGCGCGCAGAATGTTTTAGCTTGTAAAGATAGCAGAAGAGGCACTTCGATTTCCTATAAAAAGTTATCATGATTGAATGGACTAAGGCACTCTGAGAATTTAATAATGTTTCCAAGAATAAGTAGTATTGGGATATTAAAATTCTTATCTTCAGATGAGACTTTATGACTTAACTTTACCTTATAACTAGCAGTGTGCTATTAGGGATTGCATTTCGGTACTAATTACAAGCCGGTGGGATCTAGCTGGAGTTCTATCGAACCAGATACTTTACAATATGAAATAGAATAGTGAAATGAATAAGAGATTCCTTTTATGTGAATCTCTTAATAGACTTCCCGTCGAAGTTGGACGTTGCAGAGAGAGATTGCACTGCCGCCGTCCAGGACATGTCACATCTCCTGAACTGCCTTTTATACCTCCACGCATTGCAATACAGGCCACCTTAACGTCGCGATGGAGAACGCAATTTGCGTTGCTAAGTATTGGTCATATAAAATATGAAATTGATATGTACGAAGAAGAAGAAAAAATGATTTAGGGACGAGCGCAGTGCGTTGTCGTGCAGTACTTTGAACGGCTGAAGTTCAAAATGATGTTTCTATCAAACGATATTGTGTACAAAACCAAACAAAACGTGATGAAACCATAGCTTGGTGGTAGGGTATTTTCTAGTACTCGCCTGGCTAGCTACCACCCTCTTGTTAAGAATCTGTCGCCAAGCACCTATCGGTGTGTTCCGGCAGCCTCACTTGAGAGCCAGTTCCCAGTCCAGGTGTAGCGTGGTGCCATCTTCGACCACATCGTCACTTAACATCAGGTGACTTGTGATCAAACGCTACCCTGTACATAGTAAAAAAAAAAAAACCAAAGACAAAATACAGAGCTAAAAAGCCGTTGTAAAACTTCTTAGAAAACCTTTCTATAAATTTCCTAGGACGAAAAATCTAGGTCACCCAACCTATCACACCTAAGCCTTCCGCGGAGGCTTTATACCGGAATCTGCAATATTGGCCCCAGTGCCGCTAATGACCCGCTCCCGACCGGAAACTGCCTCCTTTATCACCGGAAGTACCCCCGAGGCCTCTTTGCGCGTTTGTTTTTTATTCTATGTTTCGTTTGCAAATAGCTTGTCATAGATATATGAGGGGGAGAGGGTGGAAATAGTTGACTCGTTTGTTTTGCAATTCAAGCCGCTTTAGGACCCTTATTGCTGTGAAGGGTGCTGTTTGCGTTCGTTCTCCTGATTTATTTGTAGCCGAGTTAGAAAGGAGGTTTTGAAGTTAACTTTTTCAATGTAACCTAAAATGTTTAATAAATAATGCTTGCACAATCACATACATAGGTTCTGACCGCTAACTAGGATTCCCTGTATCTAGAGTATTAGAAACTACGCGGATCGGGGATCCACAACACCCAGACACGGAACAAATACTTGCATTTTTTTTTAATGTACAAATAATTGTCCTGTAGCGGGAGTCGAACACGCCTTACGTTTCTATTCACCCATTGCGCCACACCGGTCAAAGAAGTAGAATATCCAGCTAGTAATTGTTTCTTGACAATGTTATTTTAACCTTAAAAATTTTGATAACATGTGAATTGACCTTACTCTTCACAGTCAATAGGTACGCTTTTCGCTTTTCATTTGAATAAACAATATTAATGACAACCCATTATTGTATTTCAGTCGCCCATGTTGTCATTATGTCAATCGTTCATTACCATACTAGACTAATGAACGTTTAAATATGAATTATTTAAATTCAGTTTAAACACCGCATGAATTAAAACTTAATTAATTAACAGAACAATGCAATAAGACCAAAGTGCATAGCCAACGGCCATAGTAAAATAACAGCAGCAGTTTTAGTTTACAAGCGGCCACCAGCGGCTATGCGAAATGAATTATCAGCAAAAACAGTGTAATTTATTATTCTCCAACAGTTGGTCATAAATAACGAGCTGCTTGGGAAGCAATCTTCTCAAGGGGCTGCCCAAAAAACCGGCTAGGGCCCGCTCGGGACCTAAATTTATACGCCCAAATATTTGCTAAGCTGTTATTGGACCTTTCTACACCTGTGTGTTAAAAAGAGGGTATTAAAAATTGTGTGTACTTTCTGATTCTTTTACCGATGAAATATATACATTTATAAAAAACCCCTGACATCTTAGACCAATTTTCATCAAAATATAGCTAAGAACACTCCCGACTTATTATTCACCTTAATAACAAAATCAAAATCGGATCATCTCTTTGGGAGCTGCAATGCCACAGACAGACATCCCTCTTTTAGTATCGGGGGTCAAAAACACACTAAAACATACATGTAATTTTTTTTGTTTTACAAAGTATATCTTGAAATTGATCCCATGTAATACCTATTATGTTTGGACAGAACAATTTTGCCTCTCAGAGGATGGAATATATGAATATATGTAAGTAAAAAGAGTGGTGGTCGCTTTGGGATTTGATGTCTCGCTATTATTAACAATTGATAACAAATAACAACAGATCAATTCTGAACCGACACCACTGCCCAGTCGTGAGGTGTTTGTATTTACTGCGCCTATACAAACAGCTCCCGGCCTCTTGGGAACTTATTGTAAGGCGCTGTGCCCACCGCTACGCCGCAGAAGGATTTCGCATGACTCAGATCGGTTATTTAACACAAGTGGGGCTGCCGGAACACACCGATAGATGCTTGGCGACAAATCAGCGGTGGCTAGCCAGACGAGCATTAAAACATGCCTTACCACCAAGCTATGGTTCCATCACGATGTTTTTCTTCACCGCAAGCTCAAGCTCATTGTAGGATTCGAACCCATTAGTCAATTTCATGTTATATGCTACTTTTAATTGTCTAAAATAGCATGCTGAGTGGCACATCAGGTCATTTGATATGTTTTATGGCCATGCGAATGGGTGCTACTACATACAAAAGCTTTTCATCTAGGATCGAGTGACAAGTAACGCGTCCCGTTACACAAGTGAGCAAAGCTCCTTATCGACGAGCCATTGAAACTACGAGCCGGCGCTGATCGCTTTACCGTATGTGATTACGGCGATAACGTGTGTTTAGAACTTGAGGCGTCTTGTTGTTAGCCGGTAGAGGTTTGCACATCATTACTCGTGCTAACTACGGGTAATGCGTTACTACTGAAACTGATATAACTTAACCCTCACGTGGGGGTCATACATACCCCACAGGGTATTTAAATATTCAAAAATAGATAGACAACGCTTTTTGTTTCAGCACAACAATTGAAAAATAGAATAGAATTAGTTGCGCCCCGCGGTTTCACACGCGTCTTCGCTAAGAATCTGTAGCTAAGCACCTGGCAGTTGATCCGGCAAACTCATCTCTTGAGAGTTAGTTCTCCATCCAGTTTTGACTTTCTTTTTTACATTGTAGAATACAGTTTACTGCCTGAAGTTTCATTTTATGTATTTTAAAACATCGCTTGTTACCAAACGAACAAAAAAGGCTAAAGCGCATATAGCAAAGAACGCTAAATACAAAGGACGCTTGCATCGCTTGAGTCAGCCGCAGCTTTTAATTAATAATGAATTCGTTGTCCGGACATCATCCTTTTTGTTGGGGCTAGAAATGAATGGAATACGTTTTGTTAATTGTTTTGAGGATGTTTGATGAAATGCATCTGTGGCTTGCGGCATGCTCTTTTTCCATCTATTCTATTTTAAACCAATTGAAGTTTTAGATTGTCGCTCTGTACACGTTTGAATTTTATTATCAATCAAAGGAAACCTTTAAATAAGAAGGTCTTATAAACATGAACAGCTCCAATCATCGTCATCATCAACAGCGTATTACGTTCCCACTGCTGGAACTCTGGCCTTCTCTCAGAGAGAGAGAGAGGGCCGTAATCTACCACGCTGCTCGGTGCCTATTGGTAGATGTTCCGTGCTCTTAAATGTTGTGGTTTTTCGACGGGGCCAGGATTGGCTTCTTGTAAGGCACACGCGTTACCGTTCGGTCACTATCACTCACATTTGAATTTTACTATACAGTAATGTTTTTAGTCTAATAGTCAAGAAAAAGAATAAAGCTGACGTGAACCTATACACCACCAATACACCACCTCCGTATATAAGGTTCAAAATTTAATTTTGTACTAACAACCAGCACTTCACTTGCGAATGACCTTAAAAACTCCTACCATTTTCCATTTGTTAAGTCGTGCTTGCAGTATGAAGGGTAGTTTAACACCCAAACTGCGGGTGACTACAGCGGCAACGTACCGGAAAATATACCGCTTCACAATAAATAAAGAAACGGTAGGGAAGGGCGTCCTACTCTCCAAATTGCAGCTATTATGTAAATGCACTTACGTCGGTATGAGAGGCGGGGGATGAAGCTCCCACGCCACAGAGTAACAAGCAAGTCTACTGTAGACATTTTTAAAATCTCTAGTTTTGTACCTCTAGTACAGGTTTTGATAGTTTACATCTATCTAAATATATATAACTCAAAGGTGACTGACTGACCTAGTGATCTATCAACGCACAGCCCAAACCACTGGACGGATCGGGCTGAAATTGGGCATGCAAGTAGATGTTATGACGTAGGCATCCGCTAAGAACGGATTTTGATTAATTCTACCCCCAAGGGGATAAAATAGGGGATGACATTTTGTATGAAACTTTGTCAATTTTAAACCGATCTGGCTGAGACTTTGCATGCATAAAGCTGTAGCCCACGCGGGTGAAACCGGCTAGTAAACTATAAAAGTTGTCGTTTCAATTCAAAGATTTTTTGTACAAAAAAGTTACTGAAATTATCTCCTACATTCATACTATCAATCGCTCTTCACTTAGATATTTGGAATACAATACAGATAATTACAAAAGTTATACCATGTTGTTTAGTTAGAACAGTAAAATGTTAAATGTTTTTGGGTACTATCTGAAATAATGTGATAAAGGTCGCGTCACGCGTCATCGTGGAAACAAAACTTCAAGCCCGTCACAATATTTTACGAACGTTGATAAAGACGCCTACGTAATTTAAATAGTACAGGCGTACTAAAATGGAAAATTGCGTCAAATTTTATTTGTTAAATTTTTTGCCCCTTTTTTGACGGCCCTTCATTGAAATCGACGTAGAAAACTTTTTTTGCACATATTTTTCTTTTTGTTCGTATGTTTTTTTTGCCAACCTCAAGTACCTATTAAATTGTTAATTAACTATCCAAAAATGATGTGAGCTGGCTACAAACTGAGCACGTTAATTCCCCCTTCCTTTACATTGAAATAAATTAGGAGCACTTTTCGAGACAGCTAAGATCGTCACTTTTAACAACTTCAGCTGTAAAATGTTCGCCATAACAGGTGAATTCCTCCCAAAGTGTTGTGAAATGATCTCCTAAACTTTGTCATTCTATTACAATTCCACTGTGTCATTTTCCCACTTCACACGTGACTTACGTTGAGTTTCGTGTTACAGAAAAAATATTCCGGCGCCATATTTCACAGCTACGGGTCTACGGCTACGCGTCTACGGCTGCGAAGTTACGGCTACGCAAACGGCGCTAAGGCTACGAGGCTACTGCTACGCCGCGACGCGTCGAGTACTCGTAAAGCAACGTCATTCGTACATAAGCAATTTGTTCTGTCAGGAATATGCTGCCTTATTTTGATGGAAGTGAGAGATACTCGGATCTGATGGAAGTTTTCCTTGTTATTAGGGAAACGTAAGCCTTTTTATTCGATGTAGGCATATGATGGATAGAGTGGAAATTGAAAAAAAAGTTGAATTAATTTACTTGGAGTTATTTTCATACTCCAGAGCTGGGATTCAGGCCGTCTCATAGAGAGAGAGAGAGAGAGAGAGAGAGAGAGAGAGAAATAACGGGAGATTATATTTTATTTAAATTTAAATACAGCTATCATTATAGGAATTTCTTAAATTGAATAGTGTACACGTATAAATATGCAAATTTGTAAATTCATTTTTCTTTGTTTTCTCTGTAGGTATTCTTTTTAAAACAAATTTACTAACTTCACTTGTAATTACTGCTGTAGTTTTGTTTTAATTAATACAATTATAATAAAAACAGATGCAAAGTGTCCCGTTTCATAAATTAGACATAGAGGTACTCGTGTGTATAAATCCATTGATTAAAAACAAGTGTTATTTTTATCTTTTCATTTCAAAATGTAAAGTTGTGTCACTAAGCTCGAATGCTTTTTACTCTAATAAACGGCATGCGAAGTTTCAAGATAACATTTTCGTTATTATCGCAAAAGCTCTTTAGCTTCAACCGCAAAATTCTAAACTAACTTCGGTACAAACATCGCCCCAAAGTCTGCGTTTGAAACCCGTTCGAGCGCGTTTAGCTTACAAAGTAACGTTTTGTTTTATACAAAAGTGAAGTTAACTTGTATTATTTTGTATAAAACCGAAGTTAACTGAACAAGTTTTTGTATTTATCCGGTATATTTATAGGCTGTACTTTATTTGTCTTGACCTGCTCCCATTGAAAGGATAACTCTGAGATTCGGCTAAAAATTGAGGCCAATTACAACCATTTTTCTTTGTAATTATGGTAGAAAAACTTTAAAATACATATATTTTAATTTACATGATAAAAAAGCCTAAACATATATATAATAATATATTTATTTATAAAATATATTACATAAAGCATATAATAAGCAAGTTTGCAACAATGTTTAAAATAAACGAAGTACAATACTAAAAAACATGTTACAATTTCTTTTTATTGAGTTTTCCCTTGTCTACAGGCACGGGAATTTATTGGGAATATCGAATTTCAACAATGCACATTAAAGACTTCGAGGAAATTTGAAATATGCACAAGTATTTCTCCCGACGAGGGAATTGAACCCGTGATTCCTATTTTTACCCAATGGAAAGCGACGATGTGGTTGAAGGTTTAGAACGCTGGCCTAACAAATCCACTTTTGACATGAGTTCTGAGTTGTACCTTTTAAGGAACATCTACCGTGGCAGTGCATTACACTTTTTTACATAAATAAGTAACGTTGTTGAGTCAATTTTAAATTCCAATACCATATCAGTCATAATTGTACCTACATTTATCATTTATGTCGAATTTCCCAACTTTTTCCTACACTCTTTCATTCTTTCAAGTCATAATGTTCTCAAAAAGACTTTATAATACTCTATCTCAGTAAATAGAATAAAACACGTCTTTTTTTACTATGATATTCCAGTAAAATTTTACTGTGAAACGGTACTAGAATATTTCAAGTAGTTAGCTGCCAGAAGACCTCTTGAATTTGAATCGTGTGCAATTATAACAAGGGACGAGTTTCAAGCAACTTTGCGTCGTAGTTTTGTGCCTTCCTTCAATGCTGAACTTAGCCGAGTAGAGCTATTAAAATAGCGATGTAAGAAAACTAGTTTTAAACATAAATAGCGACAGTAGTAGCAGCAGTTTTCTTAAGACCGTAATTTTCAATGCCGTGGACCTTTCTGTAGACCTACTGAAAATCTACATTTCTTTCGTGCATTAATTTGCATTATATATTTAGCCAGCGTAAGCTAATTAGCCAGTTATCTCATTTTTCTCTAAATTGTTCTTCTCTGGCTACTGATATACAGTTCACACTAGTTTAGAAGTCTTTCGACTCACATAAATGTATCCACACACTTAAGTCTTTAAATAAATATATGTTTTGATTTGTTTTACAAGTACCGCAAATTATTAGTGATACTGTACCTAACTCTACCAAAACATTCAGGGATAATGTAATTACCCATTACTGAAAGTATTTTCCTAATCGGTTCTGTAGTTAGAAGATTACCTATATTAAAAAAATTGGTTGTCTGTAAAGTCGGTTTACTGACGATCGTTGAACGTGACAACGTCGATTGGCCGATTGTGCTTCTTTGTCGCTCGTTCCGCGCTCTCGCTTGCACTTCAAGCCTTACATGGAACGCCTCAGAGCGAGGTAACGCCGCAGAGCGAGGTAACGCCGCAGAGCGAGGTAACGCCGCATGAGTCATGTTTTATCGTGCGTGCAGCCGGCTCTATCGAATTATAAGACGTTGTCACGTCAAATTGATCTGTGATTGATAAAAAGTTTATAAAGTAACTAAACACTTCAAATAAACCCTGGCTAAGAGATAAAAATAACAAATCTGTTACTTTAAAACTAAAAGTGAATTTAGTGGCCATAACTCGAACAATACAGAAGAACCTCTTCAACAATATTCAAGGATTTTCTTTCTTTAGGAATGGAACATATATTTGTACATTAGTATATTAGAAACATTTCGGTTTGAAATAGTTTAGGAACTACTACATTTGATCTACCGTAACTATTGAATATTAAATTTTGCGTGTTCACTTAATCATCATCATTATCAGCCTTTCAATTTCCCACTGCTGGGACTCCGGCCTTCTCTCAGGGAGAGTGTATGGGCTGTAATCTACCACGCTGGCCCAGTGCGGGTTGGTAGATGTCGCATGCCCTTGAATGTTGCAGTTCTTGGACATGCCGGTTTCCTCACGATGTTTTCCTTCACCGGTTTGAGCGATGGCAAATCCGCACATAACTTATTAAGTCATAGGTGCGAGGCCGAGAGGATTCGAACTCGGTGTCGGCGTCTTGTAAGTCGCACGCCTAAACCATTCGGCCACCATCGTTCTTTTTACTTAATATCAGAAATATATTAATTTGTAGAAGATGTAGTATTTTGCGAAAATTATAGCAACAATATTTATTTTGAATACCTAATTATTTTCAAGAAACTTTAATTGAGCGATCCCAACTTCAAGTATAATAAAAAAAAGCCTTAAAGTTCCAACAAATATAATTAGTTACATTATTAGATCTGGAGCCCTAGCAACGACTTCAATCAACTTAAATGTAAGTAATAACATGTTCTTGTGTATTTTCTGAGAAAACCGATGCTAACTTCATAAAGTTCAGTTTGTAATGTTAACTAATTAATTTTAGACACAGCCATTAGGGCGATAAGTTAAGTCTGGCTGCTACTATCCTGTTTCACCACGAATTAAACTTAACCACAGAGGGTAGGGTATTTTTCAGTACTCGCCAGTACTCAGCTTCAACTTATGAATCTGTCGCTAAGCACCAAACTCAAACTCAAAACTTTTTTATTTGATAGGATACATTGTGATCACTTTAAAACGTCAACTTAAAACTAGCTACGCCTGTTCCCTATCGGTGTGTTCCGGCAGCTCTATTTGAGAGCCAGTCTCCAATCCAGGAGAGTAACGCCACCTTCGACCACATCGTCACTCAACATCAGATAACTTGTAGTCAAACGCTACTTGTAAGTAGAAAAAAAAGCGTTATGTATATATCTAAAGTATGTCATTATAATAATAATCAAGATCAAAAAAAAACATCACAAAAGATACAGAATGATGTTTAATTTTTAAATCGTCTCAGTTTTTTAGTTTAAAAATAGCAGCAGCAAATATCCAATAATAATCTGTAGCTAAACTAAACCGATCTGTTCCAAGCTCCCAAGCACTGTACCCTAAGGCTACACTTATAAAGAAAGGATGTTTTAAACCTATAAAAGTGTATTTTTGTAAAACAAAACCAATATTCTCACAGACGGCTACCACCTGCCGTCGGTCGCCGTGCACCTGGCGCGACTACCTCCTGTACACTGTATTTAGTAGGAAACTTTGACGTATCAAGGGAGAGACGTCGGGAGCTTCGCTCGAAAGCGTCCGAAACAAAAGAGGGCTAATCATTCCACCAGTTTTTTTTGGTCACGTGTGTGTGACACGGTCAGTCAAGGCTGCATTAAGCTGATAAATTGATGTGCGGTTACAATTGCGAAAGTTTGGATGGATAGATGTTTGTTACTCAATCGCACTAGAATAGATTCGAAAGAAATTTGATATTTTATAGCGCCTGGATTACTCAGGCTACTTTTATGCCGGAAATTTTCCTGCTGGATTATGGCTGCAGTTAGTATGACGTTGATTAAAATGTTTCAAGTGGTTAATAATAATTAGGTTAATTCAGTACTCACTCAGCCACGTTTTCGTCACGTTTGCATCAAATCCGAAGTCCATCCTTTTGTTAGTCAATGGTAGATAAGTATACTTTAGCTTGCTTGGGTAAGTTCGTATATTTTCTGTATTTTTACAGCGAGTTACAAGAAGCATGTTTGTATTTGTTCTTTCTAGTTTATTTTGGTTGACGCGTTTTGAACAAAACCATGGCGCGCTTATACAATGTAAATTCTGCTTACAAAGCTTAACAGCAGATTTTTTTAGCGATCAGTTTACTCCGGATTTGGTTGGTTAATTACTGGCATGTCTTATTGTTTAAAAGTGTGCAATAAAAATAGCAATCATTTATAACTCGAATACAGCTGTGGTAGCAATTTTAATGATTTTTAATTTGTTGATTTTGCCCGACTAGCAAAATAAGTATTTAATGAAAATGAACGTAAATAAAATTGTTGAATGTAAAATTAACTCCGTCTATTTCTTTGTTACTTTTTCACGCATAAACTGCCGAACTGATGTTGTTGAAATTTGGTAATGACATAGTTCTAGCCCTGGGATACAACATATGATACTTTTTATTTAACCGCGAGACACAGTTAGCATGATAGAGAAATTAAAATGTAACTTTATAACGCACTTAGTATTACACATTATTTTTCCAAAATCAAAACGAGGTCGTTTGAATGAACTCCAAGCACAAATGTTATCTTTTTCTTTTTACTATTTACAGGGTAGCGTTTGACCACAAGTCACCTGATGTTAAGTGCCGATGTGGTCTAAGATGGCGCCACGCTACACCTGGACTGGGAACTGGCTCTCAAGTGAGGCTGCCGGAACACACCGATAGGTGCTTGGCGACAGATTCTTAACAAGAGGGTGGTAGCTAGCCAGGCGAGTACTAGAAAATACCCTACCACCAAGCTATGGTTTCATCACGATGTTTTCCTTCACCGAACGCTCATTGCTCATTGTAGGATTCGAACCCACGTCCTACGGATCGCAAGCCGACGGCACTACCACTGAGCCATCATCGCTATAAAATGTTTATAAACCTGAACCTGAGATTACACGTAGAAGTCCGAAACAGAGAGAAAAACTAATTTATAGCAACAGTCCCTCCTAACGGTCCTCCTCTTCAAAGTTAAATAAAAGAAAAACGTTGAATTCCTCTTTTTGTAAGAATGCAATTCAAGAACTTGGTTTAGTTACTTACTTGCCCGACTCGTTGGGAAAACACAAACTTGTATGAGAGCTCCAACTTTCTACTTTACAAAGAGTTTTTAGCCAACTTTTCTATTTCAAGTAACGTTTACTCTACTTATTTTAAGCTCTCGCTGAGTTTTTGTTTTGAAGCGATGACGGCGTAGTTACGTCGACTTGAACTCCTTATGCCATAGGTTCAATTCCAACAATGGGTTTGAGCTTTCGGGTAATGAAAACATCATAATAAAAGGTAGTAGGGGGGTTTTCTAGTGCTCGCCTGGCTATATAGCACTCGCTTGAGAGCCAGTGCCCAATCCAGGCATAACGTGGCACCACCTTCAACCATATTGTCAATTAACATCAAGTGACTGATTGAAATGCTACTTACTCTGTAATTCATAATAAAATTTGCCCTCATTTCATAATCTTTTTTTCTTAGAAATTGAAACCGCTGCGTTCCCACACCGTTCAAAAACATTTCTTGTAAATGATCTAAATATATTTTCTGTCTAATTAAATTCAATGTAACTAGTACATCGTCCATATTATTCTACCACCAACTCCGCCAGTGAGTCTCACCGGTACACCGCAAGAGGTTTAATACCCGCGAGGTACGTTGCTGCAGTCAATTAATTTGAAAGATATGAAGTCCTTGATTTTGCAATGTGCTCTTCGAAAATTGAGCTCAGTGGACCTAACTCGTTACTGACAGCTTGATTAACATTTCCATGGTTAATAGCTATACTATGCTTACTGTAATTTTCGTTATATACCATGTGACATATTTTATGTATGGGCCTGATTTTACAAAACCTTTAATGATATAGAGCAAGCTGTGAGCAACAGAAAATCAATTGCTAAATTTCAATTAACTTCGCTTGCGTGGTGATAATTTGTGCATGTTAATACGTGGTTACGTTTTTGACCCCCTTGGGCAGTAATTTTATAAATATTCCATCTTATTGCACCACTATCCAAAGAAGGCTAAGAAAATTTCACCTCTACTTTATGCTGAGCGTAGATTGTCAGTCAGACAGTCTGTGGCACAGCAGTTAGATTAACTGTCTTCTGAAAATGTTCAGTCTTTTTGTTTATGACAGTGACGTTTGTACCCTACCCACTTTTGTGCCCGTAATAATAGAGTCCAACGTATCTTCCTATACAAATTCATCGACGGTGGGTAGGTACGATAAATGAGGGAAGAACTTGTAATTGTCTTTAAGAACATTCTGTAAACAGGCCGCAGTTGTCGCTGAGTTATGAGTTTTGTTTGGAAACGTTCGGGACCTACTTGTGGAATGCTTTATATCTGTATACCTCTGAGTAAGTATTAAATACACATTTCTCAGCGGATATTGAAACAATAGCGTGTAGAAAGCGATATTGGCCGACAATAGCGCATGCACCTTACAGGGCACAGCCACTGAGTTCGTATCCTCTCGCCCCCGCACCTATGACTTAATAAGTTATGTGTGAATTTACCATCGTTCAAAACAGTGAAGGAAAACATTGTGAGAAAACCGGCATGTCCAAGAACCACAACTTTCAAGGGCATGTAACATCTACCAAACCGCGCTGGACCAGCGTGGCAGATTACGGCCCACAATCACTCTCTGAGAGAGTCCCAACAGTGGGACGTAATAGGCTGATAATGAAGTAGAGTGTTTGAAAAAAAGTGTTCTTTGACTTTTTGTTGGAGTGAGGCTGCCGGAAATCTAATTGGATCAGATTTAACAGCTTAACGTCACTTCTGAGGCACGGCAGGGCTCAGTTGAAAATGCCACTAAATGCTCACCCATCCAAGTGATATCCCAGTTGAATATTGTTTATCCTGGTTGATCCTTTACGACCGACCGGATCAAATATACCAAGAGCGCTACAAATATAAGTAGGTAGTTTTATATGCAAGCAGTTTACTATAGTTATCTTATTTTTCCTGTTGCGGATCGACTCGGAGCTTCTTATCGTATCAGCGTACGACTTCCGGTTTATTTCCTGTGATAGAATGAAAGACTGACCGTCCCATCTATGTAAGTAGGTACCTATATCTATGCATCTTTCTGTACATCTAATAAAGTTGTAACTGATGGGCTGTTTGTTTTTTAAATAATAACTGGGAACATTATTAATGCATTATTATCTTTTAAGTTTTTATCGGTCTTACTATCTCTTCACGCATCGCACTGAAACTACTGGATGAATTCAATGTAACTTAGCTTTTTTATTTTCAATTTAATAAGGCACATTTTATCCCAAAAATTTAAAGGTCTCTTGAAGGTTGTGCGATAAAACGTTAAAAATTCAAAATTCAATCATTTTTATTCAATAGGATACATTGTGATCAATTTAAAACGTCAACTTAAAACTAGCTACGCCTGTTCCAACCTCCTTACGCCGGCAAAAGAACAGGCAAGA
Source organism: Opisthograptis luteolata (assembly GCA_931315375.2). Lineage (NCBI taxonomy): Eukaryota > Metazoa > Arthropoda > Insecta > Lepidoptera > Geometridae > Opisthograptis > Opisthograptis luteolata. The sequence continues at coordinate 13,748,643 of OV928039.1, forward strand.
AACGCCCGGCAGGTAATTTCTTTGGCGCGATCACATTGACAATTTTATTCTTATTACTAATTGATTGAATTGGAGCAAGTTCACTAAAATCCCAAGCTTTTTTTGTCATCTAATAGTCCGATATTTTTTAATTAGCTTTACTAATAATAACTAGTTATGTTATGGTGACGCTCAAAGTCATAAAAAGATACGAATAAAAAATAATGGGATAGAAAAATAGATGTACAATAAGAGACAAAATGCTGTGTAAGCTGATCTGATTTGAACAACAAATAAAACACGTGCTTTCTAACAATAACGCTCAAGTCGTTCGAGTACCTGCAATAAAACTACATCCAGCGATTACCGACGATGCATAGAGCTAAGTGGGGCATTAGCTGATCGCATAAAACTGAGAGCTGGGGTGACTTTACAGGGCACGGACGTTACGTGTATTTTACTTCAAAAATCTGTTATCGTTTATCTGTCGCCAAGGACCTATCGGTGTGTTCAGCCTCACTTGAAAGCCAGTTCCCAATCCAGATATAGCGAGGCGCCACCTTCGACTAAATCGTCACTTAACATCAAGTGGCTTGTGGTGAGATGAAGCTACCCTGTGAAGAAGATTAGGAAGTGAACTTAATACAAAAAGTTTTATTTCAGGCAATAGACTCGAAAGAACATACGAGTATATTTTACCAAAGGTACAAAAAATAGCAGCAATACTTATTTGTACCTTATACAAAAACAAAATTTTGTTTGCATTACACCGTCGTGTTGCTTTATTTTTTTGTTAAAATCAATTAGAATATTCAATTAATTTATTCACAGGTTAGACAGCCAGTTGGTTTAATAGTCACGGGTCGTTATTATGAACTCGTAATGTAACAAAAAGTAAAACAGTAAAAGTCGCGTAGTATAAAGGCTTTGAAACTTGCACCGGTGACCGATACAAGTTGCTATTGTTATGTGAAATACACAATTACAGGGATCTTGAAGCATTAGATCGGTATTAGAGATCTGTGTTGGAGGAAATGTGGACGTGGAATGTTTTTGTTTTCGAACTATGAAAGTATGGCTGTTGTTACATATATTACTTGAGATTTTTTAAATTAGCTAAAGAGATGAAAAAGATTATTGATAGATGAAAAACTGTGCCTTTGTTGTAAATTAATATCTAGAATAAAAGAAAATGAAATTGAAATGCAAATGTATTAGTCTAAAACATGAAAAAATCAACAAATCAAGCATTATGATTACAATTCACCTGTTGTTAGATCAGTATCATTGTAGCCATTAGATTTATCTGTTATGTGATACAGCAACAAACAACTTATTAAAATAATATAGTTTCCAAACAATTTCTAACCTCATACAAACTTGGTACTAAGGATTAGAATTAAAACATCTCGTTCTTATTATTAACCAAAGAGATTAAAGTTAATTTTCAACCAATTAACAGTAATAAATAAAACAATCTCTCTCGCAATCTTTTCAACCTCTCCACCATGTAATAATATCTTCGCTTCACAAAAACATAACGAAGATTAATGAAAACATAATAAACCCGGAAGCTCCAGCGCAGAACCAGTGGGCGGTCCATCGGAGTGGTTTGACAAATAGCCTCGACCGTGCTAATACTCGCAACGAAAACTTTATTTGCGTCCTCGTTAAATAAGAAACCAGTAAAGAAATACGTACGTTCTTGAGTGGAGACCGCGACTTGTCAAACGTAGTGTAGACACCCTGTGACAAGGTGGAGCGACGACTCGCGCCGAGTGGCTGGCAGGAGTTAGATTAGAAGAGCCGAAGACCGAGCTCAGTGGCGTACCTGTTTCCAGAAATGGACTGGCACAGGCTGAGGATGATGAAGTAAAGGATGAAAATGTGCTTGGAAATAAGACAATCTCGCGGCAAGTGCGGGACTCAGTAGTGAGGGTTGTATTCCTCTAAATATTTAGTACAAGGAGAATAAGTTAATAGAACGAGTTTTGTCTAGATATTGCAACGAGATTCATGTTTGCTTTTATAGTGGCATGGAATACTCTAGCACTCACCTGGCTAGCTGCCACTTTAAAGATAAAAATCTGTCGCCAAGCATGTATTGGCGTGTTACGGCAGCCTCACTTGAGAGCCCGTTTCGTGACGCAGCATGGTGTCACATTTGACCATATCGTCATTTAATATCATGTCTTTTGCGGTCAAACAATACCCTGTCAAGTGTAGAAAAAAGACTGTGGAAAATAGGAAAACTGTGGGCGTAAGAACAAGGCTAGTGATTTTTATTCAATCTTTCTATTTTAATTAAAAATATTTCAACTTCATTTGCGTTCATCTGAACTTGTCAAAACAAAAATCGACTCATAAAAAGTTCGTGTCGCCGTAAGTGGGCGGCCGCCCTAAACCCTCTATTATAAAGGGCTCGTTAACTTTTTTTGGGGACATAAAGGGAATTTATGATTTTAATATTAGTCCGCCGCGATTGTGCCGTGATGGCCGAATAATAATACGAATCACAAACACTTAAAACACGAAATTGTATTTGCTTAAACATGCGTTATAGGAATGTAATGTTGGCTATTTATTTTTATGGGACTTAATCATCTGATTTGTATCTGAGTTTTAGTACAGAACTGTACAGATTGATGGGGCACAAAATTAAATGTAGCTAGATTTATTTCTTTTTATTTAAAACTAAACACACACACAGACAGATATGTCTGTCACACTTGGTGCAAATAAAACACGAAGTGGTCATGTGCAAACTGTATTTATTACGTATGGTAACAAATGATGTGAACCGAAAGTTCTTACTATGGCGCCACCAGTCACTTATTTAGTAGAATATCGTGAACCAAACGCTTGCGCGATGCAGGATTTCTGACGGGCGACGCTAGCGCCATCTAGTCTTGATTGGCAGAACTAAATATCAAACAACTTTTATGATAACAATTTGGACATACCGCCCACCAAGGACATCTGTTAATGTCCTTACTACAAACATGACCGCCCACCGTGAGGTGAGGGCTTAACCTTGTTACACGCAGGCAACAAAACTAAACAATATTCTCAATAAACCAAACAATCATGGGAAATTATCCCGTTTCAAAACTTAAAGCTAAAAGCTATAACAATTCTAATTAGTAACAGGTAAGATGCACAACTTTGATGTAGGTCTCTTAATTAATGAGCCGTTGCATTTGAGAGTCACGACTCGCGTGACTTGATCATCACCAGGGTGCTTAGCTACGATTCTTCCCAATAACCATCTAGAAGGAGGCAATCCGTCCTCTTTTACTAAAACTACATCACCTAAATTGGGTTCAGGAACGTATTTGGTCCATTTGTGCCGTTGCAGCAAATGGCTCAAATATTCTCCCGACCATCTTCTCCAAAAGTCCTGCACCATACGTTGCGTCACTTGCCATCGTCTCAATGTCCCTATGTTGGAATTTTCATAATTGCGTTCAGGCACCGTTATAATAGGTTCCCCAATTAAAAAATGACCTGGAGTCAAGGGAGTAGGATCATCAGGACTATCAGACATCATTGATAACGGCCTTGAATTAAGGCACGCTTCGACTTGCGCAAAGACTGTTGTGATTTCCTCGAAGGTGAGAGTCGAACTTCCTATGACACGCCTTAAATGGTGTTTTGTAGACTTCACCCCGGACTCCCATAGACCTCCAAAATTCGGGGCATGGGGCGGAATGAAATGCCACGAAGTGCCATTGTTTCCTAACCATTCTCTGATCTCTTCAGCTACCGAAGACTGCTCTACTGCGACCAAATGACGGAGTTCCTTTGCTGCTCCGACAAAATTGGTACCGTTGTCGCTCCACACCTCATGTACGTGTCCTCGACGAGCGACAAACCTCTTAAAACCTGCAATGAATCCTTGGGATGATAAGTCGCTAATAGCCTCCAAGTGAATTGCCTTGGAAACCATACAGACGAATACACAAATGTATCCCTTATAGGACTGATGTCCTCGACCTTTGGATGCTCTAATGCTGATAGGACCGGCGAAATCAACACCACTGTTTCGAAACGGTCTAGCTGGTGTGACTCTGCAAGACGGTAGTTGACCCATTAGTTGGGTTTGAGTTGCTGCCGAATACCGTTTGCAGGTAACACATTTGCGTACGTGAGCCTTTACCAGATTTTTGGCTGAAATTATCCAAAACTTGGTACGCAAATGGCTCAACATCAAAGTTGGACCTCCATGTAGGGTCTTTTTATGCACTTCACCGATGACGAGTTGGGTAAAGTGACTAGTATGTGGTAAGATGATTGGATGTTTGGAGTCTTCTTCCAACTCTGCTCTATCAATTCTACCACTTACACGTAAAATCCCATCACCATCTATTACTGGGCAAAGAGATTTCAACTTGCTTCTTGTCTTTACATATCCTGTTTTCTTAATATCCTTGATTTCTTCTCTAAATTCTTGATTTTGTACATATTTTATACATACTTTCATTGCTTCTTCTATTTCTTCCTTTTGTAAATATGCTTCATACCTTTTCTTTCCATGATCTTGTTTCTTCCATTTCATAACTCTTCTGCAATAAGCAATAACTCTCACTAGCCTTTGCAATGTTGAAAACTTTGTCCATATGGGATCTTCTTGTGCGTTCTCAGTGACAACATGGGTTTTAACTGCTCTTTTCTCCATGCTTGTGGCAATCGACTTGGGTCTTGAATAATCGATTGTCTCATTTTTCAGCCACGTTGGTCCCTGAGCCCACAAAACATTACCTGCTAATTCTTGCGGAGTTACTCCTCTCGAGGCTATATCAGCTGGATTGTGAGAAGACTGGACATGAGCCCAGTGTGTATTGTCAAAAAGAGTTAGAATTGTTGAAACTCGATTCCCAACAAAAGTAGTCCAGCGGCTTGGATGGCCACTTAACCACGCCAAGACGACTGTTGAGTCTGTCCATAGACGAACATTGCTCTGTGGAATCTTCATGACTTCAGCTACTTCAGTGATCAATTCAGATAACAACACCGCTCCCATCAACTCTAACCGAGGAATAGATTGCTGTTTTACAGGTGCTACCTTCGTGCGTGACGTGATTAAACTAACCTGGATCTCTCTCTGGACGTCTACAACACGAAGATATACGACTGCCGAGTAAGCTGCTAGTGACGCGTCGCTGAAACCATGAAGCTCCACAGCCACGTCGTCTGATTTCATGTTTACCCATCTAGGTACACAGAACCTACTCGTCTCTATCAAATTATCACGGTAAGTTTGCCATTCTGTCATTAATTCCGGTGTTAACTCCTCATCCCAACCCAATCCTGAAAGCCAAAGCCTTTGAATAAATATTTTTGAAGTGACAACACAAGGTGCTGCCCAACCCAGCGGATCAAATAGGCGAGAAATATCCGAGATGACTCTTCTTTTCGTGATCGGAGTTTGCTGCGGCGGAAGATTTACAGCGTATTTGAACACATCAAACTCACGATCCCAAGAAATTCCTAGAATTTTCATCACCTCATCCGTTTTAATATCTTTACTTCCCTTTTCCTGATCCTTTTTAAACTTCCTGTCCCTACCTTCCTCTGAAATTTTCCCATTTAACTCTTTACAGCTACTCACCCATTTCTGCAACTGGAATCCACCTTTGGTAAGTATTTCTGTCATTTCCTTACGTATCTTCATTCCTTCCTGTACTGTCTGACAACCTGTCATCAGATCATCTACGTAAAAATCTTCTTTTATTTTTTCAGATACTTCGGGACACCGTACTCCTTCGTCGACTGCGATTTGCTGTAGAGTCTTCACTGCGAGGTAAGGTGCTGATGCTGTACCAAACGTAACTCTGAGTAACTTATATTCTTCTATTTCAGATTCGGGGTTGCTGCGCCATACTACTCTCTGAAAATCAACATCTTCAGAAGCCACCTTCACCTGTCTGTACATTTTTACAATGTCAGCACAGAGACTTATGGGGTGCATTCTCCACCTCATAATGATGTGACGTAGCGGCAATTGCAACGTGGGACCCACCATCAGATCATCATTGAGAGACACTCTGTTCAACCCTTTCATCGAAGCATCGAAAACTATCCGAACCTTGGTCGTCGCTTTGTCTTCGCGTACGACAGCGTGATGTGGTAAGTAAACCGCTAAAGATGTTTTAGGATCATTATCTGGTACGCGTTCGACATGACCAAGGTCGATGTATTCTTGAAATACTTCGGCATAGCGTATCGCAAGATCTCTATTCTTCTTAAACCTGGATTCAAGAAGCAGAAACCGTTTGATCGCGAGGTCTCTACTGTTACCGTACTGGCATTGTGGATCATCATCACGGAAAGGAAGCTTCACTTCGTATCGACCGTCTGCATCTCTGCGAGTGGTTTGATCATAAATCCTTTCACATTGTAATTCTTCGTCTGAAAGAATCTTCTTTTTTGTTCCAGGGATGACGGACTCTATCTCCCAAAATTGTTTCAGGAGTGCGTTGTCATCAGTTTGATTCGTACTCAAGACAACATGATGACAACTGACTGTATTGCTGGTTGAATTAATCTTCCCAGATAAAATCCAACCGAATGCTGTGTTTTGGGCTATTGGTAAGCCCGGTGGACCTTGAATCAGTCCTTCTCTTAAAACCTGGCCATAAATTTCTGCACCAAGCAAAACGTCAATCTTGTTTGGCGTGTGAAATTCGGGATCTGCTAACCTGATAGCGTTCAGCTCTGGCCAGTTGCACTGCACAATTTTCTCCGATGGCAAGAGTGATGTTATGTTACCTAACACGTACGCATGAACTTGGAGCCTGAACTTAGAGTCTAGGGGTGAGTGAACAGTCAATGTGACTGTGTAATCTGAAGCTAAAGTGCTTTTCTCACCACCTACGCCTGAAATAACCGACCTAGCCGGCGTCTTTCTGAGTCCAAGCAATTGCACTGCTGATTCAGTTATGAATGATGCCTGGGATCCTTGATCCAATAACACTCTCAGCAGCTGTGATGAGCCTTGCCTTGTCTGTGCTTTGACAAGTGCTGTGGCCAATAAAACTTGCGTACCTACTGACTCTGTGGAGAAATGAGATGTAACATTTGATGTTGATGGTTCACCGCTTGATAACGCTGCCTGAACAGTAGAAACTGCTGATTTTACATCAACCGTTGTATTATTACAAGCGGTTGTGCCTGAGACAGAGTTAGGGTGAAGCAACGAATGGTGCTTTCGCTTACATATGCGACACGATGAGTTTGAGCGACAATATTTAACTGAGTGGTTTGACCCCAAACAGTTGTAACACATACCCTTGGTTTGAATGAATGAGTGACGCGAATCGGGACTCTCCTTTGCAAAAAGTTTACAGTTCATAATTTTATGATTTTCGTTACAAAATTGACAAGGGTTACTGACATTAACATTGCTGTCAGTATTAACAACATGATGAGCCCTTGGTTTATTGTTTACATAAACATTTGGTTTCGGCTTGCTGGACTTAGTATCTAAAAATTCTAGTGCTCGAAATCTGGCTTCTAGAAAATCTCTGAATTGGCAGAGCGTGGGCAGTTCATCTAAAGTGCTGATCTGCGTTTCCCATTGCTTGCGTGACTCGGGATCTAATTTTGCGCTAATTAAATAAATTACTATGATGTCCCATGAACTCACATCAATTCCGATATTTTTAAGGCCATTGAGACACTCCATAGTTGTGTCTAACAAGCATTTGATAGCATTTGAAGTTTCTGATACATTTGTTTGACTTAACAGACGCCTTAAAAGGCAATTTGACAAAAATCTTTTATTATCATACCTGCCCTTAAGCATTGACCAACATTCCTTATAGTTAGATGATGTGACAGGAATGTGGCGGACAAGTTGTTCGGCCTCGCCTGTCAACAAGCCTTTCAAATAGTGCATACGCTGCACATCATCCAAAGAATCATTTTTGTCGATTAACGAATCGAACAAATCTTTAAAAGTTGGCCATTCCGCGTACTGGCCCGAAAATGATGGAATACTTATTTTTGGCAGTTTGATGGTATCATTTTTAGTGGATTTGACTTGACCTACTGGACCACTTTGCCCTGGTACAGAACGCAAACTTTCCAACGCATCTTTCAATTCACTTTTATAAACAATGTACAACTCTTCAGTTATTTCATAGAAATCATCCGTAAAGTACCTATCTTTTTCTTGCGCATCTGTCGCTGTTTTAATGATGGTATCATTCGTAGCAATAAAACCACTCCACAAGTTTTCAAGTGATTCTAATCTTGTTTCTATATAGGAACGAGTGATTCGATCTTTAGGCGATTTCTTTAAATTTACTCTAGCCTTTTCAATTAGACATCTCTTATGATGTTGCAACTTGTACAAAGCTTCCATTATTATGAATTAACCAACAAATTTTAAAAGTAGAAAATTTTTCTAAGTCTCAAAAATTGCCAAAAATTTTACAAGTGTTTGAAAGTTCACAAAAATTTAAAAATCGGGCATAGGTTCCCCGTCTCAACCACTTTTCTTAACTAACATGCACAAATTATTCTAAGTCCTAGCTATACAATTAACAAACAACTAAATGCAAATTTTCTAAGTCCTGACTCTACAATTAACAAACAACTAAATGCAAATTTTCTAAGTCCTGACTCTACAATTAAACTCTATATTAAATTATTGTCTCTACTAAATTCACTTGACTCTATATTCTTGAATGGACTGTATAATTTAAATGTACTCACAGTTATATCGCACTTTACCACTTCACTCCACGGTATTCTTCGACGAATTTGTTCCGGCTCTCGCAGCGCCCCCTGGCGCCGTCCACTGGTACCGATTGACTTCACGAAGCAGGATCCAACACGCAGCGCCCTCTCGCGCCGGCCACGGGTAACAGACTCCCAACTTGACTACTTCCGCAAAAGTAGTGATGACACACTCTCTGGTACCAGAGTGCTGGGCGCTTCAGTGGAATCCCCACAGATTACTACGCCACCGTAGAACGATTCGTCGACTAGTCTTTTTTTGACTAGTGCATCCGAGCTCGTAGGACCATGTCACACTTGGTGCAAATAAAACACGAAGTGGTCATGTGCAAACTGTATTTATTACGTATGGTAACAAATGATGTGAACCGAAAGTTCTTACTATGGCGCCACCAGTCACTTATTTAGTAGAATATCGTGAACCAAACGCTTGCGCGATGCAGGATTTCTGACGGGCGACGCTAGCGCCATCTAGTCTTGATTGGCAGAACTAAATATCAAACAACTTTTATGATAACAATTTGGACAATGTCAAAGCACATATCGGCGTATTCTGGCAGCCCTACTTGAGAGCCAGTTCCCAATCCATATGTAGCGTGAAACCACCTTAGACCGCATTGCCACTTAACATCAGGGGACATGTGGTCAAACGCTTCCCTGTAAAAAGTAAAAAAATAGAATGTTTGTCAGAGATTACGTCAAGTAAGTAGATGCGAGTGAATGGTGAAGGAAATTCTGTCTACTACACTGACGTGCACAGTAATATGCAGTTAAGTCTATGGTATGGTACCGATTGTTTCACGATTTCTGATTTAAGGAAGAATGTAATGCCAATTGGTAAGAGATGAGTTGGCAGCCGGCCAGGAACTAGAAATATGGCTGGTTGGAATACAAAGCAAGCAAGCAAGCTTTTGGGCTATTATTTCTGCCTAATGAACAATACTAGGTGAGAACGGCATTCTAATATGAACATGTATGAAAATGTATTTGTTTCTGACATACACAATATCGCACAATACAAGAACAAACAGTAACAATTACACATGAACAAGTACGACATTGCGCGATGTCAGAAATAGGTCCCGGCTCAGCATACAACTGAGGCTGTACATCAGCGGGAGGAGGTTGGAGGTTGGAACAGGCGTAGCTAGTTTTAAGTTGATTATGATTAAAGTGATCACAATGTATCCTATTGAATAATGTACTATTGAATTTGAATTTGGCTCCCTGCAACACTTACAATGTCGTCAGTCTACCTATAGAACGTCTTCCGATTCGTGGTCGCCACTCGAGAACCTTTCTTCCCCATCGGTTGTCGGGAATGTAATAGGCTGCTATAATTGAGAATCAAACGAACCTACCAAGTGAAGTTCGATGACAACCACTTGACAACGACAACTGAGACTGACAGCAGTGACAGCTCAGTGTGGACAATATGAAAAAAAAACCCTCTAAAAAACCGTGCAAGGCCGACACTAGGAGGCGCTGCTACAACATGTCAACCGTAAATCGCTAAGAATGAAGCTGTGAAACATAATGATGATTAGTGTGATGTGATTCGGGAGCTCGTGTGTCTAGGGATTTGTATGTGTGCGTTTGTTACACAAAGAGACTTCTGGTTGTACAAACATAAATATTATTATTGTTAGAGAAGCGTTGGACCAGGAAGTTTCGAGAGACAATGCAGGGACGGCGACAACGGATGCGGAACTAGTACAATGCGCAGGATGCAAGCCACGGTGGTAACTAGTCCTTCAGGCGTGGTCTAACTTATAAGAGACTCGTTTTGTATGGGATGGTAGTGAACTTCCATTATTAACCTCGACGCAAAAACGACGGGGTGTTATAAGTTTGACCTATCTCTGTGTGTGTGTGTGGCATCGTAGATGCCGATTGGATGAACCGATTTTGATCTTATTTTTATTGTTTGAAAGGTGATTAGTCGGGAGTGTCCTTAGCTAGGTTAGATGAAAATTGGTCCAACCCGTCGGAGGTTTTATAAATTTTGAATTTATGTTTCCTTTTTACGTCTCCACTGCTATGCTGCAAGTGCTGAAACATTGGCCTTTTCTCAGATAAAGAGTATGGACCATAATACAACAGGTCCAGTGCGGATAGGCGTGCCCTAGTAGAGGTATGCCAACTCGAAAAAACACGGGTCGAGTTAATTCGTGTTGATTTTCACGTAACTCGAGATATCAGGACGAAACTAGTTTTTATTTTAGCGAAAACACAAAGTGACACATCCAACTAATCTCGCCTACGTTCTTTCACTTGCTTGCTTGAATCTTTAGCATACGACCAGTCCGAACACGAGTTAGGGATAATCCAACTCGAGTAGATTCGAGCTAGGCGCAACTCGATTTAATTCGAGTAAGTAAGTTGAGTTGTAAGCAGTCCACCGAACATTACCTCCTTTAAACGCCACCATGAACGGCTATTAGCCAATAGCATCCATCGGCTCCCTGCGACTCTTACAATGTCGTCGATGCACCTAGGCCTGCCCGTGCTAACCTAAAACTCTTAACTTAGACCACACCCACCTAGCGTGTAAGAACTATATAGCCCGGTCGCGTTTCCGTCGCCGTTACGTGGCTGCGACAGACAAACAAACAGACAAACGTGATGCTTATTGAATACACGCCATTCAGACTTCAGCCGCAAGTCTCTTTGTATTTGTTACTTGTGTTTGTTACCTTACTTGTTGCTTTGTTAACAACTGGAGCTTGTGCGGCGAGCATCCACTGTATCAGGATTATGCCTCAACGGTTGTTCTGTTTCTGTATTGAAATGAGCTCATTCGTTTTATTGAATTTGCTACAATTTTTCTGAGCCATTATGTTTTTAAAAGTCAAAGTCAAAGGTTTTTTATTCAATAGGATACATTGTAATCACTTTAAAACGTCAAACTTAAAACTAGCTATGTATGTTTCAACCTCCTTACGCCGGCAAAAGAACAGGCAAGAAACGACCGGCAGATATTTTTTTTGGCGCGATCACATTGTCAATTTTATTCTTATTACTGATTGATTGATTTGGAGCATGTTCACTAAAATTCCAAGCTTTTTTCGTCATCTAAATATTCCGATATTTTTGAAGTGTAATGATAACTTCTGTACCATGTCCTACATATGTGTAACCCCAAAATTGTGGTAAGAAGTACACCCGTTACCTCGCCGTGTTTTCGAAAAAAGGTCCATACGTTTCTCAAAAGTGGTCTAGCCTATAGCGGTTTTTTTTGTTACGCTAGAACTGTTGTACATTATATAATTGTTATGCCAATAAATATATTTTGATATTGAATTGAATTAATTAGTTATCCGGGGAATTTAATTGTCGGCGCAAATTTTGTGTATATGTTTGTTACATCTTCACGCTTAAACAACTAAACGAATTTGAGTGAAATTTGGAAAGTAAATATCTTATTCTCTACATAAACAAACACATAGGTTATCAAAACACATTTTATCATTGAAAAAGTTCCTGCGTCAACATACTATTAGGTAAATTAATTGTAACCTGAATCAGGAAATAAAGTGAACGTAATTTCTAGCTTCTACTTGAACTTTTATTTTTAAATTCCCCCTCGCGGTCGCACATTCCATTTTAAAACTCATTTCCTCGCACCATTTGCCATTCCTCCTTACACAGCAAGTTCATCCCTAGCCCACACATGAAGCAACCCTACTGCATCCCTAGCAATCTAACCCTCTCGTTCCAATTATCCATTTCACGCCTATAAACAATCGGAGGGCGGCGCAGAGATTTATGAGCGAGGTAAAATGACATGTTCTTTATAATATTTATATTTTATTTATATAAAAATGATCGCCTAAATGTATGTACGAGAATGACAGCACCAAATTAGATAATTATGTGTACATTCATTTAAAATACTTTTTATTGAATATACTCACAAACTTTCACGTTTATAATATTAGTGGAAAGTAAGTGGTTGAAGATTAATTTAAAATAGAGAGGCTCATACAAATATTCTGCGATAGTACTCAATACAAAGTCAGCTGCTGAAAGTCGCGATAAAAACCCCGTTCATTGAAAAAATGTTCAACAAAACTCAATTAATGATAACAAACAATTTCGCAAATTATTCTCGCCCCCGAGCTGTTGTCGTCCGACCGAGAACAACTCGACCTCATGCTATTATTTCTTTTTAACAATTTTACTTTGAAACTTTGAGTGGCGTTTGATGGGTGTTACGAAAGTTTAATGTTTTTAATTTCGACTTTATTTTAGTTATTTTTAGGCAGACCATTATAACGTTCTGTTTTTGCACCGTTCAACTTTAACTTCAAATTGAAATCATTAACTTGTAACATAACTAGTTGCACCCTGCGGTTTCACCCGCGTCTTCCTTTTATCCCGCAGGAACCTTTTTCCGGGACAAAATGTGTGTTAATCCAGGATATGAGCTATCTCCATTCCAAATTTCATCAAAATCGGTTTAGTAATTACGGTGATACGTGGTAACAAACATTCACACACAGAAACTTTCGCATTTATAATATTATAGTAGGAAAGTTTATTATACCTAACAATTTTATACTTTTAATTAAAATATATACAAATATATCACGGCATTTAGATCGCATTCTGGAGGTAGTGCCCAATAAGTTGGCGACATTGCCTCGTTGAATAACCAAACTAATTTGTTAATTGAATTAAGAGTAGGTATATGAGAGAGAATGAGAGAGAGCATATTTAAAAAAAACTCTTTAAAATAAAATTTCTTAAGTTATTCCTTTCTTTTGCCAAGTCATAATCAGATCGTTCAAAGTTAAAAAAATTCAAGGAAAAGAAAAATTCAAGACAAACGAACACATGGGACAAATAAAACTGACTCCGTTATGCGAAAACTGAGTGAGGAAAATGATAACAAGAGATAAAGAAAGACTTCTCAAACCGTACCGACGAGAAATGAAAATGCTGCAGTTTTCTTATCGAAAGTGGTAACGAAGAGAAATCACGAACCTACTGAGAAAAACCGGGAATAATCTAAGGTCCAAGGAAGCTTCAAGCGAATGAATGAACGAAAGTAAAAGAAAAGTCAGATAGCGGTAGAATTTTAAATTTTTTCTTTGTTTCAAAATGAGTTTTACAAATAAACGTGACTGATTTCGCTGGAAACTTTTTCAATAATCAAAAAATATGAGTCAGAGTGTGTTGTTTTGTATTTTACACGCTATTTGATCCTTATATTCAGACACAGACATATTTACCAACTAAGAGAAATTCTAGAAGTATAGCTTATAAAATATCGGATATTACTATACTACTTTTATACTATGATAAAAAAGCTTGGGGTTGTGGTGAACTTGCTCCAATTCAATCAATTAGTAATAAGAATAAAATTGTCAATGATATCGCGCCAAAAAAATTATCTGACGGGCGTTTCTTGCCTGTTCTTTTGTAGCGATGGGCGTTTTCGGACATTTTTGACATCGATGCGCACCGGCATCGGAGATCCGGCATCCGATGCGGGCATCGTTAATTGGCATCGTAACGAAGTGTTGAGTTGTAGGGATGTGACTAAGAAATAAAAAAATCGATTAATAAATAATCGAAAAAATCGATTATTTAAATAAAAAATAATCGACTTTTTATATTATCGATATTTATTCAATAATTTTTTTGTAACTATTCGAAAAGTTGCATTTTTTTGGACATTGTAATAAAATTACCTAAAGTAACTTATAACTGCAAAATTCGATTGAAATTTGTAGTTTGGCTACACATTGGTTTAATCTTCAATAATACAAACATTATCTCTTATTACTTAAAAAAAAGAGAGTAGGTAAAAAAAATTGAATTATTTTTAGAAAGTAAAAAATCGATTTATCAATAATCAATTTTTTAAATTTAGATAATCGATTATTAAAATCGAAGAAAAGAAAAAAATACTCGATATACAAATCGATTATTTTTCACATCCCTAGAGTTGCGTAGATCTAGATAATTATTATGATAATAGAAACTGGTGCGAGCGTGAGCGATAAGATTGTGTGATAGAATATAGAATAATAATTTCAGATTGTTAAAAAAGTTTTTATCATCCCACAATAAATATTATGGTAAAAATGTATAAAACGGGAAATAATTACTACATAAGGCCTTGTGACAAGTACCGCCATCTATATAGATTTTTAGGTTTCAAAACTTTAATCGAAAGTAAGAAAAAATAAATTCCGCTATACATAGTAGTTACATATAAATACAATAGATGGCGTTGAAAGATACTATGCGGTTATGACCGAATACGACCGAGATCACGATATCGATGAGGCCCGAATGCCCGATGCGGATGCGGCATCGGCATCGGCATCGAAACGACGCGCCGTTTCGTTGTCGATGCCGCGCGGCGATGCCGATGCCGATGCCGATGCCGATGTGTGCCGATGCCGAGCAACGCACACTGGCGCGAGACGTTACGATGCGCATCCGTTTTTCGATATCTAAGGCATCGGATGCCGGCATCGGGTACTGGCATCGGATGCCGGCATCGTTTTTTAGAAAACGGCCACCGCTATTCTTTTGCCGGCGCGGCGTAAAGAGGTTGGAACAGGCGTAGCTAGTTTTAAGTTTGACGTTTTAAAGTGATCACAATGTATCCTATGGAATAAAGTACTATTGACTTTGACTTAAAAAAAACAGGCCAAGTGCGAGTCCGACTTGCGCACGATGGGTCCCGTACCATTAATTATCTAGGTTGACAAAAAACAAATACATGGTAAATAACCCATTTCAAAACTTAATTCTAACACACATATATGTGCCAGAAAAAATCTACGGTAATCTATTACTATGTAGTTACGTTATTCGTACTTATATAGGGCGGTGTCCCGTCACCCACATGCAAAGCTCAGTAACGGTAGAGTAGGCGTTCGAATCGGAAATGAGTCGCGTAGAGCTCCAGCACGGATATTGGATCCGCTGCGAAGTAGAGCACTGAGATGGGCTGCTCTACGGCTCTATTGTAAGTAGAGCTGAGAATTGATGAAGGAAATAGATGCAGAGTACATCTTTAGAATGTGTAGGTAGTTAAAATGATGTGGTTATGATAGCATGGCAATGTTTCCAGTGATAGGGCACAAATTGATTTAACATCTAATGTCTCAGGGTGACAGTGCATTGCCGCGCCCGATTTTGAACTATTGCAGTTCATAAATATGGATGGCACTGAACTGTATTGAGTAAGGGTGACGCATACCATAAGGCGTGCGATTCTTAAAATCATTTCCTTAAAAAATGAACGAAAATACGTATTTAGAGGAACGCAACAAAAACAGACAAATTAACCAGAAAACAGGTTGTAAATATGCTGTGTAAAGAGAGCCTAAAAAATGCCGATAGATGACAGATTCTTAACTTGAAAAATGTGCCTAGTTTTATAGGTGAGCACTAGTAATGCTTCGCCAAGCTATGATTTCATCGCAATGTCTCTTATACTAAAAACTCAAGCTCATTGTAAGAGTTATCATCACTTCAAAATTAATCATGAAGAAATCAATGAGTAAAAATAACAATAAAAAAGGTCTCACGATAAATCAGTCAAAATATCCATAAATCTTACCCATAACAGCTCTGATTATGTTTTACCATAATTTAAAAATCATTCATCACATCACCGCTGCAGAGTCAGCGAGATCTGCAAGCGAATGAATTTAATAGAAAGAACGTTTCATTTTCAACAATTAAATGAACAATCATTTTCTACGGACCCCTGGCTATGGCGGTAAGGCGCCCACTTGTTTCATGAGCGGAGCGATTTTTTTACCAAAAAGTGAAATGGAATCGAATATAATATGTTTATTTGCTACAATAACTGTTAAAGCACAAATGACTAAAGGAATTTTTTTTTTTTAAACAAGGAATTAATCAGGCTTAAATTGGGCTTTGGCATACTGCTGGTTAATAAATCAGCGCTGGTCTTCTGTTAGAACTATTTGGTGACGGTAAACAGGTTAATGTCCACGTAATAAATATGTCAAATGACGCTTTGCCGTTTATGTTTTCATCAGAATGAGGATAGAAAACTCCTAAAAGCGAGTTACCAATCAAGACATAGCGTGGCACCTCCTTCGACCACATCATCACATAAATTGAAAGGTAAATTAACAAACCCAAACATTAAACTGTGATCAAAAAGAGAATGTTAAACATAAACCATGACTTTTAAACGAACACCGATGAGTAACAAGTCTGGCGAGCAATTATCGAGAAATTAAAATTGTATTGAAGCGGAAAATGAATCCGCCCTCAGAAATTGAAACCGTTACCGCAACGGAATTAATCATGCCATTTATTTACAGTACATAGGCGGGGAGGTGGTGGCAGGTTTAATTACTCGCTCATTATCATCATCATTATGTATCAGTCCACTGAGCCCTGTATAAAGCTCCATTCATGCAGTCACTGGGTGCAAGTCGTCGCTCCACCTCTCCTAGTCGGGCGTTCTACAATACGTTTGGCAAGTTGCGGTCTCTACTCAATAATACGGCTACCCCGACGGTTATCGGTTTTTCGGCTTACATGACCAGCCTTCTGCCACTCCAGTTTGCTTTGATTTTATTAACATCTATCGCTTGATTGATTGATTAATTATAAAACAAGGCTATCGACGAAAACCATTTTTGGCGTGTGTGTTTGTTATAATCTTATTCACAAAAAATCGACAGTTTTTTTTATATTTTCTGCTAATTGTTACTGCTTTTACTGTATTAGAAGACTTGTAACTTTGTAAATTGTTGTGTAATAAAACCTATCAGGGGTCTCCGCCTACAAACTGAAAGGAAATAATTATTTACAGAGCAACATAAAGGAAATGGGAAATTAATATTCCGCATATTAGACTTAAACATTATTACATACAGACACAAATTTAACCATATTGACAGAAATGATCAAATAGGTATTATACCTTTGAACACGCGTTTCAATCAAAACCAGAGCTATAATTGTATCGAATTGAAGAAAAATCATCTGATACTTAGAAATGCGACCGTAATTATGTTATTTAAAATTGAACAAAAACAAATTATCTGGTTACATTTGATCTATAAGCTTTCGATGAAAAAAACATGATGGGTGTGCATTTTTTAGTACTTATCTGAATAGTTTTATAGCTACTTGCCTCGGGTTATAAATCTATCACCGAGCACCTATCAGTGTATTCCGGCAGTCCCACCTAGGAGCCATTTCCCAGTTCAGGCCTAGCATGGATCCCTTCGACCACATCGTCACTGAACATCTGGTGACTAGCATCCAAAAGCCACTCAGAAAGATTAAAATTTTTTTTAGAGAGAAGCAATCAAGCAGGCGGCCCACATGATGGTAAGCCGTGTCCGTCGCCTATGGACATGTGTAACACTCGGGGCATTACCGACCCTTGGCAACTCTTTCATGCCTATTTTAAAGGGCTGCATTTTGTAGCTCTGTGGAAAGATTTGTGGGGAGAGCTCGTTACACATTTTGCAAGTATAAATAATTTTGCAAGAGCGCTAAATCGAGTGACGACGTTAAACGACGCGGGGTAGCACGATCCTATGCGAGCCGAGCCGTCTGTGGAGATGCGGCTCACATGGGTATTTCTTCGTCGCGCGCTCTGTACCATCTGCTTAGACGGAGCCTATTAACACAAGCCGAGCCGAAGATGGCGCGCGCGCCTTTGATCCGTGTCGAAAAAACCGACAAGTGTGCCAACTTTGCCGAGCCGCGCCGAGCGTAGTTGTTTTAACAGCGCATGGCGCGCTGAATCACGAGTGGAGCCAGGTTCGGCTCGCGTGTTTGCACGTCGTTTAAACGCACCTTAACTGATAACTCAGTTAATCCTGATAAAATTAAAGAACGCTACATTTTTCTCACCAAGCTCTGCCCACGGCGAATAGAATATCATTAATATTCATTAAGGCCGTCCTCGTGACTGTCTGCCCTCCCGAAGGACTTCTGATTTCCTTGGCACTGGCTGAACCTGATCCCAGAGTAATTCAACTCGGTGAATATACCTTTAATTGTAAGCGCAGATTTACGGTTTCACGCATGGTACGCTGGTTACATTACACTTTCCATCAGATGAGATAGTGGCCAAACGTGGCCCTAGAATGTTACAAAACTTTTACTCATAAAGTACTTTTATATACCAGCTGCACCCCGCGCTTGGACTCGCGTAGATCCCCGCAGGAACCTTTTTCCGGGATAAAAAGTGGTCTATGTGTTAATCCAAGGTAAAAGCTATCTTCATTCAATCCGTTCGGTAGTTTTTGCGTGAAAGAGTAACAAACATCCATACTCACAAACTTTCACGTTTATGATATTTGTAGGATATGATAACACGTGTACTAGCGACGTTCTGAAATAATGATAGCCCAGCCTTATTAATTAAATTATTAAATTAATTAAAATTCATTTATTTCAGATGTCAATAATCCATATGAGCAAACAATTGTATTTTTTAAATAATAGAAAATGTAATAATATAAGATGGGATAAAAATAAGTTCAAATAAAATAATATATAGATAAAACTCAATTAACAATTACATTACAATATACAATTCAAAATAATTAAAATACCTAGTACCTTCTCACCGGCATTGGCACTGGCATATGTCGCGCGCAACAATGCCGGAGGAAAACACAATCCATTCTAACCGCAATCATTTTTAGGACGGTATTGGTGCTGTCCCAAACTCTGTGCACCAAGGACGCGGCCCGCGACCGCATGGTCGCATGAAAACATGCAACGTGTGCGTCCGCGAACATACCCTTATGACCTGAAAGGTCAAAGTTTGAACGCTGTTAAGAAATTATGAACAGTTATTAAACATTTGCATCCATCAGCTCCCCGCACCTTGTTACATCTAGAAAGGGCTTACCTACAGACGTATTTTGTTTGTGGTCACCTCTACAGAACCATTCTCCTCCATTGGTCATCAGGATCACGTTTGGCAGTATTTTTGATTGCCAAATCTATTGCCAAATTTATCAACGTTACCTGGGTTTGTACCCAGGTAACGTTGCATTATTATTTTCCATGTCAATTTCAAAGGTTAATAAGATAGACATACAAACTGTTATGTACTCCCTCCCTATTATTATTTAATAAAATAATAAGCAACAAACAAAGTGGCAAAACTTTGCAGACAGTGAGCGGAGATGATCATGGTTCAAGAGCGAAACTCTTATAAGAATCGACCAACATTTCTGTAAGTTTTCGCGCAATAAATTCAATACTTGTACTCATCTGGGCGTCTCTCTTTTTTGCAATAACAAAATTTTATATTGGATTAAACTTATAATAGTTTTGAGATTATAAATAGTTAGGATATTATATTAAAACAATAATTGAGTTATCAAAATGTTGTAAAATTTTACTACAAAGTAAGCTTCAAGCTGTTTTTTTATGCTTACAGGGGCGTTTGACTGGGCTGGGAACTGGTTCTCAAGTGGGGCTGTCGGAACACACCAATAGGTGCATGGCAACAGATTCTTATTTCGTTTCTTATTTTTTTTTTAATTATATGTTTTTAATATTGTTGTTCTTTATAAAAATTATAAATTACCTTCATGCCAGCGATGTCACTATATTTATACGTCATTAGAGGTCACAAGATGTTAGGAAATGTGCAAATTCATTTATCTCTTTGAGATGTCTCTAAGTATATATTTCTACTTTATTCGAATTTAAAGCCTTCTGAAACCTTGCGGATTTCGGCTTTTAATTGGTGACTGTCTAGATTTAGGAGAGCCTAAAGTGAGCCAAGCCAAGCAATCGAGTCACTTTCGCGAAATCCAGCGACTTATTAAAACCCTTCTAACGTACACTTTTTACGATGCAAAATTCACACGAAACATGCAAGCTTATTATCCCATAAAGTTTTAACAATATCGCTTTGCTGCTTGCTTATAGAAATTCCACCTTAAACTCTAAGTAATAAGGTTAATTACGTAGTACATCTAAGTTGGTGTTCAAAGAAAATAATTTTATATTGAGACATGAGATTCGTTATGAAAAGCTACTAAAGTAGACATGGAGTTTGTTTAATGGGGCCGTAAAAAGGCAATTGACGAACGACTGCGCTTGAAAGAGAAATCACAGAGTAATTCGAGTTATAAATCTGGGCATGTAGTACTAGTTGTGGCTAGTGGTTTCTCCTGTGAGATAGTTTAAATCCTAGGGAAGGACTCACTAGGATTTAAACTATGCCCAAATGAAGTCGCATCAAAATCTGTTAAACAGTTTAGACGTGAAATTTTAATCCTTTTATTTTTTACTTCTTACAGGTTAGCGCATGAAGTGCTGGAACTGACTCTCAAGTGAGGCCAGAACACAGGCCAGAACACAGGACAAATTGGAGTCAATTTTTTAACTTAAGAATGGTAGCTTGCGACGGCGAGCACTAGAAAATGTTCTACCATCAAGCTATGGTTTCAACACGATTTTTTTCTTCACCAAATGCTTAAGCTCATTGTAATATTTGAACCCACGACCTATGATGACTTTGAATTTTTTTCCTATATGTATAAGAAAGCAATATGTACAGATGAACAAACAATCATTTTTAGATAAAGAATATTAAACTAGATGGGTTCCAAAACGTAGGGTTGTAAATTTAATAGCCCAGAGACATCAATAGCTCTGTCTTTTCAGCACCTGACTGCAGTTAAATTATGTGGGAACATTATGTGTTATTACAGCTGCTGCTAGGAATTTTATATCGATGTGAATGAAAAATAGATAGATGAAAGATAAATAGATAACGCTTTATTGTTTCACCACAACAACATAAAAGGAAAAATCTTAGAGCTAGTGTTGGTGTTGTTGTGTGTTGTTTGTGTTGTTGTTTATACATATATTAAAAAACATTTCTTTGCTAAATAAGTAAAAAAATAAAAGATATTTATAAAATTTGTGTTTATTTTCACTTACGACAAAACTGCCTAATTTGATGTTGATGAGGGTCCGTCCTTTCTTCTGTCATACTCGTATGTCACTAGTATGTCAGCCACCAGAGAGACCTCTCATAGCTTATTTATACAACTAGCTGCATACCACAGCTTCAACTCTGTGGATTTCTAGAGTAAAAAGTAGCCTAGATTTGTTAATATTAACATTCGTGTGATTTTGAGAGAACAAGCAAGCAAAATTCCAAACTTTTGCCCAGTCCAGGTGTAGCGTGGCGCCATCTTCGACCACATCGTCACTTAACATCAGGTGACTTGTGGTCAAACGCTACCCTGTAAATAGTAAAAAAAAAAAAAAAAAAATACTTTATATAATAAAAAAAGGATAATAAGATAAGGAACTTAACGTGTGTGTACTTAAAGACTGTTTTTTTTTTAAATCAGTTACCATAACTGAAATCTGTCGCCAAGCAACTATCGGTGTATTGCAATCCGTAAATCGTGAGATTGAAAGAAAGTAATGAAACCATTGCTCGTGGTAGAACATTTTCAAGTTCTCGCCTGGCTAGCTAACTACCACACTCAAGTTAAAAATCTATCACCAAGAACCTATCTGTGTGTTCTGGCAGGTCCACTTGAGAGCCTGCTCCCAGTCCAGGCTAAGCGTGGCACCGCCTTCAATTACATCGTCACTTAACATCGGGTGACTTCTGGTCAAATATTGCCCTGTAAAAAGTAAAAAAGGTTATGTAAAAGCTTTGGAGCTTTTTTTGTTTCTACTCGTAACAAAATTGGAAATTGTTTTGCTAAAGGATAAAGTTACGTTCGCGGGACGCCGAGTGGCTAATTTTTGGTAAACCGAAACTGGTCTCTTGCCTACTGAGCGCAGAGGTGCAAGGCATGAGCGATTCACTACGTGGAATTAAAAACTGGCAAAAAATCATCATCATCATTAGCATATTACGCTCCTACTGCTGAGACTCTAGCCTTCTCTCAGAGAAAAATTATGAGCCGTGGTCTACCACGCTGGCCCATTTTTGAGTAATTTTCCTTCTTTTTTCCTCCATTTTCAGTTTAATTTATTTGGCTTTTTCACAAAAACAATTCTACTCTCGAGGTTACCTTCCAACTCCAACACCTTACATTATCCTATTAACACAGTTTCTTTGATTTTGACATTAGGTAGATATTAATGAATGTATCTTCGCAATTATTCGCTTTTTCCTTTGTCAATCACTTGCACTTGCACACTAAATAATACTGATTTACTAGCACTAATTTTTATTGTGAATGTAGTTGCATAAGGATGCAAGTTGATTATAAGATTCTGATTCTGATCCAAAAACTCCATTTCATAATCAAAATTTGACCTGACATGACGTCTTCAATGGCCGCCAAGTACCATACAGTTTTGTCCGCTAGTCGCTTTTAGTTTGGCCCAAGCCAGGGCCTAATTCAACGGCCCAAGTTCCGCTGACGTATAGCAAAGGCCCGCGGCCTATTTTTGCAACGTTTCATACAACGTGTTGGTTTTTATTAAAATGCTTAGTTATTTCGGAAGGAGCACAGTGGAATACAAAACACAGTCGTCGTATAGAAAAGTGAAAAGAACTCACATAAACACATTATTTGTTAACTAATTAGGTAGGTTTTTTAATGAAAAAACTTGTTTTAGTTTTGTTTAGTCAAAAGAGGACCTACAAAATAATTGGTTCTTCATTCATTCGGTATCTTAAAAGAAATCTAATTACATCGAGCCGTACATTTTACGAATAAAAACCAGTCAAATGTGAGCCAAACTTACTTGAAGAAGGTTCCCGTATATTCCGTATTTTGTAAAACCGAAGTTACATTTATTTTTTGTAACTTGTCCCCAAATTTAGTCCCCATCATCTGAATTTATTTATTTGCGCTATTATAACCTGTAATTAGGTCATTGAACTCTATGCTGAATCAAATATAAACTTATTTCGTTATGTAGATACTGATTAAAATAAGCTATGATAGACGGACTCATAATAGGAATAATTATATACATAGTTATTTTTTGATGACTGATTTTCAAGGTTCCTGCGGGATAACAAAAGGACGACAAGGACTACATAACCACGGGGTGTCGGTTAATTTGTATATTACGTCGGATATATTATATTTTTACTTTGTTTCTCTGCCGTTTGAAATAATAATCCTTTTCCATACGGTTCTACTGCTCACTGTGGTTAGTTCAAGAGTATGCAAATTCCGTAATAATATTTCCAAACTGGTCTAATAGGGGGTCTAAAACAAGATCGAGCACGAAGGTCGAATGTGTTTAGTGTTTACTAAGTTTACCAACCTGATACCTGGATGAAGAGGGTGAGTTAATCTCGTTTAAATTTACGCCTATTTATGCTTTAATAACTTGTTAATTAAATTTAATGGGGATTTACATAAATTTTGGAAGGTTTAGCGATAATTTTGTTAATTATTTATTGTTGGGTGTTGTTAATTACGATCTGTAAAACATTAGAATATTAATACGAAAACAAACTCTATAAATTGACAAATTTAAAACGCAAAATATCATCTTCTGTTGGGATTCGCACAGAAAGAAACTTTGTGCCATGACCTACCACGCTGGTCTATGTATGAAGTCACAAGGCATAAAAAGATACCTATATTGAGTGAGTGAGTGAGTTACAACTCCCTTTTTATTTTTAACAAATAAAGTTCAAATTTCTGTGGCAAAAAACTGTAATGAGAAAGCGAGAGGGTTACCATCAGGTGAGTAACTTGCTCGCCCATTGTATTTGCATTAAATTGTAATAATAACGAACCAATATGGTGATTTTCTATTTATATGTTATTCCTGTGTATATATAGTACATAAGAAAGCAATTGTAAATGTGATCGCGCTTCAAATATAACCTGCCGGGCGTTTCTTGCCGGTTCTTTTGCTGGTGTAAGTTGGAACAGGCGTAGGTACACATAGTTTTAAGTATCCTACTAAGAAATATCTACCCCGTTTTGGATTTTTATGACTTTACGTTCAAAGCTTTAGAATCGAAGAACGATGTCGACCTTTGTAGCATTTTCAGTATCCTTTCTCATACAATCCCTTTCAAAGAATTTTATGTTTTAAAATAGCAATATCAGAGGGAGGAAATTCAATTGAAGTAACGTGGGAGCGTAAACATCTGCCACTACGAGCCAATCCCAAAAGTTGAATCTAATTTTAGACTTCCACGTAGTCGCGTTTATGTCGTTTTAGCGTCAACATTTCAACTGTTTCAATATTCCGAAGAAATATTATTTTGTCTAAATATAGAGACTTGTTATCACGAAAACATATTTTAAGATAGAAGAAACAACTGCCTTCAAAACTGTAATGTGAAAAACAATTTTTGTTTCGGAAGTTTTGATTTGTTCTGCCTACCGAAACTATAAATGCGAAAGTTTGGATTGAGGTAGTAGGTATGTATATTTGTTACTTGGTATCGGTTAAACAGCTTAACAGATTTGATTGAAATTTGGTATGGAGGTAGGTAGCTTAGATCCTGGATTAACACATAGGCAATTTTACGTTTCGGAAAAACAAGTGGAATCACGGTAAAACCGCGACTGTAACCTCGGAACACAGCTAGTCATCCTTTTTTGTGTAATGTAGTGCAAACAAATAGACTTCCCACCTGATGGTTAGTGGTTATGGATATTTGCAACACCAGGGGCGTTGCCGGCCCTAAACAACTCTTTGCACACCCATCTTGAATGACAGCAATTCATTTAGAAAATAATGACCACACAATCACACATACGGCTCTGACCCTTTACCACAGAAAATATATAGTAGGTACTAACTAGAATCGTACACGTAGGAAACCGAAAAACTGAATCCAAGCCGTGAATAATGATGTTTCTAACATCTCCGCTAATAAAATCATTTCCGCCGCAGTTTAGCGAGATGACTTAGCTTAAACTGACACGCAACATCCATGATTTATTAAGCCGAGAACAAAAGCGATCAAATATAATGGAGGCCCAGCGGCTGCCCCCACCGGGCTAATACCCCCCCCCCCCCTCCCATTAATATCAATAAGCCGACGAGGCAGGTAGAA
The DNA here is from genome assembly GCA_931315375.2 of Opisthograptis luteolata. NCBI lineage: Eukaryota > Metazoa > Arthropoda > Insecta > Lepidoptera > Geometridae > Opisthograptis > Opisthograptis luteolata. Next base: position 13,774,378 of record OV928039.1, read on the forward strand.
CATAATGAAACATTCAATTAAGAAGCGCGAAACAACAAGGTGGGCTTCAGAGTCACGCGTCAACACAATCTTCAGCGTTTGAGGTTTGACTTGACGTAAATTGAACCAATTTGGAGGTAATCAACGATTCAGTCTTGATTTAACACAATACAGAACCCAATTTTCTTTTTGATGGAATTTATCGAGGAAATGGTTCGATTACGTTACTTCATTGTGGAACTGGAAGTGAGTGACAACGTTATATAATTAGCTGCACCCCACGGTTTCACTCGCACCTTTTCGTTAACCCCAGGAACCTTTTTCCAGGAAAAAAAATTGCTTATGTGTTAATCCAGGGTATAAGCTGTCTCCAATATAAATTTCAATCAAGTCCGTATTGTAGTATTTGCGTGAAAGAGTTTAACCCGCGTGGACTATACTTTATCACGATCAAAAATACAAATAATCTGGAGAGGGCCATCCTTGTCGCCCAGGGGTGTCAAAATAGCCTACGGCCTATTCTCAGATCTACCAAAAATACACAAAAAAATTATAAAAAACCGTCAAGCCTTTTCGGAGGAGTTCAAAAAAACAATGTGACACGTAAATTTTATATATTAGCAGATATTATCATTGTAACATTAAGTTACGTCTTATTTACTGCTTACAGGGTAGTGTTTGACCACAAGTCTGATCTGATGTTAAGTGACGATGCGGTTGAAGATGGCGCCACGCTACACCTACATTGGGAACTGGCTCTCAAGCGTGGTTACCGAAATGCACCTTTGCCTTTGCCCTTTGTGACACTTACCATTAAGTTCTTCGTTGTTCTTGTTTTAAATTTAATTTCTCTGTATTGTGGTGTGCCAATAAAGAGTTAATCTATCTATCTATCTATACACCGATAGCAACAGATTCTTAAATTCCGCTTGACGCAGGCATAAAGTAGGGGCAAAACTCCTTTTCGCGTCCGTTCTGATTTACCTCAGTAGACGTGAAGTATGCTTGTGATGCACACGATGTCTAGTTTAATCAAAATAAAGCAAATCCCAAAACAAACAGACGTGCACGCGTCATTTTCAAAAGAAGACAAACACCGAGATTGTACCGTACAGTGTATATATGTTAAATTCACAAACACGCCGCGCTGCTGCTGGCTGCTAAAAGCTTCTCGCGCCAAGGAGTCATCTTATGCAAATGGACTCGCGTTGCTTGGGATAGAGGGAAAGCGATTCGAGGGTACTGATTTTCTTAATGCAACTCTATGTTAAGTCCTTTGTATTGGTAATCTACGTTACTTCTTTAGATTAATCTAATACTAGCTACGCTCTGCGGTTTTCTCACAGGAATTAATTTATTCAAGTATTATTCGTTCCAAATTTCTCCCGAATCCGTTGAACTTCGTTGAGCCCATAGATCTGTGGTTGAGCCATTCTAGCGTAAAGAAGTATCTTCTCTAACATCTATCAAACTCTGAATTTTTGTAACGTTGTTTATAATTAAATATTCTCAATAATTTTTGTATTACGCTCTACGAAATTTTGTCCTCAAATTCTTTTATTTAACCTATACGTTCGCGATTAGGTCATTTAGGGCCGGTTTTGTAAACGTCCATAAGTTAAATGTCAAACCAAATTTCGGTAAATTGTATCATTATGTCAAATTTTGGCATGGATTTTTTTTTACAATAATTTAAAATTTACCGAAGTTTGGTAGGTATGACATATTATAAAACCGGCCCTTACAGTAAACATTTTCTACCATACAAATATCAAAATCAACATTTTTCGTTCCAACACGACGACCGATGTGGCGCAATGGGCGGATAGCCGACTGTAAAGCGTGAGGTCGCGGGTTCGATTCCCGCTGCAGGACAAATATTTGTGCATTGAACAAAAAGCGCAAGTATTTGTTCTGTATCTTGGTGTTGTGGATCCCCGATCCTCGTAGTTTCTGATACCCTAGATACAGGGATACCTAGTTAGGGGTCAGAACTTATGTTTGTGATTGTGTGGGCATTAATACATTTGAAAAATAACCTGTGATAGACGGACAGACAGACGGATATAAGAAGGGCGCTATGAGGGTTCCATTACCTCATCGGATATGTATGGAACTCTAAAGCAGAGTTTAAATAGTCACGTGATATAACGCAAAGGTTATCAAGAAAAAAAATCTCAGTAGCTCGCAAAGCTTATGAAATGCGCCGCAAAGATTATTGCGTTAAAGTATCAAGTCGAAAAGTATACGAGATTTCTCAAATTCATTCCTGTTAAACTGCCGTCGCATAAAACATTGAAGTTATAGGATCGAGCAGGGGTCCTTTTTCACAAAGCCTACTTTGCGATAATCTCATTCCATGGTTCCTGTTACTCGTATAAAATACAAAACTGGATTACTGGCTTTAAAATATTCGGTTACTTCGTGTTACGAGTGCGGTTATTTCCGCTTTCTCGGGATTCTTTTCAGGTGATGCTTGACATAAACGAGATTATTAAACAAGTTGCACCCCGCGGTTTCATCCACGTCTTCCCTTATCCCGCAGGAACCTTTTTCAGGGATAAAATAACCTATGTGTTAATCAAGGGTATAAGCTATCTCCATTCCAAATTTCATTCAGATCCGTTCAGTAGTTTTTGCGTTAATAAGTAACAAACATCCATCCATCCAATATTAAGTAGGATTAACTCTTTATTGGTACACTATAAAACAGAACTATGAGAAGAAGCGTTAAGGACTCAGTATTAGTGACGTCAGTCGGCTTGCAACCCCTAGGGCGTTGGTTCGAATCCTACAATAAACTTGAGCTTTCGTTGAAGGAATAGATCGTGATGAAACCATAGCTTGGTGGTAGGGTATTTTCAACGGCTGACTAGCTACCGCAAGCATCTCGTTGTGTTCCAGCAGCCCAACTTGAGAGCCCGTTCCCAATCCAGGTGTAGAGGTGCAGCCTTCGACCACATCGTCAATTTACATCAGGTGATTTGTGGTTAGATATAAAAAAGCTCGCCTTTTCCAACCGCCTAACACCAGCTAATAAGGCTCTGCGTTGACATATCAATGATCAAGTCAGGAGTTTAATTTTTACTAAGGTATAGAACAAGCAAGTAAAAAAAAAATACGACTTCAAAGGTTTTCTCATGGATGCCATTGTCAAAACTAGACCAAATTCGGACCACGCGGCAAGCACCAGCATTCAATAAAAAAAAGAATTGGTTCACCTAGTTGAAAGTTCTGAGGCAACAAACATTTAAAAAAACAAACAGTCGAATTGAGAAGCTCTCCCTTTTTTGAAGTCGGTTAAAAACAGGCTGTAAGGCAAAACGTAAACGCTTTAAAAAAAGAAGAGTGGCAAAACAGCCACTATAAGAACCGCTTCGTCAGCATAAAGACCTAAGTAATATTAAACTTCTCTACATTCAGAGTTTATCAACAAAAAGCGAAGCACACAGTATAAGGCCTGAGTGTACTCGTAGGCTCCACGTAAGTACCTCATTAGGAGAATACTGGTGCCTAGGAAACCTTCCTCTGTAAAGTGAAAGTAAAGTTTAACAACATCGGAATAAGGCTGAGTTTTGTGATCCTTATGGGTCGTTGAAAGAATGTGCCGGCAATTCGCCGACGACCGCAGGAATAAATTAATAGCAATTTAAAATAGTTGCGTGTTCTTTAGATAATGTTTAGACACTTGTGCGTTGATACGGTAATGTGATTTTTTAATTAATGTAGTGTACTTATCCAAGTAGCAAAGGCACGTCATAATGACGTGATTTTAAGGCCATTCTCCATAAAACAACGTCTTTCGTCTAATTTTGACGTCTTAAGAGCCAGCATAACGTCGTTGACCTTGCTTGATCAAGTGAAACTGCTCCGCGCACTCCGCGCATCCCCTCACCAAAATTACGCGATCTGCGGCCAACGCGCCCGAAGCGACGCTCTCACCATGCGGCGCGGCGCGGTACCTCTACTAATCGAGCCCGCCGTATCTACATATATACACAGTAGCAACATCCTACTATAATATTATAAATGCGAAAGTTTGTGTGTGTGTGAATGTTTGTTACCACGTAACTACTGAACCGAATTTGACTGATGAAATTTAGAATGTAGACAGTTTAGGTATTGGACTAACACATAAGCTAATCTAATTTTGAAAAGTCAACTCTGAAAGGGGTTAAATAAGGTAGATAAGTTTGTATGAAAAATGTCATTCCTTGGTTCGATTGACTCAAAAATAGGCACAAATAAACCTTAAAGTAAATCATTGAAAACGCATTTTTTATTTTTTGATATGTATTACTTCTACGGGGTGTGCCATAGAGTTTTAAAGTTTGTATAGCTTTTTTTTTTATTCCTTATGTGGATTTTCTTAAAAGTAGGTACAAATAAACTATAAAGTAAATAATTAAATACGTATTTTTTATATTTAAGAAAACCCCTAGAGGTTGTGCAATGGCGTTCAGATGCTAAAGTTTGTACAACACATCAATTCCCACGCGGGCGAAGCCGCGGGGCACGGCTAGTAGTCACTGCCGCGCCATTTGAATGTGCGCGTGAGTGAGTAGCGAGCGCCGTGTACGCAGGGACCGGCCTGGGGCTCAGTAGGGCTGTGCCACGCGTTTGATCGCGCGCATTTATGTACTACACTGCTCGCTCGCTCGGATTTGCTGCTCTCACTGACTATTTCATTTGTATAGTTTATAATAAATCGTATTTATTAATTTATAATTATTAAAATGTCTTTAATATGCAACCCATTTATGAATTGGTAAAACATTTTAATAAATTACATGATTAAACACCTTGCGCTGTCATAATACACAGATAATATAATCTATAAAAAAGGCATGTTAGTTACAACACTTAGGTATAAGTCGATAACGGCTGGACCGATTTTTATAATCTTTGATTTTTTGCATTTGTCTTCGTCCGGAATAAGATAAAATATGATACTCATAAATAATAAAATTAATCATTCATTTGTTGTAAATGGTATACCAAAATGCAACTGACATGGTGTAACAAAACACAACTGACAGCTAAACGTAATGTTGTCTATGGTTGATATTGAAGTTGTGAATTGAAGATGTTTTTGTTTTATGCGAGTTTATTTATTACTAACGTTAATTAATTTTAAAATCCTAAATCTGCTCATTTATTGCCTCTTATGCGGAAAGAAGTTCGCCGGGTCAGCTAGTATTTAACTAAAAATAAAAGTGACAACCCTATGCATCACCGCAAGAGTAGGCAATTAACTCGCCGCGGCACTATGCACCTACCACTCATAGCCTATAGGTAGTTTATCGTACGACTTTCAGCTACAAAAATATGCGGAGAAAAGTGGCACAGGTCCGTTCAGCACGGCGGCTCGTCCCGCACTGACTTTATGGGCGAATGAGGGGTGTACGTGCCGATTTGCGAGTATGAAATACGTAAAAAATTCGCAAAAAATAATTAAGGCAGTATTTTCAAAAAATGGCCTGAAGGTGTCCTGGGTATTATATTTTTTTATAAGCTGATGGTATTAACAAGTCTTTGTTACATATATAGTTTAGGAGTAAAGTATTAGGAAAGTATTAAACTTTTAGGAAATGGGGACTTTGCACATTTGTTTTCAATATATAAATACATTTTTTTGCATTTTTCGGCCTGAAGGTGTCCTGCTATATATCAAGTAGATTAACATATATTTTTATTAGATTTTTTTTAGACCAGAATTACACAGAAAGATAGCTTTAAATAACTCCATTTTTGGAAACCTGCGCCTTAATTTGATTAAAGACGACTTTGGCCTACAGGTATGTCAAAAATCACGTCATTTATTGGTCACTAAAATAAAGGTAACAAAGATGGTGAGGTTATACAACATCATTTTTGACGTAATAATTTGACTTAAGATGACTTTGGCCTAAGGTAAGTAAAAATCGCGTCATTTATTGGCCGCAGTGAACGTGATAAAAGAACGTATAATATGCCTTTAAAATCACGTCAGCCCAATGTTGTCTTGCTACGTGGGTAATGACAAAATACTTGTCTTAGGATTTTAAATCTCAAGAGGAAACAGAAACGCAATATATATGTTGCCGCTTTGGCGATTTTTCGAGTGGCAAGAAATGTGTCCGGCTGTCATACTGTCTTCTGCAGAAGTCATGCGTCATCTGGCAGTGGAATTTCTACCCTACGCGGGCCCGAAAACAACTACGAGCGAGGGTAGATGACAAGAATTACGTTTTCAGAGAAGGGCGGTGATCAGACGTCATCGCACAGAGTGTATTGTGTGTTCGGTGGAGTGCGGTTAGTGAAACTAGGAATTGTGTCGCCATGGTTGATGGGTTTGCTGATTGTAGTTAGGTTGTGCGGGACCAGTGGTTTTTTTATTCTTGTCGCCTGATAACATCAAGCCTACTTGCATCCTGACACTGATGTTATAGCCCCTAACTCGAGGTTCCAGACACTTCTGATATTTATAGCACTGCAATCACTGCTAGTGCCTATATATACGTCCTTATTTACACACAATCACATACATTTTAATAATATAGTATCGTAACTAACGTAACTAGGGTGTCCTGCATCACAAACTACTTTTTTTGTTTTCAGTACACTCAGATATGGAACAAACTTGAGCTTTATGATTATGATGACCAACTATGAAAATGACTGAAAAACTCCCCAACGTCAACAAACTGTCTTTGAGTCAACATAAAAAGCCACTTTATTTATTTTCCTGAAAACAATAAAATAAAATTCTCCATAGAACGAAAAACATTTTTATCAAAGGAAAGAAGGAACGGAACGCGGTGACAGGTATTAATGAGAATGCACCTCGGGAGGAGTGCTTTGTAGCACCTCTAGGGAATAAACAGGGTAATAAAAACCGGGGACTCTAAGTCAGTTGTAAAGAGGTCTAGTTTTGTTAATTACCTTTGACTGTGGACTCGGAGCTTGTAGACAGAATATCTTACCTGTTTACTTGTCTGTAGGTTGATACTTTAACAAATATACTGTAGTGCACAGGGCCCAGTGGCGTGCCTTCGGTGAGGGCTAAGTGCAGCAGTAGACTGACAAAGGCTGATGACGATGATCATATCTTAACATTTTTATATTACTGACAAGGGCGTATCTAAGATTTATTTCGGGACGGTAAGTAGTTTTCACCGTAGAATTACTTTAAGTTTTTGGGATGAATTCCTTATCTTAATATTATAAATGCAAAAGTAACTGTGTCTGTCTGTCTGTTTGTTACGCTTTCACGCCTAAACTACTGAACCGATTTAAATGAAATTTCGTGCAGAGATAGTCTAGAGACTGAGAAAGAACATATAGGGTATAGGTAATATCCAATGTTATTAAAGCGGTATTGTATATTAGGTATTAATATCTGTCTTAGCTTCTTGCAAGTTTGGGAGGGTCCCATATAAACCCTTGAGACCAGTAACAAAATGAATAATACAATTAATTATATTTTTTTCTATATAATGCACTCTTTCAGATAAATTTATAGTGCCTTAAAGGCACTATAAATTAAAGAAGAATTTAAGTCATTTAAAAAATAATTACGTACCAATCAAATATTCGGTATGAAAGAAAATGAAACTGTTGTAGCTAATCTGTATTCAAAGCTTTCGTTGAAAAGTTCAACCTTTAAATGCAACTCTTAAATAGATTCTTTTAACAACTCGCACAGCTCCGAAGTGCGAAGAAACTCCGCCATTCAGCCGTCGCAAAGAAAACCTTCCAAGGCTGTATTTTCTTGCAATTTTCGTAATTAAGCCTCGTCTTAATTTCAGTTTTAGATTACATTCCACTCTGGAGGTTTAAGTAGTTTCCAAACATCAATTATAAAAATATAATTGAGTGGGGGTGTATCTCGTAAAAAGCCTAAAAGCTTTTTGTGAATTTTTTGCTGAGAACAAAGAACTTGAGGTGGATAAAATTACTTTTGCCTTTACTAAAGTTGAGGGCTGAAAATGAGCTCTTATAACATTAGTTATTTTAATAAAAGGAAACCATAAAGGTAATATTTTTAACAATAATGACAAAATTAATTAGCTTAATCGGGCATGTCTTACTTATAACTAAAATCTACTTCGGATTGAAGGTTAATGTTTCCAGTGAAATAATCAGGGCATTGTCAGGGCATTGACCGTGCATCTTACGATGCGCTCAAAATGCTACGAGTCTACGACCTTGTGGGCGGAAGGGGTTAGTTTTATTGACGTTTTGTAGTGATGTTGTATCCTACCTACAATTTTCTTATTTTTCAACTTTAAGTAATTAATCATTGACACTACTGGTTAGTTCGAAGGTTGTTTTTTTGACTGTGACATACTTAACACTAATACGACCTACTAATAGACTATAGGCAGGCTGCCTTGCGTTCGTTCGGGTCACGTGTACTCGGCATAAAGGCCGCCACCAACAGCTAGTAATGTTATATTGTTGTGCAGACACCTATAAATATTCAGACACGGCTCACGCGCTGGATTCGCCATAAACGGTCCCTTTCCGAATATAAATCGTATCGCGTTCATTAGCAAGGGTCGGTCGCCGGCACTGGGCCAGTTTAGTGCGCTTCGCCGACAAGAATATGTAGGGATTGTGTTTGGTGGCCGTTGAAACTGTTGACGAGGGGATTTTTGGCCATTTGTCATACTTAATTCGAATATTAGTTGACGATATAGTATGCGATACAACGTCCGTACAAACGAGGCCTTTCGCCGCGCCATGTCTACTTTTCATATAGCCAATTCCTCACTTTGACATGTTCTTAAAAAGAGCATTTCTCATTTAGACTACTTCGCTAAATGTCTATTTTTTTTATTTATCTTTTGACAACAAGTGACGATGCGCAACCTATGGTTTCATCCCTTCACCCAAAGATCAAATTGATTGCAGAATTCAAAACCACGACCCACGGGTCGCAAGTTGATGCCTCCCTTGCATACAAAACTTATGGTAACAATATAAGTAACAAATTAAATTGTATTTATTTCAGTTCTTACAAGGTAGCGTTTAACCATAAGTCCCCTTATGTTAAGTAACGATGTGGTCGAAGGTGGCACGCTACACCTGGATTGGTAGAAAGAAGTACAACGGGCCGAAGACCACCCGAGGCGAAAAGAATCGCTTCTACCAAAAATTACTCCACGATATTACATGATATCTTTTATTGTTCTATCATAATTTTATAGTAAAGTGAGCATTCACACTTGATCGCCGAGTAAAATGATTCGCAAGTTGTAACTCAGTCGTCTCGACAGATTTATAGCCCGACTAGCTGCAGCCCGTGACCTCACCCACATCCAGATTCCCACAGGAACCGTGTATTTTCTAGACCAAAAAAGAGCTCCCACTCTCCGTCCGCTAAGCAACGTCTATGCAAAAAATCACGTCAATCCGTCGCTCCGTTGCTGCGTGAAAGGAGGATAAACTAACAAACACACTTTCGCATTTTATAATAATAGAGGGATAAAATAGGGATAGTCAACAGAGATGGATTTAGATCAACGATGTCGTGCGGCAACGTTTTTTGCATAAGACTCTGTTATCGGTAAAATATCGTATAAGAGTAAAGTCAAGGTCAAAAATATGCCTTTTTAGTGGGATACATATTTTTTTTTTTTGTTTTGTTATGGCGTCACACGATTAGTGTATTTGCCAGTGTCAAGTATAAAAGATTTCAAACTCACAGAGAGTTGAATCAAGTTTAAATGATGATGGTGATGATGATGATGAGATGATGAGATGAGGATAGTGTTTAAGTAAAGTAGTGGCGCTTTACTTAAACTTTACACGGACTTTTTTGGAGCAACTTGAAAAGTCACTTTCACAACTTTATTTCAATTTTCCACACTCGTACACATTAACGAACACATAATGGTTAATAATCCACCAATATTACACATTATCACTCGAAGAAACACAAGTTTTGGAAATAATAACAAAATCTTCATGTAGACAGTTCAATTGCCGCCAAAAAAGTCGGGATACATATTATTAAGTGGTCACTTTAAAATGTAATTAGTTAGGAATGGCGATTCATCCTGAAAAAGATCGTTTTTTGAATAGATTCAAATCGAAGTCTAAAGAAGTGATTCAGAAAAAAATCGAAGCCTTGATGACAAAATCCCAAAAACCGTTTTTTTTTTCGAATTAGATACAAAAGTACCTTATTATGACATTACATTTTGAGCATCTACACACAAAGCAAAAGTTCATTTTAAATACACACAGCACAATCATACATTTCCAAATTACTAAACCTTTTTAATTCCGTTTCATCCCTTATGAATTCTATCCCGTGGACAGAAATTTCATTTTGCCCAAAGATAAAATCAAAGCTGCAACCGACAGTCCTCCACAATATTTTCCCAGCATTTCTCTTTTTATTTTTCTGTCCTCACGTTGGAGCTCTCTAAATCCGATCCTGACCCGGTTTCCATATTTTACTACGAATAAATTTTTATAGCTGGCAATACAGTGGTAATAAACGTTGAAACAAAAGGGGGTGTTCGGGAATGTTCGGAAGCGCTCGGCGGCTTTCGGCGACGGAAAAAACTCGCGTTTTACATGATGTTTGTGATAGCGCGTGTTTTCCGGTATCACTATCAAAAAATGTCTGAAATATGGTTTTGTAAATAATGGAACCTACAGCGGTGTTCAACCGGTATCTGAATACTGTTTTAAAAATGTATTCCAATTAATTCATTTACTCTATTTTTGCGTTTAAAACGTTGGTGGAAAATGTACGCGTAAATATTTTTTTGGGTTCAAACACATTTTTATCTCAAATTTTATTTGATTTTGTTCCAAATAAAAAAGTGGCCGTGCTGCGCTCTTCTTACACCGTTTAAAACTGTATTCTGATCTGTTTCATAAAACATTAATTTGATCAATGAATTATTTTTGATAACAGCATAAAAATGGTAGACGTGTGGTAGAAATCCAATCACGAGTGGGTAAGCTCTAAAACCTAGCGTGCATTAGCCGACACTGACCACGGTTACTAATAAGCCACGTAAAAAGAACATCTCTATTTCGTAGCTTATCCGGATTCGTCCGGATCTACCGAACACTATTTGCTTTGTTCTCCTACCGGTGCAAAAAGCGTAGGTGTTTTATCTACTACGGTTTTTTAGTTCTTCGTTTGACCGCAAGTCACTTGACGCTAAGGCTTTTGTTTACACACTCACCATAGATATGGAAGTAACAAAGAGGTAAGTTAAAAAAAATCATGATTTGACTATCCCATCTCTTTTCTCTTTCATCAAATTTGATTATTTTTTTCTCCTCCTGTGAGAATATAAAAAGAAACCTGTATATATACTGCAATGCCACTTGAAATTTAAGGAGTAAAACATCACCAAGAGAAATTCACTGACGCTCGAGATATATTAATAATGACAATCCAATAAATTCTGTGCTATAATTTTTGGCGCATAAAAATTTATAACACTGCCCATTTTCGTAAATCTTTTAATATTCAGTCAGTAACGGTCGACTTTGCTTCGGACCACCGAACTCTAGGGATGGCGTGATAATTAAATTGACTGAATTTGCTCATAATCTCTGTTCCAAAAAAGCGCCTAGCATACGCAAGCCTGTTCGGGTCACAGACTTACCATCAACTTGTAACACCACACATGTCACCTTTTCCATACAAGCCGATGTTTCTTAAAGTTATTTATCTAAAACGCTGAGAAGAAGGGCGCCACTATTAAGTTTCTCCCCCATTTGGCAAATCCGCTGAATACAATGCAAAGTGAAGTGCCAATTATCAAACCATAACAAATGAATAATTCAAACCGTCAAATCATTGTCCGGCATTCACAAAAAAAATCCCACCGGAGATCCGGCTGAAAATTGCGCTCGTCGAGCTTCATTGTGTGGTTAAATTAAATAATTTACCCGGATATCATTATTCAGATAAATTCATACAACAAAAGCAAGAAGGGACAAATTTACCGCCGAAATTGGTCCGCAAAATGTTCCGGGAAACGTCGCCTCTTGAAAAATAGCGCCAAACATGGTTGTTCGTGTGTGAAATAATGGTGGTAGGCTCGTCCGACCTTTGACCGGTCGCATTGATGGAGCTTGGCTTGGTTGTGTCGTAGAATTGACAATATTATGACAGATAAAAAAAATTGAGCAGTCAAACGCAGGTTTATCTACTCGTATTATTAGGTACAGGCAAAAGTAGCTGAGCATACAAAATTTTCCAAATGCTAATATAGTAACGTAATGATAAGTAATAATGATCAGTAACGTTTGTTTTTATCTTACAGCTTACAAGGTTGCCTTTGACCATAAATCAACGCACTTGATGGTAAATGATGATTCGGTCGAAGGTTGGTGTTTAAGATGATAAATAGCATTGGAAAATTGGTTTTTGTTCAATAACTTTTGTCGCTGACTGTACTAATATTAAAAGTACTAAAACTTGTTTTTTTAAGATGTAGGGGGTAATTTGATAAACTCATTCAAAAATTATTTCATTAATAGAAAGCTAGGTACATTATCTCTGATAGTGTCAAAGACTATGTTTAATTCTGATAATATAAAGTTTTTGTAAGAAATCACGAGATTTGTAAAAGTTGAAGAAAAAAACTGATAACTGGCTGCTTTATCAGTTTATGCTGTCTAAACGGTTTGATTAGAGTTGATGCAATGTATGAAAAAAATTTAGGCTTCCAGTGGGTCTACAAAAAGTTCTAGACATTAAATATCTAACTTTTAAATTTATCGACTTTTCAACGGATTTTGAAAACTTCGACGAGGCAGGCGGTCACGTGTTTGCAGTACAAAAAAAAAACATCAGTTCACATGATATGGTTCGGCAGATACCCGCCCTTTTCAGCAAACCGTTTAAACAGAGCCCACAGTTGAGAATTTAATTACAGTACATGTGGCATAACTTTCGTTATTACGAGGGTAAACATGCGATTTAATAACGGGAGCAACTGAGAGTTGGGGTTACAACCCTCTGAGCTGAGAACGAGTGTGATAGTGTTACCTATTGATATCATCGTAATAATAATTAGAAATAGCGATTTTTCTTAAAAAGATTGATTTTGAATCGATTCGAAATGGAGAATGGATCATAATTATCGAGGCTTAGAATATGTTCCCATATCCCAATGTGTACAACCAAACAAGAGAAATCTTCTTATTAGTAAAGCTAAATAAAAAATATCGATTAGATGACAAAAAAAAAGCTTGGGATTTTAGTGAACTTGCTCCAATTCAATCAATTAGTAATAAGAATAAAATTGTCAATGTGATCGCGCCAAAAAAATTACCTGCCGGGCGTTTCTTGCCTGTTCTTTTGCCGGCGTAAGGAGGTTGGAACAGGCGTAGCTAGTTTTAAGTTGACGTTTTAAAGTGATCACAATGTATCCTATTAAATAAAAAAGTTTTTTATTTTGATTTTGATTTTATCGAATATTCTTTAGAATCGAACAAAAGTAATTGCATATCGTTCCAATATTACATAAAACTTAACTTCAGAATAGACAAATAATGTAATAAATTCATTATTGATACCAGCAATAAAACTAGCAAGAAAGAAAAGGTCATCATTGATATACCCTTTGTTTATGCGCGTTCCACTAATAATTGCAAATATAATATTTGTTGTTGCATTCTCACTAAAACTATTTTCGATTTTTGAGTGTCTATGATCGATTTACAGGATCGTTCCATTGTTTAAGATCGATTTTGAAAAATCGATTTTCTAGCCCAATAAAATCGATTATTTGATTAGTCTATCTCAGATTACCATCTTTAATAGCTCACACACATAACTAGGATATCTAGAATATCAGAAACTATTTCAATAGGCAATTTATAACACATAGACAGTAATAGACATCGTAGAGTACCTACGTCAGACGCTCTTCGCACCTATCGCTTAAGTGCCCTATTGAATCATTGATGTATTGACTCTACCACTTAAGTTACCTATACCTACCCTTTGTTGGATAAACTCAAACTAGAAAGTATTTATTTAGGATACAACACGTCAAACTTAAATCTACCTCCTTACGCCGGCAAAAGTACAGGCAAAAACGCATTTTGTGGGCGCGATCACATTTGCAATTTTGTTTTTATTAGTTACTAGTGGGTAGAAGCAAGTTCACTACAATCCCTAGCTTTTTGTCACCTAAATAGATGTTTTATACCTAATTAAGCTTTTTTAATAATATTTCGTTTTAGATAGATTTTAAATTAAGTCTTGGATTTCCCTTGGAATTTAGTTGAAAAAACCTAGGTATACATTGCCCTTTGAAGGAGTTGCTGACTTAATGGATTCTAGTAGTAGGTACAGAAAAATTTAGCTATGTTCCTAGAATTGAAATAAAATCCTTATTTATTTTAAAAGATCCCCAGAGAAATGCTGACTGTGGGTAGAAGCCCAGTAGTTTACACCTCAGAGACTCAAAGGATGATGTGACGTATCCACTATCCACTCTAATAAATCTGAGTTATTTTGCCAAAAGAACTTGTTAAATCTAGAAACACCAATAGGGATTGGTTTGAAAGGGTTCAAGCCAGGGTGTGGTGTAACGAAATGACCAAATACTCATTATCAAAAGGGCAAATCCCTTACCTCTACCACTATACATACAAGCAGTATGGGTGTTCACTATTTTTCTTCTTTCGTACAAGTGGACGCGTAGTTACTACTTTTAAATTCAAGAAAAAAAATACAAAAGCAAGTGGTTTTCGTGTGTCGTTTTTGAACACAAGCCACCTGATGTTAAGTTACGATGTGGCCGAAGGTGGTGCCACGCTACACCTGGATTGGGATTGGGATCGGTTATGAGACATAGTTACGAAATCATTCGATTATGAAGATTTAACGAGGTATATTGATTATAACTATTAGAAAGAAAAAAAATGAAAAAAAAATATATATAAAAAAATAATAATAATAATTATATAAAATTATTATTTAATTTTACATGACATATAAAATGACATGTAATGTAATTTTACATGTCATATAAAATGACATGTAAAATATTTTTAACCAATAAATTGATTATTTCTGATTATTTCTGTAACTTATGCTGTCATGATCGATTTGTTGTTAGGATTAGCAATACTAATTAGTAACATTATTCGACCATGTCAATTGATAAGTTACTAATTTCATAATCGATTATCAGTATTAAGAACTAGCACTAGCTTAATTTCAGTTTTAGATTACATTCCACTCTGGAGGTTTAAGTAGTTTCCAAACATCAATTATAAAAATATAATTGAGTGGGGGTGTATCTCGTAAAAAGCCTAAAAGCTTTTTGTGAATTTTTTGCTGAGAACAAAGAACTTGAGGTGGATAAAA
Source organism: Opisthograptis luteolata (assembly GCA_931315375.2). Taxonomy (NCBI): domain Eukaryota; kingdom Metazoa; phylum Arthropoda; class Insecta; order Lepidoptera; family Geometridae; genus Opisthograptis; species Opisthograptis luteolata. The sequence continues at coordinate 13,789,706 of OV928039.1, forward strand.
TTACTTTTGCCTTTACTAAAGTTGAGGGCTGAAAATGAGCTCTTATAACATTAGTTATTTTAATAAAAGGAAACCATAAAGGTAATATTTTTAACAATAATGACAAAATTAATTAGCTTAATCGGGCATGTCTTACTTATAACTAAAATCTACTTCGGATTGAAGGTTAATGTTTCCAGTGAAATAATCAGGGCATTGTCAGGGCATTGACCGTGCATCTTACGATGCGCTCAAAATGCTACGAGTCTACGACCTTGTGGGCGGAAGGGGTTAGTTTTATTGACGTTTTGTAGTGATGTTGTATCCTACCTACAATTTTCTTATTTTTCAACTTTAAGTAATTAATCATTGACACTACTGGTTAGTTCGAAGGTTGTTTTTTTGACTGTGACATACTTAACACTAATACGACCTACTAATAGACTATAGGCAGGCTGCCTTGCGTTCGTTCGGGTCACGTGTACTCGGCATAAAGGCCGCCACCAACAGCTAGTAATGTTATATTGTTGTGCAGACACCTATAAATATTCAGACACGGCTCACGCGCTGGATTCGCCATAAACGGTCCCTTTCCGAATATAAATCGTATCGCGTTCATTAGCAAGGGTCGGTCGCCGGCACTGGGCCAGTTTAGTGCGCTTCGCCGACAAGAATATGTAGGGATTGTGTTTGGTGGCCGTTGAAACTGTTGACGAGGGGATTTTTGGCCATTTGTCATACTTAATTCGAATATTAGTTGACGATATAGTATGCGATACAACGTCCGTACAAACGAGGCCTTTCGCCGCGCCATGTCTACTTTTCATATAGCCAATTCCTCACTTTGACATGTTCTTAAAAAGAGCATTTCTCATTTAGACTACTTCGCTAAATGTCTATTTTTTTTATTTATCTTTTGACAACAAGTGACGATGCGCAACCTATGGTTTCATCCCTTCACCCAAAGATCAAATTGATTGCAGAATTCAAAACCACGACCCACGGGTCGCAAGTTGATGCCTCCCTTGCATACAAAACTTATGGTAACAATATAAGTAACAAATTAAATTGTATTTATTTCAGTTCTTACAAGGTAGCGTTTAACCATAAGTCCCCTTATGTTAAGTAACGATGTGGTCGAAGGTGGCACGCTACACCTGGATTGGTAGAAAGAAGTACAACGGGCCGAAGACCACCCGAGGCGAAAAGAATCGCTTCTACCAAAAATTACTCCACGATATTACATGATATCTTTTATTGTTCTATCATAATTTTATAGTAAAGTGAGCATTCACACTTGATCGCCGAGTAAAATGATTCGCAAGTTGTAACTCAGTCGTCTCGACAGATTTATAGCCCGACTAGCTGCAGCCCGTGACCTCACCCACATCCAGATTCCCACAGGAACCGTGTATTTTCTAGACCAAAAAAGAGCTCCCACTCTCCGTCCGCTAAGCAACGTCTATGCAAAAAATCACGTCAATCCGTCGCTCCGTTGCTGCGTGAAAGGAGGATAAACTAACAAACACACTTTCGCATTTTATAATAATAGAGGGATAAAATAGGGATAGTCAACAGAGATGGATTTAGATCAACGATGTCGTGCGGCAACGTTTTTTGCATAAGACTCTGTTATCGGTAAAATATCGTATAAGAGTAAAGTCAAGGTCAAAAATATGCCTTTTTAGTGGGATACATATTTTTTTTTTTTGTTTTGTTATGGCGTCACACGATTAGTGTATTTGCCAGTGTCAAGTATAAAAGATTTCAAACTCACAGAGAGTTGAATCAAGTTTAAATGATGATGGTGATGATGATGATGAGATGATGAGATGAGGATAGTGTTTAAGTAAAGTAGTGGCGCTTTACTTAAACTTTACACGGACTTTTTTGGAGCAACTTGAAAAGTCACTTTCACAACTTTATTTCAATTTTCCACACTCGTACACATTAACGAACACATAATGGTTAATAATCCACCAATATTACACATTATCACTCGAAGAAACACAAGTTTTGGAAATAATAACAAAATCTTCATGTAGACAGTTCAATTGCCGCCAAAAAAGTCGGGATACATATTATTAAGTGGTCACTTTAAAATGTAATTAGTTAGGAATGGCGATTCATCCTGAAAAAGATCGTTTTTTGAATAGATTCAAATCGAAGTCTAAAGAAGTGATTCAGAAAAAAATCGAAGCCTTGATGACAAAATCCCAAAAACCGTTTTTTTTTTCGAATTAGATACAAAAGTACCTTATTATGACATTACATTTTGAGCATCTACACACAAAGCAAAAGTTCATTTTAAATACACACAGCACAATCATACATTTCCAAATTACTAAACCTTTTTAATTCCGTTTCATCCCTTATGAATTCTATCCCGTGGACAGAAATTTCATTTTGCCCAAAGATAAAATCAAAGCTGCAACCGACAGTCCTCCACAATATTTTCCCAGCATTTCTCTTTTTATTTTTCTGTCCTCACGTTGGAGCTCTCTAAATCCGATCCTGACCCGGTTTCCATATTTTACTACGAATAAATTTTTATAGCTGGCAATACAGTGGTAATAAACGTTGAAACAAAAGGGGGTGTTCGGGAATGTTCGGAAGCGCTCGGCGGCTTTCGGCGACGGAAAAAACTCGCGTTTTACATGATGTTTGTGATAGCGCGTGTTTTCCGGTATCACTATCAAAAAATGTCTGAAATATGGTTTTGTAAATAATGGAACCTACAGCGGTGTTCAACCGGTATCTGAATACTGTTTTAAAAATGTATTCCAATTAATTCATTTACTCTATTTTTGCGTTTAAAACGTTGGTGGAAAATGTACGCGTAAATATTTTTTTGGGTTCAAACACATTTTTATCTCAAATTTTATTTGATTTTGTTCCAAATAAAAAAGTGGCCGTGCTGCGCTCTTCTTACACCGTTTAAAACTGTATTCTGATCTGTTTCATAAAACATTAATTTGATCAATGAATTATTTTTGATAACAGCATAAAAATGGTAGACGTGTGGTAGAAATCCAATCACGAGTGGGTAAGCTCTAAAACCTAGCGTGCATTAGCCGACACTGACCACGGTTACTAATAAGCCACGTAAAAAGAACATCTCTATTTCGTAGCTTATCCGGATTCGTCCGGATCTACCGAACACTATTTGCTTTGTTCTCCTACCGGTGCAAAAAGCGTAGGTGTTTTATCTACTACGGTTTTTTAGTTCTTCGTTTGACCGCAAGTCACTTGACGCTAAGGCTTTTGTTTACACACTCACCATAGATATGGAAGTAACAAAGAGGTAAGTTAAAAAAAATCATGATTTGACTATCCCATCTCTTTTCTCTTTCATCAAATTTGATTATTTTTTTCTCCTCCTGTGAGAATATAAAAAGAAACCTGTATATATACTGCAATGCCACTTGAAATTTAAGGAGTAAAACATCACCAAGAGAAATTCACTGACGCTCGAGATATATTAATAATGACAATCCAATAAATTCTGTGCTATAATTTTTGGCGCATAAAAATTTATAACACTGCCCATTTTCGTAAATCTTTTAATATTCAGTCAGTAACGGTCGACTTTGCTTCGGACCACCGAACTCTAGGGATGGCGTGATAATTAAATTGACTGAATTTGCTCATAATCTCTGTTCCAAAAAAGCGCCTAGCATACGCAAGCCTGTTCGGGTCACAGACTTACCATCAACTTGTAACACCACACATGTCACCTTTTCCATACAAGCCGATGTTTCTTAAAGTTATTTATCTAAAACGCTGAGAAGAAGGGCGCCACTATTAAGTTTCTCCCCCATTTGGCAAATCCGCTGAATACAATGCAAAGTGAAGTGCCAATTATCAAACCATAACAAATGAATAATTCAAACCGTCAAATCATTGTCCGGCATTCACAAAAAAAATCCCACCGGAGATCCGGCTGAAAATTGCGCTCGTCGAGCTTCATTGTGTGGTTAAATTAAATAATTTACCCGGATATCATTATTCAGATAAATTCATACAACAAAAGCAAGAAGGGACAAATTTACCGCCGAAATTGGTCCGCAAAATGTTCCGGGAAACGTCGCCTCTTGAAAAATAGCGCCAAACATGGTTGTTCGTGTGTGAAATAATGGTGGTAGGCTCGTCCGACCTTTGACCGGTCGCATTGATGGAGCTTGGCTTGGTTGTGTCGTAGAATTGACAATATTATGACAGATAAAAAAAATTGAGCAGTCAAACGCAGGTTTATCTACTCGTATTATTAGGTACAGGCAAAAGTAGCTGAGCATACAAAATTTTCCAAATGCTAATATAGTAACGTAATGATAAGTAATAATGATCAGTAACGTTTGTTTTTATCTTACAGCTTACAAGGTTGCCTTTGACCATAAATCAACGCACTTGATGGTAAATGATGATTCGGTCGAAGGTTGGTGTTTAAGATGATAAATAGCATTGGAAAATTGGTTTTTGTTCAATAACTTTTGTCGCTGACTGTACTAATATTAAAAGTACTAAAACTTGTTTTTTTAAGATGTAGGGGGTAATTTGATAAACTCATTCAAAAATTATTTCATTAATAGAAAGCTAGGTACATTATCTCTGATAGTGTCAAAGACTATGTTTAATTCTGATAATATAAAGTTTTTGTAAGAAATCACGAGATTTGTAAAAGTTGAAGAAAAAAACTGATAACTGGCTGCTTTATCAGTTTATGCTGTCTAAACGGTTTGATTAGAGTTGATGCAATGTATGAAAAAAATTTAGGCTTCCAGTGGGTCTACAAAAAGTTCTAGACATTAAATATCTAACTTTTAAATTTATCGACTTTTCAACGGATTTTGAAAACTTCGACGAGGCAGGCGGTCACGTGTTTGCAGTACAAAAAAAAAACATCAGTTCACATGATATGGTTCGGCAGATACCCGCCCTTTTCAGCAAACCGTTTAAACAGAGCCCACAGTTGAGAATTTAATTACAGTACATGTGGCATAACTTTCGTTATTACGAGGGTAAACATGCGATTTAATAACGGGAGCAACTGAGAGTTGGGGTTACAACCCTCTGAGCTGAGAACGAGTGTGATAGTGTTACCTATTGATATCATCGTAATAATAATTAGAAATAGCGATTTTTCTTAAAAAGATTGATTTTGAATCGATTCGAAATGGAGAATGGATCATAATTATCGAGGCTTAGAATATGTTCCCATATCCCAATGTGTACAACCAAACAAGAGAAATCTTCTTATTAGTAAAGCTAAATAAAAAATATCGATTAGATGACAAAAAAAAAGCTTGGGATTTTAGTGAACTTGCTCCAATTCAATCAATTAGTAATAAGAATAAAATTGTCAATGTGATCGCGCCAAAAAAATTACCTGCCGGGCGTTTCTTGCCTGTTCTTTTGCCGGCGTAAGGAGGTTGGAACAGGCGTAGCTAGTTTTAAGTTGACGTTTTAAAGTGATCACAATGTATCCTATTAAATAAAAAAGTTTTTTATTTTGATTTTGATTTTATCGAATATTCTTTAGAATCGAACAAAAGTAATTGCATATCGTTCCAATATTACATAAAACTTAACTTCAGAATAGACAAATAATGTAATAAATTCATTATTGATACCAGCAATAAAACTAGCAAGAAAGAAAAGGTCATCATTGATATACCCTTTGTTTATGCGCGTTCCACTAATAATTGCAAATATAATATTTGTTGTTGCATTCTCACTAAAACTATTTTCGATTTTTGAGTGTCTATGATCGATTTACAGGATCGTTCCATTGTTTAAGATCGATTTTGAAAAATCGATTTTCTAGCCCAATAAAATCGATTATTTGATTAGTCTATCTCAGATTACCATCTTTAATAGCTCACACACATAACTAGGATATCTAGAATATCAGAAACTATTTCAATAGGCAATTTATAACACATAGACAGTAATAGACATCGTAGAGTACCTACGTCAGACGCTCTTCGCACCTATCGCTTAAGTGCCCTATTGAATCATTGATGTATTGACTCTACCACTTAAGTTACCTATACCTACCCTTTGTTGGATAAACTCAAACTAGAAAGTATTTATTTAGGATACAACACGTCAAACTTAAATCTACCTCCTTACGCCGGCAAAAGTACAGGCAAAAACGCATTTTGTGGGCGCGATCACATTTGCAATTTTGTTTTTATTAGTTACTAGTGGGTAGAAGCAAGTTCACTACAATCCCTAGCTTTTTGTCACCTAAATAGATGTTTTATACCTAATTAAGCTTTTTTAATAATATTTCGTTTTAGATAGATTTTAAATTAAGTCTTGGATTTCCCTTGGAATTTAGTTGAAAAAACCTAGGTATACATTGCCCTTTGAAGGAGTTGCTGACTTAATGGATTCTAGTAGTAGGTACAGAAAAATTTAGCTATGTTCCTAGAATTGAAATAAAATCCTTATTTATTTTAAAAGATCCCCAGAGAAATGCTGACTGTGGGTAGAAGCCCAGTAGTTTACACCTCAGAGACTCAAAGGATGATGTGACGTATCCACTATCCACTCTAATAAATCTGAGTTATTTTGCCAAAAGAACTTGTTAAATCTAGAAACACCAATAGGGATTGGTTTGAAAGGGTTCAAGCCAGGGTGTGGTGTAACGAAATGACCAAATACTCATTATCAAAAGGGCAAATCCCTTACCTCTACCACTATACATACAAGCAGTATGGGTGTTCACTATTTTTCTTCTTTCGTACAAGTGGACGCGTAGTTACTACTTTTAAATTCAAGAAAAAAAATACAAAAGCAAGTGGTTTTCGTGTGTCGTTTTTGAACACAAGCCACCTGATGTTAAGTTACGATGTGGCCGAAGGTGGTGCCACGCTACACCTGGATTGGGATTGGGATCGGTTATGAGACATAGTTACGAAATCATTCGATTATGAAGATTTAACGAGGTATATTGATTATAACTATTAGAAAGAAAAAAAATGAAAAAAAAATATATATAAAAAAATAATAATAATAATTATATAAAATTATTATTTAATTTTACATGACATATAAAATGACATGTAATGTAATTTTACATGTCATATAAAATGACATGTAAAATATTTTTAACCAATAAATTGATTATTTCTGATTATTTCTGTAACTTATGCTGTCATGATCGATTTGTTGTTAGGATTAGCAATACTAATTAGTAACATTATTCGACCATGTCAATTGATAAGTTACTAATTTCATAATCGATTATCAGTATTAAGAACTAGCACTAGCTTAATTTCAGTTTTAGATTACATTCCACTCTGGAGGTTTAAGTAGTTTCCAAACATCAATTATAAAAATATAATTGAGTGGGGGTGTATCTCGTAAAAAGCCTAAAAGCTTTTTGTGAATTTTTTGCTGAGAACAAAGAACTTGAGGTGGATAAAATTACTTTTGCCTTTACTAAAGTTGAGGGCTGAAAATGAGCTCTTATAACATTAGTTATTTTAATAAAAGGAAACCATAAAGGTAATATTTTTAACAATAATGACAAAATTAATTAGCTTAATCGGGCATGTCTTACTTATAACTAAAATCTACTTCGGATTGAAGGTTAATGTTTCCAGTGAAATAATCAGGGCATTGTCAGGGCATTGACCGTGCATCTTACGATGCGCTCAAAATGCTACGAGTCTACGACCTTGTGGGCGGAAGGGGTTAGTTTTATTGACGTTTTGTAGTGATGTTGTATCCTACCTACAATTTTCTTATTTTTCAACTTTAAGTAATTAATCATTGACACTACTGGTTAGTTCGAAGGTTGTTTTTTTGACTGTGACATACTTAACACTAATACGACCTACTAATAGACTATAGGCAGGCTGCCTTGCGTTCGTTCGGGTCACGTGTACTCGGCATAAAGGCCGCCACCAACAGCTAGTAATGTTATATTGTTGTGCAGACACCTATAAATATTCAGACACGGCTCACGCGCTGGATTCGCCATAAACGGTCCCTTTCCGAATATAAATCGTATCGCGTTCATTAGCAAGGGTCGGTCGCCGGCACTGGGCCAGTTTAGTGCGCTTCGCCGACAAGAATATGTAGGGATTGTGTTTGGTGGCCGTTGAAACTGTTGACGAGGGGATTTTTGGCCATTTGTCATACTTAATTCGAATATTAGTTGACGATATAGTATGCGATACAACGTCCGTACAAACGAGGCCTTTCGCCGCGCCATGTCTACTTTTCATATAGCCAATTCCTCACTTTGACATGTTCTTAAAAAGAGCATTTCTCATTTAGACTACTTCGCTAAATGTCTATTTTTTTTATTTATCTTTTGACAACAAGTGACGATGCGCAACCTATGGTTTCATCCCTTCACCCAAAGATCAAATTGATTGCAGAATTCAAAACCACGACCCACGGGTCGCAAGTTGATGCCTCCCTTGCATACAAAACTTATGGTAACAATATAAGTAACAAATTAAATTGTATTTATTTCAGTTCTTACAAGGTAGCGTTTAACCATAAGTCCCCTTATGTTAAGTAACGATGTGGTCGAAGGTGGCACGCTACACCTGGATTGGTAGAAAGAAGTACAACGGGCCGAAGACCACCCGAGGCGAAAAGAATCGCTTCTACCAAAAATTACTCCACGATATTACATGATATCTTTTATTGTTCTATCATAATTTTATAGTAAAGTGAGCATTCACACTTGATCGCCGAGTAAAATGATTCGCAAGTTGTAACTCAGTCGTCTCGACAGATTTATAGCCCGACTAGCTGCAGCCCGTGACCTCACCCACATCCAGATTCCCACAGGAACCGTGTATTTTCTAGACCAAAAAAGAGCTCCCACTCTCCGTCCGCTAAGCAACGTCTATGCAAAAAATCACGTCAATCCGTCGCTCCGTTGCTGCGTGAAAGGAGGATAAACTAACAAACACACTTTCGCATTTTATAATAATAGAGGGATAAAATAGGGATAGTCAACAGAGATGGATTTAGATCAACGATGTCGTGCGGCAACGTTTTTTGCATAAGACTCTGTTATCGGTAAAATATCGTATAAGAGTAAAGTCAAGGTCAAAAATATGCCTTTTTAGTGGGATACATATTTTTTTTTTTTGTTTTGTTATGGCGTCACACGATTAGTGTATTTGCCAGTGTCAAGTATAAAAGATTTCAAACTCACAGAGAGTTGAATCAAGTTTAAATGATGATGGTGATGATGATGATGAGATGATGAGATGAGGATAGTGTTTAAGTAAAGTAGTGGCGCTTTACTTAAACTTTACACGGACTTTTTTGGAGCAACTTGAAAAGTCACTTTCACAACTTTATTTCAATTTTCCACACTCGTACACATTAACGAACACATAATGGTTAATAATCCACCAATATTACACATTATCACTCGAAGAAACACAAGTTTTGGAAATAATAACAAAATCTTCATGTAGACAGTTCAATTGCCGCCAAAAAAGTCGGGATACATATTATTAAGTGGTCACTTTAAAATGTAATTAGTTAGGAATGGCGATTCATCCTGAAAAAGATCGTTTTTTGAATAGATTCAAATCGAAGTCTAAAGAAGTGATTCAGAAAAAAATCGAAGCCTTGATGACAAAATCCCAAAAACCGTTTTTTTTTTCGAATTAGATACAAAAGTACCTTATTATGACATTACATTTTGAGCATCTACACACAAAGCAAAAGTTCATTTTAAATACACACAGCACAATCATACATTTCCAAATTACTAAACCTTTTTAATTCCGTTTCATCCCTTATGAATTCTATCCCGTGGACAGAAATTTCATTTTGCCCAAAGATAAAATCAAAGCTGCAACCGACAGTCCTCCACAATATTTTCCCAGCATTTCTCTTTTTATTTTTCTGTCCTCACGTTGGAGCTCTCTAAATCCGATCCTGACCCGGTTTCCATATTTTACTACGAATAAATTTTTATAGCTGGCAATACAGTGGTAATAAACGTTGAAACAAAAGGGGGTGTTCGGGAATGTTCGGAAGCGCTCGGCGGCTTTCGGCGACGGAAAAAACTCGCGTTTTACATGATGTTTGTGATAGCGCGTGTTTTCCGGTATCACTATCAAAAAATGTCTGAAATATGGTTTTGTAAATAATGGAACCTACAGCGGTGTTCAACCGGTATCTGAATACTGTTTTAAAAATGTATTCCAATTAATTCATTTACTCTATTTTTGCGTTTAAAACGTTGGTGGAAAATGTACGCGTAAATATTTTTTTGGGTTCAAACACATTTTTATCTCAAATTTTATTTGATTTTGTTCCAAATAAAAAAGTGGCCGTGCTGCGCTCTTCTTACACCGTTTAAAACTGTATTCTGATCTGTTTCATAAAACATTAATTTGATCAATGAATTATTTTTGATAACAGCATAAAAATGGTAGACGTGTGGTAGAAATCCAATCACGAGTGGGTAAGCTCTAAAACCTAGCGTGCATTAGCCGACACTGACCACGGTTACTAATAAGCCACGTAAAAAGAACATCTCTATTTCGTAGCTTATCCGGATTCGTCCGGATCTACCGAACACTATTTGCTTTGTTCTCCTACCGGTGCAAAAAGCGTAGGTGTTTTATCTACTACGGTTTTTTAGTTCTTCGTTTGACCGCAAGTCACTTGACGCTAAGGCTTTTGTTTACACACTCACCATAGATATGGAAGTAACAAAGAGGTAAGTTAAAAAAAATCATGATTTGACTATCCCATCTCTTTTCTCTTTCATCAAATTTGATTATTTTTTTCTCCTCCTGTGAGAATATAAAAAGAAACCTGTATATATACTGCAATGCCACTTGAAATTTAAGGAGTAAAACATCACCAAGAGAAATTCACTGACGCTCGAGATATATTAATAATGACAATCCAATAAATTCTGTGCTATAATTTTTGGCGCATAAAAATTTATAACACTGCCCATTTTCGTAAATCTTTTAATATTCAGTCAGTAACGGTCGACTTTGCTTCGGACCACCGAACTCTAGGGATGGCGTGATAATTAAATTGACTGAATTTGCTCATAATCTCTGTTCCAAAAAAGCGCCTAGCATACGCAAGCCTGTTCGGGTCACAGACTTACCATCAACTTGTAACACCACACATGTCACCTTTTCCATACAAGCCGATGTTTCTTAAAGTTATTTATCTAAAACGCTGAGAAGAAGGGCGCCACTATTAAGTTTCTCCCCCATTTGGCAAATCCGCTGAATACAATGCAAAGTGAAGTGCCAATTATCAAACCATAACAAATGAATAATTCAAACCGTCAAATCATTGTCCGGCATTCACAAAAAAAATCCCACCGGAGATCCGGCTGAAAATTGCGCTCGTCGAGCTTCATTGTGTGGTTAAATTAAATAATTTACCCGGATATCATTATTCAGATAAATTCATACAACAAAAGCAAGAAGGGACAAATTTACCGCCGAAATTGGTCCGCAAAATGTTCCGGGAAACGTCGCCTCTTGAAAAATAGCGCCAAACATGGTTGTTCGTGTGTGAAATAATGGTGGTAGGCTCGTCCGACCTTTGACCGGTCGCATTGATGGAGCTTGGCTTGGTTGTGTCGTAGAATTGACAATATTATGACAGATAAAAAAAATTGAGCAGTCAAACGCAGGTTTATCTACTCGTATTATTAGGTACAGGCAAAAGTAGCTGAGCATACAAAATTTTCCAAATGCTAATATAGTAACGTAATGATAAGTAATAATGATCAGTAACGTTTGTTTTTATCTTACAGCTTACAAGGTTGCCTTTGACCATAAATCAACGCACTTGATGGTAAATGATGATTCGGTCGAAGGTTGGTGTTTAAGATGATAAATAGCATTGGAAAATTGGTTTTTGTTCAATAACTTTTGTCGCTGACTGTACTAATATTAAAAGTACTAAAACTTGTTTTTTTAAGATGTAGGGGGTAATTTGATAAACTCATTCAAAAATTATTTCATTAATAGAAAGCTAGGTACATTATCTCTGATAGTGTCAAAGACTATGTTTAATTCTGATAATATAAAGTTTTTGTAAGAAATCACGAGATTTGTAAAAGTTGAAGAAAAAAACTGATAACTGGCTGCTTTATCAGTTTATGCTGTCTAAACGGTTTGATTAGAGTTGATGCAATGTATGAAAAAAATTTAGGCTTCCAGTGGGTCTACAAAAAGTTCTAGACATTAAATATCTAACTTTTAAATTTATCGACTTTTCAACGGATTTTGAAAACTTCGACGAGGCAGGCGGTCACGTGTTTGCAGTACAAAAAAAAAACATCAGTTCACATGATATGGTTCGGCAGATACCCGCCCTTTTCAGCAAACCGTTTAAACAGAGCCCACAGTTGAGAATTTAATTACAGTACATGTGGCATAACTTTCGTTATTACGAGGGTAAACATGCGATTTAATAACGGGAGCAACTGAGAGTTGGGGTTACAACCCTCTGAGCTGAGAACGAGTGTGATAGTGTTACCTATTGATATCATCGTAATAATAATTAGAAATAGCGATTTTTCTTAAAAAGATTGATTTTGAATCGATTCGAAATGGAGAATGGATCATAATTATCGAGGCTTAGAATATGTTCCCATATCCCAATGTGTACAACCAAACAAGAGAAATCTTCTTATTAGTAAAGCTAAATAAAAAATATCGATTAGATGACAAAAAAAAAGCTTGGGATTTTAGTGAACTTGCTCCAATTCAATCAATTAGTAATAAGAATAAAATTGTCAATGTGATCGCGCCAAAAAAATTACCTGCCGGGCGTTTCTTGCCTGTTCTTTTGCCGGCGTAAGGAGGTTGGAACAGGCGTAGCTAGTTTTAAGTTGACGTTTTAAAGTGATCACAATGTATCCTATTAAATAAAAAAGTTTTTTATTTTGATTTTGATTTTATCGAATATTCTTTAGAATCGAACAAAAGTAATTGCATATCGTTCCAATATTACATAAAACTTAACTTCAGAATAGACAAATAATGTAATAAATTCATTATTGATACCAGCAATAAAACTAGCAAGAAAGAAAAGGTCATCATTGATATACCCTTTGTTTATGCGCGTTCCACTAATAATTGCAAATATAATATTTGTTGTTGCATTCTCACTAAAACTATTTTCGATTTTTGAGTGTCTATGATCGATTTACAGGATCGTTCCATTGTTTAAGATCGATTTTGAAAAATCGATTTTCTAGCCCAATAAAATCGATTATTTGATTAGTCTATCTCAGATTACCATCTTTAATAGCTCACACACATAACTAGGATATCTAGAATATCAGAAACTATTTCAATAGGCAATTTATAACACATAGACAGTAATAGACATCGTAGAGTACCTACGTCAGACGCTCTTCGCACCTATCGCTTAAGTGCCCTATTGAATCATTGATGTATTGACTCTACCACTTAAGTTACCTATACCTACCCTTTGTTGGATAAACTCAAACTAGAAAGTATTTATTTAGGATACAACACGTCAAACTTAAATCTACCTCCTTACGCCGGCAAAAGTACAGGCAAAAACGCATTTTGTGGGCGCGATCACATTTGCAATTTTGTTTTTATTAGTTACTAGTGGGTAGAAGCAAGTTCACTACAATCCCTAGCTTTTTGTCACCTAAATAGATGTTTTATACCTAATTAAGCTTTTTTAATAATATTTCGTTTTAGATAGATTTTAAATTAAGTCTTGGATTTCCCTTGGAATTTAGTTGAAAAAACCTAGGTATACATTGCCCTTTGAAGGAGTTGCTGACTTAATGGATTCTAGTAGTAGGTACAGAAAAATTTAGCTATGTTCCTAGAATTGAAATAAAATCCTTATTTATTTTAAAAGATCCCCAGAGAAATGCTGACTGTGGGTAGAAGCCCAGTAGTTTACACCTCAGAGACTCAAAGGATGATGTGACGTATCCACTATCCACTCTAATAAATCTGAGTTATTTTGCCAAAAGAACTTGTTAAATCTAGAAACACCAATAGGGATTGGTTTGAAAGGGTTCAAGCCAGGGTGTGGTGTAACGAAATGACCAAATACTCATTATCAAAAGGGCAAATCCCTTACCTCTACCACTATACATACAAGCAGTATGGGTGTTCACTATTTTTCTTCTTTCGTACAAGTGGACGCGTAGTTACTACTTTTAAATTCAAGAAAAAAAATACAAAAGCAAGTGGTTTTCGTGTGTCGTTTTTGAACACAAGCCACCTGATGTTAAGTTACGATGTGGCCGAAGGTGGTGCCACGCTACACCTGGATTGGGATTGGGATCGGTTATGAGACATAGTTACGAAATCATTCGATTATGAAGATTTAACGAGGTATATTGATTATAACTATTAGAAAGAAAAAAAATGAAAAAAAAATATATATAAAAAAATAATAATAATAATTATATAAAATTATTATTTAATTTTACATGACATATAAAATGACATGTAATGTAATTTTACATGTCATATAAAATGACATGTAAAATATTTTTAACCAATAAATTGATTATTTCTGATTATTTCTGTAACTTATGCTGTCATGATCGATTTGTTGTTAGGATTAGCAATACTAATTAGTAACATTATTCGACCATGTCAATTGATAAGTTACTAATTTCATAATCGATTATCAGTATTAAGAACTAGCAAATGAGCGATAATGATATATCGAAACGACTGGTCGATGCTACCCGTTACCAAAATGCTGACCGTTGTTTTGCGCAACGAATACGCATTGCCGTTCAACGCGGCAATGCGGCCAGCATTTTGGGAACGTTGCGAAATGGTAGTGGTTTATTAGATTAAGTTAAGTAGTTGTATTGTTTAGTTTGATAGGTAGTTTTATTTTAAGGTTTCGTTAAGTGTTTTTGTTTTGTTATTTATATCCTACTTCTCTTCTCTCATTAAACAACGTTGTAAATGTCTCGATTATAAAAAAAAATAGTATGTAAAGCACACCGCTAGTTCTTACTGTCTTTGGACCTGTTTGTCCTGAAAGCTCTGAAAATGACATCCTTTCAGTAGCGCGACCAAAAGCCTGTGTCCTAACGCAGGATCAGAAGGGGTTGCCTTATAAAAGGTGCCGTTCGGCAGATTAGACCCGGGATGGGCTAAAGGGCGAATTAGCATTTGTTATTGAAAGATCTAGACGTGAATGGATTACTAAGGGCTGCTAGTGGCAAAGGTAGTTCGTATGCGTGACTTATTACGGGAAAGGGTTGGCTAGAACGTGGTACGTCTCACCGGATTTTCAATTAACTCAAAGAGGTTGAAACGTGATATTGTAGACTAGCAATTTGCTCTGACTTCCCACGGGCTGGAAAAAGTTTTGTCTTAACAAATGTGAAAGATATGGACTATTTTGTTAAGCTAATGGAAGCTGACTCTGAACTGGGCTGAAATTTCTCAGGATAGGCAGGGAGTAGCGCTCTTTTGCTTCGGAGGCCAAGACACTATTTGGGTCGCTGAGCCATCGGAGTCAGTTAGTTTAATGTTTTTAAAGGAAGCCTACATTTATTTTATACTCTCATCAAACTGTTTAGCCAGCGTGAGTAGGTTTATAAAGCAGCCAGTTGTCTGTTTATCGCAAACTTGTTTTTCAAATGTCGTGAAGTGATTTCTTGCTGAAAAATCAACCTTATCGAAATAAAACTCAACTGAGGGAAATATCGCTTTCTATTAGAGATTTTTTGGAATCGATTCAGTTATTCATAAGATTATTCCTTACATAAAAACAAACATTACTTATAAACAAATTAGTTTTAACTTTTTAGAATAATAATACCTATAGGTGAGTAGAGATGAGTATCTGATGTTGAAGTTGATTTAAATTACTTCTGATTCTAAATGAAAATTTTAGAATAGAGAGAATGGAATTGAATAGAAAATGATTTATTCAATATTCTATTCTATTGGCTTTGCTGTTGCTTTCG
Organism: Opisthograptis luteolata; assembly: GCA_931315375.2. NCBI lineage: Eukaryota > Metazoa > Arthropoda > Insecta > Lepidoptera > Geometridae > Opisthograptis > Opisthograptis luteolata. The sequence continues at coordinate 13,805,655 of OV928039.1, forward strand.
ATTAGGCGAAGGGACAATAGTAAAAATATATATCCTAAAATAAATTTCGAAGAGATTTTAAGTCCAAATAATATTTTTATATAGTGAACAGAATATTGAAATGCAAATTTACTTTTCATAGAATTCACGAGTTAGAAACAGAATTTAAGAACTTTATTTGTGGACAAAATTGAAAACCATTTATATGATATAAAAGTCCAGTAAAAAGAAGAAGAGGGAAAAAAATGTGTGCGGTATCAATAGAAATGGAATCATGGTATTTGTTACTTTTACAAATAACCTCTAAATGCAGTATGTAAACAAAGGCTGGATCGATCATAATCAGCCCACTTCAGTCCACTGCTTGACGCCACTGAGCTCGAACTTTGGTTCCTCTCATCCAACTGCTGCCAGCCATTTTGCGTATGTCATCGCTCCACCTAGCCGGAGGGCGTCCTACACTACGTTTGTCGAGACGCGGTCTCCACTCGAGAACACGTTTGCCCAAACAGTTCTTCGGCTAATACTTAATTATGTCCAGCCCATTGCCACTTTAGCTTGCTGATCCTATAGGCAATGTCGGCTATCTTGGTTCTTTGTCAGATCACTCAATACGATCCTTGAGAGAAACTCCGAGCATAGCCCCAATAGCCCTGGATCAAACACAACATCAATTTTCATAACTCACCTAATATCATGCACTGAAACTGGGAACCATAAAATATATTCAATCCACCTTATGGACCCGTTCTCGGTAAACAACTATTCCAAAATACATAGCCGTTTTAGGTGTACTCATAAATCCCTTTTAGGGCGAACCTCTGCGACTGGAGGGCAGTTTTTTATCGGTCCTCGCTTGTTTTTCCGCTCTCTGTTTTTATTTGCTGTAGTGTTTACGCTTTGCTTCTATCGGATTAAGCCCTCTTTTGATTTGCAATTGTTTTTCTTACGAGGACTAGGTATGAGTTTTATTAATATTTTCGTTCGGCAACTGCCGTTTTGTGGTCGTGTATTTATTTTAATGCTATGGATGTTTTTCTATTGAAAATTACTTTATTTTGTACTGGCTGCGCCCCGCGGTTTCTCCCGCGTCATCCCGTTATCCCGCAAGAACCTTTTCCGAGATAAAAAGTAGCCTATGTATTAATCGAGTATATAAACTATCTACATTCCAAATTTCATTCATATCCGTTCAGTAGTTTTTGCATGAAAGAGTAACAAACATAGGTACATCCATCCATCCATACTCACAAACTTTCACGTTTATTATACCTATTAGTAAGATGTAATTGAGTGATATGAGAGCTAGGCACTTACGTCATGCTCGTCCGTTTTACAGTTCAATGCTACCCAGAATTTTGGACTTCCATAGTTCAAAATCCGCCGTATTGTTCACCCTGAGATATTAAAAGACAAATCTCTTTATGCCCTATAATTTCACCTTTCAATACGCAATCCAATACCAAATATGAAAAATATTCAATCCAAAACAATAACCAAAGTAAAACGAAAACTAAAATTGAAACAGCCTCACCGAACAGAAAAGCGGAACGAGTTCTAAACGTGAACAATATTTCATCAGAGTCTGAATAAAATAAACCTTTGTTTGAAGCAAGTCGAGCGGGAAACAGCAAACTAGCGTACTGGTTCTCTTCAACAAGTATACAAGTGAACTGAAACGCTTGTATTCTTCAACAGGTATCAAAGCCAACTTTTGCTACAGACCTTGCTAATTAGAAGCCAGATTAAAAGAGAGCGATGGTGGCCGAACGGTAATGCGTGCGCCTGCGTCGCCTTGTCAGGCGCCGCAGAGTTCAAATCCTTTCACTTATGTCTTAATCCTATCATACTAACTATAATATTATAAATGCGAGTTTGTGTGTGAATATTTGTTATAACGTATCGCCGTAACTACAAGACCGATTTTGATAAAATTTGGAACGGAGATTGCTTATACACCCCTCGATTAACACATAGGCCACGTTTTATCCCGGTAAAAGTTCCTGCGGGATAACGGGAAGACGCAAGTGAAACCGCGGGTCGCAACTATTTAGTTATGTGTGGATTTATCGGTGCTCAAAACGGTGTAGGAAAACATTGTGAGGAAACGGGCATGTCCAAGTACCGCAACATTCATGGGCATGCGACATACTCTCTCTCAGAGAGAAGGCCACAGTCCCAGCAGTGGGAACGTAATAGACTGATAATAATGATGATTTCAAAGTAGATGAGCTGGATATTGTAAAGATTGAACATTTATTAAAATCTGCAGCTGCGTTGTTAAAACTTTGTTACGTTTTCTTGGAGTTTGTTTTACAAGCGCCTTCTTAATTAAATTGTGTTGGACAAGGTTAGAGCCGTTATGCTTACTTTTTGTAATTAAGGTTGTAAGCATTAGCATCAGTAGGTACTTTAATCGAGGAAGAATTCTGAAATGTTTAATTTGATAAAGTCTGACCCTGCACCTGAATGCTTGAATAATCAATTACTACACGACGATATTTGCGTGGAGTTAGTACTGAAACATGTATGTTTAAAATTGGTAATAAGTAGCCCCTTTTTATCACAATCGATGTAATGTAATGATGCATAATTGTATCAGGATGGTAAGGCCTTCGATTTTCTTTTTTTTAAACACTTTTATTAGTTTTAGTGCGTTGCGTTTGGTCACGAGTCACGAGTCACCTGATGTTAAGTGACGCTTTGGTCGAAAGTGGCGCCACGCTACACAACTCTACACATGGATTGAGAACTGGTTCTCAAGTGAGGCTGATGAATACATCAATAGGTGCTTTGCGATAGATTCTTGAAATAAGAAGAAGAAAAGATGCACATTACCTATATTTTTGAATTGGAGCATCGTTTCTAGAAATTAGGAACAACAATTTAACTTTTTATTCATATACATTTTTAATACACATAACTCGCGTTCACAATTATATATTCAAGTACTTACTTTCAAAAGCTAAAAATGTTACAGTGTCACTTGAAAGCTTGTTACAAAAATTTCCCGGCGTAATCCCATCTTACTCTCATTATTATTCATACAAAAGAGCGTGAAAAATAAAGATGAAAGTGAAAAATAAGTGATTTATCGCGTCCATTTCGTGACCAGCGGTGGGTTTGGACTCCTGGCTGCGTCCACAGGGAGTCGCTTCCTACTAGGGGTGGTCATTCTTCCTGAAAAAGTACGATTTCTGAATCTATTTGAAACCAAGCCTAAAAAATCGATTAAGAAAAAACGAAGCTTAGATGATAGATTTTTATTTAGAATCAAACAAAAGTAATTATATAGTATTTGTTTTATTATTGCATTAAACCAGAAAAAATCAAAACTCGATTTTCAGGTATCGATTAAAAAAACGACTTTCTGGACTAATTAATCGATTCTTTGATTAATCGATCTCAGATTGCAACCCCTGCTTCCTACATTGTTTTCGTAACCAAAGGTCTCCGCATCAGAGGGCTTGCTAAGCTGTTTTATAATAAGGGTGGATTGGATGGCTGACGACTGAAATGTGGTAAGTAAACAAAAGTACCTAAATAATACAAGGATAGCCTTCTAATTGACATTGTCAGGTAGTCAAACGCTGGCATATATCCAGATGAGAAAAGAAATAACGGTTGGGTTTTGTTATTACTGAATGCTGTCATCAAACGTATTATTCCTACTAAATGCGAAAGTAACTCTATCTGTCTGTCTGTCTATCTGTCTCTCGACTAAACCACTGAATCGATTTAAATGAAACCACGGGTAACAGCTACTTTATTATAAATGTAAATGGTGTCGATTCGGCTTTGCATTCTCTAAAACTAAACTAAATTTGACAGGTCTAATAGTATTGCTGTCTTTTTCTAACCACTGAAGTAAAAAAAGGACAGCATTACTCGTAGACCTGTCAAACTTAGTTAAGTTTTAGAGAATGCAAAACCGAATCGACACCATTGTATAGTTTTTAAGGTTATTATTTGTTAACTTTTTAAATAAATGTTGGTTGCGTAGCGGGAATCAAACCTGTGACCTCGCGTTTAACAGTCAGAAATTCGCCCTTTGCACCATCATGTAATGTGAAAGCTGTATATCGTTATGTATTATGAATTAAAACATTACAAACTATTAACAGAGTTCAATTTCTTTGCCAAATTTAACACTACTTTAGCTAATGTATCACGTGGAAATAATGTCTTACCAGCCATTTGCATACATAATAATATACAGAAAACAAACCAACCCCGAAACCAACAAACCAACTAATCCACATAATTTTCACGGGTTGTGTCCATTAATATTAAAATCAAGCGCCATTATCAGAGATTTGCATTCAAATAGAAAAAGGCCCATTTACATAATAAATTGTTTGTATTTGTGTCAACACGCGACTAAACTTCAACTCTATAAAATGATAGCAGTAAGGAAGCTTCCTCAAACTTTGTCCTGCAAATCATCTGTTAACACTAACGTTATAAAAGGAAAAGTGACTTATGAATCTATATTTTTGCCGCTACTAAAAAACTTTCTGATTCTATTCGTGCAAAAATATACATAAACATATTATAATAAATTTTAAACTATGCATATGTGATATCTATGGCAGTCTCATTTGACACCCGTTCCCAGTCTAGACGTAATGTGGTGCCACCTGGGTAAAAAATACAAAATGAAAAAAGAACCTAGAAGTCAAAAGTGTCGCATTTTACTACAAGTCATCTGATATTCAGTGACATTGTAATCGAAGGTGGCGCCACGCTACGCTTGAACTGGGAACTGGCTTTCAAGTAAGGTTTGAACTTACAGGTAGCAAGTTTAGTCGACGTCACAACTATATAGCTGTCATCGCTTCAAACATGTTCGATAAAATCTGAATATTGTGTGAAGTTGCTCTACTGTATGAATGTTCGATATGACGTCTAACTCTGAGTAATGTTGTCACTTACCACTGCATTGCGACTCCGTATTCTGTGAATGCCTGAATTCATAAATAGTGATGTTATAATGCAACTGAGATTTTTCCGCAATGCCGCTTTATATGCCTCCGGGCTTGCGATATGAAAATGTCTTTCTGCTCTTTCACGCAAAACTACTGATCGTATTTGCCGCTGCCGGAACACACCGATAGGTGCTTGGCGACAGATTCTTAACAAGAGGGTGGTAGCTAGCCAGGCGAGTACTAGAAAATACCCTACCACCAAGCTATGGTTTCATCACGATGTTTTCCTTCACCGAAAGCTCAAGCTCATTGAAGGATTCGAACCCACGTCCTACGGATCGCAAGCCGACGTCACTACCACTGAGCCATCATCGCTATAAAATTGATTGCCCATAGGCTACTTTTTTGTCCCGAAAAAAGGTTCCTGCGGGATAACGGGAAGACGCGGGTGAAATCTCGGGGCGCAGCTAGTAAGATTATAAATGCAAGAGTAACTCGGTCTGTCTGTATGGCCACAACACCCGGACACGGAACAAACAATAGCGACATATCTCTTGTAACTCTTTTGATTATTATTTTTTTTTATACCGTATACACATAGATCGCTACATTGATATCGATCCGCAATCGGAATTTTAAATATCTTTATGCAAAATGTTGTACGTTATTATTTCTTTAATTAGCTAATTACAATAAAAGATTTAGCAGTCAATCCTGACTGCTTAAGGCTGTCCGTGGCCAGCCTCATTCTAATCTATCACTGTATGCTGATACACTGTGACTAAGGGGAGCTATACAAGTATGTTCATCAAGTCGAGTCATCGCTACGTAATGAGCTGGCAGGGGCACCCACTAAGGCTATTGTAAGTGTTAGTCAGCAATGAATGTATGAATGAATGGTTGTCCATGTATAAGTACCAGATATGTCAACGTCAAGCATAAGTACCAGATGTGTCAATGTCATGTTGTGGTTGGTTATAGTGTTATCTGTGGTAGTAACGTTGTCTCTTGCCTTTTGTAACTGCACCGATATATGGCGTCCACGCAAGCAAGCGAAGTAAAAATAACAGAAACCAAATTAACAGAAGATCCTTTTTATTTTACAAAACCATAGCCCGCAAACCTTCTCAGTAATTACAAAGTACTTTTTTGCTATTTTATTTTCTTATTGTTGATAGATACACTTTATTCCTTCACTATCCAATCTGTTTGTCAACAAAATCTTAAGTGAAACTCAACACTAAACTTGTCGAAAACAAAATTTGAAGTCCAAAGAGAAATCTTATTAGTAAAGCTTATAATAAAGTATCGGATTATTTAGGGGACAAAAAATTGCTCCAACTTAATCAATTAGTGATAAGAATAATATCATAAATGTGATCGCTTTTCTTGGACGTGCCTGTTTCATCACGATGTTTTTCTTCGCGGTTTTCAGCGATGGCAAATCTACACATAAGTGCAAGGCCTACATGGGGTTCTAACTAAGTACTGGCGCCTTGTAAGGCACACACGTTACCATTCAGCCAGCATCGCTTAATCTGAAACACATTATGTAACACAAATATAGCGTTAATTGAATCTAAACTACCAAAACAAATTAAACTCTTGGAAACAAAATAAAAAGTTATTTTGTATACCGCTAATCATGATTGAGTAAGGGTTGATCCCTTAGTCAGCCCTAACTTTATTACAAGCCTAAGGCTAGATTAAATTAAAACTCGAAACTTTTTGTTCATTCCCAAAAAAATACATGTGGCGAAAAAGTGGTGTAATCAAAAACAATCAACCTTAGAAGGTCTTTCGGGTTGTTGGGTTAGGATTTTTTTGGAACATGTATGAAGATTATCAAACCCTAGGTGTAATGTATTTGCCCACGTGGACTACCGTTTATCGCGATAAAAAGTATTCAGTGCCCTTTTCCAGGGTTTAAACTATCTCAATACCAAATTTCACCACGATCGGTTAAGTAGTTTAGGCTTGAAAAGATAACAAACAAATAGATGTATACAGAGCGAGTTACATCTACTTTCATATTCAAAGTATAGTAGCTGTGCCAAGCGGATTCACCAGCGTGGCCTACAAGTTTTTTGCAGGTAATTTATGTCTTTTCTCGGTCAAATCTGTCAAACGATGATGGCTCAGTGGTAATGACGTCAACATGCGATCAGTAGGACGTGGGTACGAATTCTACAATGAGCTTGAGCTTTGGTGAAGGAAAAACATTGTGATGACACCATAGCTTCCTGGTAGGGGATATTCCAGTGCTCGCCTGGCTAGCTCGCTCTCAAGTTAAGAATCTGTCACCAAGCAACTATCAGTGTGTTCCGGTAGCCTCACTTGAGAGCTAGTTCCCAATCCAGGTGTAGCGTGGCGCCACCTTCGACCACATCGTCACTTGATAGCAGGTGACTTGTGTGACTGTAAGTAGGTAGTTAAAATAACGATTTAGGAGGTGAACAACTATTAAATGGATAAAAAAAAAACACTGACCTAAAAAATATCACAAAAAGGCAATTCAATATTTATGGCCCAACCATTACTTTGTAATCTGATCCAATCAAAACTACTATCACAAGTCCAGACGCTCGCAAAGAATTGACATCACAAATTACATTGAAACCCCTCGTGACTTCGAATAAGCTATCAATTCCTAAAGACAATAATATAAATTTATACAATGACGTTTGGAGATGAACCCTTCGAGGGCTGACTTGGAATAAAAGTTTCTCGTGAGGCTTCGATTTATTCGAAACGTAAATGTATTGATATTTGCCTCAACTTCAGGGGATGTAACTTTTGCTCTGTATCCTGTCTTGAATATTTATCGCTTTTTAGATACCACTGATTTATATACATGTAAGTATGGAGAGATGATGGCTGTACTGTAGACGTGCGCCTTTCAAGACCAAATTCTTTCAAATAGTATCTTGGCCCTACACAGACCTATGACTAACAAATTATTGGCAAATTTTCCATCACTCAAGCGGTGAAAAACGTTGGGAGGAAAGCGGCGGCGCGGCGTGTCAACAATTTGAGTAAAACGCACACAAGTAAAAGATAAACTTATCTATGGCTCTATGGCTACATTTTTGGTGGTCGCCAAAAAAGAGAGAACGATACACTGAAACACCATATATTGTATGATTTTTTTTTACTACTTACTAGCGTTTGACCACTAGTCACCAGATGTTAAGTGACGATGTGGTCGAAGGTGGCGTCACGCTACACCTGGACTGGGAACTGGCTCTCAAGTGAGGCTGCCAGAACACACCGATAGGTGCACGGCGACAGATTCTTAACAAGAGGGTGGTAAACACTAGTTACACTCCGAGATATTTCCGTTATTCCGCAGGAACAGCGTGAAAAAGTTTACTAATAAGTATAAACATAGGTGTCTAATGATACCTCAGTGCTCCAAGCTACAACAAACCAGCAACGTTTCATTTATTAGCCTAATCTAATAACGTCAAATTCAGCAAAACATTGCCTCGAAAGCACTATTAGCAAGACAGCTATAATTCAGCCGGGGGTGCGGCGGTAATGCCGCTGATCCATCAGCGCGATTAGCGGTGCACTGCGCCTGATGAATCAGTCGAATTTGTTGAGAGATTCCACTCAGTTTTACAAGTAAATAAACGCACAAAAGGGACGACATCATCGTCATCAGCCCGCATCAGTCCATTGTTGGGCATAGACCTCTCCCAAGATACGCCACTGCGAGCCCGGTCTTCGGCTCTTCTCATCCAACTACTGGCAGCCACTCGGCGCAAATCATTTTTCCATCTTGTTGCAGGGCTTATCTTACACTATGTTTGCCGTTTGTCTACGTTACCTAAGTGTTATGGGTACAAAGTTTCTTTTAAATTCAAAGTCCTGACTGATGCACTAACATATTAACGTACAGCCCCACACGCTGACTCTAAACACACGTGACATGGAATTAGGAAGGTAACTTCCTTGTTAAGTGTAGGCATCTACTAGGAAAACGTTTTTTTAGTTACCACCGGATAGTTAATAAAGAGGGTGTTCCGCGGGTGAAGATACATCTTTCAAAAAATTACGTTCGTAGCAGAGCTTTTCTCGGTGTAGCATTTTGCATCTCGTTCGATCCTCAGCTATCTTTTTAACCTTTTCAATCTTTTCTTCAACTTGGTCTATGTATGTTCTCGGTTTACCCCTCTCGTGTCTTGTTCTTCCCTACAGCTTTTCTGTCATTGGTGCTACTTTCATGCTTCCCGAATTATTGTCATCCGAAAAAAGTAGTTAACTGGTAACCCCAAGAGTGCACATAACAACGTAAAGTAACGTCAAATTCTAACGGCATATACGCGATACGCTCTATATCCCAAAGTCCCCAAAGTGACATTGTCATTCAGGGGTTGGGGGGTGATCGGCTGCGTCAGGGTTCGGGGAGTATTTATTTCGCTTGCATCTCCCGGGAGATGAGCTGGCATCTTATAACGAAGTTGTATAATGAAACGGTGTACTTGTAATTATAATAAAATAACACGCTGTCTTTTATATTTGTAGATGAGTTAGCAAATTTTTTGAGGTTAATATTTAGGTTTACTTACAAGTAACGTATTAATGTAACGTTTGACCACATATCACCTGACCTGTGGGTGATGATGTGGTCGAATGTAGCGCCACGCTACACCTGGTCTGGGAACTGGCTCTCAAGTAAGTTTGTACTTGCTATGTCATACATCTAATAACAGATTAATTTTATCTACATAAATACTATCTGCGTCTCTTGATTTTCTAATATCACGCGCAGGAAACTTTTTCTGAGATAAAAATTTAGCGTATGTGTGCATCCAGGGTATGAGCTATCTACGTGATAAAACGCAAGTACAAGGGATGGAAGAATTTCTAATCCGTATTCATCAGCAACATAGCTCAGTTGGTTAGTTTTTCAAGACCCACTCCATGGTTGTAACTTTTCAATCTAATAATTTGAAGACAGTGTTCGCCAAGCATACATATTGTGCTTATAATCAACAAAGTCCAAGATTTGTTGATCTCGGCCATTAACTTACAAAGGAATGGACATCAAATACAAATACAAAAGTTTATTGCCGTAAATGTGATACAAATTTGATCTACTTAATCCTAGTAGTGTATTATTAGTGCTTCGTCTAATGCAAAGGGGACAAAAAAGTGGCTATGTGAGTCAAAATATAAATGAGGTTTCATTAATCATTAAAAACCGGTCCGGTGCCTGTCAGTGTGTTCCGGCAGTCTCACTTGTGAGACAGTTACCAGTACAGGTGTAGCGTGGTTCCTTCTTTGGCCACATATGGTAAAAGGCTACTCCATAATTAGCAAGAAAAAAAAACTAATACATAATAATATATCTGTCATACACAGCATAATTTTGCTCGCAACAATTTAGCAGCAAACGGAGACTGGTATGAGATTAGCCCTCTTCGCGTTTTAGACCTCTTTTTGTTTGGATGCTTTTGAGCAAAGGAGACGACGTCCATCCGTTGGTAAGTCGTTGATCTTGGCAGACATTGCGTCAACACTACTAGACATGCCAAGAGCGCCAGTGCGACGCGACGTCTTGCAATGTGATCACATTGACGCTCATTTGAGGACCCATTGAATATTAATTTCTTAGATGGAGCAGCGCTTGATAGAGTCAACGGCAAAATATTTTACGTATATTATTTGTTATGGCTGGCAGTAGTAGGATGAGAAGAGCCGAAGACAGGGTTCAGTAGCATAGTTTGGGAGAGGCCTTTGTCCAGCAGTGGACTGATACACGTTGATGATGATGATGATGAAAATGTTTAAAAAAAACTTAACTCGTGAGAAAATACTTCAGGCTTGTTAATATAATGGACTTGAATATAATAAAAAATAATAATAAATCTAAAATAATATCTAAAAAAAACTATGAAGGATTTTCTGAAAAAACTGCTATTGCAAACAAGACTATGGTAGTCATTTCATTTTATAGAGTCTAAAGAGTCGAATAAAAAAAATAGAAGAAGAAGAAGAGAAAAAGAGAAGAGAGAAAAGAGAGAGAAGAGAGTTAAGAGTCGAGTGTGTTTTTTTTTTTTTTTTTAGTTAGGGTTCAGAGCCTATGTATGTGATTGTGCGGGCATTATATACGCCACCATGTACGGCTATTAGCCACTTGCATCCATCAGCTTAAGTATACCTGAAGGTAATAGGTTCAATAAGTTTCTGTTTGGATTTTTACCATTTCCATATTAATAATTTAAACTAATTGCTACGGACCCATTACGAATGTCATGTTTATCCACTCATAGAATTCAGACGAACCATACAAGTTCCTGGTGAACATTCCACATGAAAACGTTTTAATTTCGTAGTTTAGTTTAAGTTGTATCTCAGTAAATTCAATTAAATAAATTAATTTCGCACGCTTTAGTGCAGTTCCGCAAAGTTGCAGCAAAGCTTCTAAGTAAATGTGTGAATTCAGACTTTTGCCGTAAAGCTTTTCATCGCTGTGTCATGTTGGGTTTCAAAATTGTAGATATAGCTTTTAAGCTGTGTTTAAAAATGTCATATAAATTTTGTATGACAAAATTATGGCTTAGGTACGTACGACAATATTTTATGTTTATTAAACTCAACCGAAAATTTATCTCAAAAAGGTATTTTTGAATTAAAATGTACATACTTATCTCACTTGAAGGTAGAGGAACTTATTCAAGTGTAGCGTGCACCTACTTCGACCACATCGTCACTTAACAACAAGTGACTATTGTTATTCATTGTTATAGCATCAGGTACAAAGCCATACAATTTTGTCTACAATGAGCTGGAGCTTTTGGTGAAGGAATAAATACATCGTGACGAAACCTTAGCTAACCTAACCGAAGCACCTATCAGTGTATTTTGACAGTTCCACTTGACCACCTTTGACAACAACGTCACTTATTTGTATCATCAAGTGACTTTGGTGACTTACGATCAAACGCAATCCTAGAAAGTTGAAAAATATAAGCTTAAAACATGTGCCATTTTAATAATATTGCGTTCAAATTCTAAAACTTTGCAAAGGAAATATAAAATTTCTCTACCTTCTACTTTGAGAGGGAAATGAATAAATCGTTTTGAAATCTCGTTCATGTCATCGAAGTGCACCCGAGTGAAGGTGTGATTGGAACAGAAAATAAAACCAAAGTACCTACAACAAGTGAGATATTGAAAAGTCTCCAACAATGATCGAGAAAGGATGGGGAATGTTGAGAATAATTTATTCATAACGCCCCAGTCATGGGCGAATACTGGCGCGAGCAGGCGTAGGGAGAGGGTAAGGCACGGGACAAATGTCGATGAATAATAATATTATTGTTGTGCCCAACAGGGTCCATAATGCTCTTTTTACCCTACATACTCGTACATCAATTATTGTTACACTATGGAAAGCAATAAATTCTTTGAATCTTTGAATGATGTGCTGGGCGAGGTAGATTCCGGCCCATACTCGCTCTCTGAGAGAAGGCCAGAGTCACGCGGCGTGGCGTCACACGGTGTGCTGTTGAGTGGAAACGTAATAGGCTGATGATGATGACAATGATGATTTGTTTCTTTGTTTGGATGCAGGAGGTAATCTAAGCTTCTTATACGATTCCGAAGTCTTTCACGGATTAGAAGCAACATTATTCCTGAGTATTAATAAGCTATTTTCCTATCGGTGTTTTCCGGTAGCCTCACTTGAGAGCCATTGCCCTATTCAAGAGAAGCGTAGGGCCACCTTCGATCACATCGTCACTGAATATCAGGTGACGTGATAAAACGACGCCCAGTAAGAATTAATAAAAATAACTTAAAACTAATGCTAGCCTGTTCCCAGTTTTAAGTTCAAATTCCAATATCAATGACATGACAGATTATAAAAGTGGATGAAAAGTACTAGTCTCTGCAAGCTCAATAGACTAGATTTATGAATTTGCGAATAAAACTATCGACACCAAAATAATTTAATGCCCCCTCACTATGTATTGAAAGTGAGCCGCGACTCCATTCGCAAAGTTTCCAAAGAATGTTATTCGAATCATCCGCGGTGCGTAGCGCTATTGCGTTCTTTAAATACGAATACAACGCTTTCTGAGAAAATTCTTTGAGAAAATATTAAGCGTCGTGAACTCATATACCTGTATTGAGTGCCAGTATTGTTTTTCGAAATTAAAGGTTAGCGTTAGGGCGTTCAGAGGGCTAGGCTCGGAGTTTATCTTAAAGTTCGTATCAGGAACGAAGTGATCCGACTAAGAACTAAGGACACCGCTGAACTATCATAGCTGTATATTTACAATGTTAGAAGTGTTTTGATAGTCCGGAAGACCTACCTATAGTACTATCTAAATAACTAGACTCCAGTCCCAGAACTGTGATTTTTATGAACCGGGAAGTCACTTTGAGATAAATTACTTTAAAAACTCACAAATCCGATTATATGATTGTCATTTTTCGTGAATGGAACAATAAGAACTACTAACTTTGTCCTTGGTGCTTTTTGGTTGTATGGGGTGATTACTTAGGATCATTGAACTATGCAATCTTCTTTTTATCCGAGTGCATAAAATGGACAGATTCAGCAAATGGAACTTTCTAAGAATTCAGTCTTTTGCGAATTGTAAGTATTTTGCGTAGTCCGCGCGGGTGAAACCGAGCGGCGTACCTATTAAAGAGTAAAACGTCATCGACAAACAAATAGAAATAGAAGTCAATAAAGCAGACCTCGCCGTCGATATGACAAACTTCTTCCAGTACAGTGGAAACTTTTTCATTCGGATTGTCCCACAAAGTATTATACGAGTTTAAGCCCATGTTGTTTACGACACAAGTTTTGGAGTGAAGAGTTAGGTATATGACTACCTGAAAAGTTTTTTGGCTCAACACAAGTATGTATAAAATATTTAAATCACATTCCAAGGAATGGTTATGCTGGCTAACTACATGATATTTAAACTGAGATGATTATTTGAAATAATAAAATGATATGACTATGCACGTCAACTGATTAGAATTATTGGTCAGATTTGAATTATTACGAAGTAGTTAATGTGTCTTTTAGGCGAGCTTATATATTCAGAAACTATGTTCTAAGCTAGACCGGTATGTATATGTGTTGGATAGGGTGAGAAAGATTGCGACTTTGCAAGCCGCACTTAGTGCATACCATGGGTATGTCTCGTCATTGTTGCGATACGGTTTGGTGCTATGGGGTAACTCAGTTGATTCTCTCAGGGCGTTTAGAGCACAGAAAAAATGCATTAGGTCACTGTGCGGAGCTAACTTACTAGACAGCTGCATTCCATTATTCAAAAAACAAAATATCTTACCTTTGCCTTGCCTATACATATTTGAAATTTGCTTATTTGTAAATCGACATCAAAAGTTGTTCGAATTACACTCTGTGGTGGTTGGGAGAAACTGTCGTAAGAAAAATCACTTATATGTACCTAAGCAACGGATACAGCTGTATAGCAATAATGCATACTGTATGGCTATCCGTATTTATAATAAATTACCAGAGGACTACAAAGAATTATGTTACAATAGACTCAAAACTAAATTATTTAACTTTTTAATTGACAAATGTTATTACTCAGTGCAAGAGTTTATGAATGATGGGTTAATTTGACTATCTTAAATTTCTATGATTATCGCTTCTGATTTTGACACTAAATATGACTTAAATACCTATTATTCTCAAGATGGCCCCTTTCTTCATACAACTCCTGACATTGACCCTTTCTATTATTATTATTTTCTCATTAATTTCCTTTGACATTGCATGCTATTATCTTCCTAAATCTATTAAATATAATATTTGTACACCGGAAACGGTAGAATATTTGAAACACTATAATCACTACTATCATAAGCACAATATTCTGACAAATAAATAATTATTATTTTTTTTTTTTTTTTTATGTATATAACATAAGGGCCCGCCTGATGGTCAGCAGCCTACGTCGTCTATGAATCTAAGGGCGTTTCCAATGCCTTGATGACCCTGCATAACTCTTTTCACACCCATCTTGAATGACTGTATTTTGTAGCACTGCAAAATAACTTGTAGAGGGAGCTCGTTCCACATTTTGCAAAGAAGCGGGAGAGAGGAGCGCATAAATTGAATGGTGTGGGACTTCTAAGTCTTGATTATATACGGATTAGTTTAATTCCGGTGACGAGATAATCGGTGATCAAACCGTGACGGTAGGATGAGGTTAAAAAGCTCATGCGAGCATTCCCCATTCAGTAGAACATATCAAGCAAAGCAAAGCAATGTATCTGAAAGGCTAAGCGTCATGATTCTCTCGCTTCCTTTATCTTCGAAATAAATTTAATATATGTACCAAATGCTGATACGGTATCAATAAACCGTAACCAAAAGTTTCAACTCGCTCCAAACGTACGTGAATTGTGAGTTCCATTCCAACTTTTCTCATCTTGGTAATGAACACGTCTTCTGTAAATTTCCATAAGCTTACTGTTTTATATTCTGTTTATTTATTAGACTGCATGGGACTTTTTTAAACACAATTTTTTCGAGTGGTAATTTATAAAATGTAAGATTTAAATTACTCATAGTAAACTAAATTACTCACTTAGAAGCTGCAGAGCAAGATGCGCCAAATACGATACTAGCAGAGAAGCCAAAAAGATCAACTATCGTATAATGCCCATACAATCACATATAATAGCTTTGACCCAAAGAATTCTCTGTGTCAAAGTTATCAGAAACAACGTGGATCCAGGAAGCACAACGCTGAGACATGGAGCAAATACTTGCGCTTTTTATCAATAGATAAATATTTGTGCCGAAACGGGAATTGAATACGTCGCAATTTATAGTTCACCCATTACGCCATATCAGTCTTTTTTTTGTGAGATAATTTTTCTCACTATTTTCTGACACAATTATAATGTCATCAATGTAGAGCACAATGTTATAATGTAACGTATTCTCTGTCCTACTTTCATCTGTCAAAAAGAATGCATTAAGATCAACTGGCAAGATTTCCGCAAACGAAATGTCAGTTGCGAAGATAAATAAAAGCTTGTAAGATTGGATCCATAGGCTTCCGGCTTTACGACTGCACCGCGCTGTAACCCGTCCACGACATCTATCATGCGACAATATTTCATATTTCCAACCGCAGCGGCAGTTCCAGAAACTGCAATAAAAATTGTAGCGTCCAGGATTATGACACCGATTCTCATCGACGAAGCTCGTAAAACGTTCGGGACAGCTGGCGTGGAGCGACGTTTGTACGTGATGGTGTGATAGTCACCCACATTGTATCCGTGTACTTCATAAAACTTGAACAGGTAAAAGGAGTCTTTATTTTATGTGTGGGTTACAACCACATCGATATAAAGTTATTCCGATACCATGTCTGTTTTTGCATCTTACAGGGTAGCGTTGGATCACATGTCATCAAATGTTGAGTATGATGTCTTGTCTGGATTGGGAACTCTCAAGTGAGGCTGTCAAAACATGCTGATAGATGACGGTTTTTTTATCTTATTGACGGTAGGTCAATGTAGCGCAATAATATTACGTGATGTTTCAAACTCAACATTTAGGGTCTTGGGATGAAGAGCGTGGTGCAATTATTTTTAGGGGTATCGGTTATCGTTCATCAGGTAAACGAATGATATAGCGGTTACTTGTATGAACAATCTTAGTTAACCATATTGGATTCTCCTCTACAGGAAAGGTCTTTGTGAAATATCTACTTGCTTTTTCAGATGTGTGTAAACTGTACTTTTGTTGACACAACCAAATCCAACTGATATTATTGTATTCGGCAACAAAATGACTCGCAATTTCATTATTTATTTGAAAACTAAGTTTTTCCACACACGAGTCGTAAGAGAACCGTAAACACGCAATGAGTTTGAGACCTGCAGAGCAATGAAAATCTCCTACGTTTCTCTGCGACACCGTTTCGTCTGCGTACTTGTTTGAACATGTACGTGCTCGTATTGCTCTCGTATTACGCACGTCTTACAATACTCTTACGCTATGTGAAGTGGGTAAGCCAATAAAGTATATCAAATTCAGTACAGAATACGTCATGATTTTCGCATAAAACCATCGGAACGGTCGTCCAATTTGGAACTCAATCCGTCTGCACTTAGATGTTTCCGAAATTCCAGCTCTTTAAAATGCACGGAGCGAATAACGAGTAAGCTGTATTGGGGAACAATTCGGAACAGGGAAACGGGTTTGGGGCTGTACCGCGGGGAATGGGTGAAGAGACACGACGAGACACATGTGCAATTGGATCACGCACCGGTCCCGTTCCGGGCTCGTGTAAGTGGCAGTCATACGATATTATTAAGTATTCTGATGCATAATGCACTAAACCAACCCGCACTGGGCTAGCACGGCCCATACTCTCTCGCTGAGTGAATGCCCAGAGTCCCAGAAGTGGGAACGTAGTAGGCTGATGATGAATGCACGGAACATAATGTCCCGAAAGGAAAAGTGCAGTGGCCAAAGAGAGGTTTCCGTTCCATTCTGTATCCGCCAAAACTTGGGTAAACTTTTTTTTCTCTTCGTGTTTGTTTTACAAAACTACACCCAACTTGAAACCACTGTCTCTTATAAAATGATTCAACTCAACTATGCAACGACATCAGTGAAGATGTAGGCCTTGTAAGTTAACCTAAAATATTCAGTTCCATGAAGAAATGTAGAGAAAGCTTTAAAGAAAACCGCGAAAAGTTTGTAGTGAAACTATAAAGTAATATTACATTCCGTTCTAGATCCCGCGGACCGGGAGGAAAGGCGAGAGTTTGTGAAGTGTGGAAGTGGAACTTTTTATCGGGCGGTGAGAAAATTTACCGTATTGTTAAAGTGATAAGGGCTGCTTGAAATGGCGGTTTCTTTTTCTTCGCGTTTTAGTGAAATATGGCACTTACATTTTTTAACGGTTTTATTGCACGGGGAAAACGAGCTCCAGTATTATCAGTTTGCGAATGGGCTTTTTAGGTAATAGAGTGTGGCAAGCAAGTAGATGGCCCTGGTGGGAAGCAGTCACCGTCACCTATGAATTTTGAAAAATCGATCTCTAGGTCCTAGAATCTATTAAATTGTATATATGTGATCGCGCCCAAAAAGTTACCTGCCAGTTTTTTGCCTGTTCGATTACCGACGTAATGAGGTTGGAACAGGTGTAGCTAGTTTTAAGTTTGACGTCTTAAAGTGATCACATGTATCCTACTACATAAAAATATTTTGTTTTTTTTTTAATTCTACCGTAAATCCGAAAAGAAAGTAGCGTACAGTCAGGGATTTGGAATTTAACGAAGCTCAGCCCACGCGTTGTCAAATGATTACCTAGTTCGCAAAAAGGGGGACTGACCATCCAATCTTCTTTCTATTGAAATATTAAACCATCATTGCAGGAGGGCTGAAATGGCATTCGCAAGGGCCAGTAAAGTATATACACGTGTAGGAGCTTAACGACCACTACGGAATAAAACGAAACCCTTTTGAAGATGTTGTTCGTAATAACCCGATCGTTTTGGGCTTTTCAATATCAGAATCGGGATGGATTGGGCACCCATTGTTGTATGCGGTGAGGTTATGAAACCGAATGCTTGGTAGTTTGCAATTCAACATGTGGAGGCTGCTCTTATTGGATGGGTGACCTTGAGTTTATTGAGTCTCTTTTGGAGGTTATTGATTTATATTTGAATATATTATGCCATATGATGCATATCTCTATTATAAAACTAGCTGCTCCTCTTGCTTTATCTGCAGTTTACTAGTTATCTCTCTGGTCATTATTTCAGAAATACAAAGTAAATATGTCTTACAAATCATATTTATAATATCATGACGATGATTATGATAGCTCCCTTTGGTTAAGTAAAAAGGTGCACTAAGAAAATGTTTTTTTAACAATCAAACAAATTAATGACCATAAGTTGCTCTTCAGTAACTAATATGACGGTGTGCTTAGTTTATGGCCTACTAGCTGTGCCCCATGGATTCGCCCGCATCTTCCCGTTATACCACAGGAACTTTTTTCCGGGATGAAAAGTAACCTGTGTATCAATCCAGGGTAAAAGAATCTCTATTCCAAATTTCACTCAAATCCGTTCAGTAGTTTTTGCGTAAAAGAGTAAAAAACATTCATCTATCCTCACAAACTTTCACATTGTAATTTCTAAAAAATTATTACAAACGAAAATTACCCGCGAATTTTCTTTTAAACCTGTAAGAGTAAAAAGACCCCACTTCTGAGCGTTGCTGCGCGGCTATTTTACAAAATAAAGACATAACCGTCTCCCATTTTCACACTCTTAAAAGAACAAAAGCATTTATCACGGGAGCAACGAAGTTTTCCCCAACGCATTCCCGATATTGGCAATCGAGAGGTATCTACATAAAACGATTGCGGACAAATCTGCGGCTCCTTACGGCGTCCCCCCTAATGTGATTCAGCGTGTTAAGTTGGGGGCCTCGGAGATTGTATTCATTGACAATAACTGACAGAATATTTGTGTGACTTTTAGGTTTATATAGCTTGGGACGGGAGAAGTTTGTAATATTTTACAATCGACCGGCATTTGCGTGACAATATATTATATTGGCGATAGACATTTTAATTTTTCTCAAGAACAATACAGGGCTAATTATTTCCTTTTATTATCATGGCTTTGATATCATTGTAATAATGAGTTAACACTAGAGGCCCGCCCGGCTTAGCACGGGTAGGCAAAAATAAAGCGCGTCTTGAGATCTCACTAAAATCTCATAAAGTTACATTTAGTTTGTCCCGAATTTTCCAAATGCTTGGTGGATTCATCAAAAGTTTTCTTTAATGCGAACTTTGTCGTAAAAATTACGCAGGCCATACCAAAAAGATTTAAATTGGTCGGAGGTACTAACATTTTTCTTTATCTTTAAAACAATACTCATTTTTGTATCATAATTCTAAAAATGGTAGACCAAAACATAATATCTTGAATATCCGATAGCTGGAACCGAACCAATCGTGACAGCTGCGTCGAGCAGCGGCTTTGTACATGTTTATCTTTTATTATTTGCACAAAGACATCCGCGTCTCCGCTCTGAGGTGATTGGGTTACTAAGTAACAAGGACAGGTACCATGTTTTGTTTTGAAGAGTAGGTTTGTACCAGTTTCTTCAACTTAATCAATAGAGCTATAAGATCGTAATTTTTAGAATATATCACGTCTCTCAGTTGCTTCTTGCGACCCCCCTGCAATGATGTAGCCTCTAGTGTGGCTTTTAAACCCCATTTTAGAAATACCTTCTATAAAAAAATACAATTTACTAGAATTTACTAATATAACCAGGATTTGCAATATTTTCACACAAACCTAGGGATGATTTTCAATAGATTCTTTTTAGTGGACCTCTAAACCATACAACATACGGCTACATTCCAAGTTTCACGTTTCTAGATCTTATCATTTAGGCTGTGTTTTGATCGTTAGTCCAACAGCGACACAACGATTTTATATACATAAATGACATGACAAGTTATATTGTGTTATCAATAAACGTATTGTATGTGTTTTCAAAGCAGTCAAAAGCTAAATAGAACCTGGTCTCAAACGTTCACTCCAGTACCAACAACGCGCTCCAACAAACACAAACCGGCCCAACACAAAGCAGGCAGTCGATCTGTCTAATTGATGTGCAATAGTGTTGTGTGGGTCGCGAACGAATCAGGTCGTAAGAGCGTTCCCACAGATGAACTTTGCGAACTAGTTCCCAGATACCTTGCTCTCTAGTTCGTTAGTTTGTTCGATAAGATCGAATTGTAGTGCACTTGGAATAAACGCATGTAGAATACAAAATGCTAGTTACACCCCGTGGTTTCAGCCGCGGAGACTACAGTACATATGGATAATCTATCTTCTTTAATTTATAACGATTTTTTCAGCCAGTTAGTCGTGAAAATATAACGAACAGATTTACTTTACTGTCGTATTGATTTCTATATTGAATTCATAATAAAATCCTTTATAAATAAAAACGTAACGAGTTTACTGTATGCAAAGTAAAAACAAACAGCAAAATAGCTACTTCAACAAACAAAAGAATGCGTGCAAGAGAAATATGAGAGCAAGCGAACGATCTGCCCTACTCCGGTTCGAGGCGTGAATTGACGAACTAAAAAAAGCGACCTAGTTCGCTAAAGAGCTGCGAACTAAACCGAGCGCGAACTAATCTTCGCAAGACTAATGTACCAGCAGTTTACTTGTTGCTCCCCACTAGGCGTCTGTGGCTAGCATTGCCACGAATCAATACTGGCTAATGCACATAGTTTCCCTAACCGCCCAGCGAGGGCAGGGGCTGAGAACGTAATGTCTACTGCGGTCGAGGTCCGTTTCAGGCGTAATTAATTAATACACAGTGAAGTTACAGTCAAACGGTTCAAGTGGTGCTGATTGTTTGTATTGGCTGGTTTACTGGAGGGTATAACTAATAATATTAATAGAACAGCGATAGAGCGATGATAGCTGAGTGGTAGTGACCTATGGTCGTAGTTTTCGTGAAGAAAACCTCTTCTATCTTACACTTTCTACAGAGTAGCCTTTGACCACAAGTCACCTGATGTTAAGTGATGGTCGAAGATGCTACACCTGGATTGAGAACTGGCTCTCAAGTGGGCTGCAGGAACACACCGATAGGTGCTTGGCGACATATGGTAGCTAGCTAGGCGAACACTAGAAAATACCCTACCACCAAACTATGGTTTCATCACGATGTTTTCCTTCAGGTGTGTCGTGGTACTTTCAACCATATCGTCCCTTCAGGTGATTTGTGGTCGTAAAAAAAGGTAAACTGATTCTTAAACCTGTATCTGAACTGGCCCAGTATTATTTATTATGTAGTAGTGTATGAAATGCCATATCTATGTCCTTGAATTTTGTGGTTCTTGGACATTATTAGTGTTTTCGCGATATTTTTCCTAAACTTGTACATGATTTATGACTCAATTGGACTAAGTGAATAAAATGTTCTTGAATATTATACGTTGTAGTAGATTTATGTGATAACAAACGTCCTTGAATTTTCTTCTTGGAATTGTCACTGTTTTTGTGATATTTTTGCCATACCACTACTACTTGCTACTTGCTTTTTACTCACCATTTGGTAAATTGGTACGTGATTTACGATTTATAATAATATAAAAATAGGTTCGAGGTTTAAATAGATCTCCAATTCTGTATCGAATCGGGAAAATACAATCTTCAAAACATACTAAACGAAATATAGTATATCGAATATAGAACGAATATAGAATATACTGTATCGTAAGTATATATTAAGCCGCGGTCCAACAGGGGTCCCCGTAATACTGAAAACAAGTCCCTTTGTTTTTTTTTTATATCTGTCATTCAAAAATCTCATTGGCTTTGCACTTCAACGATTGCTTCGCAAGTTTCCTTATTCACTGTGGCCATCATGCCGGGGCATGGCCTAAAACGGCCCTGCTATACTTTCCATGCTGCGGTAATACGATTAAAAAACCTTTAACAGCTTATTGCGCGCTCGTTTGTCCGCCTCATGAAAAGCGTCATATTGAACGCACGATGAACATCATTTTAATTTCCTTATTGCCGTTGAAATAGCTGTTCCTATACACAAGCTATTTTCAATCATATAGTTTCACGCTAAGGTTTAATATGGTGTGGGAGAATTTTTCTAAAGTAACAATTTATTATTGAGTAAACATCGTGCTTCAGTCTGCTTTGTACAGGAGCTCAAAGTGACGTTATTTTTGCAGCTTATTACATGTTTGAAGGGAAAAGCCCTTTTATAAGCCGGTGCGGTTATAAAACAAAATAGTTTTTTTATTAACTGTATTTAGCAATTTAAGTTGTTTCGCTTTATCCAATTAACTCATTCATGTCAAACCCACTGCACTGTGTTTACAATTTTAAACGACTATGTATGAGACTTTTTAATATCACTAGTTGCGCCCCGCGGTGTCACTCGAGTCTTCCCGTTATTCTGCATGAACCTTTTTCCGGGTTAAAAGTCTATGTGTTAATCCAGGGTATAAGTTATTTCCATTCCAAAGGAGACGGCCCATTTTCCATGGACATTTGCCCCACAGCAAAACTGCAGGAGACTCGACCAAAATTGGATCATTATATAGGACTTTTAATATCTATTGAGGAACCGTTAATGTTTTTACTCTGCATAGCGGGGCTTAAAAGATATCAACTAAAACGTTGAATAAAATAACGCAATGAAACAAATTACAATGACATATCCTTGACATCCTTGAAAGAAATTGACAGAAAATCCGTCCTTATCATTTTTTTTTCGTTTCTAATGTTTCTTTTGGCTTATGCGCTAATTGAATATGCCTAATTTAGTACAGTTCTATCTAGCGTCATCGTTCACGCAACTTTCCTACAAAGGAAACAGATAAAATACGGTTTTGAACGGAAGCGCGGCGGCCGTCAAGTTTTGGGCAACCATGGTTTGGGGCGTTTGAGTGGCGTTTAAAGTACTTTTTAATCACACCAATTTGAAATCCCCGCTTGGCACGTTAATATCTATTGTACAGTTTGCATTATTTAATTATATGTTATTTTAATTAAATAACTTTTTTAGGTTTCCTGGGAAAATTAAGTATATAAACTTGAAACGACTTGGGGCAGAAATGAGCCGTCTCCATTCATCAAAATCGGTTTTGTAGTTACTGTGATACGTGATAAAAAACATTCACACACACACAATCTTTCGCATTTAAGATATTAGTAGAATCTGAAATTTGAAATGCAGTCCATGAGTTTCTCCGGGTCAAAGCAATTGTGACGTCCCAGAGGCCCAATTATCGCGGCGTGATATATTATCACATTCGATAAATATCGCAATAACTGTCAAAATATGTATTGAATTTTTTGGGCTCCTGTGCAATGCGATTCTGCAAATTGTATCTCACTAGGCGAATTCGATTACGTGAACCGCTCTCATTTCGACGTTCATCTCCCTTTCACGCAAATCGGCATTCCGCGTGCTGAGAATATCGCAGCGAAGTGAATAATATGACCAATGAGCGCTCAGTGAGTTTATTAGGGAGTGCCGCACACCATTTTGTTTCGAATCGGTATTATCGGTTTTTAATAATTTCGTATTTAGGGCGTATTAATAGTTAATTTAGTGAAATTATGGTATAACATTGACAAAAAGTAATAACACGTTACAAATTTGGTCTGACTAAATGCGCAAAACATATAGAAAATGATTTTACAATGTTGTTGGGCAGAATGAAGTGAACGTCTATAGCCAGAGCCGGCGACCGCACCAGAAAAAAATAGTTTGTTGACAATGACAAGGTGTCACTAGCAAGTTTCGTAAAGTTTCGTTTCGTAAACAAAACAAAACAAGTTGAAGTTGTTATATTTCGGAGTATTTTTTGTGTTTTGAGTTTAAACTTGAACTTTGAGACTACAAAAACCTAATGCCACAGAAACTATCGAGTTATGACGGAATGTTAAGACCCCACATGCTGGGGTTCTCGAGATAGCAACGCTTCGGGAAACCAACGGCTCGGTAGCGCGAAGTAACAAGTGTTACATATTCCAAATTTGTGGGTGGTGCGCATGCACGTAGCCGTCGGCCGTTTAGACGATTCTTATAGTTGAACATGAGGTAAGTTGAAACTGTATCTAGTTACATAGAGCTTATTCTAGTTTGATTCTAATTCTATTTGGTACCATGTACGGCTAATAATGAACTACAACTTATTACATGCATTTACAATAGTTTGCATCTTAATTTCAGCCAGACTACCATGTACCTAATTAGCTATCTATCAGGCATAGCAGGCAGCAGGACATACTTGCCCTTTATTCTTTTCTCTGAGTAAACAAGACTGGGCAAGAATTGGGATATGTCTAGGTTGTTCAAGTGAACACAATGTAATTGTGGTCTGGGTTATGTTTGCATCTTTCCAACTAAACCAAAAATACCTCATTGTATTTAAAATTCTGATCACTTTAACTTGTGGCTAATGCAATATTATTTTTTATAGATTGAGGCGTTCTCTTCTGTTGCAGACACCGACACTGCCACTGCTAGTATGTATCAGTGTCATTAGTTTCATGATTTACAAACAACATAATAAAATTTATTATTATTATTACATTATATTAGACGGCCAAAGCCAAATTACCTATATAATTTCAAATATACAAATATACATACAAGAAATAATAAATTATAAGTAGCCTAACTAGGATAGGACAGTAGTATTAATATTCTAGTACTTGACAAGGTATAAGGTAGAACTATTTCCACATAATTATTAAAAGAAACTGCTATAATAATAATCAAAATTATTTTTTCTTATACAGCTCCAAGAAGACGCAGAACTAGGATTCGGGGCTCACAGCCACCACCGAGACAGAGTCAGTTTGCTCGAACCACCGAAAGATTCGTGAGGCTGGAAGAACGCCGCATGAATATAGAGGAAAACAAGGCATCTCTCATGCAAGCTGTTTTAGAACGCTCATCTCAGAGAGAGCATGCATTATTAGAGGCCCTCACCAATGTAGGTAATAGGATGGCTGAGCATAATGAAATTATGGCTGAAGCCCTAAAAACTTTTGGAGACGGTGTTACAGCCTTATGCGATGCAAATTTAATCTATGATTAAATTGGAATTTTAGTTACCATATCATCATTTTTGTTATACGATTGGATTTAATTATAATTTATAGACTTTCTAGGTAATATAATTTTAAAGTTGATAGCAAAATAATTGATATTTAACTGTATGTATTTACAACTGTATATATCTTATAAAAAATGTTAGTTTTAACTGTTACTTAATATTATAAAAAATCTCTCTGTAAAAGATTTATTTTTTTTAACGATAAGACTGCATGTTAAACCTATTTTCTTAGTGGTACTTGTATTTCTGATAATTTGATATGGGGACCAGCAGTAAAATAAGAGAACAATAGATTTTATACAATAGATTGCATAAAAATAGTGAGGTTTTATTTGCTTCTGCATCCCATAAATATTAGGTAATCTATTTACTTCCTAATATAGACAACAGTAAATGTCAAATCCTATTATCCTACTAATATTATAAATGCGAAAGTTTGTGTGTGTGTGTGTGTGAATGTTTGTTACCATGTATCACCATAACTACTAAACCGATATTGACGAAATTTGGAATGGAGATAGCTTATATCCTGGATTAACACATAGGCTACTTTTTTCCCCGGAAAAATGTTTCTGTGGGATAACGAGAAGACGCGGGTGAAACCGCGGAGCGCAACTAGTATAAAATAAATATTATGACAATAAACATGTTAAAAACTATAATAAATACAAGGGAAATAAAACAAGTTAACTATAATTAATATTATACACTCGGAATATAATAAAATAAATTGTTTTGTAGACTGTTTTAATAACTCACTTACGCCTCAAAAGTAAAATACTAACTTTTATTTTGACATTTCAAATCGAGATCGTAAGCGAAATGACACCCGGGTGAAGCGACTATTGTGTTGTCAGAATGCCGATTTGCTCGACAAACCGAGCGTGATCACTTGTGTGTAGTTCCTTGCCCTTGCGCCATTATTCGGGTGGCGCTGGTGGCGCTGACGGTTTTGTCAGAATACGAATTTGACATCTCGCCGCGAGTTCAGCGCTCACTCCGCTTTCACGCAAATTAGTTACAACGCAGAATAGCACTACTGGTGTTGCAAATGTCTATAGGTGAAGGTAACCATTCACCATCTCAGGCAACCGTCTGCTAATTAGCCACTGTTAAACATAAAAAACCTGATTTGTTAACTTTTAATAAATATAGGAGGACATACATAATTACATAAATTGTTTGTTTTTTAAAACACTTTTATTAGCTTGACTTGTAACTAACTAACTAACAATGTAATCAAATCTTAGAAGTCAATTTTCACCTACTTCTAATTGTCGTATCGACTTGAAACTTTGTATGTGTATGTAATCTCGGTGACAATGCAATAATTTGGTATCATCGACCTGATCTGATGATGCAGCCGGAAGGTGGGTAGGGCATCTCTGCAGTGGCTACTAGTAAACCCGTCGAATTTGGGCTCATATGAATCGTCTTGATGAGTCCAATAGATTGAACTTGGTGACGAGGGTCTGATGATGCAACCGGAAGGTGGGTAGGGGATCTCTGCAGTGGCTACAAGTAAACCTGTCGTGTTTGGGCTCATATGAATCGTCTTGATGAGTCCAATAGATTGAACTTGGTGACGAGGGTCTGATGATGCAACCGGAAGGTGGGTAGGGGATCTCTGCACTAGTAAACCCCTCGAGTTTGGGCTCATATGATTCGTCTTGATGAGTCTGATAGATTGGACTTGGTAACAAAAGACTAAAAAGTAAAAAAAAAACATATAGTTTAAAAAAACGAAAAAAACACTTCAAAAACGCACTGAAAAATATAAAATAATTAAACTGACTTGTATTAGTTACGATATAATGGTTAATTCAAAAAGTGTGGAGCGCTTCTTTTACTGGGTAAATAAAAGTACACAAAACCAAAAAGCGCTCCACTCTTTTTGAATTAACTATTATATCGTAACTAATACAAGTCAGTTTAATTATTTTATATTTTTCAGTGCGTTTTTGAAGTGTTTTTTTTTAGTTTTTTTAAACTATATAATTTTTTTATAGAATGAATGCAAAAGACAGCGTGACCATACTATAAATAATTATATATATACCTAAACCTACTCGTATAAAGTCATATACCTATTAGAGATGAGGAACTGATAAAAATATAGCTATCGACATTGCGTCGATATTTTTAAACAGTGTCGATAAGTATCGAGTGTAAAACATCGATACATCGACGTTTTTTGTCCGACTCTACGTTACATAATTACAACATGAATGGTTGACACTGGTCGGTCCACATTATTTTATTCGTGTATCGCATTTGCAAGCCACAAATCTGTCCCGTGGTAATGTTTGCGGTGTCGATACCCGCCGCGAACATGAACATTTAAATGCAGTTTTTCTTCAACATTTATGTATTATATTCACAGCTTTTATTTGTAAATAAATGTTCCCCGCGGTTCTTCACTTTATCGCCATAAAAAGTATTCCATTACCATCAAACAAACAGACAACAAACAACAAACAGGGTCCAAACTATGCTCATACCAAATTTATTCAAAATCGGTCTAACATTTTTAAGAAAATCAAGTTACTGCTCGCGGTTTCACCCGCGTCTTCCCGTTAACTCGCAAACACCTTTTTCCAGGATAAAAAGTAGCCTATGTGTTAATCCAGGGTATAAGCTATCTCCATTTTAAATTTCATCAAAATCGGTTTAGAAACTACGGCGATACGCGGCAAGAAACACTCACACACACACATACAACGCATACAGATATTTCACATGGGACATAGATACAAGTTAAAGCTATGTGTAAATCAAGGGTATAGCTATTTTTCACATATCCCTTAAAAAAGATCTAAGTAAAACCTTAACAACACTGTAGGTATATAAAAAGTAAAAGTTATAAAAAAAAAAACTAAAGATGAAAAACTCTGCTTGCGCCCATCAAAAATGAAATTCCAAGGCTTGTATCTAATATCAGATACAATTCCGGTATAGCTCGCCCTAGACACGACGCCTGCTCCAGTGAACCGAGGGGATCAGTGAACCACTTGGTACACTGATCCTCTCCCTGCAGGCACGGAATAATACCGCTAATGCATTACGGTATGGTCAACGATGATGAATGAATAGCGCAGCTGTAGACATACGAGCAGTCCTTATTAGAAGTAGATCATCATCAGCAGCATGTACGTATAAGTCCACTGAGCCTGGTCTTCGGCTTTTCTCATCTAACCACTGCCAGCCACTCGGCACAGGTCAAGTCGTCGCTCCACCTTGTCACAGCGCGTCAAATACCTATAGGAATAGTTATTTTTCATATTAAATTCTTTATAATATTTTATTTAACGAATTTTTATACATTTGCTTGGGAAATTGTTATATTTAAGGATTGGTGGCTAGGCATTTTCTAGTACCTAGTCACCTGGCTCGATACCACCCTGTTGCCAAGCTCGTATCGGTGTGTTCCGGCAGCCCCACTTGAGAGCTATTTTCCAATCTACCACCAGCTGGTTTGTGGTCCAACATGACCATAAGAAGAAGTAAAAGACTATCACATTTTCTGAAATCACAGACTATCACATTACACATTTCTTAAATAAACGAAATAAATCGTTTACACACTAACTTTATTGCAAAGACAATGTTTAGCGTTTATAGCAACATGAGGCAAAACTTTATGAAAGACAAAAAAGGCGAGATTTTCGCATCTAATGCGACTATTATCACGTACGATATTATAATTTTCAAAACGATCTAAAAACTACAAGAGGTTTTCTAGTTTTGAACCTTCTGCGTATGAAAATAAAGAAGCTTTTCATTTAACCATGAGTTGTTGATTATGAGTTTTAGCGACAGCGTTAAGGTGTGTCCTAACATAAAGCGGCAATCGTGCGCGGCTGCCGCGTGCGGCATGCCGTGCTGTGATTGGACGTCCACGCGGCAAAAACATTTTGACGTATTCTTGTGTACAATTCTGTACAATTCTCAATTTTTGAATAATAAGCAGAACGACGGCACACGTAACTACTTCAGTTATGTTTTGATTAGTCTGAAGTGTAATTTGTTAGTATGATACAATGATGAAAAATAAAAAGTTTTCATGCCATCTGAAGTGCGTAGCGTGTCTAGAATGATTATTTTATAGTAAAAGGGCACGCCAATTATACATAAAACACTGCCAGTATCTTCGGTACCTTGCCTAAAGGGACTTCTTTTAATAATGTATTTTAGTTATTAGTTTAGGTTTATTTGTTTTTATTTTATTGTTATTGGTTAATTATTTTTAGTTTGAAGTAATAAATTTACTATCATTACACGTATGTATTCATACAACTTCAAAAACAATGTCAAAACAAAATAAAATAAATATGTTATGCAAAGCAATGAAATATGTGCCGTAACGTACTACAACTGCCGTAATAATAATATTTGTCAGATTAGTCCTGTAGCAATCGCTGCGTGTTGCTGCCGCGCACTTGTCGCGCTGTGTTCAAACACACCTTTACGGCGCTACATTCTGAGCCCACAGTTTAGATGTTTCTGATTATTTGTCTACATGTCCGTGCGGACCAGCTGACGTAATTCCAGGATGACGATTAGTCCGGGAGCAGATTGGTCGGCTTTGCTTTGATGAATGGTTCGGTTTCAATGTATTGCTGATTAGCGGCCTTTATTTTCCTTGTTTCTGCGCAGTTTCTTATTGACAAGCTATGTTATACGCACTAGTTTTGCTTTCTCAGAAAATATGTTAGTAATTTGTGCGATAATGAAAGATAGTTATGAAAGTTTAATACATTATCATGCCCGCCGTGTCTTCGTCAGAATAGGCAGAGAGAAATGCCAATTCTGATAACATTATCACTGCATTAGTATATGATTACAACGAAGAACTTTTGCGCTCCTTATACCTTACTAGCTTACTACTAGTTGATTGCCAGAGTATAGAAATATTAAGTAGGTACTTAAAAATGAAATCCTGCTTAAATGTACCTTTTATTTATATGCCTTTTAGATTTGTTTTGGTAACCACATTAGTAATTCTAAATACATCTTGAGCTTCATTAAACACATGTTTTGACAGATGCAGAGAAACACGTCTGTTATCGAATTTAGTATCATTGTCCTTACAACTCATGTTTAAGTCTAAAACAGAGTTGAGTGACTAGGACCAAGTTGTAGAGACGGTCAGAGTTGTCATTGCAGGACCAGTAGCAAAGAATGGTGTCGATTTAGTTTTGCATTCTCTAAAACTAAACTAAGTTTGACAGGTCTAAGAGTAATGCTGTCCTTTTTTTACTTCAGTGGTTAGAAAAAGACAGCAATACTATTAGACCTGTCAAATTTAGTTTAGTTTTAGAGAATGCAAAGCCGAATCGACTCCAATGTCTGATCTACGGCCGAAATTAATAATCGATCCTGATCCGTTATCCGCGGTTTTGGATCGACATGTGAAGTCATAATATGTCATTTTAGTACATAGTAATGAGTCAAACCCTAGTACTAAAATGAAATATTATGACATGACATATCGATCTAAAACCGTGAATAACGGATCAAAATCGATAATTAATTTCGGGCGCTAGGCAGCCTAACCTTGGTCTGCGTAGTGCGCAAGGGCCCTCAGCTTTAATAAAACCCCGGCGAGCACACAAAATGTCTGCAAAAGAACATAATCTAATAGCACTTGCATTCACAATCTCGACAAAAATTTGATTATTTATTCAACAAAGCTCGTTTCTCGAGCGGCTCAGTCCGCCGATTCAAAAGAACTCTTCTATCCAATTTGGAGGCGGAGGATTTAAAAATTAGTTAAATTTGAATTCAATTTACTTCGGTCGACGCCGTTCCTCCGATTTGAAGACGCTCAGAGACTCACCAGTCGTTTCAATAAGTTTGTCTTATTAACTTATTCAAGAGGTATACCTATGTACTAAGCACAACAAATGGATTCCCAATTTTCCTTTTAGGAGAGATTTAGATAGTAATATTATGTTAAGCAGAGAGAGAACTAAAAAAGCATGTTGTTTTTACGAAAAGGTTTTTATCCATTATGTTCTTATTTAAAAGCAAAAAGACCCAACAACATTATTATGATTGAGTTGTAGGTTTACATTAGATATTAATGTTAGTCCATAAAAGTTCTTTTCTAGTTTTGAGACTAATCCTTTTTTTAACACTTTGCATCTTCGACCTTCACCTTTGTCACTTAATTTCATGAGACTAATCCTTTTTTTTAATTCTTTATATCTTCCACCTTGTCTTCACCTTTGTCACATGAACGTGATAAAATATCTTATGAAAAGAAATGGACACTAGAATTGTATGCGATAAGATCATTGCCTTGTGGTGAGAGCACGCTAAATAAGTCATTATTAGTTAGCTGAGGGAAAACTTAATGTATCAAAAAACATCGCTTCGTTTGATTGAATTCCTAAAAAATACATTCCATAGCTGAAAATAAAGGGAAATTTAAAAAAATATTTATTTAAAAATTGTATTCTATGAAGAGTGCTCTTTATGGAATCAAGTTTTATTTTTACACGGAGAGCAGCAAGCCAAATATATTGATTGGTGCCCTTCCTGAAACAGCTTTGCTGCCAATCTCGTGAGTATTATTCGGACTGGTACTATTCCTGGAACACCTCGTTAAATCCAATTACAAATCAAAGGAAATGTCTTTTCTTTTTTTTGTATTTGATATGCTTAGACAATCATCTTTAGGGCATTAAATTCAACAAGCGTATATATTGGGTTCCAGGTGCTTACCTTGATCGAGAAACACTTGTGTTGCCCACTGTACCGTTTATTATGTTTTCTTTAGAACAACAGCCCGCTTACGACACTAACGCTGCAAGATATAAAAGAAAAGAGAAAGACTTTACTTCATTACTATTTCGATTAGATGGTCAAATAATTTATTTATTTATTTATTTATTTACATTATTTTAGACGGCGAAAGCCAGTTACCTAAATAATTTAAAACATTCAAAAAAAAATAAAAATATAAAACAATAATAATAGAAAAATAAAATTAACAATAGTAATAAATAAAAGGCAGAAAACAAAACAAAAATAAAAATTCAAAACAACAACAACAACAATTCATACAATGTCAAAGAAAAATATAAAATTAAATAAAAAAGTCAACATAATACTGTCACAAATCACAATCACAGTCACAAAACTACCTTACACACTCTTCTCGCAAAAATCCAAGCATTCCGACAAAATAGTCATCCATTCATCCGCAAACACATCTAAATTAGGATTTGCATCCAGGAGAGCATTGAGCGCAGCAAGGGTTCGCGGGATAGGAGAACGGGCACGCGCTACCGTTCGGCAGAGCGGCACTGAAAACAATTTGTGCCTGCGGCAGCGCCGGTAGTTGTCGGGGGCGTACAGCCGTGACAACTCATCGTGGAGATCGGGAGCATCTATATTTCCATGTAAAATTTTGCACATTGTCAGTATTTGGTAATTTGCTCTACGTACCTCCAAGCTGTTATAACCCAAACTGCCTAAAAGAAACTTTGTGGGGTACATGTAGGGGTAGTAACCGTTCGTGCGTTTATAAAGAAAACGGAGGAAAGCCTTTTGGACTTTTTCGAGTAACAGGGCGTATGTACTCTCGTGTGGGTGCCACACACATGAGCTAGCCTCAAGCTTACTGCGCACCAAAGCTCCGAAGATCAGCTTTAAAACTCGGTCACCTTTGAAATCGCGTGAATTCCTCAGCACGAAACCCAATCTCCTGAACGACTCCTTCGCTACGGCAGTGATGTGGTCGTGAAATGTAAGTTTCCGGTCGAATGTGACACCCAGGTCTTTAATATTGGTAGATCTAGTGATGTCATCACGATTCAACTTGTATTGAAATTCTACTGGATGCCACATTCTACCGAAAGTCATGGCATAACATTTGGAAGGATTAAATTCCATACCATTTGCCAACCCCCACTTGTAAACCGCGTCCACATCACGCTGGAGCTTCAGGCAGTCATCCACAGACTCTACTTCTAAAAACAGCTTCAGATCATCCGCATACAATAGACACTTGGCATGTTTCGTCACCGCGGGAAGATCATTAACCATCAAGATGAAAAGTAGAGGTCCGAGTATAGACCCCTGACTGATAATAATGATGATGGTTAATAATGTGGCTACAAGCCGACCATGATAATTAAATACTGTGAAAATAAAATAATGATACATACATATAGGGAAACCTTCACAATGATACAGAATTCGGTCCTTCAAAATGAATGTAAAAAAAGTTTTCCAGGCTCGGCAACGCCCATTATGTTGCAAATGTCCATACTCCATAGTCGACGATGACCGTTTACCATCAGACCCACCTATTTAACACTAAGTACCACCTACCACTCCCGTGACTGTGTTCACTGCTCTCAATTATTCAGGACACGGAAACAGCAAAAACAGCAAAATACAGAAAGCATCGCGTTAAAACAACAATTCGCACTAATTGTATTATGGGCGGCACGAACGCCTCTCATGAATTTTTGCTGACTTTTTTTACGCTGTTTAATTTATTTTTTCTTGTCTCTCTTGTTTGTTGAATTTACATTTTAATTTAAATTTTTGGTTGGCAATGATACTTTCGAGCTTTCCGAATAACAAAATAAATCAAATACTGATTCAGTCTGACACCTATGACGTTTTTGTAGTTGCCATCGCTCGTATTGTTACGATACAGGCAAGGTCAAGAATTACAAATTGAATTGGCTTGTTTATTCTATTTTCTGAGTTCAGGCAGTACAGGCCGATGATGATAATGATGATAAGTTGATAACATTCTTTAAAACTAATTACTGACAATTGATAAATTGATGATAAAATTGATTGATAAAATAGTAGCTATACATACAGTAAACCCGAAAAAGACAGGATTGTTTCTGGGCATGTCAGAATCATTATATTTCATGTCACACAACAAAACCATAGCATCATTTTCTCCCCCTGTTATCTTATCTCACTCTCTTGTGCCCTGTTAGTTCATTTTCATCATTGTCATAATTAGCTAAAGGCATTCCAGTCCAATCTTCAGTTCCTCTCCTCCAACCACTGCCAGTCACTTTACTTTGCGTATGTCGTTGCTTCAAATAGTCGGAGAAGCTTCTACACTGCGTTTTGCTTTATGATAAGTATGTTTCATTATTTTTTTCAAATCTTTTACCAGGATTTGAATACAGAATAGATGTTAGTACCATTGATAGAGTTGTACTACGTTCATGTATCAACCTCATGATTCAATAAAGTTCAAAGTGTAGTATCGATACGAATTCCTTCCTGTTCCCTCTCTACACCGGTCACGTTTCAGTGTGTCACGTCATCGAAAATGCAAAAAGGTTCACGGGCTGAAGCCCATAGTGACCTGCGTACTAGGTAGCGTATGCAAATGGAACTGATGAAAATGTTCAGATTTTCATGTCGCTGTAGATAGGTGAGGTAAAAACACGAATTGTGCGATGCAATCAAAGTGTTCTGTCCCAGATGGTCAGCGACGCAGAGCCTTTTGTTTAAATCGACATGCAGTTGGAAGTGATGAAAATGTTGACTGTAGTTGGTTTTTTTTTTAACTGACTGAAATTCGGGTTGAACATTTTCAGTGTACCTACTCGTCGAGCTCATCTCGAAATAATTTACTATACCTGGTCTCACTTTGTTTAGTACACTGCTTACTGCGCTGCATAGTAAGTACACTGTCTAGTATGTAGTGATTAGTAGACTAAACAAGCACAGCTAAACATACACACACAACACATATTAAACCCTAAAAACTTGACAGTCCTGTCCAGAAGTGTTTAGTGCGTGTTTAGCTGCAAACGAAACATGAAGGTGGAACGTGCCAGGAGCTATACACTTGCATATATAATAGCAGGCGCTACTAAACACCTTTTTTTGCTATCTGCTTTTTATTAACCACTAAAGAAACTACTCTCACTAAACATAATGTATACCAGTCATTCATGTTTCGAGGTTTTGCTAGCTGGATCAATTATTAAGAGATATTGGAAATAATAGAACTGTAAGACTGAATATAATGTCATGATATTTGTAGTTTCTTCTCCAATCGTTAACACCAACGAAGATTTATCCAGCGCTCCTTAACTCCTTGTTGTACTCTTATTGTTATCACCCCTAAAATGTCCCACACAAAATATACAATACGCCTCATCTATTCCATTATCCGCTTACTTTATTACAGGACGAATCATGAACATAAGTACTGATTTGTGTACCAAAAACAATACCTACACCATTTCGGGGACAAAAGGAACTTTTACCACATCACCTTCTCCGTCCAGCTAGAGGATAGTGAACTCTATGGCTTTGAGAATAGAGTGTGTTGTGGTTGATTATAGAGTTGTAAGACATTAGTTGTCGGCTACTGATATTGGCCGGGCCATGCATCATGCTGATATATGACATAATGAGGATAAGAATTTAGTGACACGAAAAGGCCCAGAGACAGTACGGGGGCGGAACTCAATTTTGTCGCGGAAGAGGGTTATGAGATCGTTTGTTATCTATTTTTAGCAGACCTTTTGTGTGCTGCCTTGATTATTTATGCATGGAGGTTTTGATAAGATACTGTAGTCGCCATACTTGGTGAATAAAAAATGTTACAATAACTAAAACGGGAAAGGGGCCTCGTCTTTTTGAAGTGATGACAGCTGAGCTTGAGCTTACGTTAAAGGAAAATATCTTGAAACGATAGCTGGGTGGTAGGCCATTTTTCAGTGCTCGTATGCTATGAACCTTTTACGAAGCACTTTTCGTTTTGTCCAGCAGCCTCACTTGACAGCCAATCCCTAACACAGACGTACCGTGGCGCCACCTTCGACTATGTCGTCACTTAACATCAAGCGACTTGTAGTCAAACTCTCCCCTTTAAGAAGTTAAAAAGTTTTCTTGTGATACTAGATGCAGCATCTTATAAGTAAATCATTTAACACACATAGGGTACGCAATAATTCCTTATTGCCATAGCGACTACAATTTCCGACAAAACAATTGGATGGCATATAGGCTGTTACATGTCAAATAATGTCGCAGCCCACTATAAATATAGGTACCGGTCGGCAGAGAATTCAGCATGCCAGTGCCATTGTCCCGTTTAATTGCAATGGCGATTCAATAAACCGAATAGGTAGCTACGATTTACTGTACACAAGCTTGAGACACAGAGAACAATTCAAAGCTCACAAATTATTAACAATTTAGCCATCAGAATATTGTGCCTTAGATCATAGTAAAGAAAGGAAGAGGAAGACTGTGAAGGACATACCTAGACCTAGTCAAAGAAAGGATTGACATCATGTCGTACCGAGAGGTCGAAAGGATGGCTAAGACCGAACAACATGGAAAATGTTACACTGACAAGAGCTTAAGCTTTCTTAAGTAAAGAAGTAGATCATTGTATACAAAGTGTTACAAATACTGTTCTGGTAACAATAAATAATCATCGTCAAGCACTTTTTACAAATTTCATTTCAATTAGCTAAGTCAAATTCGATTCATACAAAGTTGAAAAGAAATTAAACTCAATAGAAGATGAAACACTAACGTCCTCAGCAGATTTTTCCAGCGCAGCAGACTACTAAACCACCTAAACCTTTACGAATGTGTTTTATATTCGTATAAAGCATTAAAACCATGAGAAAACCTCCCTCGTGGTTCCATCACTGAGTTATGAGCCACAAGAAAGCACCGTGATGCAGTGGGAACACAAAAAATGAGTTAGTGTCTGGGCACCACCCTCATGTTAAGAATCTGTCGCCAAGCACTCATCGTGCGTTGAGGCAGTTGCACTAGTGCAACAAAATAGTGAGTCCACGAGAAAGCAGCCAAAAAATACTGCAAAGGTACTAATAATACTTGTACAGCTACATGTATATGTATTCCTTTTGAAACCACGAAACTATCCGCCATTTTATTAGAGTGGAATGGCCACGCAGTGACCAATTTTAGTGTTTTGAGAACTACATGGCCACAGTTTCGGGCTGCGGGCCGTTTGCATCAAGAATTCATCGCGGCCGGGTGACCTACATAACATGACATGTACCGCGCACAGCGGCTTCAAGTTTTCACAAGTTTGTAGGCTTTGGGAGCCTTCCAAATTAATTAAATCGTTTTTATGCGGGTCTTTAAAGAGTGACCAGTTTTTTTTACGTTCATGCGTGGAAGTTGAAGCGGTGCGTAATGACATTGACGGGTCGCACAAAGACCTCCATCTTTTGGTTAAGGAAAACTTCGCGATGAATCCATAGCTTAATTGGTTGAGCATTCTCATAATTTCATGTAGAACATTCAACAATATTTTTACTGTCAGCGAGCAGTTGTGACCAAAGGAGTGATGGTGGCTAAACGGTAACTCGTGCGCTTTATAAGACACTGATACAAAGTTTAAATCCCATTTCGACTCCGCTCAAATTAGCTCAAACGATGAAGAAAAAGAACGTAAAGATACCGATA
Source organism: Opisthograptis luteolata (assembly GCA_931315375.2). NCBI lineage: Eukaryota > Metazoa > Arthropoda > Insecta > Lepidoptera > Geometridae > Opisthograptis > Opisthograptis luteolata. The sequence goes on from OV928039.1 coordinate 13,843,699, forward strand.
TGATCAAGAACTAAATCATTCAAAGGGTATGTGCTATATCTACCATCAACCCGCAGTGGCTATCTTTATTCTCTATTTCTTTATCTCTCTCTCTCTAAGAAAAGGTGTCTGTCCCAGCAGTGGAAACGATTTGGTGTAGATTAGAAATGCATGCCCCGCTGTTTTGCCTACAAATGTCTTGCTTTCCTGCACGTTCTGCATATTTTTCCAGCAAAAAATCCTTTATCCCGTATTCTCTGGCTTAATCCACCTAATTGAGGCAACTTTATACCGGATTTGAACCGTTGTAACATCAGTACTACCTTGTATCGGGTTATAATATCAATAGCAATCGAAGAGACCGGCCCGGATGCCGAGTTACAACAATTAGACCCGTATTCTGGTTACATTTATAAGGGTTGCGACACGACTACCAATTTGAGGATATGAAATGATTCGTGAATAAGCCGAGTCGGCAACGATCGGAAATTAATAATTTCGTACGCGCTCGTTACAGGAACACCTATATAAATATGTATATGGGTCAGAGCGGATTTTCAATATTCGAGATGTTCGGCATTTTATTAGGAATCAGAAATCGTATTCGATTTTTTTTATTGTACCGTAGTTTTTTTACTAGTATTGTCTCAATTATGCTTGTACGCGTGTTGTGTGGATATGCGTGCAGCGTATTTATCTGCGAAACATCGTACATGCATAATAAACACTTGTATTTTAGATACTTTGATGTCATATCGCACTGTGTCATTATTTTTAAGTTGGAACCATCGGGTATTAGTATCCAAAAAACAGACTACCCTCAAAGTTGTTCCAATTCTAATACCATAAATGTTGGTTATATGGCGTCTATTATTAAGTAGATGATACTAGTTACTTGAAAAAAATGTCTTTAATACTATAGTGTGTCAGTTTTTCATTTACGATAGTGCTACCACAAACATTGATTAAAATATTCAAACAGGATAAAAAATAAAATTTTGCTAGACAAAGAATAACAAATTTTAAAAATGAATTCCATTGAATGAACGCTGAAACGAAACGCTTAGGGCGTATGTGCTGGAGCATCGATCTTTAAAAACAAAGAGTTTCTCTATGTTTTTGACGTAATCGTAAATCTGTATTGTTTTCAATAAACAAATGGAAATTGTCTGTCAAAACTCGAGGGCACCTGTTTCATCGAAAGCAAACAAGAAAGATGAAAGAATAATGTTTTTTTTCCCGGGGGTCGAGTAAATATTTGAAGGACATTATATGGGCCCGAATCCACTCCAGTAGCTACAGATAGTAAGGCTTGTGGAGTGGTAGAAGTGGGCGATAACGGGCCACGGCTCAGTCACTGCCTTATTGACGACACTGTACAGAACCAGCAGAAGGTAATCTTTATGCAAAACACTTACGATGCACAGTAAACAATTGATATATAATAAACGATTCTGAAAATTTAAGCGTTCAACCAAAATACATTTTCTTGTTCGCATTACTTTGACAGACAGACGTCTCTAGCTGTCACAATTATGTTAGTGTCAGATCCGTCAAATTTTAGTTTTGTCCTAGGTTTCGCCGTATAAGGTTGAAGTCGCTGCCTGTTTTAAAAAGATACTTCACACCTTCGATCTCTTCCCCGATCTTTCTAGATATAAGTGCTGCATACTCAACCTCTGATATTTTTCTTTACTTTTTACAAGCCTACAGGGTAGCGTTTCAACACAAGGCATCTGATGTTATGTGCAGATGAAGATAAAGGTGGCGCTAGATTACACCTGAATTAAGGACAGACTCTCAAGTGGAGTGGATTTATGTTTCCTTCCTGAAATTTATTGCACTGAAGTGAGTTTTTATATTGTCTTAACCTTATGTACTGTTCTGAAATGTAGTGTAAACGCTTCAATGTCGTGACTACTTCTGCGACGTTTTTATAGTCCTTTCTGAGGGTCTGAGAGGGTTTTGTTTTGAGATTGTCGGATTCTAAGATCCATTTACTTGAGGCCCCGGTCTCGGTAGCCTTATCCCACAGGCAACTGCAGGGGTACCTCATGCTGATAGATCTGACAGTAACAACAATGTAAATAAAATGCATGAAAAAGCAGTGCAATATTGCAAAGATAATTATAGTTATTGTTTATCATGTCAATTAACTTCTTTTTTATATTTTTAGTTGCATTTTTGCAAAATGGTTGTAATGAACACAAATTTTCAGCTTAATTAAATCATTATTAAGACAGGAAAGTAACAATCCAGTCCTTCATTTTCTGACGTATTTCGAAGTATATACTATACATACTACAAAGTACTTTACCAACATTCTAACATGGCAAAGTTTTCCTTCTCCCGAAAGTCTAAGCTATTTCTAGTCTAGGACTTGAACCCGGGCACTTCATTCTGGCACCCGCTCGAGCGATCTACCACTGAGTCATTATAACTTTAGAACTGTGTTATAACGACTGCGTTATATATAACAATTCAGAACTGACGTCACAACTCAGTCTTGTCTGACTTCACAGCGTTGTACTAAATCAAAAACGAGATTAAACTCTAATAACGTTGAGTTATCCTTTACAGAATATTGTATGCTAGAGAAAACCAAATAATGATACATGGTCAGAATAAAACGGTGGCACCTAATCATAACCATTCAGGCTTATAAAAAAAAAACAGATAAAAATGCTCCACTCAACTTTTTGGTTAATCCGTAACGCCCACAGATTTATTTCCTTCAACATTTGATTAACGTTCCCTCGAAATCGCCTCGAGTATATTTTAAGCAGGAAACAATGAATTATTTATTAAACATTCATAATGTAAATAAACGCTCTAAGGAGGAAACGTAGCTGTTTACGTTATTCCGAAATCATCATAAACAATATAAAGTTAATCTTGCGAGCAAAGTGGGAACAATTCGTTTCTTATATATTTTTGAGCGGGCTTGCGTTGGCATTTCCTTCCCACCCGGCGGCGGCGGGGCTTTCAACACAATTGTAACCTTTATCTTAGCGACAAGCGACCTGCCCTGGCTTCACATGGCTATGCAAAGATTTTGACAACTGAAAGTTTTCTCTACGCACCATTAAAAACAAGCTACATAACAGTGTCGATTCTGTTCTGTGGTACATTTTCTAAGGCTGGCTTACACAACACGTTAAACCTTGTTTAAATCTGGATTCAACTAAATTTACCATACGATTAGATAAGTCAATTTCGTTAAATTAAGATTTAAATCGGTGGTGCAAGTGGGCCTAAAACTAAACTAAGTTTGTCAGCGCTTAAATTAATGCTGTACTTTTATACTTTCGTGGTCAGACAAAGACAGCAATACTTTTAGACTTGTCATACTTTAGTTCTAGGAAATGAACAACTTTATAATGATGTATCAAAAATAAAGATAAGATTGTAAGGTCACACGAATCACCGCCGAGACATCGGTTTTGAGCCCACATATATGCCTAGTTATTTCTAAGACGGTAATGTTTATCTACTCAAACTATCAAGCTGTCAGGCAAATAACGTCTTCTAAAACTAGTGATATAATTCAGGAGCTAACAAACTATGTACCAACTAGCATCAAGCCAAAGTTCGTCCAATGAGATGACCTTAGTACTAGAGGTAAGACCACCCCTACTCGACCGACTGAATGTTTAATACTGACAGATAATTTAATTTCACGGGCTGAATAATACACAGCAATGCTAGGGTTGTTCCCGACCATGTGCGTGTGTGAGTGGGTTGTGTATGTGTGCGGACTGCATTGTAATAGCTGCAACGCGAATAGTAAACATGGGCCACGAATGTAGTGTGTCCGAACTAGTTTATTATGGACACTACTCCCAAATACCTTCGTTTGCATGTGCAGAGTAATGTTAGGGGAAAATGTGAAGGATATATTTTAAAAGAACTTTATTTTAAAAAACATTCTGCGGTCTGCATTTTAAGTCGTTGGCACATTTTGAACCACTTTTATGTTTGAGTACGAAGTATAAAACCATTACCTAAATCAAGTGGGTCTACATATCAACACCGATGTTTCCCTATCAATGGGGATTTGTGGACAAAAATTCTGTCCTATACTATTTTTACCACACTATCACAGTCAAAATAATGCAATAAAAAAACACTATAAAAATCATGACAAGGTAGACTAAATCCCCGTCATCACTTCTGCTTCTCCTATTTCTTGTCTAACCGCTTCTCCAACACCTGTTCTATTTCCTCAACGGACTTGCCCCTGGTCTCGGGTAAGAGTACCAGGATAACAAAGGCCCCGCAGAAGTTGACGACCGCAAAGCAGAGGAACGACACGTGGGCCCCATAGGCGCTCGCTATTGGTCCAAACGAGAGGAGCTGCACGAAGGAGAACAGCCATCCTAAAGTGACTAGCACTCCCATCACTTTGGCTCGGATCTGAAAATAGTGACAGAGCTGTCGTTAGGTTTTGGAGCCAGAGCTCTCGGGTACAAACGCCTGACGCAAAAACATTATACTCCTGTGATGGAACAACAAAACCAAAAGTCGCCTAGGGTTGATGTGATGAAAAGTGGTGCAACGCAACAACTGGATTGGAGACTAGCTGCTGGTCTAGCTGCTAGCTAGACGAGTTCAAGAAAATTCCCTGCCACTAAGCTATGGTTTCACGTCAGAATTTGATCTCACAACCTACCGGACGCAAGTGAAAGTCTTCTCTATTGAGCTATCAACAATATGTCATCCAAATATTATCGCTTAATATGATGATGAATCGAACTAAAAGTGCTCTGATATAAGCGGCCACTCACCTGAAAGTTGAACATTTCAGACATGATCACGAAAGGCATGGGTGAGACCCCCATTGCGTACGCGCACACTGATACCACTATAGCAAGGGTTGGCAGCCAGCCGGCGACGTACGCTCCCAGCTGCTGGATCAGCATTATGGCGGAGAGCGAAGAGAAGGAAACCACGGACAGTATGAATGAGGTGCTGAGGATCACCTGCAACAGAAGGTTGTGGAACTATACAAGAACTCCTGTAATTACGAACGCATGTTAATTTCATACACCGTCAAAGGGGATTGTCGAAGAAAGTCAACAAACATTGAATTATTTCTATCTTTTCAGTTTGTCTTTGTGTTGAATGAAAATTTCTTGTATCTGGCTAATTGATTTTGAAAGCTGGTAGTTTTACCTTTCTGCCAAGTCGCTCTACGCAAACCATTGCGAGTAGAGAGCCAACGATCATAAACGTGGGGATGCTCAAGCTCTGCAGTTCAGGACTGATTGTGACTCCTGACTTTGCCAAGATAATCGATGCGTAGTTTATTATGGAGAAGCCACCGTTCAGTCCATGACAAACCATCAGCATGATCATGATGATGAATCCTTTTCGCCATGCTTTGTGTTTGACTGGAAAATAAATATTATAGATACCTACTGAAAGTATTCATAGGCTTGGCACAGTAATTGCTCCTACAGATTTAAGTAGTTTTTTATAAAATGCTTGGTAACTAATGTTTTGTCCAAACTACTTACAAATTTCCACATAGGTGATGTTTGGAATAGATTTGAATCTTTCATCTTCGGATTTGATCGCATCTATTTCATTTTGAACTTCTTTGTCATCGATGCTGCGTCCTCTCAAAAGTGCTATCGTAGCAGCTGCTTCCTGAAACATAAAGATATAAGGTTCTTTTTTAATTCTACTGTCCAAACGTTCGAAAAATCAAGTACTCTTGTGAATGCCTTTGAAGAAAATAAACGTATAAATCACGGTACTATGGTCAAGGTTATGCCAGAAAATATAGTCGCGATCTACAAAGCTACACAAACTTTTATAGAAATAAAATAGATAACTTATAGGAACAACTAGTTTAAACTTACATCTACTTTTCCAACTTTCACCAGAAACGAAGGAGATTCAGGAGCTCTCAACATAGCCACAGCGGTTACTATTGGAACTCCCACCACTATCCATAGCACTGTGTGGTAGCCCAAATAGCCTCCCAAAGCATAAATGATCAGTATGCCGAAGTTCTGAGCAAGTATTAGTATCATCCCGAGGGAACCCCTCAAGCTGTCTTGGCTGATTTCCTTAACGTAAATAGGGACTACGTTGAAACATCCTCCACCAGCGATTCCGCAGCTGATCCTGGCTATCAGGAGACTGATTGTGTTGGAAGGACAAAGTGAGATTATCCAGCCAATCTGAAATGGAAGGCAGCTGAGGTGAAACATATTAGGAAGCAAGAAATTTTGGTGTTATTAATCGGAGATGACAATAAGAGAATGCAATTTGCAAAACCAAAATATTGCAACTCTAGAGGAGATTATGGTTTTAACCCAATTACTCGATATTTACTTACAGCTTGAAATACAGCAATCATCACAATACACGGTTTCCTTCCATATTTGTCCACTAAGTAGGTATACACAGCCACGAATATGGTCGCAGAGAAGCTGGGAGCGCTGGCCAGCCAGGATATCTCATTGTCAGAGAGAGGAGTACCAGTGGGAGACTCCTCGGACTGCAAAACCTTCGCAGAGCAAGCAATCCAGCCGCACTGCAGCCCGTAACTGAGGAGTGCAGTGTTAGCTGAAAACACGATTTGATACAAGTTCCAAGGTTCGTTTATTTAATGAGACACCTTTGATAACTTATCTTTTTATATATTTACCTAAAATTGCAACAAGCCATTGCATGTGAGTACTCCCTTGTTTGCTGTTACTGCTTTCTATGTTAGCTGTCATTTTTTTCATTCAGTCTGAATTATTTAAAAGATTTTTTACAAGGAAAAAGTAAAATGAAGGAAAGGATAGTAAGAGTCCTTCTGGTATTTTTGTTTTAAATAATGATACAATTTGATAATGCGACTTTTATATCATCGCGTATGGTATAGGGTTGCGTTTATTTAGTATTAATTTCCATTATATAAGTGCCTTATACAAATACTACCCCACTGCAACAATTTTCTCAACTCGTAGATCTATGACTTCAATAGTGGTTGAAGTCAAATTCTCACTAAACTAACTACGTGGGTAGTCTTTTCTCTTCATTATAAAGCAGTCTGTTTTCGTGCTTATAGCTAGTCCACCCGTGGTATGCTTTGCAGATGTCTAATCCAGAGCCTATAATTAAATACTCCTTCGCAAAAAAAATAATGTTATCTCCAAATATATTACTCGATTATTTAAACAACACAATATATAATACTACAACACACAGATGGTCCTAACTTACTGATTCAAGGTTATAATAACTCTCACCAGCTCCAAGGCCCTTCATTTGGAAGTATTATGCTACAGCGGAGTTCACCGTGTCTTACATCTCTCTATAAAACATAATACCCATATTACAGTTTTGAACGGAATGATTTTTTATTTCCTCTGAAATTCTCCTAGTGTTCTTATCAACGCAATAAAAATCTAAGTTTTATTGTATTTATCGTCGTCAGATAATTTGTTGAGGCTATAAATTTAACCACGTAATAGTTTTTATTTCGGTTACGTACACATCATTTTTTGCTCTCATGCGGCTAAAATTGCTGAAGCGGCAGTGGCTACAACATTTAACTGATATATTTTTTATTTTTTACATGTCACTATTATTAGTTCTGACTAAGTGTTCTGGACTTCCTATGTTTTTATTTAGACCTTATGTTACCTAAAGCAACTAAACCATTACCTAGTTTTTTTTGCCTTCTTGCTTAATTTAGACCGTAATTGCACCAATTAATTCCGGTTCTCTGTCAGCCCTAAGATTCTGATCACATGAGCTAGGTAACATGTCATAAGACAATATTTAGTTATGTTTCCTATCACAAATTGTTACCGAAGACGCGTTGTACCTATTTGCATTTTATGGAAATAGAACACGTTGAGCATAAACAATTGTCATGTTCGTGACAATTGTTTGTGCTCATTATCTATTCTGAAGATTGTGAACTTATTCTCACTGAAGTCTTCTTGCATCACGATATTATTATTTACTAAAGTAATTGACTATAATTATTATCTACTAGTAGGCATGGGAAGGCAAATATCTCAAACTAGTTAAATTGATAATGCAGCCTGTTACTATGGGTAAAAAATCATTGTTCGACTTAGTAAAAACGTCAGTGTTAAATAAAAGAAAAAATAACCTATTTCAAGACTGTGACCGTTTCCCGTTCCTCTAATAATAATAATTTGAAATGCAAAAAAAGTACCGATCACACAATCACAAACCTTTAAAGCCGATGAAGATGAATATTAAAGGATGGAAGGGAATGACGGTTGACAAGGAGAGTGGGAAGGTAAATACATACTGCAACGACCCCAACCAAATAAAAGAGACCAGGGCGTGAAAAAGAAGACCATCACATACAATATAGCTGAAGAATATGAAAGTTGATGCATGGAAGACAAGACTAAAGAAAAAGTAGATGAATCTTCTAAGGCCAGATATTAATGGAATGAAAGATAATGGAACAATGATGATTGACAAAGGCAAATGGGAAGGTAAATACATACTGTGCCGACCCCAAATAAAAAGAATCAGTGACCAGGGCAAGAATAATAAGACATTCACATACATAGCTCTAATCGTTTCTGACACCCTAGTAGTTACTGGGTTTTCTAGATAACCTGTAACTAGGTTTTTTAAAAACTACATAATTTAAGAAGATCAAGATAAGAGATAGAAGATGATCTCTTTAAAAATGGAAGCGAATAAAACATTTTTACAACTATTACCTTCTGCAACAAGTAAAGAACGTTGTCGCATGAACATTTTAAAATTATTCCATTAGTTTCACTTTGTGCTTACGCCAGCAATATAATCAAACGTCTACGGTAATTATTTACGCTGGCTAGCTCTCCGCTGCAGAATATTTTATTCAGCCGCTGCAACAGCGACGGCGAAGCGCTTTACATAGTAGTAGCGTTTATGCAAATGCTTGGATAATCCGATTGGCTGCGTTTAATTCCAATCGCCTGGTTATAGTCGAAAGGGGTGGGTAATAAATCGCTTTGTGAATTCTTTGCTGTTAAATTGAAAACAACATTTCCGATATCGCTTTGATTTTGAACCTGCTAGTTTTAAACTGAAGAAAGTTTATGAAAGAAAACTGGTTGTATAAAGAAAATGATTTTGTTGTGCATTTTCTAAAACTAAGCTAAGTAAGTATGACCGGCCGTGAAGTATTGCTAAAATCAAAATCAAAATCAAAACTTTTTTATTTAATAGGATACATTGTGATCACTTTAAAACGTCAACTTAAAACTAGCTACGCCTGTTCCAACCTCCTTACGCCGGCAAAAGAACAGGCAAGAAACGCCCGGCAGGTAATTTTTTTGGCGCGATCACATTGACAATTTTATTCTTATTACTAATTGATTGAATTGGAGCAAGTTCACTAAAATCCCAAGCTTTTTTTTTGTCATCTAATCGATATTTTTTTATTTAGCTTTACTAATAAGAAGATTTCTCTTGTTTGGTTGTACACATTGGGATATGGGAACATGAATATTAACGAGTTGCGGGATCACAACCAAAGCAGACCAGACCCCACAAGCAGCACCCGTTCACGAGTTGACGCATGTGCCAGCCATCGCTCTCCTCGACCATATGAGAGGGAAGAGGGCGACCCGACACATGACGCCGCTGCAAGCAAAGTCACTTTCGTGAGCATGACTGTTTTGGCTGTTTACCGAAAATGGTTAGAATAGGGGAAATAGGGAGAATAGATAGATAGAAAGAAAGATAGATAGATTAACTACAATCCCAAGCTTGTTTGTCATCTAGATAGTCCGATATTTTATAATAAGCTTTACTAATGAGATTTCTCTTTATACGGACTTGAAATTTTGCTATAGACAAGTCTTGAATTTCACTTGGGATTTTGTTGAAAAAGCGTACACATTGACCTTTGAACGAGTTGCTAACTTTATGGAGCCTAGTAGTGGGTACAGCAATTTTATCTTTGTTTCTAGTATTAAATAATTAATGCTAATGACAAGCAAGCAAAAATATCTGCTAAAGCTTGTTAGTATAATTATTATAGTGCTCGCCTCACTAGCTACTAGCCTCATGTTTTGCACATGGTTTCCTCACGATGTTTTACGCCACCGTTTTGAGCGATGGAAAATTGCATAGGGTTTTCTCAAACAAGCAGACGACCCGCCTAATGGCAAACAGATACTGTCACCTATGAACATTTGCAATTTGCAACACTATAGGCGTTGCCGGTGCGTTGTTGACCCTGAAGAACGTATGTTACACAAATCTTAAAGAACTGCATTTTGTAGCGCTGCGTAAAGACTTGTGAAGATAACTCGTTCCACATTTTGTAAGTAAGTACACGCGATGAAAAAGTGCATTATTCAAGTGGTGTGGGACTTCCAGGACTCGAATTTGAGTGAATGAGGCTGAGACGGAATTCAAACTTGGTATCAGTAACTTGTAAGGCGCAGGTATTGCTGCTTGTTAACTCGGCTACCGCATTGTCAACTTAATGTAGTTAATTATGCAAAAGTGTTGATAAATATCTTCAAAAAGAAAAGTGTTTCAAGTAGTTAAGTTTGACGTTTAAAAGTGAAATCTTTTCTGATTTCGTAATGCATTTTTATGAAAACCAGAATAGGATCCCTAGTTACTCCCGCTCACTGTTTATTGAATAACCCAATTTATTTACCTCGAAAGTGGCCACTTTATTTTTTTCAAGGCATTACTCATCTGTCTCCAAGAGATGAGCGTGCGGGCTATCATACCCTTCTGGGGTTGCGGAAATTTATGTAGATTGGCTGTTAAACAGCCGAATTACATAAGGCCTTCGCGAAAACAAACTTAATTTCTTTCCGGAGATTGTTTCCAAAGGAACCGTTAGAAATACAGCCTCCCGCTGAAGATATATCGCTGTTTATTCGCGCTGTTTACGAGATAACATGGAGTTAGCGTATTATTCGGGTTAATTTTAGATCTCGTCCTGTGTTTTCAAATCGGCAAGTTGTTGGATCCCAACCGTTATTGTAGAATTCCTGAAAACGTTAATCAAAGGGTTACAAATCCTATGTTTAATGCCTACAATGGGCGAGATCAATTTGATGTAGCTGAGTTACACAGGTATCCTTAATTTTTTTCAAGGAGCTATCTATTGGTGAAATATAGCCTTTATATCCCTAGTACCTTTAGACAGTACCATTAATGGCACAAGTAACACTACTTTATATCATTAGTACCATCTAATAAAACACTAGTATTAAATTCTAGGGTTTACTCATATTATTACCACTGGACAGTACCTACCTTTACTTATTGGTTCGAATGACACTACTTTATATATAAAAGGTACCATTTAAATAAAATACTAGTGTCATACTCTAGCGTTATTCTCCTTTTTAAAACACTTTTGATTAGTAGTATTTCTCATCAAAATCTTCAGCCGGAAGAAGTCCACTGTTGAACATAGCCTCGCCCTTTGAACGCCACAATGAACGGCTAGTAGCCAGTAGTACCTTTACCTACAGTTTACTCAATTGTTGGTTATCAAGCAAGCAATAAAGTAACTTTAGGTTATTGAAAATTTACCCACTGGAACATAAATGAATAGGACAATGTATTCACAGTAATATTTACCATAAATTATGGAGCTTTATTTCGAAGTAATTGTACGTGCGACTGCATTTTAGTTCGGAACTACATTTTCCAACAAATTCATAGTCGTTAGAATAATACCACAACAGATTTACGGCGTTAACGGCAAACCGTTATTTTGCTACAGTACATTGTAAAATTAAAGAGATCGTGAACTATTTTAGTAATCTCAAAACAATAATAACCATAACACGGATACATAATATAAAAACGTGATGATTTCCTTTGATCTTAGCTCCAGTGCTTTTTCGTGTTTTTTGCAAAGAAAAACGAGGAAAATGGTAAGAAATACTGCTGTTTTTTATGTTTTTATAGAGTCCGATCTACATAGTTTCTGATACCTTAGAATTGAGAAACTTAGTGAGCTGTCAGAGCTTGTGAGTGTGTGGTAAGATTTATTACTAGCTGCACCCCGCGATTTCACTCGCGTCTTCCTCTCATCCCGCAGGAACCTTTTTCCGCGATAAAAAGTCTACGTGTTAATCCAGGGTATAGGCTATTTCCATTCCAAATTTCATAAAAATCGGTTTAGTAGTTATGGCGATACGTGGTAACAAACATTCACACACACACAAACTTCATTCATAACATTATGTAGGAAGTAGGATTATTATTTTTAAGTAATTCTTTAACTAATTCTCCTGTGACAACTTCCGTAAGTATGATTTCCTGTACCATTTTCCTGCTACATATATAAATACTTGCTGAATGATTCCCCAAACGATGATCAACAAGCCTATTATCCCATCCATTTTATTTGATTGAAAGGAAAGAATATTGTAAAAACACAGCTGTGTCTACTTTGTCCGTATTTGTCACTTCAAAAGGGCTGATTGAATAAAATTGAATTCTGTACAAATCCCCACAAAGGAAACCCGTGGAAAGATTTGAGTTTTTCGTCCTCGATTTTGTTGAATCGATTACATTGTACATTTGCTGTATCTATTGCACACGTTTATTGCCTTTTAAACTCCGAATTCTATGGCAACTTTAACTTTTTTATACAAATTATTAGATTCTTATCTTTTGCCAAGCACCTATCGGAGTATTCCAGCAGCTCCACTTGAGAGTCAGTTAGAGAGCCAATCTAAGCGTAGCGCGGCACCATCTTGGCTTCAAGGTAGCTTTTGATAATATGTCTCCTGATGATAAGTGAGATGTAGTCGAAAGTGGCGCCACGCTACACCTGGAGTTTAACACTCAATAACAGAGGTTGTTACACAGCCTAAGTTTAATGCTGAGCCGGGACCTATTTCTGACGTTGCACAATTCCGTACATAAATATGATTTTTCTAATTGCTTTTGTTCTTTAATTGTGTCAAAAATAAATATATATTTCATCCCTTGCCTAAAAACGCAGAGGCAGGTGCCAAAAACTCCAATAGACAGGTAGGTAAACATTGAACTTTATAAAAATATGCCCAAAAATATAATGATTCGACTTTAAGATAAAGTTGTTTATAAGTTAAGACAGTTTAACGACTGCCGGGAGGCTGTAAGGGTTTATTACGGCCGTAAGTAACAACTTACTGTAACTTGAGCAGGCTCACTTTGAGCGGTAACAGTGCTTAGGTATTTGTGGTATTGTTGTTCTTGTTCGGGGACATTTGTCTTGGACCGAGTTTAAACGAAGGTGTGCGAAGATGTATATCTATATCGCTAGATTGCTCTTTATCTAAGGAATACAAACATGTAACGAGGTAAAGTTGGTTGAAAGATACCTTTGTAACTTGTAGTAGTAAATCTGTTTGCAACCGATAGGTTGTGGCTGCGAATCTTACAATGAGCTTGAGCTATCGATGTAGGAAAACATCTTGGTGAAATCATAGCTTGGTGGTAGGGCATTTTCTAGAGGTCGCCTGGGTAGCTGGCGTCCAGCACCTATCGGTGTGTATCGGCAGTCTCTTGGGAGCCAGTTTCCAATCCAGGTTAAAAATGGCGTCCCCTTCGACCACATCGTCACTTAACATCAGGTGACTTGTAGTTAAAGCTACCCAGTAAGTGATATAAAGAAAAAAAATGCTGTTCTGATTCAATTACCGGTAGGAAGCTACAATTTTCTTGATTATCTTTATTAGGGTATGTTTTTTTCTTCAAGAAATTTGTTTTCCACTAGCTTCCATAATATTAGCAACAATAGACAACGGACATGACAAGAATAAATGATATAATAAGCTCAAATCATAATACTAATTATACCTACATTATTACTTCACAATATTGTGGCAGCTCATTGAAGAAATTATTTGTTTCATTAAGATATATTACCATTTGTGCATATCAAGTTTCATTTGGTTGACAATCTAGAATGGAAAATAACGCCACTGATATAACAAACCTTGAAGTCTATTGAATGTAATTGTGGCAATTTGATGTAATTAATGGAAAAGAACAATGTTATATTTTTTATCTTGGGATAGCAAGTTTTTGACATCACAACATTCCTTAACTTTTAAGAACAATATCATCATCATCACCAGCTGAAAGAAGTCCACTGCTGAACAAAGGCCTCCCCCTTTGAACGCCACTGTTTACAGCATTAGCCATTGGCATCCATCGGCTCCCTGCGACTCTTGCAATGTCTTCGGTCCACCTAGTGAATGAATGTTATATGTCTAATGTAATAAGAAAATATGTTTATTTGATACAAAATCTCATTATAATAATTATAATGTGGAGGAACATGTTTTCGTACTGGTTCACCGAATCCTTTTTAGTAATAATTTGAGTAGGTAAAAATCTGTACCAAACATTTTCGTGTAAGTAATTTATACTCGACAAAATTAAATAGAGCTCTACATTCCTAGAATAAACACTAAATTGAAGATTTATTTTACTCTGAAATATACGAACGTAACATGATTGTGCTTTAGTACTTTAGTCTTTTAGAAAAAGTTCGAATTGCAACCAATCTTAATGTTTACTGGAAATTTGCGACCGACACGTCTAATGCAAGGGTTCAATTAAACTTAACGTAATTATGTTACAGAGCTTATTAGTACTGTGTCTGACTGTACTCCTTCAACATCTAATGGGAAAGAATGAAACATAACATATAAAATTACTGATTTATTCATTTTTTTCGATGGAGCAGTTTGGGAATTTATGACATACAATAACTGAAGTATTTTGAAAACAGTCCCAACTACCTGTGGAGTTAAAGGCAAATTAAATATAGTAATTTAAACTACAAAAATTGTATTATCATGAATTCTCTGGAGTAGTTTATATTGCCCCTTGGTCTACACAACTAGACAAAATCCCAGTTAGAATATCAAAATTAAATAAATTCACTATTAGCAACCACCAACCAGTTGAAGTGGCAATAGGCAGGCCACATCGCTCGACGCACCGATAACCGATGGGGAAGAAAGGTTCTCGAGTGGCGACCATGAACCGGAACACGTTCTGTAGGTAGGCCCCACACTAGGTGAACCGACGACATTGTAAGAGTCGCATGGAGCCGATGGATGCAAATGGCTAATAGCCGTTCATGGTGGCGTTCAAGGGGGAGGCCTATGTTCAGCAGTGGACTTCTTCCGGCTGATGATGATGAACCACCAACTTAAAAGTTCCAGCTCTAAAATGAAATCACCTAATGAACTTCACTTTCTCTATGTTTTTTCCCAACCAAAGCGTTTTCAATTTGTTCAATATTCTTCCCCTTAGTTTCGGGGAGCATCAACGTCATGATGATGCCGAAGACGTTGATGATGGCAAAGCAGAAGAAGGAGACGTGAGCGCCGTAGATGTTGGTGACGGGACCGAAGGCCAGGCACTGCACGAAGGTCATGAACCACGCGACCCCGGCGAGCAACCCCATCATTTTGGCTCTGATCTATGAACAAATAGAAAGGATATCAGATTTTTAAACGATGATGGCGCACAATTTATTTATTTATTCAATTTAATTAATACGGCTAAGCCAATTACATTAATTCATCACTATTCATCATTAATAAACCAAACTAAATACGAATAAAACAACACAATTGGTAGGTCATGGGTTCAAATCTTACAATGGCCTTGAGCTTTGATAGAATGGAACCATGGCTTAGTGGCGTTTTCTAGTGCTCGTCTGCTCGTCTAGCTAGCTACCGAGTATTCGCCAAGCACGTATAGGTGTATTATGACAACCTCACTGAGAGCCAGTTTCCAATCCAGGTGTAGCGTGGCGCCACCTTCGACCACATTGCCACTTAAAATCAGGAGACTTGTGGTCTGACGCTACCCTGTAATCATAATCATAATATTCCGCAATAAAGTACAGTCCACACGATCCACAAACCTAAGGATACAGCTAGTAAAGTAGGTATAAAGAATATTTAACAAACCTTTAAAGAAAAAATGTCTAAAAGACTTATCATCATGAGATATCACTGAATAAAAGCGTCGCGACGGCTTATTCAAAAAACGTTTTGGTTTTAAAAGCTTTTCAAGAGCTAGTTGTCTGGTTTACATAATGGAATATAAATATTATTCACAGATGGCACAATTAGTCCATGAATAATTCAGCTTTAACATTTGTAATGGAAATTCTCATTGCGTATTAATTTGCCGCTGAAATTTAACATCACTTACGGTTCGTTCCTATTGTGTCTGACGTCTATAAAAATTGCATGAATTTAAATACAGATTCGTTTCAAGTTAATAGTTACTATCACCTATGGTCATCTATGGATATTCTCCAGTATACATGTCAAAAAAAAATTGTCAGACTCACTTGGAAGTTAAACATTTCCGACATGATGATGAAAGGCAGGGGAGAGACTCCGGCGGCGAAGGCAAACTCCCCGATGACTAGAAGCATTACTGGCACCCAGCCGAGGACCACGCTGCCAGCGTCCTGGACCATGATCACCACCGCCAGTCCCGCGAACGAGAGGACGGATATCATTGACGTCACTGCTAGAATTGTCTGCGGAGAGAGAGATATAAGAAACTCAACAGGTCCCATACAAAATGGAATGGATACCCGAAACAAACCCTGTACTCGTAGTAATGATAAAATGGTACAGCTTGCTACTTACATAAAACTAAATGCACCAAAAAAATTTAAAAGTCAAAGAAGAAACGGTCAAGACAGGAGAAGAAAAAATGTATGCCACGGATCAAGAATCTTTAACCAGATATAAATTGGACGCGAATGTATTTTTTTTCTGGTGTCCAGTAAGGTCTCACTGAGCTTATGTTAAGGATTAACTCACCTCATCAATGAGGATTAACCATCGCTCAAAACAGTAAAGGGAAACATACCGAGGAAACCGGCATTTCCAAAAACTGCAACGTTCAAGGGCATGCGACATCTACCAACCAGCACTAAACCAGTGTAGTAGATAACGGCCCATACTATCTAGGCCAGAGTCCCAGCAGAGGGAACATAAAGGCTGGTGATGATGAAGATATTAAGGTTCCTTTTACAACAACGTGATGATGGTGTACAAGAAGCAAAACTCACTTTTCTCCCCAACCTCTCCACGCACGCCATGGCCGCGAAGCAGCCTACAATCATGAAGGTTGGGAAGCTCATGCTTTGCAGCTCCGGGTTGATGGTGACGCCTGCCTTGCGCAGAATGGTGGCCGCGTACATGATGATGGCCATGCCTCCGTTGGCGCCACGAGCCACCATCAGGAAGAACATGATGATGAAGCCGTTGCGCCACGCTGGGTTCTTGACTAGAAAGTGGATAGGGAACATTAGTTGGTTATTTCATTGTAGCTTGTATGTGATCGTTTGAGGTTGATTTAGCACGATTTTTGGGCTGGAACCTCATTTTCAATGTAAAGATGTCATTGTGGGGTCTATCGGCATTATGGGTCGAATATAAGACTTCCTATTGATTTTACTAGCTGCGCCCTGCGGTTACACCCGCGTTTTTCCCGTTATGAATACCATAGGAACTTTTTTCCGGGATAAACAGTATATGTGTTAATGCAGCTATCTCTATTCCAAATTTCATACAGATAAATTCAGTAGTTTTGGCATGAAAGAGTAACCAAACATCCATACACCCATCCTTACAAACTTTTACATATATAATATTAAGTAGGAAGTTATACCTATGTTAGACTGGTTATCATTTCAAATGGAAGCAATACTTACAGATCCCAAAAAAATTGACATTAGGTATGGACTTGAAAGTTTCGTCCTCTTTTCTGATGTTGTCCATTTCATTTTGTATTACTTTGTCGTCTTCTTGTAATCCTCTAAGATAAGCTATGGTCTTAACAGCTTCCTAAAAACAATTAATTGTGGAGTCAAAAATAAAAGAACCACTACCACTGAGCAACTATCTCTAAATAAAAAAATGTTAAATTGAATTTAATGCCTGAAATCGCAACCAGTACCCAACAATCAACCAAAAAGTTTTGGACATAATCGGAGAAAAATAAATCAAAATCAAAATCAAAATCAAAAATATGTTTATTCAATAGGATACATTGTGATCACTTTAAAACGTCAACTTAAAACTAGCTACGCCTGTTCCAACCTCCTTACGCCGGCAAAAGAACAGGCAAGAAACGCCCGGCAGGTAATTTTTTTGGCGCGATCACATTGACAATTTTATTCTTATTACTAATTGATTGAATTGGAGCAAGTTCACTAAAATCCCAAGCTTTTTTTTTTGTCATCTAATAGTCCGATATTTTTTATTTAGCTTTACTAATAATAAGATTTCTCTTGTTTGGTTGTACACATTGGGATATGGGAACATGAATATTAACGAGTTGCGGGATCACAACCAAAGCAGACCAGACCCCACAAGCAGCACCCGTTCACGAGTTGACGCATGTGCCAGCCATCGCTCTCCTCGACCATATGAGAGGGAAGAGGGCGACCCGACACATGACGCCGCTGCAAGCAAAGTCACTTTCGTGAGCATGACTGTTTTGGCTGTTTACCGAAAATGGTTAGAATAGGGGAAATAGGGAGAATAGATAGATAGAAAGAAAGATAGATAGATTAACTACAATCCCAAGCTTGTTTGTCATCTAGATAGTCCGATATTTTATAATAAGCTTTACTAATGAGATTTCTCTTTATACGAATTTGAAATTTTGTTATAGACAAGTCTTGAATTTCACTTGGGATTTTGTTGAAAAAGCGTACACATTGACCTTTGAACGAGTTGCTAACTTTATGGAGCCTAGTGGTGGGTACAGCAATTTTATCTTTGTTTCTAGTATTAAAATTGTGATAATCACTTCTCTTTTTGAAGCTATTTAAATTTTTCCGTATGTACATTACATTTTCATAAATATATTGACAAATAACTGTCATTATTTTGGTTTCTTTACGTTACAGACAGCAGTAAAGATGGGAAGAGCAAAGATGTTTGTCCACTTGGTACATCATAACGAACATATGAAAACCATCTTGGAAGGAAAAGTAACAGGGAAGAGAGGGGAGGGGTAGACCGAAAAGAACATACATAGATCAAGTCAAAGAAAGGATTGACTTCATGTCTTACCAAGAGGTCAAAAGGAAGACTGAAAACAAAACGGGATGGAAAGTGCTCCACCAACAAGAGCTCTGCTCTTAAATAAGGAAGAAGAAGCTAATCTCAAACTCACCTCATTCTTCCCAACCTTGACTAAGTAAACAGGAGACTCTGGAGCCTTCAACATAACAAACGCGTTAATTATGGGCACAGCAGCTAGGATGTACAGCACCAAGTAGTAGTCGATGTAAGCTCCCATCCCGTAGATGATAAGGACCCCGATGTTCTGGGCCAGCATCAGCGTGAAGCCGAGGATGCCTCTCATGTTATCCTGAAATTAAAGAGGTGAACTCTTAAATACCACGAAGACGACTAAACAAAATAATAATAGGCTTGATATGAAAACACTCTCGATTCGATTACTTTCCAAAGGGACTTGTCACGATGATACTAGAATATTGGCTTATTTGTAAAAGATGTGACTCTCCCTTTGAAATTCTGAACAAAAGGTGTGTTCTGATGGACAATAATAAATTCAGAGTTTTTTCAAGTCATTGAACTGTTCAGCGAATTAATAATTAAATGGGAGCTCCTTTAAATACTTTAAAAGTTTATTTAACATTTTAAGGTTTCGTTTCAATTTATGTTAAGTGTTTTTACAACTATATAAATATATGTTTATACATATAATTTAAAAGAAAACTAGTTTATATTTTCAATCCATCTCAGCTAGACATGTTCGTGCTATTTATTAAATTTCCATCTAAAATGATGTTTATTTTTATTGAACAACTTACTTTCAATATTAATGTACATCTATTTAATTTAGTTGATGTGTTTTATCTATGCTTTACTAACTGTACTTGAGGATAGTAGCTAGCTAGGCAAGCACCAGAAAATGCCTTACTTTGACTTGGACGTTAAGTGATGTTATGGTCAAAGGCACAGGAAATCCTACTCAGTACATTCATCATGATCATCATTATCATCAGCCAGCAGAAGTGTTCTGCTGAACATAGGTCTCCCTCATTTATTGGTACCAATAGCTATGTGCTATTTCCATCCATTGGCTCCACGCGACTCTGCCAACAGCGCTGGAAGCTCTAAGTACATAAGTGTCAGGGAATTAATGAGTCAGCATTTTACCTGGCTGATTTCCTTAATGAACATGGGCACGATGTTGTAGCAGCCACCAGCACTGATGCCGCAGAAGATTCTGGAGACGATGATGCAGGTAGGGTTTGCGGGGAAGCACAGGATCCAGCCGATCTGGAAGTTAACAACCTTATCTAGATGTATGATCCAAGCAAGGGAATGGCCAATCAATTGATAAACGTAAGCACTGATACGAAGTTGTGACGTCACTATAACGGGTGCTGTTAAAACGATACCGATACGATACGGTCTCTGTCACTTCTTTCAGGTCTTCACGATACAGGCTCTGCCTAGTGTGAAGGCTACTGATTTGATACACTGAGGGTAGCTATAGGATAATTTAAACTTACTAGTATTTAGTTTCCTTATGTACCTACCTTTAATTCTGGTTTGCTTAATAAATAATTTTTCTTTTTTTTTTTTTTTTTTTTCAGGTAGCGTCCGACCACAGATTACGAAAAAGAGAAGAATGATGAGAAGTGACGATGTAGTGAAAGGTGGAACAACTGGCTTAGGAACTGGCCATCAAGTGAAACTGCCTAAACACGCCGATTAGCGCTTAGGGACAGATTCTAAACTTGACAGTGGTAACTAGCTAGCACCAGAAAATGCCCTAACATACATTTTCTCCTTTACCGGAAGCGCAATCTCATTGCAGGTCTTGAGACCCATTCCTCAAAGTTAAGTTCAGTTACTCATGAAAACTCACTGTCTGCGCGAACCCAATGGTCATAATCCCGAACCTCCTTCCATACCGGTCAACTAGCCACGAGTATGGCGAGGCGCTGAACGTGGACACCAGCGGTGGCAGGCTGGCGATCCACGCCACCTCGTTGTCAGTGAGCGGCCGCCCAGTCGGCGAGTGGTCAGACTGCAGGAGTGCGGCCACTGATGATAGCCATCCGATTTGCAGACCGTATGTGATTGTGAAGACATTCGCTGGAAATTTTTCACTATCATCAGCATCAGCAGCCTATTACGGTCCCCCCGGTACAGTCAGCGATAAAAGTAGCTGATCGTTCGATTTTCCAAATATGTTTCAAATCGGTAATTATTATTGTTTTTTTTTACATTTTACATGGTATCATTTTGACCACAACATAACACACCTGAATTTAGGTGATGATGAGGTCAAAAATTGGTGTCTAAGATGATGAGGATATTAGAAAAAAATGTAATTATTCAGCTACTTTTGTCGTTGACTGTACACACTACGGTGGAAATTTTTGCTTTATCAGCTATTGACTATAATGGTGTCACGATGTATGAACTCAGCATTCATCTACCTTATCTTTGTCAACCCTTCCTTAAACCTACCCGCAACCTTTCCTAATCTAACACGGCTACTTTGAGGGTAGGGATAAAGAAGTGCTTGACGTCTGGACTCTGGCCGGTGCTCGGGAAAAATCGAGTTCCGCGAGACTCTTCGTTATTAATAGTAATCGAGCGTAATCACCATCCGTTGGGGCAAACGTGTTCTCGAGTGGAGACCGCGTCTCGGTAAATGTAGTGTAGGACGCCCTCCGGCTACGTGGAGCGATGATATACGCAAAATGGTTGGAAGCAATTGGATGAGAAGAGCCGAAGATCAGGCTCAGTGGCGTGCTTTGGGAAAGGCCGATGTCCAGCAGTGGACTGAAAGGGGCTGATTATGATGATGATGATGAACCATCAACCGCGATCTAGGCGCACCATCTACATAATCTCGAGTGGATAGGGAGCAATACAAGTGCGACGCATCGTTCTACACCAGCATAGGTGGTGCGTTTTTTTTTTGCGCTGATTGGTTGGAGGAGAATAGTCGAAGACCAGGCTCGGTGGCGTACTTTGGAATTGACAGACATAGGTGATCATGATTAACGGTATGGTTTACAAATCCACTATTGCTTTTACAAAAACTTTATTTGTTTCTTCATTACAAGGTTTGACCGATTTTGCTGTATTTAGGTATGAATATAGTTTGTACCCTAGATTAGAACATAAAATAATTTGTATCGCAATTCACTGTAGGAGGTTATTTTCCATTATTGAATAAAATTGTTTATATAAGTTTTTAAGCAGTAGACTCACTTAAAATAGCTGTACTCCACTGCAGGTAAGTGTGTCCTTTTTTAGTTTCACTACATTTTTCTGATAGATCACACTTTGTATCTTTAGACATTTTTTCTTTCGTTTATTTTTTAAATATGGTCACGACACTCTTTGAAATTTACTGAAATATATATTTATTGATCGAAAATTCTAACTGTCCCATTGTTTGTCTCACATGATACTTTTCACAAAACTTCACAAAATTTTAATACCACATTAGTTCATCTGTTACACGTTAAATTTCATTACGCACTCTCGCTTAACAGATAATATAAAAAAAACAAGTCACATTTTTTATTTAATTTGCTTTTTTGATATAACCTATATACAAACAAGTGGTTGTGTTGACTTTTCTGTCTACAATAAGATCCTATGTCTCTAGATAATGTGTTTATATACGAGACGCTCGGTTAGTACTCAGCGCTTCCGTATGAGATGAAAATAAATCATAAATCTGTGACTGCGGGCTGTGTGGACAGTGACGTATTGTTCCAGGGTATACGTGACAATAAAGTTTCACGTTTGGTCAGCAATCTTCATCATCATCATCAGCTGGAAAAAATCCACACCAGAACATAAACCTCCAAAATATAATAGATATTTACTGTATTAATGCAAAAGAGTGTTTGTTACTTTGAATCACTGCAAAATACGACTCCATACCAGAGAAGCAAACGAGCAAAACGATGAAAATTATAACATCCGAAAAGAAGATAAGAAACAAAGGTTAAAGATCTCAGAGGTGACGTCGGCTTACGACCCGTCGTGGGTTTAAACTACAATGAGCTTGAGGTTTTGGTGAAAGAAAACATCGTGATGTAACCATAGCTTGATGATGGCATTATCTAGAGCTCACCAGGCTAGCTACTAACTTGAAATCAAGAATCTGTCACCAAGCACCTACCGGTGGGTTCGGGCTGCCTCACTTGAAAGCCAATGAGGTGACGCCACCTTCGACCACATCATCACTTTACATTAGGTGACTTGTAGTCAAACGCTATCCTGTAAGTAGAAAAACAAATAACACTTTTGGAAAAGTTCTTACTACCATTTTTATTATATTTTCCGCCTCAAATTTTCCTGCTCACCTATGCCACGTCTTCCGAAAAAATCTCAAATACGTTCAGAGAACATGACGTCATGAATCGCAATTTCTTTTTCAGAGCGAGAAATCTGTCTAATAACAATGATATACAACGCTATTTGACAACCATTCTCTTCTGGATTGTGTTGTTTTGGAAGCGGAAGCCGAGTGACGTCACTTGTATCTGTGCTTCTCTGGATATTTAATTAAGTAGGTGTGTATAACGAACTAGTTATATCCAAGAGGTTGTTACTTTAGCTAAGCAGCTTGTAGGTAGGTATGGCCCAATCGTATAGGTATTAAGTACATATGTACATGTACGTTAAGTGAATTGAATACGTAAAAAGTTAAATAGAAATACCCTACGCAATTTATAAAACGCTTTTAAACATTTCAGTGCCAGGGAAAAAAAACATTAAAAGCGTTCTCAATTACATTTCTATTCATATATATGCCTTTTCATTCAGAACT
Organism: Opisthograptis luteolata; assembly: GCA_931315375.2. Lineage (NCBI taxonomy): Eukaryota > Metazoa > Arthropoda > Insecta > Lepidoptera > Geometridae > Opisthograptis > Opisthograptis luteolata. Next base: position 13,867,537 of record OV928039.1, read on the forward strand.
ATACATTTGGCAAATGAAGCATAAAACCGTTTACGGGCCGACTGAGATACGATGAAAAGAGCGAAATTTTATAGATATTAAATTCATGCTTTACGGCAGAACACGAGGATGTAATACGGAGGAGGCTCCCAAGATTCCCAGTTCTCCTTCACTTATTTGGATTGGTTTCGCTTTCATGGCTTATACGAGTTTGTGCGAGATCGCTATGTGATATTAAATAAGTGCAAGAATGGTACACACTTTGTTATTTAACAATTTCAGAAGCGATTATGGCCTAGTGTGTGGTGACGTTGGCTTGGGTAGGTTCTTGAGATTTCGGTGAAGGAAAACATCGTGATGAAACCATAGCTTGGTGGTAAGGCGTTTTCTATTTATTGCTCGCCTGGCCAGCTACCAACCTCAAGTTAAGAATCTATCGCTTAGCATCTATCGGTGCGTTCCGACAGTTTTATTTGAGAGCCATATCCCAGTCCATATGTGGCTTGCTGCCTTGACCACATGGTAACTTAACATAAGGTGACTTGAGGTCAAATGTTAGTCTTCAAATAGTCAAAAAACATACTGCGTAAACAGTTAACGGGCATCATTTCCCAATAAAGCCAATATAGCAATTTTCAGTGGCTGGCAGTCTCAAGCCAAATAAAGGCCCAAGCAAGTCATTACACGATTCATTTTGATATGATTTATGACTTATAGAGTCAAGCTCAATGATGATAAACGAAGTATTTAATGGATGACACTCATGTTCAGCTTTTATGTGGTTCGTGATAAGAAATAATTGTTGTTGTGTGCTATGAAGGAAAGGATTAATTTGTGCGTGTCATTTTAATTAGTGGTGTGCGATCATGACTGATTATCACGCTCGATAATTACTAATCACTAATATTGTTGATTGATTATGAAAATAGTAGGTTACTAATTTTCATAATCGAATAACGTTACAAATTTGTACCTATTACTAGTGCTCGATTATTTTTTGATTTTAAGTCATTGCGAACAAAGTAGCAGACATGGTAGTGATCATAGTCATAGGCATTATAACATAAAGAGATTATTACCAAAATAAAGTAGTTTTCTAATGGTTACTAGATGGTGGATGAGCATAGAATATCGAGATAGGCGCCATCGCCATTATGTTAATTGGTTTAAAATCGATTCAAATACTTAATATTATTATGTTAGTACTACAAATGTGCAGATCTATACTAGTCTATAATTATCTATTTTACGTTTTTTAAGTTTGTGTAAGATGGCTAATATCTCAGGTCTTATGCGTCATTGAACGCTCTTCGGATCAGAAAGGTTAAATCGAATACCTACCTACACGGGTCTAACTAAAGTAAACAGATTTTGCTAAAAATTAATTTATGTAAACTAATTACGAAGATTTTGTTTTCCTTTAAACAAATTAACAAAATGAAGATTTAAGAAACTTGTACAAATATTAATGTAACTAGAGTACCTATTAACTGAACTCTATCAAGTTTACTAAACAAATGGTATACAATGGAAGGCAATTTGCGTCAACAAAACGTTTGACGTTAACATCTATTAGTGTAAACAATCAATTATTTCAGTTTGTGAAAGGACTCAAATTACGACAAGCAAAGGACATTTTTGATGTTAGGCATACGAGTACTGACGCTGTTGGGAATGGCCCTTAGATAAATCAAAGATTAGTGGACTGTATACAATGGTTCTGTTTAATAGAAATAAAAGCTTACTTTACAATATTAAGTACGGATAATTAGGTTAAATATGTCTACGGCGGCGCAGTCGCAATAAATGGCGTGTCCTTTGCCGCCGCTTAATCTTAATGAAATGAAACCTTGAAGATACTTTTTATTGCAATAAATTGTAGTCCCATTGGGTGAGACCACGAGACACAGCTAGTAAAAATATAACTCCATCTCTTAATATAAATCTGTAACACATCAATAAGGATATTATTTCTGAACTAGTTGGACATTGAAGATAAAAAAGTTGGAGTCAATCGCACAAAAAGAGACTTAACAGTCCCAAGTCGAGTGTTTAATCCAATCTAGTTTAATTGGATCGGAAGCGTCGAGTTTTAAACCAAGAAAGTAGCGATTAACTGCGCGTGACTGGAATCGGAGACGTTTGAAGTAAACAAAGACTTGACTGAGGGCATGAGTGAATATATTACAACTAGAACTCTTCTATAGTGTCAATTGTTCAACCAATAAGCAGTAGTGTGCCAACATTACCGTATACACCGGATTGAAGGGTATAATGTTCCTAGCAAGGCATAGAAAGATTTCACCCTAATAGATCAGGGCGACAAGAGCGGTTCATGCATCTTGCAGGATTTTGAGCAGTTGATGTTCGAACATCTTGGATGGCACTGAACGGCAAAGGTGACACTTACTGTCAGGCTTGTGGTTGCCGTCTCGTTACTCATTTTCATACAAAATTACACACAATAAGCATCAAATGTATTTTTAGCTAATCTAGACGTTTCTATCAAGTTGCATTGATCATGATCACAGTAAGACTGAAATTACTGTGAGAATTGCTTGATGGTAAGGCATCTAGTAGCGCTCGCCTTTCTAGCTTTAAGAAACTGTCGCCAAGCACCTATCGGTGTGTTCCGGCAGCCCCTCTTGAGAGTCAGTTACCAACCCAGGCGTGGCGCGCGCTATCTTCGACCACATCGTCACTTAACAGCAGGCGACTTGAGGTCAAATGTTAGTCTTAAATAGTACAAATAATGTCCCAATTTTACTTGTGTTCAACGCTGTAAGTAGTAAAAAAGCAGCATCACCAAAACATCAGAGGGAGCCAAAATTATACCTAAGATTAATTTGCTAACAAACAGCCCCAATTCTGCCTTCCAAACAAAAATTCAACTAGCGCAAGATAAAATTACGTAAACGACAAATGACAAACACATCAACGGTTAACTTAATTCAGAAAGCGTTAGAGGATTACGGAGACTTTATTTATAGTTCAAAATCGATTGAATCCGAACCCTTGTAATCCGTTGTAAGCGACGAGCCCTGCATGCTTGAAGGGCCGATGGGCGCGTGACTCGGTTCATTAACGGGACTGGAGGTACCCGAGGGGACTCCGCTACTCGTTATAAATGTACTTGACAAAATTATTACCGTTTCTCTTGAGAATTATGCAAAAACTAGCTGTTCCCAGCGGCTTCACCCGCGTTAGTTACAGTTTCTCGTGATAAAAAGTATCTTATGTCCTTTCTCAGGGTTCAAACTATCTCCGTACCAAATTTCATTTAAATCGGTTCAGTAGCTTAGGCGTGAAAGCGAGACAGACAGACATACAAAGTACTTTCGCACTTATAATATTATTAAGTAGGGATAGAGTAGGAACTCAACCGCTGTCAGCTGGGATGTTCAGAATAAGTGTGAGGTTTACTAGCAATCTACTTATTGATGTGTTTACAGATGCATCGTCAGCCTATCACGTTCCCACTGCTGGAACTCTGGCCTTCTCTCTCTGAGATAATGGGCCGTAATCTACCACGCCGCCCAGTGCAGGTTGGTAGATGTCGCATGCCAATTCAATCAATTAGTAATAGGAATAAAAATGACAAAGTGATCGCGCCAAAAAAATTACCTGCCGGGCGTTTCTTGCCTGTTCTTTTGCCGACGTAAGGAGGTTGGAACAGGCGCAGCTAGTTTTAAGTTGACGTTTTAAAGTGATCACAATGTATCCTATTGAATAAAACATATTTTGACTTTGACTTTGACTTTGCCTTTGGACGTTGTGGTTCTTGGACATGCCGGTTTCCTCACAATGTTTTCCTTTACCGTTTTGATGGTAAGTCCACATAATACTTTTCGTATTATGTCAAAGGTGCGGGCCGAGAGGATTCGAGCTCGGTATCGGCCCTTGTAAGGCGCACGCGTTACCGTTCAGCCACCATCGCTCATATAATAATATGTCTATCGCCGACTCATAATTAGTTACTAATGTTAAACATCTACGGTTTTCCGTTGTAAGACAAACAATGGAAAACTGGGCGATCCGTATGTTCTAGTGGCAATACAGTGATATCAAAAGATTAATTACTTATCATTAATAACATAGTGTATTTACTTGAGTTCTATATAACATAATATGATCAATATGTTCTGATAAATGATACTAATTATATTTATTTGTCGTTTGTAGAAAAAAACTTATGTTAGATGTAGAATAAAAAAAACCTTCATTATACTTATGACTGGGTTCAGCATAAAAATTCAAAATGGAGCCTTGCATTTATTCTTTACTAACTGCACCCCACGGTTTCCCCGCTTTCCGCAAGAACCTCTTTTAAGGATAAAAAGTATTAAGTGTGCTAATTCATGAAATAAACTATTTCTAATCAAAATTTCACTCAACTTCGTTTAACCTTTTCAGCGTGTTACTTCTTACATACATACATACATACAAACTCACTCACACACGTTTGTTATGTTAGTTGATTAAAAACGCACAACATAATTATTCACCCCAACAGATCATTCGTCAACATCCACCGGGCAAACATCTCAATTGCTGGCCCAATAACATAACCCGGACGTGTATTGCTTGTTTATTTTATGCCAATCGTAAAAGGGGCCGTAAACAAATATTTTTTTCCCGATAGATGGCGCGCCCATAAATATACCATGTACCCTACGGTGACGTCATCAATTTGATTGATTATACATTGAGGCACTTAACGTTTTTACGGGAGAAATGTCGCGGGATCGCCTGTATAACATTACGTGGCAGTAATACAGTTTCAGGCAAACAAGGTAATTCGTGTCACCTCTTCTATTTTACGACTACAGTATTTCGTAAACAATTAATTGGCGATCGCTACACGACTGTTTTTGCCTGTAATAAATGTTTATTTGTGACGTGACATTTTGTGTACTCAGTTAATACATTGTATTTATTTTAACTATTCTCGTTCATATGTGATATTGTTATAAATAAACATATTCTATTGTATTCCATCTCACTCACTCCACTCCACTCCTCCCCACTCCACTCCACTCCACTCCACTCCACTCCACTCTGCTCCAGTCGACTCCACTCCACTCCACTTCACTCCACTCCACTCCACTTTTGTTCACTCCATTCAATTCAACCTGGATTTTTTTTTTATGATTGGTGTTTTCAATCGCTTACTTTTTGTTTTTTTTATATCGACCAAATTATTGCTACTAGCGTATCTAAATTAATATTGACTGTTACATTTGATGTCGCATCGCTATCTCATTCATCTTAAATAGCTTAGTAACAGTAAATAAAACGCGACTGTCGCCTAGCGCAATCTGTGGCGGCTACGGTCATGGCCGCGGTAGCATTTTTGAATAGAAAATTGACAATATTTTTATTTGTAGCAAAAAACAATAGGGGACAGATACAACAGATAATTAAATATATGAAATAAACAAACTAAATAACTTAAATAAACAAATAACTCAGCATGATGCTGGTTCTTATAAGCCAGACGTCATTAAATTTTAATTTTAATTTATTTTTTCTGTAATGACTTGGTTAGGTTATGTGTGTTGTGTGTAATATTATAATTTAGTGATGTTAATTTCCAATATAAAATTTATTTGTTATGGAATAAATGAAATGAAATGAAATGAAACGTCAGTTGTATTGGGAGTTTTATAAAAAGTTATGTTTGTTTAAAGATTATGTACTGTTTCTCTATGTCAACAAGCATACATTATAACGCCTGAAAGGAAATGAATGTATGGAGTTACTTAATTCGTAAGTAATAAAATTGAAGTCTTTATTGATGGGGGCCCATTTATCGTTAAAAGTCCCCTCGCATGTCGCATACAATTACTTAAGTGATGGAATGTCGTGAAAATAAATAGTTTACGGGAAAAATAATTAAGAAAATTATTACAATTATAGAAAATAAAATAGGCGAAAAAATATTTATAAAACAAAATTATAAGATAGATAATTTTTAAGTTTCTAACTCCGATGGCTTAGCGACCTTAAATGTGACTTAGCCTTCAAAAAAAGAGAGTGCCGTTCTCCTCTATCTTGAGCAATTTCACTTCAGTTCAGATTCTGGAGTTTACGTATCTATGTCGGCATCCAATGCACCCCTTCAGCGGTATATAACTTGATGCTAGTAAGCTTCTCAGTGCATTAGGTTTTCTTATATGCGTTAATTTATTGAAGTACCTATGATTACAATTATATTGAAAGAAATCGCCTTTAGCAATATGACTTACTAGTGTGACACTTTAGTGTTATCTGTATGAGGACCTTAAAAACGAGTACTTTCTTAGCATCATTTTGTTCATGTAATATGGTAACAAAACAATAGGTCCGTGCCTGTACAAATAATTCCAAGGATTAATAAATACTTTATCCGACTCTCTACAAAGACTGTCGGGCTTATAAACTGTCGTTACCAACACAATGAATTCGACAGGGGCCGATATTTAACTTTCTCGATGTGCGAACTGGTCGAGTAAATGCTTCTACTCCGATCCACAAATCCGATCTCTGCTCCGCTAAAAGTTCATCTCTAGCGCGTAACTCGATAGTGAAAGCTCGACACAAACTCGGAGCTTTATTTTTCTAACACTCGGAACTTTCAAACCGAATTCCTGTAACCAATATTCCGGGAGCACACGACTAGTGACGGACCGAGTTTACGCGCAGGGAACTCAATTTTGACCAAGTTTGTAAGGATCGATTGTTTTCACATGACGACCATCAGCGAATAGCGGACTACATTTTAGCGAATAGCGGACTACATTTTAGCGAATAGCGGACTACATTTTAGTTATGGGACAAATATTTGTGCATTAAAACAAAAGCGCACATAGTTTTTGAAAATACAGGGAAACCTAGTAAGGGCTTAGAGCTACGTATGGTTTATGTAGGTATGTACAGTTTGTTTGTTTTTTAACTTTTGCTGGCACTGGCAGCAGGGTAGTGATCCACACAATGTGACAAAAACAATTTAAATGTATTCACCTGCGGCGAGTTTTTCTAACGAAACGATATTCAACTGCCCTACAAGTTGATGAGAAAAATGTAGATTCATCACAATTTAATTTACGCAAAGCAAGTGGCCTGCGAAAAAGGTAATAAGAAAACTGATTATTATCGATTCATCATTCAGACACTTAAATTTCATTACTGAGCAAATTGCTCGAGTAATAGGCCTGATATTGAAGTTTCCAGCGCTTCGCAGCTGAACACAATAGCCTTCATGGCGAAAAGTTGCGAGCTACTTGTAAGTCAATAAAAGTTTTTATATAAATCATGGGGCTGATGGCTCTTACGGAAAATGAGGCAAGTGGCTGTCTAGACAGGGGAGGACGGAATAGCAGGGCTTGAGTCACAGTACACCTCTAGAAACAGTAAGAGAACTAGATACTTACTTGATTTATCCTTGCATCAACCAAAAAAGAGAAGAGAAAGGAAAAGAAAAGAGACTCAAAGTCTTGTGTTTGAAAATCAAGATTTATCACCATCAACTTCAACCTGTGTTAGTCCACTACTGGTCATATGCCTCTTTTCTCTCTCTCTCTCTCATCAAGATTACATTCATGCATAATTTTAAAAGCTGATCTTTATGATTCTACCGTGGAGCGAATATGAGATAGTATTGTCAAACGCAAGCCTTATACTAAATGTCCATACTGTTTATATTTAATAGTGTAACTGGAAAGGGACCAAGAAAAGGGGAATGAGTAGCAAATACAGGGGACTGAGTGCGCTCGCCAAGGTTATTCATCTGAAAAGGTTTAACGCGAAACAGACACTCGTTTTTCATCCGTTTGTCAAAACAGTGCTGGGGTTGCGTTGTTTTGTCCCCGCTCAAGTTGAAGCCAGATGAGGGTGCTCATGATTTTTGTGGCTGGAATTGTTCTTCGGAAAGTTCTGGAGCATAGTGGTTTGAGGACAAAATCAAAGGACGGATTTCATTTCTTTATTATTATGTTTTCGATACGATGTTTTTCTCTGGTCTTTGTTAGGTTTTAGCGGAGCCGCGGCCAACGCAAAAAATTCATTGGTATAAGCTATCTTCATTCCTAATATTCAAATCCGTAAGGCCATTTGAGCGTGAAAAAGTAAGAAACTTTATAAGTTGATATTATCAGTATATTTATGAATGTGATTTCATAATATGATAAGATGGATAGAGGGCTGGCTATCTAATGCCACTTGTTTTCATTATGTTCAAAATTATAGTTCACGAGAAATACTTTTGGTTTCAAAATCTTTCCGCAAATATACTTATTTGCGGAATGTATCGTATTTTTTTATGGTCGTTGTCTTTATGTCGCCGATTCTGCCGCCGCTTTGATCCCTCGTTCATATTTCGCATGGTTTCACATAAAAACAAATATTTCCTTTCCACGTCTCTAAAAATGTTATCTCTGAGTTATTTTATGGAACCGATTTCTTTTTTTCATGAAATTATTTTTGTGATTCAATTTTCTATTGGTACGTGTGCTTTGGTTTTTAAAACCGTTTCAAGTATTTTACGCATTTATTTTAATAAAACAACTTCGGTTTATAAGCCGTAGGTCCTAGATACAAACCCTGCTGTACTCATCTTACTAGTTACCACCCAAAGAGCTGTCGCCTAGCACCTGAGTCAGTTCCAGCAGTCTCATTTGAGAGCCAGTTCCCAACCCAAACAAAACATTGCGCCACCTTCAATCACGTCGTCGCCTATCATTACGTAACTTGTGTTCAAACGCTACCCTGTGAGGTAAGAAAACTTTTCTACCTTTTATCTCGTTAGACCCATTGTTGTTATAATTATAGTTCCTATCTATCCTATCTATTTTTATCTGCCGGAAGTCCCGGGTCCGTCCACACCGGTGCGTCCCATTTCACCTGCGATATCATTTCCTCGCTTCGAACCCTTCCCCATTAGCCTCGTTTCTTCGTAATAGGGTGGTCAACACGGGCCTATATTTGGGAAAATAAATAAAGTGTTACTGTAGGGCCCTCTGAAAGGTAGCGCAGTCGGTAGGATCGCCCCGCAGTCCCGCTGAGATGGCTGACAAATTCAATAAGTGCGGTGTCGATTCCGGACGATGTTACCTACTGAATTGGGCGGAAATGAGTGACAATTATTTTTAAGACCTGTCTTGTGGATGTGGCATGCTTTTTTATACAGGGTATTTTTATTTTTAGCTTACAGATTTTTCTTTTTTCTACCAGTAACATAATTGTGAAATTTTCTAAGGGAAAGTGATGGATTAGCTCTCAACTAATGTCTTGGTTTTTTTCTTTTTTTTTGTATCTAACTCTATTGTTATTGCTACATCATTGCCCGTAAATTATCAAGTAATCAATCTCAACAGGCATTTGCGACATCATTATAATAATTATCGTCGTTCCAGCAAAATAAAAATCTACAAATCTCTATTGAGGTCGAAATAAAGTTGCTAGCAACAAATTACAAGTAGAAAACACTGAGAAATTCGTTCGTAAACCACCACACTTAACCTGAAGGCACAAATAAAAACAATTTACGAATCCAATGACGCTGAACGAAGTGTAAATGAGCGCACAAAAAGCGAAAGGTGACAGAGGTTAGGTTGCGTACCCTTCTGACTTTCTGACCGCAGTGGTACAAAGCGAGACATATAAAACAACTATTTCGCACCCCGGGGTCACTTTGCTAAAATATTCAAACGACGAAAGGTTTTTTTTTAATCTAAGGGCTATTTATACTTTGCCACATATTTTAAAGTTTGTTAAGAAATTAAGCTGTGATTACATACACCTAACAAGGAAACAAAGCTGAAGTGATATTTAGTTGAACATTTTAAAATCAAGAAGATAAACTAACTGAGCTAGAATTTGTAGAAAAATGAAAACAGTAAATATTCTAAATTGACTAATAGTATTTTTATAGAGAAAGTGAGTGAATAAAAAAGTTCATTATCTTCATCATCAGCCTAAAAACTTTCACTGCCAAACATAGGCTAGTAGCCATTTGCGTCAATGGGCTCCCCGTGACTATTACGATGTCCTCAGACCACCTAATCCACTTACAGAACGTCTTCCAATTTGCGGTAGTCACTCGAGAGCCTTTCTTCCGCATTGGCCTGCTTATTGCCACTGTGAGTAAGTTATTTCGTATGAACTAGTGACCAACTCCAGTGTCAAAAACCTCCATAACGACAACTGATATCGCTGGAACCATAGCTGTGCCTTAAAAACATGTCTTTGCTTATTAAAGGGTTGCTTGATTTACTTACCATTGTTCATCATTATCATCAGCCGGAAGAACCGCTAAACATAGGCCTCCCTTTGAACGCCATCATGAACGGCGTTTATCCATTTGCATCCATCGGCTCCCTGCACATCTCACAATGTCGTCGGCCCACCTAGTGGGCGGCCTACCTACAGAGCGTCTTCCGGTTCGTGGTCGCCACTCGAGAACCTCTCTTCCCCATCGGTTCAAGGAACATAGTGAACGAAAATACTGGAAATAAAGTAACCACTGTGTAGATGCTGTCTTACTTTAAACTCCAGTGCAAATAGGTTGGTTAAACGAGATTTAAGTCCATTCCGCGGTGCCGTTCTAGAAATGAGCCGACTGCCTTATCTGTCCATTCGCACTCTTTTTACACAATAGTGGTATTGTTTGGCCAACAACCCGCAAACCTAATCAGCTGTTACAATCGCCGTCTTGGTAGCTCTTTGTAGCTCGTCGGACCTTTTGTATGTATTATTTGGACCCCTTTCGGGCTTTGTGAGGTATCTCTCTAAATAATTCAATGTCAGGCCGCCTTGTAGCTTTTGTTGGCTCGGCTGAGGGCTCGGCGATTGGCGCGGGAGGCAATGAACTTGAGGAGGCTTTTTGTGGAATCGGAAAGGGAAGGATGATATCAATTTGTGTTTGATAATAATATCCATTGTCATATTAAAACGATATTTCTGTTATCAAAACAAACAGATAGATCAGCATAAGCATATAATGTAGGTATCTATTTTATTCTTTACTTCTTAAACAAATCAAAGTTGTAGTTGAAAATGGTGCCACGGTACATTTGAATTAGGAACTGGCTCTCATGTGAGGCTACTGAAACAAACCAACAGGAGCTTGCAGACAAATTCTTAATTTAAGGCTGATAGCTAACCAGATGAACACTAGAAGATGCGCTACCACGAAGCAAAATAGTCTGGATTCGATAAAACCACAACGTCAATACCTAACAGTTAAAGCTTCGGCCCAAACAACCGATCTCAATCGTCAATCAGAATTCAACAAAAGGAAATAAATAGACACGGATTGTCCGAAGTAAACGAGGTAAATGTAACCTTTGGCCCATTATCGCAGATTAGGCAATAGTCGGCCATTGTGCGGAATGTCCAATCCATTCGTTCTAACTGCGATTCCACTTTTACTCTTGGACATGAAACAGTTATGGCGGTTATAGGATATATCTCAGCACACAGTGATATGCAGTGACTGAGCTTCATACAAAAGTTTGTTTTATTTTATCATGATTAAATATTTTTTTATGATTATTATCTGTTTTTTTTTAGGTACCCCTGATACAATAAATTCTAGTAAGGGATAACCATGACTATAATATGTGATTATTATATTATTTTTATTACTGCGTGTTTGTTATGTGTAGTACTCTGTACAAATTTAAGATAAGTTTTCTAGAAAAGAGACGCAATTTTTTCAGTTTGGATACCAAACGCATCTTAGGCAGATAATTTTTGCACGCACGCTTAGACACTTAGTTGACGTAGGTAACTAATGTCAAAAGTCAAAAGTCAATTTTATTTATTCAATAGGATACATTGTGATCACTTTAAAACGTCAAACTTAAAACTAGCTACGCCTGTTCCAACCTCCTTACGCCGGCAAAAGAACAGGCAAAAAACGCCCGGCAGGTAATTTTTTTGGCACGATCACATTGACAATTTTATTCTTATTACTAATTGATTGAATTGGAGCAAGTTCACTAAAATCCCAAGCTTTTTTTGTCATCTAATGGTCCGATATTTTTTAATTAGCTTTGCTAATAAGATTTCTCTTGTTTGGTTGTGCATTGGGATATGGGAACATGAATATTAATGAGTTGCGGGATCACAACCAAAGCAGACCAGACCCCACAAGCAGCACCCGTTCACGAGTTGACGCATGTGCCAGCCATCGCTCTCCTCGACCATATGAGAGGGAAGAGGGCGACCCGACACACGACGCCGCCGCAAGCAAAGTCACTTTCGTGAGTATGACTGTTTTGGCTGTTTTTTTTGTGTTTATTAAGCTTCAGAAAAGTGTAACCTAAGGTTCTGCACATTGAAACCCATGGCATTAACGATAGGTATCCGGTACAAAAGGCTGCCACAAATTTTTATGAGCCCCCGACGCCGGCGCTTCACAAAAGATGCAATTAACGGTTTATTGCCACCTCAGGCTATGCTCGTAAACCCTACCGTTTTTATACTGTCCGCCGCCCGCCCACCCGCGGTTGTAGGGAATTTTTTGATTTCATTTTGGAAATTAATTAGGCAATTTTTTGTTATGTAGCAAAGAGATTTTGTTTAAATATGTGATTAAAAATGTAACTTAAACTGAATCTGCTCGCTTTTCGTATAGGTGTGTGTGTTTTTCAAGTGCTCGCCTGTCTGGCTACCATCCTCAAGTTAAGAATCTTTCACCGAGCATATAGGTGTGTTCCAACAACTCCCAATCCATGTATGGCGTGGCGCCACCTTCGACCACATTGTCACATAACATCAAGTGGAAGTGGAATCCTGTACGTAAAAATAAATACTTGCAAAGATCACAAAAAGGTTTGTACCCTGGTCAGGACTCAAAACTGAAATACTAAGCTCACCAAGCTAAGCTAAGTCAAGGCCGTTAACTGCGCCACTTTGTCGTCATTAGTTTGTCTTGATAACAACAGTTACCAAACTTAAACTACGTGGTGAAGGAGCAGTCGTGACCAGTCTCCCCGACAACTGCCTATATATTACTGTAACTATAATTATTTCGAATCGGCGACAGTGGACAGGGTCCAGTGAGCCGACCGCGGCGAGGGAGATGCATTTACTGCGTATAATTGTGTAGCCTCGCCGGTAATTACACTCTAAGGATATCAGGACTGGGCAACCGGCTCTGATGATCACGGCTATTACTGTTTCTATTTGTGTATCTGTGGTGTTTTAAGGATATCGTATACGCAGCTCCAAAGACGATGAAGAGGTCAGCAGAGCGTTGCGTGACGTCATCTTACGCCACATCGTTACTTAACATCTGTAGGCCTAGTGTGAGTCGTCAAGTTAACGCATTCTGCCACGAGAGCGTAAACGCGTTTTTTGTACGAAGAAATGTACAGAGGGACACAGTTTTTCTTCATACAAGAACGCGTATACGCGCTCGTGGTAAAAACGCGTTAAAAACTCATACTGGGCCTACAATAAGTGGTTTTTGATCAAACGCTGTCCTTAAAGATCCTTTTAAACTTTTTTTTTGTATGCAGCCTTCCGAGCAATAAACACTCAAAAAACAAAATAATTTTCGCGTTTTGGCAAAGGCAGTCATATCAACGTTGCAATGAGCTACTTTTCTTAAAGTCACTAAGTTTTCCTCAGTTATTCTCAGTCACCTAGTTTCACTCCCAAACACAGAAACCTAAGAGTTCAAGCGCCATCGGATTTAAAAGCAGATGCCAGAAATGTAATACGACCTACTACTTACTAAATGTAATTGCGCAGAGATCCTCTGTCTGCAATAAACCAGCAACAATATTGTGTAAAACAGTCTGAATTTGAGCCACGCACACTAACACAACGTGATATAAGAGCTTGGCCGGATTTGCCATGCTGCTAGACTTCATCGCTAGTAACAAGACGTACGGAAACATGACCTCCGTACACGACACAAAAAAGGTCGACATTCCCCCAATCCGCACAGAGCAATTAGCTGTACGTTTACAGTACGGACGCCCGCCGCAGGAGAGGAACAACCTACTAGCGAATTTGTTTTCCGATAAGTGTAATTTTAAAGCCTTCAAGTCAAACCTGATATGTATCTTTTAGGCAAACATCACCTAACATCAGGTATCTTGTAGTCAAACAGTACCGTGTAAGATGAAAAAAAACATTATCATCATCAGTACTACGTTTCCACTGCTGGGACTCTGGCCTTCTCTCAGAGAGAGAGAGAGTATGGGTTGTAATCTACAATACTGTGTGTTGGTAGATGTCGCATGCCTATGAATATTGTGGTTCTTGGACACGCCGGTTTTCTTCACCGTTTGAGCGACGGTACATCCACAAATAACTTATTAGGCCGTAGGTGCGGGGCTGAGAGGATTCGAACTCGGTGCCAGTACGCGTTACCTTTCAGCCACCATCACTCTATAAAGAAACATAGGGAGAGCATGACATAGGTTACTGTTTCCGTCACGTACTGTGTGTTCTGTCTTGGAGCGCGTTGGTAGCGCGACGTCTTTGTGAAGCGAACAATTCTGCAAAAGTCCTTCAGTAATGAGACGCTGGCTTTTGTTGCTGTATTATGACTTACGATGACGCGTCTACACGATGACATGTGACGCGTAGGTATTCTATCGTAATCATATAAATTTACCTGTGAAAAGTAGAGACTTTGATATACCTATCACAGCTGAATAGTACATCATGGTGGTCAATATATTAAATTATATTTTCATATACAGATTTTTATTAAAGAGATAGAGTAACTTGTAACTTGTTACTTTGATTGTTTGGTTTGGAATGATAATAAAGGCTTGGTGCTATTTTAAAAAATCGATCACTATTGAACGTATGAAATTAGTGAACATAGTGAACGTAAGAACGGCCTAGGTAATTTACTGGCAAATACTTTTTTTTTTGCTTTTATAGGGACATAAATAATCACACAAAAATATTACTTAATGCGAAAGAGTGAGTAATTATGTTGTTTGTTACTGCTTCACGCTGAAATGGCTCAACAAATTTGAGTGGATTATGGCATTGGGACTTTTCACACTTTGGATTAACACGTTGGCTCCTTTTTCCTGGAAAAAGGTTAATGCGAAAAAACAGGAAAAGCGTGGGGCACAGACATAAAGCGTAAAAAATCTAGTACATCACCTACAACTACAACGAGGCTCTCCCGCAAGTAATGTATCAACCGAGCTCGCAAAAGAGGCTTTAGATGGCCATCAGTTCAGCGCTTTAATGAGCGCTGCATTTCAAATAAGATACTTACACAGCTGACGGTGTCAAAGCACTGAGGGCTCTCTCGGCAGATTATACCTGAACTAGATAAATCATAACCTCTCCACTATTCCAACTGCACAGCTTTTAGATTGGATCAAGGTGTCATAGTTCAACACTATCACTTTGCTGTGCTCATTAACAGCCCCAGTAATTGAGAAGGGTCGGTGAGAGGAAAATGTTAGCCGTAACATCGGCACTTTACTTGGTGTAGCGTATCGTATTCGTTTTGAAGCGATGATGGTTTAGTGGTAGTGACGTCGGCTTGGGTTCGGCCCTAGGTTCAAATACAATAAGCTTGAGGTTTCACTGTAGAAAAATATCGTGATGGAACGATAGCTCGGTGGTAGGGCATTTTCAGCGCAAGGTTTCAGGTACATTTACCTTGTTAACAATTACATTACATACCTTTTTTACACAGAAGGTTTTTAGGTAATTAACTATGCATAGTTTTATTATTAACGTTTCTAAAACAGCTCGCCAAATATTTGACTCCAACGTTCTTTTTAAATTAAATGAATATTGGCACGGACCTGCTGTGGTACGAGTATATTATTATGTAGTTTATACGCAAATAAGATGCGTTATTTTTTAAACTAAAATAAAAATGTGGTTTGGTTTCGTATTATAAAGAATGCTTATAAATTTTACCATTTCTTGAATTTTCTTGAAAAATATCGAATAGATGCAACATAAAATTACATTTTCATTGCGAATAATATTGGTAGCATATTCTCGTGGACTATTACACTACTACGCGTTTCAAACTAGTATTAGTACTAGTTAACAATTAGGAGTGCAATTAGTTGGTACTTATATCATTAAATAAATTCTGGACACTTCACAGAGGAGTATAATTTGCTCTTCTCTTGAAAATCCCCATAATGTAGTTTATAGGATAAATCTAATGTGATAGACTATTTCTTATCTTGCAGGTACGTTGAAGAAACGCGAACGTACAAAATTCCCAGCGAACTCGTTAGGTGAGATAAAACAAAAAATGATGGAAAAAATGTGTTCCCGTGGCTGGAGAAAAGCGCGGTCAACCATCAACATGTAAAAATACTCCAATTTCCATTCCAATTAACACTGACGTATTCATTTTACTACATCCAATCCCAGCTGTGCGCGGAAACTAATGAAAACCCACCGGCATCAGGTTAATGGAAAAAGGAACAAATAATTGAAAATAACGTAAAAATACAACGTACTCAAACACAATTCCAGCTTAGTATCCATTGAATAATACACCTTAAAGCAATCAAACAGGGTCTGGTATATAAACTAGTATTACATCTCTAGAATGAGACTGCCTTAAAACTTCCTCGGGGAATAAAAGAGATCTGTTTTTGATTGAATTCAAGGAAAACAGAATTTTGCTCATTGGACATGAAACCAGCTTTACCCGAAATACTAAAACCTTTTGCTACGAAAATTGGTCCCAAGTAAGCATTCAAATCATGAATAACATAACATGTATTCAGTCACACGTAATGTAATTGTTTATTTAATTAGTTTCGTCGTTCATATTTTTAACGTAATATTATACTATTCCAGTTCAAACGAACGTAGAAATATGGAAGCGTGCATTTCGGCGAGCTCACAAAAAATAATCAACTAACTGAAACCATCCCTGACATTTTCACTGTTTGTTTTACTAACAAAACTCGACATTTTCGTATTGTTGAATTCAAATTTAATTTTTCTGTTTTGTTTTCATCGTTAGTACTTCCTATACAACTGTCATTATGCTTTTGCGTTGTTTTTATGACAGTCGTGGACGTGTAGGTTTCCTAATTGGTTTGTTTCAATATTTATAGCGTTTGTGGAGTAGCTAGTGGTTGGTTGTAACAGATCAAGCAGGCTAAGCCACCCTCTGTTTTTTGACATTTGCAATTGAGCGCTGCCGTGCTTCGGCGGGTGGGCTACATCATTTTTTAAGCCATCTTAAAAGTCTTTGGGTGACTTGAAGACTGACAATAGAGTTAGCTACAGAGTTAAAAGACAGGCCTCACCAAAAAAATATCTAATTAAAAAGGTAAAATCGCAAACTTTCATTTTCCCGGAGGTTCCAATTATTATCTTGAAGGTAGTATAACCAACTCGGTAAGCAATAGAACATAATATCTTGCTATCAAGCTTTATGGTTTACTTTGGAATGTAATCACTAGTTTTAAAGCTATACTACTCACGAGTAAAAAACAAACATATTCGTTTCTTTTAAAATATTAGTGTGACAGCTAAAATTTGTTATATTTTAGTAGTACATAATTCTATGTTGATAACTATACAAAGTAATCTAAATAGAATTACTGAAGCGTTATGATTACCATCATAAAACCGTCTTTCTGGTCTTGTCCTATTTTAGATCTCTGAGTTATTAGCTGGTTATTCTCTGAGTTATAATAGATCTTGTAATTTTAAAGACAAACCCAGACGTAAGTCGACCACAATTGCTTTAACCGACCCGCGCAACGGACTATTAATAGGTATATTTATCTAATATCTAGTGGCGCTATTATCTTCGGATCCAATTAAAGTATTTGCAGAATGAAACACCTGTCATCTCGGCGGCGATTTCACTAATAGGCCTCACCGCAAAGTTAGCCTTAAGCCGCACTTCCAAGAGTTAAGCCTGTCCGAGCCACGTGGAGAAATAGGAAGGGACATTGTTTTAAGAGTTTGAAAATAAAACACATATTATGTACGAGTATAATAAAATATACATTTTAGTCATAAGAAAAAAATTGTAAAAGAGATCGAGCCCAAAAAATAACCTTGAAGAAGTTGAAATTGGCGACATTTAAGTGCTCACAAGTATTATAAAAAAACATAACAGAGTACAGAAGGAGTTTGCTTGTTTAATTTGCTACTTAAAATCAGGTGAAAAATCTTTCCTTTTTGTAGCTGTATACAAAAATTATGAAATAAGATTGTCAGATACCACTAGTTTTTTCGTACTTTAGTCACCTCACGTCATGTGACCATCACATGGTGTTGTAAGTTAAATATGTTTCCATTTTAAATAGTGGTGACCTACTCAAGTATCTAAACATATATAACTCAAAGGTGACTGACTGACATAGTGATCTATCAACGCACAGCCCAAACCACTGTACGGATCGGGCTGAAATTTGGCATGCAGGTAGACGTTATGACGTAGGCATCCGTTAAGAAAGTATTTCGATTAATTCTATCCCCAAGGGGATAAAATAGGGGCTGAAAGTTTGTATGAAACTTTGTTAATTTTAAACCGATCGGGCTGAGACTTTGGATGCATAAAGCTGTAGCCCACGCGGGTAAAACTGGCTAGTTTTATATATAATATATATATAATTTTTGCTTAATTGCTAGGTCTAGTTTAAGTGGGCGAAAATGTAATTAAATTTGATTCTCAGTAATGAAACATTTCAGATATTAGACATTTTTTTTCGTAAGACTTTCATAATAGTCTTCGAAGCTATTAAATTTTGTTCCAGCAATAAATCAAGAATTTTCCGCCTGAATCAATTCAATCACGGACCAGTTTCATTCGTGAAATAAAATGACAAGCCCAATGCTAGCAAGCGAGTCAGGGCGGCAAAAACAAACGACTCTTTGTATTGACGTTTCAAATTTTCAGCCAGACTGAATTACAGCTTGTAAAGTTAATTAGTTTTCAATGTATTTGTATAAAATAATATTAGTATTATAGACTAGCTTTGGCTTGCAACTCCGTTTGCGTAGCAATTAGAACCCTAGTGGTAGGGCACTATTTAGTGTCTGGCTAGCTCAAGAATCGGTCGCTAAGCACTTATTGGTGTGTTCCGGAAGCCCCACTTAAGATCCAGCTCTCAATCCAACCACGTCTCTCTGTATGAAAAAAAGACATAATATAAATGGGTTTTTATTGCCCTGAAAAACGTTATTTTTATTCACCTTGACGTGTGACGCAGTATTGAAAACTGTCACTTTTAATTGACCTGTTATTTGTAACGAAAAAATATTTGAATTAATATTTCGGTTTTTGAATATTCCAACTATCTTTTAAAGTGACTCAGATTATACCTTGAATTGTGACAAGAAAGCTCAACACTGATTTACAGAGCGGCAGACAAAGCAACCCTTTCATTTGTAATACTTACAACCCTCCTATTATGTTCTAATTGGTCGCGATCCAATCGTTCGTTATTATCTCGGCGGAGGAGCTATTATTTTTACTCCACAGAACTTGAGAAAGGAGAGTGTTAGAGTTGCCGAAATATCGAGAGTTTTCATCTCAAAAAGCCATACTATCGATATCGATTATTTTGGACTGCTTATTTACTTATACTATCGTAGTAAACTATCGCTAGTCTAAGATAATATAATCGATACTATCGATAGTTATTTATTTACAAGCAAAAATTCTTCGCAAGCAACAAAACTATCGGTACTATCGACAGTATTGCACTCACTTGATAGTATTGTCGCGATTTGAGCTATCGATAGTACCTATCGGTAGTATTGTACAGTCAGCGACAAAAGTAGCTGAACATACTTGATTTTCCAATTGTGTATTAGATGAGTATGGTTTGTTGTTCTTTTACAACTTACGTGGTATCGTTTGACCACAAAATAACACCCCAAATGTTAAGTGATGGTTCGGTCGAAGGTTGATGTGGTCTTTGTTCTACGACTGTTGTCGTTGACTGTACACACTTGGCAGTAATGTCCCGTTTCGAGCTATCGATTATACCGATAGGCTATCAATAGTGTTGCGATTGGTTGGATATCGATGGACTACCGGTAAATCATCGACAGTCTACTATCGATCGGCAACACTAGAGAGTGGCCACTCTGTTGAAAGCCAGTGATTGAGATTTCTTTTGTTTTTTTCCCCTAACTCTCGTTAATCCTACGCAGCTTCGTTTACATTGGGCGGAAAATATTCGATGAGAACCGGAGGGAACTCGTAATAATGGTACGTGACATTTGGGTTACAGACAATCTGTGAACACTTGTTTGCGTTTGATTTTTTTGGTGGCAGTTTGTATCAGTTTGTAACATTCAGCTCTAGTGACTCGTTTTTCTACCGTAGAGAAAAATGACAGATGGCCAATCTACTTGACCAAACATAATAAAAGTACGATGTAGAAATAACACCGGTTTGCAATATCAAAATCGACCAAAACATTATCATTACCTTAGGAGTACAGTCAGCGACAAAAGTAGCTGACCGTACTTGATTTTCCAAATGTGTTTTATGTCAGTAATGTTTGGGTCTTTTTTACAACGTTAATGGTAACGTTTGACCACAACACAATACACCTGATGCTAACTGATGATACTGTTAAAGGTTGGAGTTTAAGACTATGAAGGTAATCAGAAAATGTGTTTTGTTTAGCGACTTTTGTCATTGAACATACTAAAACAAATTGTTTTTATTATTATCTCCTTGTAGTTGACTTATATCGGTTTTAGAGAGTACGGTGCCGTTCCGCGAAGTATCATTGCATTGCTTGTTTACAGCCTCCGAGCGGCTCTAGGGAGATGAATCAAGGAGGCGGGTGCAGCGGCGCTCTCTAATTAAACACTGGCAGACTAATTGTGGAGATTTATTTATATTTTACTTGATAAATGGCTTGTGTGTGTTCCTTAAATGGGTGAGAAATTAGTATGTGAACTTTGACGTAATCAAAAACATAGTTTATGTATCTAAACATTTTTCTATTGATGAGATCAATCATACTATGTAGATCAAGGGTCTACAACTCTCAGACATAGAAAGAATACATACGCTGCGCTGTACATAATCTGATATTTTGCAACAAGCTTTTTTAATAACATTTTGTTTTACAAATGGACTTGAAATTTAGCCGTTAGCCGTTTGCATCCATCGGCTCCCTGCGACTCTCACAATGTCATCGGGCCTCCTACTTTCAGAGCGTCTACTGGTTCGTGGTTGCCACTCGAGAATCTTTCTTCGTCATCGGTTATCGGTTCTTCAAGCGCTCATAATGTGCTCACAAATGTATTGACCAATAACTGTCGATGTTTTAATTTTTTCAAACTCGGTCCTTAGATTATAATCAAGCTGTATTGCTCACGACCGCCGCCCCGCGCCTTGGGCCGCATTGATCTGTTCACAGCTATAAAGCTGACGTAAGCACCTCATTGCGTTACATCTCGAATATTTCCACTTATGTTTTGAAAGGCTTTACGTCTCCCACGGGTTTTATGAATCAGCCGTGTGAACGTGTGGCCACCACCACAGTAGCTATGCAGTAGGACACTTTGAAACACTACTAGCTTATACCTGTTAAAGAAAATAAGCATTAGAAGCAGTGTTTGTATGTGCAGCGCTGAAATATGTTGATTTACTATTAGGATTATTTATTATTAGTTCATAAAACGATATTGATAGAGTGACAGGGAGCATCCATCTGGGATGCAAATGGGCAATGGCCGTTGATGCTAGCGTTCAAAGTCTTATGTTCAGCAGTGGACTTTTTCCGGCTGATGATGATCATGATGAAAACTGTATGTAAAAGTTAAATACAATTCTTAACACCAATGTTATATAAGTTATTAAAGAGTCAGTTTAAAAACAGAACTGTTTTCTTATGTCAGGCAACGTTATACACGAACCTAGAGTTATGATGACGCTTTGATGTCTCCGTTCTGCGGCGTCCTGTAATTTTAATTTTATTTTATTAAAGCGCATTTATAAATCACAGCCGTTATAATTTGTTTTTAAGCCTACACGTATGCTTTTACTTATTCTGTGTTATAACGTCACACGACTCGCGCGATGCGAGAGTAAATAACCAACCAGTATGCATTTTTTAGCGATGGTGGCCGAACGGTCAGGCGTGCGACTTACAAAACGCCGACACCGAGTTCGAATCCTCTCGGCCCCGCACCTATGACTCAATAAGTTATGTGCGGATTTGCCATCGCTCAAAAACGATGAAGGAAAACATCGTGAGGAAACCGGCATGTACAAGAACCACAACGTTCAAGGGCATGCGATATCTACCAACCCGCACTGGGCCAGCGTGGTAGATTACAGCCCATACTCTCTCTCTGAGAGAAGGCCAGAGTCCCAGCAGTGGGAACGTGAAAGGCTGATAATGATGATGATGCATTTTTTAGCAAAAGCATTGATACTTAGTAAACGTACGAATGATATTAATAGGATCCACCAGAGTTTCCCCACTGTCACTCCCCTGTGCTACCACTGCTTGCGTCGTTTAATTAAGCAAACACAGTGGCAGTGCCGTTCTGCTAGATTTATTCCCCTACGTTACGATATGATACGATGTTGCTAAGCAGTATTTGCGAGGAAGCCGCCCCAGTTCTGACTGTATCTGTTGTTTGATTTTAGTCACAATAATCGTTGTGATTTCGTCACTAAGATATTCAAATAGAATTCAAATGTATGCTTATTTAGTAGGATGTAATTGCATGTGATCAAACGTAATAGCTACGCCTGTTCCGACCTCCTTAGAGTAAAGCCATAGCTTGGTAGTAGGGTATCTCTAGCGCTCATCTAGCTAGTTAGTCTGCCGCCAAGCACCGATTGGGATGTTCCGGTAGTCTCACTTAAAAGCCAGTTTTCCGGTCTAAGCGTAGCGTGGTGTCGCCGTCGATAGCATCGTCACTTAGTGTCAAGCAATTCGTGAGATGTAAAATAAATGAAATAAATAACTCAAAGCCAAACTTTGATCAATTTCAAGATTCTTATTATTATTATAAAAAGTAAATGTTCTACCTGAACCAACTTTTATTATTTTCAATATCTCGTGTCTCAGCCTCAATGGTTTTAATAAATCAAACCAAAGATGAGGTTGATCCTTCACCGCCGCTGCTTACTCAAGCAAAATAGATTTATCGTCCCTCGGACGGACTTTGTCAAAATAACACTTGACGTTTGGATTAAAAGATTGGTAAAGGTTATGAAAATAAGATATTTTTACCTTTGATAATATGTATTTTAGTTTTATTTATTACTAGCTGCACCCCGCGGTTTCATCTGCGTTTCCCGTTATCCCGCAGGAACCTTTTCCGGGATAAAAAGCATCCTATGTCAGTTTCCTGGTCCTATTCTACCTCTCTACCAATTTTCAGCCAAATCGGTTCAGTCGTTCTTGAGTTATAAATAGTGTAACTAACACGACTTTGTTTTGTATTATATAGATTTAATAGCGTCAGTTATTTATGTAGGTAACTGTCAAATCAAATCATTTCTTATACCAAAAAAAGACAAAATAAGTGGTTCGCATAGAAACGTATCCTTCATTAAATAACAACAAGTAACCAAGCCTGGGTTGGTCTGGGTAGATCATTAGGGCATGAAATATAACCTACCAGTAACCTACCCCTTGGTTTTGCTCAGGCCGGCAAACAATTTAACAGCCTCAACATTTCTTGTTTCTTTAGAGATTTAGAATTTTCACGGTAGCTTGAATTTGCCTGTGAGATAATTTTCGTCAAAATCAACAAAAAAACATTCAAAGTTTAACGTTTTGATGTATTAATAGGGACCAGAATTAAGCAAAGTTAATAGAAAGTCGAAACTCACTTACCAGAGCTTTTAAAATAGGATCAGCAATTCTAAAGTTTGTCTTTTATGAACAAACTAAGTCTCAAACTTTACCTCTTTATGACAATAGCAGAGTAATACATTATGTGTATATGTTACGGGAAATGTAAGTAATCCGTCATTGTATACAATTCCTAGGAAATGTATGTAATTCCTAAAATCGCACGGAAATATGTAAGACAAATTATATTAGACACATTTCCTAGGAAATCTATACATTTCCTAAATAGTAATCGGAAATGTATAACCACAGATAAAAATAAAAATACAAGGGTCACTCCCACCGCACTCTAACCTACTGTTACACTTTTATTTACCTGATGCATGCTATGAATAAAATAAAAAAAGCAAAGTCGAGTGTTTTAATACAGAAAGCATTATTTTTATACATTTCCTAATGCGATATTACAATTCCTAGGAATTTTACACATATCTTGGGACATTTATGTATTAAATAGTTTTTGAAACAATATTTTATACATTTTCTAAATAGCTTCGGAATTGAATAAATTTCCTAGGATTTGTATACAATTCCTAGATTTCATACATTTCCGGTAACAAGTATATATAAATGAATATTAAGAAGCCCGTACTAGTTCTCGCCAACTAACGAACTTAGTGTAAACATTAAGGAGAATTCTCACCCGGCACAAGTACCTACACCCATGTGTACTACTAACGACCAACGAGTCGTCCAACTTCTGATATAAGGTGTAATTTCTCTCCTTAACTATAGTTAGCGTTGCAGCAAATTTGTACGGTTATTAAATGATCTCAGCATTTTAAAAGTCTATGTCTTTGTCGCCTGGTTGTCGCCAAGCACCTATCAGTGTGTTTGAGTAGCCTCAGTTTTTTTTAAACGTAGTACGGTGGTAAACTAGTGGACGGCCCGCTTGATGATAAGCGGCCACTTTCGCCTATGAACATTTGCAACATTAGGGAGCATCGGCGATGCGTTTCCAGCCCTTTCTTTTTACACCCATTTTGGAGGACCAGATTGGGATCTAGAGAGCCAGTTCCAAGTCTAGGTGCCACTTTCAACCCCACCGTCCTTGAGGTGACAATAAAAAAAAAATGGTTGCTATTAAGACGTCTTTCGAAGTTTAACTTTAAGCTTGTAAAAACTAAATCTGAATTAAAGTCCACGTATTTAAAGAAAAAAAACTATGAAAACATGCAATTGGATTCAATGACCTCTAAATATTATAGTCAAACTGAGTTTCTCAAAAAATGTCTTAAATCGACATGAACGTAGTTTTCTAGTGAAACGTAAGAAAAGAAGATTACCAACGTAAAGCTCTACAAACATGTCAGCCTTCTATTCAAACAAGAAGAATCAAGGCTAAAGCAATCAAATCCATTCCGAAGGGATTCAGCGTAATAAAATTAATGCGGTGATTGTTTGCTATGAGGTTGCTACGAGTGAGCTACGAGCCGGCTGCGATTTGCAACGCCACATTTGTAACTCGCTACGAATATAGCTCAGATTGGTGTTTCTAGAACTTTCAAGTCTTGTTAAGAACTTTCTATATTTGCTGTGTGATGGATTTGAAATAACTTTTCGTTGTCAAGTCTGTAAAACTTTCTTCGATACATTTTGAATTTATACACAACTTTTACGTACATACAATAATTTGGTATTGAAGTAGTTTAAACATAGTTGATTGTTTTGAACACAATGTTTGCGCCGAGTGCTGGCAGACGTTGGATGAGAAGAGCCGAAGACCGGGCTCAGTGGCGTACCTTGGGATAGGCCTATGTCCAGCAGTGGACTGGTACAGGCTGATGATGATGATGATGATGATGAAGAATAAAATGTACTGGGTATAATGTATGTCACATCTCCTGAACTACCCTTTAGGTATGTCCCAAACACTACAATACTGACGACCTTAACGCGGCGACGGAGAACGCAATTCACGTTACTACCGAGTCATCATCATCATCATCAGCCTTTACGTTCCCACTGCTGAGACTCTGGCCTTTTCTCAGAGGACGTCCGTTATCTACCACGCTGGCCCAGTGCGGGTTGGTAGATGTCGCATGCCCTTGAATGTTATGGTTCTTGGACATGCCGATTTCCTCACGATATTTTCCTTCACCGTTTTGAGCGATGATAAGTCTCGCACATAACTTAGTCATAGGTGCAGGGCTGAAAGGATTCGAACTCGGTGTCGATGCCTTGTAAAGCGCACGCGGTTACCGTTCGGCAAACATCGCTCACGTTGCCCATAAGGATTGCAATCCCACAGCGCGCGGGATCCCGCATCTTTGAAATTATGCTAAAAATCAAATTGAAACTACAGATTAACTCATTAAATTAATTAGTTAATTAATAAAAAATTAGTGAATAGAAAATAAATAATTTCTATTGCTTAATGTAAGAAATGTTTAATA
The DNA here is from genome assembly GCA_931315375.2 of Opisthograptis luteolata. Lineage (NCBI taxonomy): Eukaryota > Metazoa > Arthropoda > Insecta > Lepidoptera > Geometridae > Opisthograptis > Opisthograptis luteolata. Next base: position 13,893,725 of record OV928039.1, read on the forward strand.
AAAGTTGATTTTTACTTTTTACGCCTAAATCTGTATGTTCAATTTGATTTTATATCATAATTTCAAAGAAGCGGGATCCCGCGCGCTGCAGGATTGCAATCCCTAGTTGCCAAGTACTGGTCAAGTAAAGTCTAAAAGGCCATTGACACAAAGAAGGCCTTCGGGTTCAGTTAAAGCGAAAGTTCGGTCCCGCCCGCCCTCGAGCGCGCCCCACACGCGCGCCGTCAGAGTCGCTAACTGCCCACTGACAAACGATTCACTTTACATCTCGGACCCATAAAACAAGCAACAGCCGCTCCGAACGTCCAAAGTACGTTTTATAGCTGAACCTTTGTTTACGGCGGAACGTAAATTCGCGTAATTTAAATTAATTATCTGCAATGGGCAGCGCTTCTATTCCGCCGAGTGCCGCCGACCCTTTGCCGAATTTCATGTGAATTTTAATAAATACTGAATTGTTTACGTTTTCGTACCTCTACTGCGATAAATGACAAAGAAGTCCCTTTAGGCAAGGTACCGAAGATACTGGCAGCGTTCCCCCTTTGGATGGCTAGACTAATTCTTTGGCCGAGGTAGCTGCCAGCTCTTCGTCTCCGGTCTCTTCTTTGGACTTCTTTTAATAATGTATTTTAGTTATTAGTTTAGGTTTTAGTTTATTATTATTATTATTTTTATTTCATTGTTAATTATTTTTAGTTTGAAGTAATGACAAATAAGTTTCACAATGAGAAGTAAAATATTAAAGTACTAATAAGTTTTTTTCGCGGCTTCACTTACGCAGCGTTCAGAATAGCAATTATTGTTTTATTGTTATGAATGAATACGGCATGTCAATTACACACAATACTACATGATTTTAATGAAATAACTATCCACATGAAAATAAAACTATCACAGTTTATTAATATTAATTTTATTATTCTGTTTTTAACGTTTGACTGCAAGTTACCTGTTTGTAGTCAAAGGTGGTGACGCACTACATAACCATGGCATATAAATAGAAACATTATTAACTAATCAAAACTAACACAACTAACTATGCAATCTATACAAATCAAGGCGTAGCGTGGTGGTATAATCACTTCTTAGTCATTTGATGGTGACGTGATCATGTGCTATCCTGTAAGATGTAAAAAAAATATGCATAGGTTAAATTAAGTAGCCTTAGTTAGTTATCTTTGTTATTCACAATGTACATTTCCAAAACTACAAGTCAGCCAAGTTATTGTTCAATTCCCCGCAACTTCACGAGCGAGCACGGTGAGCTCATCTCGATGTAGAATCCTTAAACGGTTTTCCATTCAAGGAAAGCGTTCCAAGACTGCTGACGTTCTATTCAGCCGAAGTCTTTACTACCGTACTTACTTTTAAAATTGGTACCGAGACAAGGCACCAAGATAAATGGTAGGTACGGGAAACTGCACTAAAGCTCCGTCGGTCGCATTTCTAGCGGGATATGCGGGAAGATGCATTTATTCTCGCATATAGCAGACAAATGTGTCCCGCAGCTTGCGGCGAGAATTAATGCGGCTGTGGGTGTACTTGGACGTCCATATCTCAAAGATTCATAGTTATAAAAACACTAGCTGTTCCCCGTGGTTTCACCCGCGTGGGCTACAGTTTATCCCGATAAAATGTATCCTATGTTTTGCCTCAGGGTTCAAAGAAGACGGGCAGGCCACAGGGCGGGATCGGGGCTAAGTCCACGGAGACACAATTTTTATCAATTCATTACATTGTAGACGGCTTCTCATTAATTAAACCTTGCAGCACAGTATTATAAAAGTAATCACTTCATTTTTATTTCGATGCTTTCCCTCGACAGCGCGTCGCCCCTGGGAGGTATAAATTAATTGTTTAAAATAATTATTACTAAGAGTTCCGTAATAACCGTGAAATAATGAGTTTCAACAATACAGTGTGTGAAGGTAAACAGCGCTGTAAATATGTGAATAATTATTTTGTAGTGATTATTAATGATGTTCATAAATTCAAAGATTAACTCTGTGTTTAATAGCTTAAACAAAACAGTACAATAACGAGTTCATGTGAATTTTGGGTGAATTCATCGTTCACTTTTATATCTAAGGTATGGACTATGCTAGTGATCTTAGGTAAATCTTTTTTACAATAATGATGTTTATACCAATGGTTTGTTCTTTTGTTTAGTTTCATACAAAGCGGTTTATAGAATGGCAATGACTTCAATCCATACATAACCCACTAGTTGCACCCCGGTTTCACCCGCGTCTTCCCGTTATCCTGCAAGAACCTTTTCCGGGTTGAAAAGTAGGATATGTGTTAATCCAGGGTATAAGCTATCTTCATTTGAAATTTAATTCAGATCCGTTCAGTAGTTTTTGCGTGAAAGAGTAACAAACATCCATCCATCCATACTCACAAACTTAACTAACTTATTTTAACAAGACATTGAAAGCTGTGAGCTTGTCTCAAATACCAAACTCTATTAGCTAAGTCTCCAGCCGTGCGTTAGTGACTATTACGAAATCTGTGCCCGCGTGTCGACCGCAACGGCAGACTTCACCGACTTTACAGACTGCCCAAATTTCCCGGCTTGCCACATTTGCCAGATCTGCCAGTTGCTATGTTTGCCAGTTTGCTAAGTTTGCCCTGCGCGATTTTCCAGCAGACCGCCGCTGAGAGCCATGGAATGAATAAAACCGCTGGAATCTCATGGAAGCTGTGAATGGCAATACTGCAAAATGAAGTCATTTATATGTTACGATACTTATAATTATTGACAACATCCTAAAATACTATTAAATTATGAAAATTTCTGAAAGTCACCTTTTACTTCTCTTGTTTTTACTTCTTACAGAGCAGCGTTTGACCACAAGTCACCTCATGTTAAGTGGCGATGTGGTCGAAAGTGGCACCACGTTGCACCTGGATTGGGAACTGGCTCTCATGTGAACCTGCCGGAACACACCTATAGATGCTTGGTGACAGATTTGTCAGTTCGGTAACTAGCCAGGCATTTACTAGAAAATGCCGTACCACCAAGCTGTGGGTCTCATCACGTTGTTTTCCTTCACCGAAAGCTCAAACTCATTATAGGATTCAAACCACTGAGCCATAATCGCTTCAAAATTCCTGCTGTGTAACTACGAAGCTAAGCTTATCCACGAACCCAACTAAACAAAACAAAAACAACGTTCATCTGGTTCGTACGATCCACAAACAAGTGGAATCGTATCGTGCCTCATAGAGCAGTGGCGAGCCAACACATCCGCTCTGTGTTTGTTCAGCAAACATTTGTGCGGCGCAAACGTCGCGGATCATCGCCGCAACGCTGCACTTTGCCGCGTTAGACGTAATATTTCTGCTCTAAAGTGGACCTCTGTTGGTTGCGACAGTTGCAACTGACTAAAGTGGACTTCTGTTGGTTGCGACAGTTGCAACTGACGCGGGTGTGTGACGCACCGTGGCTGGCAATTATAATCAGCCTTTTTACGTTCCCACTGCTGAGACTCTGGCCTTCTCCATGAGAGATAGTATGGGCTGTAATTGAATACTGCAGTTCTTGAACATGACGATTTCCTCACGATGTTTTCCTTCACCCTTTTTTAGCAATGGCAAATCCGCACATAACTTACGTACGGAGCTGAGAGGATTCGAACTTGGTAAGTCGCACGCAGCTGGCTTCCTTCACATGTCAACAAAAAAGTCACAAGAATCTGAAATAACCCTTTGCCGTATTAAAAGAAAGCAATAGAAATGTCTTGCGTCATCCCGTTTATCTCTTCACGTTTATTGCATGGTTAGCAATACATTACCTGGATAATATTCGTGGAATCCCTCTAATATCGCAGTGCAGCCGCATGCATCCGGGGATAAATTCTCGCACGTTCACGGATCATAATACAATTTGGTCGGCATTCGTGGAACTTTTTCATAAAGCTGGATTAGTTACGGTTAGGAGGAAGTGGCGCAGTGGATAGGGTGCGGTAGGTCAACACAATACCGCGGTGACAAAACTTAGTCGAGTCATTTCCTCTTATATATTTGTCAATTTCAAAATCATATTACATTTAAATTATAAATTAAATAGAGAATCATTTATTTGTGACAAAAGACAATAGAGAGTAATAATTAAGCGACTAAGTTCTGTCCCACAGTGTAGTTGCCACGAACAGTTCTGGTCGTACAACCAGCGCTAGTTAGTTGAGACTGTTGCAGTGTTGTCAGATCCAGTTCACATCAATGCGAAAGTTTGAGTGTGTAAATGTGTTTGTTACTTGGCCACGCTGAAACGGCTGATTTGAGTGGGAATGCAGAAAGTTTACACCCTGGATGAACATATGGGCAATTTTTATTATACCGGAAAAAGGTCCTGCAGGATAACGGGAAAAGCACGGATGCAACCGCGTAGCTAGTTTTAGTATAAATGCAAATTAATTTTATATCTTTTTTACAGCTTAATTCATATCAATTTTTTTTATTCGTAAAAATTTGACTGAAATTAAACTATTGAATCTGAGATAAAAAAATATCAGATGATCAAATTAAAACTACCAAGTTTATTATTACACCTAAAGTTAATCGTTGTCGCTAGCTGTTTAAAAACAATGGCTTCCATGATCTTACCATCATGGCGGGGCTTCCTACTATCTATATAAATATGCAGTTTTCGAACTAACCTACTGTTAATATTTGAACTGTAACAATAGTGACCTAATGTTCGGCGCGGAGGCTCGCAAATGAAAGTTTACGGGCGAGTTCATGCAAGAACAAGAATTCATATGTAAGGCGCGCATACTGTACCATGCCTGGGCATGCCTGGGCATGCGGGCATGCGGGCATGGCTGTGGCCACGAGTTATAAATGACGCTCCAGAGGCCGGAATTCGTATGTAACCGCCACAATTTCCATGAGGATTTATACCATAGTGATTTGCGCATAAAGTAACTTTGTGTGATTTGTAGGAGTGTTAAGGTAAAATGTAACAACTTTCACAAGTCACCTGATTTTAAGTGACGATGTGGTTGAAGATGGTGTCGCGCTACGTTCAAAATGGTTTTTTGTATTTTGTTACATTTTACCTCAAAACTAGCATTTAAACATACACGTATACCTACGTAGCGTACATGTAGCGCTTGATCACTCAAACGCAAACTTAAAAGTAGTAAAAAATACAACTATGCTACTCTTGGACTGGGAACTGGCTCTCAAGTGAGGCTACCGGAACGCGCCCATAGTGGTGCTTGGTGACAGATTCTTAACTTGAAGATGATAGGCGAGTACAAGAAAATACCCTGACTATAACCAAGCCATAGTCTTGCCACTATGTTTTCCTTCACCGAAAATTCAAACCCACGATCTATAAGTTGCAGGACAACGACGTTACCACTAATCTATCTTCCACTTGTTTTATTGTTTTAGTAAAACCGTCTTTTTATTTACTAAAGTTTTCCAACGTGTTTTCTTTGAAAGGAAATATTTTCCTTTTCAAAACAAATTATTACACGTTCTTGAACAGAGGTAATCTGCGGGGGTAGGTACATTGCGGATTGTTGTATAAACTCACTTCCGTTCTATCTCGTATTGTGTAATTTTTTTGATTGTTTTCCTTGTATTATCCATATAGGCAGGTTCTAAGAAAATAAATTGGTACTTTTTTGTCTTATAAAAAATTTATTGGATATAATTATATGACCCGTTGGATGCAAATAGCTAATAGCCGTTCATGGTGGCGTTCAAAGGGGGAGGCCTATGTTCAGCAGTGGACTTCTTCCGGCTGATGATGATGATGATATGAGCATAAATCGTATTTAACCACAAATCACATACAAATACTAATTTAAGATTAGTTTTTAACAAAATTAGATTACCCTGTAAAAAGTAAAGCGTGGTCATACATAAAAACAATGTGTAAGTATATTCGCGTTGATTTGAAAACCTCCATTTTTCCTTAATTAAAAATGGTACCATGGATCGGAGAGTTTTTGATAAGAATATATTTTTCAAATACTATTTCAAGCAAATATTAATCTGTGTCCACTAATTGAGTCGTTAACGATCCGAGGAGAGTTATTAGTCTGTCACTAAGTGGTATGCTGCCCTTGACAGTCAAAATAACGAAGGTGAAATTTTCATTACAGGGCTTAAGCTTTGAACTTGACTTTGAACTTTCTAAAACACCTTTTTATTTTTTTCTTCAGGAAATGGCTTTTTTTCTACCTTACATTTTTATTCTGGAAACGCTCAAACAGTGGGCCAAAACTTTTTAACAATTCAAAAATCGTAACTCCATGTTTATGGTTCCGTACCTCAAAAAGAAAAACGGTACCGTTATAGGAAACCTTTTTAATCAGTCTGTCTGTAAAGACCCTTTAAGGTATTTACCGTTGACCTGTAGGACGGGATTTTCTAAACCTATTTCAGGCACCAGCTCCTCATACAGTTAGATATCAATTACTTAATATCAATCTTAATTGTACCTACCTACTCTGTATAATTTTCTAACAATGAGGAGATATTTTTTTTAAAATTTGATTTTTGGCCTAGAATCATGAAATTTGGCACGAAGCAAGGTCTTACAGCACATGAATAGAAAAAAGTCTAAAAACTGTAAATATAATACGTCATTCGAAAGCAAAAAAAATACAATTGTGTACGGAACCCTCGGTGCGCGATTCCTACCCGCACTTGACCAATTTTTTATATCAATTCTTCGTACCGTAAAAAGAAATACAAGGCATGAATTCTACAAAGCAGGTAACAAGGCCATTCTTAAGAATGCTTCATATAAATAACCCTAGATATGTATAGGTAGGCCGCCGCCGCTCACCCGACGAGGCCTGACCTTCCTACCTGTCTTGGAAACTAATATTTTAGCCTAGTATACGGCTGTCACTTTGACCTGCGTTCGGTATGTTATGGCCACTAAACTATTGTCAAGCTTATAACAGATTCAAAAGCAACGTAGAGTGCCCGCCTGTAAGTAGTGGGATTTATTGTGAGTACCCAATAATATAGTGGGGCAGTTAATGTCCAGAGTTCTATGTCCTAAAGTAATGCTTTTACTAATGCAAGAAAACCAAGAGGTTCTAGTTTTTCGTTCTAGGTTCTATGTTTGTTAAAGTGATCGAAATTTGGACTACGGGATTCTGTATTGAACTGAACTATGACGTAATGAAATACTACATACCAAGTAAAGATTAGGAAATGGGGTGTGGGGTGGGATGAGGTTGAGGTGAGAAAGTGTGATGTCCACTGCTAAGCATAGGCCTCCCTTCAAACACCGCCTTGAACGGTTCTTAGCCATTTGCATCCTAGGCCTACCTACAGAATGTCTTCCGGTTTGTGGTGCTACTCGAGAACATTTCTTTCCCATCAGTCCTTGCGTATCTCTTTGAAATCTAGTCTATCCTTTAAATATATATTATATTAGAAATTTTAAAGCGTTATTAAATAAGAAACAAAGATCCAAACTTTTCCATAATACCCGTCTAAGAAAGCCAACTCACTGTGCTTACAATAGCAAAAATGGAATTCGCGCGTCGTATTTTTCAATTTGATTCCATTCGGTACATGTAAGTTATTCAGTAGGTATTAACTAGGTGAAATATGTTATTATGCAAAGTGACATTATCGTGCTTTACTGCGAGCCCGCGGCGCCGGCGGTGGTGTGCGGTTAGGAGACGAGAATCCACGCTTTATGGCGTTTGGGGCTTTGTATGTCATGTGAAGGAAAACTGCTAGTGATTTCATTGTAAGGTGTTAGCAATTATAAGTATAGTGTTTAGTAAGTGATCAAAACAATGGGAAGTAAGGAGTAGCGTGGCACCGCCTTCGAACACATCGTCACTTAACATCAGGTGACTTGTGGCCAAACGCTACGCTGTATGGAGTAAAAAGAAAAAAAAATGTCAATGTCAAAATTTATAAGTCATGTTGACTCTCTCTGACATTATTCCGATTTTAGGTAACAACTGGTTTGATGTAAAGAGACGGTTTAGTCTTTTTAATAACACTTTTTATATCATTCTGACTGACATGATGATGGCAGTAATGTTTCACAATTGCCATAAAATAAAAAAAAACGGTTTAGTCAAAGGTGGCGCTTGTTCCAGCCGTTTCAGAAAGTGACATAATTTTTTTTCTTGTCATTTATGTATATACTTGCATAATATACATTTAGTAAAAAGCTGTTATTATGACATTACAAACAGACTTTTCAATTCTAATATTTGTTTAGATTTTATTTTCAGTTATTTATGGTTATTGGTGGTGGTTATTTGAGATTGATACATTTTGTTGTAAAATGTGAAAAGACACAAATACACAACTGTAATCACAGCTCAAAACAAATCCTTCTTCCTGTAGAGCAACATTACCGGAAGTTTAATTTGTTTTTTCTGGGCTGAGAGCAACTCGAAGACGAACTTGCAAGAAAGGACTTCACTTCAATTCCTGTTGCAATTAGTTTATTAACAAACTTAAAGCAAAGTAGTTTCTTAAAGATTTTCACGCTACGAATAATTTGTAGGGCATCGTAATTTAGACGTGGCGTGTTTTTAGGTAGTGTTTTTTGGGAACGCGACTTCTCTTTCAGAGAGTGTATGGGATGTAATGTACCACGCTGGCCCAAAGCGAGTTAGTAGATGTCACATGCCTTTGAATGTTGTGATTCTGGGACATGCCGGTTTCCTCACGATGTTTTCCTTCACCGTTTCGAGCGATGGCAAATCCGCACATAACATATCCCTTGTTCCTCGCTATATATCTTTATTTCATATTATTTTTTTATTTGTAGATGTTTAGTTTTATATAGATAGTTTAGCTTTAGTATTTAGTTTAATTTTTTATCCAATTGTATATATTTGATTTGTTGTATATTTAAGTACATTAAATACAAGCAAGCTTATTATCTAAATGCAAAAGTAGCTCTGTCTGTCTGTTATGCTTTCATGCCTAAACCACTGAGCCGATTTAAATGAAATGTGGTACGTAGATAGTTTGATGCGTCAGTGGCCTTTTTGATGAGATCGGTCCAGCGAATCGGAGAACGGCCTCGGGCTATTTTACCTTCAACCGGACCCTGCACGACAAGTTTCTCCATAGACAGCTCTTTTCTTGAGATGTGACCAAAGAACTTCAAGATTCGTATCTGCACAGTTGTGACGTCTCTCCTTGAAGTTCCTTGAATAGTTAAGTAATAAGTTGCGGCTAAGAAGATGTGAACTCGGCATTGACGCCTTCAGCCACCATTGCTCTGCCTGCACCCATCAAGCAAGCTGTAAATAAGCTCGCGTCACATTACAGCGCGGCGAGTGCCGTCTCAGTTAGGTCACGCGACACTAAATGCCGAGCTTTGGCCGCGCGCCAGCCGCGCGAGCGCTGACGGTGCAGATACCGCCACTTAGATAGATACGCGTACCGGCACTATTATAGTAGACTAGATTTTTTTGAAGCACCGGCGACTTAGGTCCAAACTTTTGATTCGCAAATGTATGAAATAAATGACTGATGGTTGAATTGTTCTTAGTTGTCTTGAACTATAGTTAACCTTGACTATGGATCAAAAAACCGGCTAGAGATAGTGACGTCAACTTACGACGCCTCGTGGGCTCAAATCTGATTATGAGCCTGAGCTCTCAGTTAAGGATAACTGAATTGATTGAGACTAAAACATATGAAATCATTTCCTCTGTTGAATCAAAGATGAATACACGACAAATTAAAAGAAAAATAAACTTTTTTTTTTACTAATTACAGGGTAGCGTTTGACCACAAGTCACCTGATGTTAAGTGAAGAAGATGTGGTCGAAGATAGTGCCACGCTACACCTGGACTGAACTACACGAAAGCTTTGGAAATATGCTGTTAGAAAAGATGGCACCAAAAAACTATCTCATTTATTATTATTTAATTAGGTATTGTCTTGGTGTCTGACCTCTCTTGGAGAGTGAGAGGTCAATGTTCGATAAGTCTGATGAGATCTTTCACACTTAGAATCTAGCCAACTTCGCAACACTATACTCAGAAACTATAGTGAAGTACCAAACTTTTCTTAGAAATATAAGTTAACTTTGGTACTTAATTAATTGAATTATCAGAAACGTCTGGATGTTATTTTGAAACTTTTAGTTTTTTTAATCAAATCCATATTTCTTATAGTTAATCATACAAGATTCTACGATTACACCCGTCGTTTTCCGGAAGCAAGAGATGTGATTGTAATGTAGAATGGAGATAACTTATATCCTGGACGCATAGACTACTTTCATCCCGGAAAAAGGGATTCCTGTGGGATAGTGGGAAGCCACGGGAGCAGCCAGTTTACAATATTTTTTATTTTCTATTTTATGGTCTAAGAACCTTTCCCGCGGACTATCGAACAAAACCGCTGATGATTTATACCTCTCTCATAAGACCCTCCGTGAAATATTTAACCATAAAAAACCAAAAGCTATTACTAACTCCGGTTATAAAACAGGAAATAATTCCCTAGTTATTAATAAGGGTTCCTATGGCCATAACTCGACATGATATCAAACTATATGGGCACAGAATCGATAACTCATACGAATTAGGCTATGTTTCTGCAGCTTTTACAATAGTAGGGAAGCTCATGATGCTAAATGTGGATTTACTCGAGCGTCGCGGAAACTTAATATGTACTCTAATAAATTTTCAGAGTGAGGGGTGTTCAGTAAACCCTACAGATACTCCCATTTCTTGGACTGACGAATTGGAAGCAAATTTGAAGGGTTCCCCTGACCGCATCCCCCTATGGTAAGGGCTCATAATGACCGGAGGTACATAGCAATAAAAAAATACAAAGAAAAAAAAACTCAAGACTCTTTATTAATAGTACACATAATATGATCACTTTAAAAAGTCAAAGTTAAGACTAGCTACGCCTGTTCCAACCTCCTTACGCCGGCAAAAGAAAAGGCAAGACGCCCGGAAGGTAATGTTTTGGGCGCGATCACATTTACAATTTTAATCTTTCTACTGATTGATTGAATTGGACCAAGGTTAGGTATCCTCCTTGATATTAATCTGACGCGCTCGAATAAATCTCAAAATCTCCACATTGGGCTCCCCTACCACAAGTGATGTAGTGGCACAGTATCTCAGTCCATTTGCGACGTTACCTGTGCGGTAGGGCGGGGGTGCGTAAATCTACCCCTAAGTCCCCTCGACGAGAGTAAGCCGCCCTAAGTGGCGAGATAGGCAAAGTCATGAAGCTGCGGTTACGGAGCTAAGACCTAGCAAGTCTGTATTGAGTCTAGTGTTACCGCATGGAAGGGGTACTGTTACGTTGGTTAGTTCCTTATTGCTGCAATATAAAATATGTGTATTTAGTATGATACAACATCACTTTAAAATGTCAAACTTAAAGCTAGCTCCGTCTTTTCTGGCCTCCTGAAACAGGCAAGTAACGTGGGCAGATAATTTTTTGAGCGCGATCATCAAATATTTTAGACCAGTTTGTTGAATCCACAGACATCCGAACTAGTGTATTCTCTGTGTTTCAGAAGTGAATGGAAATTATAATTTACGTCCATGTTACTAATTACTTATTTAAGAACCCGCTTACATGAATAAATATGGAAAACTTCTTGCACAAGCTTTTCGCAGTACTACATAATGCAGTCCCTCGAGATGGGCGTAAAAAGAGTTCTTCAAGGTCGGCAATTGTATATGTATCCTCTGTATATGTGTATAAGTGTGCGTTTTTATATATGTGTGTGCAAAAGGATGTGAATGTTAAAATGTTATCTATTCTGCATATATTAAGATTTCAAATTGCTGAAAACTCCGTTTTTTTTAGAACGCGAATGTTTTCTAGTATGTTCAACAAGGCACGTTGTTTGTCTCGCATTAGAGTGCTTAATGTGTGTAGTGCCCCCGAGCCGGCGGACTCGGCACGTAATTTAATGAACCCTTGGAGGTAAGCTCGGCCTTCACAGTCACTCTCGCTTCACCCCACGACGAGCGGGGCTGTATCACGTATTAACTAGTGTGAAGTAATCGAGGCTGAATGGTCGTGACGTCAGCTTGCAACACGTAGGTTTATGGTTCGAATCAGTGAGGAATATCATCATGATAAAATTATAGCTTGGTAGGGAATTTTATAGTGCTCGCTTTTGTTTTAGCTAGGTACCCTCAAGTAAAGGATTTATCGCCAAGCACCTATTGATGGGTTCCAATAGCTCCACTTGAGAGCCAAATTCCTATCCAGATGTACCGTGGCCCACCTTCGACTAAATATTTGCTTAATATCACGTGACTTGTTGGCAAATGCTACTTAGAAAGAAGTAAAAAAAATGTTATTGTCTGATTTGAGTAATAAATTTTAAATGTGGTTATTGCAGAGTTAGCGTAATGTGGAAACCAAAAATGTGTGTGTGTGTGTGAATGTGTTCTTCATTTACCGTGGAAACAATAACACAACATTTTCAATAAACATACAAAAGTTCCTTAAACACAGAATTCAAAACGTGACAAAATCGTACCTCCGTGCAAAGAGAATATGATAGCATCGTCAAATAAACACCTAAAACAGGAATGAAGTCATACCAAGTTTATGATCGAACCACATCATCGATGCAGAGACGTGTCGTGAAACTAAAAACGAAGCCTAAAACAATATTACAGTCGTAAAGCCGAGGTGCGTACCTCCATACCTACCTCCACTCCTTCATAAAAGGCAAGATTCTTTAGACTCACGTGAATAGAAAATTGCTCAGCTAAAGTGGATTTACAGTGAAACGTCACCTATCAAAGGAACAGTTGTTAGGGCACTTTGCAGAGGCATAGTGGAAAAGTTAGGTATAAGTCGATACTTGACTGATGGAAAACTCGGCCGAACAATGGAGGGGGGTGAAGCCTTTCAATATTCAAAAGGCACTCAATGAACACGCAAATTGATGCTTAGCAATATTGAATGTGAGTTTCTCTTGATTGTGTTTTATTTGATGTTTACTATTTTAAGATGTCTCTAATAAAACCAGCGAATTTACGCGTGATTTTGTACGCACTTTTATTTATATTAGCAACCGCTCCAGCTTCATACAGATAAAAAAAGGAGTTGAAACAAATGTGAAAAAAAATCACGTCATAATTTTCTTGAATTTTGGGGGTTTTTTTCCATAAAACCATTTTTTTTTTTTTTTTTACTATTTACAGGGTAGCGTTTGACCACAAGTCACCTGATGTTAAGTGACGATGTAGTCGAGGATGGCGCCACGCTACACCTGGACTGGGAACTGGCTCTCAAGTGAGGCTGCCGGAACACACCGATAGGTGCTTGGCGACAGATTCTTAACAAGAGGGTGGTAGCTAGCCAGGCGAGTACTACAAAATACCCTACCACCAAGCAGATTAATGTAACGTGGTCGAACGCTGTAAGACGTAAAAGAACAGTTTAAAACTCCGGTCCAATACCTGTTGGCAGCGTGCCCAGTGTGGTCCGTTACTGGTGTAAATATAAAAACATTTTTATAAAAAAAACCTACATTTTTAATACTGCAAAGCGAAAAAGAATTATAGTTTCGGCTTTGGTTATGTTTTGTATTAATTTAATTTGTTATAAGTGTTATTGGCATCAACTTCCGGAACAATAATCTTTCTCTTTCACTTTGGAGTTCTTATTTAAAAATTTTTACTAGTTATTTCTTACATTTTACTTAGTTTAAATAAGGCGGAAAAAATACATATTCATAATCGTTTAAAATAAAACTGAAGGAAAAATTAGTGAACAGACATGGAAAAAACATACAGTCGAACGTGAAATCTCCTCCTTTTTAGAACTCGGTTAAAAAGTGTTGAACAATCTTACCCAAGTGCCAACGTTCTCAATAAACTAGTCTATCCACTCGAATGCTCGTCTCCCTTCAACTTTCGGCATCTCCATAAAGCTCGGCTGCATTATAAACGAGGCGAACCAAACTTGTCTGCGCAGTAAATCTCCTATGACCACACATAGCGGCATAAGACACAAATCCGGTAGTTATTGAGGTCATTCTTACACCACAGAAGAGCCTGACGTGTAAACATCGCTGACAAGAAGCGAGCTTTGAAAACCACACCTACCCAACACAAAAAGCCTTACACTCCATTACGAACAACGCCAATTTGTACTCTAAAGTCTCGAGAGCTAGGTTGAAATTAGTGTGGAGGGTTTGGGTAGTTGTATGGCGCAGCATAAAGTGCAAGATGGCAAGGTATTGCACCTTTGTGAAGTGTGCCTCGGGCGTTGCAAAGTTAGAACGTTGGTTGGTGATATGCATTGTTATGAATAAGTACGTGGCTCGGACTTGCGCGGCCGAACGTCGGGTAAATAACGACTGGCTTAACTTTACCTTTGTACTACATCCACATTTCACAGCTACCAGTTTCTAAGGGAAGGCGCACGTAAGGAAGCTATTATGTTTCGTGCTACGTCGGAATAACAAACTTACGGGGGCTGTCTGCGATAAACAAAACGTTATTATGTAGATGCCTAATTTCGTAGCTCGTATCTGTGCTACGCTTGCTAAGAGTATTCCGTTACTACGCCATCTGCTACGGAACTGTTTTACCTTACTGCCCATTACAACATTTGCGACATCGACGGCTAGCAAACAACACCGCACAAGTCAAAATTTTGTGGTATTGATATTTTAATGCCATTAAATGCAGTTTTGACGTACGCTTCTATGAACCTGTCGGTTCCAAGCATGATTACTAAATATGTAACACACACAAGTGAATAATTTACATAAAAAACATAGAAGTAAAACAGTTTTATGTCTTTCCTGAAAAGTTGCAAAATTTGCACCGATCGGTGTGTTCTGGCAGCTCTTAGAATAAATTGTAAAAAAAATATGATAGCGGTATATATTCAAAACCCAAATATCGTACCCGCAGGCTCACTAGCCAGTCCCAATCTCGAAACTAGAATAAAAACTAGAGCACTTATACTTCTTTAATAAAAAAAGTTGTGTCCCTAAGGGCATCGATTGTATTGATAAAACTTCACGTCCATAAAGCCTACGTCACAGTATAAACAACAGTCGCGGCGTCACGTTTGCGGCTGTCGTAAAGACGTATCTCGTCGATAAATCGCTCTCGCGGAAACGATATCCCGCTGATACTATAGGGGTGGCATTTATAAAAACCTTTGACCAGAAAATCGGTGAAACGTCTGATACACAATGTTTGTTTACGATGAGGTTTATGTGTTTTTGAGACGGATAATGATATTTGCTGTAGGTATATAGACGGATTCGATGATGAGTAAGTAGTGACATCGGCTTGCGATCCCAAGGTCGTGGGTTCGAATCCTACAATGAGATTTCAGTGAAGGAAAACATCGTGATGAAAGCGTAACTTGGATATTTTCTAGTACTCGCCTGGCTAGCTAAACATTTTTCGACAAGCACCTATCTGTTCCAGCAGCCCTACTTGACATCCAATTCCCAATCCAAGTGTAGCGTGACGTCATCTTAGACCACATCGTTACTCAACATCGAGTGACTTGTGGTTAAATCCTACCCTGAAAGTAGTACTATTTTTTTTATTTTCTTCTAAAACTTAAAAATACGAACGACAAATGTTCGACAGCCCTAGTGCATCACCGTCCCTTTGTACCCTGTTCCTGACAGACCAACGGTCCTCAAGTTATCACGCTTTTTGCCTCCTTTATTAATGTTTTATTAACTTCCAGTGAAATGCGCCTTTATTATGAGCATAAGGGATGCTTCTCTCGGCCGAACAAACGTGACGTTTCGGGAACTTAGCTGCGTACCAAGTTTTATTTATAAGAATCGGACTGTCTGAGCCCGAGGGCAAACTTTTCTAGGACTTTTTGTTTGTACTCTTATAGAGGGAATGTCAGGGCGAGGTTATTGAAATATTTGAGTGGCGGCTTCTAGGTTTATTAATGACGGTCGCTTTGATGTCTCGTACAAAGCACTTACAAACTGCTTAAACTTTAGTGATGGACATACCGTGATATTTTTCTTGTTGTAATAAGTATCATTTTCAAACATTGAGGTTACGTTTATGTATACTCCATACTTATATCCTAAGTGCGAAAATAACTCTGTTTGTTTGTTACCTCTTTGAAACTAAACCGATGAACTTATCCTGATGAAAGTTAGTATAGAGATCGCAGGGAGCCGATGGATACAAATGGCTAATAGTTGTTCATTGTGGCGTTAAGGGGTTTTGTTCAGCAGTAGACTTCTTCCGGCTGATGATGTATTATTGATTACAGTATCCAACATAAAAGACAACTCTATAAAAGTAATGTTAATTCAAAACATACCTTATCAAACTTCAAATAAAGATGAAAATCAACACAAACAGATCCGAAATACATAAGGTATATCATTACGCTATTTCGTAAAAAATAGAAACAATCCACAATCCCAGAGAATATTCCACAAGATATCCATTACAGATAAAGTGAAATGTGTCATCAATATCTCTCAGACCTGACGACGGATCACGAACATAGGCAATATTTTTCTATCTCGTGATAGATTTTTCCAGTAAATTAGATATCTTAGTATAAAAATAATGATAGCGCCCACAGTCCGCATAATCACATTTGATAGGTATCACAAACTCATGCTAGGTATAAATGACGTTTATTCTCTCATACATTTACATGGATTACATAACACCCATTAAGTATTAGTAATAAGAATAAAATTGTCAATGTGATCGCGCCAAAAAAATTACCTGCCGGACGTTTCTTGCCTGTTCTTTTGCCGGCGTAAGGAGGTTGGAACAGGCGTAGCTAGTTTTAAATTTGACGTTTTAAAGTGATCACAATGTATCCTATTGAATAAAGTACTATTGACTATAAGGGACGGTTTTATAAATGTCCGTAAGTTAAATGTCATACCCAATTTCGGTAAATTTAATCTTCTTGTCCAATTTTCCGTACTGACATTTCACAATAAGATCAAATTTACCGAAATTTGGTATGACATTTTACTTACGGACGTTTATAAAACCGGCCGTTAATCCCTCTAGTGTATCTGCTTTTATCATAATTAAATTACCTTTGTCTCTCTCGCTTATTCACCCCGAATAGTTTGCTTTTTTACGCGTCATCTTCATGACGTGTGACAGTGACAGCGCGGGAAAGCCTCTCTATTTTTTTTATACGTAAACAAAAGTATGTGTTGTAATATTTCTAACACAAACAAAGATCTGACACCTAACTAGGATTCCCTGTACCTATCCAAGGTATCATCTACTACGTGGATCCACAACACCAAGACACGGAACAAATACTTGTGTTTTTACAAAATATTTATTGTGAACGAATTATGGCGAATGGTGGGTAAAAATCTATTTACTTGTCACGAATCTCAATCCCGTCGATGGTAGATCTCGATTAGTCGCTAGTCTATCTTGAGTGTATCCGTTGAGGACCTAGCGAAGTGTCTAGCAACTAATCTGTCATTTTATCTCACGTCACCAGCGAGTCTGTGTGGTTGACACACAATTACGTTCACATTACTCGTTTGCTAATCTATCTTGCTCCCTGTTTCTACTTTAAAGCCTAGTTGTTAAGGTTTATTTTGCCGTGATGGAGGGTGGAAATGGGGTGTTGTAAGATGGCGGTGCTTGTCGCAGCGTGCCGGTGCATCGGCCGCGACTGATTTCTTCTAAGATGAAGCATGACCGCGGGTTTTATTGGCTTTGTGAACGCTGCATGCATTTAAGGGCATTTTAAGTCTATACAAAATCTTAATTAATAAACGTCACATTTTGCATAAATTTTATTTAAACCCCTGACAAACAAATATAGCAAAAAAAACCACTCTCGTTAAAGTTACTTTTCAATTAAAAAACACTAAATTTTAATCGTTACACCTGTTAGGATCTACGATGCCATATACAGACACACAGGTACATACTACAAACTTACAACACCATTTCATCAGAGGTTAAAAAAAAAACCACAAAATTCCTTCAATTCTTTCAACTAAAATGGTTTTTGAAACTTTTAGTGAAATCCTCTTTCGCCTGAATTTTTAGCTCTAAAGCGAAATTTACGAATATACTCTATCAATCCTTTTGAAGGGAAATTATAAGAGGGGATTTTGAAACCAGCCCATAAAACAAGTTATTTAGCAGGACCGAAAATATTTTATTCATTATCAACTTTAACTTTTAAATTTTTCAGCATTCTCGTGATCATGGCGCTTGGTACAGTTCCGAAATAACGAGAACTCAAACAAAAACAAATAAAAAAAACACACACATACACATACACACACACACGTACATATTCCATTTCAAAACCTAATTCTAACACCAGCATGTGTACTGACCTATACTACGATCCGGATGGAGCAGAGAATATTCAACATTCTTGTGATGTTGTTCCACTGCTAGATACTACTAGACAGTTCTCAATTATTTTTACACGCCACAAATAATGTCGTTTTAATTTTGTTGGCTTCGTGTAAAACTTTCAATTATTCTACTGGAAAATTGGACGTAGCCTACGTTATTATTTCCAAATTCAAGTTTCAATTTGTAACACAAAAAAAAAAATTCTTGAGAGGAATAAATTTGATGGCACTTTATTTTTGACTAGCTGCACCCCTTGGTTACACCAACGGTAATCCCGCAAGATCCATTTTTCCGGGATAAAAATATATCATATGTGTTAAAAGAGGGTATAAGATATCTTTATTTCAAATTCCACTCAAATCCGTTGAGTGAATAAGTAACAAACATATACACTCACTCAGAAATATTCGCAGTCACAATATTAGTGCGATTAATGTGATGAATGATAATAGACCACTAAAAACCATTTTCTTCCATACACTCAAACATATCTAGAAACCCTAGTCTCGATTATTACAACGTAAAGTGCTCCTAATGCGACAGCTACACCGCAGACAAACTCCATTCGGTCCGAAACAGCTTCGCATTAAGAGCATATTCCTCGAGAAGGTATATCAATCACCCATTCGGCCTTATTTCGTCACCCACTAACTATTATTACTAAAGAAACCCGCGTGGGAGAGTAGACTGTATCTGTAAAGCAGTATAGCTCAGTTTCGTGTGCTCGGCAGATAATTTTTCGCAGTCTATATGTATTTTTGAGGCAGTTCTCCGACGCCGGCGTTTGACGCGACAAATACACATTTATCGCGACGTTTATTACGTGACGTTGATTTATGGAGTGCGCCCTTGCTCTAGTCGGGAGGGCGTCGGATCCGGGAGAGGATGCCCGGGATGAAATAGTTTATCCAGATTATTCAATATGTTTCACGGGATTTGTGAGATTACACTCGAAGTTATTTACGGTAAGTACTGCTAACTGAAACTGCACTGTAAGTGCACACGAGTGCTTTAGCTTAAGTAATTGGTTGCATTTACAACGCACTCAAATTTGTAGCGCGAAGTATCGTACTTTTAAACTTACAACAAAGCTTGTGCCAAGTCGAGTGCTTTCTTTTAACAGTTGTCGTGTTACGTTTTAAAGTTTTTCCTTTTCCCATACGTTTAGAAAGATTAAGTTATTTATATTTCCTCGCTAGCGGTTTTTATCGGTACCTATTTCTAAAAGAACATGCATTTTTCCTCGCGAGCTACTTTTTAACGTCGTGCATAAAGTAGCCGTGGTTTTTTCCATGTAAGTAAGTGTTTTTAACGAGTTTCCACTACACAAAAGATAATTTTTCCAGCCTGAACCTAGCCACTCCGGAAGTGAAGACCAAAACTAGTAAAAACCGGTATAAAAAGTTGTACTCGGTATATTAAAGGTTTTCACTGCCTAAAAGCTGCAACAGAGAGTCCTTCTAAAATAGCTTTACAAGCAGGAATGATATCGAATTTTATGAAATATTATGTACTGAATGAATCAAGGAAATACTGAATAAAATTGAATAGAAATGCACTATACTGTTTAAACTGCCATGGTCATTAACATTATAATATGGTTTTAAGCAAGTGATTACGGCGCTTGAAACAGTGCGGATATTATATCGAGAACTGAAAAAAAAACAAACACTGAATAAACATCCCGTTTCAAAACCAAATTCTAAGAAGACATAATGCCTTAGTCGAGATACTGTCATACACCGTCATACTGTTATTTAATTTTACCGCTTATTTTAGGTTACTCGCTCTTTACAGGAAAGGTCTCGCCACTTCTCGTGAGAATAAATAACACGGCTCGTTGGCCGGAGTCAACGGCAAGTTTTTAACACATTCTTTGCGTTGGTTTGTACCTCCGCCGAGTGAAAAGAGATAGGAACGAATAATATTTTTTGAGTTACAATAAGTAACTCTCTATAGTACCTGAATCTCAGTTATACTTAGGAGTGAATCTTAAACTTGTTTAAAAGTAACGAACAAAAAGATTGGTTAGGTATGCAAAAGATAGTTTTGATCATTGTTTTGTTATTTTTATTAAAAAATCACATAATCCGGGTTGTTCCCGTAGTACTTTTTAAAAGAAATTACTTTTTGGCGCTTTTTATTGATAATGTGTTGTATACGTATATAGAAAAACATTACCTAAATTAAAGAACAATCAAAAATGCTTTGTAACTAAAGAGCACTTATGCATATTTTCGCGATAAACTGTAGTTCACGCAGGTGAAACCACGGGGAAGAGCTAAAAAAATAAAGTAAAAAAGTGGCAGCAATCAAAATGAACGCTCTGTATCAAAAACTTCGTCTGGGGATAGCGGAGGTTATACAACACTGATAAAGCAAAATAAATAATTAATTCCCTTCACCAAACACATCGTCACAAAGTTCGCGAGTGAAACACAAAAACGGCGCCTCAGCCGCGTAATCGGTTAACTTGCTACGTTTGTCTTCGGGACAAAACATCGGGCGCGAAACAAAAACAGTAACCTGCAACTTGGCGTTGTTTGTGGCGGAGCCGACCCCGAACTAATGAACACAATTAAAACGTTGATTTAAACACACGAGATAAGGTCCATTTTCCGTTGACAGAGTCGTTTGTTTCACCTCTCACGACACTATTATTTTTGAAGCGTTCGCGTGTAAAAATTAAATGTACGTCAGATATTTTCTGTGCTTATTTTGTAAATGAGAACTTTATTTCTGTTTTGTTCGTTTTGGCGTTATTATGAAGGATTGGTTGTGACGTCGCTTGCGACAAATTAATAGCATCGAAAAGAATAAACACGGGCTTTTTGATAAGCTTTTATGTGACAATCTTAACTGTTTTTGTTACTGATCTCGATTGCTGATGTCTGTACCCGTGCCACCATCAAATTAGAGAACCCTAGCGCAGGCAGTGTGTAATCGTGAATTAATTAATGCATATTACAACTATCATTTGACTTTTTGACTTTTGATTACACCTGATTCAATAGCTTATGTTAACATCATTTACAGAAAATAAAACTTGAAGTCATAGTTGTCGTTTACTAACATATTTTAAGTTTTCTCCTACACACCATGGATTTTTTTTTGTCGTCCGAAACATAAACAATTGAATTGAAAAGAACTAATTTTATATCACACCTTACATGGTACCGTTTGACTACAAGTCAAGTCACCTAGTGTTAAGTAACTATCCGGTTGCAGGTGGCGCCATGTCATGATAAACATCCGAAGCACGGAAGCGTTCACTTGCAAATACAACTAGTGGTCACCCATCCAAGTAGTGACCGCAGATCCCTAGTTGATCGGTTAAGAACGAGTAGGCAAGTTTCGCTACGAACTTCTTCATATAATATCCCTTTTCTCTTCCAGTTAGTTGTTAAGAAAGGAACCCGATTACTTCTGCTGTGTTGTGTTCACTTTGAGGGCATCTACAGAAGTAATCCCCGCCCCGAGACACAAATAAGAAGAGGGATGGTTCGTTCCCAGTAAACAAAGTCCGAGAGGACGCGACGTCGGATAGGATTAGTATTCCTCCCGCTCCGGGATAAGAACTTGCCTCTACTCCGGGACAGTCTTAAACTTAGATATTTGTCCTAACTCTTAAGTTTAAGCTAAGATAAGTTTTGAAGTTTATTTTGATCGTGATAATTTTTTTCAAAATTCTGCTTATTTTAATTAACACACACCGGAAAGCAATGATAGCTCAGTAATAGTGAACGTGTAACGTTGGCTTACGATCCGTAAGTCGACGTTTCAAATCCTACAATCAGTTTCTGAGTGAGTAGGTGAACGAGAGAATAAATGAGTGAAGGTGTATGTTGGTTACTTCTTCACGCTGACACAGCTCGCAAATTTGGTATGAAGATAGCTTAAATCCTGGATTAACATATAAGCTACTTTTGATCCTGGTTCCTGTGGGATAGCGCAAAAACCGCAAGTATAACTGCAGGTGCAGCAAGTTTATAATGTGAGTGTAAAGTATGCTTGTGACGGAACTTGACTTCAATATTCCCTTAGCTATTCCAGCAGAGCTACTCACATGTATTGTGGCTAGGTTGCCCTGTAATCGTCACTGGAAGGTACATCAGCTGTTTGACGAGGACACCGAGTAGAGTACACACGCCGCTGTCCCGACACGGTACGTGGAGATCCTTTAGCTCTAGCACGCTGTCCCAAGTTGCAAAAGAGGGCGAGTTCATTAAACTATTATGATCGTTTTCTGATGGAAAATCGGATTAGGTCTAGCTAGGTTTCCCTGTATCTAGATTATCACAAACTACGCGGATCGGGGATCCACAACACCCAGACACGTAAGAAATAAATACCCATCCTCGTATTCTGAAGTCTTCCTGTCAACGAGTAGCGTGACGCCACCTTTGACCAATTCAACACCTACCATCAGGTGACATTTATTTTTTTTTTTTTACTATTTACAGGGTAGCGTTTGACCACAAGTCACCTGATGTTAAGTGACGATGTGGTCGAGGATGGCGCCACGCTACACCTGGATTGGGAACTGGCTCTCAAGTGAGGCTGCCGGAACACACCGATAGGTGCTTGGCGACAGATTCTTAACAAGAGGGTGGTAGCTAGCCAGGCGAGTACTAGAAAATACCCTACCACCAAGCTATGGTTTCATCACAATGTTTTCCTTCACCGAAAGCTCAAGCTCATTGTAGGATTCGAACCCACGTCCTACGGATCGCAAGCCGACGTCACTACCACTGAGCCATCATCGTGCAAAAAAAAAATAAGTTAATTGTTTACACTAAGATACAAAACACAGCTATTCACAGTTTGCTTGTAAGTGGCGCAAGGTAAGAAACTGGTCTAACTTCAAATCTTATCATTTCACCATCTCCTACACATCGGACCGGGTCCGCCACGGTCCGGCCCTGCAAATATTGACCGAGCTAGGCTCGCGCAGCTCGCTTACACTGTGTCCACAGTCCTCCACTGTACCGCTGACTAGTGCCTTATGTGCCGCGCACGAAGGCTCGGGAGGCTCTCGCGTGTTACCTTACACTTATACACTACGGAAGTAGAGCAGGACTGCTTGTATGCTCTGTGAGGTACACTTGGAGATAGGTTAATAATTATTACGCTGGTTCTTTTAAGGTTGATGGGAAAGGCTGGGCTTTCACTGAGTTTGGACGAACGTTTCGCACGCTTGATTAATGCCTTTACCATAATATTACACATAATAATTTACAAAAAAGGCTGCTTAATTGTTTGGACGTAAAAGGTAGTTTTTTATACTGCTGTTCCGATTGAAGCTGCATTATCCCACGAGTGTCATAGACTATTGACTATTTACTATTAGACTATTTTGTGTAAGAAATCATGGTTTGTGTGAACAAGTCTGAAAAAAAATTCGACAACTGCCTGTTTTTAATACTTTATCAGCTTGTTACAAAGTTTGAATAGAGTTGATGTATGTAGGTCTACAACAAAATAATTTGCAACAACATAGGTACATCTAGCTTCTATGTATTTAACGAAAAGAGACCCGTGCAAAGACGGGGTGTCAACCTGAAAATACCTGGTGAAATAAACACAAGAACCCCAGTAAAACAATTTCTCAAATAGATAGGAGTCTCATTCTACCCCGCAAGTTTATCTTTCGACTGTATATCACAAACTAAATCAAATTGCCAATTCAGATATTTTCGTCCAATAATCGCCCGGTTATTTGAATACAAACGCCGCGGAGTGACTGTCGTTCAGTTCAATTACTAGTCATTACGCTCTGAGTAAAGTGTAATGGGCGCGGTCTTTGACTAATAGATGGCGATGAGCGTCAATGGAACTGTAAACAACGACGCGGACCGCAGGAGCTTAGCTTCATACACTAGTACCGGGTAATTAGCCTGGCTCACACACACAGCGCGGGTACACACACACACGCAGCAGCTAAACACGCATAGTATTCGATAGTCATTTGATTTTACCATTGAGCGCGCGCATTGAATGCGAGGACCAGTATAGGGCTATGGTTTGGCGACAGAATCAAATGCTTTTTTAGTTTCCGTTTTTCTAGTAAGCATAGGATGATTGTACTTAGCAGTAAAATGGTAAATTACCATAGTATGACCATAGACATCATTATTTAGCTGTAATTTACTACGTGCTCTTTAGTAGCTTGACTAGCTAATTATGGGCAGATTTGCGATGTCGTCAACATACACGTAGCATACACGTCTGCCAGCTGAAAATCGAAGCGAAGCATTAACAAGCAACAATTTTTTTTAAAATGCGTAAGTTTAACTACTGTACATTTCTGTAAATAATTGTAAGGACTGAATAAATACCGGTGGGATACCGGATAATGACGACATTAGAAACTGTCACTACAGTGACGAGCGCTGACTGTACCGGATAAATTATGGAGATAGCTTTACAATAGCGGTACATTAAACATTTTAAACGATGATATTGTAGACAACCGCGACTTGGCAAACGTAGTGTAGGACGGCCGCGACTAGGTGGAGCGACGACTGGCGCCGAGTGGCTGGCAGTAGTTGGATGAGAAGAGCCGAAGACTGCTCAGTGGCGTACCTTGGGAGAGGCCTATGTCCAGCAGTGGACTGACACGGGCCGATGATTATGATTGTAAACAACTGATTAAATATTGAAGCTAATTATTTTAATACCTACCTTAAAAATACCATTTTTCTTTATGAGCCGATTTAAAATGTGTCCTATAAAAAGCAAATAAAATTATTGGTTTATTAAACTCTACCGTAAACTGTAATGAACCCTCCGCATTAATAGCGGAAAATAGCCGCACGAGCGCGATGCTATCTATAAGATTTATTTTTATGTTCCGCCTATTTTGTGTTATTCGACATTATCGCGGAGCACCGTGTTACAGCGTCGCACTGAAATATCGGCGCCATCTTGAAATATAATCTGTGGCTGCAATAACTGTCGCGCTCTCGATACATCACGCGCCGCTCGATGGATTTTTGCAGCGGAAAACACATTAAATAGATAAAGTGGAACTTTTAGAAGACCACCTGCCGTCTCCAATGAAATTTTATATAACGTGAACTCTCTGCGCCGAGATGCTATTATCTGTTCTGTGAGTCAGGTATAGGCGGTAAAAGGAAGGTAAAAAATGTGAAAATTACCGAATGCTTGCCTAATTCTCAGGCGCGGGCACTTCGGAACGCATTTATCAGACGTTGATAAACGACGGCTAAATAAAGAAATACTTCGCAGGCGCTTTCATTACGCGCGCCGATAAATTGTCTGCTAATGAATTGTTGCCCCTCCCACCCCGATGATATTCCCGAAGCATTCAATACTGAAAATTTCCCTGGACCCATTGTCGAGACGACGACCCATTTTTATCTCGAGATATGAATACCGCGCGCCGCATCTCGGACAAAAGGTTGTACCATCGCCAATCGTTACGACAAAATTGTTTCTTCTTTTGTCATTACTTATTATTATTTATTTGTTTAATAAATAGGCAAGCTGCTTGAGGCTGATATATCTATTTGATGCTGTGTTAAACTTTAGCAATGTCCAAAATTTCAATAAAATAGACTATGATGTCTTCATAGGTTTTTTTCGGTATTTTATTTTTTGTAGAGTGGCGCTTGACCACAAGACACCTGATACTAAGTGGCAATATGCTTTAAATTGGCATCACGCTCCACCTGGATTGGGAACAGGCTCTCAAGTGGGACTGCCGGAACACACCAATAAGTCTTGGCGACAGATTATTAACTGGAGGGTGGTAGTTACCCAAGTAAGCGCTAGAAAATTCCCTACCACCAATTACTATGACTTGATGACCAACGATGGAGTAAGCTTACCTTGAATATGACTATAAATTGGCATTTAAATTTTAAAACATAGATGCTGTCAGTGTGTTAATTCCCAGAGAGTTCATACGTACTCGTATATTATTGTACCGTTTCGTAATTGTTGATTAAATTCCCGCATTTACGCAATTATAACCCTTTGATTGTAACGCAACTGTCATATCAATACAAATAGGCAATTAAGGGGTGTTACGCCTTACCTACCCTACAATCCCGACATACCGGAATTAATTTAACGACGCCCTTTAAAAACCGTTACGTGGCTGGATGCCTGGATGACATATAAGGTTGTTTTTTATTGTGAATACTACCGTGTATGTCCAGTTCTGTATTCCAATAAAAAAAACATATAATGCCAAAATAAACAGCATCTACACGTGATCTACACAGCTTACAAGCTTCAAAGGAGATGTCATAAGACATTACCGCAGTAAAAATTTTAATCACTTATTAGGTTTCTATAAAAACATTAAATGAATCATTTCAGTATTTACCTCGTTCAAAAAGTTTTTTTTTTTATAGGATACATTGTCATCACTTTGAAACGTCAAACTTAAAACTAGCTAAAACTAGTCTCTGCTCACGTAGTATTCAGACTTATAGTCTTGCGTATTAGTGCATAGCCTATACTGCCCCACTAATGTGCAAAGGCCTCCCCATCTCCTTCCAGATATCTTGATGTTTAAAAGTTTTCTCATACATTTATTTATGAGTTCAATAGTAGAAATATTACTGTAAATGGTGAAATTTGTATAATAGGTGTTTTTGATGTGCGTTCTAATTAGGTAAAGGTATATAACCATTAGCCGTTTTGTTTATTTAATGTATTTTTAAACTGTCAATGCACGCTCACGAGAACTATTGTGCTATATCATCAACGACAACGTTAAAATTACAATGTGAACGTAACCGTGTAATATAGAACAGGCCAATTTACACGGTGCGCTGGGAGCGGTGAGCGAATCAATCAGGCTCGCGAGGGAACAGTCAATAACCGTGTTTGTGTGCTCGCCCGCATGCCAGCCCGTCTGCGGCGGGCCCGCATGTTGACTCGCTGCGTCTGCAGCTGGCCTGTTTGTCTCATCTCTACATGTGTACTTGTTTAAGCAGATAAATTGACGATTATTTGCTTTTTACCCGACTGCGCTACGCAAAGGGTTTTTATTTTCAGAGAGGCAGTGGTGAAATAAATGTATTATGAAAATAAAAGAACTCGAAATATAGTTGTTAAAAATTATACTACAGCATTTTTAAGATACTGTCATGTCTTATATACTTGACAATAATAAAGCCCTTTTCAAAATAAATACCTTGGCCATTTAACCCAAATGAATTAATAATTAATTAGTAACTTCCGGCAAACGTTAATTTGGTCACAACAACCTTTCACTCAATTCCAAATTACTGTTCCACTCTCAAATACAGAGCCGAACATAACGTTACCTCAATAAAGCAATCCAATAACCTGCCGCCAACCCAAATGAGATCGTGCCATTTACCTTCACATTTGTATTACAATACGCGGATGGGATTTCCTTCGACATTTCGTTCCTACATTACCGTCGTAAGCACAAACACAGCCGCGCGTATCCGAACTGACGCGCCCAAGAGGCTTACGAAAGGAACACGACTTTCTCATTCGAGCATCGATGTTCCGGAGCTTGTCGGAGCGAACAACGACACATCTCGCAGAATTATTTCCATTCTCGTCTGTACCAGGCCTTTGGACGGAGTGACATCACATTCCCAGGGGGCAAAGTGTTGAGAAAGCAGACGAAAATACATTTATTCCATTGGAACGTCTGATAGTGCTTTAATTAGAAATAGAAATAAAATAAATATCGTTCTTAAAAGACGTGCTCTTTAGTCCTCTACTTTGATGGGTGGCCACTAGTGGTATTAACAAACGAACGCTTCCGTGCTTCAGAAGCTACGTTGATCCGGTTGCTGTCTTAAGATAGCTGTCTATAGGCCACGTCGGAGGCCTTCGGGTGGTCTGAAAACTCCAACACGGCTGGCCACTTGCCTGTCGACCAACCCGCACTGAGCCCGCGCAGTGGAATGTCCCTGCAGTAGGAAATTAATAGGCTGATGATGACTGTAAGTCGGTAAATAACAATGATAGGTCAAGGTCCCGCTGCGTTTGTCAAGTGAGTTCGTCGTACTGAGCCTAGCGCAGATTCGCACGAGTATGACGTCACATCCATTAGACTCCTGCTTGTATATGTAAATGTTTAAATAGGTTTATCGGGGCACATTACTCCGTACTATTATCCCGCTCCCCGCCGGGAGCCCAGCAGCCTATGTGCCGACAAACAAACGACCTAATGCTCCACTAATTTTGTTTTCGTGTATTTGCCTGTTTGCTTACGTGGATAAATAAACAGCGTAAGAGATCTAAAGGCAATTTACTAAGGCAAAAAGTTAAATGTACCAGCAATTCTTTAGGCCGTTAGATATGCGAAAATGGGACATTACCGACTGTCGCCCTAAGATATATGCGAAGCGCTCTCCTGATATATTACTTACAAAATTAATCGGGTAGTAAATAAGACTAACCCAGTAAGCAGTCGTAAAGACACACCAAGTGGCTTATTATCAGATTGCTCGTGAGTTGTTATTTGTGAGTGTGTCACTTCCCAAGTCATCCCTCGAGACAAGTAGGTCAGAGCACGTAATGCAGATCCCGGGCAAATGAACTGTACCTATCCAATTAGAGGAGTGGGGGCGCGAGGCCCCAGGGGCGGCTGGAGGCGCTGGCACAGGAGACCGCGCCAGGCCCCCAGGCAGGGCGGGGGCCATTCAATTTGCGGTCACGGCCAGCGAGGAGACCAGTTTACCGCCTGTTATTGAAGCGTTTTCACGTTATTATTACGCTAAGGGAGCGGAGAGCCCGTTTTGGTAAAGAGAATTTTGTTGCTCTGTTATTCTTAACTCCGGGACGCGAGGGTTCGCTATTTTTGGAAAGTTAATACGTAAGCGATGTTTCGAGTGTGATTGTCGAGGTTCGGGCTACCAGTCCCAGGGATGCATGTCTAGGGTCACTGAAATACTTGATTTTTCAGAAAACGGTCATAGACTTTCTCATGGAAATTACATTGTTACTTTTTAAGCAAGCAATTGAACACAAGCACGAGCGGAGCGAGCGCATATATTTTGCCATTTCTAAATTGCGAAATGAAGTAACCATGTTTTTGCTGATGTAATTTAAACAAAAAACGAGCGGAGCGAGCTTCAATATGTTGACCTATTTTTTCTTCTACAGGTTAACAATGGAAGGGCAGTAGTACTCTTCTGCATAAGGACGTACACGTATGTGAGCAATTGGAGCGAATTCTAAATACTTCTGAATTTTTAAATCAATAAAAATGCTGTCTGTAGGAACTTCAAATATGCATATGTAAGACGCACACCCGTCTTACATTTAAAATTTCCTCTCAAATGTGGCAAATGTTTGGCATACGGTAACACTTTTTGAGTGTTATCTTTCCAATTTGCTCTCTGGTCCGTTTTCATTATCAATATTTGAGCTGAGGGGCAGATGTCGTTGTGTGGAAAATTAGTTTGGTCTGCTTTTTCTGCTCGTTTTGAAATGGTAAACGCTTGTAAGTGGTCGGCGGCTCCACGTGAGCCAGTGTAGTGGTCTGCTGCAATTTATAGTTCATTCAATATGGAACCCATCTCAAACGGTCTGTTTTCGATGCCCACTGAGCATGAAAATAATAAAAACTCAGCCAAGCGTGAAACGGCTCACGTGACGAGGGTTCCATAGGTGCCGCGTATAGTTTCAGGCGCGAGGTGAAACAAAAGCGGTTGCCTGCCTTTGTAAATTTGCTTCTAGGCTTACGTCCATCAAGTATCAGAAGATATCTCCTTTTCGTACACTTCGTCGGAACGACATTACTTATTCAGTGAAGTGAGCCGGAGTGGGTTTATGTTTCTATTTATTTGAGTGCCTTGTTCGAGGATCACGTATTTTTATAACGGTTCAAAGGGTCCGCTTTGCTAGCTCCAGATATGATAATTCTATTATACAAGCATTTCAATTGTTGTCAGACGCAGTGTGGTCTGATTTAGCGAACGGTTGGAACAAGGTGAGGCGAACAAAGGCGAAACAACGTTGACATTCAGGTGGTCGCAAAAAAAGCGGACAAAGCTCTGAGAGGGGTGAGTGTGCGCTGCCGGGGAGCGGAAACATGTGCTTGTCTGATGTGAACAGCTCTAGTACCTTGCGAAGTATATTTACTGAAACTTTCCCTCAGCCCACTGGCGGAGATTCAAAAAACTAAATCCGACATGCATCTATGCTTCCTTAAATCCATTTATACATACTCGTATAAGAAATGAAATTTCATCATCATCATCATCATTATGAGCCTGTATCAGTCCACTGCTGGACATAGACATCTCCAAAGGTAAGCCACTGAGCCAGGTCTTTGGCACTTCTTATCCAACAACTGCCAGCCACTCCGCCATAAATGAAATTTACTCTGTGTATATAGGTACAGAAGCACACGTGTAGCTCGGTGATAAGATAAGATAACACACGTACTGCGTAATATAGCAATCAAACCCCAAATATACGCCTCCCCAACAAAACAGTCTGTTCTAATAATCCAGATTTGTTTCTTTGAAGAAAAATAATATTGAGATTTTTGTATCTCAACGTGTAAGAAAATATTTCTCAAATTCAGAGCAAATTACGTTTTACTGCCACAACGTGGTTTTTATACGAGAAATATTATTACATTGCTGCTGAGAATGCTTTGCAGACACTTTGTAGTACCAAACTGTCCCGTTCTATGTTCAAGTCCGAGCGTAAATTTTATCGCAAAGGTAACATTGTAACCCGTTAAAGTATTGATAGTAGAATATCGCCATAAATGTCGCCGTAAGTGAGCGGAAACGGTGCGCAGACCGGCGCGAGTCACGGCCGACCTGCTCCAGCCACCTACGGGTTCGAGCTCTACGCTGACCTTTATACTATTTCTGCTGAGAAAGCTACCTTAGTACAAAGATCTTTGTTCATTCGACACGGGGCCGGGACGGGACCCGGTCTGCTGTATGACACGGAACAGATTTATAAGAGCCAACTTCAAAAGTTCATGTGCTTTTTTGCAAGAGCAATGTACGTCCTAAATTAATTTGCTAGTAAGTGTTGCATTCAAAATGTTGTACTTTAGTAAAACTATTAATCGGATGTGTTAATGTGTTCTTGTACCTAGTGAATTAAACTAAGTTGAGAGGCCATACTTATCAATATGTCAAATGCATTGTACTTCTAAAATATAGTGTATATATAGCTAGGTTGGTAAACATCAGCTTTTTAGACATTTTTACATCGGTTTCTTCCCTTCGCGGCACGGTACCGGTGTAGTGTAAATAACCTTTTGAATGGAGCTATTTCAGCTTCATGCGCGGTTTATTCTAAGAGAAAAGATATTGAGAGAATACAACGTTTAGGTAAATTGTGCGATTTATACGAGTACAAAGCGACGCGAGAATGGCTCGATTATTTTGTTTTGCAATCAGGTGAAAATGTGAGAGGATTTTGCTGCGAACACACATTATTTTTGTTATAAAATTACATAAATGAAAATTTACAGTTTTTCTCCTTACATGTTATATTAGCGTATTTTTCGCTTTCAGCTCGTTTGAGATGGCCCTGAAATGTGTTGAAAATTTGAAGGAAACGTCTAGGTTTCAAACTTTGCTGTGTTTTCAAGGAAACCCCTGCGCTCTCTTCCCGTTTTCTTCAATTTGCGTGTTCCACTTGTTTCTCGCCCAATTCCCTGAAATATTTAAAACGAATATTTATAAGAAGCGTTTTATATAAACTAATTTTGAGGCAAAGCTAAAGTTAGAAGCACTTAACTAGCATGGCCCTTAGAACATAACCATATAGCTTTATAAACATACAGAAGTATATCAGTCATGCACTGTGGAGCAGAAACACCGCAAAACACATATTTTTAAAACGTAAGCCAATATTGATGCAGTATTCGAAGTGTTTCACCGCGCCGCCCGCCGCACTGTGTTTACATAATTATACGCGACGTGTGCCAATACTGGAGCCTTAACTGCAAACACTCATTTACAATGCTCTTCGCAACCATTGCCCACGGGTTTTATTTAGTTTTTGGAAACTAAATATGACCAAATACTAGCTGTGCCCGCGGTTACTCCCGCAGTTTTCTCATCGTCTCCAGGATAATATGTATTTTATGTATTAATCCAGTGTTAAGCTATCATCCTTCCAAATTTTACTCAAATACACTGAGTTATTTTAGCGTGAAGAAGTAATAACACTCACTTACTTAGAAATGTTTGTTTTTATAAAGTTAAGTGTCATTTGTGAGATTTTCGATACCAGTGTCCTAGTGTAGTTAAACGATTAGTACCAAAAGCTCAATTAAGTTATTTCGACATGTCAGTTAAAGTACTTTTAACCTTCTTTATAGTATGTACTGAGGTGGTAAGCACATGTGACTTGTTTTTTTGTCAAATCGGACCGTCAAAAAAATGTTTCCATTAGTTAAATAGGTAGACGTTAGAAAACTATGAGAAAAAAGAGCCACTATTCAAAAAGGTTAAGACGTATTGTTTAAGTGCTGTAAAGCCATAAATTTGGAATGAATCGTTTCAGATTGCATTTGAACCTCGCAAAAAAGCGAACTCTTAAGAAAGTTCCGAGATAAACAAAAGACAAATATCCCATAAACTAATTTTATAGGTGCCACATGTCGAACTATGTTTCGGAGAGAACTTGGGAATTAGCCTAGCTTGTTCTTGGAAATTGTGGGCAGATCCTTTTGTTTTTTCTGCAGTTCTCCCTACCAAAAGAGTTTTGACCTATCAGATACTCCCGCGCATTTAAAAGTTTCAGATGACGAGAGAGGGGCGAGGGGACTTTTCTTCGAAATCGGACGGGGTGAGACGGGGTGAGGGACACTCAGCGAAGAGCCTTCGAAGCGACGAGTTGCCTAGTTATAATTAGCTCTCATAGAGAAAGTAATATATTATGTAATTAAATTAAAGTCCGTGTTGAATCTAGAATATATTATAAAGTAAAGTAAGATCAGTTAAGTGACACCGAATGCCGATTACGGTGAGGGCGAGAGATCGAGGTTTGGTAATGTACCATGTTTGTATACATTTGCATAAATATATACTTGTATATAATGAATGTAATCATTATAAAATGTGATGTTAAGGAAGGTGTACGTTGGGAAAGATACTGATGTTATGTTTGGTAAAGATGCTGATGTTATGTTTGACTAGAGCCAGCAGCATATGTACATATAATGAATGTAATCATTATAATCGTGATGTCAAGGAGGTGTATGGGAAATGTACCGATGTTACGTTTGACTAGAGCCAGCAGCATATGTACACATAATTAATGTAATCATTATGATTGTGATGTTTAGCGAGAATTATATAAAGGAGGTTCGAGTCCTACCATATTATTTGAAGGGTTATATTATATGTTATGTACTTGCAGTGCATAATGATCCTCAGTGAGGGATTGTATGAGGAAGGTTCGATTCCATTCCAAATTGACAGACAAGGAACGAGATTGATTTTGTGTATAAAATAAGGAACCGACGATGTTCGGGTTTTATTACTAGTGTACATAATAAGATGTGATTTGTGTAATCATAGCATAAACTTAGAGGGTAAAATATGGATTTGTAAATAAACGCACGAGACTATGCATGTTATTAGATTAATAATAATGTACATGTATTTGAACCATTTTCTGGTCATATTTTCATAGTAGGCCGGCGAATGAGGTTTTTTATTTAGCCGTTCGTTTTTCCCTCATAAATTGAAGCCGCAGGAACAGAATGGCTGGTCGAATATCGTAAGATATCGATATCGATCTAAATAATGAAAGAGTTTGGTAGTATTTTAATTTTGAAATTATGTAGATCAAAGAAATAAAATACGATAATTATGATCTACCATGTGCCGATTTTCATTTCATTAATTTTAAGTCCCTTACTAGATAAAGGAACAGCAGAGATGACTAAGCCTAAGGTCTTACCTGAGTAACCTATTTTGATCCTAGTTAATTAAATAAATTATAAAATTCCGAAGGACGAATCTCTACTGGACTGGAAATAATACACTCGATACTCGATGATAGCTAAAACTATAAATCGCTATTCTTTAGTAAGTAGATAGTCTCAATTGATAATTACAATTAACAACGCTATAGCATTTGATTTGGAAGGAACAAGCCAGTAATAACAATTGAACAATAGAATCGAATTTTGGTTATATAAAAGAGAGAGAGAGAGGAAAGATCATTAGTAGTTTCTAAACATTTGTAGCTACCTGAACTTAGATAGGGAACAAGATGCCAACAGATGGAGTTCCCGTCACGATTGAACAATGGGATTTACGAGAGTGAGTAAAGTCAGAGGTTATAACTGTTTTATGTATGAGAAATAAGAATATAGGATTTTAGGAAGTAGAGTTAGATAGAAACAACTATCAGGATTTGTTGTGACTGATGAGATGAGTACATTCTTATTAAATTGAGTATAAGGTTAACTATAGGACAATGAATTATTTCGTTTCCTATATGTTATATATACATATATATATATATTAAAGTCAGTGCCTATCTGTGTCGGAATTCCAGTGACTCTGAATGTCATAACACACGTCCTCTCAGAACCAATCCATTGCTTTATAGCTTGGCCAAGCTAATATACAACTCATTCGAAATTTATACAACAAATGGTACCGAACATGGGGAAGGGCGCTTTAAGCGTCATAAAAAAAACCATTACATACGCTTCGCAGCGTTAGGGTAAATAAAGGATGGTTCTTTACCCCCTATAATCAGCTACGCTGAGCGGTGAGCCCCGCGGTAGGGATCCCTTGGCATTGGTCCGAGTCAGGAATTCGTCGGTGGGGGGCCCAAATAGTCCTCACAAGAGGCAACTCACTAACCCACGCCAGCTCAACACTTACTATGGCAACCTGTAAATTATTAAAATACATCGCACTTGGTTTATTCAAGCGATGATTATCACTTGGTCTTATTCGAAGGTCAATGATTTATTAGACTCACTAGAAGGCAAAATTAAGGCACTGTCATGACTAAAGTAAGCTTGGGTGGAATGGAAAGGTGATTACTCTTGGTCATTCAGAATAAGGCATTGACATAACTTAATTAACGATAAGGCTAAATTTGCCAAAGCACAATACTCATGCTCCGCTCTTTACTACAAAATTCCTGAAGCTGTTTAAAACTCACTCGATATACACTAATTATCATTAATAGACGATCACAACCGGGGGGGTCCACCACAGAAGGTGCCGTGACCAGGATATTCCAACTACGTAATCAAATAAGATACGATTGGATTAGAACCTAAATAAAAAAAAAAAAAAAAAAAAAAAAAAAACACAACGTAGAAATCACCTGTATCGAGTGTTTTATAAGTGTTTTCAGGGATACCAAAGGAGCAGAGAGGAGATTTATTGTGCATGAAATATGACTATGTGTTGTGCATGACTAGTAAATACATATATGTAATACCATGTTAAATTATGTGTACTCATAAAATGTCAATTTCACAGGATACCAACGAGAAAGAAGAGCGTAGCATCATCACTTCTACCTTATTTTGCATATAAAAATATATATAACTAAATTGATTAAACATAAACAAAATTAGAAAGTTTTACTTCTGTTTATCTCGGAAACAAATTAAGGGTTTACAGTAACTGCAAAATAAATCGTTTAGAAGACATTGTTTAAAAAACGGGCTATTTTTATAAAAACACATTGCGAAGAGTTGTAAAATTAGATAGTGTTAAAATACATTGTTTGGTTGTTGGGTGTTAGTCACTATTGTTATAACCATCTTGCAGATGTTGTAACGATAGCTATTGTTAATAATGGCTGAAGGTAGAGGCAGACGCACTTTGAGAAAACAGGGTTTAAATAAGATGAATGAAAGTGGACTGAATGAACGTAATAAGACAAACGAAAATGCGACATTAGAGTTGCTATTACAAAGGATGAATGAATTTCATGAGAAATTAGAATTGTTAGGTTCAGGCAGTAACGAAAGTAGAGTAGAGGTAACTAGCAATTCATCACGCGAAATAAACGGAGAGGCGAGTGGCAATAGAGCTGGGGCTAGTTTCGCATCAGAGAAAGATATTGCGGTCTCCTCAATGACTCGTAATATATATGTGGTTCAACCTACGGTGACTAAGCCTATTTTGACGGGAAATCACAGATTAACCCGATCACATTTTGAAAAGACTAACAATACATCAAATCAGTAAACGCGCACGATATAGCTTTGGAATGTGTCACGGGACATGTACTTAAAGTCATGGAATTATATTCGAAAGATTGGGCCACGTTTGCAGATTTCGAAACTGATTTTAGTCGAAATTACTGAACAGAACCGATTTAAAAATCAGTAAGGTATAAATTAATTAAAGAGGTATATTCCAGTGACGTGGGGCTAACTAAGTCCGAGCATTTTATTCAAGAAGTAGAGCCTATGCAGTCTTTAACAATTGCATTTAGTGAGAGAGAGCTCGTAAATTCAATAATGCGACATTATTTTGTAGACATACAACAATTATAGTTTACAAGGACCGAAGAGCCCACTGTTATAAACGACGCAAATTTCCTTCGGGATTTAGAACAAAACATTGTTGTAAGGCACCAAATAGCATCTATAAATGTTTCAAATAGAAACAATCAGTAAGAGGTAGACGACCGATCACAGCTACCATATCGGCAGATGTATGGAGGGGAAATCGAAATTCATTCAGAGGGAGAGGCCATCATCGAGGGCGTGCTACTTATAGGTCAAATTATAATAGGACCGCTTCATACATACAGAGGAGAGATAGACCTAGGTTGGAAATACCCGTTATTACCTTCGTTAAGGAAATTGAGGCGACTGCTTCGTCGAAACTTGTGGGGGCGGAAAAAAAAAAAAAAAAAAAAAAAAAAAAAAAAACGAATGTCCTACACAAGCGAGTTCAGATTGTTTAGTTAATTGTGCTAGATGGAATAAAGAGACTCGAAAAGGTTCTGAGAGAAATATAACTCATAAGATTCTCATAAAACAGAGATGGAAGGCAGTAGATAAATTAGGAATTAACGGGAACGGTTTGAAACGACCTTTAGACGAGACGGTGTGCGGTGAATGTGATTATCGATCATTAGCAGATAGTGCAGGGATCTTATTAGAAAGTCAGTTCGATCCTGGCGTAACATGTTAAAAGGGCGGTATTGTATGTGAGTTTTATACGAAGAGAGACAGAGTACTGTAGCGTTTAGTCGAAGTACCTGTACTGATTATGCGTAGACTACTTAGATCGTTGATATTAGGGTATGATTGGCTAGGACAGGTGAAAGGTGTGGTACATTGTGGAAATGAACAGACATTGACAAATAGAATATTTGGGAGATTAAAACGAGCGTTAGAATAAATTCTGATTGTAAAATCGAAAAGTTAGGGGGCGCGTCGGATGCCGCTATTATTAATTCTATATTAGAATGGGACACAAAACAGACAGACCATTCCAATTCGAATACTGAGACTAACCACAAAACCAATTGGAAAGTAAATTTTGACAATATCAACTTAAATTGCGAACAGAAAGAGTTGTTATTGCTTGTATTAGAAAAACATTGTAAGGTGTTTACCAGTAAGCTAGGGTTGACGGATAAATACGAACACGTTATAAAATTGATAAATGGAAAACCGTTTGTAAAACGTAGTTATCCAATACCCATGGGACATAGAGAACAAGTTAAAGAGAAATTAGACGAATTAGAAAGATTGGGAGTTATCCAACAAGAAGCGACACCATCTTGCAGTCCGCTTACTTACACAATTAGAAACGAGATGGGTCGATAATACTCTTGCTAGAACTCGTGAACTCAATAAGAAAATGTTAGGTGACGCCGCATCGCCATCAATAACGTCTAACGTTCAATCATTTCATGGAGTAAATTATATAAGTTTGATTGACTGTAACGATGCCTATTTTCAATTGCCTTTGCATGAGAAGTCAAGGAAATATACCGGGTTCTCATTTATGGGGAAAACTTATATCTATCGTGTATTGACACAAGGATTGTAAACGTCTGTAGCAGGGTTTTCTAGAGCAATAGACATTATATTAGATGAGGTACGGGAGTTTTGTATGAATTATCTAGATGACATCATTGTTTTACTACTGGGGACTTACCGATGCATTAAGAACATCTAGATCAGGTGTTAAGTAAATTAAAGAATGCGGAAATGACAGGTAGAGTAGAAAAGAGTCGAATTACGTGTGTAGAGGTAAAGTTGTAAAGTCGTTAAGACACATAGTAATTGTTAATGGGATACAGATGGACTCTGATGGAGAGAATGTTACAATGGGATTTTTCAGTGCCTCGAATCGTAAAACAATTACGAGAGTTCTTAGCACTAATAAATAAAATTATAATGCCATCCTTATTTTTCCGTTATTGCATAAACAGATACAGCAAAGTAAACACAAAGCTTATTATATAAATCAGGTATAACCAAGAACAATAATAGTATCATATTACGGAAAATAGTTAGAATTGTATTGAGGTACGAACAACGATAAATACCATGGCAGTATTTAGTGAAAGTGTGAGAGATATAGTGAAGCTGAAATAGAAAATTTTTTGACGTATAACGTTGAAATATATTTTAAAACGACGATTAATTAGGTAATTGCTTAGAGATCGACATTTCAAAATCTATTTGGGGGCGCGTGAGGTGGTAAGCACATGTGACTTGTTTTTTTGTCAAATCGGACCGTCAAAAAAATGTTTCCATTAGTTAAATAGGTAGACGTTAGAAAACTATGAGAAAAAAGAGCCACTATTCAAAAAGGTTAAGACGTATTGTTTAAGTGCTGTAAAGCCATAAATTTGGAATGAATCGTTTCAGATTGCATTTGAACCTCGCAAAAAAGCGAACTCTTAAGAAAGTTCCGAGATAAACAAAAGACAAATATCCCATAAACTAATTTTATAGGTGCCACATGTCGAACTATGTTTCGGAGAGAACTTGGGAATTAGCCTAGCTTGTTCTTGGAAATTGTGGGCAGATCCTTTTGTTTTTTCTGCAGTTCTCCCTACCAAAAGAGTTTTGACCTATCAGATACTCCCGCGCATTTAAAAGTTTCAGATGACGAGAGAGGGGCGAGGGGACTTTTCTTCGAAATCGGACGGGGTGAGACGGGGTGAGGGACACTCAGCGAAGAGCCTTCGAAGCGACGAGTTGCCTAGTTATAATTAGCTCTCATAGAGAAAGTAATATATTATGTAATTAAATTAAAGTCCGTGTTGAATCTAGAATATATTATAAAGTAAAGTAAGATCAGTTAAGTGACACCGAATGCCGATTACGGTGAGGGCGAGAGATCGAGGTTTGGTAATGTACCATGTTTGTATACATTTGCATAAATATATACTTGTATATAATGAATGTAATCATTATAAAATGTGATGTTAAGGAAGGTGTACGTTGGGAAAGATACTGATGTTATGTTTGGTAAAGATGCTGATGTTATGTTTGACTAGAGCCAGCAGCATATGTACATATAATGAATGTAATCATTATAATCGTGATGTCAAGGAGGTGTATGGGAAATGTACCGATGTTACGTTTGACTAGAGCCAGCAGCATATGTACACATAATTAATGTAATCATTATGATTGTGATGTTTAGCGAGAATTATATAAAGGAGGTTCGAGTCCTACCATATTATTTGAAGGGTTATATTATATGTTATGTACTTGCAGTGCATAATGATCCTCAGTGAGGGATTGTATGAGGAAGGTTCGATTCCATTCCAAATTGACAGACAAGGAACGAGATTGATTTTGTGTATAAAATAAGGAACCGACGATGTTCGGGTTTTATTACTAGTGTACATAATAAGATGTGATTTGTGTAATCATAGCATAAACTTAGAGGGTAAAATATGGATTTGTAAATAAACGCACGAGACTATGCATGTTATTAGATTAATAATAATGTACATGTATTTGAACCATTTTCTGGTCATATTTTCATAGTAGGCCGGCGAATGAGGTTTTTTATTTAGCCGTTCGTTTTTCCCTCATAAATTGAAGCCGCAGGAACAGAATGGCTGGTCGAATATCGTAAGATATCGATATCGATCTAAATAATGAAAGAGTTTCGTAGTATTTTAATTTTGAAATTATGTAGATCAAAGAAATAAAATACGATAATTATGATCTACCATGTGCCGATTTTCATTTCATTAATTTTAAGTCCCTTACTAGATAAAGGAACAGCAGAGATGACTAAGCCTAAGGTCTTACCTGAGTAACCTATTTTGATCCTAGTTAATTAAATAAATTATAAAATTCCGAAGGACGAATCTCTACTGGACTGGAAATAATACACTCGATACTCGATGATAGCTAAAACTATAAATCGCTATTCTTTAGTAAGTAGATAGTCTCAATTGATAATTACAATTAACAACGCTATAGCATTTGATTTGGAAGGAACAAGCCAGTAATAACAATTGAACAATAGAATCGAATTTTGGTTATATAAAAGAGAGAGAGAGAGGAAAGATCATTAGTAGTTTCTAAACATTTGTAGCTACCTGAACTTAGATAGGGAACAAGATGCCAACAGATGGAGTTCCCGTCACGATTGAACAATGGGATTTACGAGAGTGAGTAAAGTCAGAGGTTATAACTGTTTTATGTATGAGAAATAAGAATATAGGATTTTAGGAAGTAGAGTTAGATAGAAACAACTATCAGGATTTGTTGTGACTGATGAGATGAGTACATTCTTATTAAATTGAGTATAAGGTTAACTATAGGACAATGAATTATTTCGTTTCCTATATGTTATATATACATATATATATATATTAAAGTCAGTGCCTATCTGTGTCGGAATTCCAGTGACTCTGAATGTCATAACACACGTCCTCTCAGAACCAATCCATTGCTTTATAGCTTGGCCAAGCTAATATACAACTCATTCGAAATTTATACAACAAATGGTACCGAACATGGGGAAGGGCGCTTTAAGCGTCATAAAAAAAACCATTACATACGCTTCGCAGCGTTAGGGTAAATAAAGGATGGTTCTTTACCCCCTATAATCAGCTACGCTGAGCGGTGAGCCCCGCGGTAGGGATCCCTTGGCATTGGTCCGAGTCAGGAATTCGTCGGTGGGGGGCCCAAATAGTCCTCACAAGAGGCAACTCACTAACCCACGCCAGCTCAACACTTACTATGGCAACCTGTAAATTATTAAAATACATCGCACTTGGTTTATTCAAGCGATGATTATCACTTGGTCTTATTCGAAGGTCAATGATTTATTAGACTCACTAGAAGGCAAAATTAAGGCACTGTCATGACTAAAGTAAGCTTGGGTGGAATGGAAAGGTGATTACTCTTGGTCATTCAGAATAAGGCATTGACATAACTTAATTAACGATAAGGCTAAATTTGCCAAAGCACAATACTCATGCTCCGCTCTTTACTACAAAATTCCTGAAGCTGTTTAAAACTCACTCGATATACACTAATTATCATTAATAGACGATCACAACCGGGGGGGTCCACCACAGTACGAGAAGAACTTGCAGGCACACAAAATTTAAATGTAATTAAGTTATCCAAAAATAAACGTCTCAGCTAACATATTCCAAGTTGAATTTCCAACTCCACATAAATAATAATGAAATTTCGCCCTCACAAATTGATTAACAACACACAAGTACAACGCACAAAGTCTACTCAAGTCTTTCAAATGACATCGCATGTCATCAAAAAGATCTTAAACCAACTTTTACGGGCAAATCGTTTGAAGTGCAACGAGACGCGTAACATCTGCCCAAACTGAAAACACGGTAATTAGCAATTTAGAAGTATCCCGGCGGCGCGTCACCGCCAGCCCCTCCCCTGCGAGGGTTCAATTTAACTTTCAGACGTTTGTATCGCAATAAAGCGGGTGCGGAGCGAATGCGGAGCGGATTGCGCCCATATAACAGTGTTGTGGAGTAGTACAAGGTAATAAGGTGGATTTGTGTTTTGAAAGCTAGCTTCACGCAGGTTTTTTATCGCTATGTGTGTGACAAATGTCGCTTGCCCTTAAATGTTGCGGTTTTTGACATGCTTCTTTTCTCACGATGTTTTCCTTTACCGTTTTGAGTGATGGAATTTTTTTACATAACTTATCACAGTTTTAGGTGCTTAGGGTTTGAACAGCGCTTCCGCACTAGGTCAGCGTGGCAAATTATGGCCTATACTCTCTCTGAGAGAAAGCCTGTGCTATCAGTCACTAACGTTCCTTCTGCTGGGACATAGATTTCCTCTCACAGAAAGACAGAGTATGGCCCGTAGTTTATCGTGCTGGCCAAAATCGGGTTATCGCATAACCTTGATTGTTGGTGGGGAGTTCCAAAAATGTTGATTTGAAATAATTCAGTGGGAATTTTTTTACTAATCAAGAAAGTTTTTAAAGCCACGTTGTTTATTATTTTTTTACACTGAGTTGTTAACCTCTTCGACGTGAACTCGTAAAGTTATCTCCTAAATTGCCTCGTGTTCTTCAATACTTTTATGATCGTCCATAAAAAGTATTTAACAGCCAGCAGAATCCATTTACAACCTTTCGGCAAATATTATACTATTTTTTTTCTTATCCTGGCATACATATAACATTATAACGTTCTCGGATCGGTCACGTGAGGCCTATAAAATTGTTCGTGAAACTTCTCCTCCGAGATATTGTATGAGGATTATCTTTTGAAATTAGTATCGTATCGTAAAATATGATTATAGTAGGGCTCGCATGTATCTGCTATAACGTTTATTTTTTTTTACGTGGCGTCCGTGCTTTTTCTTCTCGAGACAGTTAACTCTACAATAAACATAAAATTATTGAGTCTAACTTCAAATTTAATACAATTTTTTCTATAATTATACATAATAATATGTAATATTATTATTTTTTCCTATTTAAAAAAAACCTACAACAATGTTTTGTTATTGCATTTGTGATGTTATATGACGACGTGGTTGAAGGTGGCGCCACACTACGCCTTGACTAAAGACCTACCACCAAGGCCAAGCTATGGTTTCATCATCGAAAGCTCAAGCTTGTTTTCAATGAAATTATAGCCGTATTTACTAATTTATAAAACATTCCGAGAACATATAATTGTGCAACAAAATTGTTATTACCACTGTAGCTTATAATTATTCAATAATTTAATTGTAATCTGCTAAATGTGTCTAAAATGTACAGAAATTAAATATTTATGAGTTAATACCAAATTCCTGTTATATATTATCAGCGCGCCTCATATACCGACAGTATCTGTGAATTACTACCACAGTATACAAAGTTGTGCCATTAAATTATTGTATCTTCTATGATCTAAATAAATATAATATAACAAATATTCTAAGTTGAAACTCAATTCAAATTATTTTCCAAAATCTTAAAATTTTGATTCTAAAAATCTTGCTTACTGTGTTTATCTAATATATATAACTCAAAGGTGACTGACTGACTGACATAGTGATCTATCAAACGCACAGCCCCAACCACTGGACGGATCGGACTGAAATTTGGCATGCAGGTAGATGTTATGACGAAGGCATCCGCTAAGAAAGGATTTTGATTAATTCCACCCCCAAGAGGATAAAACAGAGGATGAAAGTTTGTATGAAACTTTGTCAATTTTAAACCGATCGGGCTGAGACTTTGCATGCATAAAGCTGTAGCCCACGCGGGTGAAACCGCGGGGAACAGCTAGTCTGTGAATAAAATTCATGCAAATTTTGTAGATCCAAGCAGAAACAAAAACCGTAAAGAGAGGAAAAAGGCATAGCTGCTGTTGTGCTACGTTCTACGAAACGCTACAGCTCTACGAATACACATGTAGCAATCGGCAGCTACGCGCGCCTGACGTAGCAAGTAAGCTACGAATATGTTCAGCTATTATGTTAATTGAAGAAGCTGCGGCATCCTCGGTTATCGTTTAATATTCAATCCATTATACAGTCGGACTGGTTCTGGGCGGAATCAATTAGCGTGCTCCACGGAAGCTTGCTTCCATTCCGTATTCATATACACACGCCCGCGAAATCCCTAATGTATTCATTTACATTTACAGAATTATATCTTTGATGATATTCCTTATTAAGTTAACATGTGGTATTAAGTGCTTAGATATCCATATGAAAGCAAAACCTAAATCGCTCATTATAGAAATGCGTTATTTTTAATCCCTGCTACGTACTGAGAGTAGAGCCAGTTCCTAATACAGGTGTAGCGTGGCCGTTGATCACATCGTCACTTAGCATCAGGTGACTTATG
Organism: Opisthograptis luteolata; assembly: GCA_931315375.2. NCBI lineage: Eukaryota > Metazoa > Arthropoda > Insecta > Lepidoptera > Geometridae > Opisthograptis > Opisthograptis luteolata. The sequence continues at coordinate 13,938,337 of OV928039.1, forward strand.
GCCACACTAAGGTAAATATTGCGTTAATTATTCACGCAATAGGGATGTTAACCATTTTTCGGAATTGATTTTATTTTAAAGATTGACTCTTGTTTACCATAAAAAAAATATTTTATTTAAAATTATTAGTATTTTCGATGACAAAATATACAAAATTAGAGTAATTATGATTTTTTCCGCCAAAACACTAACAACTGTCACGTGACTGACAGTAGGTCACTGACCGAAAAACACGATGGTCGCGATTCGTAACCATACCACCGCGCCGACCCCCGACGCCGACCCGCGGCTACCGACGCGCGGGCAACCATCGAAGCACAAATCGTCTGAGTGGTTAGTGACGTAAGAAGCTCTTTTTGGTGTTTGCAGTCACGTGACAAAAGATTATCAATATAGCATTTAAAATCATTTTTATTTAAATGATTAAGTTATATATAAATACAAAAATATGTTTTTCGATATCCTAATAATACAAACTAACATAAAAGTAAGATTAAACATTATTTTGTAATTAGTGTTAACATCCCTATTATGTGAGTGACTTGAACGGTCAACGTGAATGCACTTGAGTTATCAGCTAACGTCAAACGCCAATGTGAATGCCGTTGTCCAATGTCGTGGCCACACTTATGTCAAACGTCAATCATCGCGCTATTGAACGGCATTTCCCGTTAGTGTGGCCCCAGCATGAATAGTAAACTAAAAATCAAGTGACATCGCTAGTTCAATACGAGACACAAATGTCTCAACGGTCGTAAACAACAAACACGACGTCGTCACTAGCGAATATATTACGTCATCAACGCAGTGTATTATTATGTTGCGCCATGATAAATCGTGGGTTTGTCCGGCTGTCCGCAATCTGTTCTCGTGATTTACAGCGATGCACGCACACACGCGCACCTCGCGTAATAACATCTGTGTGTGTGTGCGTGACGTAGTGTTGCCAGGTGGGCCGATACAAGTTTCTGGAAAGTTCTGATTCTCAACGGGCTCGAGCGCCACTGAGCAATATTATTATACGTGGAAGCCTGATTTTAACAGAATTTAACAGCTGCTGGAAAATGTATTCAGCTTTGTAGCAGTTTTATTTGTACTCGTATTTTCCATTCGACGCTGTTTGTTATAAAAAAAATTATATAGACAGGGAGTTCTGTCTATATAATTTTTTACAAGAAAAAGGCTTATTTACTTACATGAACCTTATGTTCCTAAAAGTTTGTGCAGTTCAGGCTCAGCTTATGTGTACTTCCTGTAAGGTAGGGTTTGATACCAAATCACCGAGTCAAGTGACGATAACGTCAAAGATTGTGCCAAGCTGCACCTAGAATAAAAACTGACTTTTAGTGAGGTGATAGAAAAACTTGGGAGTTTGGTGATAGATTTCAAACGTAAGGCTGGTGAGCATTAGAAAATAAAACTTTAAGCTAAATCAGAAGCTCGAAATTTAAACCCGCAATATCTCATTACCGCTGAGCTATAATCACATTAACTTCTGCAATAAAATGCGCACAGGGACCCAATTTACAACCACACGAGGTGAGGACCGTAGGTGACATCCTCACATGACACACGGCCCCCTACCTGCGCTTATGTGAGTGACCGCTCCTAGGTGACAGCTGCAGAGGATGTACGCCGCGGAGAGACGTGGCCCGCCATATACAATATACTGGGTGAGTAATGTCTGTTTACTTTACGAGTATGACGTCATCAAATAAACCTCGGCGTGATGTAATGCCTCCGGCTCACGAAGGTTTGGCTGCTGTATTGCAACGCGTAACGCTTCCGTAATATATATTTTTTATAGTTTTTCTAAAAGTGAGTACTAGTGAGATGAGCAGGTTGCTCATCTGATGGTGAGCGTCATAAAACCGTACCGTAACGGGATTCAAAGCAGCAATCTCTCGCTTTGCAGTTGTCAATTCAATTCAATTCAATTCAATAGTATTCATTGTGATCACTTTAAAACGTCAAACTTAAAACTAGCTACGCCTGTTCCAACCTCCGTACGCCGGCAAAAAAACAGGCAAGAAACGCCGTTTGTTTGCTCATTGCACTACTTATCGATCGTCAAACTGTGCTCCCCCTGTGTATCGGTTTAATAAACTCGGGGATAATTTCCGATACTCCAGAGAGCGCACTTAACTTCTTCTACTTCATAAAACTAATTAAGTAACAACGTTGTCCCTCGTTTATATACTTATGTAACGACCGTGTCGTCTCTTCATCGAGAAAAACATTGTTAGACAAAAGTAACTTTGTGCAAGTCGAAGGTGAACGAACAACTTATAGGAAAGTAACTTTACTAGGTATAGCTTAGTTTTGTATAAAACTTTAACGAGGCTTTCCACCTTTGAAAATAATGTAATGATTTTTTTTAAACAAGGTACAGGTGATACAGCCTAATTTTGTCACATAACTAATAGATATTTTCGTTGTAAAAAAAAAATTATTCTACAAACACGTATTACTTTTTTTTTTTGTTTTTTTTTTAGATTTATTACTTTTTTATTGTTCATATTTGTTTCTAAATTTTGTGTTGGAAATAAAATACTTCACTAGAAGTAGGGTAAAAAATCAATGAAAAATGACCTGACTTTATTATTTAATAGAATTCTAACCACAATGTTTTGCGCGAAATGACATTGGCTTATACCTCTGCAATTAGTGAATGAATACTGATATAATCAACTTGGTACTAAATTATTTGCATTCTTTTGAAACGTGCTAATTAGCCACAATCAGATGCTGCAAAGCATATTTCCAGGATTAGTTAGTTTGGGTAATTGGAGATTCAGCGAATAAACAAGCTATCAAAGATCTGTGAAGTTTCGTGGCCCAATTTATATTGTTTTATGAATAAATACAATACTCCCGAATGAAACAAAACTCGTGAACAAATTTATTGTAATTCAGTTCTTCTTTTGACTTTTCACTCAAAAACCTCATTTAATCCTGCTACTGGAAATCCTGAAGGAGTCTTGTTGACGGTGAAATGAGTTTTATGAATTAAGTTTTGTTTTATCTTATACTTAACATTTTTCCGTGAAATTTTGCTTAGTTATTATGAAACGAACTTTATATTCCATTCTGTCGCTTTCACAGTTGAAATAATTTAATTTATTTATGTTTCTTTTACTTCAATAGAAAATTAATAGAATTTGTTATGGTTTTCAGCAACAATATAAAATTTACATTTTAGTCGTACTCATTGTATAATAACATTACCTAGATGTATAAACAAACACTATCTCCAACCATAAATACATGAGTATCCCAATAATGTCCCCAAAATATCAACTTTACAACTCGTTTCTAAGAATTCAATTTCTATGTCAATTTATTGAGCATCGACAGAGACTATGGACGGACTGCATTTCATAACTAAACCACTCTAAACTCTATCAAGAGGTGTTTAAGTTCAAAATGGTTGGTGGAGCATTGAAGGATAAGGTGTATGAAGGAAGTCAATATCTGTAGCTTTACACAATGAAGTAGAGCCCCAAGGGACAGTGGGAAATGGGACACTCGATACTTCGGTTATCAGTTGCGGAGCGGCCGCAAGGACGCCGCCCGCCCGCCCCCGCCGCCCGCACATGAGGTACGCACGGAGATAAAACTGGTATTTTGAGCTAGAGCCTTTACTGACATATCTTAGGACTTCCGTGAGTTCTAGGTGGAGGACTGGCAGGAGGTGGCGCAGGACAGACCGAAGTGGCGTATTTTTATCTGAGTCCAAGACTCACTTTGGGTCGTTGCGCCATCTCAGTTAGTAAGAGTGATTTATCTTAACAGTTTTTGGATTACTTGTGGTGTTTAGTGATAATCTAGAGTTGACAAAATGATAATAAATTTAATTTCGATTGTACGTCGTTTGTCTACTAGTTACCTGATATTAAGTGAGGAAGTGATCGAGGGTGGTGTCACGCTGCTCTTCAATTGGTCACTGGAGCTCTCAAGTGAGGTTGCCGCAACAAACTAGTAGGTGCTTGGCGTCAGAATCTTAACTTGAGATCAGTAGCTAGGAGAGTCAGAAGAGCATTACAAAAACCCTACCTACCTACCTTTCATCACAATGCTTTGCTTCACCGGAAGCTCAAGCTCATTGCAATATTTGAACCTATGACTTGCAGGTCACAAGTCGACTTTACTGCTACTGATCTATTATTGATTTATCTTATTTCGTCTCATGCCACTTGGAGCGAAGTGAAACAATAGCAAATCTATTGTGCCTGGAATTGGCAGATAGTGAGGGTTCAAGCTTACAAGTAGTGAGAACCCAACTATAACGCTATACCCTACATATTAACATATCACGCCGCCTCCAGGGATCTGCCGGGACGAGCTCTTTTATTTAACTTTAGGGTAAAGCGAGAATTTAAATTGAAAATAAACCAGCTAAATGTAAATACATGAGAACTAACTTTGGCAAAACACCACGCCCTCTATGTACTCGGCTCCGACCCCATTATATATGTCTACTCGACAGAAATGATTGCGAAAGACATTTATCGTTCCGTAATAAATTAAATAAGTGGAAATACTCGTAGTTCTATTGACAATGTGAAAGGTGTCAGATGAGAGGGCAAAAGTTCTTAGCGAAAAGTAACGTATCAAGCGCACGCAAAAGACTTCTTTCACACCTCGGTAAGCGGAAAGCGCCCCTCGTCGAGACCAATTTACGTCATCAAACTGTCGATAAGATTATATTTGCGGCTCATTTTAGTGTCAAATTCGCTTAACTTTGTCACGTGGCGCTTCAGAAAATATCCCATCTCTCATTCACCAAAATCAACCTTTCAAAGTTATCTTTAGGTTTACTTTAGCTTGAAGGATATGTGTTTGAATATTTTGTGACAATACTGACAGGTTGGTTTCACAAAATAACTTGCTTGAGGCAGTAACGCCTGTTACGTGTCAAATTTTCCGTTGTTTTGTTGGTAAACCTCATCGCCTCGTAGAATGGCCTCTTTGTGTGTTTGTACATCTATATAGAAGAGATACATTCTGTCTTATGTTATCTACATTAATATTGTAAAGAGACAGGAGGTAAACTCTGGAACTACTGACTCGGTTATGAATATTCTTTCACCGCTTTACTATTTCTGTGTGACATATTATACAAAGGCTATTGTAAAGATTCACGGAAAAATTTGAACGATGAAAATAAAGTGTTTAAAACTAGACAGATGCTGGGGCCACACTAAGGTCAACGTCAAAAGATATGTCAATGCTTATCATCACGTTAAATATTGCGTTAATGATTAACGCAATTATGTGAGTGGCTACACTTCAACGGTCATCGTGAATGCACTTAAGTTATCGGCTAACGTCAAACGCCAATGTGAATGCCGTTGTCAAATGTCGTGGCCACACTTATGTCAAACGTCACACTATTTAACGGCATTTCCCGTTAGTGTGGCCCCAGCATTAGAAATGTGTCAGTCTCGTTTTCGTTCAGTTGTTTATTTGTCACATCAACCACTACTGAAACTATTTTGATGAAGCTTTCAGAATTCAAAATGCTTAAGTTATGCGGGAAAATCTTATCACTTAAGTGACAATCTGCAGTCCACGGTGTTGATCGCAGCTGTTACCACGACCATATAACGCAATTAAATTGCTTTTTATTATTGCTCATTAACATACTAGCGTAGTGCTCCTAGAATAAAAATTATAATAGTAAATTTTTATTATCCTTGTTAACAGAGAGCGGGAACAAAGAGCCATATAGTGATTGCGCGCTAAGCTTCCGTAATGTATTAATATTTTTTGCACAAAAATATATTCATAATTAAACTTTTTTTTAACCCGAAACGACCAAAATAAAATTTTGTGTTTTATTTTATGTAATAGCAACAAGCAACAAGCTTGATGGTAAGCGGTCACCTATGGACTACTAACACTATAAGGGCACAGCGATGGGTAGGGTGCACGTTGCTTTAATTACAAACGTGTCATTAATTGCATTTTTTCTTAGTTAATATCCGCATATACTCAATAAAACCATCATTTTTGAAAAACGATATTTTGCATGTATCATATTTGCCTTTGTTTGAGACATGGTTATAATCGCATTTCGTAACGTAATTCTTATATCCACATATTATGTTAAAATGTACCCCACTGGATTGCATCTGCCACTGTGAGGTAAAAATGATATCAAGACTCATCTGATGCCTTTAATTTCACCGCTACTTGAACCTGAACACAGAGTGCTACCATCAACGGGTATGTATGTATGTTAGTACATCCCCGGATGGGAGCTTACAGACTTAGCTCTCCTTCTAAAAATATATATATAATACATAGCTCCATGTAATTTGTGTTCAATAAGGGTTCGTGAGCCGACAAAGCCCCTATACTAAACCGCAGACGGATGGATCAATAGATATATATAGGCCTGGAGAAGGCTCTCAAGTTACATCACTATACGCAATGATATCTCAGTGGTAATGACGTTGGTTGCGACAAAAAGGGTGCAAGTTCGAATCCTGCCATAAGCTTGAGCTCTCTTCAACAAACATCGTAATTAAAACATAGCTTGGTGGTAGGGCATTGGTTAGTACTCGACTATCTAGCTACCTTCAAAGAATTTGGTGCCAAGCACCTATCGGTGTGTTCTGGTAGCCCCAGTCCAGATGTAGCGTGGTGCCATTTTCAGATGACTTGTCGCCACACGCTACCCTGTAGAAAGTAAAGAACAATACGTGATTTCCTTCATACGGATAGTTTAACAATTCTGAGGACAGTACGACCGTAGGATAAGGAGGCTGTACTTTGACTCGGCAGCCTTTTAAAAGTCAAACAATACACTTAAATCTCTTTCACAGCGGCATTGCAGTAGCACAACGCACTCCAATCTGCAGGTGCTTGTAATTTCAAGCTTTCCTTATTTGACTGCATATTTTATTGAGCGATAAGCTCTCAAGCTTAACCTTAATTGCCAAACTCAATCGGTCGTGGCGTAGCTCATCCGTTCATTCGTAAGCAATACTCAACATGGTCCATCACTTGGGTGGGTGAGCGTTAGTGACATATTCGACTGAGCGCATCCTGTTTCAGAGGTCCTGATTATAGCACTCGTTAAGCCACGATGGAGGCCTTCGAGTGGCATGGAAATTGCGACCTTACGTGCTTTAACACAAGAGTGTTGCCTACATCGTATATTGTATCCGAACGCCACGCAGTCTGCGTGAGAAATCTCATGTGTAGCTGAAACACTTTCTTTGTGCTAATAACCCCGGCTCGGACGCGCCCCGTAGTACTACGTGTTCACGTGTAACGTGACATTAATGCGCACTGTTTACTCTACAGCTCGACCAGCCGACGCTAAAAAAATTAATCGTGTAAACCTTTTCATATTATTTTATCATTAGGCGTGAAACGAATAATAAGTCGCGGGTGCTCTAAAGAGATTATCATATAAAGCTTAAAAAAACGTTACCACGTATGACTTTGTCAGCTTTTAAAGGCCTACTGGGTTTCTTCTAATATATAATAACATTTAAAATTGAAAAGGCCAAAAAATACTCATTTTTCTCAAACTGCGATGCTTGCATTGACATAGAACTTTCCATAAACACTAAATGTTTACAAATCAATGCACCATTGCTAAAATTCGCGCACGTGTATGTGTGAGTAATTCGCACAACAAACATGCCATGTTTTGTCGTAGTTCCGCTTAGTTCTGCATCCGAACTAATTGTAAATCTAATTGTCAATCAGCATGTTCGCTGTTTGCTATTCAAGCCAATCACGTCAAAGTCGCGAGCGCCGCACATCTTGTTACGTCGAAGACGTTCTGTAATCAAAGGTGGATGTTGCGCATAATAAACGATATCTTGTTTCCAGTTACAATCCTCGCGTGCCAAGTCATATGTGGAATTGATTGACGCGAAAATGTGAAGGCTATACGCATTACCTATATCACCATAGTAGGTTGTGGTTTGTGATTAGTAGAGCATGGAGAGAATTATAAGTATCACACTTTAGTAGAATCTAAACAACGTTTCTTTATTTTTCCTCGGTCGCTCCATAAACTCTGTTTACATTCTTCATGTCGACTTAAAACAACATAGATCTTTATTTTCTCAACGTTTTCCTCAACACGTTGATAAATCAAATGCAAGCCCATTTCCTGGAATCGCGAAGTTAATCCGTCCCGTCCATATGTTTCGTAATTCTTCATTCGGATATTAAAAGAACGCATTACAAAAGAGGCGAAACATTAATTTCGGAAGGGTTCTTTTTCATTTGTAGCAATTGTAACACATTTCGTTCACCGTACTTAACACATTTTTCATTTGCAGCGGACGGAGCGGCGGCGGCGGCGCTCACGCGGTTTCACGTTCTCGATTCTATTCAGGTCAATGACTTTTGGATACCAAAGAATTTCGGCCCGTTTTAATTTAGTACTTCCCTGTTTAGCTTCGAATGGAAAACAAATATTTCTTTTGGGATTCCGTGCAGACTTGCATCAATGTTATTGCGAGTCGTAGCTAGTGATTTCAGTGCAAAACATTTTCTGAAACAAATCGCAGCGCATTTCTCCGCGATCTCAGACTCGCAACTCAACCGATCCCTTCGATAAAATAAAGAATAAAAATCTACATTTAGTTCTAAATAAAGTCATGAGCCCTTCCGAGTTTATTCCCGTAGCCAGTGTTGTAGCGAGGCCACCTCGAGCCACATCTGCAAGTCAGATCCGCGCCGTGAATGAAACATTCGCCAAACATTGTTCCGCGCTCGCGACCCGCCGCCGATCCTTTATATAAAACATTTCAGAGGTCTCGTCACCCCGAGACACCAGCATGATATAGACGCCCTCTATAAATCTATCAGGATTTGCGCCTGAGTAATGCCGCTCTTGATTTGAATCGAGAATAATGTTTATAACTTTATATCGATAAAGCTAAGTAAGAAGAATACAAATATAGTAGCAATTGGTTTGTTCCAGCAAAACTGCTGTAAGAAAAAAAAATAGCTTGGGATTTCAGTGAACTTGCTCCAATTCAATCAATTAGTAATAAGAATAAAATTGTCAATGTGATCGCGCCAAAAAAAGTTACCTGCCGGGCGTTTCTTGCCTGTTCTTTTGCCGGCGTAAGGAGGTTGGAACAGGCTTAGCTAGTTTTAAGTTGACGTTTTAAAGTGATCACAATGTATCCTATTGAATAAAAAACATTTGACTTTTGACTTTTACAGGAAATATTGCCCTTGCGAAATAAATAAAAAATTACTTCATGTCATCCCTGCGAACTACTGGTAAGTTTATTCCCATCAACACGGGCGTGGGTATGGAAATTAGTTATTGGAACAGTGACGTCACACTATATTCTCTAATGTCGACACGTAACTTCAATGTTTACTAATGAGTTCCGGTGAACACAGATATTGAGGTGTCCAACTAGTCACAGTGGAGATCGAAATCATGCTTGTAGCTTGTCAAATGGTTATATTGTGTATCCACAACAATAGATGATTAATAGATTCCATATTAGGGTAAAGTGATACTAAACTGCGCTATACTATATCATTTAAAGTTCACGGTTAAAGTTTACTATTGACTTCCGGTTTTTATTAGGTACTAGCTGTTCCCCGCGGTTTCACCCGCGTGGGCTACAGTTTATCGTGATAAAAAGTAGTACATGTCCTTTCTCAGGCTCTAGACTATCTCTGTAGCAAATTTAATTTACATCGGTTCAGAAGTTTACGCGTGAAAGCGTAACAAACAGACAGATAGAGTTACTTTTGCATTTATCGTAGGGATAGGGAAAAGATTCTAAAATACCCGATTTCCTTCATGATAATAACAGAAGTATCACACTTCAATATTATAAAATCAAATAAAAAATTAAAATAAATAAAATGCAAAAGTGTGTGTGTGAGTGAACCTATCAACGATGTCAAAGAACAAACGGCTGCCTACACAATCACAAGTTTCTAGGAAATATAATAACTTGTACAAGAACAAAGCTCTCCAAAATTATAATTCCAAAGAAACTAGTGAAGGTTCAAAGTAAATTACTTTTTCACGTTGAAACGGCTAACTGATTGGAGTATAATTTGGAAAGACCTAGATACTACGTTGTACAGTCGGCGACAAAAGTAGCTGATCGTTCTCGATTTTCCAAATGTGTTTCAAATCAGTAATTATTATTGTTTTTTTGGTATTGGTACATGGTATCATTTTGACCACAACATAACACACCTGATTTTAGGTGATGATGAGGTCAAAAATTGGTGTATAAGATGATGAGGATAATAGAAAAAAGTGTGATTGTTCAGCGACTTTTGTCGTTGACTATACTATGATACTAGCCTTCATCCCATATTCAACATTTTCACTACAGTACTATGTAATGTGACTTGTGATTCCAAACTCTGTACTTATTAGAAACCTCTACATTGTGTTATCCCGAAATCTAAATAATAAATACACGGTTCACGAGCATTACTTTGTCCAAGTTCCAAGAAATGTCGTAATAAATGTAGCTAATTAGGTGGAAAACATCTTATCGCGAGTTTTCCCTAAGACTTTTCTTGGATACTCCACAAAACTTAACGTGTCCATCCTAGAACCTTGTCACAGCAGTTACGTTTATCAAAAAGTAAGTTGTTTCTATTGAAAAGAATGACGTTGCTGTAACAAGGTTCTATGGTGGTACCGTTGTGTATACTAGACAGGCCCGTGACCTTTCAGCAGTAACTGGTTAATCCTTTTAGCTCTCCCACCGATACTCGTCTTCGGCAGCTATCGGATTTGTAACGCCAAAGCTGAGAGCTTATTCGATTTGCAAGTTAGTCCGGTGTTTTATTAGTACAAGGAAAATACGAGTACAACACTGAAGCCGGAAAAAGTATTTTATGTTTTCGCACCTCTTTTTTATTTATTTTTTTAGATCTATAAACATTTTTGTGTGGAGTAAACATTTTATTTTTAGTCAATTGTGCGACTATTTTTGAAACCTCAATGAATTAAAAAAAGAGATCAAAACGAACACAAACTATTCGTAGGTGAAAACTTCCACAACATCTCGGAAATAAGATAACCAAGGCAATAAGTTGCAACAATAACTACAAAAGATAGTATTTTCATTATTTTATGACCATTGTCCAAACTTTAACAAACGATGGAGCAGCAAATTAAACAAGATAATTTTTAGGCAAGATCTTCTAATTTTGCTTAATATGATGCTTATGCTTATAATTTTGACATCTATTATGTTTTCGAGACCTCATAGGAGTTTTAGACTCAGAATATTATATTCTCGGAATCAATTTCTTTTGCCGGCGTAAGGAGGTTGGAACAGGCGTAGCTAGTTTTAAGTCTGACGTTTTAAAGTGATCACAATGTATCCTATTGAATAAATAAAAATTGACTATTGACAATATTTTAATGCTATTAATGCTATCAAACGACCAATCGTAGCAACCGTGGTCACGAACGTTTAATCGACAAAATTCAAAATAGCACACGAGGGCCAGGCTCCATACAATAATTCAATTAAGTCACATATTAACGTAACACTGCATCCTACTATTAATATAATAAATGCGAAAGTGTGTGTGTGTGAATCTTTGTTACCACGTATCACCGTAACTACTAAACAGACTTTGATGAAATTTGGAATGGAGATAGCATATACCCTGAATTAACACATAGGCTTTTTATCCCAGAAAAAGGTTTCTGCGGGATAACGGGAAGACGCGGGTGAAACTAGTAAGAAAAATAATTGTCACATTCAGTTTCCCTGCCCAATCGAAACAGAAGCGACACCGTCATTACAAACCGATACACTAGCGCCGACACCGGGCTTCGGCTCCATTTCTACAAAGCCCGTATCAAGTAAGTGTCAGCTCTGATTTCACGCGCGTAAGATAATATCGGGTGCTCGCTGAACGGGAATGGCCCGTATCCGTTGCTCCCCTACGAAGCCTTAAAGTGCGCTATCGATTGTCAGTAAACTACGGATTCTTGACAAAAATGCGGGTCATTTCATTGTAGTGCACATTTACGACTATATTATGTGCTTCTTAGAGTGCGCTACTAAAGCTTATCGATTTGTGTGGAACTGTACTTAGCTACTACATCTAGTATCAGTGCCACGGAAATAAAAAAACATTAAACCTGCCAAGTGCGAGTTGGACTCGTGCACGAAGGGTTCCGTACCATTATCCATAAAGACGGCAAATAAATCAGTTCTGTTGCATGGGAGCTCCTTAAATATTTTTATTTTATTCTGTTTTTTATTTAGTAGGTAGTTACGTCAGCCAGACGGTCAGGCGATGGCGTCTTTATCAACGCCTAGTGACGCCCACACACGCAGGCCACCTGCATAAATGCCGATACGGCAATTCTAAGTACTTTTAAGATGCATGTTAGTTTAAGCAGTCTGTAACAAAGAGTCGTGTAAGAAAGTCGAAATTATAACTTTAATTAATAAAGTAATTTTTATTCTTTTTAAAAACTGTCTCCCCGTCCGTCGCAACTTGAGTGGCGCAGCCGGTAGGATATCCGTTAATATCCTGCTTCCGGATTGGTGTTGTAAGATCCAAAAATCGATCTAACGCGTCAAGAAAGTGGCAGTGTCGGATATCCACGAACCAAACAAATAACTCTCCCGCGACGTGCGTGCATACAAAGTTCAATCGCTGAACGGTTGTGTGCGCCTGACCCCAGCGAGACAGAGCGGCTCCAAAGCAGACTCACCGAAGGAGGATATGGGATCGAGCAGTGTGTGAGTAAACCTCTTCACTCCTGTTTTCACATTTCCCTATCTTTTCCGCATATTTTCCGAACCAAATTAGTCGGCCTTTTAATTGCGTCTATCTGATTTTGTTTGATAGTATCGTAGTATTCGTAATTAAAAGTGTTAGTTATTAAGTTTTGTGATTATCGCAATCGCTTTCGTGTTATTATATAATTAGTGTTAGTTATTAAGTTTTGTGATTATCGCAATCGCTTTCGTGTTATTATATAATTAGTGTTGAAAAGTCAAGTTAGATTCAAGTCGATAAAATGGAACAAATAAAATTAATACCTAGCGAACTTTTATGTATAGTACCTAAATATGATGGAGATGAAAAATTACTTAACTTGTTCATCTCCAGATGTGAATATGTCATTCGAGCATTTCAAGTTGAAGGGAACGCGGCACAAAATTTATATGTGTTCCACTCAATCACTAGTAGGCTTACCGGTAGAGCTGCATCACTACTTAGTGATCACCACAATATGTCATCATGGCTGGAACTCAAAGAAATCCTCATTCAACATTGTGGTGACCCTCGCTCAGAAGAGTGCGTTGCAATTGAGCTTGAGGGCTTAAAAATAAAAGCAGGTGAATCATACATACAATTTTGCCAACGTATAAACAATGTGAGAAGTTCCTTATTCGCGAAGGTTAACAGAATTGACGATGAAGGCATTAAGGCGGCAAAAATGATAATTTATAACAACACTGCTATGAATGTATTTTTATATAACTTACCGGAAGAAATGATTCGTGTCGTACGTCTAAAGGGCTGTACCACTTTGGAAAGCGCCTTAAGCATTGTTACCGAGGAAGTGAATTTTATTGCTCAATATAATGCCAAAAATAACAAAACCAAACCATCGTCACTTCAACCAAGCGCGCAAAATTTTGTGAGACCAGTTCAATACACGATGCCGACTCAACAAAATTTTAAATTCGGCATTCCACAAGGTCAGAACAATACTGGGTTTAGACCGAATTTTATTCCACCTAATAGATTCGTACCTCCTCAAGGTTATCGTTTCGGAGCACAGCAGCCAAACTTTAATGTACCCCAACGAAACTTTAATGTACCGCAACGTAACTTTAACGCACCTCAACAAAACTTTAATCAGGGCCCGGTGCAAACATTACGCCCTCCGTTTCAACAGGGAGGTTATAAATTTGGCATCCCACAACAACAAGGTTATAGATTTGGTATTCCGAACCAACAACAGGTGAACCCGAATCAGTTTAAGTTCGGCATACAGCACCAACAGCCACCTAATAATGCAAGATTTGACACAGATGTTTCCATGCGCACGGCACCTGTCAGACAAAATATGCTTACTGACGAATTATTTTACGGTGAGGAACCGTCCTCTTGCCAGGAATACTATCCCGATTATAGTAATTACTATGAGGTACCACCAACTGATTCCGCCGAGACCGATTGTAACTATTTAGAAAATTTCGAGAATGTTACTAATGAGGAAGTTGTTGTTCCTGAGAATTTTCAGGCAGCGGCCTCCGACGAAACGGTGAAATAATAAACCTTAACTACTGTGACAGCATTTTAAAATTACCTCACATTGAAATCCCAGAGATCAAATCGAAATTTCTTATCGACACAGGCAGTAGCAGATCTTTTATTAGCCCTGCTAAAGCTGATCAGTTCTTTGGCGTATACAAACAGCACGAGCCCTTTACAGTCATCAGCACTCATGCTCAAAGTCTGCATGATGTAGTTATATGTATACCATTATTAAAGACTTTCAAAAGCACGCTCCAACACAAATTCTTTGTGTATGATGTAGACAGTAGATATGACGGACTGATAGGATCTGATTTGCTTAAGAAATTGGCAGCTAACATTGATATGAGAAATCAGGTTTTGCAGACACCCAACGTGGACATACCTATTATATACAATCCGCCATATGAGATAACGCTGGAACCAAGAACCGAAACGCGCGTTAAGATACCAACCAACCTACAAAACGGTGATGCTATAGTAGAATTTACGGAGTTTAGTGAAGGAGTGCGTATGCCCACTGCACTTGTCAGATGTGAGAACTTCTTTGCGAAAACGGTATTACAGAATATATCTAACGAAAAAGCTACAATAACTTTTACGGAACCATTTGATGTGACAGTTTTCGAATGCGAGGAATGTGAGTTGAATGTAGTGACTGATAATTGTGAGGTTGATGAAATGTTGAAAGAGAATTTAACAAAATTAAGGTTAGAACACACGAATGAAGAAGAGCGCGAAAGTATTTCAAAACTTTGTTACGAATATCGAGACATATTTTATTGCGACAAAATCCCTCTCTCATTTACTAATCAGGTGAAACATGACATACGCACAGTTAACGAGAACCCAATATACGTTAAGCCGTATCGGCACCCCCATTCACAAAATGAAGAGATACAAAAACAGGTAGACAAACTCTTAAAAGATGACGTCATAAAAGAGTCCCACTCACCTTGGAGTGCGCCAGTCCACTTGGTACCTAAGAAATTAGATGCATCAGGTGAGAGGAAGTTTAGAATGGTCATAGATTACCGTCGTTTAAACGAAATCACCGTCGATGATAAGTACCCTTTGCCTAATATAACGGATCTTTTTGATCAATTAGGTAAATCGACATACTTTAGCACGATAGATCTTGCTTCTGGCTATCATCAAATTGAGGTAAACACCGCTGACAGACCCAAAACCGCGTTCACAACACAGGCAGGTCACTATGAATTTAAACGCATGCCCTTTGGTTTGAAGACAGCGCCTGCTACATTCCAACGAGCAATGGATAACGTATTGCGGGGCCTTCAGGGTATACATTGCATGGTATATCTTGACGATATAATCATTTATTCTTCTAGTCTCCAAGATCACATTTCCAAGTTACACAAAATTTTTGAACGACTTAGGGCAACAAATTTAAAAGTCACACTGGACAAAAGCGAGTTCCTTAGAAAGGAAGTCTTATATTTGGGCCACACTATCACCAAAGAAGGCCTTAGACCTAACAATGATAAAATACGAGCAGTATTAGACTTCCCCATACCACAAACAACCACGGAAATCAAGAGCTTTCTGGGTCTAGTTGGCTACTATAGGAAATTTATTAAAGATTTCGCAAAGATCACTCAACCACTTACATCCTGCTTGAAAAAGCGAAATAAGATTGAAATAACTAAAGAATATATATGACGGGTGGCCGGGCCCAGTGCTGTTTTAGCAAGACTGACGTCAGCAATGATGACGTCACCATCATCGTCATCATCAGGTCGGTGCATGATAGGTGGTTACAGAAAAACGAAGTAGATAGTTTTCGAACTATTTATTCAGCAATAAGTAGTCTAGGTACTTGGCACAACAGAGTTCGGGAGGTCCGATCGCTACGACGGCTCAAGCCAGACTGACTAGAGCTCTGCCGAGCGGTCGTATTTATACCAAAACTGGCCTCGCACAAGCAATGTTTACAAACTTCGTAAAAATTGCCTGTGATCGTTCCAGCTGAGGTTTTAACCTCTAACAATCATTCTAAAATTAGTTAACTCATTGACAATCGGTTATTATTATTATTATTAAAATCACAATAACGGCTTTGCGCCGATACGGCCATTCTGACAGGCGGTGCGCGCTCTGCACCAGCCTGGTAGTGTTCTCGTGGAAAACCTCGTGGAAAACCTCGTGGAAAACGCTCGTGGAAAACGCTCGTGGAAAACGCTCGTGGAAAACGCTCGTGGAAAAACCTCGTGGAAAACGCTCGTGGAAAAACCTCGTGGAAAAACCTCGTGGAAAACCTGGTGGAAAAACCTCGTGGAAAACCTCGTGGAAAACCTCGTGGAAAACCTCGTGGAAAACCTCGTGGAAAACCTCGTGGAAAACCTCGTGGAAAACCTCGTGGAAAACCTCGTGGAAAACTTCGTGGAAAACCTCGTGGATACTGAAACAACGAAATATGGTTCTTCTGAGTTTGGTATCTGTAAGCAACCGGTGTTGCTTTTAGGTAAGGTCAGAAGCATAACGCATTGCATGTTAATGCACGCATAGTGCGCTTTGAATGGAAATATGGGAACACGTGGATACCTCGTGGAAACCTCGTGGATACCTCGTGGAAACCTCGTGGATACCTCGTGGAAACCTCGTGGATACCTCGTGGATACCTCGTGGAAACCTCGTGGAATGTTAGTTTTAGCATAGTGCGTTAGGATAGGAATGTTAAATCTCGTAGAATGTTAGTTTAGCATAGTGCGTTGGGATAGGAATGTTAAATCGTAGGTTCTCGTGGATTCTCGTGGATTCTCGTGGATTCTCGTGGATTCTCGTGGATTCTCGTGGATTCTCGTGGATTCTCGTGGATTCTCGTGGATTCTCGTGGGTTATCGTAGATTCTCGTAGATAAGTGTTATTATAGGAAACGGGATAACTTAATGGGGTTTTAAGGTAATGAAAGGATCTCACCCGTTTTGGTTACACAAGTTGGACTGCTCGTGGTGTAAAAAGCACGAGTTTGACTGGTGTAGCAGCGGGGTATTTGGGAGCCGGTGTAGATAAGTCACATTCTGCCGATACGGTCCCATGGTCACCTGGGTGAGCGGCACGATGAAGCTGAACGCCGAACTCTTTTAACAAGATACCTGCAATTAGAATTAGATAGTGAATTTCAGATTTAAGGAAGTCTGATTACGCGGCGTGTTTTTGATGAGTATGTAATCTTGTTGGCAGGGATGGATGTAGATGAAACACCGTCTATCCAAGTCAGCAGGACCTTGTGCCATTTTTAGTTGCATGTGTAGGGTAAGCGCTTCCATCTCAATAGCATAGTTGGCAATGTCCACTAGATTCGGCAATTCCGGTGGAAGACAGTACTGTCGTCCAGCAATAAGTGTGAACGGGGCAACTCCAGTAACACGGTGAGTTGTGCAGTACATCCTAAGTTGCAGTTCTTCAAGTGTGGAGCGCTACTGTTTGGTTTTATAATTTTTGATCAAAACCAGACGTTGCAATATTTCCGCTTGCTCGGCCGATTCCTGGTGCGATAGCGTGAATATTGTTTTTGAGATGGTCACGGTATTTCATTCATTAATTCACACAGAAATTCTTCTTCCATCAACGAAGATTTAAGTTGGTGTTTCAAGTAGATGCACGGTTCGCTTCAACGCAGTCAATACACCGCGCGGGCCCCTATTAGTAACGTAGTAGAATAACGCGCACATTGTGAAGGCCACAATGTGATGATGACGCATCGGTGGACACACATATATCACGTCCCTTCAAAGGCTACATGCCTTCATCCGGATATCAAAGTCATCGAGCTTCCATGTTTCAATGGCCTCACGAACACCAACATTGGTATTCGGATCACATGATGGCAGGTAAACATCCTTGATTACACTCGCGACTCTTTGGGTTGAGCACACAAGCGTTCTGACATCTTCTGCATCATTTCCATCAGGAATTGTGGTGGTACCCCTGCCGTAGATGGGCTGGGCATGTATTCACAGCATATGCTGCTGTTCTGGAACGTTGGCTTGTCGTGGTACAGTATCCAACGAAGGGTCCGGCACAGCCAGTGACGTTTTTGGCTGGGAGCATACAGCACTGGTTTGTTCCAGTAGATCATGTGATGAACGAGCTGATGAGGAGGTGTCCTGGATTGGATTCCGTTCCAATCCCACTTCTGATGACGGGTGGCCGGGCCCAGTGCTGTTTTAGCAAGACTGACGTCAGCAATGATGACGTCACCATCATCGTCATCATCAGGTCGGTGCATGATAGGTGGTTACAGAAAAACGAAGTAGATAGTTTTCGAACTATTTATTCAGCAATAAGTAGTCTAGGTACTTGGCACAACAGAGTTCGGGAGGTCCGATCGCTACGACGGCTCAAGCCAGACTGACTAGAGCTCTGCCGAGCGGTCGTATTTATACCAAAACTGGCCTCGCACAAGCAATGTTTACAAACTTCGTAAAAATTGCCTGTGATCGTTCCAGCTGAGGTTTTAACCTCTAACAATCATTCTAAAATTAGTTAACTCATTGACAATCGGTTATTATTATTATTATTAAAATCACAATAACGGCTTTGCGCCGATATATAGATGCATTCGAAAGATGTAAAGAGCTCTTGACCAACGCTCCACTCTTGCAGTTCCCTGATTTTTCGCGGCCATTTGTCCTTACCACCGATGCGTCAAATTTTGCTGTAGGAGCAGTTCTATCACAGGGACCTATAGGGAGTGACAAGCCCGTGGCATTTGCAAGTAGAACCTTGAATGAGGCTGAGACAAGATATAGCACTATAGAGAAGGAAATGTTAGCAATCGTTTGGGCTGCGAAGCATTTTCGTCCCTATTTGTATGGGAAGAAGTTCACCATATACACTGACCATAGGCCATTAGCTTGGTTGAAAGGAATAGATGAACCCAATAGTAAGATCACGAGATGGAAGCTGCGTCTGGCAGAGTTTGATTTTGATGTGGTGTATAAGAACGGAAAGCAAAATAGTAATGCAGATGCATTATCCCGGATTAAGATTAATATGCTAGGTGGAGATGATGATGTGTCAATGAAGGTTAATTTGGATGAGAAGGAGCAGAGGCTTCAGCAGGAATTAAAAGAAGTAGTGAAGGATATAGAACGGATAGGTAGGAATAAAAAACAATCTGATGAACGTGAGCCATCTTTGCCTTCCACCGTGGTGTTATCTGATGATGATGATGATATTAAGAGCTTAGAACGTGACGGTCGAAAATCCCCAGGTGTTATTCCATCTGCAGGTAGCAGCACCATTACTGTAGACAGCAGCACAGAAACCGCATCTGAAATGTTAAACAGTGATACAGACACAGCTCATTCTGGGCAAGAATTAAATACAGAAGGTATACTTATCTTGCAGGAGGCTATAGACACTAAGCCAAATCAGGTACTTGTACACGCCTGGAACAAAAATAAATTAGCAATTAACAATATATCAAGACCGTCTCAAAAGATACTAGAAATTCAATTACCCACTGACAATCCGGATCTTGTCAAGAAATTTCTCCTTGAATATATAAAACCAAAGGTGAAAACATTCTTTTACTTTGAAAGCGAAGTCCACCGCAAACAATTTTCTAACATCACCGCATCACTTTTTAAAAGAGGTTCTGTTAAATTTTACGAATGTACCAAACGAATAGTTTATATAGAGGACGAAGAGGAACAACGGGCTATTATCAATAAGTATCACGTCGGGAAAAATAGTCATAGAGGTATCAAGGAAACAGTCATGCACCTTAAACGTACCTTTTTCTGGAGTAACATGGACCAGACGGTAGCTAGTATAATAAACGCTTGCGATATCTGCAAAAAGATGAAATACGACCGCAAACCTTTAAAACCCGAATTACAACTTTCGCAAACCCAAACAAAACCCTTTCAAGAAATTTTTATCGATACATTCACAATAGAAGGTAAAACATATCTAACTATAATTGATTCATTTAGCAAACTGGGCCAGGCCATTGAAATCAATAACCGGTCTACTCCCGAGGTTGTTAGAGCATTAATCAAGTATTTCTCTCTGTATGGCACTCCCAACAGAGTTAGTTCCGATCCTGGAACAGAGTTCAATAACACCTTGTTGAAAGAAATGCTGATGCTTTATAAAATTGACCTCCATATTGGCACACCGCATAACCCGAATTCCATGGGCCTAATAGAAAGGTTCCACTCCACTATAATAGAGATATATAGAATAGCTAAGTACCAACACAAGATAACTGACGCTGCATCTGTTATGACATACGCAATTATGTCATACAACCATTCAATCCATTCCACCACAGGATTGACGCCATTTGAAATTGTGTTCGGGCATACCGAATCCCATAGTGCATTTATGGTGGAGTTTGATAAGCAGTACACCCAGCAGTTAGTTAAGGAACACGCTAAAAGAACCAAACATTTATACGAGTATTTAACAGATAGGACAACTCGTAAGAAGGAAGCTATAATAGAAAAACGCGGCGGCGAAACAAACTTTGACATAGATGTAGGGGACACGGTTTATGTAAAAGGAGTTAATACGAGGCGTAGTAAAGATAAACCGCGTTACCAAAAGGCCACGGTTACAGGAGCTATCCATAGAAACGTTGTACCTGTTTCCACAGCTAATCGAGATACTAAAGTTCCCATTAAAGACATTAAGCGTCCTCCGCAGGTTAACGCTTCTGGTGATCCTAGTGATCCGAAGCCAGGCCCTTCAACTGCAACCGATTGACAAGAACCCTGGCCTATTGCCGGTTCGAGAAGGACAGGCTCTCGTCAGCTACGATAAATGGACCGTCATCAAGATTTTAGATTTAAGATCGATATACGATGAATTAGAATTAAATATAAATAGGTATGAATCACTTAGGAACTTTGCTAATAGGATCCCTGATCTTACTGAGGCCGAAACACAAACTAGTTTTATAATGAATGCAACTATAGAAAAGTATAAGCAGTTAATTCCTTTATCAAAGGTTAAACGTGGATTGTTAAATCCCCTAGGTACCTTTATAAAAACGATTACTGGCAATCTGGATAATGATGACGCATTGATGTATGAAAGGTTAATTAACACAATTAAAACTAAAGAGGAAGCTACGTCTCATAAAATGACTATTGTCTCCGAAATGATTGGTTCCTTTATTGACATTGCCAATTCTACTAAAGGCAACTTTGTTAAAATAGAAGATAGCATCCGAGAAATACAACTTTATTTGAAGCAGACAAAGTCTTACCAAAACGTTGTTAAACTGATTAACATGTACGATTTATTCTTCCACAATTTTCAAACACTTTACATTAAACTGAACGAAATTGAAACAGCAGTTGCATTTAGTAAAATCAAAGTGTTACACCAATCTATTGTTGATACAGATGAATTTTTGTTACTGTTACAAGATATAGAGAAACATTATAAATTACCATTTCCTGTCAATTTACAGAATGTTATTAAAATTGAACAATGTATAGAAATAAAGTGTTACATCAAACAAAATCAGATAAAGTTTATAATGCAAATTCCATTAGTTAGAGATGACTCGTATAGTTATTATAAATTGATTCCACTACCAGTTCTTGATAATGAAGGCCAGACTACTCTTATAGTTCCCAAATATCCCTATGTCCTTGTGAAGGGGTTTAAAACTGAACCGCTTGCTCAGCCATGTCCGGAAATTGATGAAGACCTTTTCCTGTGTGCCGAAGAAGACATCATACTTCTGAAGAAAGACGACTGCGTCGCTGAGCTTCTGCAATTTTCTACAAACATCTCGAGCTGCCATCCTGTTCCTGTAGTCATAGATGATGTGAAGACTTATCCAGTACAAAAAAATCGCTGGATTATTTACTGCAAGGTAGAAACTCTAATAACCAAGCATTGTGAAAATGAAGTTACACAAGAATCCATTCTCGGAACTTACCTGATCACCATAACCAATGAATGCCAAGTAAACATCAAGGGAAGAACACTAAGAAAACTCCAAAGTACAGGCAATAACATAGTTGCCGATAAGCTGCCGATCATACAATTGCCAAAAATAGCTAACACATATAACCTGCCTACGGAACCAGTAAATCTCAATGGAATAAATTTAGCCGATATCCAGTTCCTGAATTACGTATTGCAGAAAAGTGGGAGTGACATTATTAGTAATAAGGACACTATTAGAGATAGTGTGAGTGTATCACATGGCTTTAGTATAGGAAACTTTGTCCTGTGGTTAATTGTAGTGTTAGTGTTAGTAGCCTTAATGTTTAAGTTTAAGGTCTGGAATGCATATTGTGTGAGGCACACTCGAGATTCTCCTGAGAATAATCTCGAACTTGAGGATGGAGGAGTTACGTCAGCCAGACGGTCAGGCGATGGCGTCTTTATCAACGCCTAGTGACGCCCACACACGCAGGCCACCTGCATAAATGCCGATACGGCAATTCTAAGTACTTTTAAGATGCATGTTAGTTTAAGCAGTCTGTAACAAAGAGTCGTGTAAGAAAGTCGAAATTATAACTTTAATTAATAAAGTAATTTTTATTCTTTTTAAAAACTGTCTCCCCGTCCGTCGCAACTTGAGTAGGTATTTGTTGTTATAGATGCAACTATCACGGTTCATAAGATACAGCCTGCTGACAGACGGACAGACAGACGGACGGACAGACGGACAGTGGAGTCTTAGTAATAGGGTCCCGATTTACCCTTTGGATACGGAACCTCAAAATTCTACTTTCCGCAAAATTTTGTACTCGATATAAAAATGTGCCAGATTGATATCGAGTTTAGATCTAGTACCACAAGTTGGTGTGTTTGTGTGAATATCGGTACTTGTCGGTAAACTTGAAGTGGTAGACTCTAAGTTGCTCGCACGGCAGCGGGAACTTGTTTGGATAATGGAGGACTTTTCAAAAGCCAACTTTATGTTTTAATGCTTTTGAGCTAATTGCAACGCTGAAGCAGCTTTGCGTATTTTATAGATCATGTAGTTCTTTTCGGCTCAGTTTTAGCCCTTTTTCTAATCGTCGTATTCATTCACGTACCAAGAAATGGTCGTCGGAACCTTCGTTCAAAAGCGTCCAACTAAAAGAGATCTAAAACGGGAAAAGAGGGCTGTCATGTACACGCCGCTTGTGTTTGACATGGTCAGTCGAAGCTGCACAAGCTGATAAAAAGCTTTGCTTGCAGCTTTATGCTGTATGTCATTGACATATGACTTAAATTCAAATGATTACGTTTGTTTATAATGTGTGACAGAGGGATGCAAGACTAAACGAGTCATCATAATTTTATAACAATTTAATCACACTTACAGAACCACAGGGTCACTTAAACAATAATATTCTAATCACCAAAAATACCGACCTGCACCTTACGACCGGCGCGGCGGCTCGTTCCCCAATCAATGTTTTCCCAGATGGCCGACCGGAGTGAAGTGCATGTGACTTTTGCAAGTCGATGTCCGAATACTGACTTGACACTGACATATAGAATCATAAACTTGACCAAAAACAATATATCATTTAGAATTATCTGTATTAATTAATAATCGCGTAACAAATGTTCTACACAAAACCTCGTTTATATATAGGTTACCTCAGTACACACTTAGACAATACTCGTCACGCATGCATTAGACCCGGCGTCCACCCATCTTTGAACGTTAATGATCTTATTCGTAACGATTACCTCTTTAGAGTAGTTAGTAGTTTAGATTTTTACGTACCCAGAGAATTGTAGCCTCGCAATTGTCTAGGACGGGTGCCGGTGGGACATTACAGGTACTGGAGGTTTAACACGCACTTGGTGACGGACACAAGGCTCGAAGGGTACTTTTAAAGATGGACGTGTCCTACAAATTATTGAATTCTTAAAGTAATGATAGAGATAATTATATATAAGATCGTTAGCTTATCATCAAGCAGGCAATAAAACAAACATACGGAGTTATCCATTTTTTTGCTCCAATTCAATCAATTAGTAATATGAATAAAATTGACAATGTGATCGCGCCAAAAAAATTACCTGCCGGGCGTTTCTTGCCTGTTCTTTTGCCGGCGTAAAGAGGTTGGAACTGGCGTAGCTAGTTTTAAGTTTGACGTTTTAAAGTGATCACAATGTATCTTATTGGAATAAAGTACTATTGACTATAGAGCGTAACACTAAAATCCATTTTAGGTATCTTTTACCAGTAGCAACAGTAGGGTTTTATTTCAAAAATGACAAATAATAGCCAATTAAGGTTTGATATTAAATTAACCCAAATAAAATAGAAGTCATAATATTTAACCAATTACATTCCACCGAGTCCTGCTATTGCCGGCAATAAAGAAAGAATGCCAATAAAGGGTTCCAGAATGGCAGATATTGGATCAAGGAATTTTCTAATTAGGCATCTTTATGTGGAGTATAAAGGATATTTAACTATTGTTACATGCCGTAACTCCGGAGACAATTTATTTGATTAATCTAACGTTTTTAGCTAACTATTATTATTTTTAATACTCGCCTGGCTAGCTATCCTGAAGTTGAGAATCTGTCACCAAGCATATTTATACTATCGGTGCGTTCCGGTAGCCTCACTTGAGAGCCAGTTCCCTACCAAGGGTAGCGTGACGCTAACTTCGACCACCTTGTCATTCTTGTAGTCAAACGCTACCCTGTAAGATGTAAAATATAATTTCAATTTAGTGACGTAATAAACACACGTCACCGTTTCAACCAATAACAAAAAAAATGAAAAATGCGCTTAATATGTAGCTGTATAATACAATCACAACGATGTATTTTTTTAACTGGCGGCAAATTAAGACCTTCCGGTACATTAAGCGTGGAACGGTCACAGTAGGGGTGAATCCCAGCTCGCTTGGACCCTTGTCATAATATATGACGGGTGGCCGGGCCCAGTGCTGTTTTAGCAAGACTGACGTCCGCAATGATGACGTCACCATCATCGTCATCATCAGGTCGGTGCATGATAGGTGGTTACAGAAAAACGAAGTAGATAGTTTTCGAACTATTTATTCAGCAATAAGTAGTCTAGGTACTTGGCACAACAGAGTTCGGGAGGTCCGATCGCTACGACGGCTCAAGCCAGACTGACTAGAGCTCTGCCGAGCGGTCGTATTTATACCAAAACTGGCCTCGCACAAGCAATGTTTACAAACTTCGTAAAAATTGCCTGTGATCGTTCCAGCTGAGGTTTTAACCTCTAACAATCATTCTAAAATTAGTTAACTCATTGACAATCGGTTATTATTATTATTATTAAAATCACAATAACGGCTTTGCGCCGATACGGCCATTCTGACAGGCGGTGCGTGCTCTGCACCAGCCTGGTAGTGTTCTCGTGGAAAACCTCGTGGAAAAACCTCGTGGAAAAACCTCGTGGAAAAATCTCTTGGATACTCATGGAAAAACCTCGTGGAAAACCTAGTGGAAAACCTCGTGGAAAAACCTCGTGGAAAACCTCGTGGAAAACCTCGTGGAAAACCTCGTGGATACTGAAACAACGAAATATGGTTCTTCTGAGTTTGGTATCTGTAAGCAACCGGTGTTGCTTTTAGGTAAGGTCAGAAGCATAACGCATTGCATGTTAATGCACGCATAGTGCGCTTTGAATGGAAATATGGGAACACGTGGATACCTCGTGGAAACCTCGTGGAAACCTCGTGGATTCTCGTGGATTCTCGTGGATTCTCGTGGGTTATCGTAGATTCTCGTAGATAAGTGTTATTATAGGAAACGGGATAACTTAATGGGGTTTTAAGGTAATGAAAGGATCTCACCCGTTTTGGTTACACAAGTTGGACTGCACGTGGTGTAAAAAGCACGAGTTTGACTGGTGTAGCAGCGGGGTATTTGGGAGCCGGTGTAGATAAGTCACATTCTGCCGATACGGTCCCATGGTCACCTGGGTGAGCGGCACGACGAAGCTGAACGCCGAACTCTCTTAACAAGATACCTGCAATTAGAATTAGATGTCTGATTACGCGGCGTGTTTTTGATGAGTATGTAATCTCTTTGGCAGGGATGGATGTAGATTGAAACACTGTCTATCCAAGTCAGCAGGACCTTGTGCCATTTTTAGTTGCATGTGTAGGGTAAGCGCTTCCATCTCAATAGCATAGTTGTCAATGTCCACTAGATTCGGCAATTCCGGTGGAAGACAGTACTGTCGTCCAGCAATAAGTGTGAACGGGGCAACTCCAGCAACACGGTGAGTTGTGTAGTACATCCTAAGTTGCAGTTCTTCAAGTGTGGAGCGGTACTGTTTGGTTTCATAATTTTTGATCAAAACCAAACGTTGCAATATTTCCGCTTGCTCGGCCGATTCCTGGTGCCATAGCGTGAATATTGTTTTTGAGGTGGTCACGGTATTTCATTCATTAATTCACACAGAAACTCTTCTTCCATCAACGAAGATTTAAGTTGGTGTTTCAAGTAGATGCACGGTTCGTTTCAACGCAGTCAATACACCGCGCGGGCCCCTATTAGTAACGTAGTAGAATAACGCGCACTTTGTGAAGTGCCACAATGTGATGATGACGCATCGGTGGACACACATATATCACGTCCCTTCAAAGGCTACATGCCTTCATCCGGATATCAAAGTCATCGAGCTTCCATGTTTCAATGGCCTCACGAACACCAACATTGGTATTCGGATCACATGATGGCAGGTAAACATCCTTGATTACACTCGTGACTCTTTGGGTTGAGCACACAAGCGTTCTGACATCTTCTGCATCATTTCCATGAGGAATTGTGGTGGTACCCCTGCCGTAGATGGGCTGGGCATGTATTAACAGCATATGCTGCTGTTCTGGAACGTTGGCTTGTCGTAGTACAGTATCCAACGAAGGGTCCGGCACAGCCAGTGACGTTTTTGGCTGGGAGCATACAGCACTGGTTTGTTCCAGTAGATCATGTGATGAACGAGCTGATGAGGAGGTGTCCTGGATTGGATTCCGTTCCAATCCCACTTCTGATGACGGGTGGCCGGGCCCAGTGCTGTTTTAGCAAGACTGACGTCCGCAATGATGACGTCACCATCATCGTCATCATCAGGTCGGTGCATGATAGGTGGTTACAGAAAAACGAAGTAGATAGTTTTCGAACTATTTATTCAGCAATAAGTAGTCTAGGTACTTGGCACAACAGAGTTCGGGAGGTCCGATCGCTACGACGGCTCAAGCCAGACTGACTAGAGCTCTGCCGAGCGGTCGTATTTATACCAAAACTGGCCTCGCACAAGCAATGTTTACAAACTTCGTAAAAATTGCCTGTGATCGTTCCAGCTGAGGTTTTAACCTCTAACAATCATTCTAAAATTAGTTAACTCATTGACAATCGGTTATTATTATTATTATTAAAATCACAATAACGGCTTTGCGCCGATATATATTATTATAATTTATTGCGACACCGTTGTACTTTATTCTCATTATATTTTTTTTAGATTATTAAGATGAACTTCTACTTTTTTCTTTTAGTTAAGTGGAATTTAAAGGATTAAGACGTAGCTTTGGAAAAATGTTTTTAAGGTGAAAGCATGTAAGTAATTTTAGATTGTAAGTGAATTTTAATTTTAAACTGTATTTGAGCTTGATTAGTACATTCAAAACTATTAAGATCATGGTCGTTGTAATAATGTGAGAAGAGTTTAAAAGTTCGTGAATCTGTCCACGAACCAATTAAATAAAAGGGGTGCCAATTTAACACTGAAAGGAACATCAGTTTAACGAGTTTTACTTTCCAACTTCCGGGTCACGGCCGAGGGGCTCTTAATTTCGTTATCATCATTTGGTTTTACCCAAGTATTTTATTCTATAGCTTCTCATTTTTCTTAAAATAATCTATCATTGCTAGTCATGAAGTCAGTTTCTTTAATAGGGTCAAATTTTCTTTTTCTGCCTTTTACCATTCTTTTTTTTCTTCTTTATCCTCTACTTTATTATTACTTAGACACTCTGCCTGTATCGGCTCTAGCTATTGTGAACACAAAATTCACTCTACCTCTTCTTTATTCTGGCATACTTACCATCTGAGTCTATTCCACCTGAATCCTTACCATCTGAATCCATATCATGTGGGTACCATCTTGAAATGCATTTGAAAATACATTTATTAATAAGTTGTGTTCATGTAGCTAAGTACATGTCTTATCATCTGTTACAAACCGTTTGCCTGAAACACTAGAATTTATTCAAATGACGTAGTACGTAGTAGTATCAAGACATCAAAATTCCTTTGACAAAGCACTAGGCCCGCTTACACAAATTTTGGCTCACGGCACGGTGGAGGCACGCTAGCTTTGTTATACTATTAGAGATGTGTCACGTTCCCTAGAGATATTACCCCTTTTGTGCCACATTACGGGAGAGATTTATGTAGTCACGAGTCATCTTAATATTTTCTGTCTACCATCCTTGTATGTTACTTGTCGCTTTTGGTCTCATCAGAAGCTGAAATAAGACACACCTCGCTTGAAACGTAGCTCATCTAATTTATCTTTTATTTCTATGGTGCAAGGTCCAAGTTTAAATGGAGTAGGAAACTTCATATTTGTCTCATAATAATAAGGAGTTTCGGAGCGTCGCGTCGTCGCAAATTAAACGCAGCAATTACTGCATTGTTGGCAGAGCATTGTTGGGAACCATTGGAGTCAGGCTGAGAGTTATGCCTTTACTAGGAACCACTGCAACGTATATTTTGTTGAAATGTTCTAATGAAAATAGCGTTCTAATCAGTAATACCTATACAAATCATCAAGTGTGTACTTCACTGAGCTCGGATGTTGGTTGAAGCGAGAGAAAAATCCAGATGAAACTTTTAGCTTTGATATTACTCTCAACAAAACTTTGAAGCAGCAAAGCAGATTATTCGCGACCTATTTCTTGGTATGAACCTGAATATTGTACAGGGATTTATTTTTAAATAATGGATAGGGTTATAGCATAGCTTGATAAAAGGCATTGTTTGGGATTCAGATAACGATCCGCGAACGGTGCGCAGCGGTGGCGAGGCACGGCGGGTCTAGGTGGGCAGCGGTGGGCCTCAGCGGGCCACGGTGGGCAGTGGCGGGTGACCCAGTGCGTAAAACAAGATGCGCTTGTTGCGATTCCTGTGATTACTGTGCACTGCTTTGGTTGTGAGCATGTGGAACTTACGATAAGAATTGTATTGTGTCAAAAGTTAAAAAAAAACGACAATTGTACCAATATTTATGCAATTGTATAACCTAAACCTTACCTAAAATTAACCCTTTTACTCTTATCTCATGAATGTTATTTCAGACAGACATCGAAAACCGAGTGCCTTTGAACTTTCTCCTTGACTAATAATTCATGAAACATTTTGACCTCGGTCAAGTAATAGGTATTACGATATATACCTACCTACTGCACAAATATTAAATGGAGATTATCTCTCTAATCATTTATGTCAAAGCAAATTATGGAATTTGATTTCACTTGCCTTGCATGGTGTGGCGCCACATTGATTTTTAAGTGACAAAATTGAAACTTTAAATCTCGTGATTTGTTTTCAAACACTAGGTGTAAGAAGACAAAAAGTTTATCTTGAGCAACGTTTCATTTTTTCTACATTTTTCTAACAACTTTGACAATGTCTGAAACTAACCGCTTTAACTCGTATTAACATAACGTTGCCTAATTAGTTTCCCTGGTGAACTCCCATCATCTGTCAGCAGCACGCGACCGCGCCGACCGCAACCGCGACCGCCCGCACTAGATCTGCGGACGCGTGCTGACGTCCCGCCCCGCCTCGGGCCCGCACTTCAACAATGTTGCGGGACTACCACAATGTTGGCTGCTGTCAACTCAAATATAATTACGTGCTGCTCATATGAGTCTGTGATTTCAAGCTGAAGCTAATTGGTTTCTGTTTCAATATTGTGTAGGTTTAAAGACTAGATTAGTTTAATAATTCATGCATAGAAACCATACCATCTTCTTCTGTACACGCTCTCTATCACAATTTTCCATTTCTCCATTATTCCT
Organism: Opisthograptis luteolata; assembly: GCA_931315375.2. Lineage (NCBI taxonomy): Eukaryota > Metazoa > Arthropoda > Insecta > Lepidoptera > Geometridae > Opisthograptis > Opisthograptis luteolata. Next base: position 13,968,633 of record OV928039.1, read on the forward strand.
AAGGAATATCGTCAGCTGACATTAGTAGTGTATTAGGACATTGGTACATCGTTGTTACTACGTCTTTGGTACTTTGAACTTTTAATTTAACAGTTGATGAGTCAAAGTCAAAGTCAAAATTTGTTTTATTCAATAGGATACATAGTGATCACTTTAAAACGTCAACTTAAAACTAGCTACGTCTTTTCCAACCTCCTTACGCCGGCAAAAGAACAGGCAAGAAACGCCCGGCAGGTAATTTTTTGGCGCGATCACATTGACAATTTTATTCTTATTACTAAATGATTGAATTGGAGCAAGTTCACTAAAAAGAGAATCTTAACAACGAAAAACAAAACATACTCATCTGCCTCATGTTTTTGCTCACTTAATTAAATAAAAAAGAGAAGAGAAAAAGCAAACGTTGAGTACACATTATGACAGCGCATGAAAGCGCCGGCGACCTTCGACCGACAGGCGACCCCGCTCGAGGGTGCTCAACAAGTTAGCCGATGGATTTCAATGACATTTCGATTCTTGCTTGGATTTTTGTAATTTCATATTCAGTCGGATGTAAATTTCTACTAAATGGTGCAGTTTTTGTGCTCTTAGCATAACTTGAAATTGATCAATAGTGGTTGAACCAAATTATAGTGGATTTATTTAAGATTTAACATTGCCCAAACAATATTGTGACGGCTAACTGTATTTAGTTTTATCAAACTTTGCAGTGCGACTAACTTATTAAAACAAAGGATAAATCACTTTGATGTTTAAATTGATTTCAATTTCAATCTTATTTCATATATTTTCCAGGAAGAGAAGGGCAAAATTTTTATGGAACTGTAAACCTCTCCAGGCCCGTCTCACGCAATGACGTCACGAGTGAACTTTACACGCAGAAGCGCTAATGCGGTTCCTGACGCAGCAGTAATAAACACGCAGGTTACAGTAGAGTGGTGGAAAATGGAGCCGACAGCAAACGAGGCAACAAAACTTTGATCATATACAAACATCGTTAAAAGACCTAGACGGTAAAATAAGTCTCTATTCCAATAAATATCACAGAGCTGCTTGTGTGAAAATTATTTATTTAAAACGCTTGATACAACTTAACAGTGCTACTAAAATAATATGTGCGTTCGTCGCATTGAAGAACTTTTTACTAGAGGAGACTATAATAGTCATTAATCTTAGTATTAATGTAAAATGAGAAGACTTTAACAACGTTCCCATTACAAGTTGTAATGGAGCAGACCATGCTGTTAAAGTGCTACGAGACTAGATTACCGAACCGTAGAAGCAATCTAACTGAGGAATATGAATGATTAAATAGAGTGGAACTAACCAAGAGGCCATTTCAGTAGATTTGGAGCTCAGTCAGATATTGACCACTTTATATTCAAATCTAATGAATGGCGTCGAATTTCAAATTAAGGCTTTTAAAACGAGAAGGTGATAATCTCGTGAATACTAATTCGATTTAGGATTAATTTGGGTATACGTAGATAAAAACACTTAAAATGTCATCTTAAGTAGTCGCATAAAAAAAAACTATAAGTACTTCAAATCAAAAACAAAGAAGTGTATATCAACACTATTAAACTAAAAAGGATTAATAACCTGATCACATAACCAGACCGTGGATTTCAGTAAAGAAATAAACTGATTTAAGTTCTACCGAAACCTGACGTTAACCTTCATCTGTATCCATCCCTGTATAAACAGTTACTCTTTATAGCCAGTGGTGGGATGAGCTCTCCATCCCTCATCAATTCTAATTGTCAATGCTACAAAGGCCCACTCACTCAAGCCACGTGATCGAGATGCTCATCAATCAAGAAGTCCGTATTCCGGAACCCGATGCTGTCTGACCAGACTCCGCCGCTGTGTTTGTGTATCGATGTGTGCCCGAAGTTATTTAATCTAACTTCGGGCGCGGTCAGTTCGGCGCAACTCCACTCGCCACACCACTCTCCAGTTTGTTTCGGTCCTCTGCGGATTCAATATTGATAATTGCTATTTGATGGAATAGGTACTCCGCTTTGCGATTTCTATTTCAATGGTACTACATAGATTGTTTTATGGTAATTCCAGTTCAACGATTGAATGGGAAAATAGATTGGTGCTCGAAAACTGTGTCCACTTTGCGGGCTTTGTTTTCGTTGTGAAACTAATTTCTTATTGCAATTTCTGCCTTGCTGTCTTTATACACAGTCGAATTAACGATAAAGTAGCCAGAACGTTTTATTTATGCTTTTATGCTTTTCTGCTTTTCTGAATTTCACCTACCCTGATATTTTTCTCTATTCATACATAAAATTTCTGGATTGATCATAGTACAGGCTACTCCCACTCCTGCACCTTTACCGCTTTTCTTCACTCTTGATGATCTTCCAGTTAAAAAGGTCAATGTATATGTTTATATTATAATATAAAGGTAATAGCGACCCAGATTAATATTTAATGTTTGTCGAATGTCGGCCGAGGTGGCGGCCGCGCGGACCCACCGAGCAAACACCCATGATGGAGATCAAGTCCTCGGATATAATTATTTTGGTTACAGGACACAAAATTATGTAAACAGAACCTTTTGTAGAGCAGTGGATTTTAAAATTCATTAATAATTAAAAATAGACATCGCAATTAAAAGTTAAATCCTACCTTGATCATGTGCTAGTAACTTCTATCATAACACATGACTAAGCTGGCGTTAAACTAGTTGTCTAAGTTCTATATTATAAGCACAAAACCTTATCGTCTGTAAAGTTCTGAAACATTTTCGACGATGTGGCCACAAACAAAGTCTGCAAATGGTTCAGGAGTACTTCTAATTGATCGATAACCTTCTCGGCAACTGGACCATCATGAAAGCATATCAATTATTACTATAGATAATAATAATACATTTAACGATGATGAATCTCCTTCAGCATTTACCATGAGACGTCTTTCTCTCTCTCTCTCTCTTAAATAAAGATTTCACTCTTCACTATTTATCTCGATGTTTAATATTCTTACTTTCGTGTGTATAAATAAATCTTTCTGTTGAAACAAAATCCTTATTTTATTACATCGACATTTCTATGATACAAGACAGTTGAGCTAGAATCAGTTAGATATTAGTATCGTTGTAGCCTGAACGCAAGCCACCTTGTTTGAAATTTCTAAAACCCGATGTAAGTAGTTTTCATTAAAAGTTATGAATGTTTGACAACCCTGGGCGACGAGAAGTGTCGATTGGGGTCGAATCTGATCGTGTAGTCGGAGTTTTAATCCAATTATTTTTGTTTATAACGTTAGCGACGTTGAGCCTCTGAGCCGGGGAAATATCATTGATATGTTTATTTTGCAAAACTCGTTAGTAAGTGCTTTTGATGCTCTAAAGTGATCATAGTAGTGTATACTAACTAAATAAATATATTTTGACTTGGACTATACACTTTTTTAATACCATAAATGACTACCAATCCAACTTAATATAAGACCATATTGCTAGTCATCTCGTAAATTGTATATTTACGACCCATCTGCCATAATTTCATGAAGTAGATATTGCGGTTTCAAGAGACGAACTCTATGAAACGGTATAATATAATAATTATCGGTGAATAGCAGGAGCCACTGTCGGCCTCGCACCGGAAGTTGGCTCGTTACCTCAAACTTGAGCCGATACATTGCAAGAAGCGACAGTTACCACTACCTACCTACCTGCTTACCTACCTACCCGCTTTCTGCAGCAGGAGTATTGGAATGTCCAAAATGACCATACTTTATGTACATAACATATTGTTCTGAACAAGCCATTCGGCCGCTTTAACATCTGACAGAGTTTTGCTTTGAATTTCTAGCACGAGGCATAATGTTAATATACGATATACATATTATTATCATTTTAACTGGCCGTATCATTTTTGAATTTAGTCAGTTAAATTACAATGGACGTGGTAATGCACGACCTTCAAGAAGTGAAAAATGCACGTGAATAAATTACATGAAAGGATGTACAGCATTGTACGTTGATACACTAATATGAAATTAACGTTGAAGAAAAATATTTTTTTTATTTTTCCCCAATGTAATATTAAACATATCCAAATCATAACATATTTTGTTGTAAGAATACATACGATACAATGGTGAATGTTGACAATAATAATTGATTCGACAAGAGAGGCTGAATATTTTGCTATTGACGCCACGACTGCTGGGACGTGTAATTTGCAAATTACAATTCTCGATTCGATTCTCCAAATGCGTATTAGATCAGTGAGGTATGTGTTTTTAACAACATTCAAGACAGCGTTTGACCACAATACAACACACCTGATGTTAAGTGACGATTCGCTCGAAGGGTTATTTTTAATGTGTGAATGGGCTTACTTTTACCACATTTCACATGATGGTAAGTGACGATGCAGTCGAAGGTGGATCACGCTGACACATGAGGTGCCTATTCACTCTTGACTTAAAGAGACTCAGATTTTACCCTTCATACATGATAAAGAGAATTGTAAATTTGCCGATGACCGTGCACTTTGTAAAAAGCAGACACCCTGTCAGGTCAACACATACTAATAAATAAAGTCAAATTCCCACATTCTTCCAAAACAATGTACCAGGGCAGCAGTAGTAGTGGGCGCACCCCGGTCGTACGTTACCGACTACTTAATGGCCGCTCTCAGCAGTTAATGCGATCCCTCCATCGCTGATTTAACGAGCAGCACTGAGTCTCTCCTCAAAGCCTCGTTTGATTGATATCCTCACTCCTCGGGCGGCTAATTGCTCGATTGAAGGGCCACTGAGTCCCTCACCTGTGTTGGCTTTGAGATCGTTTGTCTTACACTGCTCAAGTCATCTATACTTATATGATATGGAGAAGTTAGTTTATGATTGTGTGCGGTTGTGATCGCGAGCGCTCGTACCCAGTGTCGACCATATTTTTATTGCATACCTTCGTCTGTCCGCTACCTATAGCAGTATCATGAAACAAACTGTTGTAAACGCATGCCAGAACAGAATTCTTCAATTCGGTGTCGCAACGACTTTGGAATTATCCAGCAATCTCAATCACCTTCGAAGGTGAACTAAGTGACAAATAATCAAACAATTTTACAAAAGAATCTTACCTTGGACTTGACATTTTTACGCAGTCCTTTTTCGCAAAAATATTTACCAAACCTGTTTTTTTTTGTTATCCGTTTTATGAAGACGTATTTTGAATAATTAGAAGAATTTAGTAGAATCAGTAATAGATTTAAGTCAGAGTACCATCTCAAATGCAATGGCTAAAGTATGTCATCCACGGAGAGACAGCGACAGCGACCAGGTGAAGCTGGCGAGAGGCCAATGCCGCGCACTGAATTATTCATAACGCAAGCCTCTTTATATCGTCGATTAAATCGCTTCACGTAGCTCCACTGTCCGCTTGCAGTGGAACAGCAGACTGACTCGATTGCTTGCTCACAAGATTATTCTTTTTAATTTCATGTAGATTGAGATTATCAAAGAAATACAATTGTATTCAGAACCTAAGCTAGCAAAGTGAAGTAGTTTGTCGTTCTCTAGCAGGTAGAGGCATCCCTTGAGAGTCACGTGGACGTTAAACTAGGTACAGTTGCACAGTAGTTTAATGTTAGTCACAGAAAAGTTTTTGCATTTTTGCAGCGCTTTTGTCTACGCTTAATATGTTTGCATTTGTTTTATTTTCTTTTTAATACGCTTGTCAGTAGTTCAAGTTTCGTTTTTATGTAATGGTGTTGCAAACAAGCTGACGTCCCGAGAGCGAGACGTTATTGAAACAGGAGTCAACTAGAATACAAAGCTCAAATTGTGACAACTCAAATTACATGCTCCGCTACACGACTTTATTGTGTGTCGAAAAAGTCTACACAAGTCTTTGTAATGTCAACTTTCTCTCTCACAAAAGTGTTATTACCTAACATATTATTTTTTACTTATTCCCATTTGTCACCTAAACCAGTGGCGGACCCACCAAAAGTACCAATTAACGCCAGATATTTAGAGATGATTTGCGTTTTTGATTTGCTTAGATAATTATTATCACTAACGGGTCGGATTTTTAATGGCTGGATTTTTCAAGGTTACAGGAAATAAGTGTAAACGTAAAAGTACAAACAGTTTCATTGTTATTCAGTCTTAATAATCTTTTTTTAATACAACTGACGAGACGAGCAAATTGCTTACAGTACCACTCAGAATTTTGAACTGTTAGAGTTAACGCACTGCGCTCATCGCCGTGAGATATTATAAGGCAAATCTCTCGATGCCCTATTCCTTCACTGAATCAATAAATAAATGAACACTTACGGAGTTCACCAGCACTTCTGCCTTTTCGAGTCCATCTCCAGACGACATCCCCGACAGTGGCCCGGGAGCCGTGACAAATGAGTTCGACTCTCATCTAAAGCTACGCTGACTGTGGAGTAAACCCGCGCCATTGAGCGGCCCTGTTCATTAGCACGGACCTTTGTTCCGCGCCGGCCCGCGAGAACCAAACACTGCCTTCCATCAAACAGCCTCCAACAAACAACACTGCGCCTTATCCCTTTCACATTAAAGTTTAGAGTAAGCTCAACAGCGCGATATTGTGAATGCTAAAATAATGTAAAACTAAGGGGAGTGGTAATAGCGATAATTGGCACTCACAATAACGAGCATCCGCCAACAATGATATTGAATCTACATTGACTTTAGTTTTTGTAATCGGTTTGTGAAGTAGCGGAAGTGATTATATTAGCATGATTTGTGTTTAATTACAATATCGTGATGTTTTGGTGAACCGATTATCAGTATAAAGCGAATGGTGGCTTAGTGGTAGTAAGGTCGTCATAGAGTTCTATAGAGGGCTACCTGATGGTAAGCGGGGTCACCGTCGCTTCTGTACATTTGTAACACTACGAGTATATTGGGGCGTTGCAGGAGTTCCTTCCACTTTGTACAAGTAATTTTTAATATTTTAACCACTCACCTGTACACATACTGAAAAGCAAAATTTCCATGTTTCATTATCTTTACAATCTAAATATCATTGTTACTATGTCAAATCTGGGTTTGTATGTAGCACTATTGTTTTACACACACATACACTCATACCCACCCACACACACACACACACACACGCGCAACCAACCACCCACACACACACACACACACACACACACACACACCCACACACACACACACACACACACACACACACACACACACACACACACACACACACACACACATACACACACCACACACTCACAATTATACTCTCCGCATATAAAAACTTGAATTTATATTTGTTTTCTTTTTGTTTCCTAATATTATATGCTAGTATAGATCGCTAAGTCGCATATAGATTATTTGATAGAAGTATGGGGAACAGCCGCAAAAACCAATCTACAAATATTACAAACAGCACAAAATAAATTAATAAAAACACTATTTCACTACGATTATTTAACACCTACCATTAAAATTTATAAACAAACTATACTCATGAACCTAACACAAACCTATAAATATACTACATGCATTTTAATTAGAAAAATATTAACAAAAGACATTCATTCGCAAATTATATTTACAAAAACAATGAACATACAAAAACGTATAACTAGGCAAGCTAATAATATCTGCTTAAGACCACCGCGGACCAACTACGGGAAAAGAAACATAATGTACGAAGGCGCGAAATTATATAATAGATTACCGAAAGATATTAAAGAAGTTAACTCGTTACGCACTTTTAAAAAACTATTAAGGAGCCATGTTTTAAAAGATTTTTCATTGATCGATAGTGTATGACGGGTGGCCAAGCCCAGTGCTGTTTTAGCAAGACTGACGTCAGCAATGATGACGTCACCATCATCGTCATCATCAGGTCGGGGCATGATAGGTGGTTACAGAAAAACGAAGTAGATAGTTTTCAAACTATTTATTCGGCAATAAGTAGTCTAGGTACTTGGCACAACAGAGTTCGGGAGGTCCGATCGCTACGACGGCTCAAGCCAGACTGACTAGAGCTCTGCCGAGCGGTCGTATTTATACCAAAACTGGCCTCGCACAAGCAATGTTTACAAACTTCGTAAAAATTGCCTGTGATCGTTCCAGCTGAGGTTTTAACCTCTAACAATCATTATAAAATTAGTTAACTCATTGACAATCGGTTATTATTATTATTATTAAAATCACAATAACGGCTTTGCGCCGATACGGCCATTCTGACAGGCGGTGCGCGCTCTGCACCAGCCTGGTAGTGTTCTCGTGGAAAACCTCGTGGAAAACCTCGTGGAAAAACCTCGTGGAAAAACCTCGTGGAAAAACCTCGTGGAAAAACCTCTTGGATACCTCGTGGGTGCGCGCTCTGCACCAGCCTTGTAGTGTTCTCGTGGAAACCTCGTGGAAAAACCTCGTGGAAAACCTGGTGGAAAACCTCGTGGAAAACCTCGTGGAAAACCTCGTGGAAAACCTCGTGGAAAACCTCGTGGAAAACCTCGTGGAAAACCTCGTGGAAAACCTCGTGGAAAACCTCGTGGAAAACCTCGTGGAAAACCTCGTGGAAAACCTCGTGGAAAACCTCGTGGATACTGAAACAACGAAATATGGTTCTTCTGAGTTTGGTATCTGTAAGCAACCGGTGTTGCTTTTAGGTAAGGTCAGAAGCATAACGCATTGCATGTTAATGCACGCATAGTGCGCTTTGAATGGAAATATGGGAACACGTGGATACCTCGTGGAAACCTCGTGGATACCTCGTGGAAACCTCGTGGAAACCTCGTGGATACCTCGTGGATACCTCGTGGATACCTCGTGGAAACCTCGTGGATACCTCGTGGAAACCTCGTGGAATGTTAGTTTTAGCATAGTGCGTTAGGATAGGAATGTTAAATCTCGTAGAATGTTAGTTTAGCATAGTGCGTTGGGATAGGAATGTTAAATCGTAGGTTCTCGTGGATTCTCGTGGATTCTCGTGGATTCTCGTGGATTCTCGTGGATTCTCGTGGGTTATCGTAGATTCTCGTAGATAAGTGTTATTATAGGAAACGGGATAACTTAATGGGGTTTTAAGGTAATGAAAGGATCTCACCCGTTTTGGTTACACAAGTTGGACTGCTCGTGGTGTAAAAAGCACGAGTTTGACTGGTGTAGCAGCGGGGTATTTGGGAGCCGGTGTAGATAAGTCACATTCTGCCGATACGGTCCCATGGTCACCTGGGTGAGCGGCACGAGGAAGCTGAACGCCGAACTCTCTTAACAAGATACCTGCAATTAGAATTAGATGTCTGATTACGCGGCGTGTTTTTGATGAGTATGTAATCTCTTTGGCAGGGAAGGATGTAGATTGAAACACTGTCCATCCAAGACAGCAGGACCTTGTGCCATTTTTAGTTGCATGTGTAGGGTAAGCGCTTCCATCTCAATAGCATAGTTGTCAATGTCCACTAGATTCGGCAATTCCGGTGGAAGACAGTACTGTCGTCCAGCAATAAGTGTGAACGGGGCAACTCCAGCAATACGGTGAGTTGTGCAGTACATCCTAAGTTGCAGTTCTTCAAGTGTGGAGCGGTACTGTTTGGTTTCATAATTTTTGATCAAAACCAAACGTTGCAATATTTCCGCTTGCTCGGCCGATTCCTGGTGCCATAGCGTGAATATTGTTTTTGAGGTGGTCACGGTATTTCATTCATTAATTCACACAGAAACTCTTCTTCCATCAACGAAGATTTAAGTTGGTGTTTCAAGTAGATGCACGGTTCGTTTCAACGCAGTCAATACACCGCGCGGGCCCCTATTAGTAACGTAGTAGAATAACGCGCACTTTGTGAAGTGCCACAATGTGATGATGACGCATCGGTGGACACACATATATCACGTCCCTTCAAAGGCTACATGCCTTCATCCGGATATCAAAGTCATCGAGCTTCCATGTTTCAATGGCCTCACGAACACCAACATTGGTATTCGGATCACATGATGGCAGGTAAACATCCTTGATTACACTCGTGACTCTTTGGGTTGAGCACACAAGCGTTCTGACATCTTCTGCATCATTTCCATGAGGAATTGTGGTGGTACCCCTGCCGTAGATGGGCTGGGCATGTATTAACAGCATATGCTGCTGTTCTGGAACGTTGGCTTGTCGTAGTACAGTATCCAACGAAGGGTCCGGCACAGCCAGTGACCTTATCGGCTGGGAGCATACAGCACTGGTTTGTTCCAGTAGATCACGTGATGAACGAGCTGATGAGGAGGTGTCCTGGATTGGATTCCGTTCCAATCCCACTTCTGATGACGGGTGGCCAAGCCCAGTGCTGTTTTAGCAAGACTGACGTCAGCAATGATGACGTCACCATCATCGTCATCATCAGGTCGGGGCATGATAGGTGGTTACAGAAAAACGAAGTAGATAGTTTTCAAACTATTTATTCGGCAATAAGTAGTCTAGGTACTTGGCACAACAGAGTTCGGGAGGTCCGATCGCTACGACGGCTCAAGCCAGACTGACTAGAGCTCTGCCGAGCGGTCGTATTTATACCAAAACTGGCCTCGCACAAGCAATGTTTACAAACTTCGTAAAAATTGCCTGTGATCGTTCCAGCTGAGGTTTTAACCTCTAACAATCATTATAAAATTAGTTAACTCATTGACAATCGGTTATTATTATTATTATTAAAATCACAATAACGGCTTTGCGCCGATATGTATATTCTGGAAAATAATTACAATATATAATTACACTATGACTATTAAGTATATAATATACACATACTGCTAGGAAACGCTATCACTATAGCATACCTTATCATTATAGCATAGGCCTTAGTAAACATGTCACTGTTACTTCTTGTTCCGCACTGCGCTTGATAAGTTATAAATGCGTGGTAAATAAAGGTAGAAAAAAAAAAAAAAAAAAAAAAAAATTGTAACTAGTAATTTAATTCTTAAAAAACGTTTGTTATTAACTTGAAAGTACATATATTGATATTGTGAGTAATTATCCTACATAGGACTATGCTACACACTATGCTTACCGACATTTAATAATTAACTTAGACCTATTGTGTTTCTCTGTAAGTGAATGTTATTCTTTTGAGAAATAAATTCTTAAACCGTACTTTATTTAACTTTTCACATTCTCATTTATGTACATCTGTAGATTTAACTTTCATTTGTATTTTATTTTATTTTTATTATTAATATTCGTTTTGTAAAATTTGATATATATTTTGTAAAATTTGATATATATTTTGTAAAATTTGATATATTATGTATAAAACTACCTTGTACATGTAATTGTTAGGTTTGACATAATTATTTGTCATTTGATGGAAGAAGCCTTGGCTCCTGAAATACAGTTTTAACTAGTTCAGGAGTCCATGGACCCATTTATAATTGTATCCCACTTTTATGTCAATAAATAAATATTTGATTTGATTTGATTTTACTTCCATCGCTCCCAACATTAAAGATTTTCTTTTATCTCATTGCAAATAAATGTATGCGACGACAACACATACAAAAATATACATTTTCAGCCAAGTTATAAATTCATATTTCACATGAGACTGGAAAACTGAAACAATTCCCGTTTACCCCGTCTTGTTGCACCGGGCACCTGTAGTACGTTTCGCCCCAGTGGCCCCGAGACATACTATCTGAATAATCTGACTATAGCTGGGGTCCCACGGTCTGTTTTTCTAACGGATCGGACCACACCAGACTGGATGGCGCGCCGTTGGTACACTCTGTCTGTAGCCTTTTGACGTGGTGCGTACTCACCTGATGGATCTTTTCCAACAAATCAAGCCGCACCAGACCGGATGACGTACCGTGGGAACACCTCGTTACCCGACGCAGCGCGCCCAACACGGAACATGTTTAGATTTTTGGGATTGCCAATCCAAACAACAACAGAAGTCGATCACAGTTTGTACAGTAGTGAATCTCACAAACTGTACTCTGCTTGTGTCTAAATTTGGACGGCGCGTGGTGGCTGGGCTCCTATTTTGTTAAGCCTATGTGAGGTAATCTTTTCATTTGAAGTCAGAGTCAACAAAGTAACAATACATAAATAGAAAAGGTCAAGGTCGTTATGGATTTTGTTGAGCACAATAATAATGTATGTATTACTAATAAGAGAAGAAAGACGTGGACTGACGTTCATTTTTTTTTTAAGATTAGATTGTTTATGTACTGGTGTGTGGTGGTGAAACTCTTTTTCAGACTCCGCTTGGGGAAATGCCACACTTTATCAGTAACAGTCAATTCAATCACATTTTAAGCAGTAATGTGAACAAACCGTATACTTGATTATAAGGTAATATTTCAAGTGAAATTACAGGGCATCAAAATTCTGCTCCGCAGGATGCCATAATTGTGAGTGCCAATTAGCGCACTTTGCGATGCAGCATTTGAAATTCAAAATAAAATTATGGTTGGTACTCACCTGTTATTGGGCAAGAGTGAAGCTTAACATCATGGGAACGGAAAAAAAACTGTCTTGTGACGTACAACATTGGCTCTGGTGTAGAACTATTACATATTCTGTGTTGTAGCGTTCACTTCTACGTATGTAGTAGGCAACGTCGGCGGCGCGTGCCAAGCTGATGTCGGGCAGACTACGCAGGAAGCGCGTGGTGCGCGGCGCTGCGGGTACGGAACTTGGGATGTGACGTAGCTAGGATTAGATTTGTATGCTGTATATAGGGAGAATTAAAAAGCGACTAACGTACTGGCACTTATATTCTCTTATGTTTTCATGACGCGATGGTAATAATCAACTGAAGTGCTGACACTGGCGACATTCTGTCGGGACTTCAGTAAGTTCATGTAGCATAGTTGTAATGCTAGGTAGACGGTGACTGTGATACCGCTACAAATATGTATGCACTATAAAATGTTCAAGTATTTGTTCCTGCCGGGCGTTTCTTGCCTGTTCTTTTGCCGGCGTAAGGCGGTTGGAACAGGCGTTGCTAATTTTAAGTTTGATTTTTTTAAGTATCACAATGTATCCTTTTAAATAAAAAACTTTTGTCTTTTGTTCCATATTTGATGCTTTAGATCCGCTATTTACGTAATTTCTGATACCCTTGATACAGGGAATTTAAAGTAAGGGCTCAGATGGTACGTATGTGATTGTTACTTTTGTTATTTATTTTTGAGTAAAATTGTTCAACTGAGCATTGTTCCCAAACACTTCAAATTGCCAAGAGCCAGTTTGTAAGTTTAATTTGAGTGAAAAGCGGCGTGTAATCAATCTAATCAGGGTTTCCATCAACATCAACAGCCGCTAATGGAATATCGATAATGACCTCTCGACAGGCGCCTTGCACCGCAGCTTAGGCATCAGTTACTACGTGGGTTACAGCGGGCAACACAGCAGCGCTGATAGCATATCACGGACACCATAGCGTCGTTAATGTAATTACTTGTCAGATAACAGTTTTAGCGGTTTGCGATTGTAAATTCGAGTTATTCGATTAAATAAATCATTCGTAATTTTTTTTGAAGTGAAAGTAAAGTGCGGTGTAAATCCGTTCGATTTGGCCAAAAATGTGTAACGGCGGAAGAGGAAGAAAAAAAACGACACAAAAGTAACGCTAAGTAAAAGGAAAAATTCGTCGAAAATTTATAATAACTGAGAGTACTTTTTTTTCGGATATTTAAAAAAATACAATAAAAATTATGTGAATACCCCCCGCCAGGAGTCTATGATAACAATGAATCTAAGATATAAGAATAAAATTGTCAATGTGATCGCGCCAATAAAATTACCTGCCGGGCGTTTCTTGCCTGTTCTTTTGCCGGCGTAAGGAGGTTGGAACAGGCGTATTGAACAAAACAAATTTTGACCTTTGACTCTCATTTGGTTATTTTACCAACAAGTTTGTACGGCGCCAACTCGCACTTGACCGGTTTTTATTATAGTTGTTTTGTATTTAGTTCCTGGCGCCGTGACTCTCGCGCAGTAGGTCGGGGAAGTACCGCCGCGTCGCGTCGTCACTGGGCGCGGGCTGGGCGGCGCTCGTTAATCATTTAGAGGGCGTCTTAATTTGATATAATTATTGGCCGTACTAATGGTAGCGCTAATGCTTCTTGACGTTCTCTAATATACGACTAGTTGATGTTTATTGCTGCTTCAAATTAATACCTACTTGCAAGATCAATTTTCAGAAAACACTTGATTATCTCATGAATACCTGGTACTTCCTATGAATAAACTGGATTAAAACGGCTGAACGGATTATGGTAATGTAAACAATATCTCAAAGCATGCGCCCATCGTAGACCGCATCTTGCTTGCGCGGTCTAAGATTCTGAGAGACTAGAATTTTTTTTATAGAACACTTGTAGTACACGTGGGTGAAACCGCAGGGACAGCTAGTTTTATAATACATTAAATAAATAACGTTCACACAATCACATACATAATTCTGACCCCTGATTCCCTGTATCTAGGGTATCAGTTACTTCGCGGATCGGGGATCCACAACACCCGGATACGGAACGAATACTTGCGCTTTTCAACGCACATATATTTGTTTTGTTGCGGGAATCGAACCAGCGATCTCACACTTCACAGTCGGCTGTTGCCCACTGCGCCACATCGCTCGGTCGGAACGTATTCTACAGTCCGCGCGTTCTGAAACCTAGTTGACAATCACACGAGCCGACTCATCGGCTCCTTTGTGCCGAGCCGCCGTTATCTCAACGTACCACTGCTCTATTATTTTATAACAAATGGACGCTCTATATGAACTCATCTATGAACGGTTATAACTACCACACACATTGTTATTGCTTGCGAGATTAAATGTTTGCCGCTCTCAACTGAAACTCTAGATACTTAAGCTGAAATCTAGGCGTTGTGGTAGAGTGGTATTTAGTGCTAAACGATTTAATCGGTAGAGTTATGAACTTACGTACGAGAGGAGTTGCAGGGCCGGACTAGACAGATCAAGGCGTAGTGGAAGTTTTATTCAGGCACGCGGCTTCTTTCCTACAATACCTACAAAATATAGAGTTAGGAAACCACATAATTCGCATGAACTAGAATAGAGAACTTCAATATTCGATGTATTACGTTCGTGACTTGACTGTTTAATGTGTTCGGGATCGCGCCCTGCATAATTAACAAAGGGGCCTTTATTACCATGTGGCAAGGTACATAATTGATTGCCGCGGGAGAGTTCGTCGAGACTGAAGTGGCAGTAATCCGTAGTTTAGTGAAGTACGCTCGAAACTATTTATAATCAGGGGTGTCACGCGACCGCTACATTGTGCCGTACGATCGTTAATCGCCTATGTATGTGGGCATAACTGCAAACTAAGGTATTTTTTGATGACATTCTAGACCGTGCTGTAATGATGACTATAGGAAATCAAATCATACATTTGATGTTAGTATGTTTGTAGATGTTGGTACACTTGTGGCTGCCTTTACAAAATGTTGAGTTTAAATTAAGTTTAGCCCTGTATCTGTGTCTAGAAAACATTAGAAACATCATTCAAATAGTTATGTTTCACTAGTATTTTTTAAAATTCATAACCTATATATAATGCAAACCTGACATATTATTATCATGAAACACGGACTCCGGCAAGGAGTTCTACTCCTTAGCGGTTCGCATTATAAATGTGGAAGCAAAACTTTTCGTACTATCATACACCGATAGCGTCTCACGGGTCGCCGTTTGTCTGGGTATCTTATGATGGAATGGGGATGAAGGAAAGAAATTGTGCAATTCCAGGACACATCCGCCGAAATGTATCCTATTAAAGCTGGAAAAATAGCAACTCTGCTCTACTTCAAATGAAAGTACCTACATACTGTGACGACGCAGTCCAAAGTAGAATTTGTTTGCTCAGAAAAGACTTGTAGACTCCAAGTTACCGGCACACAAAGACGCTGGCAGGGAGTAAGTACCATTATTTCGTTATTCGCATGAATCGCGAAACGCTTTGTGTGGATCAGGGGAATATCGACCGTACGGATTTCGTGTTTCTGCTCAGCAACTTTACAACTATTCATGGTAGATCAAAAATGTATAATAGTTATATCTAATACAAAAAGAAAATAAAGTAAAATCATGAATGACAGAATTTCTCATTTGATTTTTTACATTACAAGTCCGATGTGGCGCAATGAACGAATAGCCTACATATCGCGGGCTCGATTCTCGCTAAATAAAAAAATATATTGAAAATACTGAAAAAAAAACCGTATTTGCACTGAAAAAAAAGCACAATCATTTATTTTTCTGTGTACAATTGTTGTGGATCCCCAATTCACATAGTTTCTTTACATCGTAGATGTAGGGAAAGTCGGAGGCCTATCTATGTTTGTGATTGTATGGACGTTTTTAATAAACATATATAAAGAGACATTGCTTTCTTGAAGTCTTGTGGGATGTCGTGTCAAAACAAATCACTTGCTACTTAAATTGTATGGTAAGCAAAACAGTAAGCATGATCTAACTCACTATTCAGGAAACCGGGTGAAACATCCGGCATCGGCTCGTGCAATATGAATAGGTAAGGAGGGCGCGCGCCGCCCGCCCCCGCCGCCCGCACTCGCTGCACGCCACCTGCACGCACGAACAGGTGGAACACATTACCTTCCGTTTCGTTCCGTTGGATAAAAAGACGATTTGATTTGTGTATTGCCTACAATTTATCAACTTATTCAATCGGATAATGTGGAACAAGTGGTCGAGCTTGCTATTCAGGAAATGAAAATGTAGGTTTGCGTGCCACAGGGATGTACGACTGCGCGGTGACGGCACTCGACACTACGCGAGCCGCTACCGGGCTGCCGGGTTGTTTGCCACAACAAATCTTCGTGTTGCTACTTTTATACGTCATACACCCGTGGGTTTCCCGATATTCCGCATTTTTTCGAGAGAAAAAGTAGCCTATCTTTTAATTCAGCTATCTCCATTCCAAAATTTACTCAAATCTGTTAAGCCGTTTCGCGTTTAAGCGTGAAAAAGTAACCAATATACATACTTAGATACTGACAAACTTTAGTATCTATAATAATAGTGTGTTATTATTGTTATGTATGATTTTTGTTGGTGCTTATCTAGAGCGAAATAGCCAATTTGAATAAAGTTGTAGACATTTTGCCAGGAGAAAGTTATGAGTTGGGACAGCAGAAATGTCAATATTAGCTCTGTGCCTGTGCCATATTAGGTACAGCATAAACTCTACCTTACGATAATTTGTTACTTCCCAAAAATGAGAGCTGAAAACAGTGAAATGAGTTCGGCGTGCACACAATGACTACTAATTGCAGTGCCTACAGTTTCAAATCCACAACACTCCGCGCGCAAACACATGCATAGCTTTATTTAATTAGACAACATCCATATAATATTCTTATTTATCAGATGACTGTATAAAACAAGCTGTATTTTTAATAAGCTGAACTCTGAATCAACGCTTGCGTTATTTGAACCGGCAATTAATTGAATGTTCTTTTCTGACAGTTAGTCGGTCCCATTTTACCACGTACCGGGCAGCGGCAAACGATCGGTTATCTATCAGGAAAACGACCAGTACACTCAAAAGAATAAAACAAGAGTGCCTTATGCGATTCAGGGTTCTGCATTTTGCTAGCCAACGGACTCAAAGGATCCATCATGCCGCTGGCCATACCCATCTGATGATATGATTTACTTCAATTTTAAGAAACAAATATATAACAGTTCAACAATAATTTAACGGAAGTAGATTGTTTTTAGAACTACAACATTCAAGGGCATGCGACATCTGCCAACCCGCACTCGGCCAGCGTGGGAGATTACAGCCCGTACTCTCTCACTGAGAGAAGGCTAGAGTCCCAGCAGTGGGAACGTGAAAGGCTGATGATGAGATTGTTTTTATTGTTTAATCGCAATCTTGCCTCATGTTAAACGGTGAAGTATCTGCCGCGTAACAATCATGCCCAGGTGCCCGTTCACTCTTGCTATGAAGATTCATTATCGATTTGGAAATATAGACTCAGACAAAGAGCTCCTTAACAGTGCGAATCATAAGTTGTGAAATATCAATTATGTATATATGGCGCTATAACATTTATCTCAATGCCTATAGATATACACTTTTCTATCAATATACTTTTTTAGTCCTTAGAACAACTAATAACTCCCGACACGCCACACTATCTACGAGATGCTGCCAAGCACTACGTGGCTCTGCGACTACGTCAGCACGCTGGCATGCTACGGAACCCGTTCGTAGCGCGGCGCGTCCGCTCTACCCTCGCTCCGGTCGAACGTTATTTATGTGACGGAGGCGTAACGCAGCTGAGCGATGGCCAGAGGGTCACCTAGGCACAGAACAAAAGAGATTGAAACGAATACAAGATTTTGATTAAAAAATTAATTAAAGTCCCTATTCCTATTCAGAGCTATGAAAAAACTTGGCAAGTTTCAACGAATGTACTTTTAGTGAATGAAAATTAAGGTTAGTGCCATTCTTGACATGTCATGTCTCAGAATTAGGTTTTGAATCGGAATATTTACGATATACATAAAGATTTTTGTTAAGTTCTCGAAATTTCGGCGCTGTTGCAAGCGCCATGATCACGAGCTCGCAACAGCCCGAAATATCGAGAACTCAAACAAAAGCAAACACATTTTTTTTACAATTAACAGGGTTGTGTTTGAGCACAAGTCACTTGTTGTTAAGTGACGATATGGTCGAAGATGGCGCCACACTACACCTAGACTGCACGTTACAAAACCTAATTCTCAAGTCAATGACCGTGGCAGTTTAATAAATGCTATCTCTTGTTTTGAAAGAACTTTATTTTTCTCAGATTCAATTTGCGTTCTGGTGCGGAGTCAATGCACTGCGAGTGGTCACTGCTGTAAGCGACTCGATCCCAATTCGACATTAATCACGGCGGTGTTTAGACGGCGCGAGTCGCCCGCGCGGCCCGCCCGGATGCCGGACTACGGCTAACCGGCTAACCGGACCGGACGGGAATGTCTCCGGGATTTTTGCTAGCTTCATTTGCATATCTTTACGATTCGAGTGAGCGGCTGCGAAATTGAAATTACTGATTTAGTACTTCCTCGCTTGAAATGCACCAACTGAACGCGAACGTTTGAGGTGAAACGTTCGAATTTTAACGTTTTAAAAGTGGTAAAAGCAATTAGTTGTGTCGAATGGTAAATGGGAAATATAAATTACCTCAGTTAATATCAGTTTAAATCAGTACATGTAGAACTACTAAATACTAAGGCTGGGTTGCACTTTAATTATCGTCAAATCGGCCGTTAAATCTCCTGCTAAACAAATATTTGTCGCACCTACTATAGTTAAAATAACGTCATAATTTATTGTAATTAACACAGATTTTAATTTCAATTTATATCAGTTGTAAAATTAATATTTGTCATTACATTTAATGAATTTAAAAACTACAAAATAAACATCTAATAATAGTGCTGTAGAACCATTCAGAACTAAAATAGCAGCACATGTTCATATTGCAAATATGTTCACAACGTACATTTCAGCAAATCGGGATCCGGAGCAAATAGAACGTGCAATTAGTAAGTTCCTCCAAACATACAAAAAGTTTATGTTAATATTCTACCTACGAGTACAGTCAGCTGCAGAACACGATCAAATTACAAAGCGGGAGAAGTTATGAGCGCAGTTTTCAGCGGAATTTTCAACGTTTATGGATGGATGCATGTAGGGATTTTCTATTTCATAATTCTGTTAAAACTTTAGCTGTACTAAACTGGTAATTTTCAACAGTGAAAGGTTAGTAAAAACAGCTCGTAGTTTTGAGTGCCACTTCCACCACATCCCCCCTCCCCCCTGTTCCCCCCTCGCTTTCTGTATGAAATTGTTACACGTTGTTAGCGAGCTCCGAAACGCAGCGGAACAATAATTAGCGGTGCGGAATGCTCCGCAGGAATCCCGACGTTTTTCCATCGTTCGCGGGCTGTATCATGATTGTGTTGTTGCAGTTAGAAGCCATACAGCGCTCGGTACATACTAGTACAAGTATAATTGTTTATATCCAACCAGTGACACTATAGAATGTACTCATTCTTTATGGAAGCGTTCTAGATTTTGTAAGCTGCTTTAATTTCAGTAAAAGCCTTTTGTAACAGTACTGTAATGTAAGTTTTACATGCAAACAATTATGATACTCGACACGTTTCCCTTGATAACGCATTAAACAAGTTAATTAAAATAATGGAATTATATTATACACTAAGTAATGTTTCATGTGATTTTTAGGGCTTCGTACTATAGGATCACTTCGTTGTCTGTTTGTTTGTCTGTCAAGAACCTATTTTTCATGAACGCGTTGAGGTATCAAGTCGCTTCCAGCTGTAAGTTAACGTCATCAAAAGATCTGGCCGTTTATGTTACATTTTTTTTTCAATGTGTATTTTTCTTTTCTAAACATTCATGGTATGTGTTATCTGTGAACCGTATCCACCATTAGGCCGTCAGCTTGCAAACCTTCCGAGATTCCACTCGAGTGGCCTCGCAAACGGTTTCCTGCAAGTTCGCCAAACACGAACTCGAGGCACATTCCCGATACAATAGCACAGCAATGGTTTCCACAAACGTGAGTAGGTCGCGGCTCTATCGAACCGTGTTCCGTACGAGACGCGCGTCTGTAAACAAGCAATTCTGCAGCACAATGGAGCAGTACCGACGACGGTGCAACAGTGGCTAACACATCCACTTGGCATCTTGGCACATCCGTGTTAGCGAACACGACCGGTATTGAGTTGTCCTCAAATAACTGTGTTCCATTTGAGATTGTTCCCTGAATCTATGTTGGTTTAGGAAATGACGTTTGTTTGAACGCTACAAAAAAGAGTCCTACAAAAAAGTGTTTTCTGTGAACAAATATTAGTAAGTCGTATGGCGGGATGTTGTCTTAGGATAGTAGTTGTCGGAGGCCTTCGGGCGGTCTGACAACTCTAATACTGGGCTGATCACTGGCCTATCTGCCAACCTGCACTGGACGTATGGTGGGTTATGGGTATGGCCCTCTGGGAAAAGGCCTGTGTCCCAGCAGCGGGAACGTAATAGGTTGATGATACTATATGTACTTAGGTACAGTTAGACGAGACGCTCTCCTCAAATAACTAAAGCGTTACCCTATTGCTTAAATTGATTTCTTTTTAGACGTATAAGACGTAACTTTACAGCTTACATTTTGTAAAATGAATATCCATTTCAAAGGTACATAATGAAATAAAAAACACAAATCTCATTGAGTAAATCTAATACATGTGAGCAGAAAGAAACCTAAGCTCATCAAAAGCGTAAGAGAAAATTGTATTACGAAATACATCCAGCAAACAGGAAACTCGAATAACGAGTGAATCCGTCTAATTCATCACTCCGACGGGCTAATAACGTAAAGCCCCGATAAACTCGGCACAACTCCCTAACGCAGATAAAAGTATATCGAGAACATATCGCGTGAGGCGCGATCTCCGTAAGCGATTTATGATGAATGCGGAATGTATAACAAATGTGCGTAATATGTCACGGCGCCGCGCCGCGTCCGCCATCCGCACCGCGTTATACGCGTACCGAGGTACAGTCAACGACAAAAGTCGCTGAACAATAACATCCCGATTTGGGGGCGTCAATTAATTACGTTTTGGCGTTTCAATACACTTTTATTTTACCCCTTTTCCACCTTTGCTGAAACTCCGTAAGATTTGGCTTGACCCTCCCCCTCCCTACCTAATCTCACGTAAGACTTTGAAATGCTTATTTTTAATGTAAATGCTTGAATCTGTAAATTTCACACAGTTTTGCCGCATTTTTACACTGTTTTTTTTGGCAAAAATTACGTATCATTTGCCGAGAACTCTGCTTACGGCCAAGGGACCGTAAGGAAGGAAGAACGGACCTTCATCATCTTAAACACCACCTATTGACCACATCATCATTTAACATTAGATGTTTTGTGTTGTGTTCAAACGCTACCCTGTAAGTTGTTCAAAATAACCAAATATTACTGATCTAAAACACATTTAGGAAATGGAGTATGACCTGCTATTTTTGTCGCTGAATGTACTAGCTCCCTAGTACTACGCGCTGTGAATATGCCACTAGTACACCAGGTGCGGCCGGTGATCGATGGCGCTATACCTCACTACTCGTCAAATAAAACGCGCCATGACGATGTTTGTCGATTGGAGATTACAGGAACACACACTATTGGAACAGTTGACACGTTTTATGTCGATCACATTGCAATAAATGTTAATACGTGTCACTTTTTTTGCATGATGCAGGTTAAAGTTTAGTCACAAGTCACCTGATGTTGAGTGACGATTTGATCGAAGGCACCACGCTACTGGGAGATTGCTTTCAAGTAAGGATGTCGTACGGAACACACCGATAGATGCTTGGTGGTACTTGGTTGTATACAGATGACTATAGATGTTGTTCTACACCAAAAGTTCAACTTCATTGCAGGGTTCGAACCCACGATCTATGGGTTGGAAGTCGACGTCACTGCCACTGAGTTAACATCGTTCCACTAAACTGAAAGAAATCTAAAAGGAATTAACCATTACAAAGTCCACGCCTGCGCCCGTGTGGCTTACCTTTATTAACGAACACCATGAAGCCTAAATAATCTTACGTACCAATGTCAAGTTTGTAAGTAGATTTGCTATATTACTGACATGTCCCTTATCATAACACATAGGCCCAAAAGCTACATTTTAAGTCAGAGGATCTATATTTTCTGCCATTAGCTCTACCACGTTATGTTCGAAGGCCATTTAGGCTCTTATCGGCTCAGAAGGGTCGTGAAACAGTATAAGCCTATAGTCACCGTGCGGCGTGCATGTCTAACTGAACACCTGTATGTCCCGAGTCGTCATATTGTTTCCCAAGCAGTGCATTTCCAAGCTGCGTCGCGTCCTCTAAATATTCACTATGCAGCCTCCTCAGACACTGTGCAATCAAGGCGTTAATACGGAGCCTCGGAAATCTTTTTCCATTTCATTTTATATGTAAGTTTTAGCTTGCAAGCGCGGTGGCTCAGTAGTGGCTCAGTAGTGGCTCGGCGGTGGCTCAGCGGCTCTATCCACGCCCCGAGCACGAGTGCAGCGCTGCTAATTAGGGAACTTTCTCAACTAGACAGCCAATATTCTATCGGCTTACGCTTTACGCCCACAAAGTAGAAACTCGCAAATTAATTTAAATCTGAAAGTTACTTTTATGGCTGCTTAGTTGCGTCTGATACCCGTACTGTAATGACAATCGAGGCTTGATTAATTTTAAATAAATGACCCTCGGTAAAGTAAGATAGCAGCTAGCATTTTATCGCAAACGTGGAGCCAGCTTCCGTGGGGTGAACTGAATGTCATTTAATTAAACGGTAGATAATGGTGAGTGCAGGCGGCAGCGGCGTCGCGGCGGAACACAATGGTCGCAGGAGCGGAAGCGGCGCGGAGGCGGCGCGACGGCGGGAAACAACGCGCTTCCGACGCCTGCCGCCGCGGCGCCGCGGGGGGCCGGCTACGCAGCCCTATTGTTCTGTGAAACATTGTTACCTGTAAGCTCAAGTCTATTGTTACCGCCAGCTTTCTAACTAAGACTCAATGCAGACGAATTAAGTTGTGATACTGACTGCTAATTAACTAATACCAACAGAGTTCGAGCTTCGTTTTACATCTGGTGTAGAAGTTTTCGAACAAATGATTATATTAATTAACAATTTGACATATTGATATTTTTGACTTTAAACTGCATGCCATTGAATCTGATACTAACAATTCTTGCTACGCCCTTATAGGGTATAATGTACCCTGCATTTTGACATAATTAAGACCTGTTCTCGATGTATATGACAACAAAATAAATAAATCATATATAAAACATGTAATTATTATGTTAAGTCCTAGGCCTGCAATGAACATTGTTTTTTTAGTCAAATTAGAGACTCTTCTTTATGTATGAAACCGTAGCAAGTTGATTTTCCATCAAAACACAGAGAGATGCAAAAGAAAATACTGTACGTTGTGTGCTTGATTCTAAAAAGAGAATATTTTTACATGCAAATGGGCGAATCGGAAGTGACACCCGCAGGCCCGCGACTGTCCGCAGACGGACGACAAACAACGTCCGCGCGCGCCCGCCGGATATGATCACCACTCACTGCATACAAAAATAAACACTGGAAATAACACAACAAGTACCAGAACACAAAATATATGAAATAAACACGACGCACTATCAAAAACCACATATAAGGGCTCTTACAAAAAAATGCAAATTCGCATCGCATCGCAAATATCTGCGAGCTTGCTCTATTGCACCACAAAAACTTCTGATGTGATTCGCATCGCGCCGGATCGTATCGCAACTTTATGTCTGAGCCCCATGTTGATATTTCCAAAAACTCCAAAAACTCCAAAATCTCCAAAAAAAAGTGATGTACTCGTGTGTGTACTTCGTGCTAGATATCGCGAACCACACTCACTCAGTTCAACTGAACTGTACTGCAATCTGTACAACTCGTTTAGTGCGGCTTTGGCATTTTCTGTTTTTACGAGAAAACAGATGAAGTAAGAGTACTGAAGGTGAATTCTAAATTCGATAAGTGTATTTATTTACTCATCTTCTTTTCTTCCTTAAATAAATAAAAATCAATTGCTGTTTGTAAGTCTCCTTAATTTCAAAAAGGGCTTCACCGATTTGTAGAAATGTTTTTTGTTGCGTACGTAATTGTCAGGACCAGGTTAATGTGACAGAAGATTTTTTGTAATTTTTGTACTAACTTAAGACACAGTTTATATTTACGTACCCGTGCGAAGATGGGTTAAGTGACCAGTTAATTAGATGACAACAACGCAACAGTACAAGAGATGACTTGTTTCCTGATAAGCGTTTATACTATAATAAAAAGTTCTATGGAACTTCGCACTAAAAAGAAACTGTAACAGAAGAGTTTCGGTATCATCCCTGAAACCTCATCCAGGTGTCAGCAATCAGTGTGCCGCTGGCGGCGAGGTGCGAGCATTGTTTCCTACACTACAGTGAGTGTAACTCGCTTACTACCACTGCGAACTGCGCCGTCAAACTTTATTATATTTCGGCAACACCACCACCCGAATAATATTATCGGGCAACACTGAATATTCTCTGCTTGCATACACGAAGAGAATTGTTTACTCGAGCCAGGAGACGAGAAAGATTTAACTCAGTTTGTATGAAAGAAATTCATAGCTGTAGCCAAGTGTAACGTGTGCTCAAACTGTTTTATGTACTTAGATAGATAGATTAACTTCTGGTATACCACAATACAAAGAAATTAATAAATAGAAAAACT
Organism: Opisthograptis luteolata; assembly: GCA_931315375.2. Taxonomy (NCBI): domain Eukaryota; kingdom Metazoa; phylum Arthropoda; class Insecta; order Lepidoptera; family Geometridae; genus Opisthograptis; species Opisthograptis luteolata. Next base: position 13,993,978 of record OV928039.1, read on the forward strand.
TGTATTGGGAACCGGCTCTGAAGTGGGACTGCCCGGAACACGCAGGTAGGTGTTTGGTGACAGATTATTTACTTGAGGATGGTAGCTAGCCAAGCGAGCACTAGAAAATGCCACACCACCAAGCTATGATTTCATCACGATATTTTTTTCACCAAAAGTTCAAGCTCTTCGAACCCACGACCTACTTGGTTGCAAGGCACCGTTACTCCCATCGAGCTATCATCGCTTCAAACAAGAATGAAAAACTTCATATTCCATTCAGTTATTCAGTTACAAGTGTAAGTCCTTTCTACTAATTTATATGCTATACATTTAAAGTTCTCGCGACACAGCGTTTAAACTGCAATTCGAGCTGTAGAATAAAAAACTAGTTTAAGAATGAAAGCTAATTAATTTTGAATCGAAGCTAACTTTATCGGCTTCAATGCGGTTACAACTTAACAAACCGTATCTATTACCGTTGCGGTAAAGTATACTCACACCTGTACCTACAATACCTAGTATTCGATGCAAGCTCGTAACTGTATCCATTGCACCTGTTATTTGATCACAGAAATTGGTACAAACTACAACACTAATATCCAATTCAGAACTATCCGGTGCAATAAAGGGTACTGAATTAATAGAGCTCTGTGTGCCGGTCACATTTATTAACGAACAGCTCAAAGCTTTTGCAAACGGCTCCGCTCGCGTGGTGTAGAACTGTCAAATAGTTGATAAGAATTTCCTCTCTGAACTTTATTTTCGTGCATCGTACTACGCGATAACTCAGCGCTCCGATGTGACAGCGCAACGAGACATGTCAGCGTCTTCATGTTGAAATGTATGCTATAGAACCTCATCAATATAAATTTAAAATCGGTTTAGGAGTTTTTTATGAGATGATAAAATTACTCCACCAATTACCGACAAAACTCATATCTCGTGCGCGTCGGTAGACTGTTTAATTCAGTTTACTCACCAAACTTAGATCTATTTATGATGAGGCATAATGGTTTTAAGCTTATTGTTAATAATACTTTCTTTAATGAACCATAGTAGAAATGTATTATTGTTTTAAATGTATGGTTTATTTGGCAATTTATTTTTTATTTTTATTTCTATTGGGTAGCATTATGTATCTCTATTTCAAGGCTGTATTATTTATTATTTGTATCGTATTATTTATTGTATTGTTACTTATGTACTTCATTTGTATGTATTGTCTTTGGACATCTAGCATATAAATAACTACCTATATGTGAAAACTGTTAAAGGCCAACTGTACTCACTTTAATATTCTAACTTTGTTAATTAAGGCTGTTTGTTTTCCTTAAGAGTAAAAAAAAAAAAAAAAATTAAAATAAAATAAAATAACTGGATGACATATATATGTACGCATAAAATTTAAAAATAAAGATTTTTAAATTACCTACAGAGTTTTTTTCTTAGTTTGTAATTGTAGCATGGTTTCAATGAACAGACATGTTTACTGCTTTATTTATTTACCAGCACAGAAGGTACATATAAACTAAAGTAAGTTAAACTGGAAACTAATAACCGAACTGGTTAATATTAACAACCGAGCGGCTCCCGGATCAAATTTATTATGTAAATGAAATATAATGTCTAATAATTATGCTCTAGTTGGTACCTTGCCAAACTGTTATTGTAATATGATTTTGGGCTCCGAATACTGATGCGTTTGCAAAACTATATTTGTACTGCAAATTTGCAACAATGTTATAGCAAAATGCATTATAATATTCTATATCGAGTATAAATATTAGGACTTATTGTTATAACGAATGCAATGGGTTAATGTAGTGAAACACTACTAGTTCTAACAAATCAAAACACACACTCGTACAAGTATGACGCACACATGCACAGTAATGCGCATTTAACACACATTATATAAGGCCCAGATTACCGCTGTAACCAATTTTGTCGGCGGAAATCTGTCCGAGCATAGGGCCTGAAAAACAACACTGCGCTCACATAATTAGATATTATGAGAACGTGGCACATGCCGCAGTTACCCCTGTTGAATTAAAATCTCACTTCTCACTAATATTATAAATGGCATAGTTTGTGAGTGAGTGGGTTCACTCACTCACTCACTGTGTAGGTATGTTTGTTTCTTCTTCATACTGGAATGGCTCAACGGGTTTGAGTGAAATTTGGAATGGAAGAAGAAAAACGCGGGTGTAGCCACGGGGCGCAGCTAGTACATAATAACAGAGCCTTTATTATCTGTGTAGCAGCAACACATTGATTCCAATATACATATTATTTACTTATTTAGCCTTTCAGAGGCCGTAATATATCTTAACTAACGTGTCTTTGTACATCTAAACATCTCTTCCAAGACTAAATATACCTCATAGCAACCGCTGCCATAGTTCTTTGTATTGATAATACAAAGACCAGCGACCGCGAGGGAAATAATGATTTATCTAGGAATGTTCCGCGATCCATTAGCAATAATCCTCGATCGGCGCCGCCGCCAACAAATATCCGATAATTCGGCGAATCACTCCCGAACACGATTAGTTTTCCGTTTTATTTAAACCTCGCGGTCGCTTCACGGAGGGCTGAAGTAACTCCGCCGGCCGGCAACGGGATAATTCATCTCTAAAACGTATTAATAATCCCTTTACTCTTTACTCTGAGCTCATCTCACAACAAATCAGATTTTCGCCAGAAAATAGAAAGACTCCAGCCGGAGCCAGCTCACTGTGGGTTGCCATTCTTGTTATTGAAACTTAGCAAAACAGTTTGAAAGACGGGTACAAGAATAATTAATTTGAAGTTTGTGAATTATTAGCTAAATAAACTTAGTTATATACCGCCGAGTGCCCTTTGTGGTTGAAGTAGATGGAGGAGATGAATCTCTAAAGTTGTCTAGCGACAGGAGGAGGCGAAGAGCTTAGCCTATCACAACACGATATTTTCCCTTCAAACTATAATTACTATCGTATAAAATAGTCAGCGACGCTAGAGAACCACATAAAGCAATAGTACTATTTGAAAAGCCTACTCACTCAAGACCTCTTGTGACGGCGCCGTTCTAATTCCATCATATTTAGATATAATGTACAGTTCAGCAATGCGATTCTGCAAATTGTATCTCACTAGGCGAATTCGATTACGTGAACCGCACTCATTTCGACGTTCATCTCCCTTTCACGCAAATCGGCATTCCGCGGGCTGAGAATATCGCAGCGAAGTGAATATGAATATGATATGACCAATGAGCGCTCAGTGAGTTTACAAGGGAGTGCCGCACACCGTTTTGTTTCGAATCGGTATTATCGGTTTTTCGTATTTAGGGCGTATTAATAGTTAATTTAGTGAAATTATGGTATATCATGGACAAAAAGTAATGACACGTTACAAATTTGGTCTGACATAATGCGCAAAACATATAGAAAATGATTTTACAATATTGTTGGGCAGAATGAAGTGAACGTCTATAGCCAGAGCCGGCGACCGCACCAGAAAAAATAGTTAGTTTTTTTTTTTTGTTTTGTTATGGCGTCACACGATTAGTGTATTAGCCAGTGTCAAGTATAAAAGATTTCAAACTCAGAGAGTTGAATCAAGTTTAAATGATGATGGTGATGCTGATGATGAGATGATGGGATGAGGATAGTGTTTAAGTAAAGTAGTGGCGCTTTACTTAAACTTTACACGGACTTTTTTGGAGCAACTTGGAAAGTCACTTTCACAACTTTATTTCAATTTCCCACACTCGTACACATTAACGAACACATAATAGTTAATAATCCACCAATATTACACATTATCACTCGAAGAAACACAAGTTTTGGAAATAAAAATAAAATTTTCACGTTGACAACTCAATTGCCGCCAAAAAAGTCGAATAGTTAGTTGACAATAACAAAATTACATGAGTGTCACTAGTAGGGATGCAACATCGTTCATAAAAAACATCGATATCAAAATATCGATGTTTTTGAAATGACAATTTATTTATTACTTCAAATTAAAAATAATATACCATAACAAAGAAATAAAAACAAATAAACCTAAACTAATAACTAAAATACATTATTAAAAAAAGTCCCTTTAGGCAAGGTACCGAAGATACTGGCAGCGTACCCCTTTGGATGGCTAGATTAATTCTTTGTCCGAGGTAGCTGCCAGCTCTTCGGTCTCCGGTGATGTCGACATTGAAATTGAAACATCGATGTTAAAAATATCGATGTTTATGAACGATATATCGATGTTTTTTATATACTAGCAGGGTTGCCAAATACAGACTTAAAATACAGAGAAAAAACGATTTCTAAAATAGAAATAATTAACAGTAATTAGTAATAATATGAACAGTGGTAGAACGACAAATTAAACAAATATCAGATAGACAAAGAGAATCAAATTTATTATGAAGGTTATAAACAATACATATTATGTTTTTCGCATCAAAGAATTTAAAAATAATAATTTTGATAAATAATCTAGTGCCAAGCAATCGGTTTCTTTCTTGTATGATTACAGCTCCTGCTTCCGAAAATAATCTATCACTGGGGACAGAAGTTGCAACTATTGGCAAATGCTTCATAGCCAGTTTATATAAATATGGGAATACGGTTTTCATGTTCGCAACTCGATGCAATAAAACATCGTTCTTAATTAACGATGTATCGATGTTTTCTTGTAGTTCAACATCGATGTTTTAACATCGATGTTTATGAACGATACCTCGATGTTTTAAAACATCGATGTATCGTTTGCATCCCTAGTCACTAGCAAGTTTAGTTTCGTAAACAAAACAAAACAGGACTTTTTTGGCGGCAATTGAGTTGTCAACGTGAAAATTTTGTTTTTATTTCCAAAACTTGTGTTTCTTCGAGTTATAATGTGTAATATTGGTGGATTATTAACCATTATGTGTTCGTTAATGTGTACGAGTATGGGAAAATGAAATAAAGTTGTGAAAGTGACTTTTCAAGTTGCTCCAAAAAAGTCCGTGTAAAGTTTAAGTAAAGCACCACTACTTTACTTAAACACTATCCTCATCCCATCATCTCATCATCATCATCACCATCATCATTTAAACTTGATTCAACTCTTTGAGTTTGAAATCTTTTATACTTGACACTGGCAAATACACTAATCGTGTGACGCCATAACAAAAAAAAAAAAAAAAAAAAGAACTTTTTTGGCGGCAATCGAATTGTCAACGTGAAAATTTTGTTTTTATTTCCAAAACTTGTGTTTCTTCGAGTGATAATGTGTAATATTGGTGGATTATTAACCATTATGTGTTCGTTAATGTGTACGAGTATGGGAAAATGAAATAAAGTTGTGAAAGTGACTTTTCAAGTTGCTCCAAAAAAGTCCGTGTAAAGTTTAAGTAAAGCACCACTACTTTACTTAAACACTATCCTCATCCCATCATCTCATCATCATCATCACCATCATCATTTAAACTTGATTCAACTCTTTGAGTTTGAAATCTTTTATACTTGACACTGGCAAATACACTAATCGTGTGACGCCATAACAAAAAAAAAAAAAAAAAAAAAAAAAAAAAGGACTTTTTTGGCGGCAATCGAATTGTCAACGTGAAAATTTTGTTTTTATTTCCAAAACTTGTGTTTCTTCGAGTGATAATGTGTAATATTGGTGCATTATTAACCATTATGTGTTCGTTAATGTGTACGGGTGTGGGAAATTGAAATAAAGTTGTGCAAGTGACTTTTCTATTTGCTCCAAAAAAGTCCGTGTAAAGTTTAAGTAAAACTCCACTACTTTACTTAAACACTATCCTCATCCCATCATCTCATCATCATCATCACCATCATCATTTAAACTTGATTCATCTCTCTGAGTTTGAAATATTTTATACTTGACACTGGCAAATACACTAATCGTGTGACGCCATAACAAAAAAAAAATAAGTTGTTATATTTCGGAGTATTTTTTGTGTTTTGAGTTTAAACTTGAACTTTGAGACTACAAAAACCTAACGCCACAGAAACTATCGAATTATGACGGAAAGTTAAGACCCAACATGCTGGGGTTCTCGAGATAGCAACGCTTCGGGAAACCAACGGCTCGGTAGCGCGAAGTAACAAGTGTTACATATACCAAATTGGTGGGTGGTGCGCATGTACGTTGCCGTCGGCCGTTTAGACGATTCGATAGATAGTTGAACATGAGGTAAGTTGAAACTGTATCTAGTTACATAGAGCTAATTCTAGTTTGATTCTAATTCTATTTGGTACCATGTACGGCTAATAATGAACTACAACTTATTGCATGCATTTACAATAGTTTGCATCTTAATTTCAGCCAGACTACCATGTAACTAATAAGCTATCTATCAGGCATAGCAGGCAGCAAGACATACTTGCTCTTTATTCTTTTCTCTGAGTAAACAAGACTGGGCCAGAATTGGGATATGTCTGGGTTGTTCAAGTGAACACAATGTAATTGTGGTCTGGGCTATGTTTGCATCTTTCCAACTAAACCAAAAATACCTCATTGTATTTAAAATTCTTTAACTTATGGCTAATGCAACATTATTTTTTATATAGATTGAGGCGTTCTCTTCTGTGGCAGACACCGACACTGCCACTGCTAGTATGTATCAGTGTCATTAGTTTCATGATTTACAAACGACATAATAAGTAGCCTAACTAGGATAGGACAGTAGTATTAATATTCTAGTACTTGACAAGGTATAAGGTAGAACTATTTTCACATAATTATTAAAAGAAACTGCCATAATAATAACCAAAGTTATTTTTTCTTATACAGCTCCAAGAAGACGCACAACTAGGATTCGGGGCTCAGAGCCACCACCGAGACAGAGTCAGTTTGCTAGAACCACCAAAAGATTTGTGAGGCTGGAAGAATGCCGCATGAATATAGAGGAAAACAAAGCATCTCTCATGCAAACTGTTTTAGAACGCTCGTTTCAGAGAGAGCATGCATTATTAGAGGCTCTCACCAATGTAGGTAATAGAATGGCTGAGCATAATGAAATTATGGCTGAAGCCCTAAAAACTTTTGGAGACGGTGTTACAGCCTTATGCGATGCAAATTTAATCTATGATTAAATTGGAATTTTAGTTACCATATCATCATTTTTGGTATACGATTGGATTAAATTATAATTTATAGACTTTCTAGGTAATATAATTTTAAAGTTGATAGCAAAATAATTAATATTTAATGTATGTATTTACAACTGTATATCCTGAAACCTGTATGTATCTTATAAAAAATGTTAGTTAATATTATTAGAATAGTGGGTATTATATTTTAACTGTTACTTATTATAAAAAATATCTCTGTAAAAGATTTTTTTTTTAACGATAAGACTGCCTGTTAAAAAAACCTTTTTTCTTAGTGGTACTTGTATTTCTGATAATTTGATATGGGGATCAACAGTAAAATAAGAGAACAATAGAAAATTGCATAAAAAAGTGAGGTTTTATTTGCTTCTGCATCCCATAAATATTAGGTAATCTATTTAATTACTTCCTAATATAGACAACAGTAAATTTCAAATCCTATTATCCTACTAATATTATAAATGCGAAAGTTTGTGTGTGTGTGTGAATGTTTGTTACCACGTATCAACCGTAACTACTAAATTGATATTGACGAAATTTGGAATGGAGATAGCTTATACCCTAGTTTAACACATATGCTACTTTTTATGCCGGAAAAATGTTCAAAATCAAAATCAAAACTTTTTTATTTAATAGGATACATTGTGATCACTTTAAAACGTCAACTTAAAACTAGCTACGCCTGTTCCAACCTCCTTACGCCGGCAAAAGAACAGGCAAGAAACGCCCGGCAGGTAATTTTTTTGGCGCGATCACATTGACAATTTTATTCTTATTACTAATTGATTGAATTGGAGCAAGTTCACTAAAATCCCAAGCTTTTTTTTTGTCATCTAATCGATATTTTTTATTTAGCTTTACTAATAAGAAGATTTCCTGCGTTCCTGCGGGATAACGAGAAGACGCGAGTGAAACCGCGGAGCGCAACTAGTATCAAATAAATATTATGACAATAAACATGTTTAAAACTATAATAAATACAAGGGAAATAAAACAAGTTAACTATAATTAATATTTTACACTCGGAATATAATAAAATAAATTGTTTTGTAGACTGTTTTAATAACTCACTTACGCCTCATCAGTAAAATACTAACTTTTATTTTGACATTTCAAATCGAGATCGTAAGCGAAATGACACCCGCGTGAAGCGACTATTGTGTTGTCAGAATGCCGATTTGCTCGACAAACCGAGCGTGATCACTTGTGTGTAGTTCCTTGCCCTTGCGCCATCATTCGGGTGGCGCTGGTGGCGCTGACGGTTTTGTCAGAATACGAATTTGACATCTCGCCGCGAGTTCAGCGCTCACTCCGCTTTCACGCAAATTAGTTACAACGCAGAATAGCACTACAGATCTAGACACAGGTTTAATGAATGATTGTCCTGAACGCCACTGATGAAGCCCTTGAACGTTGTGGCTGCGGTATGGAAGATATTTAGATGTTTTCTCGAATTAATTACTTCACAAGCAGACGTCAGGTTGAGAGGTAAACCATCGAGCGGCAATACAACTATAAACTACCCTCACTGGATTGAGAAATTAGGTAATACTAAAAGCTATTTAATCTACCCACGTAAACTGTCAAGTATATGTGCTTGTGCGTTTGAAACCCAAACAAAGTGATGCTACCAATTACAATTACCTAACTTTAGTGGAATTAGGACGGTGCCGTCACACGAGATCTTGAGCGGAACTTTGGAGAATATGCTTACAACCCTATCACTATCTTTCACTGTATCGCTTTATAACGTTTTTGTTTATTGTGTTTCTCTAGCATTTAGGCAACAAACACCCGCTCCTGCATGTGTTCCAGCTATAATAATGAGGACGTGTAGAGCCTGTTGCGGCAGATTACACCAACATGTGATCACTTTAAAACGTCAAACTTAAAACTAGCTACGTCTGTTCCAAAGCCTGTCCCTTTTCCTGTTTAGTTTAAGTGCACTGTCTAGAGAAATAAGGAAGTTACATACATCGTGTAATGGTTTAGTAGCACCTCGGGTGGAGCCTGCAGAAGGAGACGCGAGCGCGAGACGTATAAAAAATTTGTAGCCCCCTCATATATTTCCTTCCTGATGTGTGAAGCATAACTTGTTTTATAACACATTTGAATACCTACTTAGTATACCAATCGTTGTAGGTAAATGTGACATTTTTTAAAACACTTTTTTCTTTACATTTCACAGGGTAGCATTTAACCCAAAGTTATTGTCGGAAATGTCAAACCACAGCTGAACTGAAAACTGGCTCTCATGTGAGGCTGCCGGAACCGGATAAGTGATTGGCGACAGGCAAAGACTAGAAATGTCCTTACCATCAAGGTATACTTTAATCGCAATGTCTTTCCTTCACCGTAAGCTCAAGCTCATTGCAGGATTGGAATCCACAAGCTACTACTAGTTTCGAGCTGCAATATATACAATTTGGTTTACATTAGTATTGTATCACGACAAGCATAGCTCTAACTTGAATACAAATAATCCAAACAGCTCCGTGCTGTCTCTAAACCCAAAACTGTGAACTGTCAGCGGTGACGTTGCTACAACAAGTTCTCAAGGCGCTACTGTTCACATCGCATACAAACACGAGGTAATGACCTGCTTAACATACTATTATGCATTCTGTGGCGTCGCTATGGAAATTTAGTTTTTTTTAGTGTAGCTTTCGACCACTTGATCTTAAGTGACGATGTGGTCGAAGGCCACGATTGGGAACTGGCTCTCAAGTGAGGCTGCCGGAATGTACCGATAGGTGCTTAGTGACAGATTCTTAATTTGAGGGCAGCTAGCCTTACATTCTCTTTGAGCTAGCCAGGCGAGCACTAGAAAATGCACTATCTACCTCCTTACACCTTCGTGAGTAGCTACCGCTGGTTATGTCGCCTACACCACAGAATACCTATCTATTAGTACTTGGTGATAAATAACTTGTACGTATTAACTGTAACTCTGATCCAAGTAGATAACTAACCAAAGCTTTATAGATAGGCAATCATAGCTCATATGTGTGTTTCTCATCGCTAGGCAGGCACTAGCGATGAGAAATGCCTCGAACTTACTTGATAACTTTGCTAAGCGACGTGCCTCTCGCACTAAACTAAATGTAAGTACTGTTACCCAATCTGTACGAATGTATCCATGCGTATTACGAGGAACAGTATAAAGAAGACAAAGAGTTATCGACGTCTTGATTATTATTGATGGTAACTGATTGAGAGAGGCACGAGGCCTGGCGGCATGACGTTGGATCCTCGGAGCCGAGGGAGGGCCCACGAGGCAGGCTTTATCCTACTGTATGTGTGCGGATCCAGTCACTTTTGTCTGTTTGTGAGTCGCTGAAAGTCAGTGTTTTGTGAAACCAGTTGGTACCTATGTCGTTATATCGAATTCAATCACAGTTGCCTGGGTTTTTACGTAATAGTTTGCGCTACTTAAGTGATGTCTAGATCCAAACTTCTAGAGCAATAAGCAATATAAAACTTGTTAGGAGGATACCTTAAAACTTTTTTATTTATGATACTACAAATAATCTATAAGTAGTGATGAAGTACTAATACTATGCCTATTTGACTCAGGTACCAAGAATAAAAGAAGTAAAGATAGAGTCTTAATTATCGCTATCTCTACTTCTCTACGTTGTTTGTCCTCATTTTACGCAAAATAGAATCTTTCCGCGAGAAAATAGGAAAACATCAGGCTGTTTAAACGTTTTGCTGCACGTGCGAACACGTGCCGCGTCGCTAGTGTTGTTATACACGCTGAATGGTCTCTGCTAAAAGTATACAAGTGGTCTGTATAAATAGTGCGTGGTCAGCGTGAAGCGACTTGATTGCCACCGCGCCGGTGCCGGTGTGGGCGGGCGGTGAGCGGCGCAGCCTTCTGTTATGTAACTCTGCACATCTTTCATTAGCCTTACGTTATTTTGCCACGCACACAATCACACCGTCATACTCATCTCCACACACACATCCACAAGTGAAACGATCTCCCACGATACAGGTAAACCGCAAGATCATTGGCCTGCACTTTTTTTAAACTCAATCCATATTAATATTATAGAAATGCGATCCCCGTTTATTTGTTACATTTTCACGACTCAACTGCTGAACCGATCTTGATATAAATTTAATGTGGGGATAGGTCGAACCCTGGAAAAGGATTTAGGATACATTTCGTGATAATTTATATAGTCATCTGTTAATCTCGCACAAACTCGAAAATGACTATCAATTCCAATTTTCATTTGTTTTGTTTGTCTCACTTCTGAGGTGCTGTAGGTAAAAATAAAATGAGAAAAAACTTAAAGGAACTGCTGAAATATCAAAATTAGTAAATTTATATGGGAATTGCCACGTTAAAGAGTTACAATCAAATCAATTTCATATGGTAAGTTCACCAGGTATCTACTTGCTGTAATTTTTTTAAATAAAAACGTTTTTCTATCGTCTAAGTAGCGTATAATGCCGTTATAACACAGGACTTACGGCGTTCATTAATTTAATGCAGCTTGAAATGAAATGATGTTTCGCCGGAGCCCCTTTGTAATGATGATAGATATTTTGGTTTAATAACGTCGGTCGCCGGCGCCCGCCCCGCGCCGCTCCTCAATCATTTACCTTTACTTATCGGTTATTCAGCCGCCAGATTAATATTCATCGTATCTTTTTTATTAAAATTTTTGAATCTAAAATAAAATACTCAATAGTAAACTCATTTAAATAGGCTATGGCAATGTTGGAAGCTAGGAGGGGACCGATCTATTCTAGGCATTTAGTGAATGTATGTTGTATAGTAACATTTATAATATGCACAATTGTCTTTTGATTAGTAGTTTTTGTACATTTAAAATATTGTGATAAAAGTAATTTGATATGAATGAAATACGATTAAGATTGTCATCATGTAACTTGTTATTGTTTAGATAATTCCTTCGTCAGGTTCCTTCGTACCCGTACACTGATGAAATGTTCGTGTTTATCCACCTGAGACCTATTACGGGAGAGAATTGCAAAAGAAAATTGTCTGTCTTTGTATTTTAAATGTCGCCAACCTTTCTTTAATTCCCGTTGTTCTGAACGTCTCGCGGAGGGTATTAATCAAATTACAATTATTGTTAATTCAAGCGAGCGCTCGCCTTCTCACCTGCTCGTCTTTACTCTCGAGCCGCCGCCCCCGCCCCCGCTCCCGCCTCGTCGGTTTCTACTTAAATAATTAACGATTCATTTTCGTACTTCGCTTTAAATAAACAAGAAGCAACGGAAACCTCTTTTAAACTAAAACTAGACGGAATTTAAATGTGGCTGATCCGTAATTGTTTGAACTTTTAGTTCAACGGGTTTCTTGAGAAAACGAGAACAGCTCTGAAGCTACTTTGAAGCTATAACTGCAATGTTGTTATATTATTTACTAGCAATCCGAGCGGCTTCGCACAGGTAAGCAACTAGAAATGAAATAACATTATGTTCAGAAACCCATCAGCAGTGCCAGAGATAATTCTACCCTCTTTATTGTAAATTGGGAACAGAAAAAAGTGTGTGGTCTATGAAAATGTCCAATGTAATAAAACATTTGCGGCTTATCGTACAAAGTTAAATGAAAATTTGTGCTGAATACCATTATACGTGGCGGCCGAGAGCTGACCGGGGGCGCCGCCCGCTGTAATTAGGGCTTCCTATTTGAGCTGGAAATATTTTAATTCGGCGTCCGGCGAGCTCCCTCTCAAGCCTACTGCAGTAGCGGCTGCAGCCACCCCTCGTGGTGGAAGGGATGGACTTTCATATGACTGAGATCAGGTATCACCTACACTTTGACGTTGAATGCGTTATGTTATGAAGTTAATTTGTGATTCTTTGTAGGCTGTTCTGTTTTAGGGTATGATAAATATTTACTCCTTTTTCGTGGAAAGCAAACAGCTGCTTGTTAATGTCACAAGAATGATGGACACCGAAAAGCTTTATAAATATGTTACTGAGTAAGTTGTATAGTTGACAGTCTCTTTTGGTACCAGCCAAACTTTCGTTTGTTTATATCGTTACAAAATTATTTCTATGGAGATGCGATGAGTTGCGTGTTTCTTTCAAGCTCTCCTCATGTACAGTAGTTCTAAGAACGAGGTGCACAGTTCAGAATGGCACTGAATGGATCCAACGATTAACTGTCATAGAGCGTTCTATTCATCACAGCCCGCCCCGATAGCTGACGGCTATGAATTCCGATTCCGGCATAGCGTTCAAATTATCAAGAATGTAAAGGGTGGAAATCTGTACTACTATAATATACATGGCTATGTGATAAACACCTACGGCTAAGATCAAATATTCGAGCTGATGGACCGAATGATAACTCACTTCGTAAACGCACCACATACACTTCTACGGATTGAAATACTTTTGGAAATTACGCAAGCAATAAAACTGCAATCCTAAAGAAAAATGTTAATACGGGCATTCAAACGTTTAATAATAAAGCTGAAATCCTTAATCCAGGGGAGCGGGTGGAGTGGGTGGTAATACGCTAAAACATTCGCACAATAAATTTCACAACTCGCGAAATTACAAGTTCGAGGAATTCCCAGAAATATTTTATTTCACTGCGCCTTTTAAATACTCGAGTTACGAAAGTCATTCTTTGTAAGTTTCCGGGATTGGCCTATGGAAATAAGCTTTAACTTTTTCAGTGGGGTCGCCCCACCGCCCGCCCGCGCGCCCGCCCGCCCTACTCCGCATTATTGGCAAACTTTCCGACGAATATTATCATACTTCCCCGACATTGACACACGCGGAGCTCATATCCGAGCCGACTCGTGAGTCACGACTCGAGTTGACTCGCACACGCGCCTCGCCCGAGCGCAGCGCGGACAAAGTTCACTAATCAATGCTGACATGCGGTATTGTGTTCGCGAGAAATCGGTCAATATCGTTACATTGTTTGGGTAATCATTTTATATGCTCTACATTACAGAGTGTTGTTGTGTTTATGCGCCTGCTTCGTGCGAACTCTATTGTTAAGTTTACTGTACAATAGTATAAACACGAGATTGAAGAAACTAAACACGCATCCCAAATATTCTTTGTAGTTTATGGTTTGGATGATCATAACCAGACGCTATGAAATGAAAAGTTCCGCTGCATTTGAAAAAGCATAGCAGTATTTCAAAACCATACAATTGTGACGCGGTGTGGCGCGGGTGAGCCCTCGTAAACTGCTGTGTAAACAAGTCGATCCGTTATTTATTTAAAAGTCTGCTAAATGTGTCCGTTATTGTAATAGCTGTACCGACGCGATATGAATCGATTGTCGACAGGTAGCCCCGTCTGTTAGCCGCGTCAGCTCGCCCCGTCTGTTAGCCGCGTCAGCTCGCCCCGTCTGTTAGCCGCGTCAGCTCGCGAGTGCTGCTATTTTATTCAACGTACACAAATGTTTGCGCAAAGCTGTTTTATACTCCCTACAGCTTCAAAGGTTTCGTGATGATAACTTGTTTTACGTTATCAATTTACAATGAAAATAATTGGTGAAGTTTGATCGACACGACAGAATTACAACCCCGTTTACTAGGTTGACTAGTAGGTAACTACTGTGTATTCTGGAGCGAAAGTGTGCGAGCTATGCTAACAATCCTGTAATACCTTATTTAATGCGAAATACGTGACGTTGAAGCGGTCATCCCGCGATAAGCGGCGGATAACTCGCAGATCCGTCGCGCGGACGTGACCCGCGCTAACTGAGCTTATAGCCACCCGCCTCCTGCGTAACCAACTTGTAACGAGCCGGCGGCTCCCGGCCCGGGCTCCTCCGCCGCGCCCACGCCGCGGAGCCTGACTTAGCGTTTACTCTTCGAGACAAAATGACAGATTCGCACTCAACTAACGCCATTACTAAGATAAGCACCAGTGAGAGGCGCGGCGGTTAGTTTTTCTCATTTATTAGTCCGCCCGCTGCCTTCTGCGACCAAACATAGAAACTTTCTTTCGACATAAACGAGTCTGAAACTATGTTTGTCCGTCTGTCTCCGGCAACATAAATAAGTAATTGTAGGTGGAGGTATTTTAATAAAGCTTGCGCAGCGCCCCGGCCCCCGGCGCGCTCGGGAAGGTTATATTCTTTTAATGTTTCAGCATTCTCTCCGGCTCCGGCCAACAATACACTTGTAACGTTTCATCACTTTCAGGGATGGTGAAGTATTTACCGTTACTTTATTTAAACTCGTTTTTCCCAACATTTCATCTTTGTTGCTAGTTGTCGCTGCAACAACTTTAATGACTTTTGTTACATCTGATGTTACCGTATATTAAAATTTATTTGTTTAATAATTTTTTATAGTTGTTTAGTAATCGAGATGAAACGAGGTGGCGCGTGTCGCGGTGCGAGCGATCCGTCAAGATGAAAGGGATTACAATGGCGTTATAAAACGCGTTGTTTACGAGTGCGTGTCATTCATAAGTTCCGAGCGATGTGCGGCGCGGTGCGGCACCCGGACCGAAATAGTGCGGCGAGCGGGCGCAGGTCGACGACTCGCCCGAACACGGCCAGGAGTTTGCATCCTCGGCGCAACTCTGATAAATGTAGTTGACGATGAAGGTACACGACATAACAAAATACCAATTAATAATTCGGATTAGTTACGTACTATTTTCATACGCTGCGTTCGCGTTGCGCCTCACGTGACTCAGAAATATTCGCGAAACAACAAATATTTCAAACAAAACATGACTATCTCTACTAAGTCGTAAAATAACAAATTAATTTGATGAAATGTGTCTCTTTATGTTGCGAAGGAGAGAAAATCACTGGAACTTCATAAAGTATCCATATAGGGAAAGTTTTGTCACAAAAGCAATCAAGACAACGACGGCGTGCGAGCAAACGAGTACATCTTAAGTTGGTGGAAGTTTCCAGGTCGATATAATGTATCGCGCCGAGAGTTGCGAAAGTGCAATTATCGCATTATCGGCCGTGCCGGCGCGGCTCAGCGACGTCGGTACCTCCGGCACGAGCTTGCAAGCGCCGTCGCCGGTACTACGGCAAACATGCTATAAACGTGCATGTGTGTGCCGAACATAACAGCACCTATCAGTAAGCCTCTAAGTAAGGCTACTATACGGATTCACTTCAGGGGCTAAGAAGCTATTACTAGAGTCGTTTTAATTATCTCAGTGGTTTGGTACGGGTGCGTGTGCGTAAGCTGGCATAGATTCTCCTAGAGCAGAGTAAATGGCATTTGGTTTAGATACAGAAACCAGGCGCTGTTAATGAAAATATTTACTGCTAGCATGTGTTTTGCCAATGGCATGGTGTATGTATAGATTTACCTTACATTTTCTCATCGCCTTTGTGAAAGCATTGAGTAAAATACTGTCAGTCGTAGGTAGTAGTCAGTAGGTGTCAGCGGCAAGTATGCGCGGGTCGCGATCGCGACTACTTGTTGAATATTCACTGACATTACGAAGTTACGAACAGAGAGATTGTATCTGTTCATTGAAACGGCCTCGTAAATATGAGCTTTATCGGCGCGTGCCGATACACGTCGCGGCGATGCTATGGCTACTTGTGTCTACTACGTTTGGTTCCTAATAGAAAGTCGAGTTCAGATGCTAATTAGAACTTGATTCGTTGGAATCACGAAACAGCGATTTCGATTAATTATTCCTGCCGCTCTCATTCATGAATGTAACGTAAATTATTGATTGAACTTTGAATATGTAAATTGTTTACCAATTATTGTTTCGAATATTCTTATCAATCGAGACTAAATCAAGTGAACTCGTTATAAAGAACTACATACGTAACAAGAGCTCAAGTTTCGCTCATTTAGTAGGTTCGTGAGCAAACTGAGCCACATTTGTGCGACTCTATAGTTCACTCGCACGTTACAACTAAACTTACAATTAAAGTAACTGCCATTCTAAAGTCGTAAATCTTCGTAAACTTGGATACACCAAGTTGGCAGATTCCTGCAATTTGCGATCCAGATTAACTGTAACAAGATTTTGAAATTAAACTAGCTTTATTAGTCGCAGGTCACCTAATTTGAAGTAACAATGTGGTAGACCACACCTTAGAAGGTAGATACACACCGATAGATGATTGGCGACATATCTCGTAGTATAGCTGATATTCTATTTCCTAGAGCTGCAGTGACTCTCAACTGGGCTGAAATAGCTCAAGATAGAGAAGAGTGGCGCTCTCTCGTTTCGGAGGCCAAGACACTTTGGGTCGCTGAGCCATCGGAGTTAGTGAGTTAGTTAGTTAGAGCTGCAGTAAACATTAGATTAATTCGGTATTTATCTAGTTTCATACGAGTAATGCAAAATTAGCGTTTCTCTATGGACATGTATGGTTTCCACTGGGGTGCCCTTCGAGTGCCCACCCGCCGTTCGCAAACTGTGTTAGTAGCGCAACTAGACCAAGCGATCCCTACTGCAGTAGCACGCGTGCGGTAATAACTACCTAGGGAGGTACAAACTGGTGGACGTCGGGTCTAATCCAAACGTGACAAAAGAGTGGCTGAAAGAGAACTGTGTTAAACTGTAAATGTATTAGATTAAATAAACTAAAACATTTCCGCTCTTTCAATACATTCAATAGGTAGGTACTCCGCACCAACTCCGACCCAAATAAAATAGAGAGTGCTTAGTAACATAGAGTATACACAAGTAATACAGTAGGCACAAACATTTGTATTTATGTCTTATGTCAACAACATTACGCATAATTTTGCTTGCACCATTTTGTCAGCTTATGCAGCTTCGGCTGACTGTGGCACACACATGCGATCGAAATGAGACCAGCGTTTAACCCTCTTTTCGCATTTTTGACCTCTTTTGGTTTAGACGCTTTTGAGCCAAGTACCCGACGTCTATTCCTTGCTACGTCATTGTAGGAAAATATTTATTTCACGTTTCAGTAAGGAAAGCGTGCGGTCACGCTCGGTCGAGAATCAATCAGCTGTCGCCGTCGATGGAGCCCGTGCGAGCGGCGACTGCTGCAAATTGCTGAAGCGAGCACCCACACCCGCCGCCTCCTCTACTCGCGCGCCGGAAATTAATCTGTGGTTAACATTGAGTGCAGGAACCGTGCTCCATGTGATGCGTGACCCACACCACGCTGCAGGTAATGCTTATTTCCTTACCAACATCAAAGCCGTTATCCATCTACTACGGTAATTCCGTGAAACATTTTGGACAAAGTCCCTTAAAATTATTGACGATGCTAATTCAGTTCTAAGTAAAACATTTTTATAAGTAGCCAACCACCCTGTAATCTTCCCAGAGCTACCATCAAAACAAGGTAAAAAAGTTATTTATCCCCTTCCGTCCATTACCGAGATCCACGAGGCGGGGGTCACGGCGCCGCAGATTACGCAGCAGTGAGTGCCCGAGCCGGCGCGGGGGTAGCTGCTAAACTTGACTTGTTTACGAGCCGCCTCTAATTTGTGCTATTTGCTCCGCACCGATTGAACCTTGCTGGTGACGAGACTGCCGTAACATTTGCTATCACAACAAGGTAAAATTCATTATGGGCCTTGCGTCCCTAAAACAAATGGGCTCTAACGCTGCCGATGCTTTATTGCCGCGCCACGTCTGGGCGCGCGAGCGAGCGACCATTATATTTCATTTCCTCTTTATTTCAGTTGGCGGCGATAACGTCGTTGTGATTTTTGTATGCCGTGACGTGACGTGATACGGCGGAGTGTCACGCGATGTTGGTTTTGGGCAGTCGGCCGGCGGAACCACTTAGCCGAACATTCCCAGAGGCACCGTTTCAAATGCTTCAAATGGACAAATTAATGTGCGTTCAGAGAATTAGCTGGATGCGTGGTTTAGCAGTGTTGCCATTTACATCTGAAAGTTATTACCATAACGGCGCATATTTGTATAATACTCGTATGGGAACATGATTCATAGCGTTGGAGACGCACAAAGCGAAAGGAAAACGTTGTTTGTAAGCCTATTCCGAAACTAAAAAGTTTTCTGGTCGGAATCAAAAAGAGTGGTTACATTTCAATCCAACGAGTTGTTCAAGAAAACAAGTGTTTCTTGAACAACTTATATGTTTTTGTAATACAAGTTAAAGCAGTTATATTATTCAAGAGGCGGTTTGATAGACGTTGGGTGTCGGTGAGCGCCATATGACGAATGGCGAAGTCGGCAGGATAGCCTGGACGGCGATGGCACCTGCTCTGTAATGCTATGTGAATGTATGCCTAAAGCAGAACCTGCGGTAAGAAGAAAAGCGTTAACTGGGAAAACAGTTAACTGACTTGCGCATTCTATAATATTAATGTACGATGAGTTGGGATTGGAATGTACTTAAGTCTTGTGCAGTGTCAGTTGTTTGCACAGAAATCTTAGCCACTATTAAAACCTGTTTAACAAATTACTAAAAACAGTATCTGACAAGTATATACATAATAATATAGAGATATACAAAAGCTGCTAATTTACTCTTCGTTATAATGCCAATGACCATGATATCTCCTACTGATGCAACTAATTTGTAAGGATTTTCCTGTTCATTACTTGGCGCAAAGATGACGTCACTCTCCGGCCCCGTGTAATTTATTACCGGAGCGTTCCGGCCGCCTCTCCGTCCCTCCTTTGACACAAAAATCCGCCAATTCTACAAATTGCTCAAATCTCACTGCAGATGTTCTGCTTCGCCTAATTGGCGATGAATGACAAATGGTTGAAAAACTAAACAAGCCATTCCTTCAAGAAACGCTTCTGATAAATCTAGATGGTAATGAGAAGACAACATTCTTGTGTAACTCGTTATAATTTAGTCGGCGAGCAACGAGCTCAGTACATTATTGCCTTGTAAGGGATCTGTTCCAATTTACTTCCTAGAATAAATAATCTTAGAGCATTACGGCTATGTTTTTCAAATTTCGCTATAAACATTCCACTATGTTAACATAAAAATGGCAAAGGGATCGTTAGGATGCTAACTTGTCTGGAGACGATCTTCATAAAGTCTGCGAGCTCACCTATGCACCACTCAAGAGAGCACCTAACTATCTACTCTACTCGTGGCAGCTCTTTAGAGTGACCTATTTCATAGTTCACACTAAAATTTCATAAACCTCTTTGAAGTAGTAAATTTCTCATCTTCCCAGAAGCTCTCATCTTCGTGTAACGCTTTTACCTTACCCGAGCTAGTTACTAGCCGGGCGAGTGTGCGAGCACGTACAAAGGCGCATGTAATTCGTCACTATTAGCTGCGACTGCCTCCTCGCCGGCGGAGGAAAGCTATTAGAAGTAAATGAGCTAAGTAGGCACCTGGTCCCGCTCGGTGCTCCGTCGCCGAGGAGCCGGCGGCCGTGGCAGCGCGGACGGCGCGGCGCCGTGTCGCACATCGTGCAATTGTCCCAAACGTTTAGGACTTGTCAATTAACAACCTCGTTTATCGTATACAACTTCTAAATCACCTCAGTATACTATTGTGTTATATGTATATACCATTCTATTCCTCAGGGCTTAAGGAATCACACAAAATACTTTTTCATCTCTGCCTCTGAGATAACAACCGAGCAATTACTTCAGTACTCAAAGAAGAAAGACGTGAACAAAGGCACTAATAGATTCAATCACAGAAAATATTTTATTTTTGGAGCTTCATTTCATGTAAAGAATAAACGTAAGATACCAATATTATATTCTAAGAACAACCTACCTTGTAATATGTCTATAAAATAGCAAGACTAGGTTCAGCTAATTAGTGGTTCCCGGAGCCTGGAGCCGGCGGCGGCGGCGCGTGCTCCGCGAGGGCCGATAACACTGCTAATTAGTGGTTCCCGGAGCCTGGAGCCGGCGGCGGCGGCGCGTGCTCCGCGAGGGCCGATAACACTGCTAATTAGTGGTTCCCGGAGCCTGGAGCCGGCGGCGGCGGCGCGTGCTCCGCGAGGGCCGATAACACTGCTAATTAGTGGTTCCCGGAGCCTGGAGCCGGCGGCGGCGGCGCGTGCTCCGCGAGGGCCGATAACACTGCTAATTAGTGGTTCCCGGAGCCTGGAGCCGGCGGCGGCGGCGCGTGCTCCGCGAGGGCCGATAACACTGCTAATTAGTGGTTCCCGGAGCCTGGAGCCGGCGGCGGCGGCGCGTGCTCCGCGAGGGCCGATAACACTGCTAATTAGTGGTTCCCGGAGCCTGGAGCCGGCGGCGGCGGCGCGTGCTCCGCGAGGGCCGATAACACTGCTAATTAGTGGTTCCCGGAGCCTGGAGCCGGCGGCGGCGGCGCGTGCTCCGCGAGGGCCGATAACACTGCTAATTAGTGGTTCCCGGAGCCTGGAGCCGGCGGCGGCGGCGCGTGCTCCGCGAGGGCCGATAACACTGCTAATTAGTGGTTCCCGGAGCCTGGAGCCGGCGGCGGCGGCGCGTGCTCCGCGAGGGCCGATAACACTGCTAATTAGTGGTTCCCGGAGCCTGGAGCCGGCGGCGGCGGCGCGTGCTCCGCGAGGGCCGATAACACTGCTAATTAGTGGTTCCCGGAGCCTGGAGCCGGCGGCGGCGGCGCGTGCTCCGCGAGGGCCGATAACACTGCTAATTAGTGGTTCCCGGAGCCTGGAGCCGGCGGCGGCGGCGCGTGCTCCGCGAGGGCCGATAACACTGCTAATTAGTGGTTCCCGGAGCCTGGAGCCGGCGGCGGCGGCGCGTGCTCCGCGAGGGCCGATAACACTGCTAATTAGTGGTTCCCGGAGCCTGGAGCCGGCGGCGGCGGCGCGTGCTCCGCGAGGGCCGATAACACTGCTAATTAGTGGTTCCCGGAGCCTGGAGCCGGCGGCGGCGGCGCGTGCTCCGCGAGGGCCGATAACACTGCTAATTAGTGGTTCCCGGAGCCTGGAGCCGGCGGCGGCGGCGCGTGCTCCGCGAGGGCCGATAACACTGCTAATTAGTGGTTCCCGGAGCCTGGAGCCGGCGGCGGCGGCGCGTGCTCCGCGAGGGCCGATAACACTGCTAATTAGTGGTTCCCGGAGCCTGGAGCCGGCGGCGGCGGCGCGTGCTCCGCGAGGGCCGATAACACTGCTAATTAGTGGTTCCCGGAGCCTGGAGCCGGCGGCGGCGGCGCGTGCTCCGCGAGGGCCGATAACACTGCTAATTAGTGGTTCCCGGAGCCTGGAGCCGGCGGCGGCGGCGCGTGCTCCGCGAGGGCCGATAACACTGCTAATTAGTGGTTCCCGGAGCCTGGAGCCGGCGGCGGCGGCGCGTGCTCCGCGAGGGCCGATAACACTGCTAATTAGTGGTTCCCGGAGCCTGGAGCCGGCGGCGGCGGCGCGTGCTCCGCGAGGGCCGATAACACTGCTAATTAGTGGTTCCCGGAGCCTGGAGCCGGCGGCGGCGGCGCGTGCTCCGCGAGGGCCGATAACACTGCTAATTAGTGGTTCCCGGAGCCTGGAGCCGGCGGCGGCGGCGCGTGCTCCGCGAGGGCCGATAACACTGCTAATTAGTGGTTCCCGGAGCCTGGAGCCGGCGGCGGCGGCGCGTGCTCCGCGAGGGCCGATAACACTGCTAATTAGTGGTTCCCGGAGCCTGGAGCCGGCGGCGGCGGCGCGTGCTCCGCGAGGGCCGATAACACTGCTAATTAGTGGTTCCCGGAGCCTGGAGCCGGCGGCGGCGGCGCGTGCTCCGCGAGGGCCGATAACACTGCTAATTAGTGGTTCCCGGAGCCTGGAGCCGGCGGCGGCGGCGCGTGCTCCGCGAGGGCCGATAACACTGCTAATTAGTGGTTCCCGGAGCCTGGAGCCGGCGGCGGCGGCGCGTGCTCCGCGAGGGCCGATAACACTGCTAATTAGTGGTTCCCGGAGCCTGGAGCCGGCGGCGGCGACACTCGCAGACGTGCTCTGCTGTTTATGGCCTGCCAGCGGTTACATGAAGCACATACACTATACCTATCATAGATACGCGTACTCTCTGATAATATAACGGTAAAGTTGACGCAGAATAACACACAAACTTGACTTGTCCAACAAAAAAGTGTAAGTATCGACAATAAAATAATAATCTACATAATATTCTTGGCCATTCTATTTTCTAGATGAAAACTACGCTTATGGCTTAAAAATAAATATTCAAATCAAATTCTTCACAATCTTTCAAAATTTACACGTTCATATTACCATGAATATAACGATCAAAGACATTAAGATTCTTTCGCATCATACGGCTCGACTGCGGAGAGAAATATTAAAATATTCAGTGTAGGGTTGAAGTAGAAGTCGCTTAGCGACCTTTGGAGTCAGTCCAAGTGATCCAGGTGTCTCCCCTGCCCTCTCGCATGATCAAACGCTCCGGTTGGGCGCGCCGCCGCCGCCGGTCGCGGAGACGCGTCCACTCGCGCCACTTGACTCCGAGAGCATTCGGTAATGATGGGCCGATGTCTTTGATACTATTGCTATTTGAGCACGCATATACTATACATATATGATATTTAATAAAAATGTATTATTTAGTACTCGCGGTAACTTTCAGATCAGAGCTGAATGTTTTAGGGTCGAATTTACAAAAATCTAATAACAAATCATGGAGAATTAAGTTTGTGCGTTATTTATTTACAAATCATTTAACGCTCTGTATTGCCTAAAAATGAATGTCGATTACAGTTGGCGATGCAAATAGAATGCAGCACTGCAGCGTCGGCGGCGGCGGCGCGGGCGGGTGCTGACTCGGCGTTCTCGCGCTCCGCCGATTTAAAACAGATTTGATTATGCAATCCGTTACGAAGAAAAATGGCAAATACCGGTGAACACGCTGCGCTCCGATCTCGGAATTTCAATTGAACCTTGCTCCGAGCTCTTCATAATTTAAAGTGATGAACTTTCTTCCGATCGGTTAGAAAAGTGCTGTGCTTGCACACTCATTCCTATTCTTTTTCTGTTACCTCACCACGAACGTTTTATTTCAACAACAAAGTCATAAGGAGGTATAACAGTTATGAAGGGACGTCCCACCGATCCGGAAGTGGTTAAAAGCCAGTGACGGACTGACGTATGTACGGTACGTGATAGATATAAGGTTTCGGAAATAGCTGCTCGTCTGTTCACCATCGATTCGAGGATAAATCTTATAGAAAGGCCTATGTGAGCGCCACTTGAAGCCACGGCGGGGCGCGCCACCCCGCCCCGCCCCCGCCCCCGCCTAGCGCCCAAACTCCTAATAATCAAATCAAAACTTAGTAGAAACTTTGTTAACGAGTTCTTCGTACGCCGGCATATCAAACGAGACCATATTTTAAGAAAACACAATCAAAATAGAATCTCATTTCCTGACTGCAGCACGAGCCAGTGTCGTCCTGCGACCTGCCATGTTTACGTTACTAATTTCGTTTCCTTGTTAACCGCAAACTTTGAATCGATATAAGAAGTTTGAAAGGAGAAATTGTATGTCAGTAACAGAAATATACTTCCGCGATACAATTTCCGATATTTCCAATTGATTCCTCGATGTGTCTTTTGTGTCGTTTGGAAAGCTCGTTTGTCCTCGTCCGTCGCGCCGCGTCGCACGATGCCGCACGACGTCGCGCGGCGCGGGGGCGGGCAGGGGCGGGAGCGGCGCTGGAAATTGAAAAACGATCGACGTCCGGGGAAATATCTGCTTTTTCAGCGCTATCTTTAATAATAAAGAGGGTTGGAATGTAACACAACTTAAGAGATAAGTAAAGCCTGAACCCGGCCGATTTTGTTCGTTTTCTGACACAAATCCGAACCAAATAGGATAATTTTATAAGCCCATTACGTGGGTTTGCTGCAAATGTACTTAAGTGATATCGATCCCTTTTGTACACCTACTTTATTTTACTTGAAACATTTTTTTTCCTAACACTTAATGACAACTATATCTTTCGGAATACAAATCGTTATGCTGTGTTCACAGGACAGCAACCACAAGCTACGTCATTGGGGCAGTATGGCCTAATGGCTCCTCAGAGATTGAAATGTACTTAGGAAAAAAGTTTAAGTAAAGTAACATATTAACAATCTGTAATTTAATTAAGTTCAACAATATTGACAACGGAGACAATTTCGTGTGTTTCAGTCCTGATGGCTATAAATAGCTTGATCAATGTTGAGCGACAGCATTGCGGCAACGCCTCCGCGTCGCGGCGTCGTCAGCTACGATATTTATTTTACGCGAGTCAGTGCTGGATTTAAATATTTACCGCCCCAAAGCTATAACATTTTTGCCGCTCCTACTGACTTCTAAAATTAGACACATTGTTCACAATAAAGTTATTTTTTAGGGATAAGAAAAACAAAGCTTGACTCTTTCTGTACCAAATTGTTATATAGGCACTTTTTTGCCACCCCCTTAATTTTGCCGCCCTAAGCTTCAACTTTTTCAGATTCTAAGGTAAATCCGGCTCTGACGCGAGTAGTATCCTCAGCAGGCCGACACAATGAGTAGTATTCTCAGCAGGCCGACACAATGAGGGCTACTGATTGATCCACCACTCCTTCATATTCCCTTTGAAGATGAAAATAAATTAGTAAGCATAAACAGAATCTGACTCCTTGCTGATGTGGTGCGTCGTTTTTGTCATTAGTATCTCAGTCCTCGGTCAAGGGCGAACGATATTTGCCGATTGACCTCTACTCTAACTCTCATTATGTACGAACGCAGTCTACCGGCGAATAGACGTAAATACCTATTTTATGCTTACAAATCATTTGAGAAACATAGAAATCAAAAACTGACGTTGCTATAAATCAAGTAATTTTTCTTTTTGTATAGGTTTAGTCAAGTTTAGTGTGTATAAAATGAACAGTTCTTTAAATTTTTGTCAATATAATTTACGAATTTTGATAAACTACGTTTAGTCATCTTAAACATACTATTATGTTTTATACATACTAAATTTTTAACCGACGAAAATCTATTCACCTGCACCGACTGTGCATATCCCCTTAATAATAAACGGCGGATTGTTTTATATATTTATACGTGATGTATCGACACAGGCGAGTGCTCTCACCGTTACGGATGTAACGAGTTCAGCATTGATACATCGATTTATAAAAATACTCCTCCAATTGAATGCATGACGTACAGTCTGCTTCGTGGAATGTTTATTTGTTGATAACGGAACGCTGCTGAGCTGAGATAGATTTTTAATAAACGTCGTAATGGATAGTAAAAGTTCTGTCACGACATGACAAGTTAGGAAGACTACTCACCCACTGTGTTAATTTCATAACATCGGGTAGTTACAAATACTAAAGTATACCTATCAGCCATATATAACATGGCAACAAAGAGCCTTCAAAGCGAATACAAAACCAAACTGTAAAGCTGCCAGACAATAGTTTTGAAACTGACAAGTTGATATGCAATGCAAACGTTGTTTTTCCGCTTTTGTCGGCAAATATTTGAGAGCTCACCGAATAATTTCTTTGTTAGAAGTTCTACAAAGTTAGAGTAGCTAGTGTGGGACGATGCGGCGGGCTTGATTACTTTACCAGCTCCCAGCTCCCGCAGTAGGTAGGTACCAACTCCGGATGCTAATCAATCTGCGAGCGCAGGAACTTGGTCCCTAACTCCCAGCGCGGTGTGCCGCCACTGCGGCTAATTCTGACCTAATTATGTGACGCCCCGCTTCCGAGTGCTCTCTAATTGTGGTCATGAACTCGAGCTCGTGTGACTCGAGCTCCGCCGTGTTAGCGCACTAGCTGAACTTGCTCGCGCTACCGCTGCAACCTTCAAGGACGAGAGTCTGTCAGCTCTTATAGACTGGCCTGCGACTAACTACCCACTCATTAACTTCAAGATGTGCTTTTCTGATCTGACTCTACAGTTCTTACGCAATTTTGTGCGCATAATTTTGTAATTTTCTTCGCACGGTAGGCGTTTTCATGGTGTCTTTATATTTTTAGTGAATATTAACAGGTGTGCTCATAAGCCCCGACGCTGCAATGGTTCACATAATCTCCGTTATTAGTTAAGTTCCGAACTTGTCGACACTAATTACGGTTCATTTTCAGATTATTAAGTACTTAAACTCAAATCTTGCACAAAAAATGTTTAAGAAGGAACGATTTTTAAACGGCTTATAAGGTAATCCCCGGTTTAGTGCGGGTGTCGGGACAGTGTCGCAGTGTCGCGGGTGGCGGAGTGTCGGGAGAGCGGCGGGTGTCGCGCCACTGCCGAACTTGGACAATTACGCTAATTGATAGCCGGCCTCTCGTTATGGGATACTGCATCCCCTGCCCGCGCCGCGGCCGCGCTCCACACGCAAACGTTCTGATCATTTGTTGGATATAAATCCGCTTTACAGATTTGAACTGTAAGAGGACAATAACTCACCAGATCAATGAATCTTATTCTAGTAATAGATATATATTGCCGGAGGGTTCATACTTCTGCGTTAGACACTTTCATTAGAACGATGACAGTTTAGAATTTACTTTGGTAGGTACAAACCATTTAGATTCCCCCTTATCACTGCAGCTATACTCGCAGGTATATTACGAGTACATACTACCTATCCAATTTATTCATGCAAATACAAATACAAATTATTTATTTATAACACCAATGTTACAAGTCAGTCATACAACAAATTAATAAATTAAAAAAAAAAAAAATAATTCATGGCCATAGCGTAGCACTCGCAACCACGAAAATTTATCTTAGCATTACTTTGTTAGTATAAAGCCCACTCTGCGGTGTTCCCGCGTTTATTCAGCTCATCAGCACGTCCGTGACTTAATACATTACATATTTGAAAGCGTGGCGTGGCGCGTGGTATTGTGAAGAAAAGTGCAGCAATAAGATCAGCTGACGAGAGTAGCGCGGTGCACAATGGCGCCGCCTCGCGCCTATTCCCGGCGCCGCCGTCGAGCGCCCTCGAGCGGGACAAGGGCAAACACCATTAGTTCAGCCGTGACCTTTACTACTCCTATTTTAGCACCACTACGCAACGCTGGTGTTTAGTTTCCAAATGTTGTTTGACAAACACTTCTCTGGAAATTATTCGTGTATGCGGTGAGGGTCTGTAATAACACTTCCAAAGAAAAACTAGGAAACTGGTAATATGGTGAAATCGTAAGTATGTATTGGCATACTACTCGTTGGTTTACTCTCTACGTCTTCTACATACATAGTATTAACACGAGTACCACTTTAGTCGATTGAGACTAGTTAGGTCCTTAGTAGTTCAGCAACATGTCTCTTGACTCAACTATGTGTAAGCAACTTCCTAATGTATAACCCACCGCAAATCGCTGAAGGCGTCTGACATTAAATTAACAACTAATTGAGCCTCGTGTCGCTATAATTTCACGTACTAATCCGTCGCTAGCGAGCGACGCGCACACAGCGAGTGCCGCAGCCTCGTCGGAGCGGATTCCTCCGACGCTAATATGGGAATTGGGAACTGTTATCCGCGCCGATAATGGCAACGACGCCGAGAGCTGTGATCCGCGACAAAGCTAGTTTGAAACGATCCGACACCACCCCTTCTATCACTCCGCCAAATTAGCGGTAATCTGCCGCAACTTATTATTCTAAAGAAACCCCGTGAGATGGCTTCCAAGTTTTTTACAGCTCTAGGGAGCTTTTAAATTCAATTTTAAGCGAACTACCGGAGTTGTGAAAGTTTTTATTGATGGTTTGCAGTTAATTCGCGCTCACCCGCAGTAAATTGAGGGCTCCGGTCGGTGTGTCGTGGGCAGCAGTATCTGTAGCTAAGTGTACAATATGACGCAGCCTCCGAGCTGCGATCGACTCGAGCCTACTCTTGTGAATGTTCTCCGCTCCCGCGACCGACGGACGGCTTGCGTTGGTAAATGTAACGGCTGCTCTAGGAATTAAATAAACATGACTAACCAGATTGGTTTAGTCAGTACGCAATGCAGGATAGAATAATACAGTAGGATAGTAGAGAAACGCCGCTCTTGAAATATCAGAGTGTGTGGTGACCAGGGCGTGATCACACACATGTTTAGGCTTGTGTGTGTACCCCCGATATAACAACATTAGTGTCGCCGAGCTCGTCCGGACCCTGTGTAATTGTGAGCCACATTGAGAGCCCATTACTGTGGTGGGACCCCGGCCGCCGGCGGCGCGCGAGCCCACGGGCGAGGCATTCCTTATGAACCTCGCACTAAACATTAACGACCTGCTGTAAAAGTTGATGACCACCTATTCCGCCTTTTGAATCATTTATTCTACCTCTACTTATTTAAGTTTCGTTTCGTTAAAACCTCCTGGTAGATTATTATCTCTATCTTTGGTAACGGGAAGTCAGTATGGTGGAACGGTTGAAGCTTCAGGACTAGATTACGATACAGACATGAATTATTCACAAGACCGCGGCCAGCGTATTAATATGGGTCGGTCTGCGGCGGAGGATTGATGATGCAACCCCATCCCCCGCCCACGCACTTGTATATCTCATGAAATGACCCCGTGAACACGCTCCCGCGGTCGACCCCGCCGCGTCCTCCGCGGCTCCGAGTGCGCTGGCGATGCATTATTCGAAGCCCCGGCTCTCCGCGGCACGTACCCTCAGTTTATTTTGATGTAACACTTGAAGCGTGGAATAGCAATGGAGTTCAGTTTGGCTACAATCGAGCACGAAGGTGGAATTTTCGCTTGAATCGGCTGCTTATCGGCGGCGCGACCGTCACACGCCGGCGGGCGGGCTGCGACGGTAACTTTATGCAAACTCCTCCTGTCGGAGCTCGAGTGCGATCATTGTAATGCAAGCACGGGACTCTTACACTTCAATTTTTCTTCGACTGAAACTTCTTTGGAAAGTTGCCGGATGGAAATGAGCCGCTCCTACAGGCTGAGTAGGTAGGTATTCGTATTAAAGTGCAAAAAATGTACGAGGATCTCTCCAGCACCAGTATCCTATAAAATTCTTAACAAGGGTTGTTTTTCATGAGGAGCTTCCACAAACTTGAGATTTCCGCGTTTGAATTTTAAATGTTATTGTTACAGCGGTCTCTCTGTTTGTCTCGTAAGTGCTCCCTGTATTTTTTTGTATGCGTTTGGGTGGGCCCTGGATGGTTTACATTCACAAAAAGTCCGACAGATGGCGCTGCAGTCGGACGTCTATCGGGTCCGCTAGTAATAATATATACTGCGAAGTACTCGTAGATTGCTTACACGCAATTAATTTATCAGTTCAATGTTTACAACAAGTCGTGCACGTGAGTTGTGACTTGATGCGCTGAGTTACGAATGATTTAATCAAAACAAAGACATATCATCAGTACTTTTTGTCCCAATCCCAATGAGATAAAATATAGTGAACTGTATATTTCATACTGTAATGCAAGTATAAGCGCCAAGATACACTGTAGCCTTGTGGAGGCTCACTCGCTCGGAGCGCGCTCGCCACTCGCCACCTGTTGCACCGCCGCTGGTTTGATTTGTGCACTTGTCACTCGACCCCTTCCGACGTGGAACTCGAACAGTTCTCCCCCATTGGGATTTTGTTTGATCCCTAGGGGCATATTGTGGCCCTGGTGCTGGACATTCGCGCCCTTATCCTAACTTTCCTACAAAGTCATGTTCAATAATGTGACTATAAGAATGATATAATAATAGTATGTCACCAACATAATAATATGCGTTTTCGTGAGGTGTGAGGAATTTAAGAATGAAACACTGTGTTTTTAACTTTAATAAATAGAATGTATGTTGAATGCAAACGACCCTATTTCTTAGGTTTATTATGTACCTAGGTACACTCTATTATATTACTTTGTTAGACAACATAACATTAGACAGTCCCTGCGCCACACCAGCCGCCGCCGTCTCCGCCGCCGCCGCCGCGCCGCCCAACTCCGTGCTGATGAAGTTTCACATATCTGCGGAACTATTACCGGATTAATGTGCGCATTATCACGCTCCCAGCTCCATCCCGCCACTCTACACTGTAACCAGCTGCTTTACGGTTATTGTAAATAGTTAAGGCGGCGGCGGAGTAACGAGCTCGGTTATGTGATACCACTCGTTATATAATTAATACATTAAGTGTTGTTCATGGAGTGCTGTAAAACGTTGTTACGTATACAATAATATTGAGCCTCCCGACATAAATCCTTTAAAGTTTGATAGTTTTAGCGCTGTCCATATAAATTAAACATGAGCAGACCAAAGTACGGCCCAGCGATGTGTAACGTTTTATTAGCGGGAGGTCTTGTTAACAAGAAGAGGTTCATAATTTGTACCTACTGGATAAAATCGAATGTGTTCACTGTTCAAGCTGCTTCTGATCTACTACAAGTACTTGACATAACTGTTCCAATTCAGTTCGTTCCCAGCGAGCGCCCGCCACTAATAATTGCATTAGCTATTCTGCTCCCATTTGATCCATAAAATATTTGGGAATCATTCGGAACGTACATTAAGTCGTTTGGTTTAATATTTGAAGGGGCGGTAATCGAGTCGCGACTCGCGAGGGTTGACGCCGAAACACATAATCAGAGCGAGGGGGAGCCATTCATCTATTCGACTAATAAAGGGAACATTTCGAGCACAAACATTCCATTTTTAATACAATGGCAGGCCATTAGCGCCAACATGGTCATTGTTGTTTGAGAAGGAGCCTGATTGATTAGTGAGTAGTTCAACCGCGCGGCCGAGCGGCGCGGGCGCGGGCGGTCAGCGCTGGAGGGCGGCCGGCGCACTGGTCACGTGACTCCACCGCCTGAAACGTGATCTACGGAGAGTACGCATCTGTGCCAATAATATAAAACCATGTTCTCAATATCGACATGCAACCTGAACAAAATACTCTCTATAACAAACTTTTTCAAAATCTGTAGTAGAAATATCAGCTGATTGATATTATTTCAGTTGTTCATTTCAGTTACCTACCTAAGCCTACACCTGTTGTTAGCAGATCCGCGTCTCGTATTATGAGCACATGTATTTATTTATGTAAATGGGATCGGCAATTCAAACTGTTCCGCACCTAATTACACGCTGTTCCTTATTTCAATCACGGCGACAGATACATTTAGGTCCGTATTCTATAATGATGCTCAAGCGTTGATATATGTTTGGGTAGTGACATATTCGTATGAACTGACAGCGTCAAATATGTGATCATCGCTCGAGTCATTCTAGAATACCAGCCTCAGATGAGCGTATTCACTTCTCGTTTAATACTTTTACTTTCAGTGGATTTATATATATTTTCTTGTTATTTTTATAATGCCATTAATAAACACTGTATTACACAATCATTTATAAAGTTTGGTAGGTAGTGTTGGTACACTACCTCTTGGTACCACGCGCGCTCGTTACGTTCAAGTATTTGACACGAGTTGTGTCGGCTGAAGAGCACTTGACAGGAATGCAAAGTCCCTTGTGAAGGAATCTGTGGATGCAGTTCCGGTGGCAGGCCGGCTCCGGATCGAGCCCGGCTCCGGTTCGGAGTGACGAGTGCGGGTTTCCTTTGATTTCCTTTCAAGGAACCGATGTTCGAGAGCGACGGAAGTGCTATTTCCGTAATTTGTGTACTTTCGTGTTGTTGTAGTTCACGGAGTCCTTTCTTTTTGTTCTTGTTGTTATTGCTGACTTCAAAAGGGAAAGGGTTACCGAGTGTGTTTGCGCGTAGCTCTGCTGTAAATTTATCAGTTTTTAACTCTTTTTTGGTTTTGAAATATATCATACGTTGAAGTTTTAAAGTGATCACAATGTATCCTATTGAATTAATATATCTTGAATTTTGAATTTTTTTGAATTTCATAATTCCTCGAGGAAGTGTATGGCTTATTCGCAGACTTCAAATTTACACTACAAATCTCCTCATAATATTTCTGCGGCTAAGCTAGACGTTTCGATTTTTCAGACCGATGCGCGATAATGCAATGCAAATATATCATTTCTTTAGCTCAATCCTTTCAAGTTGTGATTTTCATAGTGACTAGGTACTGTGGGTTAAAGCAATGCAAAAGGAAATACACTCGCTTAATGAGTTTCCCGTTCCGCCGAAACCTTAAAACGGAAGCTCCCGCCGAGTGTCGGCGGGTGACCGCGCCGACCCGGGGACTAGTTGCAGGTGCTTAAGATAAGCTCGAGGTGGTCCGAGCGACACGTTCATACAACACTGAAGGAGAGCAGCTTTTAAAACGTATCAGCAATAACACTAACATTTTATTACTTTTGCAACATTGGTGGCTTCAGGTGCACGAGCGCTTCTATCCTGCTCGGTGCCATTCCCGACTTGTTACCCCGCTACTAACCTGTTACGTGAAAAGTTCTAATGATAATGGCATAGCAATCGTGGGATGTGCTGAAAACGACGCTTAGAAGAATTAATATTTTAAGTTAATGTCGGCACGCTGGTACTGAAACTTATTCATGACCGCCGTACGCAGCGTCGAAGCCGCGTTGATCCGCGGCTGCCATCAAACATGTATGACTCCACCACTGTCATGGCCGGCGTCGTCAGCTTGCAACCAGTAGGTCGTGAGTTCGAATCCTACAATAAAGTAGAGTTTTTATAAAGGAGAACATTGTTGAAACAGAGGCTGGTCTCATGCAAGTAAATAATAATAATAATAATAAAATCAATTTATTGTCATTAAAAAGAAACACATACATTTTATAGAAAAACAAAAAAAAACACATATACAATATAACGGCAATAATCTGTCAGCAAGCCCCAGTGTGTTTCAGCAGCCCTACTTAAGAGCCAGTTTCCAGCCCAGGTGTATCTAGTGGTTGGCGCCACAGCTCTTAGTGACTTGTGACCAGACATCGGCTTTAAAAATAAATGCGGGTGAATGCAAGCAACACGCAGGGGCGACACCTGAACTCGCGCGAGTCGCGCGCCGCTGCGCAGGAGGAATTATACTCCGTCATTCTCGTGAAAAGTCACGGGAAGAAAATTTCACTAGAAAATGCCAAAATAGTTTTATTTACGTTCAGTTCGTGGAATCTCTTTTCCACATTCTGGTGAACTGCGAACTCTTTGCTCTTCCAAGGAACTTTTTGGAGTGGAACGCTTAATAAACACGTCATTTACATCGATTATTCTCGGTGAAGCCGGCCAGCAATGATTGCCAAGTGCGCCGCGCTGTACACTTCACCGTCGTGCCCGCGCTGAATCGACGACGATTGTTCTCCAAAGAGGATTCATTCTCAACCAGTTCTTCCGGATATCTTGACTGAGCGATCTGACGAGATTCTGACCAAAAACCGAAGCCTTTAAATAAATTCTTACGAATTTACCTACTGAGTGAAGTGAAATTATATGCATACCATTTGGCTTTTTGGTCTTATATTGATCAAATGAATCAATTTGAATAAAAAACAGTGTTTAAAACACGATACAGCCCGTTGTTGTGTTACTCTTTCACGAAAAAACTACTGAACGGTTTTGAGTGAATTTTTGCATAGAGATAGCTCATATTAGCAAATAGATTAGAATATGTTAGTAAATTGATTTTGATAAGCGAATAGGCAACTTTTTATCTTGTAAAAGGGTTCCTGTGGGATAACGGGAAGAAGCGGGTAACACCGCGGGGTGCAACTGTTATATTAACAAATACAATAATATAATATTCTTTACAATTGTTTATCTTACTAAAAGAAAAACACAAAGTTAAATCAATACATTTAATATTTATTCGGTAAACTCGATGACTTCAGAAAAATTAAGGTTCCCCTCTTCTGCAAGCTCATGAATATTAAATGACACTTTGAGTGAATGCCGCCACGGTCTGCCTCAATATCGCGGGAGATATTCACTCACTCGAGTTCACTGCCGTTATATAAATAGACGTCACATCTCAAAGCGTGACGTCAGACAGTACTGTAGGTACTACCTGATCGTGGACGGAACAGAAAAATTAAAGTGCATTCAATATTCATAGTAACTTTCTAAACATATTAATATTGCAGTTCAATATTGAAAAATATGTCAGATTAAAAACAATGTTCCTGAAAACATTCATAAAGCTTTGTTGTCATTACCATTCGTGAGATGGAGCAGACGTTAGAGCAATAACGATTCCTTTAACGTGTGCTCAGCCAGGAGCTGTGTTTACCAGCGGCGGCATTATGCAGCGCTGTGGATCTCGGCAGAAGGTTCCCGCGCACTCGCCATGTAAATCCACCGCCACCGCGCCGCGTCCGCCGCCGCCGCCCGCCCGCCCGCGCCCGCGGCTGCAGCTCATTTTGCATAATACAGCGCGACGCCTCGCCTCCCTCGAATATTGTGATTGTTCTGAACGTAACTCCAGCGATCCTTCTTCTACACTCATTTTCATATAATCTTCATCATCGTCATAATTGCAAAGAGATCAAACCAACACTTCGTTGATGTGTACTGCACCTAATAAAGATTCTGTGTAACGCTGGTGCGGGCGTTAGATATATTGCGACGCCCGAAAACACCAATGTAATAAATTCAACATTTTTCAATGGGCTATTTTATTATTATTTGTACAACAAAAAGAGTTCTGAATTAGCCTATCGGATGTGCCGCGACCGGCGCCCGCTCTCAAACAATGCGGAACAATGACAAATGTGAGTTGGATTGTTTGGAAATTAGTCTGTTTCCGGCCGCCCCCGCGCCCGCCCCGCGCGCCCGCTGACCGCACCCCTCGCCGGGAACTACGGAGCAAACTTTAGCGCGCTTCATTAAATGAGAGAGAGTGAGTCAAATGAGCTCAATAACTTCATAGTGTGTCTCAGCTCCGAAGGAATCGCAAACTGTCTCTTTGTTTGTGAGAATTGCATCAATTTAATCATCAGTTAGCTCCGAACTCGCTCATTTTCCAGAGCAGGCGCAAGTTCTTTTATCAAGATATCGGTTCATTGTGGGTAGTCGTGGAGTGGAAGCGGCGATTCCAAAGTTTATATTATTATGTCACTGTCAGTAAGGGTTCTAAAGAAATGTGATGCGGAAACATTTCAGGAACTTTGATAAACGTTGTGCTTGTCAAGAGGAAAACTAACATACAAACTTTTGGAATTGGTTTTTGAACAAAAAATATTGTTTTTACAATACTTCGAATGTAAGTAAGATTAAGATGAAGCTGGCATAAACGTATAACGTTTAAAAGTACTTACCAATTATAGAAAATGGCTACAAAGATTAAATATAGCAGTAATAAGCAATTGGAAGTGAACTGCGCGTTGGTAGAGATATACCAAGAGTCAGTGCCTGCAGTAATTGCAGAGGACGGTATTGCAAAAATCGTGCTTGGAATCCAAGTGAGGCGCCGAGCTCGCAGCCATGTAGGGCCCGGTGCAGCTAATCTAGCAATCTTAGCAGATTGCCTCGAGACGACTCTACTACATCTACAGTCGCCAAGAGTTTAGATAAACTCTGCTTCAAATGGAGAATCAACGATAAACTTACGATACCTCCGGGTTTAATTAATATTATAGACCTCATTAGTGAACGAAGTAAGCTCGATGTTAACGAGTAATAGTGTAAAGGCATGCCAACGTGCTAGACTAAGACAGTCATGTTTCCCAGCATTGGGAACGTAGGCTAATGATGATGATGTTCATTGATTTACCTATACAGTGCAGACCTGGTTTTATGTTGTAGTCTATGAAAAGTGATTATCTGAAATGTTCTCAAAATAGATAATAAATAGGTTTTAATATTTTATAATTTGAATGTATCTTCAAACGCACCTTATCTTATCATTTTATAGGCTGACTTCATCGGTTTTCATACCAGGTATAGTGTCATTGGTCATTGATTTCTGTCTCATCATCATCATCATCAGCCGGAAGAAGTCCACAGCTGAACATAGGCCTCCCCCCTTGAACGCCACCATGAACGGCTATTAGCCATTTGCATCCATTTACTCCCTGCGACTCTTACAATGTCGTCGGTCCACCTAGTGGGGGGCCTACCTACTGAACGTCTTCCGGTTCGTGGTCGCCACTCGAGAACCTTCCTTTCCTTATTTTTTCTTTTTGTCTATCTAAGTACTTCTATTCTAAGGTCGATGTCTATTCTGCTCTACCCTATTCTACTATGCTGTACCATTGAGTAAAAATGAATAGGAATAAGTACTTATGTAATTTGTCCGTAAAATTTTTATTTTTATCGAGGTAGGTGATGTCAAATCTGGTATGTCAATGTCAATGTATTTGGTATTATTTTCATAGCTCCGCTATTATTCGAACCGTACTGAATCATTTTATTTCTTTGTTTGAACATGCTTTGATGTCACGTTGCGATGAAACATAATTTATTGCGTATCTTATCAATCAGTGGAGGCTCGCATATTATTATTCTATGAAGCTAGAATGAGTACGACGTAATGTTTGTTAAAGTAAATAACAAAAACGTTTGAACTGAGCATTATTTATTTAGCCGTGTAAGAACTTTTCTTGTTCGGTTTCGGTATTTGTAATTACATCGCTGGTAGCTGCAGATGACGCGCGACGGTCCGTGGCAGACACGTATAAATTCAAGAGGGCATCCAGCGCACTGATGGAAATGTTTGCTCGCGACGCGATCTAACGTGTAATGAATGCGACGCGACATGACGCGACATTCCTCAAACAAACATACGCGACGCATTTACTCGCAGCTTGTATTGGCATTGTCCACATGTGTGCTACTAAACACGCGCGGGGACAAACGATTCAATTCGGCCTAAATGGGTTATCGGCCGTTGACCCGGGGCGCTCTCACAGTAGCTCATAGTAGGAAATTCTTTAGCGTTATGTATTTCTACTTACTAAAGTACCTACTGCATAACATATTTATATTAAGCGATCTAAAAGGTTATTAGAGAGATGCTGATAACCTTTGAAGGGCCACTTAGTACTGTACATACACAGTATAAAAGACTTGTACTCTAAGACTTTTATCAAAATCAAATATACTGTATGTGTGTGTTGATCTTTAGCTCTGTGTCTCGAAGTAAACGAAATAGCAACAACGCCTCCCGAGAACGTCGTTCCGTAGTTACTACGTCGGGTATTATACGTAGCCGTAGTCAACACCGCGCGTGCCGCACAATACCGCGAGCCCGCCACCAGCACCATACTCTATTGTATACTATGAGATCAGTGATCACCTATTTATAGGGCTAATAACATAAAATATAGACCGTTTAATTAAACTTTATTTTTGTATTGGAGAAAAATATTATGAGTTATAAAAAATCCTAAAATTAAAGTTCTTAGTTATTTTTTGTTACACTAAGCAGAAGCTGCCCTTGATAGGTATTTAACCTTTAGTTAATAATCCTGTGCCTATGAATGTAAACGGTACAAGGCTTTGTATGGTCCAAATTCATGTATCCGTAATCAAGCAGCTTTTTTTTTTTGAAAGTTCGTGGTATTCGATAGAAATAAAGAAGAAACTGACTATAGTTAGCCAAACTAAATGCTGCACAGTACTCCGTGGAGGGATCCCCAGCTCGTGTACGTCGTGATTGTTTTGCTTCGCATATGCCCCCGTCGGTGGCCCGCGGGACCGATTTACGAGATGATGCGACGACTTTATTGTACTTTAAAATATGCATATACTGAGCAAAGAGAACTTACACAAGCGTCGCAGTCAGCAGCTAACGTCTACAAAGTCTACATCCATTATAGTTCAATCTCGTCGGGGCTGGAGGTTGTAAGCGAATAAATCGCGCGTCACATGCCTGCCAAGCCCCCAGCCAGAGTGATGTAGGTACTCGTAGGGAGGTCTGCTATTAATAAAGTTTTGACGTAAAGTAAAACAGTTATTGATTAAGCTTGTCAAAGGGCTCATATTGTCAATGAGTTAAGGATTCGGAGCGGGGTGCCGGCCGCTGTGAGCAACCGGCGGCGACTGAACGCCACCCTCGCCAAATTATCTTTCACAAATTATTTAAAACATCGTAATTTTTTATTATATTTCTTTTGTATGTTTGATTAAATGTGTGCTGGTTTGATAGGCGCGTGATAACAGCACAGCCTGCGCCTGGTAGGTATTGTATAACTTCTTGTTAGGTCTGCGCGTGCGGCGTGCTTGCGGGCGCCGCCGCCGCCGACCCGCGACTCACTGCCGCGCCGTCTGCTCGTTGCTGTACGAGATAATACTCTACTGGGATTACTTTACCCGAAGTAAACTCTGACTCATTTTGATACACAGTCTTCAAAGCTAGTCTGAAATAATAATTTGTATTTGATATTGTACTGTACTATGTCCATCTCCTTTGTGAGAATGATATTGGATATCTCGTCAGAGTCAAAAATAAATAAAGTAACCTTAAGCGATATGAAATACTATCTTGTAATAGTTATAATAGAAATGTGAAAGTGTATCTATTGTTGGTTCATCCTTCATTCACGCAGCAACCGAGCAACGGATCGACGTGATAGATAGTTACGCGAGTAAAACTGCGGGGTATCAGCTAGCATAATGTGTGTGTTTTCGAAAAGTTTACTCCTACATGCGGCGACACAGCGCGTGTTACAAAGAGATACCAATTTAAGCGAGTTAGGAATGTCTCCGTAATCTGGAGAGTAAATATGAGAAAACGTATTAAAACAGGGGATTGGAACAAGTAGCTGGAATAACAACGATAACCGTTGTGTCGGCTGGAGGGAACGCAACGCAAAGAAACAAAACAAAATACAAATTAACATAACAAGGTTTACTCAGAGATCGTACAAGATTCACAAAATCAACATAAACAATACTTACATGATGGCATTGAACTAAATGCGCTTACCATCGCGCAAACAGCTTCGTCTTCTAACGTATAATAACCATAATAATATTTACAAGTGAATCAGTTGAGTGTTTTAGCAAAATTTACATAAGGTTCAAAACAACTTGTAATGCATTCGACTAGTTGATATTCTACTAATGCTATGAACATGGAATAAGAAACCATGCTTATCGTAAATAAATAGAGGATTCATTACACGTGCATGATGTCAGGACACGAGTTACTTGCTTCGATAAGGTCAAGTCACTAGTTTTCGTAACGATTAGTATGAACGCTGGGACGTCGCGTCGGCGGTACGGCGGGCGCGGGCGCGCCATAGATCAGAGGCACGTCACGTCCTGCGGCCCCGGGCCCGTGGGTTCGGGTACTCGCCAGAGATGCATGCCGTGCGGAGATTTCGTCACTCACTGGTGGGATTTGCAGCAGGACTGTGCATCCACGAATGGATACACAAAGGTTATTTCCGTGAACTACTCGAAACGCTCGCAAGCTCTGACTTGGAGTTACAGCAACAAGAGAGAATCACAGAAAAATGTTCAATTCCGAAGCTCCTCCACCTCAAACGCATCGAATGCGGCGACGGCCGCTGTCGGCCACCGGCGAGCGGCGAGAGAGCGATCCATAACGCGAATAACATTATCAAAATGTTTCGCTAAGAACCGTGCCGTTTGGCAGACGCGCGCCGTACACCCCCGCGCACAGCCCCGGGCGACCGCTCTTCGTGATGCTCGATTATAACCTTTTGCTGCCTTAAAATACTGTTCAAGAGCGCGCGTTCACTTGCGTCGGTCGGTGTACGGGCCCGCACCGCAGGCCGACTAGCGTGCCAAATGAACCGACATTAACTTCAATACTCCGGCGGAGGCTCCGCGCCGAGCGCCAGAACAACCGCGAGCTTGTAAATATTAGACGATTAGCGTATCTCCATCTGAGGGGACCTTGGCAACACACTGTCCTAACTTTTACCGAGATTAAGTTAGCTGAAGCAACACCGAGCTGAGCCTTAGGTGCCTAACGTCCTCGGCCCGGTTTGTCGCGTCTGTGCCAAAACTGATCTTCATTTGATGAAAGTTAACTAATTAAGCTTGCTCTCAATGACAAGTTAGTTTCTAACCTACAGATTTCCTGAGATAGAACCGCTCGCAACTTCACTTACAACCGACAAACAAAACTAATAAACTCTGTGCGAGAGTGAACACGGCCGCGGATAGGGTTCCCGTTATATATGGCATTTGCCGCATTGACAGGTATTATGAGGTTTAGCCACACGTGAGGGCCCTTAGTTTTATTGATTTAAAAATGAAATAAATTAGAAAACTTTACACACGGCTATAGTTGCAGAAATAACTCAACATTTTAGCGCTCGCTGCGCTCTGATTTTTTTCATTTCCGGATAATAGAGCTAAAGGATCTATCACAGTTTAAACCTATTATTTATTAATCATACAGAAAGAATATTGAAAAGATTATTTTTAGAAATTGACAAAGCCGAACCAGTTATTAACAATTTTTCTTCCATCGTTGACCTTTTTCTGAAGAATGACGTGTATCTCCTCATGTTGATAACCCTAGCCGCTAGTGGCGGAGGAAATGAAAAGTGTCGACAGGAAGCGTTGGTGGCGCGATACCGGGCGCCGCGCCGGATCCCGTCGCGGAGGAACTTGGCGAACGCGTTCTAATGCAGCTCCACTTCACGCGGATCATACCTGCACAACGGAACAATTTTCAAAACAATACGCGTATAATATATACAAAGTTGAGGACTATCATTTCCGATTCCAAATGATCTGAAACTAAAGACTACATTTTTTAAAACAATTTATGGATAAAGGAGCGAGCGTTTCTTGCCAATTTGGGTTCTCGCCGTCCCGGCGGCCGCCGGCCGGCCCGGCGCGCGTCACGTGCGGGCTAGGAGCCGTGCGTGGGAGGCAGGCGCGCGGTCACGCGATGTTCCGTTCAGCCCGAGCCGGGACGAAATTAAGTTTTAATTGCAAAATTGAATCGTAATCTGTTTCCTAGAGCTAGAGTGGCATGTGATCGACGTGTTTGCGGCACCCCGCGCGTGCTGCGCCGCCGCCGAGGCATGCGGCCGCGACTCTCGCCCGTGCTGCCGCGCGATAGAGGCTACAGTGCGGTGGCAGCGACCGGCCGCGACTCCTCGCGCGCCCTAATTGCTTCCATTGGGTTTATTGCTCCACAACGGCTCCTGATTGTTGTCATGACGCCGCGCCACCGAGCCAGGACTGCTCTTGATTACCGCTGGAGTCTCCGGACGCGCTCTAACTATACTTGACTATCGTGATATTTGCCATCAATAAAACCGTTTCCAGCATGTTGTATCTAATGTCTAGGGCCATCAGCGAGTAGGTACACAAAGCAATGTAGGGTTTAACTACCACATCACAGATGGTCGAGTAAAAGATGCTAGATAAGATAAGCACAATAACCTATCGCAAAAATCATTCAATTCCGCGAATGTGGGAGTGATACCTACCTGTGTTCACTATCTTCTAAATAGCCTAACCACAAACAAGTGTAATCGCAATTACTTGCGGTAAGTGATGTATTACCTCGACAATTGATATGGTATCATGTCACAGTCAATGACATCAGAACGGTCGAGCATTGCTATTATGTACCTCCATAAATAATACAGTGATAGTCCCGATTGTAGGAGCGTTGCACTTATCGGCGCGGATTTCTGCTAGCTATCCGACGAGTCGGTGAGTCGGCGAATCGGCGAGCATCGCAGTGGTGGCGGCACATATTGCGAGCTCGCGCCGGAGATGAAGCCGATAATAGGATTAACGTATACTTACCGAGGTAATTTCCAACGAGCGCGGAATGAGCCCACGTCGCGTGGCGCCGCCGCCGAATCAAACCTGCTCCGATATTGCGCTACATTGCCCCACACTCCCCACAGCAGGTGACGTGACTGTGTACCTTCCTCTACGTGACGGTAACGAAGTTCTGAAACTGACGTCTCTTTTAGACATCATAGGAACAAATGTGACACAAATTTGATACGGCTGTTTCAGTTTGTCTTGGATAGGTAGGTATGTCTAATGTATTAATGTAGCTGTACCCCGTGGTTTCAGCCGCGTGGACTGCAATTTCTTGCGTTAAAAAGTATTCTATATCCTTCGCCAGGATTCAAACTATGTACCTCCATAACAAATTTCATCAACATTGGTTCAGTAGTATAAGCGTGAAAAGGTAACAAACAGAAAGTTACTTTCACATTTATGACATTAAGTATGGAATATGGAAGTTTACGTAATATTCATTCTTGTGGCTTGGTCCCATCAGCCCCTGTGGCTTTGGCCCAACACCGGGATAGATGCATGATGGTACCCGCGGATCGTGCAGCGCAACCTCTGTCGCAGCGGCCGGCGGGCGGGCGCGTGCAGCGTGCACTACACGCGGACAGATTACACGGCTAGTCGGTGTAAACGTAAATATTTGTGCCGCGAATGAACTCGCAGCGTTCAGTCGGATCGCATGTGGAGCAATCGGGGCCAAGTGACTAGCTCCACACGTGTGAGCCGTCGTCGCGTCTGCTCCACCTTCCACTCACTCAACACCTCATAAAATGCCCAACTTGATGTGATAATAAGGTATTCACAAGTTGTATATAGTTTACGGTACAGGTCACACTTGTCAGCAATATTACTATATTACCTATTGTAAGTATTTGTCCTAAATTCTTGTAGTTGACATTTAGCTCGATAACTGCACACCCACACTTAAAAACTGAACATAATCTAAACATGTTAGCTGCAGTTCGGTTCGCATTCGGTCAAACGCAAGCTTTATCTAAACAAACAAGATGTAGTATACCTATTGTCTGCGGCTCTATTTCAATCGTTTTGTAAGGAAATAGCTTGGATTCCGCGCTGACCTCCGCCTCCGTTACAGTTCGGATGCATCGCTGAGTCATCGCCGCCGCCGACTCTCCTGAAGGCATTCTTGGCTAAGTATCCGAGGCTCTGCTTAAGGCCCTGCCATACGCCGTTGACCTTGCTTGATCAGGTGAAAGCATCCCGCACTGACTTTATGAGAGACAGACGTGGCGATTTGCGAGTATGAAATACGTAAAAAATTCGCAAAAAATAATACAAGCAGTATTTTCAAAAAATGGCCTGAAAGTGTTTTGGGTAATATATTTCCTAATACGCTGATGGTATTAACAAGTCTTTGTTGCATATATAGTTTAGGAGTAAAGTAGTATTAAACTTTTAGAAAATGGGGCACTTTGCACATTTTTTTTCAATATATTAATATATTTTTTGCATTTTTCGGCCTGAAGGTGTTTTGCTATAGATCAAGTAGATTAACATATGTTTTTATTAGATTTTTTTACACCAAAATTACACAGAGAGATAGTTTTAACTAACCCCGTTTTTCAGCTTAGTTTGGGAACCAGTGCCTTAAATCTGACGTGGTAACTTTTACTACTTTAAAATATAAAACTGTTTCTTTTTATCAATAGCATAATATAAACACACATTATAATGTGTGATAACCAGCTCAACCTGGTGGCTGTTTCAATATTACCAATGTCTCAAGCCTGAACCAGAATTTTCATAACATTATATCACGAATATGATATTTTATAGAATCGTGCATGGCATCCGCTACGAGAGATACAAATGCCAAATAATTTTATTGCAACACTCAGATTTTCGCCACAAACGTGTCTCGGTCGGATAACAAAAAGAGGGGAAATAAACAGGAAACTCCAGTTACAGATAATCAATTTTCCAGAAATTAAATTGACTCTTGGAACCTTTACTGTCACCGAATGAAAATGATATTTTTGTGCTCCAACAAAAAGAGTGTTTAATTTATTTACAAATTGGAAAGACATTGTTAGAGCCCCTCCACGGTACCCCTCGCTCGAGGAGGGGACGGGAGAGGAGCGAGAGCGGAGACCTTTTATTTGCTCGCACTACACTCGTTCCAACCAAACAAACGATGAGGGCTGGCGGCGTGCTCTCCGCGCCGTCTTTACGCAATGGTCATTAGCTCGCGTACAAGAGAAAGCTTTGTGGACGTCATACTTATGTGACTCAATAAAACGATCATATTAAAATAT
Source organism: Opisthograptis luteolata (assembly GCA_931315375.2). NCBI lineage: Eukaryota > Metazoa > Arthropoda > Insecta > Lepidoptera > Geometridae > Opisthograptis > Opisthograptis luteolata. Next base: position 14,038,812 of record OV928039.1, read on the forward strand.
TGTAAAGTCTTATCGCTCGGTAGCCATCGCGCACAAATGCATTGCACAATACGGTCATTGTTATAGTTTTTTGATTAAAAATCTTGGTTTTAGCTAGGCGTATGTTTCCACTAATCATCTACACTTATTAAGAGGATTTCCACAGCTCCCTCTCGACACATGTTTAAGGGTGTAATGAAAGTTATGTACGTTATTAGTTAGTAGGTACTTCGAACATCCACTTGGAATTCGTATGCAAAGGGTAAAAACCCACGCTAGCTCGGTGACACCGGCAATAAGAGGACTCACCACACTATCGTCTACACAATAGTATTACAAAATGCATTTGAAAAAACAAACAGAACAAGATCAAGTGTCCAGCGCAATAGGCTGTGCGATATCAACGAATATCCTGCGGGTGTCGGCGTCGCATGATTAATGGTTGGCGGAGGAAAGGTGGCGCATCGCTCCTGGTGCGGATTAATCGCACGTGATGAATTGAGCGAGCAATGTGCTGGAGCCGCGCGGAAGGGCCGAGCCGCGGTAATCCGGGCCCCGTACCTACTACCTAACATAGTACCTACAGGAGCCGGGCTGCGTCGCTCCCGCACTGCACGCTGCCACTTGACGGGCTTCCTGCCACATTAGACACGCGACACCGCTCTTGTGCTAGGATTTAGGACTTACAATCGAGGATTTATGGCGCTCCGTGTCGGACAAATGTCTCTCCTATACCTACAAACTGAGATGCATGAGTACTTATATGGGTAAATTACTAATGCAACTCGTGAATTTTAAACAAACTTGTTTCAAGGATGTTTATTACTGCGCTATCCGTCCCGCCAGTGTTAAGAGCCTTGTTTGACGTTCAAGGTCTGAGTAGAACTAAGTCAACAGTGTACACGTGGTCGTAAAACATAGATTAACTGGCAGTCAAGTTGTGCACGAGGGTGTCGTGCGAGTGGGTGTCAGCTGGGGGGAAGGGCTCGCCGCGGGCGAGGGAGGGGTGGTGGGGTGTTACCACGTCATAACCGCCACTTTTCTAACAACGCGGCGGATACTAGGATGGAGAATCTGTTTATGCGCTGTACGTTTGCTGTGTAGCGGTGATTCAGGAAATTATTTTTTATAAAGATACAATTAAAGTTGACTATTCTATGTTGATTCTATAAATTAATTTGTGCAACATCCGCGCGCAGAGCTATCACTCATGCAGCCTCCACGTTTCCATCTCGAGACACTCCACTAATGTTTGTAATTACACCGAAAACGAACGCGGAAGTGTTTCTATCGGCGGCCACTGATCCCGACTAAATATAAATTATGTTGATGCACCGGGAACCACCGACTTGGAGAAATCTCGTAAACTCATTATAGCATTTCGTACCGGACCAAATTAAAACTGATTTATTGATTCCATTCTGTCTGTAAAACATTTCAGGAATCCGCTAGGAATTAGTAAACTAATGGGCCGGTAATGTTTACGCAATCCGGCCGCTGTCTGCTGCTCGTGCCTCGTATACTACGGTACAGCTGCCTGTAGTGGTTGTACTCCCTCTTCCGAGGGCACAATCGGCGCCAAGTATCTGTAGGGACGTTTATTACCAGGGATCCGAATTATTGAGTATTTGGCAATGGTGTCGCCGAGGCAGGGCACCGGTCGGAGACGCTCGCCGTAGAGATGCAGCGCGCGGTCGCACTAGCTAATGGAATCCTACATAATTGCTACAATTGGCCACATCGACAGATGCGGCCTCAGCTGCTCGACGATGAGACGCCACCCATACTCATTATCAAACTACTAACACAATATGCGTTGCAAGCGAAACGAGATAGAAATGATAAACACACAGAAGTGACATGATGTTTCTATATAGCAAAGCGTAGCACTATAATGTGCACACCTATTGCAAAGACACAAGACACTGCTCACGCACAAGTCGTGTCGCGCCGGAGTGCAGCCGCGTGCGGTGAGTGTAGCGGCCGCTCACGAACGCGCGGCGGCTCGACCCGCTGACGTATGCAAATAACACGCGTAACTAATGGAGGGACCGTGACCCGCAAGCCTGTTTGCTATTTTTACTACTGCATTGATTTCCGTATGTTCACAGACGGGTCCTTGAAACTTAGATACTGAATTATTCGCAGGCTGGCGGCCGCGCGTACCTCGCTCTACAGACGGCGCGGCGTGGGCGCTCTCACCTTTGACATTCTCACATGAGAAGTAGTTCACGGGTTTGTTAAGTAAATTTTGCCTAAGTAGTTCATATTTTACTTACTCTCCAGACAAATTCGTTACCTCTATATGGTAATCTCAATTAACTTTCCTAAGCAATTAGTTGTAGGTGGTGTATTTGGAATATATCTGGGAGTCGACGTCTCTATCATTAGTTTATCATACTCGTAATTCGTCGCTGCAATAATATATTTTTCATTGTCCACGTTTTTCAGCCTTATATGTTTCGCCACATATCTGCAAATTGAAGTGATACTCATCAAACACCGGGCCGTGACATGACGTTTGACGAAGTCGATACGCGGCGCGCCAGCCGACCACCGGCGGACGGTGAGTAACACGATGCAGTTGCGCCATTTAACCTATTTCAATGTAGAAATCTGAAACCGCCCTGTGAGCACGAATCAAAACAAAAAGGTGAGTAACAACTTGAGTCAGAGTATGATGATTCAGTGAGCTTATAAATATTTGCAAAAAAGGCTTAGGTACTACGTATTAACGTATACTAATTTGTCTAAGTATAATTTGAAAGCATTTCTAACATGAAACCTATGAACACTAAATTGACACTCACATGACCCGAATAGAATGTTGCCAGTTGTATAATAGCCCTGTCGAGGGCTAAAATTTACTATGTCTACTTACATCCCAATGTAGTTATTAGCTAAGTAGAATAAATTACAGGAAAACTTCTGAAGGGATTTGGATGAAACTACACAGAAATTGGTTAGACTTTTGAAGTAACAAATGAAATATTTTTATCCAGCGTGAAAAAACAACAAATAAGGAGTGTTAGCACTCGATGACAGCATCTCGTAATGTAATGAGTAATGTTATTCGCTGAGCGGTTTATGCGTTCAATGCGGAGCGCGATGAAGCGCCGCCGCCGCTGCGCTGACTCACTAGAGCACTAGGTGCAGCAGGTGGCGCGGCCGGAGGGGCGCTGGCGGTAGTGCCACACTACCCGCACACTGACAATCTCTGGAGTCTATTCGAACCTATATAAATAATATCATGTAAAAAGATTACCTACTAGTTGTAACAAACATTTTCTATAATCCTTTGAAATTTACCAGAAGTAAAAACATGTATGTAGAGTGTAGAGATCGGGCAGTCATAGCTGTAGTGCTCAGGGTGATATTCCTATTTATACTTACCTACTCGTCTGTCGGACGATCTATCAACTTGAATATGAAGTAGAAAGATGTAACCACTCTCTGGAATAGGTACCTACCATCAGAAATGTTAAACACACTTTTAAAATGCCACTGAAAGCTTTTTAAAATTTTTACGCGCTCATTTGGCCCTCGTTTGGAATTACTAATAAAAGTATCATAACAAGGGAAGTTATTCGGTCACACACATAAGAACGCGTCGCTCTCCTTCCTAAACACCGCGATATAATTATACCGCGCGTCTCCACGTCTCGGGGCGGCACTCTCGCGCAGCTCTCACAGACAATAATAATATGCTACTCTAAAATCGATGCAGATACACCAAGCATGCTACAATAATAAAGCGGAGAACACACATTTAGCTACATTTCCCCGTAATATCCCGCTCAACGATGTAGCTTTTTCGCAGGTAAAGTCGACAATTAAGTCATTTGCTTGCTTGAATATAGTTGAAAAAAACTAAAAAAAACACTTTAAAAACGCACTGAAAAATATAAAATAATAAAATTGACTTGTATTAATTACGATATAATGGTTAATTCAAAAAGTGTGGAGCGCTTTTTGGTTGTGTCTTCTTTTATTTACCCAGTAAAAGAAGCGCTCCACACTTTTTGAATTAACCATTATATCGTAACTAATACAAGTCAATTTTATTATTTTATATTTTTCAGTGCGTTTTTAAAGTGTTTTTTTTAGTTTTTTTCAACTATATATTTTTATTTTTTTACTATTTAGTCTTTTGTTACCAAGTTCAATTTAGACTCATCAAGACGAATCATATGAGCCCAAACACGAGGGGTTTACTAGTAGCCACTGCAGAGATCCTCTACCCACCTTTCGGTTCCATCATCAGACCCTCGTCACCAAGTTCAATCTATTGGACTCATCAAGACGAATCATATGAGCCCAAACATGAGGGGTTTACTAGCAGCCACTGCAGAGATCCCCTACCCACCTTCCGGTTGCATCTTCAGACCCTCGTCACCAAGTTCAATGTATTGGGCTCATGAAGACGAATCATATGAGCCCAAACACGAGGGGTTTACTAGTAGCCACTGCAGAGATGCCCTACCCACCTTCCGGTTGCATCATCTGACCCTCGTCACCAAGTTCAATGTATTGGGCTCATGAAGACGAATCATATGAGCCCAAACACGAGGGGTTTACTAGTAGCCACTGCAGAGATGCCCTACCCACCTTCCGGCTGCATCATCAGATCAGGTCGATGATACCAAATTATTGCATTGTCACCGAGATTACATACACATACAAAGTTTCAAGTCGATACGACAACTAGAAGTGGGTGAAAATTGACTTCTAAGATTTGATTACATTGTTAGTTAGTTAGTTAGTTAGTTAGTTAGTTTGTTAGTTAGTTAGTTAGTTAGTTAGTTAGTTAGTTAGTTAGTTACAAGTCAAGCTAATAAAATTGTTTTAATAAAAATTCATTACATTTCTGGAAGGCGAGTTGGCCGAAGCATTTTTCCATCAGTCATCAGTTATCATCATTTTGCTTGATAATCCTTTTTCAAATATTTCATAAGCTACTCTTGTAAAGTATGGATTCGTGTAAAGCGTGGTGGAGTGTGAGACACATTGAGACAGCAAGACACGAGCTCGGGACCCAGTACCCACCTGCCGCACAAATTGCTACTGTTTACACTGATTGAACATCTTCGTGATATGACACCGACGCTGGCTGCGGACTCTTCCTACTCATATCATAAATGCGAAAGTTTGTATGTGTGAGAATGTTTGTTACCACGTATCACACGGAGAAAAAAGATCTTCCGAAATACCGTTTTCCTTCTGAGTCAAAAGGGAAGGACTTGTGATTCAGAAGAAAAACTAAGGTAAAAATAGGAAAGAATCGGTCTTGGAAGGTAAGACTCAGAAGGAAAGTCTGATTTTTTTTCTCAGTGCACCGTAACTAGTAAACCGATTTTGATAAAATTTGGAATGGAGATAGCTTATATACCTTGGATTACATAAGCTACTTTTTATCCCGGAAAAAGGTTCCTATATGGGATAATGCGAAGACGCGGGTGAAACCGCCGGGCACCACTAGTACTATATATGAATGCAAGCTGTCCAGTTTCCAGCGTCTGCGGAGTGTCGCGACACTTCCACGCTATTTTCGAAGGAGATTGCATTCCCTAATTATAACTCAGTTTACCTCCCCCCCACCCCTCGCTCTTCACGCGTACGCGCATGCATCGAGTACGCAACGTCACGTTTCACAGCTCTTTGTTTCATTGAAGTCTGTTAATAATTCCTAAAGGCACGCCAGCAAGTCGAAGATGTTAACATAGACGCGGCGCCGATTCTAAGTTATGTCCATTCCATCACCAAGGGAACTCCGGAGGCGGCCGGGATAGGTTAGCAAATGTCTTTATTCATGAAATAATGAAGAAGATCAAAAAGCCCTTTATCTTAATGTTAATTACTAATTACTTAGTTCATTCTTACGTTACAAATGTACAATAGACAAAGGAGTTTAATTTTCTCAGTACTAAGAATTCGAGTCGATTCGAGACATCTAGAAAATCTTTAGATTAGTTTGTAACCAGGCGCGTTGGCTCCATCTCCGAAGGATTACTTGAACACGAGCACAGCTTCACGTGACTGCGTGCTGCGTGGTATGCACGAGGAGGCGGTGTGATCGAACAAGTTACGACATACGAGTAAAGTTTATTTAATAACCGCGCCTCTCTCGCCGACCACGTTTTATTAATGTATTTCCGAGCGCATCGTGCTCGCGACATGTGCTCGCCGAGATTGCGCTTCATCTCATATTCATTTAGTTGAGCTTTCACGACCGTCTGACGAGTGACACGCGGGACACGTGTAGCAGCGAGCGGCCGCACTCCTCGGAATGTCTAGGTGGTGGCTTGTTTGCTGAAAAAAAGTTGTTGAATGTTATCAAATCAAATCAAGTGCGTTGTCATTGTAACTTTCCTAACATAGAACACATACATCAAAAAACTAAGTAATATTTATAAACGTTTGCCGCTACCGTAGAGGCCTAGCTCGCGAGCTCGGCCGCCCGTGAGGCGCGCGGCCCGCGGCGCTGCGGCGGCGACGCAGCGCGTGTAAAACGATCCTTTTGATCTCGCTGTCCCCGATTCTCTTCACAAATTCAAAGGACGGACGCCGGTGATAATTTAAATACGTCACCGTACACCAGAGACGATCGAACCAACTTTATATACGTACATTGTTAGTTATTTAAGGTGAATCAAAGAAACCATTATCGAACGAAATTTTCTCGAGAAAGTCGACCGACACTTTTAGTGAAAGTTCCGCTGGACTCTGTCGGAGAACTTTTAGTTATTGTAGTGAGATAAGTTCATGTACCGACAGCTATGAAATTAATAAATTTTTAACAAATTTCTGGTACAAGGTAGGTAGTAGTAGGTATCTCTGCAAGCGACCGTTGTTCTGACGTAAACTGGTCGCGAGACGGCGGATAATTTCACTTTACATTACATTGTGTGCGAAACGTAATTGTGAAATGTCAGGCGCGGCCCCCACGCACCGCACGCACCACCCGCGCCGCGCGCCGCGTGCCGGTTACAGGCTACCAGGTGACATTTGACAAGTGTTGTAAAAGTAAACAACAGTTAATAAGGACAGATGGCGGTTAGTCGACTGCAGGCTGCAGGTCGCGGGACACGCTGAACTAAGTAGATACTAAAATCAAAAGTTCACGAACTAACTCCCCCTCCGAGGGTCGAAATGCGGTTTTCCCAGTAGTGTCACTAGTAGGCATATGTAACATCGCGCGTGGCCAACGAGGCATTGTTACGCGCACACAGTTGGTATTCCATCCTAATCTCCGTGCGCGTATAACATTACCTAACAGTTATTAAACTTCCATGATTCCGCTAGGTATCTTGAAGTCAATATTTGACACTGTAAAACACGAAACAAAACAAAATGCATCGAGAGAGTACTGGATATGTGCCTAATCATGTCCCGAGTGGAGCCATGGTTGGAGTGTGCTCCGTGCATTTTCCTATAGGTAACATTGTGTTTACAGTCAGTGGTACCTAATAAAGTAGCTCAGCCTGCCCGCTATAAGTATCAGCTAGCTGTGGAAGGTGCCGCGCACCCGGCGACGGGCACCTCAGTTCATCAGCTCGCTCAAGAAATATCACCTCTGCAAGCATTCTTTACCGTGTACGTGCGATCAGGTCCTAGAAACTCGTTCCCAGTTAGTTTGTGAATGGACAACAAACTCGAGTGGGGTGCGGCTCACGTGGGCGCGTTGCACAATCCACAACTCGATCCACACCGGCGGGCGGCGCGGCGGCGGCGCCTCGACCATACCTATCACTCTATCGCGTGATCGAATAGAATACACTGCGGGATACAGCTGCGGAGTATCGTCTCTCGTCCACACTGAGCCGTTGAAGTCGAGCCGATTACCGCACAAAAGCTGTCGGAGTGTCGGACGACGACTTCGCCCGCATCTTTACTGGCGTAAAGCGATAACCACCTGGCTGAGTCGTACGATGACATTTAAGTGGGTAGGGACCTCATTGCTGCACACTTTAGTGAGAGAGACAAACATATAATATATATAATAAAAATAAAATATCTTATACCTACTATGTCGTCATTTATATCATCGAAACATCATGAATAGTTTCTGGGAAGCGCTGGCCGTCACCGCTCGCGGACACTTGTCATCTGCTGTACTGAACTCCCGGCGCCGCTCCGCTGCTCCGTCTCGCCACCCCATTCATATTTATTCATAGTTCACACTATCCCATCGCAGAGCACCATCTACGAGATGTTTCGGAGAACGACATTATTATTTATCTGCCGCGGCTTCGTTTCGAGAGGGCGCCTATTTTTAGCTTGTCCCGTTTTGGGATCACATGTAATAAATACAACAAGGATGTTAATAAAATAAGAAATATCCTCCTCGACTCTCGACTTGCTACTAAAGGGACGCAATAGACGTGTCCTACTATAATACCAACAATGTTCGTCTATGTGATCGATGGACAAGGATTTTGTATCAATTAATTATCTCTAATGAAAATGATCCACATAAAATCTAGTGGTACTGCAGTGATTCATTCACAAATAATCATTGTTTTCCCTAAGAGTAAAATAAAATAAAATAAATAAAATATTTGCTATTGAAGCAGCGGTCTTTAATTATGCAAGTATCGTTATGAGTATATTGAGCACCTAATGTCACATAATTATTAATGTTGCACAGAGTCCGTGATGTTATGTCGGCGTGTCGCGGATAGCTGCAGAGTGCATGTAGCGACCGCGGCAGAGGGCGAGCGCCGCCCCCGCGCCGCGCGGTGATCAATGCCCTCTGGAGGCGCTTGTAAGCTTTCATCCGACAAGCCGCTCACCTGCCGCGGCGCCGCGCCCGCCGCGTTGTACACCGGTGCGCGCGCGCGGCGCCGCCGCCGCGGCACCCGCTCCCAGCGCGCGGTGCACACGTCGCTCAGCGATGGACACTAGCGACTGACACAGACGTGTGTGGCAATTGAATAGCGGTATTGAGCAGGATTAGTACTGTCCACAGGGCTGTTGGTCGACTGGCCTCGCCAAGCGCCTGGGCCGCACGATGTATATACACGATGTGAACTGCAGTAGACGCACTGTTCCGCATGTACTTCTCTACCTGTAGAGGAGCTTGCTGATGTAACTGAGCGTGCGCTGCGTGTGCATGCAGAAATGCAGAGAAAGGGTTGAATCTAATAGATGTTACTGTTATGATAGCCATAGATAAACACAAGATAAACACAAAGCAGCATAAGATAAACACTCCCATGTGCCCGCAGCGCTGTTGAAGAACGGGTTGCTCGGCTGCATGTGTACGCGCACACACATGTGTCACACGGCGCTATCGCGGCGCCGACACCTCGCCTGCCATTGAACTGATAATGATTTCTTCGACACCTTATCACCAGCGATTAATGCACTAAATTCAAAACCTTGCTGTTTACATATCGCTAGATACGTGAGGCAGGCCGCCGCACCCGGCGCGGCCCGCCGCGGCGGCGCGTTGAGCTCTAATTGAATGTTTGGTTAAGATTACGACCACCGTCGCTACTACATACATATTTGCTCGGTTCATTTATTGAGCTAATATTATGTTCGGTTAAACTTAAAATACCTAAGCGAGACTTCATTGCATTACAAGGAGCGTATCAAACGAGGCTCCCCGCGCAGCACTAAAGTGAATTGTTTTCAGATATCAGCTGTGCCTCCTGATTTTGCGTCCTCAAATCATAACTAAATAATTTCTATAGTATATGCATAAGCAGGTTATATTGTTGAACTGCGACATACCGGCGCGGAGTGACGGCGGGCGCTGCGGCCGCGCCGCGTCTCGCCTGCGGAATGCGACATGCTTGCACGGAATGTTATTTGATCGCCGGCACTTATGGCTGGACGGAGTGGAGCGACACTAATTCGCGAGGCGCCGGGAGCGCGGCCCAACGTCCAGCGCCGCGACGATGCTCCGCAATTTGTTCCTCCGAGCGTCTGTCACCCGCCTAATTGACGCACTCTCGCTAGTAGAGTCGTGGCCTTCTAATAACGCACCTATTAACCCCTTCAAGAGTTTTTTTTACTTGTGACAGGGGTAGCTTTTGATCACATGATGTTAAGTGACGATGTGGTCGAAGATGGCGTCACGCTACACCTGTACTGGGAACTGGCTCTCAAGTGAGGCTGCCGTAACACACCGATAGGTGCTTGCTGCTTGGCGACTGAGGGCGAGTACCTACTAGAAAATACTCTACAACCAAGCTATGGTTTCATCGCGATGGTTTTGGTCTTTATTAGCTGTGGATTTATTGCTCGTACAGTACAGCCTACAGGCACTGACCCTGCACGAGCCCACCAACGCCAACTCCCACACTGTCAGTTTAAGAGCTTCCAATCATTCGACACTAACCGTAGTACGTGGAGATCACGACAAAAGTTCACAGTCGAGCGGCCGCGGCGCAGCTCCGACGCACGACCACGATGCTCCGATCGTTTGGCGCGCTCCTGATAGTACTTGACAATGTACTGGCAGGAAGGAAGCACTTTCCCTCGCTCCGTGTACTATTTAACTGCGTCGCGCTCGTCCTCGGTACATTACATTTTTTGTTTTGTCCGTAACGCTAATCTTAATTAAGGGCGGATCGCGCCGGCCACGACGGCCCGTAATTAGCTGGCTGTTGTCACGAATAATTATATTCGTTGTTAGTCCACTTCCAGGGCGCGAGGCACGCCGCGGCGCAGATGTATAGATCCCGCTCCACGCAGTAATGTCTCCTCACAAACCACGAGGCACATCCACTTCGGCGGAAGCAGTTTACAGTCCCTAATGTTGTAATCAGCACGTGTCGTCATGATACCGACAGGTACTTGGTGAATACAATGTGTCAGTCGAGATGCGAGTGCATGATACGAGTTGTAACTGCGTGTGCCGCTGCCGTGCTAGACAACTGTGCACTATATCCTACTATGAGTATTATAAACGTGAAAGTTTGTGAGTACGGATATATGTTTATTACGTAAAAACTACAGAACGGATTTGAGTCAAATTTGAAATGGAGATAGCTTGCTTGCTTGCCCTGAATTAAAACATAGGCTACTTTTTAGGCTTTTTTTTTATTTTTTTCGTAGATGAACCGCGGGTCGCAGCTAGTATATTCATATAAATGGTAGAGGCGGCCGCGTGTTCCCGCGGAAACAGAGTCACGGGTGTAGGGACTCTCCACTGAGTCTCCGCACTTCAGGGTCGACTGTGTTCAATCGTAATTTGATTCAGTCATTTAGTGGTGAGTCGTGACGTGAGTTGTTACAGTCGAACAAGAGACTTGTTTTTGTAATACTGTTGTGTTGTGGCCCGGCGGCAACAGCAGCAGGTAGCGCGCGGCGGCTCCGTGTTGCGCAGCGAGCACGCCGGGGCGAGCGGCGCGGAGCTGGCTACCTGCAGCGCTCGAGCCCGCGCCCCGCCCCACCCCGCCATCCCTGACGTGAGCTCAAATTACAACTATTTACTAATGTAATTGTAATCAATCCGGGCTCAGTGGCGTATCATGGGAAAGGTCTATGTCCAGCAGTGGACTGATTCAGGCTGATGATAATGATGATGATGAATAAAAAGATAATCTAAAGGACCCCACTTTATTCTAAATGACTTCCCAAAAAGGATTTTTTTAATATTAGGTATGATTATCAAATTAATAGTAACTCGAACATTTTTTCTGTCATGATTATAAGCATTTTTTTTTACTTTAGATGCAGTTGGTCTCAGATCAGCATGAGGCACCTCAGCCTCCTGGGCGAGGCAGGTGAGTGGTCGCGGAGGGTCGCGCCTCGCACACTCGCTACACTCATTATTAATGAACGCTCTCGTTATGACGCACAAAGGTTCGCTACAATTATTCACGTTGCGCAAAAAGATGGACTCTTTTACGTCCGAAATTAATAATCGATCCTGATCCGTTATCCGCGGTTTTGGATCGATATGTCATGTCACAATATGTAAATTTAGTACTAGGGCTTGACATATTGACTTGTTGACATATTATACTAAATTAACGACGGATCAGGATCGATTATTAATTTCGGTATAGACGCGGCTCTACATCATGTAGCGCTCCTACCTCACAGTATAGGTGCTTGGAGAGTCTCCCACGAGTGGGCTGCTGTGTACCAAATAACACTACGTTATTGGTTCACTTCGAATCTACATTTCGTGGGTCGTTTATTTTTTATAAAACGGTCATGTCCGGTAGAGTCAACACTTTACTCTACAAACAGCTGTAATATACAATGCAAGTGGTATGTCTGTCTCTACTTTGAAGTAGTGCCCAAAAATAGTGTCTGCGTTCTTTTATTTATTCTCCCTTTCCCGCTTTCTAATTCACCATCCTCTCCAAATTCCTCAAAAGGCGTTGCAAAAGTTACAACGATCCTACAAAAGTCCATAGTAAGTAACTCTTCCGATCTGTTATAATCTGTGGATATTACGTGTGTAATCTGATTAACATTGGTACGGAAGTGTCCAACTCTTTACTTTTCGAATGCAGAATAGAGCACTGTCAAAAGGTAAGGTAGAGTACGTAGTACCCACTCTACCACGCTGTCACAATCAAACAGTATAGAAATTTGATATGTTGTGGATAATGTTAGGTAGAGACGGTAGAGTCTACATTGGTGCTCTACATTATTATAATATAAAGTAACGAGGCAGCCGGCAGGTAGAGACGCGGGCAACCGCACGACACAGATTGAAATCAAAATGCAACCTCGACGATGCAAATAATATTGCCTTTCACATAGTGCAGGAGCGAGGCGGCTCGACAGCGCCGGAAACCAAGTTTATAGGGCAAGCTGCGAGCGAGCCCTCCGCCCCCCCCCCCGCCGCCCGGCCCGCGGCCCGCGCCAGTCAGCCGCCGGCAGCGCCCCGCACCGCACGCGCCGCGCCGCCGACCGTCCACTCGCGAAGTCGCGACCGAGCGCTCGCCGCTCAAACTTTACCAAAGTGTCGTGAATCAGAGCCCTCGTGTGCTGGGCGGCTTGCGTGAAGTGTTAGTGAAGTTGACGAGTTGTGTGCATAGTGCTGGAAGCCGGTTCACCTCGAGCGAGGGCCGAGTGCCGCGGTGTCTTGTGTGCTTTCTGTTCCCAAACGGGTCTCGGACGAGAGATAACTGTGTTCTCGTACCTGCGAGACGCGCTCCCAGCGCGCCGTGAATCACTGCTGCCGACACTTACTTATATTATAACCATTACTTACTGTGAAAGGTGAGACTCCAAGCCATCCTTAGCTTTGAGGATGTATAAACAACCCTTCACCCGCCATCTACAACTCAGTTCTGATGAGATAATTTACGATTTATAGCAAACGTAACAAGAAACAAAAAACTTTTTTACTTTTAAAACAAAACTTGTATCCAAAGGACCAATCATACAGACCAATGAATCTAGTATGAGAACAGCGCGGGAGTGTCACTTGAGTCCGCAGCTCTCTGCTCACCAGCAATAAGTGTTTTCAATTTCCTCGCCCGCGTTCAATGAGTCGTGAGAGCGACCTTCATCCCGAAGGTCGCTCTGCCTCCTGCCACTGCAGTCGACATGCCTCTCTTAACAAGTCGTTATGTTAAAATACATAATTGTGTATTACTTGCCACAATAATGAAGCAAGTTAATCGAGAAAATTCAGTAGAAATATCTAAGAAAATTTCCCAAAAAGGCTTTTAAAATTAATGTTAGACTCTACATATCAGACAGGTAGATAGAGTCATCGATCAAACATAAATAAAGACTTTCCTACACAACTAAAACAAAGTCTCTACATTAGCTTACGTTCTCTACATTACCGTACGTTTCTATCTTCATTGATAGTTTTTCTACCAAATACAAAATGAATTAGACTCTATAATACTATCACATAGATGGATATACAGCTAAATAATAAAAAAAAGATATAAAGTGAGTAAAAAAATGGCTAAATGTGTTCTTAGGCTCAAAACTCGAGACCACCCACGTCAATTCGGGTATTTTTTTTTCATATATTCGTTTAATTTTAAAAGATGCATGCAATTTTTTTTAAATTTGGAATGGCTGAGTCGTTTGTTTTTATACGATTTTTGTAGGATACTTTTTAATGCAATAAACTAAGCGGGTGCGAGCGAAGGTCAGCAGCTAGTAGAACAACATAAATATTATACAAGTAGTGCGAGGCGGGCGAACTAGGTTAGGTGGAGCGGTGGAGAGGCTCGCAGGGTTTATCGCGGGATCAGCACCCGCGAGGAGCCGCCTGCACCTCACATGCAGGGTTAGGTCATGGCGACGCGGCACACCTCTCATCAAAACAATATAACTTAACACTGGTCTATGTCCTAAACCTCAGATAAATTAAATAGTTTTCAAACTTGAGATGGCCTAGAGGTTATGGTAAAAAGATTTTGAGAGAATAATGAACGACCTTGAGAGAGACAATTAGAAATCATAGTTTTCAAACAAAACTCTGAGCACGAGTTCAATTGATAACTTTTATATTAGCGAGAAAGGAAAGACACACTCTTTCAGCAATATTAGACACCTAGCTGTCCGCGGTTGCACCCGTGTGGGATACAGTTTATCGCAATAAAAAGTGTCCTTCCTCAGGGTTCAAACAACCAAATTTCATTTAAATCGGTTCAGTAGTTTAAGGCGTGAGAGTTGGAAATCCTTCAAAAATATCCCGCAGTTCAGAACAAAACAAGCGTGGAACCTTGACGAGTGGTCGTAGTAGATAGGAAGCTACGAGTGTGTAGTGTGGTGATTTATTATTCTGATATGGATCATCATAATCTTAACTCGTGAAACTAATCGCAGAGCACGTAAATGTTTTGAGCCATCTGTGGCACGGCGCGTGTAACGAAAATAAGCGATCGTAAGTTCGAGACTGAAGCGATTACTGGTCGTCACTGATATTAGAAGGATAGTCTCAAAAATCTAGGCAAATCTCGTATACTAGGAAACATCAAAGAGCCAGAAACATGTAGACCACACTTCATACATTTTAAAATATTAACGTTGACATCACTATACATATTGGAAATAAGTAAATTTGTGAGAAAATATCCGCAGTTCTTCATAAAACAAGCTGACTAATCACGACGCTACGCAACCAGGTTTATGTATAAACTAGAATTACCACCGTCAAAATTAAAATTACACAGTTCGGGACCAAACATAATGTCTATAAAAATATTTAATAAACTACCCGACGAATTAAAATCTGAAGAAAAAAATCACGTATTTTTAAATAACTTTTAATCGACAAATGCTACTACAGCTTATATGAATTCCTCAACGACGACTTCTCGAAATGATTAGAATGGATCGGTCCGCTCCTACATTGCTATACCCTATTCGGGTCCATATGTTCGCTAATCTTAACCACTAAGATCTCTTGTATACTAACATATGAATGCAATAAACGATTGAATATGAATACGAATATGAAATGTCTGTAGAGTCTCAGAATTCAATTTTTTTTAAAGACAATTTTATTTTATAGGAACATTTACAATTTTAACCCAAATCAATAAAAAAAACTATTCATAATGTGACAATTAGCAAATAGTAAAGATTCTAGATTAACACGAAGTCATTGGTGTTCATATAAAAACATTCGGAAACACAATAATGGTCCAACAAGTCATCACTTAATAACCAACAACTTAACTTAACTTGTTGAACAACCATAAAACTTAAAAAAAAAATGAAGAATAGTAAGGTACAGGTAGATCCACGTACATGCTTAAATGGAACAATGTTTATGATAGGTGCCTCAGTGTACAATCACAATGTGTAGTGCGCAATCACTGTCGGTGATATGATAAGTGATAAGCATACCCTGGTCTACTGGGCTATCAACAGAGAGACCGAACCATGCAGTCTTGGACCCACAACACTAGGTGCGCTGAGATATTCCATAAAACTATGAATTTTATTATTATCAATGTAAAACTACGAGTAGTTCCTTCCGCGTGAACTACAGTTTAATCGCGACAAAAAGTATTCTATGCCTTATCTCAGGGTTAAACTGTCTCCATAGCCGTTTACACGTGAACAGGCAACAAATAGACAGAAGAGAGTTATGTACTGTTGCGCTTATATGGATAATACTAATAGATAAGTACACGCATGTTAGTCGCACACAATGATAGTATAGATGACACAGCTCGCGACGTATTCCAGGAGAAGCTCAGTGAGTCAGCGAGCCGCTAGTTGTTCGGCTTCAGGTTATCGTTCGATAGATAATACATTGTTCTACTTACTTACTTCATGCTTATTTACTTTTAAACGCGAAGATCGATACTAATAATCATAAATAGCGGCGAAGTGTCGAGTTTCTTGATTTGAGTTACGTACATAAATAGAGTGTGATGCCGTGTAAATGTGTATGTATGCAAATGTTAAATGTGTGTGTCCAACCATTGCTGAGATATTCATCAAAAACACAGCTGGGGGAACGTTCTAGAAGCTGTTGGTCTTTTAAACCCGAATAAACAAATAACATCGCTCCCTAGTTTACATTCTTATGTAGTAGGCAATAGGCATATTAATTCATAAAGTTATCAAGAACGTTTCTATCTAGTTCGTAAGTCGTTGATAAACACAACTCTTTATCATTGAAATGAATTCAGTCTTGATATGGATGACCTACCTAGTACGAGTTCTCAGAATTGTATGCCATTATATTTATCCACCGTGTGTTGTGCCGTTGTGCCGCTGCCGGTGCACCGCTGTTGTGTTTATTTTGACTATTGTGATGTTTTTGGGTTACTCTATTATAATTAGGAAGTAAACCTGTAATAGCTACTTGGATAATTATTTTTTTAGTAGATTTTACTACTGGAATTGGGAACAGATCACTCAGATTAGCAAGTACTACATTAATTAAAAATCCCAAATCAATAGGACTGTTGGGACCAATGTTCATTTAGTTCTATGAATGGAACAAGCAATATAACTAGTGTAAACAAACAGGCCGATATATTTCATGTACCTGCAGTGACAGTGATGGCATGGGGTAGAGGGCGGGTGCCAGTCTCGCGATGGGTGCAGCCGCGCGGTGACGTTGCCTGCACGGCGGCGGGCGCGGCGCTCGTGACGCTCAATGCCTCCGGATAACAGCTGCCAAAGTCGTTACCCGGCTTGCTCGCGATTCGCAACACGCATCATAGAGTCCCTTGAATAATGCGCCTTCATCACATCTGTTTCCATTTGGGCCATTACGAAGCGTTCGTTGAGGATTAGTTGTCAGAGATTGTCAGAGATCTCCGTTTGGGAATTCTACATTTAATCAGCTGTAGCTATCAAATCTAAATAAATTGCAAATTGTAGATGTCATATATAATATTATGTTTGAATGAAGAAAATAGATTTATTTTAATGTAGGTAACATATATACCTATTATTTAATATTACATAAAAGCTGATCTAGAGCTTTATTATTAAATTGATTACTAAAACATATTAAATTGATCACCAAACTCAGATCTATTTATGATGAGGCATAATGGTTTTAAGCTTGTTGTTAATAATGCTTTCTTTAATGAATCATAGTAGAAATGTATTATTGTTTTAAATGTATAATTTGGCAAAATTTCTTAAATATTTTTATTTTTTTTGGTTGCATTATCTCTATTTCTAGGCTGTATTATTAATGGTTAAACGAACTTACCTTAAGTGATGTTCGACCATAATTATACTAGACGTTGCATTCGAAGATATTTATTCACTTGGTAGTAATCCTATTTATTGCACAAGGCGTCGCACATAATTTTTAGAGCTGTAAAAATAAAAATCAAATCACAAAAATATAAAATTCACTGTTTCTGAACGATACCTTCCATGTCATAGGCAGTGCTGTCATCTCCGTCATACTTCATTCTTTCAGAGACACTTATCTCGTTTGTTAGTTGTATGGGCTTTAGTAGCTGGGTTCGGGTGGGACTATAAATATCTTCGAATGCAACGTCTAGTATAATTATGGTCGAACATCACTTAAGGTAAGTTCGTTTAACCATTAATTACACTTCGACGTTGCATTCTCGATATTTATTCACTTGGTAGATGTTTAGCGCTTTCACACAAACGAGATAGGCAGGCAGGATTCTAGATAGAAAAATAAAAAGATACATTAACACATATAAACGAAAAAAGTGGAGTGATTATCCACATCATTATGAACCTTACGTTCAACCTAAAACCAATAAATCAATTGATAATGTAAGCCCAATTACCGTTATTAGCATTATTGCTTGAAGATATTATGAATTACCTTTGTGAATGCAATACTAATAAGCTTCCTGACCATCCTGTTGTTCATTTTATAACATGGACAGAACTCCTTATAACTAGCCGAGGTAGGAGTGTAGCGGCTACTATGTGCTGCAAATACCAGTATTTGCACCAAACTATAAATGTAAGTATGTCTAATGTATATGTGACTTGTGGTAGGAGCAATGGATTATCTCTTAGATGTATGAATTAATTTCTTTGATGGAGGTAGCTCTTAGGTGCCATGACATCTATCTAAACTGATAATACTTTCGTTTCGTGAGGTAAAAAAGTATAACTAGATTAGGCACCAAAGTATTTTATTTGTAGGTGAAATCAGTAATTAGTCTTTATTTCTAGTAAGTGCTTCTAGCCAAATATTAATTTCCATTCGTGCGACTTACTTTAATTTCGCACTCATTGTATAGTTGACAACGCGAGGAAAGACACAAATTTTTTGGATATGGAATCAAAAGCTTTACTCTCGTTTGGATAAAATTACTACAAGTGATTGAGTACTAGGATCTCATGTAGATACGTATTTTGAATAGCAAAGTTTAATTCCGTAAACTTCTTTTGTGAATCCTATAATTTGGTCATCTAAATAACACATTTACCTGATATTAAAACAGAAGCCGAACGGCGAGTCTGTACCTGAATGATATTCAGAGACGAGAATTTGAATCCTATTTGAGAAAATAGGAAAAATTATGTAATACTTTGAATTATTATTATTATCCTATATGGGTTTATTCTCGGGTCTTTGCCCGGACCTTTATTAGGCATTGGCGGAGCCGTAGCCAAAGCTAAGACGCCACGCTAAGGGTGAAGTGTACTATTAACACAATGCTAAAAAGTTATCGGAGTTCTTATTGAAATTATTGATATCCAATTATTATTATTTCTGAAATTATTATTATTATTTTTTTTTTAGTCTAAGTTTAAATTATAATTAATTTTGATACCCCTTGGAAATATAACTATGTTTGGTTGATAATACCTTCGAAACCAGGATATAATGCTACCAGAGAGGGTGAAATGGATCAATCTTCTTTGGAAAAATAAAAATAATAAGAGTAACTAAAGGCCTTCTTAGGCCTATTAGCTGACCATGACTCCCGTGCAGTGGCTTGATCAAAATAATATTTCTTAAAAATACAGATAAACTAGAATAGAAGGAAGACGTAAAATAAATGAGTTTCCCAATCCAATGAATGCATTGACCATAGGGTCCATAAGGTCAGGCTATGCCAAAGGATCTCTTATCCGTAATAATATGTATATACCACCTAAAACGTAAATGTGAAAAAATGTGAGACAAGTTCAACATTGTGATGGTATGTTTGGTTGTTAACTTCACATACAAAACAATTGTGGTCTAAATGGGTGCCCAGTTCTGTGAATGAATCTGAAATTTAATGAATTATAAGAAAGTACATAACATGCATAAGTAAATATAATCATCTGCTTAGTTTTTTTTTTTTTTTTTTTATATTATATGCTTCGCACAAATATTCTTGTACATAAACATCAATTTAGGGACTCCAAAAAACAGTTCGTGATTATGATCACGATAGATCACAGGCACCTGGAGCCAGGTCCCATTCAATGTTTTGGTCCTTTATTAGTTAATATATATTATTTTGTACGTATATTAAGCTATCTTTGCTTAAGCTAGTGCCAGATATCTCTGAGAGTATATAAGATATCTTCATTAATGCAGACAATAGCGGTCACTCTGCCCATGTTTATTCTGTTAATCCTTAGCAAAGCAATGAAGGCCAATGTAAGCTGATTTCAATTCTAATAATAAAGTATGCTAGTTTTGATTGTGTGATACCAAAAAAAAAACTCACGTTACAAAAAAACACCCCGCCCAATAAGGGAGGCACCTATGAAGATTTCTAGAAGGTACTTACCACTGAGTTAAAACAATATTTTTCCCAAGACGACTCTGACTTAGAGTTTGATACATTTCTCATATAAATCATTCGTGATGTTATGCAGTTTGTAATTTTTCTTTCTATACAAAGGAAACTGCAGGGTAGGCTGAGAAAAGTAACCTAAGGTATTAACAAAGGTAAAAAAGGTAAAAAGGCCCTGATTGTCAATCTGCTTAATCTGGAAAAATATTTTGTTTCGTCAGGTATTTTTAAGTTTCTTTTTGTAAACTTTAAACACATAATGACTATTCTGTAAATCTACATATTTCAATGCCGAAATGTGTTTGTTTTTTGTTCCAAATCAAAATACATCTTCGCTTGTTTTAACACAAATCTTAACCTTTTGAGAAAGTTTAATGAACCCTCCAAGCAAATTTTAAATTATGGTCATTAATGTGTAGTAAGACATCAAAATAACACACAAGTAACAACAGATCTCGGTTTCTAAGATAATTACCAACTGGTAGAGAAGCCAATGACAAACCAAAGGAAGTCATTGAAAATCGTAGGTTATCTTGAAGTTTTAAATTATGGGTAGGAACTTAAAATTACGGTTCCTTGATGTGGACATAATGTATATAAAAAACCTTACTTGGTAAATATTATCTGTGTGAATATCTTCCATTTTAAAGTCTTCAGTTGTTATTGTCCTTCATATTCAAAATGAACCTGATGTCTAGAGATGTAGGTAGAACGCCAGCCTTGCTAAACTTTGAATGAAGGCCAGAGCTTTCTCAAATTTTTTCTTTGTAAGAAGTTTAGTTTTTAGCATTTATTTCAATTTTCTATCCAACTGTATATATTTCGTTGCTTTGTTGTTATATAATAAAAGACAAGTGTTTTGTGTTCTTGTTTTTTGTTTATGATTTATGTCCCACAGATATACGTCTAGAAAATGACTGGCTTGTTTTAGCCTTTATAAGGGGTTTATCCCGACGCTTTAAGATCGTGTATAAGACTGCAGAAAATTCTAAGTTGAACCTTGGTGCCCTCCGTAAGCTAGGTCTTCAGGTATTAGGGTTTCCTTTATCGTGGTTTCTTCTGCCTTTACCATTTACACTAGGATTCTACCCAAACGTTTAGATACCTTATCATAAATCGCCCACCAAATAGTTCATCTTTCCGTACTGGATCTATGAATGCATTTTGGCTATAAAAACTCTGGTGCGGTAGACATGGCTTTTCGCTTGAGCTCGGACATGCTAGCTGCATCTGCAGTATCTGTACCTAGACCTGTCGGAATGAATGTACGGGATCTAACCCGGTTATCATCATCAGAAGACCATTGTCGCGGGTCTGGTGTCGGTGACCTTGGATGATTATGGTCGAGCTTTGCCTGGTCAAGAAGATCCAGCGCCATATCAGGTTTTGTACGTATTCACGCTTCACCTATAGACTATTTGATTCAACCAGCTGCATGTGCAGTATTGAAGGTTTTAAAGTCATTGTCCATACTCACGTTACGCCTCTTGGCTGTATGATTCAACAAGCTGCGTGTGCAGTATTGAAGGTTTTAAAGTCATTGTCCGTACTCACGTTACGCCTCTTGGCTGTATGATTCAACAAGCTGCGTGTGCAGTATTGAAGGTTTTTAAAGTTATTGTACGCACTCGCGTTACTCCTTTAGACTGTATGATTCAATAAACTGCGTGTGCAGTATTGAAGGTTTTTAAAGTCATTGTACGCACTCGCGTTACTCCTCTAGACTGTATGATTCCATAAACTGCATGTGCAGTATTGAAGGTTTTTAAAGTCATGGTACGCACTCACGTTACGCCTCCAGACTGTATGATTTAAAGTCATGGTACGCACTCACGTTGCGTCTCTAGACTATATGATTTAAAGTCATTGTACGCAATCACGTTACGCCTCTAGACTGTATGTCATGGTATGCACTCATGGTACGCACTCACGTTACGTCCTATGACTGTATGATTTAAAGTCGTGATACGCACTCATGGTACGCACTCACGTTACATCCTATGACTGTATGATTTAAAGTCATGGTACGCACTCATGGTACGACTCTAGACTATATGATTCAGCAAGCAGCGTGTGCAGTGTTGAAGGTTACAATACGCCATCGGAGTAACTCATTATCAGCCGAGCATCATGCAAGAAAAAAGAATGGAAAAAATCATGAATTATGTGGGTAGTTAGAAAAGAAAAACTACGCAAAAATCATGAGGAAAAAATATCAGTTATTTTCCAAAGTATGCGCCTTTTCCCTAAAAAGGAAGGGACAAAGGCAAATTTACAGATAAAACTAACACACAGTTAATGACCACGAACTAACCTTGATCGTCCGAACTAGTTGGCGAGTTTCGTATCTTGCGTTCCCAACATGTTATTATTCGTCATTATTTGGACTTATGACGATCTTTTCTCCATAACACTGCTTTCAACTAACTTTTTCACAAAATTTCCAATAAAATAACGAATTTAATCGATAAGTCGAAGCTGCGACGCCCGCACATAAAAAAGGAATGAAGTATGACGGAGATGACAGCACTGCCTATGACATGGAAGGTATCGTTCAGAAACAGTGAATTTTATATTTTTGTGATTTGATTTTTATTTTTACAGCTCTAAAAATTATGTGCGACGCCTTGTGCAATAAATAGGATTACTACCAAGTGAATAAATATCGAGAATGCAACGTCGAAGTGTAATTTATTATTTATTGTATTGTATTGTTACCTACTTCATTTGTATAAGTTTTCTTGTCTTTGGACATGAGCATAAATACATACATTCTATTTGTGAAAACTGTTAAAGGCCAATTGTATTCAATTCAAGTATTCTAACTTTGTTAATTAAGGTGAATGGGCTCGTGCAATTTCCCATACAAACTCAAGAAGGGCGATATGGATCACGCGAACTATTCTAATGAAGTTTGAAAATTTTCTTAAATTGTTCAATTAATTACCCATTCGCGAACTATCAGTTTCTCTTACAAAAATTATGTTTTCCATGTAATTTTACATCGGAAAAATCGTATTATTATACACATGTGTGCGTGAGTGGCACTGAAGTTGACGGACTTGAATTAGGTGATTTTAACCTGCCATCTATCTGAATTTCGATGAACTATTTAGATGTAGACCTTGTGCAGTGAGCGAATGGTGGCATACGACAACGTTGAAGCGTCACAGAAGAAATTATAGTTTGTCAATAGCTAAAAATTATGCGACGTTGCAAGATCGGGCGTGACTAGTGAAGAATGATTTTCTGTCTCGCTCGCCACGATATTTCGACTTGCCAAGTCGTGCATGAACGATTTTGTTGATTTTGGGGCAATTTTTACTTTCCGTTCCGAAGACGTAAATCGAAACGGGTTGGTAGTCAAGGTCGTGGAGGTCTAATCCACTTTGATAACCTAAGTGATAGAATTTCGCCCAGGTAATCAAAGTAGGAAAATAAGTTAATAAATAAGTAAAGTAAATATATATCTTGCGATAGTTTCTCACACGGCCATCCGACTTGTATGTATTATGGTAACCAGGCAGCTGACAACATACTTACATTAGAACGTAAATCTAAATACATACGGTCTACGTAGATAGATACCTACTATTGATAAAATAGTTAGTTAGGTACTTAGCGGTAGAACTAGAAATGGTAGATCGCCCTTGCAAGAGGTCGCCTACCACGGTGGTAGGTATGTACCTACCTAGCTAAAATAGTTTAGGGATGTGAACAAAATAATCGATTTTTATATTAATCGATCTTTTTTTATCGATTTTTAAAAAGTCGATGATTATATTACAAATCGATTATTTTTATTTAAGTAATTGTTTTTTACAAATCGATTATATAAATAAAAACAATCGCTTAGTAAAAATTCAAACAATAATCTATTTGTACAAAATCGAAAAATAATCGATTTGTAAAACAAATCGAAAAATAATCGATTTGTAAAAAATCGATTATTAAGTAAAAAATAATCGAATCGTTTTTACAAATCGATTTAATCTAAAGAGATAAAAATCGATTATTTCTTAATCGATTTTTCCCTTTCAAGTCACACCTCTATATTTGATACCCAGTGTGTTGGTACCGCACTACCGCATTATCAAATAAATATTTGTTAGGTAAAGGTATGGTAGGTAAGGTACTAACTACAACATAAGTAGCTAGCGAAGTTACTGGGCTAATGAGTGTCTTATCTACTAGGTAGGTATCTGATCTAAAGTCTCAAATATTACATAATAAGCCACCATGTTGTGGTTTGGCACGATATTTTTCTTCACCGAAACCTCATACCTATTGTTGGTATTTGAACATGTGCTGTGCAACACGGAAGTTCAATGCGCAACCGATTGAGCTATCATCGCTTCAAATCATAAACGTCAAAGAAAAAACCGAAATCAACCGATATCTATCAATGTAATACTATACATATTGTTATCAAACGGAATAAGGTATATTTTTCAATAAAACAGTCTAAGCGGTAAAGAAGACGGAATCCAAATCCACATCCACATTTACAATAAAAATGTATTTACCTATACATATAATAAAACTGTGACTGATCGCTGTCTGTACATCCTATCCTTTCCTACTAATATTATAAATGCGAAAGTTTGTGTGTGTGAATGTTTGTTGCCACGTATCACCGTAACTACTGGAATGGAAATAGCTTACAGCTACTTTTTATCCCGGAAAAAGGTTCCTGCGGGATAACGGGAAGACGCGGGTGAAACCGCGGCTGAAAACTAGTGAAAGATAAATGAGAAAAGCTATTATTGGGGGTCTTTATCATCAACGCAATAGAACCCAAAACAATGATAAATGGAATTTTTGTCTGTTTGACTGTATGTCTGTTTGTCTGTGCGTTTGTGCGCGCTAATTCCAGAAACGGCTTAACCGATTAGGGTGCGGTTTTCACTAATGTATGTGTATGTGTGGTAAGTGGTAAGCTTCACTTAATATTTAGTATTTCTTTTACTACAATAGTTTTATAAAAAAAAATATCGATAAACTGTAGGACACGTGGGTGAAACTGCGGGGTGCAGCTAGTATAAACTAATCAGACTGTTCTATGAGTTTTTTGGTTACGTCATTCACGTAAAATGCATTTTTGACTAGTTGCTACGTTGCTAGGCAAGTTGTTGTTTATAGTTTTACTCTGTAAAAAAAGGTTGATCAACGTTGGAAAATTATTGATGGAAATCAGCAGATACAATCGTGCACCACTACGCCAGCTGAGGCCAGCAACAGCCCTGCCACATAGTACCTTTGTATAACCGGAAAAGCCCTGCTGGCTGGCTGTCACCACAAATCTAATTTTCGGAGGATCAAGGACGTTGTTCTACAACTGCCCTTGCTGAAAGTGTATTCAAATACCTTTGAAATAAACAATATGATGACATATAATTTTCCTACGCCTATTTACTTCGTAAATGACACCTTGAAATAAACGAAATTTTATTCTACTAATATTATAAATGCAAAAATTTGTGCGTGTGAATGTTTGTTACCACGTATCAACGTAACTACTAAACCAAATGAACCAATTGTGGAAACAGATTTGAAAGAAGCATGTCTCTCGAAAATTCGAGACTTCCAAAAAAAGACGGAGGAAATAAAAGGAATTGAACTTCTGACCATAGGGCAACATGAAAATGATGTTTACACTACATATAAATGCGACAGGCCAGCCAGCCGATTTGGAATGGTTAGTTTTTCAAAGTCATGTTTGTTTCTTTAGTAGTGTTTAGTAGACATAAATCCGTGGTTTTCGTATGGCCAGGTTGGGATACAAATTAGAATATACTTTAATTATAGCTTTGTTGCAGATATGTAAACGAAAAGCGATAACACCATGCCACAACCACGTCAAAAGAATTTTGTATAAAAACAATGTTCTGACCAATAACATGGCATATGGCCAACACAATGAGTCTGTGGCCAGAACATAGTTCATGGAAAAAATGAAAAAAACTGTGCGACCAGCACTACAGCAGGACTTTATATTGACGAAGAATTGTGAATTATTGAATATTTTAAGAATGTGTAAATAAAAAGACTATTGGTGATTGACTGTTTTTTATTTTGATACTATGTACATATATAATAAATAATCCTGATTGTTTCATAATAAAGTATTACAATAGCCAATGTCTTTATTGGTAGGAGAGTAGAGAGTATAGGTAATAAAGGGTATAGGCCATCTCCATTCTAAATTTCATCCAAATCAAAGAAAATTACCAAAAATCTGAGGCAGGGATCGAACTCGGAACCTCGTCATCAGTAAAGAACTACTGAGAGGTTTGACCACTGGTCTAACCTATACAGTAAACGAAAGAACGAAATTAGCAAATGGTTTCGTGTACAACAAAACCATTTTCTATGTGTGCGTGAATAGTTGCTTAGCTGCCATTCACCACTACCGCCGCGATATTGTTTGGCACAAATAAAAGTGTTTTGAAAACTAAAACACATCTGAAATATTGTTTGATACATAAAACATATTACGCCATTACCGGTAAACATAATTATTATTAAAATAATATGCACCTGTTCATTCATAATAAAATAAGATGCGTTAATTAGAAACAACGCCATCTATTGACGCTGGGCTGCTAGGCGGACCGCAAGCAACCACCTTAGATGCGTTCTAATGACATACTTTATGTCTACGTGTGCGTGTGTAAGTACGTAAATTTGTGACACCAGCAGTAAGAGAAGCGTTACGAGTAATTTATTAGTTTATTAAATGAAGATTTGGGTAATTTACAATTGAGTAACGCTATAGAACGCGCGCTTTAGTGTTTGGTTCGAATAAGATTATTATTTTCGACGTAAAAAAATAATTTAGGTAAAAAATGACATCAGCGCCATCTCTTGACAACATAGCGTGATGAGCTCTGGGATCATCCACCTTAAGGCTGTTTGTTTTCCTGAAAAGTAAAAATAAAATAAAATAAAACAGAAAATAAAAGAAAACATTTGCCTACTGTATTAGTTAGTATTGATTTGATCGCTCTAATAAACGCACGCGTCTCTGGAAATTGCATTTCAATACTCCACACCAACACAGACCCATACTAAGTACGCGCTCAGTAACGAGAGAGCACGGAATTAGGCTTTTTATCCAAATTCAGGGATAAAAATAAAAAAAAAAATTTATGAAACGTGTTGTTACGCGATACAGTGATCATATCCGGAACACGATTATGTTGCCGATGGTATATGACATGAGTGATAAACACGGCTTCTTGCACAACACCAGTATAATATATAGAAGCCGTGCAAGCCGACCGACACAAGTGCAGGTAGTCTCAGGGCTGCTCTACACACTCTACATTAGTCTCTACAATCAGCTCTAACAGCTTCAGTATTCAAGGATTTCAAGCTACGTTCACGTCTGTTAAGTTAGTCGCTGCTTCAATGCAATGAACGTAACATTACATGGGTGAAAGTCACAGTCATAGTGTCATCACTTCTGTGATCACACTCATACAACATGACGTGATTACTTTAAAACGTCAAACTTAAAATACTAGCTACGCCTAGCTTCCAACGTCTTTACGCCGGCAAAAAACAGGCAACAAACGCTCAGCAGGTAATCATTTGGACGCGATCACATTTACAACTATTGAATTGGAGCAAGTTGACTACAATCCCAAGCTTTTTGTCATCTAAATAGTCCGATATTTGATAATAACCGGAGGCCATCATAATAAAACGAAACGCCTAAAAAGTAATAAAATAAAAGTATACGCGTTATGAATTGTGTATGAGTGCAGTTACGACACTGCCAAATGTCTGCCGGTGCCAAGTGCGGTGTGGGACCGACGAGAACTCTTCATCTTGCGCTCCATTACTTATTATCATTACTTAATTACTTTGATACATTTCAGTAAATTCTTCATGAATTTCGTTTTATTTTCTGTCTCCTGATTCCTATTTCATTGTGTACGCGGCCTGATGTCAACTCTTGCAAGTCATTAACCAAATGTTTCAAAGTGATAATCCTTATTCTGAAATCAAATTATTGTACCACCATTATTTTGATGCCATAATACCTGAGCTATTATGCTTCATCAGCTGTTTCCTGTGCTAACGTTTTATGCGTTTCGAAGTGCCTGTGTAGAGACGGGTGGAGATAGAGTAGGTACAGCGTTGTGGTAGGTCTTCTTTGAAAGCTTCGCTATAAATAACACGCGTAGTACATAGCTACATAAACAACTAAATATTATTACTGCTTGACTTACGATAAGAGTAAAGACTGGCGACAATTCTGTGCTCACAACACTAAATTGAAACCCTCTCTAAATTGGAACAAGAATGTTTAATTAGCTGCAGAGTCTCTCTATGCTACTCTGTGTCAACCTTTGTAATTGAGCCTCGTTCAGAATGTGATTCAAAAGTTGTTCATTGCTTACATCATGCACAATTGCACATGCACCACAGGCATAAGAAAAAACACAGACGTGAACTCATATTATTATTATCGAAATATAAAATGTTATCTGGTCTACTTTTGGAGTAGTTAGAAACAATAAAAGCACTTCATCGCGGTCGTGTCGCAGCAGCACGGCTCGACAATGAGCTTGTGTCGAATAGATCGCACCACACACGCATAACATGTATTTTGTATACGTGATGTAGACACGCGGCCGGCGACGCGTCTACTCGCGGCCGCGTGCGCCGTGCTTGTGTTTGTAAACAGAGCGCGCGAGTGTGCGTGCGCGCAGCTGCCGCCGCCCCTCCCCACGCCGCCCCGGGCGCCCCGCGCGCCAAAACCAGTCGGCTCCTACACCAGCGCACATATAGCCGGTACCGCTGAAGTTATTCGCAACAGCCTGCGCTGCAGGATATTTCCGCGCATACCTACCGAGCTTCAATCGAGATTCGAGACCCACTCTCAGCTCGCACCTCTAAACCCACAATAAACTCACATTAAGAGGACGCAGTGATAAACAATCATCTGAAATCAGCTCCATACAAAAACACAAGCAAAAAAAAAAGGTTTTTTTCGTTATAAATGAAAACAATCGTTAATTTTATAGAACTAAACCTATAGTTCTTTGAAGAATGTGTGTATAGGTATATCATACAAAAAAAACAACTCTTAAATCGGTTTTGTATGCCTGTAAAATGAAAAATTTTATTTTAGAGGGTAGTTTCTCTGCTATGAAAGTTAACCAATCGTGTTATCCTTTTGACAATTTGATGTCAAAAACATGATCTTTAATGTAGGTACTTACATAAATATTAGCTCTGTATGTTTCGTTATTGCTGATATTGCCAATTCCTCGTCTCAAGATATTTCATCTCTCTGAACTTACCTACTTACAATTAGGTTTTTAAATGAATGGAAACAACAAAAGATAAAGTGTCTCCTTTTGTCGTTTGAATAGGTTCGCGTCACCTCCGTCCGTCCTAATGTCACGTTCGACTGATCACTGATGTCTCGGGTGCGAATTGCGATCGTGACATCATCGTTCGTGCTCTACTTCATTTTTAATAGACGTCAAAATCATGAGCTATAGTGAAGTTTAAATAGCTCAACGATAGCGGCGTCAATTTAAACAAAAACGCTTGGGATTGTGGTGAACTTACTCCAATTCAATCAATAAGTAATAAGAATAGAGGCGATGGTGGCCGAACGGTTAGGCGTGCGACTTACAAGACGCCGACACCGAGTTCGAATCCTCTCGGCCCCGCACCTATGACTCAATAAGTTATGTGCGGATTTGCCATCGCTCAAAACGGCGAAGGAAAACATCGTGAGGTAACCGGCATGCCCAAGAACTGTAACATTCAAGGGCGTGCGACATCTACCAACCCGCACTGGGACAGCGTGGTAGATTACAGCCCATACTTTCTCTCTGAGAGAAGGCCATAGTCCCAGCAGTGGGAATGTGAAAGGCTGATAATGATGAATAATGATATAATAAATAAATAAATAAATATCGGGGACAATTGCACACAAATTGACCTAGCCCCAAATTAAGCTCGAAACTTGTGTTATGGGTACTAGACAACGATATACATACTTATATAGAGAAATAAATACTTATATAGATAGAAATATCCAAGACTCAGGTACAAACATTCGTGCTCATCACACATATATTTGCCCTTACCGGGATTCGAACCCGGGACCGGATATGATCATTTCCTCGGTATTTTTCATGTCTTTTGTCTTTTGCCACCTCATAAATAACTATACATACCTACATAGAGACGGAATCAACCGTTTTTTACTCAAATACTTCCCGTTGCTACAACTTTACACCTTACGACCTTAGGTAGGTACTTCACCAAGCTGTTCGCTTTGTTGAGTAGAGCTTTCGCGTTATGAACTGGGTTACTAATGTTTACATAATCGCGGGCACCAGGGAGCGCGCGGTCACCTGGGAATGGTATATCGCGTTAACAATGGCGTCTCTCAAGCGATAGCTCGCGATCGCACCTTATCGGTTCCGTTACTGAGAATAACGGAGCAGTCGAGATCGACGCGTTTATGATCGTAGAGCACCTTCGCTGAGTCACTGCAGCGGGCGCTGTGCCCATCACGGCCGCATCAGCGATGACGTCACGCGGACCCGACCGGAACGGAGCGTGTCCGGACTCGTCTCGACATGGTCCGTGCCCGATCAATGATCAAGGTGACCATTGTGAGTGCCGCGGGCCTCCACTCCCACCGTGCTCCACTCTACATGCTACCTACTCAATGTCTATATTAGCTTTGTAATTAAGTCAAGTATTGGCGTACGGACCAAATTTTCTTCTCTGATTCGATGACGAAAGCTGTAGACATAACTACATAATTGTTTTTATTTCTTTGTTATTTTTAGTTTGAAGTAATAAATATATATTCATATCTTTTGAAAAAAAACTACATAATATATTATATGGATACCGAACCAACCATCAGAAATTCAGAATTATGTAACTCTCTCGATGACTCGGTCGAACCTTAAACAAAATCACCATGAAAATTAACGATTTAATGATGAAGCTTATACTTAAATAGATGTATGCTAAAAAACTTGGCGACGTCAAGGATCGGACTGTGCTATGTAGTACAGTACACCTACACGAGCTACCTGCCGCCGGCATCTACCATACAGCCGCGTTGATTGCGGACCGACAGTCGTCTGATTAAGCCAATTTGAAACATTTTGAAAGCTCCTGCTACTTAGCGTAGGTACCTAGGTAATACGTAAATTTAGCTAATAATGAGACATTTGTGGCTATTCTCAACGAACGACCAAAAACGGATCGTATCATCTCAACCTTTCCTAAATTACCAAACACAGCACATGAAAAAAAAAAAAAAAAAAAAAAAAAAAAAAACAGTACCAAAACAATCTAGAAAAAAAAAAAAAAAAAAAAAAAAAATTAATAGCTATCAATATACAACACTAGGTATATAGAAAATTGTTATATTACACTTTTATTTAGGATTAGTTTAAACATCGTGACGTCACTTTTGTGACTATCTTCTTTGACACAGGCAGTGCCTGTAGAATTTTTTTATTTTTATTTTTACTATTTTTAAAATCTTTATTTTAACTTTTACCAAGTGTAACTTGACTCTCAGACAACATGTTTGGAATCCGAACTCCATTGAAGGCGACGAAGATGACCGCAGAAAGCGTGACCGCTGGCGATCCCACCGCCGAAGCTGGACCAAGCGCACGAGGGGAAGGCGATTTAAGCCCAATCCGATGCGTGCGCAAAAACATAGGTGAGTGGGAAACCGTCAAGCACAAAAAACCCACGAGGCCCCACAACGCCACGGAGGCCACTGCCGCCCCATCGAATCCCCCTGGGCCCAAACGCAGGACCTCAGTAGAGGCCGCAGAAAGCCCCCCGCCACCACCGAAGTACGCAAGCCGAGCTGTGGAAGCCAGAGCCTGCTTAAATAAGGGGAAGTTACACTTAAGTAAGGTCTGTAACTTAAAGATCGATATAAAAACGGAGGTTACGCAGGCTCTGGACCGCTTATACCAGCTGGTCAAAGAGGCCGAGGCGGAAACGGGTCCAGGAAAGAGACCAAATAAGCCTCAACAAGGCACGACGCAGCCGCTAATCGGCCTAAGTAAGGAGTCGGACAAAACGGCAGAGCACTTCTTATTAATTAAAAAATTAGAGGAGCATAGTAGGCTGATACACGAGAATAGTCAAAGGATGGAAAGGCTAAAAGACACGATGGAGAAACAGCAGGAGTCCTTGGAGGTGACCACTTACGCAGCGGCGGCAGCGAGCCGCGCAGGGAGGCAGCTTCCTGCGCGGACCGCTCTTCACTCTGTGGTGGTCACATCCAAGGACGACGCTGAGTCTGGAGAAGAAATCCTAGACAGAATAAGGAAAGTAGTCAACGCGAGGGAGGGAGGAATAAGCGTAGAGAGAGTGAGAAAGGCGAAGGACAGGAAAATTATTGTAGGATGCAAGACAGAGGAAGAGAGAAGGAAGGTTAAGGAAAGATTGGCTAGAGCGGAGGATCACCTGCTAGTCGAGGAGATCAAGAACAAAGACCCTCTTCTGATCCTCAGGAACGTACTCAATTACAACAGTGACGAAGACGTCTTACGGTCCCTGAGGAATCAGAATGGAAATATATTCCAGGACCTCGACAAGCAGGATGATAGACTGGAAATAAGGTACAGGAAAAAGACGAGGAACCCCCTTACCAGCCATATCGTCATTAGAGTGCCCCCAAAAGTGTGGAGCCGAATGCTCCAGGCAGAATCAGTGCACATAGACCTGCAAAGGATAAAAGTGGCCGACCAGTCCCCATTGGTCCAGTGTTCCCTCTGCCTGGGGTATGGTCACGGCAGAAGATTCTGTAAAGAATCGGTAGAAAAATGCAGCCACTGTGGGGGGCCTCACATGAAGCACGAATGCGCAGACTGGCTTGCCGGGGAAACCCCAGTATGCTGCAACTGCACACACGCAAACATGGCACAAACAAACCACAACGCCTTCAGCCAGGAGTGTGCAGTGCGGCGGAAATGGGAGGCACTGGCTCGAGCGTCTGTGGCATATTGCTAAGGTGGTAACGGGGGAAAGAATGGCAACTGACACCAGGATAGGCACCCCAATCAAGGAAAACCCATACCTCGTGACCCAAGCTAACCTCCAAAGAAAGAAACTTGCGACCAACGAATTGTTAATTGATGCGGAAAAGAGGCACGTCGCTCTTGCGCTGCTCCAGGAACCGTACGTGGGCAGGGAAAAGCGAATGAGAGAC
This sequence comes from Opisthograptis luteolata, assembly GCA_931315375.2. Lineage (NCBI taxonomy): Eukaryota > Metazoa > Arthropoda > Insecta > Lepidoptera > Geometridae > Opisthograptis > Opisthograptis luteolata. Next base: position 14,072,178 of record OV928039.1, read on the forward strand.
TACAGAGGAGTTCGGATTTTCCAGAACGATGACCAGGGAGAGGGCACTATAAAGGCAGCAATTGCCGTTTTCGACCCAGACATCGACGTCATACAGTGCCCAAAACTAACCACGAACAACATCGCAGTGGTTAGGATCCGAACCCGCGCCTGGGAAATCTCTGTGGTCTCCTTCTACTTTGAGCCAGACCAGCCAATAGCGCCGTACCTGGAGCAGCTCGAGAAGATAGAGGAGGAGCTTGGGCCCACGAGGCTTATTATGGGAGGTGACACCAATGCCAAGAGTACCTGGTGGGGTAGCAGAGCAGTTGACCACAGAGGAGAAGAAATGGCGGGCGCAATTGAGGAAATGGGCTTGCAGGTACTCAACCACGGCGACACTCCGACTTTTGACACGGTGAGAGGGAACGTCACATATACCAGCCACGTGGACGTGACGGCCTGCTCTGCGGACATACTCGACCTGGTGGAGGACTGGAAGGTGGAAGTAGGGATGACGAGTTCGGACCACAACGGCATAACATTCAAAATTTTACTTAAAAAATCGAAAGGTATCAACATAAAAAGGACAACTAGACAATTTAATACAAAAAAGGCAAATTGGAGCTACTTTCATGAGAAATTGGCCCAATTTACACTGGAGAATAATATCAATGAAACTACAATTAAAAACATCACAAATAAAAATAAATTAGAAGAAATAACACAAACGTACATACAAAGAATAATAGAAACATGCAAATCAACTATACCAAAAAAGAAAATGTTAGAAACACTTAGCATGCCGTGGTGGTGCGAAGAGCTCGAGCGGATGCAGAGAGAGGTCGCCACCAGGAAGAAGAGGATCCAGAACGCAGCGCCGGTCCGTAGAGAGAGAGTCGTGGGTGAATACGTGCAAGCAAAGGAAAGATATGAGAACAGAGCCGAAGAACTACAGGTAGAAAGTTGGAAGGGATTCTGTCAGAGGCAGACAAAGGAAGGGATGTGGGAGGGGATTTATAGAGTTATAGGTAGAGTGACGAAACGGCATGAGGACCTTCCCCTCATCAAGAATGGCAGAACTTTGGATGCCGCAGAGTCGGCAAGTGAGCTAGCCAACACGTTCTACCCGGAGGATTCGGAGCATGGGGATGACGCAGACCACCGCCAAACTAGGGAAACTGCAGACAGGGTAAACGAAGTGGTCCATGATGAACAACATGACCCTCCGTTTACTCTGGAAGAGCTGAGGAAGGCGGTGGACAGCTTTAACCCAAAGAAGGCCCCGGGTGAGGACGGTCTCACTGCCGACATTTGCAAGCACGCTATAACCCAATGCCCCGACGTATATCTCGCACTAGCCAACAAATGTCTGGAACTCGGGTACTTTCCTAACACCTGGAAGCAGGCCACAGTAATCGTCTTAAGGAAGCCGGGAAAGGAGGATTACTCGAGCCCGAAATCCTACAGACCCATTGGCCTGCTCCCGGTGATGGGAAAGATATTCGAGAAAATGATAGTCTGTCGCATGAAATGGCACCTTCTCCCCCGGATGAGTACTCGCCAATACGGATTCATGCCACAGAGGAGCACTGAGGACTCCCTCTATGACCTAGTCAACCATATCAGAAACCAGATAAGAAATAAAAAAGTGGTGACAATGGTATCGTTGGACATAGAGGGAGCCTTCGATAATGCCTGGTGGCCGGCTATACGAGTCCGATTGGCTGAGGAAAAGTGTCCGGTGAACATTCGAAGAGTCATCGACAGCTATCTCCAGGACAGGAAGGTTAGTGTGAGATATGCGGGGGCAGAACACCAGAAGAGCACTGCCAAGGGCTGCGTCCAGGGTTCAATTGGAGGACCCATTCTCTGGAACCTCCTCTTGAACTCCTTGCTGACGGAACTAGAGAATCGGGGCGACTATGTTCAGGCGTTTGCCGACGATGTGGTACTCGTGTTCCACGGTGATACTGGCCAGGAAATCCAAAGACAGGCCAATGCCACCCTCGCATGTGTTCGGGGGTGGGGTATCCGGCACAAGCTGAAGTTTGCGCCCCATAAAACGAAGGCGATGACGATGACACGCAAGCTAAAGTATGATACACCACTCCTGACCATGGGCGGGGTCGATATTGGCATGTCTGAGGAGATAAAAATACTGGGCCTGACAATAGACTCCAAGCTTACCTTCAACTCACACGTTGCCAACACCTGCAAAAAAGCCCTCAACATTTATAAACAACTCTCAAGAGCGGCAAGGGTCAGCTGGGGTCTCCATCCCGAAATCATCAGGGTCATATACAACGCCACCGTGGAGCCGATAATCATGTACGCGGCGAGTGCCTGGGCACCGGCAGCGCAAAAATTGGGCGTAAAACGTCACCTTAACGCCGTGCAAAGGGGTTTTGCCCTAAAAATTTGCAAAGCGTACCGCACCGTCTCCCTAAACTCGTCCCTAGTGCTGGCCGGTTTACTGCCTCTCGACCTCAGAATACTAGAGGCAGCCGCACTGTATGAGGCCAAGAGGGGAGTACCCCGGCCATCACTGAGGGACGGGGAGGTTGAGAGAATGGTGCCTTACGCCAGCACGCCCCATCCAGCAGAAAATGTAGGTCCAAACTTTACGTGTCTCAATGACCAGGAGGAGGTTGACGGGCACAATAACCAGGCAGTTAGGGTGTATACAGACGGCAGTAGGATTGAGGGTAAAGTCGGAGCCGCGCTGTCCATATGGAACAGCGAGGCAGAGATGAAAACCCTCAAGCTTAAACTGCCTCCCTACTGCTCTGTTTATCAGGCCGAGCTCCTGGCCATCGTCAGAGCCGCCAAACTAATACTCCAGCGTCCAGAAGGTAGTTTCGGCATCTACAGTGATTCTCGATCGGCTCTGGAAGCCATACGTAATTTATCCCCTCATCCCCTAGCGGCGGAAGCCAGAGAGAACCTCAGAGCTGTAAAACTCCAAAGCAAACAGGTCACACTCTTCTGGCTAAAAGCACACGTGGGGATTGAAGGGAACGAACGGGCAGATGAACTAGCCAAGGAAGCTGCCCTAAAACTCAAAAAGAGACCTGACTACGATCGAGTCCCGGTTTCGTTCGTCAGGCAACAAATCCGCATGGAATCGCTTGACGAATGGAACCGGAGGTATAAGACAGGAGAGACAGCCTCCATCACAAAAATGTTCCTACCAGACGCCGTAGACGCATACAGGGTAGTCAAAAAGTTTAAGCAAAACAGATACATAACTCAGATCATGACGGGGCACGGTGGGTTCTCCGAATACTTGAACAGGTTCAAGTGTAAGGAGAACCCATCGTGCGTCTGCGAAGAGGGTATACCCGAATCCGTACCGCATATACTTTTTGACTGCCCTGTTTTCGATCGAGAAAGGCACGATTTTGAAAACCAAGCATATAGAAAATTAGATAAAGAAAATGTTAAAAATATAATGATAAATAAAAATAGTAGGGAAATATTTCTTAAATTTTGTGAAAATATTGTCAAAAAAGTAAACAAAAGAAATAAGTAGATAAATTATGCTGGCAATATATAATTAATATATATTATGCGCAGCATAACAATATAACAAATAGCATTAAATGAAGAAAATTATAGGATAACTATATGTATTTATGTACTGTATTTATATATTATCTTCTTCCCTCCCATTCCCCGTCTTCCCACTCCTCCCCCCTCGCCAACTCCAAATTTTTAAAATTTGGAGCAGTAATAAACAGATTAAATTGGTAATACCAAGGTGTGTCATCAGCTGAAGAAAGGCTTTGGACATTGTTGTCCGAGGAAAAACAGCATGACTTACAAAAAAAAAAAAAAAAAAAAAAAACACAGCACATGAAGTATGCGCATAAATAATAATAGGCACATATAGGTTGTAGGACTATAGGTAGGTACTAGACCACTTTGAGAGAAGGGTTGTTGAAAACAGGAATGTAAAATCTGAAATCGTTTATCGAGCGAGACAATAACGTTCGATGAAAGAGTTTTGGAGAACCGAGGCACGATTGAAGCGGACACTTCGTGGAATAAGTTATTCGAGGTACCTACGCAGGTATTTCTCTACTACCTACCTAAATACTCATTCATAGAAAACAGATCAGCATTGTATAATTGTAGTTCTTTACATCTTTACATCGATTCTCGTTATTTCGTTTAGCCCTCAGTTGAAGTAGACACGTCTTGATGGGTACTAGGCACTAGCTTATTATTAGTATTCTTAGTATTATTCTTATTCTAATGTTTTTTTTTCTCTCATCCAAACAGTGCTTCTTCTACCGCTGACTCAGTGAGAGTCAACCTGTAATAGTACACACAATACCACCCATCTTTTGTTTCTTTGTATAGATCTATTTGGATTCCTATCTCTATGTGGTCTCCTTTTATCTAGTTTCGTATCACTATAAAAAAGTGAAACGTTTTCGGACATTGGAAAAATACATACACTCGTAAGTCGTAACTAAAAAAGGAAAATTTCAGGCTGTTCGAACCCCAAAACAAACCCTAAAAGGTCGAAATAAAACTAATATTTAGGCGTGTTGAGTAACCTTAAACCTACCTTGCATTAATCCTTATTTCGTAAAAACACATTTACGATAAACTGTCACCGCGATCTCGAAAACCATAGCTCGATGAACAGCGCCATCTAGTTTTAAAGTTGTGAACTAAAAGTTTACTCTTACGTTTGAATGAACAAGGCTACTATTCATGCCTTCCCTTGTACAAAATATTTTTTTTGTAGGTAAAATTGGGTTTCTTCACAGTAAGTTTTGAACATAATTAAACAAAGGCGTAATTGCGTTTCTATATAATTTAAAAAGAAACCACATTTAAAGCATAATTATATATAGCTAACGTTTAAAAATACAACATTTACCCTCAATAAAACGCGCAATCTTCAATGTCAATGTCACTACCACAACAGAGACAGCTGTCAGTCGTGTATTGAGATTTGAGACATTACATCATAGATTACGTAGACTATATACTACCATTACATTATGTTTTGCCGGTAACGCGGCAAATAAGGCATGGTTTCCTTTACATTTCCCGCCTTAGAATGAAACAATTGAAAGTGACAATGTACCAACTAACACTGGTTCATTTCTTTTATTTTATTGTTTTTACCACTTTACTAGGATGAAATCGTCGCATGTGATTAAATCTCGTTGTCCGTTGTCTCCGAGCTCGTAAAACACAGCGCCAGTCGCTGCCACTTCAGAGGCGGTAACCAGCAATGCGATTCTGCAAATTGTATCTCACTAGGCGAATTCGATTACGTGGACCGCACTCATTTCGACGTTCATCTCCCTTTCATGCAAATCGGCATTCCGCGTGCAGAGAATATCCCAGCGAAGTGAATATGACCAATGAGCGGTCAGTGAGTTTACTAGGGAGTGCCGCACACCGTTATGTTTCGAATCGGTATTATCGGTTTTTAATAATTTCGTATTTAGGGCGTATTAATAGTTAATTTAGTGAAATTATGGTATAACATTGACAAAAAGTAATAACACGTTACAAATTTGGTCTGACATAATGCGCAAAACATATAGAAAATGATTTTACAATATTGTTGGGCAGAATGAAGTGAACGTCTATAGCCAAAACCGGCGACCGCACCAGAAAAAATAGTTTGTTGACAATGACAACATGACAAGTGTCACTAGTAGGGATGAAACATCGTTCATAAAAACATCGATATCAAAATATCGATGTTTTTTCAATGTTTTTTATATACTAGCAGGGTTGCCAATTCAACAATATACTTAAATAACGCTGCTTCTGGGTGCTTATTGATTTAAGCTAAACAAAATAAAATCACGAGTTTAGCAATTCAGTTAAGTTTTTCAACTTTAGTTTTTAGTGAAAACGCACATACGATCGCCGCGACGTTGTTTTTGTTTTCAATCAAACTAAACTTTATCGGTGTCGAAAGCACGCGAGCCGCGCGAGGTGAGAAAGAAATGGCGCGACTTAAGTCACATGCGCTATTTCTTTCTCTCGTCACGTCACTTGACAGACGATAGTTACGTACATGCAAAGAGATGGTGCTCGCAGCTCGATGCAATAAAACATCGTTCTTAATTAACGATGTATCGATGTTTTCTTGTAGTTCAACATCGATGTTTTAACACCGATGTTTATGAACGATACCTCGATGTTTTAAAACATCGATGTATCGTTTGCATCCCTACTAGCAACTCTAGCAAGTTTCGTTTCGTAAACAAAACAAAACAAGTTGAAGTTGTTATATTTCGCATTTCGGAGTATTTTTTGTGTTTTGAGTTTAAACTTGAACTTTGAGACTACAAAAACCTACCTAATGCCACAGAAACTATCGAGTAATGACGGAATGTTAAGACCCAACATGCTGGGGTTCTCGAGATAGCAACGCTTCGGGAAACCAACGGCTCGGTAGCGCGAAGTAACAAGTGTTACATATACCAAATTCGTGGGTGGTGCGCATGCACGTTGCCGTCGGCCGTTTAAACGATTCTTATAGTTGAACATGAGGTAAGTTGAAACTGTATCTACACTCGCGTGCAAGTAAATCGACTCAAGCCTCAAGTGCGCATAAAAAGTGATTTATCTTAACAATGACTCATCTTACCTCTATATTAATGCTATACATATTTAAAGCCTAGTAATTGGGCTTTAAAATGGTGTAAGTTGCATGAAAATCGATTCAGTAGTTTAGTAAAAAAGGAGTATGTCAATGATATTGTAAAAAATATTGAAAATTCATACAATTTCTCAGTATGAGGTTATTGTGTATAAATCAAATAAAATGTGAGTAAGAAAAAAAATTTATTCGTGTCAATATTTGGTATTCCCTCCTCTAGCCCTGATCACTGCTCTCATGCGATTTTTCATAGACCTTATTAACTTTTTTATTGATGACTGTGGTATTAGACCCCACTCTTCTACCAACGCAGTCTTGAGCTCATTTATGTTTGTAGGAGCTGGATTCCTCGCTCTAACTTTCCTTTTGAGCTTGTCCCATATGTGCTCAATGGGATTCAAATCGGGGCTGAGCGCTGGCCAATCCATAGTGTCAATTTCAACTTCGATCAGGAACTCACGTGTGGCCCGAGCAGTGTGACATCGGGCATTGTCATGCATCAAGATGAAATTATCTCCAATAAAGCCTTGATAAGGGACAACTTGATCCAGTAGAACATCTTCAATGTAACGATCACTGGTTAGACCTCCTCCCCGGCCTCCCCCAGGAACGAAAACAAGATTCGTTTTTCCTTCTAAGGAAATTCCAGCCCACATCATGCAAGAACCGCCACCATATGCAACGGTTTCAGCAAAGCAGCACTGTGAAAACCGTTCACCGGGACGCCGGTACACCCGGCCTCTCCTGTCGCTGCCATGGAGACACATCCTCGTCTCATCAGTGAACAAGACTGACTGCCATTGCTCTATGCTCCAATCCAAGTGTTCTCGAGCAAAGTGAAGGCGTGCTTGACGGTGAGCTGTGGTCAACTTCGGGCCTGTACTGGGTCGTTTGGGAGTAAGGTTGGCTTCCTTCAACCTTCTTCTAACTGTCCATTGACTGACAGTCACCCCTCGAACTTGACGTAGCTCCTGCTGCACATCTACACCGGTAAGGTGTCGATTTCGGAGAGAGGTCGAGACCAAAAACCGATCGTCACGCTCCGAGGTGCACCGGCGTCGGCTGGTATTAGGCCTCCGAGTGAAGGCACCAGTCTCTTGAAACCTTCTGTACACTCTCGAGACACCAGACTGACTCATATTCAACCGACGAGCGACTTCTCGCTGGTTTAACCCTTCTTGCAACAGGGCAACAGCTTGAGCGGCTTCTTCAGGTGTAGTGTCCATAATTTTATTCAAACAATGGCTTCAATTTGCAGAGATGTGTTTAGGTCAACGTCTGATGAGCGACTGATAAGAAAAAACAATTACGGGGGATTTTATAGGGGGTTGTGTTGAGCACGTTGTGTATAGAGCGTAGAGCATTTTACGAAGGTTGCGTTCAGTTGCATTCTAAAGACAAGTGTTTATTTAAATTACTGAAATAATGCTACCAATTTAAAGCCCAATTACTAGGCTTTAAATATGTAAAACATTATATAGAAGTAAAATGAGTCATTGTTAAGATAAATCATTTTTTATGCGCATTTGAGGCTTGAGTCGATTTACTTGCACGCGAGTGTAGTTACATAGAGCTAATTCTAGTTTGATTTTAATTCTATTTGGTACCATGTACCTACGGCTAATAATGAACTACAACTTATTGCATGCATTTACAATAGTTTGCATCCTAATTTCAGCCAGACTACCATGTAACTAATTAGCTATATAGCAGGCATAGCAGGCAGCAGGACATACTTGCCCATTATTCTTTTCTCTGAGTAAACAAGACTGGGCAAGAATTGGGATATGTCTGGGTTGTTCAAGTGGACACAATGTAATTGTGGTCTGAGCTATGTTTGCATCTTTCCAACTAAACCAAAAATACCTCATTGTATTTTAAATTCTGATCACTTTAACTTATGGCTAATGCAATATTATTTTTTATAGATTGAGGCGTTCTCTTCTGTTGCAGACACCGACACTGCCACTGCTAGTATGTATCAGTGTCATTAGTTTCATGATTTACAAACAACATAATAAGGAGCCTAACTAGGATAGGACAGTAGTATTAATATTCTAGTACTTGACAAGGTATAAGGTAGAACTATTTTCACATAATTATTAAAAGAAACTGCTATAATAATAATCAAAATTATTTTTTCTTATACAGCTCCAAGAAGACGCAGAACTAGGATTCGGGGCTCAGAGCCAACACCGAGACAGAGTCAGTTGGCTAGAACCACCAAAAGATATGTGAGGCTGGAAGAGCGCCGCATGAATATAGAGGAAAACAAAGCATCTCTCATGCAAGCTGTTTTAGAACGCTCATCTCAGAGAGAGCATGCATTATTAGAGGCCCTCACCAATGTAGGTAATAGGATGGCTGAGCATAATGAAATAATGGCTGAAGCCCTAAAAACTTTTGGAGACGGTGTTACAGCCTTATGCGATGCAAATTTAATCTATGATTAAATTGGAATTTTAATTACCATAATATCATCATTTTTGGTATACGATTGGATTTAATTATCATTTTTAGACTTTCTAGGTAATATAATTTTAAAGTTGATAGCAAAATAATTAATATTTAACTGTTTGTATTTACAACTGTATATCCTGAAACCTGTATGTATCTTATAAAAAATGTTAGTTAATATTATTAGAATAGTGGGTATTATATATTAACTGTTACTTAATATTATAAAAAATCACTCTGTAAAAGATTTCTTTTTTTAACGATAAGACTGCCTGTTATACCTATTTTATTAGTGTTACTATATCTGATAGTTTGATATGGGGATCCACAGTAAAATAGAGACCAATAGAAGATTGCATAAAAAAGTGAGGTTTTATTTGCTTCTGCATTCCATAAATATTAGGTATAATCCATTTAATTACTTCCTAATATAGACAACAGTAAATTTCCTATTATCCTACTAATATTATAAATGCGAAAGTTTGTGTGTGTGAATGTTTGTTACCACGTATCACCGTAACTACTAAACCGATATTGACGAAATTTGGAATGGAGATAGCTTATATCCTGGATTAACACATAGACTACTTTTTATCCCGGAAAAATGATCCTGCGGGATAACGAGAAGACGCGGGTGAAACCGCGGAGCGCAACTAGTATAAAATAAATATTATGACAATAAACATGATTAAAACTATAATAAATACAAGGGAAATAAAACAAGTTAACTATATTAATTATATATTTTACACTCGGAATATAATAAAATAAATTGTTTTGTAGACTTTTAATAACTCACTTACGCCTCATCAGTAAAATATGTACTAACTTTTATTTTGACATTTCAAATCGAGATCGTAAGCGAAATGACACCCGCGTGAAGCGACTATTGTGTTGTTAGAATGCCGATTTGCTCGACAAACCGAGCGTGATCACTTGTGTGTAGTTCCTTGCCCTTGCGCCATCATTCGGGTGGCGCTGGTGGCGCTGACGGTTTTGTCAGAATGTGAATTTGACATCTCGCCGCGAGTTCAGCGCTCACTCCGCTTTCACGCAAATTAGTTACAACGCAGAATAGCACTACAGGTCATTAGGCCGCACTCCACGCACGAACCTACATTATTACATTTCAGCGTCTGATCCCACTACATTCAAACAAGAATCTCAAAAATTCAAAATTTAAATGTTTTTCATTTAATAGGATACTTTGTGATCACTATAAAGCGTCAAAATCACTTTAAAACGTCGTTTCTGAAAGTATAACTTTTGTGGGACTTGTAAAAGATAACCTCGTATATTTGCTGAATATTACGAGTAATACCGTTGACTGGCTAGATCTCACAAATAGAATTGAACTTAATGTCCCGTTTAAGTTCACCAGATTCCATGCACCGTTGCACATTCCTGTAGTTTCAACCAATTATAGACAGAACTCTATCATGTCATATGGCGAGCAAGCAACAACTTTAACAAACTCAGCAAACATATTATTGACCTAGACCCCTTTTGCACCAGCGCTTCCTCGGCGAGGCGGCGGCTAAGCAGCGAATTATTCTTTTTAATTTTTCATATATTACATATTAGGTACCTACATTATATTTTTTTTTATTTGTTTTTTACATAGTATGTAGTATTCTAAGCTTGTTGTGTCTGTGTTTACAGATTTCGTGAGAACCTGTAATTGGCTTTCTGTTGCTATTCTACTATATATTTTTGTTATTGTAAAAAGCTGTTGGTTTTCCAATAAATAAAAATAAATATCGTAGAGCTGTTTGTAACATGTCCGTGTGGTCCCTGGCTGGGCTGGTAACTTGCGGCGCGGTGCAGGGGAGGCCCTCCGCTCGCGGACGCATGTGGTGCTGCGTGCTGCGGGTGCCGGCTGTCGGGAACCCTCGCAAGTTGCAGCATCATGACCATATTGGCCGTCCTTCGCGCCCCTCAATGTTATTACGCAAAATATTATCGAAAAGACAAAAAACAATATGACGGTAAAACTTATAAGCCACATAATGATGTGGCATTATAAGTTTTACCGTCCTTTGGTATAAAGTATCTACGAGCCACGTAGTGATTAGATGCATTCTGAAGCTCTCTTATGAAAATAAAAACTGTCTTGTGCATGCCTGAACAAGTATCGGACTAGGTATAAGGTATAATAAAAGTTATAAACTTCAAGCTTGCAATCAAGAAGACGATCGATATTATAATGTTTTGTTCACGGACGTCGGAAATAAGACGCGCGTTTACCAGCTCAGTACATTAATTCAGCTTGTGTAAAATGTTTGTCGTAATTATAGTGTGTGTGTGTGTTGTTGTGTGTGTGTGTTTAGTGTGTGTGTACGTATAGAGAAAGCAAAAATGAGGCACAGCTTTTGCTTAAAATCATCGTAACAGCATCGGCGATGGCAGATATATAAATATAGTACATATATGTAAACTCAAAAACTATTTATACGGCGCCGCCACCTGAGGAACAACTAAAACTAGAAATACCTACATTAGTGATCGAACATTCAATCGTGTTAGGAAAGTAAATAAACGTACACCGCGTAACTAATAGTCGTTGATTGAATTGATTCACTAACTCTTACTTTGAATATTAAGTTTGTGTTGGGGGTGTGTTGTTTGTCGGTAAGTCTATGTAAAATAAACGTCTTCTTCGCGTTATTTCCAGGTGGCGACATGCTCTAAGGCAGTAAATCGCATGCCGTGTCGCCCCTTCCCCGCCGCTGCCCCCGCCCCCCGAGCGCCCGACCGCCGCCGCTACATGATGTGAGTGCGCGCCCCCACCCCCGCCCCCGCCCCCGCCCCCGCGCCCCCGCCCCGCTGACCCGGCCGTGTTGCAGAGCCGGCGCGCAGGCATGCAGTGCGCCCTTGCGGTGCTGGTGCTGGCCGCGGCGGCGTGCGCGCGCGGCGCCGCGCCCGCCGAGCTGCGCTTCGAGCTCGCGCTCTACAACGTGAGCATCCCCGAGAACTGCGCGCCGCGCACCTACTGCGAGCAGCCGCCCGGCGACGCGCCGCTCGGCGTGCGCCTGCCCGCGCCCGGCGCCCGCGTGCGCTTCCGCATCCGCCACGGCGACCGCGACAAGATCTTCAAGGCGGAGGAGCGCACCGTCGGCGACTTCTGCTTCCTGGCGCTGCGCACGCGCGCCGGGCCCGCGGGCGCGCTCAACCGCGAGCGCCGCGACGCCTACCGCCTGCAGGTGCGCGCCTCCGCCGCGCTGCCCGGCGGCGCGCTCGCCGACGCGGACGCGCTCGTCGCGGTCGAGGTCACCGACGAGAACGACCTCAGCCCGCTCTTCTACCCCACCGAGTACGAGGCGCTCGTGCCCGAGGACACGCCGCCGCACGCGACCGTGCTGCGCGTCACCGCCGAGGACGCGGATCTCGGGCTCAACGGCGAGATCTACTACAGCCTCGCGGAGCCGTCGGACCGGTTCGCGGTGCACCCGACCACGGGCGCGCTGACGCTGACGCGGCCGCTGGCGGCGGCGGAGCGGGCGCGGTACGAGCTGGCGGTGCTGGCGCGCGACCGCGCCTCGCTGCTGCAGCGCGGCGAGGCGGCGCCGGCCGCGCGCGCCGCCGTGCGCCTGCGCGTGGCGCCCGCCAACCTGCACGCGCCCGAGCTGCGCGTGCGCCGCCTGCCCGCGCTGCCGGAGGGCGCGCCGCCCGACGTGTACGCCATCGTGGAGGTGACCGACCGCGACGTCGGCGAGCACGGCCGCATCGCCTCGCTGGAGATCGTGGACGGCGACCCGGACGGGCACTTCCGCGTGCGGCCGTCCGCGCAGCGCGGCGAGTGGGACGTGGTGGTGCACGCGCTGCTGGACCGCGAGGCGGCGCCGCGCGGGTACAACCTGACGCTGCGCGCCGCGGACGCGGGCTCGCCGCCGCGCGCCGCGTACGCCGCGCTGCCGGTGCGCCTGCTGGACGCGAACGACAACGCGCCCGTGTTCAGCCGCGAGCTGTACGAGGCGAGCGTGCCGGAGACGGCGCCGCCCGCCACGCCCGTCATCCGGCTGAAGGTCAGCGACCGCGACGAGGGCCTCAACGCGCGCGTCTACATCGAGATCGTCGGCGGGAACGAGGGCGGCGAGTTCTACGTCAACCCGGACACCGGCGTGCTGTACACCGCTGTCGAGCTGGACGCGGAGCGCAAGGCGCTCTACACGCTCACCGTGTCCGCCATCGACCAGGGTGACGCGGGCGCGCGCAAGCAGTCCTCCGCCAAAGTGAAGGTGACCGTGCTGGACGCCAACGACAACGACCCGGTTTTCGAGCGCGACGAGATGGAGGTGACCGTCGCCGAGAACGGGCCCAGCGGCACCGTGGTGGCCCGCGTGGTGGCCCGCGACGCGGACTCGGGCGACAACGCGTACCTGTCGTACAGCATCGCCAACCTGCAGCCGGTGCCCTTCGAGGTGGACCACTTCTCGGGCGCCGTGCGCACCGCGCGCCTGCTGGACTACGAGAGCATGCGGCGGGAGTATGTGCTTCGCGTGCGCGCCAGCGACTGGGGCGCGCCCTTCCGGCGCCAGGCTGAGATGCGGCTGCTGGTGCGCCTGCAGGACGTCAACGACAACCGGCCGCAGTTCGAGCGCGTCGACTGCGTCGGCTACCTGCCGCGCCGGCTCGCGATCGGCTCCGAGGTCGCCACGCTGTCCGCGATCGACTTCGACGCCGGCGACGTGGTCTCGTACCGCATCGCCGGCGGCAACGAGGACAACTGCTTCGCGCTCGACTCGTCCACCGGCGTGGTGACCCTCGCCTGCGACCTGGGCGACGTGCGCGCCGAGTCGCGCGTGTTGAACGTGACCGCCACGGACGGCGCGCACTTCGCGGACGCCGCCTCGCTGGCGCTGCACCTGGCCGGCGGCGGCGCCGCGCCCTCGCTGCAGTGCCGCGACACGGGCGCCGCGCGCCGCCTCACCGACCTGCTGGCCGCCGCCGAGCGCAGCAACGCGCCGCCCGACAACGACGAGTTCCCGCCCGCGCCCTCGCGCTACGGCGACAACCTGCACGCGCCCGAGTTCGTCGACTTCCCGGTCGAGGTGAAGGTCAACGAGTCGGTGGCGCTGGGCACGGCGCTGGTGCGGTTGCGCGCGCGCGACCGCGACCTCGGCTACAACGGGCTCGTCGCGTACGGCATCTCCGGCGGCGACACCGACTCCGCGTTCCGCATCGACCCGGACAGCGGCGAGCTGCAGGTGATCGGGTACCTGGACCGCGAGCGCGAGACCGAGTACTACCTGAACGTGACCGCGTACGACCTGGGCGCGCCGCGCCGCTCCTCCTCGCGCCTGCTGCCCGTCACCGTGCTCGACGTCAACGACAACGCGCCGCGCTTCGAAAAGACGCTCGCCAGCTTCCGCGTCACCGAGAACGCGCTCAACGGCACCGCCATCTTCGCGGCGAACGCGACCGACCGCGACGCGGGCGAGTTCGCGCGCCTCGCGTACAGCGTGAGCGGCGCCGACGAGGGCGAGTTCTGCGTGGAGCGCGCCGCCGGCGTGCTGCGCGTGTGCGCGCCGCTGGACCGCGAGCGCCGCGCGCTCTACGAGCTCACGCTGCGCGCCACGGACGGCGGCGGCCGGCGCGCCGAGGCGCTGGTGCGCGTGGCCGTGGACGACGTCAACGACAACGCGCCGCGCTTCCCGCTCGGCGCGTACGCGGCGCGCGTGCGCGAGGACGTGCCGCGCGGCGCCGTGGTGGCCGTGCTGGAGGCCTTCGACCCCGACCTCGGCGCGGGCGGGCGCATCTCCTACTCGCTGCCCGACCAGGCGCCCGACGACGCGCCCTTCGCCGTGGACGCCGCCTCGGGCGTGCTGCGCACCACGCGCGCGCTCGACTTCGAGGAGAGACAGGTGAGCTCTCGCTCGCCCCCCGCGCGGCGGACCGCTCCCGGTGCTCACGGGCCGCCCGGAACGTTGCAGGTGTACGGCGTGACGGTGCGCGCGACGGACGGCGGCGCGCCGGCGCTGTGGGCGGAGGCCACGCTGGTGGTGGAGGTGGAGGACGTGGACGAGAACCGGCACGCGCCGCGGTTCCGCGAGCGCGCCGTGCTGGCGGGCGCCGTGCGCGAGGACGCGCCGCTCGGCACCGTGGTGCTGGACGCCGCGGCCGCGGACGCCGACCCGCCGGGCCGCGACAGCCGGCTGGCCTACTACCTGCTCGCCGGCTCCGGCCTGGCGCACTTCAGCGTCGATGACGCCGGTAAGCGTCGCCCGGTGCCGCTTCTTCTACTCCTTATATCCGTACACCTAAAATAAGATTTGTAAACTTAAAACCGTTCATTTTAATTTCCCGAACGATTATTAATTTCGGGCGTTACAAGTTGTGTGTGTTGTGCTGTGTCTGGCTTATCTAATCTTATAAATAAAAATCAATTGCTGTTCGTTAATGGCTGGACCGATTTGGATAATTTTGATCTTCAAATATTTGTGGAAGCTCAGGGAAGGTTTAAAAGTTGTTTTTTATTGGCGACACGAAGTTCGCCAGGTCAGCTAGTTTCTATACGTTTATATTTATTGAATACTAGCTGTTCCCTGCGGTTTCACCCGCGTGGGCTACAGTTTATCGCGATAAAAAGTATGCTATGTCCTTCCCCAGGGCTCAAACTATCTCTATACCAAATTTCATTTAAATCCGTTCAGTAGTTTAGGCGCGAAAGCGTATATATTCCGTATACTCCAAAATTATTCCCGCACTTCGGTGCCCCTCACCGCGTTACCTACTGTATCCATTATCCTATTATAATTTTATTTTTTTTGACCGTGCGTTTGAACCGCGCAGCTAAAGGTCTTCCTGGTTCGCAAATTGCGACCGCAGTTTACCTATTTCATAGAATGTTCTCCCGCCTTCGGTCCCCCCTCACCTCACCGCGTTTCCCGCGGCACTGCGGTGCAGCGGGTTTATTTTTCTACTTCTACTTACATTTTTCAACTCGTGATATCTTTCGAATGGAATGTCCGAATTGAATAATTCAAAAAGTTATATGAAGGGATTGAAGCAGTTTTAAATGCAAAGTAATTTATTTTGATAAGGATTAATACCAAGATACAAATAAAGAGCCTTTTCTAGCGGCGGCATTAAAATTAAATTTTTAAAATAAAAAAACACTTATTGTGGCATAACTATAATAGTTAGACATATGCTCTCGCGGACTTTTTTGTAGATCTTAATGGGACCTACAAACCCGTAATACATTGTTTTGTTCTATTGTCAATAGTTTTTGCAGCGCACGCAAAAATAGATTTTCGATTTCATACCTTGGGTTAAAAAATAGCAAATTTCTTACGGATCCCTAATTTTTTTGGAAATAAAATATATAGCCTTCCTCGATAAATGGGCTATCCAACACTGAAAGAATTTTTCAAATCGGACCAGTAGTTCCTGAGATTAGCGCGTTCAAACAAACAAACAAACAAACAAACTCTGCAGCTTTATAATATTATTATTAGTATAGATTTTAAAATTAGTTAGTACATATTAAGCTGTTTGGCCTTCCAAATAAAATAAAGTAATGTTAAAAAAAAGCTAAAACGCGATCCGCTCGTCAGGCATCATCCGCACGCTGAGCCCGCTGGACCGCGAGAGCGTGCCGCACTACTGGGTGACGCTGTGCGCGCAGGACCACGGGCTGGTCCCGCGGCACTCGTGCGTGCAGGTGTACATCGAGGTGGAGGACGTGAACGACATGGTGCCGTGGCCCGAGCGCGCCGCCTACTCGGCCGCCGTGCCGGAGAACGCGCCGGCCGGCACGCCCGTGGCGCGCGTCACCGCGGTGGACGCGGACGCCGCGCCCGCGCCGCCCAACATCACCTACTCGATCGTGGCCGGCAACCCCGACGGGCTGTTCTCGATCGACGCGCGCACCGGTGAGTGTCTCGGGAGGGGGGGGGCGCGCAGCCGCCGCCGCCGCTCACCGGCCGTGTCGCAGGCGCCGTGGCGACGACGGGGCGCGCGCTGGACCGCGAGGCGGCGGGCGCGCACGCGCTGGAGGTGCGCTGCTCGGACGGCGCGCTGGCGAGCACGGCGCGCGTGCAGGTGCGCGTGCTGGACGTCAACGAGCACGCGCCCACCTTCACGCAGCGCGTGTACGAGGTGCGCGTGCGCGGCGCCGCGCCCGGCGCCAGCGCCGAGTGGGAGGCGGACGACGAGGACGACGCCGCCGCGCCCTGGGACGCGCTCGACGAGGAGCCCGCGCACCAGGACTACGAGTACCTCGCCACCGTGAGCGCACCTACCATACTATTTTATATTCGTTATCTTGAACATTTTACGATACGTGACTCGCGGACGTGAAATTATAAAATGTTATCTCCCTCATATTTTTTAACAAATAAACACTATAACGCGGGAAACATTTTTGCTGTTTGTTTTTCGTCATTGGTTTTGAAAAGAAATTAATTGTATTTGACAAAATGAGTTGAAGTGAAAACAATGAGTGAAGTGATGCTTTGCTTTGATGCTTACTTCAACGCCACCTGAAATTCAAGAGGCGGCAAGAGCCGTAATAGAAAATTTGTTCTTGCCAAAGTCGAAAAAAAAAATTCTGCCCGGGTATTACTTAGTTTTGATTTCCGAGCATTATTTGAGAATAGTACTATTCAAGCCTTGGCCGCAACTGGACTGATGGACTTACGTATGCGGGCCTTTTAAACGCTCGTCATCAAAAGTTCGAAACGAAAAGTTCACGAAACTACTCCAGTGTCACAAAAGTAATGCACGCATTGTAAAACTGAACGTTTACACGTGAAATGACGGGGTAAATTAGTGTTATGAAACTAATTTGAAGCCAGTAATATCGTAATGTAGCGAGCGGTGCTCACCCTGGCGGCAGGTGCTCGCGCTGGACCCGGACGAGGGCGCCAACGGCACGGTGCGGTACGCGGCGCGGGCGCGCGGCGCGGCGCCGGGCGCGCTGCGCGTGCACGCGCGCTCCGGCCGCCTGTACCGCGCGCGCGGCCACCCGGTGGGGGCGGGCGCCGGCGCGGAGCTGCGCGCCTGCGACTCGGCGCCGCGGCCGCGCTGCAGCGCCGCGCGCGCCGTGCTGCGCGCCGCGCCGCCGCCGGGCGCCGCGCCGCCGCGCCTGGCGCCGCCGCCGCCGCTGCAGGTGGCGGAGCTGGACGCGCCCGGGTTCCTGCTGGCCGTGCTGCAGGCGGCGGACGCGGACGGCGACGCGCTCGCGTACGAGCTGGCGGACGGCGACCCGCGGCAGGAGTTCCACGTGGGCCGCGACGACGGCAGCCTGCTGCTCGCCAAGCGGCTGCTGTGGGAGCGCCAGCCGCACTACGTGCTCAACGTCTCCGTCTCCGACGGCCTGCACAAGGTCTACGCCGCGGTGAGTGCGCCGGACTCCTCATTCTTTCCTCGAGGAATTATTTGATTGTTTGTTCAGTAGTTTCGGAACCGGCTTCACACGGGTAATATCAAAAGTTTCCAATTTTAGAATTATAATATACGCACATAAACCCTTCCTCCCGTGCGACCCGTGCCCCAGTGGCGCCTGCATTGCCGAGCAGAGTGAGCGGCTACCACGTAACTTTTTTTTTTTATTTGGTTCACAGAATAGTGTATACACAATTTTATAAGTAATTATTTTTGAACAACATTGAAAATATGGCTTCCGCATGAGCGTACAACCTTCTAGGTGTGAACACGGCATGCACAAAAAAGGTTATGTACTACTTAATACAAAAAAAAAATATAAAAAATAATAAAAAAAATAATAATAATATAAAATAATTAATACAAAGAATTTAAAAATATATAAGAAAGAAAGAAAGAATTTAATTACTACTACTACTTTGTAGATAGCAGCCTCTTATAAGAAGAGACTGAAGGGTTAAATATATCTAAGTCCTGACAAATATTATTGTATGCAAAACAAATACGATACAAAGACTTTTCTTCTAATATCGTGATATCTTTCCAATGGAATGTCCAAATATAATAATTCAAAAATTTATATAAAGGTATTAAAGCAGTCTTGAATATAAAGTAATTTATTTTGATAAGGATTAAAATAAAAATAAAATAAAATAAAAATAAAATAAAATAAATTTTTAAAATAAAAAAAAGATAGTTATTGTGGTATAACTATAATAGTTAGACATAAATGCTCTCGCGGACTTTTTTGTAGATCTTAATGGGACCTACAAACCTGTAAAACATTATTTTGTTCTATTGTCAATAGTTTTTGCAGCGCACATAAATATAAGTTTTCGATTTCACACCTTGGGTTACAAAATAGCTATTTTCATACAGATCCCTATTTTTCTTGAAAATATAATATAGCCTTGTCCGCCAGAGATAGTGTAGCATTACAACAGTGAAAGAATTTTCAAATCGGTTCAGTAGTTTCGGAGCCTATTCGATACAAACAAACAATCAAACAATCAAATCAAATCTTATCATAGAGTACTTCGCATTAAATTTTTTACAAACACGAACAAAATAGAAATAAAAAATAAACAAAATGGTTATTCAACTTTTTTTATTTATTAATTAAAAAAATATTAAAGCCTTAAATCTAAAAAAAAAACCAAAAATAAAATCGAATTTTTACAAAAATTTCAATTCAATAATTCGTATTTTATTTTATCGCTCATAAAAAAGTGAGGTTAGTGCGTCAGTGTCGCTAGCGACGGTAACGAGTGCGGCGGCGGTGTTGCAGGTGAACGTGACGGTGATCAACGACGCGGACGAGGGCGGCGTCACCTTCTCGCAGGAGCTGTACTCCGGCGACGTGAGCGAGGCGGCGCGCGTCGGCGACCTGCTGCTGTCCGTGGCGGCGCGGGCGGCCGGCGGCGCGCGCCTGCTCTACGGGCTGCACGCCGCGCGCGCGCCCGCCTCCGCCGCGCTGTTCCGCCTGCACGAGCTCAGCGGCGAGCTGCGGCTGGCGGCGCCGCTCGACCGCGAGGCCGCCGCGCTGCACGAGCTCACCGTGTGGGCGCGCGACCAGGCGCCGCGCGCCTCCCGCGCCGTGGCGCGCGTGCGCCTGCGCGTGCACGGCGCCGACGAGCACGCGCCCGCCTGGGGCCGCCGCCTGGCCGAGGCGCGCCTGCCGCGCACGGCGCCGCGCGGCGCGCTCGTGGCCGCGCTGCGCGCCGCCGACCAAGACCGAGGCGACGCGGCGCGGGTGCTCTACTCGCTGGCGGGCGGCGACGCGGCCGGCCTGTTCGTCGTGGACGCGGCGCTCGGCGACGTGCGCCTGGCGCGCGCGCTGCCGCCCGCCGGCCCGCGCGACTACACGCTGCACGTGCGCGCCGCCAACCCGCCGCCCGCCGAGCGCGCCGCCACGCTGCCGCTGCACGTCACCGTCGTGGAGCCGGAGGACGCGCCGCCGAGGTGAGCGCCGCGCGCCGCCCGCCCTGCCCCCGCGCCGCCCGCTACCCGCGCAGCCCGCTACCCGCGCCTCCCGCCGCAGGTTCGTCGCCGACGAGGTCGTGTGCGAGGTGTTCGAGAACGAGCCGGCGGGCGCGCCGCTCGCGGCGGTGGAGGCGCGCGGCGGCAGCGCGCTGCGCTACTCGCTGGAGGGCGGCGCCGGCCTGTTCCGCCTCAACCCGGCCGCCGGCCTGCTCTCCACGGCCGCGCCGCTCGACTACGAGACGCAGAACTTCTACAATCTCACCGTCACCGCGATCAATATGGTGAGACTCGAGCGCTCGGCGCGATATCGATAATCATGTCTTTTTTTAATGTAAAATTCAAAATTCAAAACTTTTTTATTTAGTAGGGCACATTGTGATCACTTTAAAACGCCAACTTAAAACTAGCTACGCCTGTTCTAACCTCCTTACGCCGGCAAAAGAACAGGCAAGAAACGCCCGGCAGGTAATTTTTTTGGCGCGATCACATTGACCATTTTATTCTTATTACTAATTGATTGAATTGGAGCAAGTTCACTAAAATTCCAAGCTTTTTTTTGTCATCTAATAGTCCGATATTTTTTATTTAATTAGCTTTACTAATAAGATTTCTCTTGTTTGGTTGTACACATTGGGATATGGGAACATGAATATTAACGAGTTGCGGGATCACAACCAAAGCAGACCAGACCCCACAAGCAGCACCCGTTCACGAGTTGACGTGAACGGTTAACGGTGTTTATTTGTGCTTGTTATCGATAAGTCTGTTGGAAAACCGAATAAATAAATAAATAAATCTCCTCCGGTATTCGACGACCTCCAAACGCGAAACCGTCAACGGCTCCCTAACCCCTGGGGTCCGGTCGCAGGGCGGCG
The DNA here is from genome assembly GCA_931315375.2 of Opisthograptis luteolata. Lineage (NCBI taxonomy): Eukaryota > Metazoa > Arthropoda > Insecta > Lepidoptera > Geometridae > Opisthograptis > Opisthograptis luteolata. Next base: position 14,093,507 of record OV928039.1, read on the forward strand.
GCTCGGCGCGCGCGCTCGTGCTGGTGCACGTGGTGGACCGCAACGAGCACGCGCCGCGGCTGCTGGCGCGCGCGCTGCGCGGCCGCGTGTCCGAGGCGGCCGCCGCGGGCGCCGCCGTGCTGGCGGAGGACGCCGCGCCGCTCGTGCTGCTCACCGAGGACGAGGACTCGCCCGACCACCAGCAGCGCGCCTTCGAGATCGTGGAGCCGGCCGCCGCGGCGCTGTTCCGCATCGACCCCACGACCGGCGCGCTGCGCACCGCCGCCGCGCTCGACCGCGAGGCCGCCGCCGAGCACCGCTTCACGGTGCGCGTGCTCGACGCCGGCTCGCCGCGCCTGCCGGGCGCCAGCGCCGCCTCCGTGCTCGTGGAGGTGCTCGACGTGAACGACTGCCCGCCCGAGTTCGAGCGGCCGTCGTACGAGGCGACCGTGCTGCTGCCCACCGCGGCCGGCGTGCTGGTGGCGGTGGTGCGCGCGACCGACGCGGACGCGCCGGCCGAGGGGCTGCAGTACGACGTGATCGAGGGCGACCCGGGCGGCGCGTTCTCGCTGTCGGCGCGCGGCGAGCTGGCGGTGGCGCGGCCCGAGGCGCTGGGCGCGGCGCACCGCCTGCGCGTGCGCGCCTCCGACGGCCGCTACTCGGCCGCGGCGCGCGTCGACGTGCGCGCGCGCGAGCCCGAGCTCGCGGGCCTCGCCTTCCAGAGGAGCGACTACTACGGCTCCGTCGTCGAGAACTCGACGAAGCCGACGACGATCGCCGTGCTGAACGTGCTCGGCGCGGCGCTCAACGAGCACGTGGAGTTCGTTATCGCGAACCCGGTGGAGGGGTTCGAGGTGGGGCGCACGTCGGGCGCGGTGCGCGCGGCGGGGCGCGCGCTGGACCGCGAGGCGCGCGACCGGTACGTGCTGCTGCTGGAGGCGCGCGCGGGCGGCCGCGAGGCGCGCGCGCGGCTGCACGTGGCCGTCACCGACGTGAACGACAACTGCCCCGTGTTCGTGGGGCGGCCGTACATCGCGGCCGTCACCGCGGGCGCGGAGCCCGGCGCGCCCGTGCTGCGGGTGCGCGCCGTGGACGCGGACGCGAACGACAACGGCGAGGTGAGCGCGCGCCGCGGGGCGGGGGGGAGGGGGCGCGGCGCGCGGGCGGGTGACGAGCGCGCGGGTTGCAGGTGCGGTACGAGATGAAGCGCGGGCACGGCGAGCTGTTCCGCGTGGACCGGCGCACCGGGCAGATCACGCTGAAGCAGACGCTGGACGCGCACCAGCCGCTGTACTCGCTGGTGATCGGCGCGTACGACGGCGGCGTGCCCGCGTGCGGCGCCGAGGCGGAGGTGGCGGTGCGCGTGTGGGCGGGCGGCGCCGCGCCGGCCTGGGAGCGCGCGCACTACGTGCTGGAGGCGCGCGAGGACGTGGCGCCGGGCGCGCCGCTGGCGCCGCCGCTGCGCGCCTCCTCGCCGCTGCGCCGCCAGCTCATCTACACGCTGGAGGAGGACGAGGACGACGCTCTCGAGATACATTTTGACACGGGTGAGTGCCGCGCCCCTCCCCTGTCCCCCCACCCGCTCCCTCTCTCTCCCCCCCTGTCCAGCCGCGCCCCGGGTTCGCTAACGTTCGGTTTTGTCCCGCAGCCCCCGACGGAAGCAATAATCCATGTGAGTACTCGCCCGCGGCACCCGCTCCAGCTCGCGTTCTAATGTCGAGTGCCGAATCACCGCTTCCTCGTTTCAGCTTTCATCGCTTGACGCGCACCGCATGCGATCGATTCGATTCGTCAAAAATATTTTTTGTTGTTTCACATCTCCATCGTCTCGTTCTTTCATCGGTCGCGTTACATTTTCACGTCGTACCTCGGAGTGTCCGTCGCGCGGCGGTCGGCGGCTGCTCGTCCTCCATGCGTTACGTTTGCCGGCGCAGGTGCCGTGGCGGCCCGCGCGGCGCTGGACCGCGAGCGGCGCGCGCTGCACCGCGGCGTGGTGCGCGCCACGGACGCCGTGACGGGGCTGTTCGCGGACGCGGCGCTCACGGTGCTGGTGCTGGACGTGAACGACTGCGCGCCGCAGTTCCCGCGCGACGAGTACCGCGCCGCCGTGTCGGAGGCGGCGCCGCCGGGCACGCTGGTGCTGGCGGCGCGCGCCGCGGACGCGGACGGCGGCGCGGGCGGCGCGCTGCAGTACTCGCTGGCGGGCGCGGGCGGGGCCGCGGTCCCGTTCGCGGTGGACGCCGGCTCGGGCGCCGTGCGCGTGGCGGCGCCGCTGGACGCGGAGGAGCGCGCGGAGCACCACCTGCTGCTGACGGCCACGGACGGCGGCCGCCCGCCGCTCGCCACCACGGTGCACCTCTTCGTCACCGGTGAGTCCGCGCGCGCTTCGGGACCGACCCCGCTCTCTAGGTGAAACAACGAGAGATCGGGGTTCGGTGTAAAAAAAATACATTCTTTTTTTTTTATTAACTATCACTACTCACTACTTATTATAAAACAAAGTCTGTCTGTTCACGATAAACTCAAAAACTCCTGCACCGATTTTCATGCTGTTTTCACCAATTGATAGAGTGGTTCTCGAGGAAGGTTTTAGGATTTAATATATTAAGTTTTTGTATATATTGGCTAAAATATAACGATAATTTTGTTAGAGAGGTCGGAAAAAAATAAGCCGTCTGGGAGCTTTCAACGAAAACGCTTCCTAAACCCTTTGAGATGTAACAAAATGATGTATGGTGGAATTGTGTATCTTATACAGGTCTACAACAAAGTCCGCGATGGCATATGTTTATCTCTGAAGGATAACATAATATAACTACTTTTTTACATTTTAAAAGTTGATAAAAAGGCCGCCTAAAATCGGACCGTGTTTTCCATACTTTTATATTAATCCTTATCAAAATAAATGTCGTATTCAAGTATGTTCCAATAGCTGTAGATTACTTTTTGAATTGTTCAAATCGGACATTCTATTCGAAAGATATTACAAAATTAAAAAATGTCAAACTAATCGAAAAATAAACTCGCCGCGCGCTGCACCGCAGCGGAGCGGGAAACGCGGTGAGGTGAGGGGCACCGAGAGAGAATGTATTTTTTTTTTTTTTTTTTATTTGGTTCACAGAACTAGTCGTATACACAATGTTACAAGTAATAATTTTTGAACAATATTTTTGAATATTATCAATATTTTTGAATCTATGAAATAGGTGAAGTGCGGACCAGGAAGACCTTTTACGGCGCGGTCCAAACGCGCGGTCCAAAAAAAAATAACTTAGAATTAAGATAGGATAGTGGATACAGCAGGTAATGCGGTGAGAGGGCACCGAAGTGCGGCAATAATTTTGGAGTATACGGATTATAATATATACGCTTTCGCGCCTAAACTACTGAACCGATTTAAATGTGTCTCGTGCGCCCCCAGTGGAGGACGTGAACGACTGCGCGCCTCGCATGGAGCGCGGCGTGGTGTCGGCGCTGGTGTCGCCCGAGGCGGCGCGCGGCGCGCTGCTGGCGCGCGTGGGCGCCTGGGACCCCGACCGCGCCGACGCGCCGCGCCTGCGCTACCGGCTGCACGGCGCCGCGCGCGCGCTGCGCCTGCACGCGCGCTCCGGCGTGCTGGCGCTGGCGGCCGCCGCGCCCGCCGCGCCGCCGCGCAGCCTCAACGTCTCCGTGTCGGACGGCGCGCACGCCGCCTTCGCGCGCCTCAAGCTGACGCTCGCGCCCGCCAACCGCGCGCCGCCGCGCTTCCCGCACCTCGTGCACGAGGCGCGCGCGCTCGAGAACCAGCCGCCGCCGCTGCTGCTCACCACGGTCAAGGCGTACGACGACGACGCGGGCGAGTACGGCGCCGTCTCCTACTCGATCCCGTCCGCGCGCCTGCGCGACCTGTTCGCGGTGGACGCGCGCAGCGGCGCCCTCACCGCGCGCGCGCCGCTCGACCGCGAGGCGCGCGCCGAGTGGGACGTGCCGGTGGCGGCCGCGGACGGCGGCGGCCGCGCCGCGCACACCACCGTGCGCGTGCGCGTCGCCGACCTCAACGACAACGCGCCCGAGTTCCCGCTGCGCGAGTACCGCGCCGCCGTGCGCGCCGACCGCGCGCCGCTCGCGCCCTTCCTCACGCTGGAGGCGCGCGACAGGGACGCGGCCGACAACGCGCGGCTCGTCTACTCCGTGTACGAGGGCGAGGCGCGCTCGGACGCCGCCGGCCTCTTCCACATCGACCCCGCGTCCGGCGCGCTCTCGTTCGCGCGCGACGCCACCCCCTTCGGTGAGTGCGCGCGTCGGTCGGCTCCGGCGGGGCGGCCCCGGCGCAGCCGACTAACGCGCCGGTCGGGCGGCGCAGCGGCGCGCGTGCTGCAGGTGTGGGTGCGCGCGCGCGACGGCGGCGGGCTGGCGGGCGAGGCGCCGGTGGCGGTGTCGGTGCTGGGCGCGGGGCAGGTGGCGCCGCGGCTGCGCGCGCTGCCGCCGGCGCTGTTCCTGCGCGAGGACGCGGCGCCGGGCGCGCTGCTGGCCGAGCTGGCGGGCGCGGACGGCGCGGCGCCGGGCGCGGCGCGGCTGCGGCTGGCGGGCGCGCGCCGCTCGCCCGGCGGCGACCTGTTCGCGTTGGACGCCGCCGGCCGGCTGGTGCTCGCCGCGCCGCTCGACCGCGAGACCGCCGCCGAACACGTCATAGGTGCGTGCGATAGCCCGACCCTTGTGCTTTATTTGCGCCGTCGCTACATCGAATTTCACGTAATAATTATCATCCCCCTATACTAGGCTCCGTAAAGTTAGCAACTCGTTCGAAGGTCAACGTGTACGTTTTTCAACAAAATCCCAAATGAAATTTGAGACCTGTCGTATAAAGAGAATTTTTGTTATTTTTTTTTTATTATTGATAGGTTCGTAAACTGGCCGTAACAAGAACAACTAGTGTTAACGCTAAAATGCTCATTGTTTAGAGCGGGAGTGGCGAGGTGCATATGTTCCATCCTTGTTCCTCACCTACAATATTCCGCTCCCCGTCCTTGTCTAACTCACCTGAGGATAGTGCAATACTGCAGTGACATTGACAAGGCAGTCGCGTCCTTGACACACATCGAAGTGCGTGAACTCCCGCGCTTATAAAACGGACATTAATTGTTTTCGGCTATATCTCAATATAAACTGTTATTTTGTTATTTGTGTGCTCTCATCGAGTGACAGTGTCTCCAGAATCTAATAGGATTACACGCGGGGCGCCCCCAAGCAGCTGTTTTCGGGGATTGTATGTGAGTACCTATCTATTCCATCCTTTCCTTGCATTTCGCCACTGTGTACGTATTCTTGCATTAATTTCTCCGAAAAACCTTCATACAGCGCGCATACATAGTTTTGGTCACTATCGTACCGGATAAATTAAAATTTGGATGAATTTTGTGTCTGTTACGTACACCGTTATTTCTTAGTTAGCACCCGCCATTTTTGCTAATTGGTTTTAATAACCGTTGGCTAATTTTGCGTCGTAGTAATCCTATAATATAAATTTATAAATTTTTATTTTATATAAATTTTAATATATATATCGGCGCAAAGCCGTTATTGTGATTTTAATAATAATAATAATAACCGATTGTCAATGAGTTAATTACATATTGCACAACTACGTAAAGCGATGATGCAGATGGCCTCGTTCTTACACGAGGCGCGGTAACAAGACTCCGGTCAAGCCGTGTTGCTGGGAGCGGACACCGGAAACCGCCGACACTTCATTTCACACTTCGAATGAGTGCAGTAGTTTACTTAGAGTTAAGATTTTACTTATAACTTTTTTTACTTTATTAAATAGTTGCAAATAATTTTGGTTTTTTTTAAATCCTGCGGCTGCTGCTCGCATAATTGGCGCAGTCGGTAGGATCTAGAATCAGTGCGTTACGGACCAAAAAGTGCTATAAAAATCGGCAGGACTCTGTTAACCGCTGGTAGGCTCTCTAGCCTTCATCTGGATCCGAATCTACGTGAGCGCAGTACCGAGGACAGTATCTGAGCATTGATACGCGGAGGAAACCAGAATGCATATGTAAGTACGCAAAACTTTCTTTTTGTGTTGCTTCCTTCCTAGTTCTTATCCCATAACTATTCAAAATTTTTCACCCTACAAATAAGGGTGCCAGCGAGACTGCATCGCGCCAGTCTCGCCGTAATAGAGAGTTAGATAGTAATAGGCAGATAGAAGAAGTGTTAGATTTAAATATATTATTTGAAACAAAGATGCCTTACGACCCAGATGTAATTTACAAGGCCTTGCGCCCAGTGCCGGATTTTGATGGTAATCCGAACATATTGACTAGATTTATTAACATATGCGATCAAATTGTTGCGACTTATATGAGTAATGAGCCCGGTAGTAATTTACCTAACTTATGCTTACTAAACGGTATATTAAATAAAATAACTGGGCCCGCTGCCACCATTATCAACTCTAATGGCATCCCTGATAACTGGCTAGGTGTTCGCGAATCCCTCATTAATAACTTTGCAGACCAGAGGGACGAAACAGCATTATATAATGATCTGTGTTTAGCCATTCAAGGTCATAAGACCCCCCAGGAGTTTTACGATCACTGTCAGACATTATTCAGTACAATTATGACGTATATTAGTCTGCATGAGTCACTCCAAACCACTATCGAGTCGAAGCGTATGCTTTATAAGAAGCTCACAATGCAAGCGTTCGTACGCGGCTTACAAGAGCCACTTGGTTCTCGCATTAGATGTATGAGACCACCCACGATAGAGCAGGCGTTACAGTTTGTGCAAGAGGAACTTAATATTTTATATCTACAGCAACGTAATAACGAAGTGCACAAAAGTCAGCCAGTTTTAAAAGCTAACATCCCAATACAAATGCCTCCTCCACATAGGCAGGCTTTACAGGCACCACCGCAGATGATGTTACCACCACGACCGATGTTTATGCCTCCACAACCACCTCAGGCTTTTAAGTTTGTTCAGCCACAATTTAGAAATAACCCAGGGCCACAGCATCACCAACAATACCGTGGGCCTACGCGCACGCAGCAGATGTTCGCCGCACCACCACCAAATTATAACGCGCGTAGTAATGTTTTCCGTATGCCACCTCGTAACCCTCAGAATTTCGGCCCCAGGCCAATGAGTGGAGTACAACACTTCACTCCTAGGGCTTTACCTGCAACGGGACTTGCTGGACATGACTGGACCAAGCACGGCAACCCACCACCTACGAATTATTTTAAGAGCCGTGAAATGAATTTTAATGAGTGTGCTAACGACGGTTACTCAGGTTACGTAGACTACTATCATGAACCTGAACTTAGTTACTACCCTGACTATTACGAGTACCCAACTTACGCAGACGGACATGACTATAACGGTTACTATGACCCTGAGAGCTACGGCTCAGAGACAGCTCAGGTACATGACATTACTGACACAACCACAGAGCCGCAGCCTTCCACCAGCCATCAGGAAAATTTTCAGAAGGCTTCTACGTCAGACAGGCTAAAATAGAGGTTAATTTACAGACTCAAAGACAACTGCCATTTATTCAGATTTCTAACCCACCGCTAAAACTTCTTATAGATACCGGCGCGAATCAATCTTTCTTAAGCCCGGATGCTGTAGAACATTTTTATCCGCACGTGCAGTTAGACTATGATCCGTTTGAGGTCACGAACGTCCACGCAGTTAGTCAAAATGATTATTCAATAACGGTACCATGCTTTAGCGAAATCAATGATAACGAACCTATCAAACTTTTTGTATACAAGTTCCATAACCATTTCGACGGACTTATAGGCCTCGACTTACTTACCAGATGGGAGGCAAGAATCGATTTAAAAGAGCTACATTTGAATACCAGGTTCGCGGTAAATCCGATCTTGTTATACAATTCACGGAACGTTAATTTGTATGAGGACATTATCCCGGCAAAAAGTACAAAGTTAGCCAGAATACCTATTGACGCGTCAGATAGTGAGGTCTACATTCCTGAACAAATACTATGCAATTGTATCATTCACGAATGTGTTACTACCGTAATTCAGAATAGAGGCTACATAGAGATAGAGAATCCGAACGAAAATGACGTCGTATTTTCGTTAGACCGTCCCGCTCACGCGGAGCTGTTTAATATCGAGTGCACGCGCACCGACGCGTCATCGGCGCGAGCTAGGGATGTCACATCGCGACTTCGCACGGACCATCTTAATGAGGAAGAAAAGGCTAACTTGATCACTCTTTGTTCAAAGTATGCTGATGTTTTTTATATTGATGGTGAAGATTTAACCTTCACTAATCAAATAAAGCACCGTATACGCACAACCGATGACATCCCGGTTTATACGAAGAGCTATCGCTATCCTTTTGTTCACCGACAGGAGGTCAGCGAACAAATTAGTAAGATGTTAGCCCAAGGCATTATACGTCCATCCGAGTCCGCATGGAGCTCACCAATTTGGGTAGTTCCCAAAAAGGCGGACGCCTCAGGCAAACAAAAGTGGCGTCTAGTGGTTGATTTTCGCAAAGTTAACGAAAAAACCATAGACGATAAATACCCCATCCCTAACATCACGGATGTTCTGGACAAGCTAGGGAAGTGTCAATACTTCACTACCCTGGACCTGGCCAGTGGCTTCCATCAGGTAGAAATGGACCCCACTGACATTTCCAAGACAGCATTCAACGTGGAACATGGCCATTTCGAGTTCCTCAGAATGCCAATGGGTTTAAAGAATGCACCATCCACTTTTCAAAGAGTGATGGATAATATCCTCAGGGGACTCCAGAACCAGATCTGTCTGGTTTATCTTGACGATATAATTGTGTTCAGCACCTCCCTGCAAGAACACATGACCAACCTGGAAAAGGTGTTCCAGAGGCTCAGAGAATCTAACTTCAAAATACAGATGAACAAGTCTGAGTTTTTGAAGTTAGAAACGGCTTACTTGGGTCATGTTATTAGCAGTGAAGGAGTGAAACCCAATCCGGATAAAATAGCAGCGATTGAGAAATATCCGATACCTAAGACGCCGAAAGAAATTAAACAATTTCTAGGCTTACTCGGATACTATCGGAAATTCGTGCCGGACTTTGCACGAATAACGAAGCCGTTGACTCAGAGTCTCAAAAAAGGCAAAAAGATCACCTTTGACCCTGAGTACGTCAACAGTTTTGAGAAGTGCAAAACTCTGTTAACGAACGACCCTATTCTCAAGTACCCTGACTTTGACAAGGAGTTCATCCTTACCACAGACGCGTCCAACGTAGCAATAGGCGCTATTCTATCTCAGGGACCAGTCGGGTCCGACAAGCCAATTTCCTACGCGTCTCGTACGCTTAATGACAGTGAGCTCAATTATAGTACCATCGAGAAAGAGCTCCTCGCAATAGTTTGGGCCACTAAGTATTTTAGACCGTACCTTTTTGGACGTAAGTTTAAGATACTTACCGACCACAAACCGTTGCAGTGGATCATGAGCTTGAAGGAACCAAACTCACGACTCACTAGATGGCGGTTAAAACTCAGTGAGTACAACTTTACCGTAGTGTACAAGAAAGGTAAAGCGAATACAAATGCAGACGCTTTATCTCGCGTAGAGATACATAATGAGGAAACTGACTCTCTTATGGTGAACCCCTCAGAGCAGCCAATACCAGACAATGGCTCTACTACTGTGACGGTACATACCAGCCAGGAAAATCCTATACTGGAAGTTCCCATAAGCGATGACCCGTTAAATAAATTCCACCGACAGTTAGTCTTCTCAATTGTAAGTGACGTTAAAAGGCGACCGGCAGTATCAAAGCCTTTTGATACTCACACACGCGTTTCTGTACAAGTTACAGAATCTAACCTAGAACAAGATGTTATTAACGCTATTAAAGAATTCGTCACCCCAAAAATTAAGACCGGCATATTAATTGATCCCCCATTAGGTATGTACTCCATAATACCCGTCATACAAAATCATTTTAAGAGCTCCGCCATGAACCTTGTACTCACGAAACATGAGCTCGAAAACGTGAAACCGTATCTTAGACAGCAAGAAATCATTAGGCATTACCACGACGGCAAGACAAATCACAGAGGCATTAACGAATGCTATTTGTCTCTTTCTAAGAAATATTATTGGCCAAAAATGAACGAGCAGATTTCTAAGTTCATTAATGAGTGCACTGTGTGTGGCCAAGGGAAATACGATCGTAATCCCATTCAACAACGATTTAACGTCGTGCCGCCTCCTAGTAAGCCACTAGAGATAGTTCACATGGATCTACTTACAGTAGACAGCGAAAAGTACGTTACTTTTGTTGACGTATTTTCAAAGTACGGGCAGGCCTATCACCTCCGTGACGGCACCGCTATTAGCGTATTGCAAGCATTGTTAAAGTATTCTACACATCACGGATTACCTTTAACAATCGTCACAGATAATGGACCGGAATTTAGTAACCAGTTGTTCTTAGAATTTCTACGCACACATAGCGTTAACCATCATAGAGTTCTCCCGCATTCACCTAACGACAACGGAAACATAGAACGTTTCCATTCGACTATACTCGAACACCTGCGACTTCTCAAATTACAGCGTAAAGACGAACCGGTAGCTAACTTAGTGCCATATGCGATTATCGCATATAACAGCTCAATCCACAGCTTCACCAAGTGCAGACCGTTTGACATAATCACAGGTCACTTTGACCCCAGAGATCCAGTCAGTATAGATTTGACACAGCACTTATTGCAACAATATACTCAAAATCATAGAGATCAGATGAAATTAGTTTATAGCATTATCAATGAGTCAGCTCTGCACAATCGAACGGTTTTAATAGAAAATAGGAATAAAGATAGGGAACCGGAAACACAGTATGAACCTGATCAGCAAATATTTGTTAAAAATCCACTTGCTAGCCGTCAGAAGCTGGCACCACGATATACAAAAGACACCGTGCTTGCCAATCTACCTATTCACATATACACGTCACGAAAACGTGGGCCCGTAGCCAAAGCTCGCCTTAAGCGAGTACCTAATAGCGCCAAATTGTTTCAGAATTCTGCTGATGATGCTGGCGCATCTTGTTCACACGCAGGAGATAAGACTTGAGAGTCTTAGCGACGGTCCGGGACTTCTGCCTTATAAACTAGGACAGACTCGTTTAATTTCGCATTACCATAGTTTCCTGCAGTATATTCAGATAGATGATATAGAAAACAAAGCTACCGCGGTTAGAGAACAGTTATTAGAATTTGAACAGAAACTTACTAATGACACGTTTGCTTTATACGAGCTCCAAATTAATTACTTGTCGCATAAGATTAATAAAGTCTTAAATCATATAAAAGGTTTAGAACCTAGTCGCACCAAAAGAGGTCTAATTGACGGATTAGGATCCGTAGTTAAAAGTATAACAGGGAATTTAGACTATCAGGATGCAATTAAATTTGATAACGCGATCAATAACTTAAATAAAAATCAGGACAAAATTGTAACCGAATTCAACGCTCATATAAGCCTTAGTAAAGAGTGGATGACGCAACATAATGACGTAATCGACCAGTTAGTTAGAAATCAGCAATTAATTAATTCAACTTTGGACCTTTTATTAGACAGCAATGCATATAAAGATAGTAGTTTAGTAAAATACGCTCAATTCGCTCAACTTTTGACTATTATAACCGAAAATGTGGACGATTTATTAGAAGAGATAATTAGAATAGAAAATATTTTAGCTCTTGTGCGCGCCTTAAGCACGCACCATTCTATGGTAGATATAGATACCTTAGGTAAAATGATAGATAGACTTCGGATAATATACGGAGATAATAGACTATTAAGTTTAGATTTACGTAGTTATTATAGTATAATAAAACCCGGCTCCTATTTCAGCGGAAGGCAAATTGTAATAGTTTTTAAAATTCCAATAGTTAGCCTAGAAACTTTCGATTTTTACAAACTCTCAATAGCTCCGAATAGTTACAATAAAGTCCTCATTCCACCCTATCCATTCCTTGCAACCAACAAGGAAGCATACGCGTACATGGAGGCTGAATGCCCGAAGGTAGACAAGCAGTACCTCTGCGTAGAAGATACCATCAAGCGGGTCAAGAACCAGCAAGACTGCACTCGAGACCTCGTCATCAACCACGTCCTAGGAGAAACCTGCAACTTGACTACCGTAGCACTGAAGAATGAAGCCATGGAGCAACTGGATGACAAAAACTATGTTATGTCATTCCCCCATTCAACAAGAGTCCATCTGCGATGCGGAAGAGAAGAATATAAGCAACTCCAAGGCAGTTACCTAGTCACGGTACCTCTAAACTGTACCGTGATGACGTCAGAATTCACCATAGTGAACGAGAACAACCAAGTACAAGGCCAGCCACTACTAATCACCGGCATAACATACAACTTTGAACGGGAATACACACCCCCGCACAAGCTGGTGCTGCAATCCATCGACCTGAAGAAAATACATAACGCCTACAATCAAGTTATGATGCAGCCGAACTTGGAACGAGATGCTGGCAACGCAATCTATCACACCACCGTTCCCTTCTATGTGGTACTATTTAGTGCATTCGCCCTCGCACTGGGTATAATGCTACGAAGATTCAACATACGCAAGCGCATTACACCCCAACGCTCATCAGATGACCAGACACCTGCGAAACACGAATACGAAGATCCTGAAAACCCTACAGCTTTCCCACCAACATTTTCACTAAAAGTTGGAAAATAGTTGATGATCTGCGGGTGGAGAAATTACATATTGCACAACTACGTAAAGCGATGATGCAGATGGCCTCGTTCTTACACGAGGCGCGGTAACAAGACTCCGGTCAAGCCGTGTTGCTGGGAGCGGACACCGGAAACCGCCGACACTTCATTTCACACTTCGAATGAGTGCAGTAGTTTACTTAGAGTTAAGATTTTACTTATAACTTTTTTTACTTTATTAAATAGTTGCAAATAATTTTGGTTTTTTTTAAATCCTGCGGCTGCTGCTCGCATAATTAGTTAACTAATTTTAGAATGATTGTTAGAGGTTAAAACCTCAGCTGGAACGATCACAGGCAATTTTTACGAAGTTTGTAAACATTGCTTGTGCGAGGCCAGTTTTGGTATAAATACGACCGCTCGGCAGAGCTCTAGTCAGTCTGGCTTGAGCCGTCGTAGCGATCGGACCTCCCGAACTCTGTTGTGCCAAGTACCTAGACTACTTATTGCCGAATAAATAGTTTGAAAACTATCTACTTCGTTTTTCTGTAACCACCTATCATGCCCCGACCTGATGATGACGATGATGGTGACGTCATCATTGCTGACGTCAGTCTTGCTAAAACAGCACTGGGCCCGGCCACCCGTCATCAGAAGTGGGATTGGAACGGAATCCAATCCAGGACACCTCCTCATCAGCTCGTTCATCACATGATCTACTGGAACAAACCAGTGCTGTATGCTCCCAGCCGATAACGTCACTGGCTGTGCCGGACCCTTCGTTGGATACTGTACCACGACAAGCCAACGATCCAGAACAGCAGCGTATGCTGTTAATACATGCCCAGCCCATCTACGGCAGGGGTACCACCACAATTCCTCATGGAAATGATGCAGAAGATGTCAGAACGCTTGTGTGCTCAACCCAAAGAGTCGCGAGTTTAATCAAGGATGTTTACCTGCCATCATGTGATCCGAATACCAATGTTGGTGTTCGTGAGGCCATTGAAACGTGGAAGCTCGATGACTTTGATATCCGGATGAAGGCATGTAGCCTTTGAAGGGACGTGATATATGTGTGTCCACCGATGCGTCATCATCACATTGTGGCCTTCACAAAGTGCGCGTTATTCTACTACGTTACTAATAGGGGCCCGCGCGGTGTATTGACTGCGTTGAAACGAACCGTGCATCTACTTGAAACACCAACTTAAATCTTCGTTGATGGAAGAAGAGTTTCTGTGTGAATTAATGAATGAAATACCGTGACCACCTCAAAAACAATATTCACGCTATGGCACCAGGAATCGGCCGAGCAAGCGGAAATATTGCAACGTTTGGTTTTGATCAAAAATTATGAAACCAAAACAGTAGCGCTCCACACTTGAAGAACTGCAACTTAGGATGTACTACACAACTCACCGTGTTGCTGGAGTTGCCCCGTTCACACTTATTGCTGGACGACAGTACTGTCTTCCACCGGAATTGCCGAATCTAGTGGACATTGACAACTATGCTATTGAGATGGAAGCGCTTACCCTACACATGCAACTAAAAATGGCACAAGGTCCTGCTGACTTGGATAGACAGTGTTTCAATCTACATCCATCCCTGCCAAAGAGATTACATACTCATCAAAAACACGCCGCGTAATCAGACATCTAATTCTAATTGCAGGTATCTTGTTAAGAGAGTTTGGCGTTCAGCTTCGTCGTGCCGCTCACCCAGGTGACCATGGGACCGTATCGGCAGAATGTGACTTATCTACACCGGCTCCCAAATACCCCGCTGCTACACCAGTCAAACTCGTGCTTTTTACACCACGAGCAGTCCAACTTGTGTAACCAAAACGGGTGAGATCCTTTCATTACCTTAAAACCCCATTAAGTTATCCCGTTTCCTATAATAACACTTATCTACGAGAATCTACGATAACCCACGAGAATCCACGAGAATCCACGAGAATCCACGAGAATCCACGAGGTTTCCACGAGGTATCCACGTGTTCCCATATTTCCATTCAAAGCGCACTATGCGTGCATTAACATGCAATGCGTTATGCTTCTGACCTTACCTAAAAGCAACACCGGTTGCTTACAGATACCAAACTCAGAAGAACCATATTTCGTTGTTTCAGTATCCACGAGGTTTTCCACGAGGTTTTCCACGAGGTTTTCCACGAGGTTTTCCACCAGGTTTTCCACGAGGTTTTTCCACGAGGTTTTTCCACGAGGTTTCCACGAGAACACTGCAAGGCTGGTGCAGAGCGCGCACCCACGAGGTATCCAAGAGGTTTTTCCACGAGGTTTTTCCACGAGGTTTTCCACGAGGTTTTCCACGAGAACACTACCAGGCTGGTGCAGAGCGCGCACCGCCTGTCAGAATGGCCGTATCGGCGCAAAGCCGTTATTGTGATTTTAATAATAATAATAATAACCGATTGTCAATGAGTTAACTAATTTTAGAATGATTGTTAGAGGTTAAAACCTCAGCTGGAACGATCACAGGCAATTTTTACGAAGTTTGTAAACATTGCTTGTGCGAGGCCAGTTTTGGTATAAATACGACCGCTCGGCAGAGCTCTAGTCAGTCTGGCTTGAGCCGTCGTAGCGATCGGACCTCCCGAACTCTGTTGTGCCAAGTACCTAGACTACTTATTGCCGAATAAATAGTTTGAAAACTATCTACTTCGTTTTTCTGTAACCACCTATCATGCCCCGACCTGATGATGACGATGATGGTGACGTCATCATTGCTGACGTCAGTCTTGCTAAAACAGCACTGGGCCCGGCCACCCGTCATATATAAATTAAATATAAATTTTTTTTTTGGCTTAATTTATGTCTATCATCTGTCTTGTCTAAATTTAGTTCGTATGAAAGCTGTTTGGTTGTCCAATTAAAATAAAATAAAATAAAATAAAATAAAAAAATAAAATGACTACCAGATCACAACGAGATTCCGATAGGGAACTTCATAGAATTCAAGGGAAATTATCGGTATATTTCGAACATGTACAATCGATCTACGATTCTATGAAGTCGTTGGATTTGAACGATCCCGTTAATGTCGAGTCATTTTTGGCAAGTAGTTTCACTATAGATTCTATACATGATAAATATGTGGAAACACTCGAAGAGAGATGTTGCTGTGAAGCTTCGTCGAAGGAGGCTAACTTGCCTTCTTATAAATCGTTGCTTGCCTTTGAACAGTTATATGCACAAATTAAATACAAAATAACACAGTTGAATAATGATAAAAAAGTAGTAGATCCTTCCGACAATAAAGGACATCTTAGGAACATTAGATTGCCTAAATTAGAGATGGGATCCTTTGGAGGTGACTATGAAAGTTGGCCTATGTTTTATGAGACGTTTCGTACGGTCATTCACGAAAATTCGGAATTAACTGACGGCGAGAAAATGCAATATTTAATCGGTCGATTACAGGGCAAGGCACTTGCTATTTGCCAGGGTATAATACCGTCGGCAGAGAATTATCAGGTCATTTGGAATACTTTAGTAAATAAGTACAATGACAGGCGCTTGTTAGCGGCTTCGTATTTAGATAGGCTATTGAATCTTCCAGCTGTCGATAATGATTCGCCCGTTAGCTTGGAGGATTTCATAGATAAATTCTCATCGATTATATCCGCGTTGCATCAACTTCAGATTACAAGTTTAGAGGATTTAATATTCATTCATATAGGCTGTAAAAAGATTAATTTAGAAACCGTTAAGGCTTTCGAAATGTCGCTAAGTAGCCACGACCTTAATAACATGCCTACTTGTACTGAATTTGTTGATTTTATTCGTAAACACGCTCATATTTTGCAACGCGCACAGAGCGCAACTGATACGAAACCAGCTCCTCAATCTCGCAAAAATATGGATTCGAATGCCATTCAATCGTCAGGTAAATTCTCAGGGACACGCTCAAATAACGTCAAGACGTTTGTAAACATCCAGGATCACGGTAAATGTGTTTCTTGTGGGAATACGGACCACACTAAATTAGTCCAATGTCCTACATTCCTGTCAATGTCTGCTCATAATCGTTTTGCTATAATTAAACGTAATAAACTATGCGTAAACTGTTTTAGTGATAAACATGTGTTACTTGATTGCAAATCAACAAGTAGGTGTGATACGTGTAATCGTAGTCACCATACTTTATTACATTTTAATAACGGTTCTTCCTGCCAGAATAGGAACGCGCCGAACGGTAATTCTGCATTAAATCAGAATACTACCGCGCTTATCGATAACAACAACAAAGCACCCGTACGGTCGCCACCAGACGAGCGCGATATTACCGCGCGGTCGGGCGGTACATACGGGGACGGTACTAGTGGACGTTGCAGTGCCAGCCGTCCTGTCTCGTCATGTGCCGTTGGTGTACGATGCGCCGCTGCCGGTGCAGCTGATATTAAACCCGCGATGTCCGTCTTATTAGGGACCGCACAATGTCATGTAATTGATAAAATGGGTAATGTATCAATAGTTCGTGCCATTATTGACAGCGCGTCGCAACGCGATTTCATTACAACGGAATGTTGCCAACGTTTAAATCTACCGTTACATTCTACTTCTAGTAAATACGTGTCAGGTGTAGGTGACGTCACTAACCCGATTGATGGCATCACTTGCTTAACTTTAAAATCGCGCCACAATGATGAAGTTAGCTTCACAATTCAACCGCTAGTAGTTAGTCGGATTACGGAGGCTCTGCCGGTTTCATTAATTGATACCGCGCAGTTAGATTATTTGCAAAATCTTCCATTGGCCGATAGTCGATTTGGTATACCTGCCTCAGTAGACTTAATATTGGGTTCAGATCTATTCGCGCGCATTTTGCTCCCAAACACTATCTCGCGTTCTCCCGGCGAACCGGTAGCCATAGAAACGCTACTAGGCTATATCGTCGTAGGTCAGGCGCCGGTTATAAATCCCGTCTGCAATGTTGTTCAGGCCTATTGCACTATAAACGAATCGATAAGCAATCGTATAAGTCGAGTTTTCGAGTTGCAAGAGGTGCCAACCATGGCGAACTCACTCTCTGCCGTGGAGAAAGAGTGCGAAGATCACTGCATGTGCGTGGAGACATGCCGTCGTGATAATATAGGTCGCCCTGTCGTATCGTCGCCGCTAAAAGATAATGCATCATGTTTAGGTCGTTCAATGCGTTCGGCGGACCGTAGGTATTTATCAAGAGAAAGAAGGAATTTTTCAAATCGGTTCAGTAGTTTCGGAGCCTATTCGATGCAAACAAACAAACAAACAAATCTTTCCTCTTTATAATATTAGTATAGATGATATTTTTTCACCTCACAAGCTCGGAAAGGGTCTGTTTGTCATTCGAAATCTAAGTGCAAAAGCGCATTTTGCGCGCTAGCGTGGAAAGTATTTTTAAACTTCGAAACTTTCTATTCAATAATTTTCCATACCGCCAGTCCACTTAAAATGCACCAATACAAGTACTCGCGCCAAAATACAACTTTGCAGCCTTGCATAACAAATAACTATTATCTTGTATCTGCTTACAGTAAATAATTTTATATTTTATAATGTTAAAATGTTCTCTAAGATCATTTATCTTATTTATACGTAAGATCATGTTGTATATAAACCTAAAGAAAAAAAATAAGTAGAAGTACATAGAACTGTAATGTTTAAATTTTTTCTATTTGTGAAAACTGTTAGGCTTATTTGTTTTTATAATATATATATGTATTGTTACCTACTTCATTTGTATAAGTTTTCTTGTCTTTGGACATGAGCATAAATACATACATTCTATTTGTGAAAACTGTTAAAGGCCAATTGTATTCAATTCAAGTATTCTAACTTTGTTAATTAAGGCTGTTTGTTTTCCTGAAAAGTAAAAATAAAATAAAATAAAAATAAAATTATTTTACTTTTATTTCATTTTTTATTTTGCTGTTTGTTTCCTTGTTATGAATTAATAAATATGTATCCCATTAATGAATTAAAGCTTAGAATGTTGTCGGCAGGCGTGATAGCGGAGGGCCCCGGCAGCCCCGCGGTCGCCACCATGCTCGTGACGCGGCTGCACGTGCTCGACGTCAACGAGCACGCGCCCTCCTTCCACTCGCAGCCGTACGTCGTGCACGTCGCCGAGAACACGCCGCCGCACACCAGCATCGTGCAGCGTGAGTGTCTCGCCCGCCGCGCGCCCCGCCCGCCTGCCCCCGCTGACGCGCGCCCCCCGCAGTGATGGCGGACGACCCGGACGCCGGCTCCAACGGCGAGGTGCGCTACTCGCTGGGCGCGGAGGGCGCGGAGGGCGCGGCGGAGGCCCCGTTCGCCGTGGACCCGCACACCGGCTGGGTGACGACGCTGGCGCCGCTGGACCGCGAGGCGCGCGCCGAGCACCGCGTGGCGCTGCGGGCGGCGGACGGCGGCTCGCCGCGGCGCGTGGCGCGCGGCACGCTCGTGGTGCGCCTGGTGGACTACAACGACTGCCCGCCGCGGTTCGAGCGCGCCGAGTACGCGGCCGCGGTGGCCGAGGACGCGCCGCCCGGCACGGTGGCCGCGCGGCTGGCCGTGCTGGACGCGGACGCGACCGGCGCGCCGCTCTCCTTCTTCGTGGCGGCGGGCGACGAGCGCGCGCGCTTCCAGCTGCGCGCCTCCGGCGAGCTGTACGTGGCGCGCGCGCTGGACCGCGAGACGCAGGCGGAGTACGAGCTGGCGGTGGCCGCCACCGACGGCAAGTTCACCGCCACCGCGCGCGTGCGCGTCACCGTGCTCGACGTGAACGACAACCCGCCGTACTGCGTGCGGCACCGCTACTCGGTGCGGCTGCCGGAGGACGCGGCGCCGGGCGCGCCGGTGGCGGCGCTGCAGACGCGCGACGCGGACTCGGCGCCGCACGCGCGCCTGCGCTACTTCCTGAGCGGCGAGCTGGCGCACCACTTCGCGGTGGACAAGGAGACGGGCGCGGTGGCGGTGGCGGCGCCGCTGGACCGCGAGGCGACGCCGCGCTACCGGCTGCGGCTGCACGCGCAGGACCGCGCGCGCGCCGACTGGGGCTGCAGCGCCGCGCTCATAGTCGAGCTGGACGACGTGAACGACAACGCGCCGCGCTTCTCCTCCGACACCTACAGCGTCACGCTGCCCGAGGACGCCGACGTCGGCACGCTCGTCGCCAAGGTGAGCGCGCCCTGTCGCCCGACTGCGCCTCTACGTTTTGGGGCCTTTGCCCGGCGGCGGGACGATGTCTACTTTACGACGAAGTCTTTACTGATTCGTTTACTTTTTTACAACACAATTTTATTTTTGTCTGCACCGTTTAAAATAATTAATTACAACCAACACATTATACATGTTTGAAAAATA
The DNA here is from genome assembly GCA_931315375.2 of Opisthograptis luteolata. Lineage (NCBI taxonomy): Eukaryota > Metazoa > Arthropoda > Insecta > Lepidoptera > Geometridae > Opisthograptis > Opisthograptis luteolata. The sequence goes on from OV928039.1 coordinate 14,113,569, forward strand.
ACTAATAAAAACAGAGAGCCAATTGTAGGGGTACGGATCTAGAATTGCAGTGATTTGTTTAGATTAAAAGATTGTTTCTTCACTTCACTAATTTATTGTTATAATTACTATCTTATTTGAATGTTTATGTTAGATGTTAGATGTTATGAATGTTGAATGTTGTGAATGCATCCGAATGACGCGGTGATCAAAGGTGCACTGACGGTCAATGTAATTGACCGTCATGAGGTAATTGCGTCACGCGGATGTTGCAGAATAAGGTGTTCGGTTGCAATACCGAACATATTCCGGGGCACCAAAGATGAGGATGCTGGAATGATTGTATAAATGTAATGTTAGTAAAATGAAATGGTTGTGCGATGTTTACAAGATGATGCCATAAATGTTAGTGCTTATAAGTCTATAATTACGTAAATGTCTCTAAATGTTTACACTGTTATGTTGGGGAGAACGCGAATTGTTCACTCCATTGTTTATAACGCCATAAATATGGCGGACACTAGGCTGACGGTCAGCCATGTTCGGACGCGCACTGGCACTCACGTTTACTTCGCTAACACTACGGACGGGTTGCAGCTCGATGTCCGTGGTGATGAGAGCGCGGCGCGCGCTGCTCCGCCACCGCCGACAGAGCAGCACGCCAGCCGCTAGCGCGCCCGCGCTGACTAATGTGTAGCTCACCGCGTATTGATGTACGTCGTGTGAAGATAGAGACCCTTCTACTACTGCTTGACTGTTCTTTATAACATCTATACGCTGGTGCAGCTTTTGTAGAGCGTATTCCAACTCTTTTGACTCCGTTTGAAATGAACTGATATTGTAGAAAGGTATAGTGCTGTTTATTATGTTGTTGAGTTGGTCTACTTTAGGCGCATATATGTCTGCAGTTAGTTTCAATATGTTTTTTGAGTTGCGTTGGATATGCAATGTGAAATCTGATCCTTTTAGCAAGCAGTTCTGTTCTAGGTAAATTATCCCGGCCTTTTTTAGATCCATTACCTGTACTTGTTCGCCACAGATTACTTTTACCATACAACTGTTGCAGCAGTAATATAAATAGAGAGATGGATCTGTAAGTGGTGTCCATTTGTTTTCACATTTGGACTTCTTGATCTTGCACTTCTCTGTGTTGCGATCGATATCACAGAAGTTGTTGTTGCTGTTCAGATGGTAAATTGGCTTCTTTAGGTTGCATATAAGTTCATCTTCTTGTTGGTTGCATTGCGAGAGTTCTTTAGAGGAGAATGTTAAGTAAGAGTCTCTTTTTAGATCGGTCGCGATGTATTCTGATGACGGAATAAACTCTATCATCGTGTTGTCGATTTGCTGGGGGATCGATAGTATCTTGTACAGCTTGTATCTGTCTCTGCTGATAAGTGGGAATGTTATTTGAAATATAAAATATTCTTCAGTAATTCTCGCTTTAATATTCAATAGTGCATACAATTTGGAAATGTTTTCTTGATTGATGGGTAAAGTTATATCCTCTGATAAATGCGTTGAGATAATGCTCAGTTCTCTTCTTAGTTGCTCCGGTGTGAGGAGATGGATGTTGAATTGTCCATGATGTACATTAGTCAAGATATCCAATAGGACGTCTTGAGTTCTTTTAAGATTATGTAATAAATTACTTGCAGTTAATGACGTCAGAGTAAATTCTTGAAGCAATGTTATGTTGTTAATTTCGTGTTGAAGTATGTTAGACATTTTATCCAGGGTCATTAAATGTTTATTAATAATTTTATGTTGTTTAGACATAATTTCTTCTGTTCTTTTCAATAGATTGTATTCAGACTCAACAATCGATGTTTGGTTCCTCCATAAGCTGACCAAATGCTTCTCGTTTCGTCTTATCAATGCGATGTCTTGGCTGTATTGTTCTGCGAAATGTTCGTCTAATACTCCGAAGAGTGAATTAGCTACGTAGCCAACTCCATTGATAAGACCGCGTCGCTGTCTGTCATTTGAATGTTGTGTCATTAAAAGTTCATTATAGTATTTTAGTTCACTGCCCTCGTGATTCAGCTGTGATAAGATCATGTTACATTGTTCGGTGTTTATTGTTTTGCAAGTTCTCTCTAGATATGTTATTGTTTTATCGAATGCCTGCATTCCTTCCCAGTACGGAGACATGTCATAAAACACTACCAATGTCCACATGTCTTTGACCAGGCTTACTTTTGAGACTGGGTCAAAGTATAGTGACTGGTTGTTTTTCAAGTTCGTGATGTTGTAAGCACCAATTGAACCGACAAACAATGACATAAAAAATAATAATGCCATAATGATGTACGAGGAACTTCTGGGTGTTGTTTTTCTTGCTTGTTTCTTATCCTTTGTTTCATGTATAATGTTGTTTGCAGTCGCCTTGTTATGTTTATGTTTATGTTCGATTTCTGTTCTCACTGCCGTCCGTTGTACGTGCTCCCTTATTACTGTCTTAGCTTTACTTGGTTTATTTATTGTTAGGTAGTTAGGTAAATGCTGATGTTGTGGAATAGGTGTCAATGTCCTCACTATGCATGCTACTCGTGTTACTTTTTTAATCGTTCTATGTTTTTGTAATAAATCTATGATGTTATTATTGGTTTGTTTGTTTGTTTGTTGTATTATGTTATCTAATGTTGTTGTCTTCTTTTCTTCTTCTTCTGTTTTATAAGTTGATTGTTCTTGTTTCCTCTCTATGCTAAAGCTCTGTAACCAAGAAGGTCCTTGCCACCATAGAGGGTGTTTCAATCGTTTTGTTAGTGATTGAGTTCTGCTGAGTTCAATTCGTAGTGTTAATGTTTTTCTGTCTGGCACCAACTTCGATCTTGCTGCTACCAGTACTGTGTGTTGTTGAATTTTTTTTGTTTGTTTTTTCGTAAGCTTCGTGTTTCTCACACTTGCTTTCTATGTTTTGTGGTTGAGTAATTGCCACAGGTTTTGACAATTCTAATTCGTGTATTGTTTCATGTTTTGATGGTAAACTCTGTTGTTCTTCTTCTGACAGATGTGACTTCTCAGCAATCTCTTCAAATTTGTGTATGTTTTCTATGTTATTCAGCACTACGTTGCACTGAAATGTTTTTACACCACCACATAGCAACCATCCTAATTGTGTTTGTTGGGCGATGGGCTGGTGTAAAAACATTCGGCTCGAAGGACCAATATGTAGGGGTACGGATCTAGAATTGCAGTGATTTGTTTAGATTAAAAGATTGTTTCTTCACTTCACTAATTTATTGTTATAATTACTATCTTATTTGAATGTTTATGTTAAATGTTAGATGTTATGAATGTTGAATGTTGTGAATGCATCCGAATGACGCGGTGATCAAAGGTGCACTGTCTCCTTTTATTACTCCTCCTAAAATAATGTTAGCGTAAACGTCTGCTCCAAGCAATAAATCTACTGAGCGACTGTTGTAAAATTCAGGATCAGCTAGCTGGATGTTTTGTAAGTGTGACCATGAAGGTTTACTGAATGTTTTGTTAGGTAAACTCTTAATGAGATCGTTCATGATAAGAGCTTCTGACTGGAACTCGTAGTCATTGTACATAGAAGCACACTCTATTGTTATTCTCCCTTTACAACTGTTCTCCTTCTCTCCGACTCCAAAAACAACTCCTTGGCATCTTTGTCTCTTAATACCTAACGACTGCGCTGCTCTTTCTGTTATTAATGTTATCTGCGAACCTTGATCAATCAAGGCTCGCATGTTGTTATACGACCCATCTGATGTTTTCACCCTCACCAACGCTGTCGCAAGCAAAACTTCTGCGTTTTCTCCCTGAGACGCATGTGAGGTTCCTGTTATAGGTGAATGACCTGTTGTTTGTTGCGCAACATATTCGCTGCTTGGTAAATTTGTTGATGACGCTGTTTTCATAAAAGCCTCGTGTAAAATTGTGTTATGTTGTTGTAGGCATTTTCGACATGTTTGTGTTGAAGTGCAATGATTGCCATTGTGGCTAAATAAACAATTAGTGCAGAGTTTCAAGTTGTTAGCAGTTTTTACTTTTTGTTCGTCATTCATTATTAGAAATTTTTTGCAATTGTAAATGCCATGTTGGTTATTGCAGAGGGGGCATTTTATGTTTGACACGTGCATTGATTTCGCAAGTGACCTATTTTCACTTCCGTTGGTGTTGTAATTGTTGCTTTTGTTAAATGAGTTATTATAATGCTGTTTTCTTATACTAGATGATGGATGAGGATAATTATTACTCATCGTAGGTCTCGGCGTCCCACTATCTTGTCTTCGGCGTGCTGTTTCTAATGCTGTAAATTTTATTTCTAGGAATTGGAGGAAGTCGTTTAAAATTGGAAGATCTTTCGCATTTTTCAACGAACTTACATAATCAGAGTACGAGTCGGCGTCTAATTTTTGACTCAAGATGTGTACAATCATCGGGTCCCAAGATGTTATGTCAATTCCTAGATTTTTGATGGCGTTCATACATTCTATTGTTGTGTCATGCATTCTTTTAAGTTGTTGTGCCGCTTGTTGTTGTATGTTAGGTAGGCCTAAAAGAATGTTCATGTGCGATGTAAAGATAAGTTTTTTATTATCATAGCGGCGAGTCAGAATGTCCCAGCACACTAGATAATTATCTGTACTTATCTGCAAATGTTGAATGAGCTTTTCAGCTTCTCCGCGAACTCTACTCTTCAGATGTTGCATTTTCTGGCCGTTTGATAAAGATGGGTTACTGTGTATAACCTCTATAAATAAATCTTTAAAGGATACCCATTGATGGTGATTTCCGTTAAATAATGGGATATCTAATTGAGGGGTTGACTTTTCCCTATGTTGAACTGACCACATTTTAGTGTTAATGGCCTTTTTTAAATGAATAAATTCCTGTTCGTGTCTGTCAAAAATGTTGCTGTATGTTTTGTTCTCTTCCTCTAACTCGCTCTCAATTTCCCAATGAAGCTGGTCGATTGCCGACCACCTCGCTGTTAAGGATTTTAAGGCGTCTTCAAACTCCCACTTCTCTGTTGTCGACTCTACATTTATGTTAGCTGCTGTCCGCACAAAAGCTTTAAAATTAGCGTATTGGCGACGCAGCAACTCGTCTAACTTGTTGTTTGATTTTAATGATGATTGATGTTGCTGCCTTTGGAAGCTAGATCCTGCTTCTCTTTCAGCCATGTTTGTTTCTTTATATGTTGTAAGTATATAAACTTATATGATACTACTCAGCCTGCTGCTGCTGCTGCTGCTCCTGCTCCTCGTTAATGTTGTCACTGCAATCCTTTCACTGATACACCCACACTAATGTTATTGTTTGCTTGTTCAACCTCGTCCGAACACGAAAAACGAAAAACGGATTACGCGACGCACGAGGACCTCTCGAAGGACCAATATGTAGGGGTACGGATCTAGAATTGCAGTGATTTGTTTAGATTAAAAGATTGTTTCTTCACTTCACTAATTTATTGTTATAATTACTATCTTATTTGAATGTTTATGTTAGATGTTAGATGTTATGAATGTTGAATGTTGTGAATGCATCCGAATGACGCGGTGATCAAAGGTGCACTGACGGTCAATGTAATTGACCGTCATGAGGTAATTGCGTCACGCGGATGTTGCAGAATAAGGTGTTCGGTTGCAATACCGAACACCAATTATAAGTCCTCGCGGATAAGTTACGCGATAGGTTAGAGAAAAATAAAAATAAAATAAAAAATATTAAACAAAAAAAATATAACACGCTAATAATATTACTTTTCAAAATAACATAACAAACTAAAAAAATTTTTTTTTTTTTTTTTTTTAAATAAAACTAATGTAACGAAAAAACAAAATTGTACGGTCGCTAACCGTCTGCAAAAAGAATTCGCTGCTTAGCCGCCGCCTCGGCGAGGAAGCGCTGCTGCAAAAGAGGTCTAGGTCAATAATATATTTGCTGAGTTTGAAATAGTTGTTGCTTGCTCGCCCTATATAAGAGTTCTGCCTATAGTTGGCACTACAGGAATGTGCAACGGTGCATAGAATGTGTGCATGGTTTTGTTATTCAATTAGTCATCCACATTTATTGATTGCTTTGGCACCAACTCAAAACTACTTAGTTAGACTTGCATTATCTTACGAGTTTGGTTAAATTCAAAAAAGATATTTATATATCTAGCTTCCTAGATTTTTCGGCGGTTTATTATTTTTGTTAGATGTTTTTATATATTTGTGTGGCTATAATCTACTAATTACTACATGCTTACACCTTTTACAAGGGGATGCCGCAAAATTATTTTTTTTTTAATAATAAAATGTTCAATACATATAGTAAATATATACATATTTAAATGATATAATATAAAATAAATATATATTATGTGAGTTTAAGGATAAAAATTAAAATTATATTAAAAAAAAGTAAATTAAATAAAACAAAATTTAGAAAATATAACTAAAATAAAAAAAATAGAATAAATTCTTATTACCTTTTTTAAAATGATTTGCAAAACCATTTATCATAATAAACAGGAGAATACATTATATTTAAAATCGGAATTCTAAGTTATTTCAAACAAGTGATGTGCAGTCCACATCAGCACTGCACACCGTCACCACACTCCAGCCCTAAGCAATCTAAGCATTTATGTTTGCATGTTGTGTCTTCCTATGATTGGACTTGCACCATGCTCACGTTTATTGTTTTCTTTTGTTTGCGCTTGTAGGGATAAGTTTAATTTTAGTATTCTAACTCTGTTCATTAGGGCTGTTTGTTTTCCTAAAGAGTAAAATAAAATGAAATTATTAGTAAAGCTAATTAAAAAATATCGGACCATTAGATGACAAAAAAAGCTTGGGATTTTAGTGAACTTGCTCCAATTCAATCAATTAGTAATAAGAATAAAATTGTCAATGTGATCGCGCCAAAAAAAAAAAAAAAAATTACCTGCCGGGCGTTTCTTGCCTGTTCTTTTGCCGGCGTAAGGAGGTTGGAACAGGCAGCTAGTTTTAATTTTGACGTTTTAAGGTGATCACTATGTATTCTATTGAATAAATAAAAATTGACTTTTGACTTTTGAAATAGGCATTTTGGAAAACCGAATAAATAAAAATAAAAATATATTTATTTATTAATGCAATAACACATAACATATTACACACATACTCGTAATACATTTATAGTCTAATGAAAAAGAAAAGCTAATGAAATAATGTAAGGATGGGCGCAAAGTTGACGTGCGACATGCGACGCAGGTGCACGCGACCGACGCCGACCTCGGCGAGAACCGCACCGTCTCCTACTCGCTGGAGGGCGGCGGCGGCGCCTTCCGCCTCGACGCGCGCTCCGGCGTGCTCACCCTGCGCGCCGCGCTCGACCGCGAGGCGCGCGCCGAGCACCGCCTGCAGCTGCGGGCGGTGGACGGCGGCCGGCCTCCCCGCTCCGCCGCCGCCGTGCTGCGCCTCTCCGTCGCGGACGTCAACGACAACCCGCCCGAGTTCGAGCGCCGCGCCTACAGCGCCGCCGTGCGCGAGGGCGCGCAGCCCGGCGCGCTCGTGCTGCAAGTGCACGCCGTCTCCCGGGACGCCGGCGTCAACGCGGAGGTGCGCTACGCGCTCGTCGGCGGGGACGACCGCGACCACTTCGCGCTCGACGCCGCCTCCGGCGCGCTGCGCGTCGCGCGCCCGCTCGACTACGAGCGCCGCCGCGAGTACCTGCTCGCCGCGCAGGCGGTGGACGGCGGCGAGCCGCCGCTCAGCGACCTCGCCGCCCTCAACATCACCGTGCTGGACGACAACGACAACGCGCCGGTGTTCGCGCAGCCGGCGTACGCGGCGCGCGTGCGCGAGGACGCGCCGGCCGGCGCGCGCGTGCTGCAGCTGATCGCGGACGACGCGGACTCGGGCGCCGGCGGCCGCGTGCAGTACTCGATCGCGCGCGGGGACCCGACGGGGCGGTTCGCGCTGGACGCGGACACGGGCTACCTGTCGGTGGCGGCGCCGCTGGACCGCGAGGCGGCGCCGGCGCACGCGCTCACGGTGCGCGCGCGCGACCGCGGCGCGCCGGCGCTCGAGGCGCTGGCGCGCGTGCAAGTGGAGGTGCTGGACGCCAACGACAACGCGCCGCGGTTCGAGCGCGCCAACTACTCGGCGGTGGTGCAGGAGGACCGCCCGCTCGGACACGCGGTGCTGCGGTTCGCGGTGACGGACGCGGACGCGGCGCCGAACGCGGAGCCGTTCACGTTCGACTTCCAGTCGGGCAACGAGATGGGCGCGTTCCGGCTCGAGCAGGATGGACTTTTGCGCTCGGCGACGCGCTTCAACCACCGCATCACGGAGCGGTACGCGCTGCAGGTGCGCGTGTTCGACAACGGCACGCCGCCGCTGTACTCGGACGCGTGGGTGCACGTGCGCGTCATCGAGGAGTCGCACTTCCCGCCGGCGGTGACGGCGCTCGACGTGCTCGTCAACTCGTACCTGGACGAGTTCCCGGGCGGCGTGCTCGGCCGCGTGCACGCCTCCGACCGCGACGCGTACGACACGCTGCGGTACGCGCTGGCGCCCGCCGACGGCGCCGGCCTCTCCGCCGCCGCCGGCCTCTTCGAGATCGACGCCGCCGACGGCACGCTGCGCGCCGCGCCCGCGCTCGACGTCGGCGAGTACCGCCTCAACGCGACCGTCGACGACGGCAAGTTCGTCGGCTCGGCCGTCGTGCGCGTCAGCGTGGTGCTCGTGTCGGACGAGATGCTCGCGCAGACGGTGGTGGTGCGCTTCCGCGAGGTGACCGCCGAGGAGTTCGTGCTGCGCCACCGCAAGGGCTTCCTGCGCGCGGTGGCCGAGGCGTGCGACCGCGAGCCCGGCGACGTGGTGCTGGTGAGCGTGCAGCCGTCGGGCGCCGCGGGCCGCGCGCGCCGCCAGGTGGCGCGGGACCTGGACGTCGCCTTCGCGGTGCGCGCCGGCGGCGGCTTCGTGCCCGCCGAGGCGCTGCGGCGCCGCCTGCACGCGCACCTGGAGCGCCTGGAGGAGCGCGCGCAGCTGGTGGTGGAGGAGCTGCTGCGCGGCGCGTGCGGCGGCTGCGCGCGCGGCGCCTGCGCGGAGCGCGTGCTGCTGCTGCCGCCGCCGCGGGCCACCGCCACCGAGCTGGTGGCGCTGGTGGCGCCGGCGCACGCGCTGCGCGCCGAGTGCGCCTGCGAGCCGGGCTGGGCGGGCGAGCGCTGCGACGCGCCCGCGCCGCCCGCCTGCGCCGAGTGCGAGCCGCGCGTGCTGGCGCTGGCCGGCGACGGCTACCTGGAGTACCGCGTGGAGCGCGGCGCGGTGGCCGGCGCGCGCGCGCTCGAGGACGAGCTGGTGCTGTCGCTGCGCTTCCGCACGCGGCGCGAGCGCGGCACGCTGCTGTGGGCCGGCGGGCGCGTGGACTACGCCGCGCTCGAGGTGGCCGAGGGGTACCTGCAGTTCCGCATGGAGCTGGGCTCGGGCCCGGCCGCCGTGCGCGCCGCGGTGCCGGTGGCGGACGGGCGCTGGCACGAGGCGCGCCTGGAGCGGCGCGGCGCCAGCATGCGCCTCACGGTGGACCGGCGCAGCGCGCACGCCGCCACGCCGCCGCCCAACGCCGTGCTGGACGTGCGCGCCGCGCGCCGCCTGCTGCTCGGCGCCGCGCTGCAGCGCCACGCGCACGCCTTCGCCGCCGAGCAGGTGAGCCGCCGCGCCGCCCGCGCCGTCTGCGGTGCGAGCCGACTCGCGACCCGCCTCGCTTCCGCAGGTGACTTACGGCTTCGAGGGATGCATCGCCGACCTGAAGATGGACGGCGCGGCGCTGCCGCTGGAGCCGGGCGGCACGTCGAGCGACGGGCGCGCGCAGCTGGCGCGGCGCGTGCGCGCGGCGGTCGCGGCGGAGTGCCCCGCGCTGGCGCCGCCCACGCCGTGCGCCTCGTACCCGTGCCTGAACGGCGGCACGTGCCGCGAGGCGGCGGACCCGCCGGAGGGCGCCGCGCCCGAGGGCTCCGAGGGCTACTCGTGCGCCTGCCACGCGCGGTTCGGCGGGCGGCGCTGCGAGCTGGACTCGGAGCCGTGCCTGTCGCAGCCGTGCCTGCACGGCGGCGCGTGCGCGGCGGACGCGGCGCGCGGCGGCTACCGCTGCGCGTGCGCCGCGGGGCTGGCGGGCGAGCGCTGCGAGCTGGGCCGCTGGTGCGCGCCGGCCGCCTGCGCGCACGGCGGCGCCTGCGAGGAGGGCGAGGGCGGGCCCTCGTGCCGCTGCCGCGGGTACTACGGCGCCGCGTGCCAGTACGACGTGGACGAGTGCGCCGGCGAGCCGTGCCTCAACGGCGCCACGTGCCTCAACGAGCCGGGCTCGTTCCGCTGCCTGTGCCCGCCCGACAAGACCGGCATGAACTGCGGCAACCCGCTGTACTCGGACGCCGTGATGGCGGGCGGCGGCTCGGCGGGCGGCGCGCGCGCGCTCGAGGAGCTGTGGCGCTGGGCGGCCGCCGAGCGCTGGCCGCTGGCGGCGGCCGCGGCGCTGCTGCTGGCGCTGGCGTCGCTGCTGGCGCTGCCGCTGTGGCTGCGGCGCCGCGCGCGCCCGCCGCCGCCCGCGCCGCTCAACTGCGCGACGGAGAAGCTGCCGCCGCGCAGCAAGCTCTCCAACCTGGAGGCGGTGCGGCGCGAGCGGCCCGCCTCCTGCGCCGACCCGCCGCCGCTCAACAACGTGGACACGCTGCGCAGCTACGGCTCCGCCGGCGACGAGCTCGAGGGCATCCCGCCCGACTACCGGCGCAACCTGAACATCGACGTCTCCGACCGCAAGCCGTGGTCCGAGCAGATGCACCTGCACACGTTCGTCGACAACAAGATCTACAACGGTGAGTGGGCGCGGCCCGGGCGCCGCCGCGCCCGCGCGCCGCCTGCAGCCGCCGCTCTCGCCCGCAGACCTGAAGGGCACCGGCGCGGCGCGGCGCGGGCCGCCCGAGCCGCACCTGGTGGGCGGCTACCACTGGGACTGCTCCGACTGGTGCGGCGGCGGCGGCGCGCTGCCCGGCATCAGCGAGGTGGCCGGCTCCGAGCGGCCGGACTCGTCGTCGGGCGCCTCCCCGCCCGCCTCGCCCGCCTCCCGCGCGCCGCCGCTCGACTCGGACAGCGCGCCCGAGGAGCCGCGCGACGGTGAGCCCCGCCCCGCGCGCCCCGCGCCGCCCCGCGCGCCGCCGCTGTACCGTCTCGTGTTGCAGCCTCGTCGTACCTGCTGCACCCGGACGAGTACCTGCCGCGCGCGCTGCGCGTGCGCGAGCCCGACTCCGCCAGCCTCATCACCATGCTCGGTGAGTGCCGCCCCCGCCCCCGCGCCCGCCCCCGCCCCCGCCGCGCCCGCTGACCGCCCTCCGCTTGCAGAGGAGCGCGCGTCGCTGCTGGGCGGCGCCGAGGCGGGCTCGTGCAGCGAGCTGTCGGCGCACGTGTGCGAGATCGAGGAGTCGGACGCGGAGGAGGGCCCCCCGGCCGCCCCCGCGCGGCACACCGACGTGTGACGGCGGCGCGCGGCCCGCGAGCCGCCCCCGCCGCCCCCGCCGCCCCCGCGCCGCCCCCGCGGCCTCTAGCGCCGCCGACTGACTAGTGTAGAGACGTTCTGTACATATACCTGCGAGCGCGGAAGTAGTTGGATCGCGATGTAACACTCGAACTTTTATTAGGTAGCGTTAAATAATATTGTGTACATTTAAATTTACCATAAAACTTTGTAAATATTATGTAACTAATAATGTTGGATGTATCTACTGATGAACTCATTTTTGTCGACGAGCATATTTCCCCGTATCTTCCTGTACGATTTGTAGCGGAGCGCTCGAACCGAGCATCCTGTACTCCGGTCGTCTCGTGGACGCGTGTAGAGGAACGCCGCCTTCGTTGGATATTATTGATGAGCTAAACAAAACGGCTCCTGAAAAAATAAATTTTAATTAATATTAGTACTTGCCGGAGCTGCAAGTAGAATCGAAACGTTCTTCGTATCGTGCGAAATCGAGATAAGCTCCCGGAAACGCGAGGAAAAATATTTATACACAGTTGTAATCGACATAAACTCGGTTAGCGTTCCTCTAATATGTGTCGGCGGGTACCTGCACACACTCAGCGATGTTTAGTTGCGGAACAAGGTTCCGTGCGAGAACTGAACGTCTGCATTACACACAATTTGTAGTTTACTTGAGTTGTGTTTAATTTAATATTGTAACTTTAATCGAATCAGATGAATACGGATACATAAATAAGTAACCTGGGTAGTACGCCGAGGCGGACGGCTCTTATCAAAATGGTGCTCCGATTATAGTTTCATATCATAACTCTGAACTGTGCATTTAAGTAGCGCGTAAGTCCTCCTTTAGGCTAGCGAATCAAATTAGGAATAATATATTTTTATATGTAAAAATGTGCGCAGTGTAGCGGCGCGCCCGCCGCTCGCCCGAGGGTGCGGAGCTCACTTGCTCTCAGCGTACCGCGACCATTCTGTTAACATTTATATCGTATTATTAGTAAACTACGGGGACAACACACAAGACCCTACTCCACAAGTGGCTCCCGACACGATCGACAACGGTCACTTTGTTGCGAGATGCAGTATTTGTTCGGCAACATGTTTGTGAACTTCATGCGGTGCGAAGCTAAGTAGATACTCACGTGTCGACGGAGCGCCCTTACTATAGTATTGCCTGTGGTCACACAGCGAACGCGCTAACGCAATATCAATAGTCATCTCTTGAATATTTGTATAAGTTTTCTTGTCTTTGGACATCTAGCATAAATACCTACATATTATTTATGTGAAAACTGTTAAAAGGCCAATTATTCTAACTTAGTTAATAAAGACTGTTTGTTTTCCGGAAGAGTAAAATAAAATATATCTCGCACGCCTCTTGCGCATACAACCGATAATACATTTGGAAACATTCGATTACATTCCAAAGTAAACGTGTGAGCTTATCTCTTGGAGCACATTAAGCCCTACTCTAGTTGTATGGGAACATTAGCTGTAGGAGTGTGAAGTATCGTGACGTTACGTTATGTATTCCCTTGCCGGTACACGTGTGTGTTGTCGGGCGCGCCGCTCTGCTCCGCGATTCTTCAGTTTTTACGCAATTATTTGTAATTTATTGAAGCGAGACGCGTCGCTGTTGACGTGCCCAATAAAATCATTAAAAACTACCCTGTGATTTCATTGTACGATTTCCCCCTCCTATTTATTTTATTTTATTTCTCAGATCTCTTGAGAGCCTCTCATCTCGACGAACATAATGAGCCGCTGTCACATATGTAATTTATAGCGATGATGGCTCAGTGGTAGTGACGTCGGCTTGCGATCTGTAGGACGTGAGTTCGAATCCTACAATGAGCTTGAACTTTCGGTGAAGGAAAACATCGTGATGAAACCATAGCTTGGTGGTAGGGTATTTTCTAGTACTCGCCTGGCTAGCTACCACCCTCTTGTTAAGAATCTGTCGCCAAGCACCTATCGGTGTGTTCCGGCAGCTTCACTTGAGAGCCAGTTCCCAGTCCAGGTGTAGCGTGGCGCCATCTTCGGTCACATCGGCACTTAACATCAGGTGACTTGTGGTCAAACGCTACAATGTAAATAATTATGTAGTAAAAAAAAAAAAAATTATACTAGTAATGCAATCTCCTTACCGGTCACCAATATAACATATTTTATGAACCTAAGTGACGAATCGAGCTAATCGCCCGGCTGATGGTAAGCGTCATGCTTGATCGTTATAGTTCGTCGCCACCCACAATGTAGTACCTTGTGTGTCGTGACAACTGGGAGCGTGCTAATAAAACGTCCATTACAAAATATGTAGGTGTAGGTAGGTACATATTAGAAAATCCGCAAACAGATGTACAAAATGAAAGAAAGGCGAGATCAGCCAAGCTCACTCACATCCCGGGCCCAGCAGTGTGTAACAAGTTGCCAGACCACGTGGTCGCAGCTCCTAGCTTGTGACACATTTCGCCTTCAACGCTGGCTTATTGAACAATCATTTTATATGTCATCATCAGCAGCAGCCTGTATCAGTCCACTGCTGGACATAGGCCTCCCCCAAGGTATACCACTGAGCCCGGTCTTCGGCTCTTCTCATCCAAATACTGCCAGCCACTCGTCGTTTTATTTTATAAGTAATTTTAAAAATTAATTAATTGAAATTATTTAATTTGAAACTATTAATACCTTTGGGTGAATGATAACAATTTTTAATTTGCCTTTGAAATTCATGTTTGCAATATATGAATATGAGTGATGGTAAGCGCCCCGCTTGTTTGTTGACCTTCAACAGTTGACAAGCCGCACTGCGCTCCTCACCCGAACATATTATTACTTTTTAAATTATTCAAATCGGACTTTCCATTCAAAAGATATTACGAATTTAAGAATATAATTCTAACCAATATACTAATAGAGAACGGGCGCCGCGGCGGGCGAGCGGCCACCGAAGTGCGGGGAGAATCTATGAAACACTAGTTGCGCCCCGCGGTTTCACCTGCGTCTTCCCGTTATCCCGCAGGAACCTTTCTCCGGGATAAAAAGTAGCTTATTCCAGGGTATAAGCTATCTTCACTCCAAATATCATCAAAATCTGTTTAGTAGTTACGGTGATACGTGGTAACAAACATTCACACACACACAAACTTTCGCATTTATAATAATATTATAGTAGGAAGTAAGAGCGTCCGCGGGCACGAAGGATCACGGTGCCTCGTCAAGGAAGAGAAGACTCCTTGACGCAGGCGGCACGATTCATGTTACGAGTCGTGAGATACTCGTACATCCGGCGGGCGGCCGGCGTCTCTTGTCTGCGTGCCTTTGGGTTCTGCTAATCTATTTCAAACATGTAATACTCAGTACCGTACCATAGTGTGCTTTGGCATATTATGATGTGGGAACACCACAATTATATTATATTGGTAGTGACCCATAGGCGCCAATAATGTAATATAATTTAGTTTTATGTTTCGAAGTAACAATTAGCATCTGTATTTTATTGCGCTGTGTACCAAGTGAACTTGTTGTCTGTGTGTGCGGAAAAACTCGCGCCCGGGACGAGTGAGTATGTGCTATCAGGCTATGACGCATCTTTATCTTGGATGGAAATTGTATGATAAATTTAATAAAGAAATTAAAAATAAATAATTTTAATTTTCATGAAAAATTATTATTTTTATGGCGTGAATTATACTCAATTGTGAAATTTTACTAATCAATGAGGTAATTGGTTTCGACCGTCTAATTGATGAGTAATTATAAACATGAATAATAATAACATGTTTAAAATGTACGAGCATCCACCCTGGGATTGCACGGACAAACAAATAAATATCAATTGTGCCATATACTGAAAAGTGAACGAGGAAGTGAACAGGAGGGAGAGTGGCGAAATATAAAATGATCTGGGATATAAGAGATCTTTAAAGGCGAGGTCGGGCGACTGGCATAGAGATGGATTGAATCGATCTACGCTCACTAGAAGTGACGTCGGCTTGCATTAGCATGGTGGTTGGGCATTTTCTAGTGCTCGCCTGGCTAGCTACCACCCTCAAGTTTAACATCTGTCGCCACACGCCACACCTATATCGGTACGTTCCGTCAGTACCACTTGAGAGCCAGTGCCCACACACACAGATGTAGCGTGGCGCCACCTTCAACCACATCGTCACTTAACATCAGGTGACTTGTGCTCAAAAGTTACACTGTAAGCAGTAAAACAATAAAATAAAATTAAAAATATATACATATAAATTAATTTCTATACAACACCCAAACTCGGTTTTACAGCGTTCGGGGGCATAGAAAGCGACGGTGCCTCGTCCAACATGAGAATGCGGAGCAGCCGAGTGCGCTCCGGCTACACGCATGTTGGCATTCATGGTGATTACTTCGAAAACGTACGTTCGGGGGCATAGAAAGCGACGGTGCCTCGTCCAACATGAGAATGCGGAGCAGCCGAGTGCGCTCCGGCTACACGCATGTTGGCATTCATGGTGATTACTTCGAAAACGTGTACGTTCGGGGGCATAGAAAGCGACGGTGCCTCGTCCAACATGAGAATGCGGAGCAGCCGAGTGCGCTCCGGCTACACGCATGTTGGCATTCATGGTGATTACTTCGAAAACGTACGTTCGGGGGCATAGAAAGCGACGGTGCCTCGTCCAACATGAGAATGCGGAGCAGCCGAGTGCGCTCCGGCTACACGCATGTTGGCATTCATGGTGATTACTTCGAAAACGTGTACGTTCGGGGGCATAGAAAGCGACGGTGCCTCGTCCAACATGAGAATGCGGAGCAGCCGAGTGCGCTCCGGCTACACGCATGTTGGCATTCATGGTGATTACTTCGAAAACGTACGTTCGGGGGCATAGAAAGCGACGGTGCCTCGTCCAACATGAGAATGCGGAGCAGCCGAGTGCGCTCCGGCTACACGCATGTTGGCATTCATGGTGATTACTTCGAAAACGTACGTTCGGGGGCATAGAAAGCGACGGTGCCTCGTCCAACATGAGAATGCGGAGCAGCCGAGTGCGCTCCGGCTACACGCATGTTGGCATTCATGGTGATTACTTCGAAAACGTAATACTCAGTACTATACCATAGTATGCTATATGGCAGATGATGGCATGGGAATACCACAATTATATTATATCCGGTCATGGCCCATACGGCGATAGCCAATTTAATATAATTTAGTTTTACGTTTAGAAGCATCTGTATTTTCTTGCGCTGTGTTTCAAGTGAACTTGTTGTCTGTGTGTGCGGAAACACTCGCACCCGGGGCGAGCGAGTATGTGCTATCAGGCAATGAAGCATCTTTATCTTGGATGAAATTTGTATGATAAACTTAGTAATTAATAAAAAATAAAAAATTTCATGAAAATTTTCTATTTTTTTTATGGTGTGAATTAAATTACTCACTTGTGACATTTTACTAGTTATTTAGGTAATTGGCTTCGGTCGCCTAATTGATAAATAACAGTGACATGATAAGAACATAATAGCATCCGCCTTGGGTCTGCGCGATCAGACAAATAAATGTAAATAACGCCATATTCCGAAAAGTGAACATGAAAGAGAATGACAGCGCGAAATATTTATGGAATATTATAAGAGATACCTATGTAAAGCGATCGGTGGAGTGGTATAGACCGTATAGAGATGAGCCGAATCAATTTACCCTCAGTGGTAGTGACGGCGGCTTGTGAGCCGTAGCTCGTGGACTCGATTAGCTTGGTGGAAGGGTATTATATATTCTAGTGCTCGCCTGGTTAGCCACCACCCTCAAGTTTAACACCTGTCGCCAAACACCTATCGGCGTCCCGACAGTCCCACTTGAGAGCCAGTGCCCAATACAGGTGTAGCGTGGCGCCACCTTCTAACACATTGTCACTTAGCACATAGCATTGTAGTCAAAGACCTACTCTGGTTTCTCACGCAACGTAGACGCAGCGTAGAGATCGTTCGTCGTCTGCGTTACTACAGGCGTGCCTTTTGGTACTTGTTACCACATGGTCAAGCGCTACCCTATAAAAAGATAAAAATAACAAATCAACACCATGTTTTAAAAAGGAAATGATATTGTTGATATGATTGTGATACCATTCAGAAAACAAAATTTGATTTTGTTTTAATGTTTACCGGCGCGGACACCGCAACGACCGGTCGAACGCGGCGGCTCGCTCTCGTGAAGCATGCACGAGGACGCGGGGCCGCCGAGTGCGTTGCAGCTTCGCGTAGCGAGCACGTACCATATTATATACGACCGACCGACATACTGCTCGTATGTCTTTACTTCGAAAATATAATACTCAGCACCATACCATAGTGAGTTAAGTTATTATGGTGTGGGAAAGCCACAATTACATTATATTGGTCATTGCCCTTTGGCGATAACCAATGTGATACAATTTAGTGTTATGTTTCGAAATAACAAATAACATTTATTTTCTTGCGCTGTGTTTCAAGTGAACTTGCTGACTGTGTGAATGTATTCACTCGCACCCGGGACGAATGAGTATGTGCTATCAGGCAATAAAGCGTCACTATCTTGGATTGAAATATAAAAAACGAAGAAGTATGATGAGTGAAAGGAAACACACATGCCCATGTGAATAGTACAATTGGAAGTTGCTTTTGGTATTTCTCTGCTCATGGTGGGCGGGGAATTACAATATGTGACTTGGTCGTGTGTCCTGCGAGCGTAGGACGCAGATTCCAGGAGAAATATGGCGTTAGGTGGTAGCGAGAGGGTTTATGTCTCCCAATTTATCCTTTAGCAGCTGCCTTTCGCCTTTACAAGTAGAGAAAGAATTCGCAATGGATCGGTGGGGGTGGTAACTCATACGTGGTTTTCCATGTGTAAGCACCTGCCGCCCGGCATATGTTATAAAATTGTACGAGTAAATCACACCGAGTGGAGACTCCTCTTGTGTCCTGCGAGCGTAGGAGGCAGAGTTGAGGCCCCCGGGAGAGGAGAGGTCGTTAGGCGGTAGCGATGGGTTTTTCTCCATATTACCCTTTTGCAGCTGTCTTTCGCCTTTTTTTGTTTTTGCCTTTTGGGGCTGCTATTTATGCTACTGATTTGGTGCAAAAGAACACAAAAAGGAGCTGTCCAAATAGGACACTAAAGATGAGTTGAAGAAATGTAGATTTAGTAGTAGTGACGTTTGACTGCAACCTGTAGCTCGTGGGTTCGTTTAGCTCTATCTGTAGCTCGTGGATTCATTTGCGTTTTCCTGCGCTGAGTTCCAAGTGCTTCAATTATTGTCTGTAAGAATGTATTCGCTCGCACCCGGGACGAGTGAGTATGTGCTATCAAGCAATGAAGCATCGGAATCTTGGTTGGAAATATAAGACTGAATCTGGGGCGTACGATGAGTAAAATGCAACAGACGTGGTTGAAGGTTACAATTACAACAAGAGAAAAGATGGTGCAGAATGAATGTGGTGACGACTATGAAATAAGTACTGTTGCTAAATTTAAAAATTGCGTCCACATAAAAAGGCCACTTTATGAATGCGGAGCGAAGATGGCACACCAAACTACAGAGGTGTCACGAAGCTGCATGATATGCTGAATGGCAGGAGCAGCTCATCAGTTTTGCATCAAAGACAATAAGTCCTAAGGAATCCACTGGGACTAAGAGATAATATTGGCGTCAAACTGCAACCTAATAAAATAAAGAAGCACAAAAAAATGTTTGTATGATTCCGAATTAAATGAAAAAGGCACATACCATGTGGAATAAGGAGGAGAAATTCAATCGTTGGTGGTCGAACGAATCAGAGGCGAGGCGTCCCGTAAGCATGGGATGCAGGGCCAAGGAACTAGAAGCCTAATCAGAGGCTAGATTGACTTCGGGTCAATGAAGAAAAACTCGGTTGTTGGTTGATACGAGTCAGTGGCGAGGCGACCCGTAAGCATAGCATGCAAGGCTGAGGAAAGGGAAGCCTCTGGATCTTCTCTGCTCACAGTGGGCGAGGAGTTCCGAAATGTGAATAGTACATTTGGAAGTCACTTTTGGTATTCCTTAGCCCATGGCGGGCTGGAGTTCCGAGATGCGACTTGTACAATTGGAAGTCACTTTTGGAATTTCTCTGCTCATGCTGGGTGGGGAGTTCCGAGATCTGAATAGTACAATTGGAAGTCGCTATTGGTATTTCTTTGCTCATTGTGGGCGGAGAGTTACTTGATGTGACCTGGTCGTAAGTCCTGCGAGCGTAGGACGCAGAGTCCAGGAAAAAATTGGCGTTAGGTGGTAGCGAGAGGGTTTATTTCTCCCAATTTACTCTTTTGCAGCTGCCTTTCGCCTTCACAAGGAGAGAAAGGATCCGTGATGGATCGGTGGGGGTTGTGGGAGCTCATACGTGGTTTTCCATGTGTAAGCACCTACCGCCCGGCATATGTTATACAATTGTACGAGTATATAACACCGAGTGGAGACTCCTCTTGTGTCCTGCGAGCGTAGGACGCAGAGTTGAGGCCCCCGGTAGAGGGGAGGTCGTTAGGCGGTAGCGATGGGTTTTTCTCCTAATTTACCCTTTTGCAGCTGTCTTTCGCCTTCACGCAAAGAAAATGGATCCGTGACGAATCGGCGGAAACAGGGGGCGGGAGCTCATACGTGGTTTACCATACGTAGGCGCCTGCCACCCGGTATATGTTATAGAATTGTACATCACAGGAAGTGAGTTTGTGGCGTCAGTCTATATGGTTGATGCTGCGAACGATGATTAGTGCTGGTGTCGCGTTCTAGCTAACGTCAAAGCATCGTATTTGATGTCGTCTGGGCTGCGACTATGGACATAGTCAAACGCTACCCTGTAAAAAGGTGTAAAAACAAAATCTAATTTAATAAATAACAAATTAGATATAATTGGGTTCAATGTTATGAAGTGGCAGTTAGCACTTGTATTTTCCTGCGCTGTGTTCCAAGTGCTTCACATGTTGTCTGTGTGAATGTATTCGCTCGTTCCCGGGACGAGTGAGTATGTGCTATCAGGCAATGAAGCATCAATATCATAGTTGGAAATATATGTGACTAATTTTAAAATAAATAACTAATGCACAGTTACGTACGTATACAGTACAGCAACTCAGTTAACCAAGGCAGTTAGCCTTTCTGCATTTTTATGCGCTGTGTTTCAAATACTTGTTGTCTGTGTGTAGTATTTATGCTATCAAACAATGCAGCTCAAGTATCTTAAATGCTATAAATGTAAAAAATAAATGCTAAATGTAGCAGAGATTGTACACCCAGTGCTTAAAGTAGCAGAGATGATACGAAAATGCGTCTGCTTGGCGCAGCAATTCTGGTGCTGATTTTATGCAAAAACAACACAAATGGGAACATTGCTGATATAGAAAGATCTAACAAGGCACAAAAGCAACTGTGATATAAAACACAAAAACAAGCAGTATAAGGAAACAGTGCACCGCCCTGTACTTTAAAATACTGCTTTAAAAGCCCCATGTCGTGATAGGCACAAGCAACAAGCAATATGCTGCATAAGTTTCTAAATTAACGCAGCAGCTCATCAGCTCTGGTGGTCATTTGATGCAGAAGCAACACACAAAAGAGACTGCACAAATGAGAAAATTGCTTGTTCGAAAAAAAACAGCTGTGTTATAAAACACAAGCAAGCAGTACAGGCAAACAATACACCGCTCTGCTTGTGCCTATTACGACATTAAAAGCCTCATGTCGTAATAGGCAAATGCATAAGAAAAACAACACAAAAAGGAGCTGTCTAAATGGGACACTAAAGATGAGTTGAAGAAATGTAGATTCAGTGGTAGTGACGTTGGACTGCAATCTGTAGCTCGTGGGTTCGTTTAGCTCTATCTGTAGCTCGTGGATTCGTTTGTGTTTTCCTGCGCTGAGTTCCGAGTGCTTCAATTATTGTCTGTGTGAATGTACTCGCTCGCGCCCGGGTCGAGAGAATATGGGCTATCAGGCAATGAAGCATTGGAATCTTGCATGGAAATATAAAACTGAATTTGGGGCGTACGATGAATAAAATGCAACCGACGTGGTTAAAGGTTACAACGATAGAAATGATGGTGTAGAAGTCCAACGAATGTGGTGACGACTATGAAAAAGGTACTGTTGCTAAATTTAAAAATAGCGTCCACATTAAAAGGCCACTTTATGAATGCGGAGCGAAGAGGGCACACCAAACTAAAGAGGTGTCACGAAGCTGCATGATATGCTGAATGGCAGCAGCAGCTCATCAGTTTTGTATCAAAGACGAAGAAGTTGCTTTTGGTATGTCTCCGTTCATGGTGGGCGGGGAGTTCCAAGATGTGAATAGTACAATTGGAAGTCGCTTTTGGTATTTCTCTGCGCATGGTGGGCGGGGAGTTCCAAAATCTGAATAGTACAATTGGAAGTCGCTTTTGGTATTTTTCTGCTCATGCTGAGTGGGGAGTTCCGAGATCTGAATAGTACAATTGGAAGTCGCTTTTGGTATTTCTCTGCTCATGGTGGGCGGGGAGTTCCAAGATGTGAATAGTACAATTGGAAGTCGCTTTTGGTATTTCTCTGCTCATGGTGGGTGGGGAGTTCCAAGATGTGAATAGTACAATTGGAAGTCGCTTTTGGAATTTTTCTGCTCATACTGAGTGGGGAGTTCCGAGATCTGAATAGTACAATTGGAAGTCACTTTTGGTATTTTTCTGCTCATGCTGGGTGGGGAGTTCCAAAATGTAAATAGTACAATTGGAAAACGGTCTTGGTCTTCTCTGCTCATATTGGGCGGAGTGTTCCATGATGGGCCTTTCAATAGTTTTCTGTATTTTACTGCGCTGTGTTCCAATTGGAAATCGCTTTTGGTATTTCTCTGCTCATGGTGGGCGGGGAGTTCCGAGATCTGAATAGTACAATTGGAAGTCGCTTTTGGAATTTTTCTGCTCATACTGAGTGGGGAGTTCCGAGATCTGAATAGTACAATTGGAAGTCACTTTTGGTATTTTTCTGCTCATGCTGGGTGGGGAGTTCCAAAATGTAAATAGTACAATTGGAAAACGGTCTTGGTCTTCTCTGCTCATATTGGGCGGAGTGTTCCATGATGGGCCTTTCAATAGTTTTCTGTATTTTACTGCGCTGTGTTCCAATTGGAAATCGCTTTTGGTATTTCTCTGCTCATGGTGGGCGGGGAGTTCCGAGATCTGAATAGTACAATTGGAAGTCGCTTTTGGAATTTTTCTGCTCATACTGAGTGGGGAGTTCCGAGATCTGAATAGTACAATTGGAAGTCACTTTTGGTATTTTTCTGCTCATGCTGGGTGGGGAGTTCCAAAATGTAAATAGTACAATTGGAAAACGGTCTTGGTCTTCTCTGCTCATATTGGGCGGAGTGTTCCATGATGGGCCTTTCAATAGTTTTCTGTATTTTACTGCGCTGTGTTCCAATTGGAAGTCGCTTTTGGTATTTCTCTGCTCATGGTGGGCGGGGAGTTCCGAGATCTGAATAGTACAATTGGAAGTCGCTTTTGGTATTTCTCTGCTCATGGTGGGCGGAAAGTTCCGAGATCTGAATAGTACAATTGGAAGTCGCTTTTGGTATTTCTCTGCTCATGCTGGGTGGGGAGTTCCAAAAGGTAAAATTAAATAGTACAATTGGAAAACGGTCTTGGTCTTGTCTGCTCATATTGAGCGGAGAGTTCCATGATGGGCCTTTCAATAGTTTTCTGTATTTTACTGCGCTGTGTTCCAATTGGAAATCGCTTTTGGGGAGTTCCAAAACTGTATTCTAAGTGCTTCAGTAAAATAATTTTCAGTAAAATAGTACAAGTACAACCATTAGGGTGTCCCAAAAAAATTAAAGTGTTTTTTTTGTAACGCATACCCTCTTATTTTTTTACTTTTAGGTCAAAACAATTATAAATAAAATTTTAGGAAGGGAGGACCTCGGTAACCCGTGCCGACTTACATCGATACATCTCAGTACTTGCTCCTAAGGCTGACGCGACCTAACGTGTCGATGTGCTTGTGATTACTCGTTTTTTTTTATAGAACTCGCATTGTTTTCAGTCAGCCAACATGTCAGTGCAATTACGCAGTTCTAAAAGGGTATATTTTTAATAGGTGACGTAGAACATCAAATAACGGGTTTAAAACTTCCGTTTAATGGACAAGTTCTAGCAGTTTTATTTTACAATATCCGTGAAGTGAGTTTAATTACTGTCGATGAAAGCGCGAATCTCACTATTCGCGAATGTATTATCTATTGGGGAAAGGCGCGTATTCCTACTAAATCTTGGCTAATTGTGTAAAAAGAATGTAAAAATATATATCAAGTTTGGAGGGACTGGCAAAAAAATGCACAAAAAACACAAGATCGTCAAAACTGTCAACAATTTAGATAATTTGTTTGACATTGCACATGCCGATGCGCTTCAATTAATGAAAATAAATGAGGATAGAATCTCTTTACAGCGTCAATAGCAGGAGTGGATAAAAAAATAATAATTGACTGATAGAGCGGCAAGAGCGCGCCTCAGAACTATTGAAGAAAAACGACAGACTCCTTCGACATCATGTTATGTACCGTAACAAGACGACTATCATCTGAATCTAATGAAAACTTAGATTAACAAGAGGACGTACTGAAGCCTATTGTCGACAACATGCAATCCAGAAAAACACCTCTGCGGAGAGATTTTATTACTCCATAATTAGTAGCAGCGCTAGATAGGTGTCAATTGAGTATGAGAGATTCTGTGTTCATTCTTGAAGCAACTATTGAAGCACTTTGATATAATTATGATGAATTTCCGATAATTAAGTCTTCTATCTAAATAATTCGGACAGAAAAACAGAAGGAACGCGTTGAAGCCATAAGAAATTATTTCCAAAATAAGGTACCGATGGCTGTGACTGTTCATTGGGACGGCAAGCTTTTGCCTGCATTAAATGTTCGGAAATCAAAAGAAAAACGTCTTCCTATAGTTATTTCAAGCCGTAGCTAGAAGAGCGGTTAAGTTAATGCAAGACTTTCATGGATTAATCACTATTGAGGAGGAACAAAAACATTTTTTTTTTATTACGTTGCGTACAAGAACACCGGAAAATTATTCCTGACTTAAAAAAAAAACCAACTTTAAAAAATAAATTTGAACAATAATATTATTCTTTAATTTAAATTAATAAATAATTCATTCATTTACATTAAATATAATTATTTTGGGTGTATTGGAGTCTAAATTAAGTAATAAAAATTAAGTTTTTAATTCCTCTTACAGTGAGTCAGTACAAATTTTCATGTCAAAAGTTTGGCATCAAGTCGGCACGGGTTATCGTTGTCCAATCACAATAATATTTATTATTTGAGTCAAAGAGGTCAAACCTAATAAAAATAGAGGGTATGCGTAATTGATTTCGCGAAAAAAAAAAAATGTCCCTTATGTCTTGGGACACCCTAACAACCATACATTAATTTTCTTATTTGAATGTTCTGTAGTAGCACCTGTATTTTTCCTGCGCTGTGTTCCATGTGCTTCACATGTTGTCTGTGTGGATGTAGTCACTCGCGCCCGGGACGAGTGAGTATGTGCTATCAGGCAATGAAGCATCAGTATCATGGTCAGGAAAATAACTTATGCTCACTACTAACTAATAAATAGTGTCGTGATAGGCACAAGGCATGCCATGCGTTTGGAACGCGAACGCGAACGCGAACGCGAACGCGAACGCGAACGCGAACGCGAACGCGAACGCGAACGCGAACGCGAACGCGAACGCGAACGCGAACGCGAACGCGAACGCGAACGCGAACGCGAACGCGAACGCGAACGCGAACGCGAACGCGAACGCGAACGCGAACGCGAACGCGAACGCGCCGCACGTCACGTTTAGGTTAGGTTAGGTTAGGTTAGGTTAGGTTAGGTTAGGTTAGGTTAGGTTAGGTTAGGTTAGGTTAGGTTAGGTTAGGTTAGGTTAGGTTAGGTTAGGTTAGGTTAGGTTAGGTTAGGTTAGGTTAGGTTAGGTTAGGTTAGGTTAGGTTAGGTTAGGTTAGGTTAGGTTAGGTTAGGTTAGGTTAGGTTAGGTTAGGTTGGGGGACCCCCCACAGAGCTTTGCGTCCACGTCGCGTCCCCTGGTAAACGACCCATCTGACCACCGTAACGGAGTGGCAGATCGGGCTCGGCTAAAGTTGCTCTGTACTTCCAAGACTAATTGTGATTTGACTGTTTATATTGTGTTCTGTTCCGTTGTTTGGTTGAGTTGCGGTCTGTTTTGACACCATGTCTAAACAGGCGCGTGATGCTTCAGGGAGGTTCACCTCCTCCCTGGAGAACGTAGGGTCGCCCGATTTGTTGGCGGCGGAGTCGACGTACGTCGAACCCGTCTCCAACAGGGCAGCTTCGGGGGCGAGGCCTAAGGGCCCGTCCACGAAGCAACCGATGGAGGAATCCATTTCGGGCGCTGGGACCGCATCTGATGCGGGGACCGCCTCCGAAATGGATTTGAGTGGAGTTGAGAGCGGGACTGGCCAGAAGCGGCCGTTTTCCTCTTTCTACGTGGCTGGGTATTACGACTCAGACACGGAGACTGAGGGACCGGCGACCGCCAAGGTCACGTCCGCACAGAGAGGGAGAGGGAGGTCTACGAAAGTAGCTCCGCGTAGGGAGTCTTTTTTGAAGCCGGCCTCGCCGGTGGACAAAGAATTGGAGGAAGCCCTCCACAACAGGGCTCTGAGGAAGGGGGCGAGCGCTGCCTCTGGTCGCACGACAGAGAGTGACTCTGACGTCACAGCGACCAGAGACGCTAGCGAAATGAACGCCCAGGAATTGAGAGCGCAAGCTGGACAAGGGCTTGCCGCAATATTAGAAGTTGCCCAAAAATCGGGCAACCTAAAGGGCGGGTTCATCGCCCGCTTGAAGAGGGCCACCTCTGTCCTTCGGGACGTGGTGGACACCCTAGCTGGTCGGACGGAGGCAGAGGAGACACGTCGTCTCCGTGCCGATAACGCGCGTCTGCGCATGGAAGTTGACGCCTCCAAGGCGATGGTGAAGGCGCTGCGACAGGGCTACGCGGAGGCCACGGCCAAGACCAACGAGGCCGTCGCCGCAGCCACTGTCGCGGAGAACTCGGCGTCGAGGAGGGCTCCCGCCATCATTCAGGGAGCGGAGCTGGTGGAGGAGCTGCGGCGTTCGCTGACCATTACGGTCGGCGAAATGATGAATGCCCGGCTCGAAGGGCTCGAGAGCCGCCTCCTTCCGGCCCAAATAATGAGGCCGCCATTGAGGGCGGATGCCAAAAGGGCGACAGAGAGGGAGGCAGTGGTTGCCGCCCCACCCAGGCCGACACCGGCGCCGGCGCGCTACGCTGCGGTCGCAGCCAGGCCGGCCGCGCAGGCATCGAGGCCGGCGCACTATGCTGCAGTCGCAGCTAAGCCGGCCGCGCAGCCACCGAGGCCGGCGCGCTATGCTGCAGTCGCAGCTAAGCCGGCCGCGCCGGCTCCAAGGCAGGCAGCTGCCGCCCCGCCGACGACAGTTCCAAGGCCGTACGTTCCCCCGGCCATGAGGGGAACACAAGAGGCGAGAAGACCCGCCCCTCCCGCTGCCCCCGTGGCTGCTCCAGCTGCTGCCACACAGGCAGATGCCTGGACCACGGTGGGGAAGAGGAAGCGGAAGAGGGGAGGAAGGAGGAACAGGAGGAGAGGAGGAGCTGCCCCCCCTGTAAATGGGCCTGCCAGGCCCCAAGGCCCCGCGGCGGGGAACAGGGCAGTGAGGGTGGTGCAAAAGGCCCCCAAAACGGCGGCAGTCGTGCTGTCGCTGCAGCCCGACGCCGTCGAGAAGGGGGTCACTTACAAGACCCTCATCGACGAGGCGCAAGAGAAGGTGAACCTGGAGGAGCTCGGCATTGAGCAGATCCGGTTCAGAACGACGGCCACGGGAGCCAGGCTATTGGAAATACCTGGCTCCGATCACGACGAAAAGGCGGACAGGCTCGCAGGCAAACTGCGGGAAGTCCTGTCCGACGTGGCCAGCGTTTCCAGGCCCGTGAAAGTCACGGACCTGAGGATCACGGGCCTGGATGATGCCGCCACCAAGGAGAAGGTGGCGGCAGCCATAGCAAAGGCGGGGGGGTGCCCAGTGCACCTCGTCAGGCCTGGCGACATCCGCCAGGCCTGGAACGGCTCGTTTTCCTGCCTCGTAGCCTGCCCGATCCCGGCTGCTCAGCTGGTGCTGGACAAGGGCAGGCTCCTCATAGGCTGGAGCTCGGTGGGCGTCACGAACATGGGGGCGCGCCCCATGCGGTGCTACAGGTGCATGGGGCTGGGCCACACCCGCCCCCAGTGCCCCGCCACAGCTAATCGGGGCGACCTGTGCTACCGCTGCGGCGAGGAGGGGCACAGATCCGCAAACTGCGGTAAGGTCGCGGCGCACTGCGCGATCTGCGCCGAGGTCGGGAGGCCCTCTGGGCACATAATGGGGGGACGTAGCTGCGTCCCTCCCAAGACGAACGGGAAGGCGGCCAACACACGGACTGTGGCCGCCCCCGAGGCCCCACGAGTGGCCCCCCCGGCGAGCGTTCGCACATCGGCGAACGAGGAGGTTGCGATGTCTGACTAATGTCTTTGGTCAGCCATCGCAGCTTCCTTCAGACGAACCTCAACCACTGCGCCAGAGCTCAGGACTTGCTAATGCAGTCCCTGGCGCAGTGGAAAATTGATGTGGCCGTCGCCGCGGAGCCCTATTATGTCCCCCCCCAGCACCCTTGCTGGGCTGGGGACCTTGATGGCTCCGTGGCTATATTGAGCAGGCAGGATGGAACCCCCCCTCTCACAGTCATCGAGAGGGGCGCGGGATACGTGGTGGCCAATTGGGGGGAGTACGCCATAATGGGAGCGTACTTCTCCCCCAATAGAACCGTCGCGGAGCTGGAGGTGTTTGTTGACCTCCTGGCCGCGGCGGTGTTAAGGCAGGCGCCACGTCAGGTCCTCTTTATGGGGGACCTGAACGCGAAGGCCCGGGACTGGGGCAACCCCTCCACTGACGCTCGCGGTGAGCTTGTCGTGGAGTGGGCAGTTGCCTCCGGGCTGACCCTCCTAAATATAGGGTCGGCCCACACGTGCGTGCGGCAGCGTGGGGGGTCCGTGGTGGACCTCTCGTTCGCCACCCCAGCAGCC
The DNA here is from genome assembly GCA_931315375.2 of Opisthograptis luteolata. Lineage (NCBI taxonomy): Eukaryota > Metazoa > Arthropoda > Insecta > Lepidoptera > Geometridae > Opisthograptis > Opisthograptis luteolata. The sequence continues at coordinate 14,142,165 of OV928039.1, forward strand.
GCAGCGCGTGTCCGGGCCTGGAGGGTAGAATCGGATGTGGAGACCCTCTCGGACCACAAATACATCAGGTTCGAGATGGGTCCCTCCGACCATCCGGGAGGGCCCCGCCGGGAGATGCGTGCGCACTTCCCGCGGTGGACGATGAGCCGCCTAGACGTCGAGTTGGCAGAGGAGGCGGCCGTCGTCCAAGCTTGGGTTGCGGGGCGCACGCACCCCGTGGCGGATGTCGCAGCAGGCCGTTTTAAAGATGCATTAACGGCCATTTGCGACACCGCCATGCCGAGGGCCCGCCGCTACGAGGGGCGCCGCCAGGTGTATTGGTGGCGCCGGGAGATCGCGGCGCTCAGGGAGGCCTGCTCAGCGGCACAGCGGCCGTATGTCCGCATAAGACGACTGCGGCGCGGCCGCACGGACGACCAGCTGTCAGCAGAGGAGCTGGCAGCTGAAGGCCAGCTGTATGAGGCGTACCGCGACGCGAAGCGGGCCCTACAGCTGGCAATAGGGGAGTCGAAGGCGACATCCTGGGGCGAGGCCCTGGAGGGCCTCGATAGGGACCCGTGGGGGCGCCCGTATAAGGCGGCCCGGAAAAAGTTCCGGGGCCAAGCGCCCCCCGTAGCGGAGTCCCTCGAGCCGGAGGTCCTGGAGAGGGTGCTGGTGGGTCTGTTTCCAAACAGAGACCCAGACCACACCCCTCCAGTGATGTCGCCTATCCTCCCCGAGGAGGAGGAGGTGCTGGACCCGGACTCCATCCCCCCCGTCACGGAGGTGGAGATGGAGGTTGCCGTCGCTCGGATGCACGGCAAGAGGACGGCCCCGGGACCAGACGGGGTTCCAGGTGCAGTGCTGCGGATCGCCCTAAAGTCACTGGGCGGTCCGCTTCGGGAACTGTTCAACGTATGCATCACGTCTGGACAGTTCCCGAAGATATGGAAGGATGGCCGGTTGTGCCTGCTGCGGAAGGATGGTCGGGATGCCGAGACACCTTCCGCTTACAGGCCAATCGTGCTTTTGGACGACACGGGAAAGCTCCTCGAAAGAGTCGTAGCGTCCCGGGTCGTCCAGCACCTGGAGGGCACTGGGCCCGGACTGTCCGAGGCCCAGTATGGGTTCAGGGCGGGGCGGTCGACGATAGACGCCCTGCTCTGGCTCAAAGGATGGACGCAGGCCGCGGTCGCCGAGGGGGATAAGGCGTTGGCTGTCTCGCTGGACATTGCCAACGCCTTTAACAGCCTCCCACATGCCACGATACAGGAGGCGCTCCGATACCATGGAGTGCCCCTGTATCTGAGGAGGCTGTTGGGCGACTACCTCCGCGACCGCGAGGTCCTCGTGGAGGGACGCGACGGCCTGAGGCGCCGTCGCGTGGCCTGCGGCGTTCCACAGGGGTCAGTGTTGGGACCCCTGCTGTGGAACGTCGGCTACGACTGGGTGCTCCGCGGCACGCTTCCCGCAAGTCTGCGGGTCGCCTGCTACGCGGACGACACCCTAGTCGTGGCCAGGGGGAGGGACCTGGGAGCGACGCTGCGGTTGGCCACGATGGGGACAGCCCTGGTGGTCGACCGCATCCGCTCCCTAGGACTAGAGGTTGCCCTCTCCAAGACCGAGGCCCTACTGTTTCACGGGCCTCGGGGGGGACCCCCTCCAGGCACACAAGTCATCCTGGACGGGGTCCCGATCCGGGTGGGGACCCAGATGAAATACCTGGGCCTCATCCTGGATGGGAGGTGGACCTTCGGGGCCCATTTTGCAAGTCTGGCCCCGAAGGTCGTGAGTGCCGCTGCCGCACTAGGGAGGTTGCTGCCCAACGTGGGCGGCCCTAGCGCCAACTGCCGCGGGCTATACTCCGCCGTCACCAGGAGTATGGCCTGCTACGGGGCGCCGGTCTGGGCGGACGCCCTCGGACGCGCCAATAAGGCCCTGCTGCGACGTCCGCAGCGGGTCATCGCGACGAGGGCGATACGCGGATACCGGACGGTGTCCTGGACGGCCGCATGCGCGCTTGCCGGAGACCCCCCCTGGGAGCTCCAAGCGGAGGTCCTCGCCGAGATTTACCATCTTGTCTCGGCTAGAAGGACCCGCGGAGAGCCCCCGGATTGGGAAGAGGTAGCGCGCATGCGAAGGCAGGCGCAGGCCGCCCTGATAGGGCGGTGGACGGAGGACCTGGCCCCACCGGTGCCGGGAGCGTGGACGGTGGGGGCCTTGAGACCGGTCCTCGGGGAGTGGATGCGGCGGCGGCATGGGTCGCTCACCTACCGATTGGTGCAGGTGCTTTCCGGGCATGGATGCTTCGGAAAATACCTGCACCAAATCGCTAGACGGGAGCCGACCCCAGCCTGCCACCAATGTGGGGCGCCAGAAGACACGGCGCCCCACGTGCTGGGAGTGTGTGTCGCTCTGTCAACACAGCGACACACACTCTCCGCACACATAGGGCTGGACCTGTCCCTGCCGAGCGTAATAACAGCAATGCTCGGCAGCGACACGGCGTGGCAGGCTGTGGCCTCCTTCTGCGAATACGCAATCGCGCAGAAGGAGGCCGCGGAGCGGGTCAGGGAGGAAGATCCTCTCCTTGACCCGATCCGGCACAGGCGGAGGGGCGGTAGAAGGAGGCGTTTTGCCCGCCTCCTCCCGCCCCACTAGTGGGGGTGTTTTTTCCCCCCTTTTAGTTGGGCTTTTCTGGGCGGTAGCAGGAGGCGTCTTTTCCGCCTCCTCCCGCCCATCTTGTGCGTGCTTTCTTTCTGGGCGGTTGAAGGAGGCGTCTTTTCCGCCTCCTCCCGCCCATATAGTTTCTTCAAGGGTGAAGTGGCGGTAGAAGGAGGCGCCTGGATCGCCTCCTCCCGCCCCACCAGAAATGTGTGTGGTGTCGTGTCGGGGGGGTGTCGCCTTTAGCTGGACACCCCCTCCTATTGCTTGGTGTGTTGTCGGGGCCCGGAATGTAGGAGTTCCGGGCCTCCCCGTCGGGGCGGGTGGGTAGACTATTACAGTAACCCCCACCCGTCCCACCAAAGACGGACGACGAAGTAGTTAAAAAAAAAAAAAAAAAAAAAAAAAAAAAAAAAAAAAAAAAAAAGGTTAGGTTAGGTTAGGTTAGGTTAGGTTAGGTTAGGTTAGGTTGGGGGACCCCCCACAGAGCTTTGCGTCCACGTCGCGTTCCCCGGAAACGACCCATCTGACCACCGTAACGGAGTGGCAGATCGGGCTCGGCTAAAGTTGCTCTGTACTCAGGACTGTTAATTATTTGGATTGTTGTTATATGTGTTTTGGTTTGTTCCGTTCTGGTTGAGTCGCGGTCTGCTTCGATTATGTCCAAGCAGGCGCGCGATGCTTCAGGGAGGTTTGCTGCCTCCCTGGAGAACGTAGGGACGCCCGATTTGTTGGCGGCGGAGTCGACTTACGTCGAACCCGCCTCCAACAGGGCAGCTTCGGGGGTGAGGCCTAAGGGCCCGCCCACGAAGCCAACGATGGAGGGATCCATGTCGGGCGCTGGAACCGCATCTGATGCGGGGACCGCCTCCGACATGGATCTTAGTGGAGTTGAGGGCGATGTTGGCCTGAAGCGGCCTCACTATTCTTCCTCGTTTTTCGTGCCTGGGTACTTAGACTCAGACACGGAAAACGAGGGATCGATGATGGCCGCCAAGGTCACCACCGCGCAACGAGGAAGGAGGGCTGTTAAGACAGTACCTAGAAGGGAGACCTTCTTGAAGCCGGCCTCGCCGGTCGACAAGGAGCTAGACGAAGCCCTGCGTAACAGGGCTTACAGGAAGGGGGTGGGCGCAGCAGTCTCGGAGAGTGACTCGGATGTCACGACGACCAGGGACGCGAGCCAAATGAACGCCCAGGAACTCAGGGCCCAAGCAGGAGAGGGCCTTGCTGCAATTTTGGAGGTAGCCCAGAAATCTGGTAACCTCAAGGGCGGGTACATTGCCCGCCTCAAGAGAGCCACCTCGGTCCTTAGGGAAGTGGTGGACACGCTTGCAGGCAGGACGGAGGCAGAGGAGACGAGGCGTCTCCGTGCCGATAACGCGCGCTTGCTCTTGGAGGTTGACGCCTCCAAAGCCATGGTGAAGGCGCTGCGACAGGGGTACGCGGAGGCCACGGCCAAGACCAATCAGGCCGTCGCCGCAGCCACTGTCGCAGAAAACTCGGCGTCGAGAGGGCCTACCGCCGTTATACAGGGAGCGGAGTTAGTGGAGGAGCTGCGGCGCTCGCTGACCATCACGGTCGGCGAGATGATGAATGCCCGGCTCGAGGGACTCGAGAGCCGCCTCCTCCCGGCCCCAATTATGAGGCCGCCACTAAGAGCGGATGCAAAAAGGGCGACAGAGGGGGCGGCAGTGGTTGCCGCCCCACCCAGGCCGATACCAGCGCCGGCGCGCTACGCTGCGGTCGCAGCCAGGCCGGCCGCGCAGGCACCGAGGCCGGCGCGTTATGCTGCAGTCGCAGCCAGGCCGGCCGCGCAGGCACCGAGGCCGGCGCGTTACGCTGCAGTCGCAGCCAAGCCGGCCGCGCCGGCTCCAAGGCAGGCAGCTGCTGCCCCGCCGACGACGGTTCCAAGGCCGTATGTTCCCCCGGCTATGAGGGGAACACAAGAGGTGAGGAGACCCGCCCCTCCCACTGCCCCCGTGGCTGCTCCAACTTCTGCCCCACAGGCAGACGCCTGGACCACGGTGGGGAAGAGGAAGAGGAAGAGGGGAGGGAGAAGAAACAGGAGGAGAGGAGGAGCCGCCCCCCCTGTAAATGGGACTGCCAGGCCCCAAGGCCCCGCGGCGGGGAATAGGGCCCCAAGGGTGGTGCAAAAGGCCCCCAAAACGGCAGCAGTCGTGCTGTCGCTGCAGCCCGACGCCGTCGAGAAGGGGGTCACCTATAGGACCCTCATCGACGAGGCGCAGACCAGGGTGGACCTGGAGGAGCTGGGTATTGACCAGCTCCGTTTCAGGACGACGGCCACGGGAGCCAGACTCTTAGAGATAGCTGGCTCCGACCACGACGACAAGGCGGACAGGCTCGCAGGCAAACTGCGGGAAGTCCTGTCCGACGTGGCCAGCGTTTCCAGGCCCGTGAAAGTCACGGACCTGAGGATAACGGGCCTGGATGATGCCGCCACCAAGGAGAAGGTGGCGGCAGCCATAGCAAAGGCGGGGGGGTGCCCAGTGCACCTCGTCAGGCCTGGCGACATTCGCCAGGCCTGGAATGGCTCCTGGTCTTGCCTCGTGGCCTGCCCGATCCCGGCTGCTCAGCTGGTGTTGGACAAGGGCAGGATCCTCATCGGCTGGAGCTCGGTGGGCGTTACGGCGATGGGGGCGCGCCCCATGCGATGCTATAGGTGCATGGGGCTAGGCCACACCCGCCCCCAGTGCCCCGCCGCAGCCAATCGGGGCGACCTGTGTTACAGGTGCGGGGAGGAGGGGCACAGATCCGCGAATTGCGGGAAGGTCGCGGCGCGATGCGCGATCTGCGCCGAGGTCGGGAGGCCCTCTGGGCACATAATGGGGGGACGCAGCTGCGTCCCTCCCAAGACGAATGGGAAGGCGGCCAACACACGGACTGTGGCCGCCCCCGAGGCCCCACGAGTGGCCTCCCCGGCGGGCGTTCGCACATCGGCGAACGAGGTAGCTGCGATGTCTGACTAATGTCTTTAGTCAGCCATCACAGCTACCTTCAGACGAACCTCAACCACTGCGCCAGAGCTCAGGACTTGCTGATGCAGTCCCTGGCGCAGTGGCAAATTGATGTGGCCGTCGCCGCGGAGCCCTATTATGTCCCCCCCCAGCACCCTTGCTGGGCTGGGGACCTTGATGGCTCCGTGGCCATACTGAGCAGGCAGGGCGGAACCCCCCCTCTCACAGTCATCGAGAGGGGCGCGGGATACGTGGTGGCCAATTGGGGGGAGTACGCCATAATAGGAGCGTACTTCTCCCCCAATAGAACCGTCGCGGAGCTGGAGGTGTTTGTGGACCTCCTGGCCGCGGCGGTATTAAGGCAGGCGCCACGTCAGGTCCTCTTTATGGGGGACCTGAACGCGAAGGCCCGGGACTGGGGCAACCCCTCCACTGACGCTCGCGGTGAGCTTGTCGTGGAGTGGGCAGTTGCCTCCGGGCTGACCCTCCTGAATACAGGGTCGGCCCACACGTGCGTGCGGCAGCGTGGGGGGTCCGTGGTGGACCTCTCGTTCGCCACCCCAGCAGCCGCAGCGCGTGTCCGGGCCTGGAGGGTAGAGTCGGAGGTGGAGACCCTCTCGGACCACAAATACATAAGGTTCGAGATGGGTCCCTCCGACAATCCGGGAGGGCCCCGCCGGGAGATGCGTGCGCACTTCCCGCGGTGGACGACGAGCCGCCTAGACGTCGAGTTGGCAGAGGAGGCGGCCGCCGTCCAGGCTTGGGTTGCGGGGCGCACGCACCCCGTGGCGGATGTCGCGGCAGGCCGTTTTAGAGATGCACTAACGGCCATTTGCGACACCGCCATGCCGAGGGCCCGGCGCTACGAGAGGCGCCGCCAGGTGTATTGGTGGCGCCGGGAGATCGCGGCGCTTAGGGAGGCCTGCTCAGCAGCACGGCGGCCGTATGTCCGCATAAGGAGACTGCGGCGCGGCCGCCCGGACGACCAGCTGTCAGAAGAGGAACTGGCAGCTGAAGGCCAGCTGTATGAGGTGTACCGCGACGCGAAGCGGGCCCTACAGCTGGCGATAGGGGAGTCGAAGGCGAACTCCTGGGGCGAGGCCCTGGAGGGCCTCGATAGGGACCCGTGGGGGCGCCCATACAAGGCGGCCCGGAAAAAGTTCCGGGGCCAAGCGCCCCCCGTAGCGGAGTCCCTTGAGCCGGAGGTCCTGGAGAGGGTGCTGGTGGGTCTGTTTCCAAACAGAGACCCAGACCACACCCCTCCAGTGATGTCGCCTGTCCTCCCCGAGGAGGAGGAGGTGCCGGACCCGGACTCCATCCCCCCCGTCACGGAGGTGGAGATGGAGGTTGCCGTCGCTCGGATGCACGGCAAGAGGACGGCCCCGGGACCGGACGGGGTTCCAGGTGCAGTGCTGCGGATCGCCCTAAAGTCACTGGGCGGTCCGCTTCGGGAACTGTTCAACGTATGCATCACGTCTGGACGGTTCCCGAAGATATGGAAGGACGGCCGGTTGTGCCTGCTGCGGAAGGATGGTCGGGATGCCGAGACACCTTCCGCTTACAGGCCAATCGTGCTCTTGGACGACACGGGAAAGCTCCTCGAAAGAGTCGTAGCGTCCCGGGTCGTCCAGCACCTGGAGGGCACTGGGCCCGGATTGTCCGAGGCCCAGTATGGGTTCAGGGCGGGGCGGTCGACGATAGACGCCCTGCTCTGGCTCAAGGGCTGGACGCAGGCCGCGGTCGCCGAGGGGGATAAGGCGTTGGCTGTCTCGTTGGACATTGCCAACGCCTTTAACAGCCTCCCACACGCCACGATACAGGAGGCGCTCCGATACCATGGAGTGCCCCTGTATCTGAGGAGGCTGTTGGGCGACTACCTCCGCGACCGCGAGGTCCTCGTGGAGGGACGCGACGGCCTGAGGCGCCGTCGCGTGGCCTGCGGCGTTCCACAGGGGTCAGTGTTGGGACCCCTGCTGTGGAACGTCGGCTACGACTGGGTGCTCCGCGGCACGCTTCCCGCAAGTCTGCGGGTCGCCTGCTACGCGGACGACACCCTAGTCGTGGCCAGGGGGAGGGACCTGGGAGCGACGCTGCGGTTGGCCACGGTGGGGACAGCCCTGGTGGTCGACCGCATCCGCTCCCTAGGACTAGAGGTTGCCCTCTCCAAGACCGAGGCCCTGTTGTTTCACGGGCCTCGGGGGGGACCCCCTCCAGGCACTCAAGTCGTCCTGGACGGGGTCCCGATCCGGGTGGGGACCCAGATGAAGTACCTGGGCCTCATCCTGGATGGGAGGTGGACCTTCGGGGCTCATTTTGCAAGTCTGGCCCCGAAGGTCGTGAGTGCCGCTGCCGCACTAGGGAGGCTGCTGCCCAACGTGGGCGGCCCTAGCGCCAACTGCCGCGGGCTATACTCCGCCGTCACCAGGAGTATGGCCTGCTACGGGGCGCCGGTCTGGGCGGACGCCCTCGGACGCGCCAATAAGGCCCTGCTGCGACGTCCGCAGCGGGTCATCGCGACGAGGGCGATACGCGGATACCGGACGGTGTCCTGGACGGCCGCATGCGCGCTTGCCGGAGACCCCCCCTGGGAGCTCCAAGCGGAGGTCCTCGCCGAGATTTACCATCTTGTCTCGGCTAGAAGGACCCGCGGAGAGCCCCCGGATTGGGAGGAGGTCACGCGCATGCGGAGGCAGGCGCAGGCCGCCCTAATAGGGCGGTGGACGGAGGACCTGGCCCCACCGGTGCCGGGTGCGTGGACGGTGGGGGCCATAAGACCGGTCCTCGGGGAGTGGCTGCGGCGGCGGCATGGGTCGCTCACCTACCGATTGGTGCAGGTGCTTTCCGGGCATGGATGCTTCGGAAAGTACCTGCACCAGATCGCTAGACGTGAGCCGACCCCAGCCTGCCACCA